>CM073732.1:124493836-125752765 GCA_037113605.1 Calophaca sinica
ATAAGAAAAACTCAACATTTAACTGAAAAATGAAAAGTACCAACACAATCATTTACCAACCGGATTAAAATCTTTTGTCTCACGTTTCTGTCACATTCTTTGTTTCTCACCAATGACAATTTGCCACATAATAAAATAAACTTATAATTTATTAACACTATGTATATCTCTATCCTTTGATTGGTGGGAGATAAAGAGACACTATTTTTTGTGACAGTAAATATTTGTTCCAACCAATAACACGGTAAAAGTTTACGACGGCAAAAAATAGCAACACAGGAGTAATAGGTAGAGTAAACCCCCGGACTTAACCCATCTCTTCTATTATGTCCTTGCTAGTTTTATAAATAGTCTCTAGCTTTTATGAAATCTTTCTCATTAGTATCTAGAGTTTTATAAATAGACACTTACCCTTTACCGAATTTAATGAGAAGAATTTCATAAAATTTTAGAAATTACTTGTTATTTTTATTTTTTTTTATAAATAGAAATTTAGGGTAAGGGGATGACGGTCTACTTTAAGGTAGGAAAGACCTCCGAGCTCTTTGAACACTTACGAAAGTAAGTGCTCAAAGAGCCCGATAATCTTCCCTGTTTTGGATTGGGGCGTCATCCCCTCACCTTAAATTTTTTGTAACCCAAAAAAAAAGTGGATTTTATTCTATTAAGTAATAAAACGTCCCTCTTTTTACCTTAACGACAGGGTCAGTAGAATCATCGAGAACTTGAATAACGAGACGATCAGCAGGCCATGAAAGCCCACAAGCTGCTCCAATGGACACTTTGTAAACCTACCAACCAAATCATAATAAGCATAAATAAAAACAACAGTTTTCTCCTTTGAGCATTAACCCAAAAGGGATACAGAGAAAACAGAGAATTATATTAACCTCACCTCTCTTTCATTAAACATTGGGATTTGAATAAGAACAGTAGGAAAAATTGAGCTACCCAATTCGACGTCGTCTTGGATTGGCTCGTACTTGTAGCGCTTTTCTGGTTTTTTCCAAAAGAGCTTGACGAGTATGATGACGACACCCATGTAAAGCCTTTCGATGAAGAGCATGAGAGCCATTGCCAAGCTAATGTACACACCAAGCTTCAACAGAGGAACTATCAATGGCGCTTTTACTACTTCCCAAATCACTTGAATCTGTGAAGCGACGTCGTATCCCACTCCCTGTATCGAGTTTGGTATGAAGATTTTGGAATTTCCTTCATCCATTTTTTCGGCTGGAAATATCTCAGAAATGTGGTTGGTTTTGGAGTGTGATTTAACTTCAAAGCTTTTAATTCATGTGTTTATAGTTGAGGAGTGAGGACTAAGAAGGATAGTTATTATTCATGCACTCTATATTTTCCTCACTGTAAAGGCCACCTCTCTCTCACACACAATGAGGTGTGCCAAGGAATGCTTATCTTTGTTCTTAGTGAAACTGTGAACTGAACAGAGGAATTCCAGAGAGAGACAGGGTGTGTGTGAGAGAGAGGGTGAGAATGGGAGAGGGACAATAGATGGAAAGAGAAAGGGGATATTTTATAGTCATATTTTAGTGAAGATTTGCTTTTACTGCATTTCCATTATTACTTTCTTTCCTAGTCTTTTAATAACTCAGACAGTCAGATGTAATCTAATTTCCTTTTAGGCCACCACACACAGCTGTGGTCCTAAAGCTTTTATTTTTATTTATATACTTTTTAATCGAAATGACAAAACTTAACATTCTGTGTGTAATTTTTATTCTTCTACCATCACAATTTAACACAGTTTTCTGTGTGTAATTTTTATTGTTCAACAATCACAATTTAACACATCAACTGTGTATCCAATAGAATAAAGATAACCATTTTAGATTTGAATTTAACAGAAAAAATTAATACACATGCGTGTTATAAGTGGTGAACAACACAAACAAAACAACACCTACAGAACAACACATAAATTTTTCCTAACTTAAAATCAGTTAACCACGTTAATTTCCTTTTAAAAAATGGGTTAATCCTAGAATTTGTAAGAATTGATTTAAAAGCAGTGAAAAGAGATGCTGAAGAAGGATTATTTCTACTTTTGGTAATTTTTTATTTTTATTTAAACTGAAAAAATTTGCAAGACAATAAACATCTAATGGTCAAATTACAAAGACGTGTATGTATGAATTGTAATTATGTATTCTTTATTATTTTTTATTTTATTGTTTAAAATTTAGTTTGAAGTGGCTACTAACCAAACGACGCTTATTCAGAGAAGACAACGGGTAGATGAGGCGGTGGTGGTTAATGAGGTGGTGGGTTTGGCAAAAAAGAGTGTTTGATCTTTAAGGTAGACTTTGAGAAGGGCTATGATTCTTTGGACTGGGGTTTTCTGGATTATATGCTGGGGAGATTGGTTTTAATGATGAGTGGATGGCGTGGATGCGTGCTTGTGTATTCTCAAGTAACCTCTCGGTATTAGTTAATGAAAGCCCTACTAAGGAGGTGAGCATTCAGAGAGGTCTAAAGCGAGGGGATCTATTTGCCCCTTTGTTTTTCTTATTGGTGGACGGGGGGTTGAGAGGTCTCATGCGACAATCAGTTATACAAGAGAAGTTTAAGGGGTTTAGGAGGGGTAGCTCAGATGTGATTGTCTCTCACCTCCAGTATGCAGACAATACCTTGCTTATAGGGAAGACCAATTTTGAGGATTTGTGGATTATGAAGTTCATTCTTCCGTGTTTTGAATTGGTGTCAGGTTTGAAGGTCAATTTCCATAAAAGAAATCTCTTAGGGGTAAATGTGTTGGACTCTTTCCTTAACTTGGTATTAGGGGTAAGCAGGACCCGACGCGAAGACCCATCTCGTCTTTGTCCCATTTGACCCGCAAAGTATCAGGGTTTATTCAGGTTTAGCGATGGGTTAGGGCATAAAGAATGGACTCGACCACAATTTAGGGACTGGTTAGGGTCATATATAAGTCGTCCCGGCCAACCCGTCTCTTACTCACCCATTTGTTAAATTTTATTATGTTTGTGATGAGACTTCTATAAATAAAATATTCAAGTTGGAATTCATATTAATTTAGTTAGTAACCTTGTAGCAAAGTATAATTGTAAGAGCCATGTTTGCTTTTGGGTACATAAATTATTCAATTTTTCACTTTTAATTTTTAATCATAATTAAATGATCACCTTATAAATTTATTTTAATTGTCCTTGAAGCCAACCCAGTATCGTCTAAAATTGACCCGGTCTTAGCTAACCTGCAGGGCACCGGGTTTAATTTGTTCGAGTATAAGGACAAGTTAAGGTCTAATAAATTGGCCCGATCAAAACTTAGGACTAGGTTAGGGACAAGTATAACTCTTCCCTTGCTCACCCCCACTTGGTATCAGGATTCCAAAATTGCAAGTTGAGGTCGGTGTCGTTCAAGTACCTTGGTCTCCCTATTGGTGCTAGTCTTCAAAGATTTGCTACTTGGCAGCCGATGTTGGATGTTCTGCATAGTAAGCTGGTCATGGAGGAACAAACATGTTAGTCTTGGGGGTAGGATTGTCCTCATCAATTCTGTCTTGAGTAGTATTCCTATTTTTTATCTATCTTTTCTTACAATGCTTGTGAAGGTTTAGAGGGAGGTGGTCAAAATTCAAAGGGCTTTCTGTAACACCCGGGACTATTGACCAGTGGACTAGACCCACGTGGCTACCCGTAGTGCTACTCATAGGACTTTATTCTCCCCTTAAGGAATATTTTTGCCTTATGGAGGTTTCGAACCCATACCCAAAGGGATAAAGGTAATAGGAATCCACCTCCCATCACCAACTCAAGTTGAGTTGGTGATGGGAGGTGGATTCCTATTACCTTTATCCCTTTGGGTACGGGTTTGAAACCTCCATAAGGCAAAAACTCCACAATAAGGGGTGGAGAAGTCCTATAAGTAGCGATGCAGCCAACCACGTGACATCAGTCAATAGTCCCGACTGTTACAAAAAAAGGCGTCTTTTATTGTAACACCCGGGACTATTGACCAGTGGACTAGACCCACGTGGCTACCCGTAGTGCTACTCATAGGACTTTATTCCCCCCTTAAGGAATATTTTTGCCTTATGGAGGTTTCGAACCCACACCCAAAGGGATAAAGGTAATAGGAATCCACCTCCCATCTTGACCATAGGAATCCACCTCCCATATTGACCAGTGGACTAGACCCACGTGGCTACCCGTAGTGCTACTCATAGGACTTTATTCCCCCCTTAAGGAATATTTTTGCCTTATGGAGGTTTCGAACCCACACCCAAAGGGATAAAGGTAATAGGAATCCACCTCCCATAATGGATTCCTATTACACCCAAAGGGAGGTGGATTCCTATTACCTTTATCCCTTTGGGTGTGGGTTCGAAACCTCCATAAGGCAAAAATATTCCTTAAGGGGGGAATAAAGTCCTATGAGTAGCACTACGGGTAGCCACATGGGTCTAGTCCACTGGTCAATAGTCCCGGGTGTTACACTTTCTATGGTGTAGGACTAGGGGCAAGGGTAAAATTTCTTGGGTAAAGTAGTCATCTGTTTGTAAGTCTAGGAGAAAAGGGGACTCGGGGTGAAGGATCTTGATTGAAGAATCAAATTTTGTTTGGAAAATGGAGGTGGTGGTTACTCCTCGGTGAGCAAGGGGTTTGGAGTGAGGTTCTGATAGTGAAGTATGTGGAAAGGTAGTTAATAGTCCTAAATTAGGGTGTGTGAGGACGCAATCTTGGACCTCGGCCTGGTGGAGGGATATTTTCTCGGTTCGGGTATGCAAGGATGTCGTGGGAGATTGGTTCTTAGAGTCGGTGATTAAAAAGGTGTTGAACGGGAGGTCATTTTTATCTTGGTCTGATGTGTGGTTAGGTCCAACTCCACTTAGTCAGGTGTTCTCGAGGTTGTTCTTGATTTCTTTGCAGAAGAAGTCTAGGGTGCTTATAAAAAAACAGAAGAAGTCTAGGGTAGTGTATATGGGAAGTTAGGTGGAAGGTATCTGAGTGTGACATTTTAGCTGGAGGAGAAGTCTATTTGCTTGGGAAGAGGAGTTAGTAAGAGAACTGTTTCAAATGTTTTCTTTGGTCTCTCTTTCGCATACAGGGGACATGTGGCCTTGGGAGGTTAACAATGGAAGACTCTACTCAGTGAAATTCATCTACTCCTATTTGCCTGCTAAATGCCTTTTGCAAGATGATGTCTCTGACTTGAGAATCTCATTCATGGATAAATAACGGAAGAGCTATGCACCATATGGGGTAATCGTCTTCTCTTCACAACTCTTGTGGAATAAGTGTGCTACATGACTATGATGCTATTTCTTGTATCATTCGTGGGGATCCTCGTTAATCAAATAGTCATTTGTTTGTGTGTTGTGATTTCTCCATCAACAATGTTTGTGCAATGATCTATATGAAACAAGTAACTCAACACAAACAAATTCTAACTCATTTAGCTATCAAAGAACAATAATATACTAACTTCATCATTACCCAAACTCGCAACATTAACTCAGTAGCAAGAACCCTCAATTCAAACCCACAATCTAACATGCAATGGTAACATCGTATGGCATCCAATATGTCCATCAAACATCACAAACAAGCAACCCCAAAAATCCCACCATGAGATTTGGGAGTGTTGAAGTCTTTTTACGCTATCGTACGCCACGATCTAGACTCCAGAGTAGCACCCCATACGAAACCCCTAATTAATTTATCAAATTTGAGACAAATAGACTTAAGGAACAGAATATATTGCATCGTATATGTGGGAAATGCCGCTAATACAGACTAAGCAAGGTTATGTGACCTACAAAATAGAGGTGTTTGACTTTTCATGAAGTCAAACAATTCCTTGATCCATGGTTAAACTAAAACCTGTGATCTCTGCAATTCCTCTTGTATTCTCGTCACTTACATTCTTAAACAATATAAGCTTAATCATCTCCGAATTTACCTTCTCCCCTGAAGCGGCACAGAAAGGCTCCAACACATGCATCATAACCCTCATATGTTTCGTAAATGCCTCCCCCCATCATGAGTAAGTCATCGACGAAGAAGAGGTGCGATAATAGTGTTCCATTCCTCACAACATGAACGTTTCAACTCCCCTACTTTCACTGATCGCACAATAGCATGCGCCAAAAGCTCCACATACAACATGGAAAGATACGGCAATATGAAATCGCTCCCGCAAATCCCACGTTTTAGGAAGAAATGATCTGATGACTCTATGACCTCCGCTTTTATTATAGAGTTCTGATTTTTGGACACCCCATAATTTCCAACACCCATCCAACACTTCTCTTTCTCTCTATTTCTCTCTTCCTATCATATCACTCACATATCACATCTATCACTTCTTTCTCTCTATTTCTTTCTCTCTCTGAATGTTGGAGGGGTGGATGAGTGTCCACCCATCAATTTTTTTATTATAACCTGCTATTCCTAGTTGTGATATATTCCAACAACAACGTCATTTTTTTGCGTCCTTTTCGGACAGCAACCCAATAATATCGTTTAAATGTTCTCTGGACTTAATTGTACAATATTAAATGTAACTTGAATAGTAATTTGTACAATAATACTACCTCTCATTCAATATATAAAACATATTTGATAAAATCATCAAGGAGGTGCATTGAAATAGTAAATTTCAATTAATGTTGCTATAATTTTAACTTCCCCCCCCCCACAAATACTCCCTCCGTTCCTTTTTAAACGTCGGTTTTTTAGATAAATTTTGTTTATAATTACTTGTCATTCTAAAAGTTTAAGGTTATATTAATTACATGTTTGTCAATTATACCCTTAATTATTTATTGCAGAGAGAGAAATATGTTTTATGGGGTAATGAATGATCAAAACTATCATAAGAAAAAGATTAATAATTTCATCAAAAGCAACAAAATTTATTAATTTCTTTGGTTATTGAAATTAACCTTAAACAACAAGTAATTAGGAATGGAGGGAGTGTCATTTACATTAAAAGACTCAAAGAGAGAAAAATAAGTGAATTCATTGTTAAATAATCTCATAATAAATCTCATACTAATAAATAAGGGTAAATATGAAATTGAACGATTAAAGTGGTTGAAAATGAGAATATATTTTTATAAATAGAACTAGAAGTAGTAATTGTTTTCCGTACTTAACGATCTCGTTTAGTTGCAGGCCTATTAATTGTCTCATACCTAGAGGTATTAAAATGTCATGCCTTCAACTAGATAGTACACATCCTGAGACAAGATACATGTACATGACAAGTACTTAAAAATACGAGAAATTTCAATGACTCAATGTACTCTCTCCGGTCTGAAATACAAGTAAAAAAGTCTTTAAAATATAAGTAAAAGTCTATGTTTTGTTTATATTTTAAAGACTTTCTTTTGCTTATATTTCAGACCGGATGGAGTATAAAATTAACATAAAATTACAAATGTCAAATTAAAAGAAAAAATTAATACTAGTATTTTGAAGTCTCCATACTTTGTTAGTCTTCAACCACTTTCTCCAAAAGCCAAAAAAGTGAATTTACCCACATATAAAATAATTATAGAAAGAAATATATCCCCTAGACTTATTCTTGACATGCATACAGAGACTGCAAATCTTTTTCTGCCTGCCATCTATGTTAATTAACCAACTACCACCTTCAATGTATCAGTCCTTAGTAGTTAGTACCCCTTAAAAAAATGTTTTTCCCCATGGGCCCCAGGAAGAGAAAAATTCTAATATGCTTTAATTACATTAATTAATACTCTGAATAATTTTGTAATAATTCATATAAAACATAATAAAAATTTTAATTCAATATGTGTAAAGTTATGCAGTGTCAAAGCGTTACATTTTTGCTAGAATCTCTCTTTCCATTCATATTAAAATCTATATGTAATTGAAAAGGTTGAATTACTCAATAAAGCAATCAAATCTGATGAGTTCCTTGCTATATAACCACAAAAGGAAAAAAAAGATTAATATTAAAATTCTACTCTGGTCTCTATCTTAAGGGTTTGGATTCTAACTGCTATATTGTCTTGGATACATATTGCTAAATTATTACTAATATTCGGTTTATGAGACTGTCGGTGGCCATGGTTCCTCAATCTTCTTTTACTTTTATCGCTGGTGCATGCAATTTGTAGAAATTATAATTATTGATATTTATACTATTAAAAGAATGCTACTCTTCTTATTATTAAGAGGTGTTTGGTCCTGCCGATCGATCATCGTGTACAGCAAGCTGTGTATAAAGAAAGACTGAATTGCAGAAAGAGAAATAATTGGTCAAGCTTAATGTTTTCCCTAAATCTTAACAATATCAAATTTGTCAATTCCTAATCTTAAATGTGAAAGGTAGAATAATAGGTCACAAATTAAATTAGCTACATTTTTCCCCGTCATTTGACCATTTCCTTTTTTTTTTTTTGGTAAGCAACTTTTCCTTCTTTTATTTGGGAATCAAGATGAATAGATGCTTAAATGATAACCCCCATTTTAGTTGTGTCTTTGTGATGGACACAGATCGATTCCCACTTAATTAATAAGCCAAGCTCCTTGACTCAATCCACAAAACTCAGGAATCGCTAGTGGAATGAGTCGGCTATGTAAGAAAAAAAAAATGTAATTGCTGACTTGGTAAAGTGCGCACTACTTTATAATTAAAGTAGTTCATAAAAAAAAAATACTAGTAGGTCCATAAAAAATAGGTTCATAAAAAAATAATTAAAGTCTTTAATGTTGTATTTTTTTTTATAGGCAAATATTAGTATGTTAGTTGTTAGATTAGTTTTTTCTCTTTCAGCATGATTTAAACCCTGCACCTATAATTTCTTCACTCCTTTATACCCTTAGCTCAAATCAGTTGAGCTACCCATCCCTCAATATTTAACGTTGTGTAATTAATTCCTATTTACAAACTGACCAAAAACTAATAATGGAGTTAAGTTATGTTGTGTAGTCATTCCTCAATAACCGAGAGTATTTTTGCTTTTGTATAAAGTATAAAATAAATTAGGTTGTTGTTGTTAATATTGTTTATTATTATTATTATTATTTGATTAAAATTATTATTATTATTGCCACTACTTCCAAACTCCACACACCTATATATATATATATATCATTGCTTTAATTACATTTTTTGTCCCTCTAATTTGGATTAGGTGTGATTTTAAGTCATGTTTTTTTGAGCGAATTTAAACCCTTTATTTTTCAATTATTACAATTCAGTCATTCGATACTTTTCATTTATTTAAAACTCACAAATTCTTGTAATCTATTTAAAAAATTGGGTTAAATATATTTTTAGTCCCTATAAAATTCGCGATTTTTACTTTTAGTCCCTATAAAAAATTCGTTCGAACTTTAGTCCCTCTAAAATTTTCCGTTTCCAAAATTGGTCTCTCCCGTTAAATTTTTGCTTAGGTGGCAAATGATGATACAACTGTCACTTGCCACCTAGATTTTTTAATGATGTGGCAAGCATGAGTCACCAAAAATAATATTATTTTTTTCTAATCTGAATTAATAACCATTAATCCCAAATTATATTATTTTATAAGGTTAAAAACAATAATTAATTACAAAAAAAATCCAATTGATCCACGCCTTCATGTAAGCACCACAAAAATCTTCAACACCCTTTTTCTTCTTCACCAACACTATCATCCAACCCATCCTCATGTAATCAAGAAATTCTGAAACCACTCTAGGAACCAGAACCTTCATCCATCATCAACCTTCTTCCCGACACCGTCAGAACCGCTGCACCCACTCGATGGACAACCCAGTGGCTGTCACCACCGCCGGAATCCCATGGGTTTCTCTTCCCTTACAACTTTCCTACCCCTATTTCCTCTTCTTTTTGCGCAGCCTCAAACCAGTGTATCAGATCTAGAAGAGCTCTCTAACAGATCTGTAAACAACCCCCAAATCTCAGAAATCCTAGATCTAAATTCAATGGTTCCTCTGGGAGCAAGAACACAAGAATATGTTTCAAAAATCCCAAATCTCAGAAACCCAAATCCCAAAAACTTAAATCTCAAGAGCTTGCTTCAATGTTTCGGGGGGATGGCTCGTGCGCGTAAAGGGACAGTAGTTGCAATAGTGATCGATCTTGCGAGCTGACACTCCCTTGCACATCTGATCTTGTGATGCAAACTTATCTCGTGAACTTTTGCTGTTTTTGCTCTGTGTTCGGTTGGACAAAGATGTGGACTCGAACTTGAGTGAAAGTGGCGCACCATGGAAGTTGTAGGGGAGTGCGGTGGAAAAGGGGGTGTTCTGTTTTGGTGGTTGGGGTTGGAAGTAAAGGGGGATTTGAGGAAATAGAGGGGGAATGGAAATGAGAGTAGATGGGGATTTGAGATCGAAAGCCAGAAATTTGAGGGAGGAGGGAAGAGATGGCGAGGAGAGATCGATCTGGGGGTTGGGGATTCTGGGGATGAAGAAGAAACGAAGAGTTGCAGAGAGAGAGGAAGAAGAAAATAATAATAAAAAAAAATTTCTAGTAAAGGATAAATAAATAAAAGAACTAAAATATTTTTTAATTATTAAATGAGTTGACTCATTTGCCACGTGACCTTCTAATTGACGTGGTGTCCACGTGGCAAGTGTCACATGTACCTCTGTTAGCCACATAAGCAGCTATTTAACGTTAGAGACCAATTTTGGAAACAGAAAATTTTAGGGGGACTAAAGTTCGAACGAATTTTTCATAGGGACTAAAAGTAAAAATTGTAAATTTTATAGGGATTAAAAACATATTTTACCCTAAAATATTTACAAAATTGAATTGATTACATTGTTTTAAAAATTATTTCACTTAAAACTTACTAATTAAAATATAAAATTTAACTAATAAAAAACCCCAAATTTTCTCTCTTAAAAACCTAATCTCACATATTACAAAATTCTTCTAATTTTATCAATTTTTTTTACTTTTAAACTCCTAAAATTATCATATATCTCAAACTTCAGTGGTTCCGGACTATATATATATAATTGCATGCCCTTCAAAACAGTGTTATAAATAATGTCCAGATTTAACGATTTGATGGAGGAATCGGAGAAAAAACATGCATGCAGATAGAGGAAACACAAAATGAGCGGAATATATTATATATATAACAGTCTCCATATATAATTTTATAAATTATGTTTATATCTATTTTTAGTGTAAAATTCCCAAGTTAAAAAATTATGGTGTAAAATTCGATTGATGAATATTAAGTAAGGCCCGTTCGGAGTGGTTGTAAGTGTCCTGTTTTTAGTTTTAAAAACTAAATTTAACAACGAAACGTGTTCGGGTAAAATGGTTTCTAAATTGGTTTTTTAAATATTTTTAAAACAGTTTTCTTGTAACACCCAAAACCATAAAAATAGGTTTTGTGATTTTTGTTTCAGTTTTTATCTTAAAAACGCTCTCTCTCGCGCGTCCCTTCACCCCCTTCACCAGTCTCTCTCTCGTGCAGTTCACCATCCTCAGTTCCCCACTAGGGATGGCAACGGGGCGGGGCGGGCACAGGTAGTAGCCCCCCACTACCCGCCCCGTTGGATAATTTGCCCTCCGCACCCGCCCCATACCCGCACGGGTACCCGCGTGACAGGTTTTTAACGGATTTTTGAGAATCCGCGGATACCCACGGGTATCCATGTATACTTAATAAATTCTTAAAAAATACACTTATTTTCAAAAAAAAATTTACCTAGATTTCTAGACAAAGTTTCAAATGAGAATTTACAAAATACCATCTCATGCTCCTAAATTAAAAAGTTTATGGAAATTACAACCAAATATCCATAAAATATCCAATTAAACAACATCAGGGTCATACCAAAGTGTTAGTACCAGCGGTTACACTAATAAAGAATCATCACAAACACAATGTAATTGCAGTTCAATTAATTCTCAACTGCTATCCAAAATGGATCATACTATCAGTGAATCCACCATGAAATTAAAAAGAGGGGGAAAACAACTATTAGGGTTGTCATTTTATATAGGTGAGGGTATTTAAGTAATTACATATATACGGGTACCCGCGGGCACGGGTAGTATGATACCCGCCCCCGCCCCGTTTATACACGGGTAATAAATACCAGCCCCGTTTCACCCGTGGGTACCCGTTTAACTGCACATTTAAAATCCGTGGCGGGTTTTACCCGCGGATACCCACGGGTACGGGTTTTTTTGCCATCCCTATTCCCCACCCCCTTCGCTGCCGTCAGGCTCCCCCCATTTAGCCGCCTTCTCCTGCCATCTCCCCCCATCGTTCTCAACAACACCCGTCACTGTCACGCTTTCTTCCGCCTTGCACCACCGTGAACCAGTTTGAACCACCACCATCTCCTCCGCCATCGACGCCGAGCACCATCGCGAGAAGCTCATTCCTTTATCGCCCTCACCGTGGATCTGCCAGATCCTGTCAAACCTCACTTGGAGTGTCCCTCTAGTCATATCTACTTTAGATCGCGTTAGATCTCGCCTCTTGACACCTTTTCCGACACGGCACCACCATCTCTGGACGAATTCTTTCTCGGCAGCACCACCATTTGTAGAAATTTTTGCTGACCCTTATAAAGGAGTAAGTCGGATGGGTGAAGTTTTCAATGGTTGTTAGAGGAAGCGGGTGGTTCCTAGAGACTGTTTGGAAGTGTTTTTGATTCTGTTGGTCATGGTACTGGTAGTACTGATTGGTCTGATGGATTTGTTTTGATTTTGTTTGACGTTATGTTCGGTCTGTTTCTTGAGTTTGGGTGAATTCACAGTGAGATGAGGTAAAGAAAGTAACTTGACTCAAAAAACAAAAATAAAAACTGAAACTTAAAACTTAGAATTGAAATTCAAAACTCAAAACTAAAACTAGATTTAGTTTTTGAAATTTTCAAAACATAAAACTAGATTTGGTTTGTTTAAAAAGTTGTTACAAACTTTATTGTAAAATAAGAATCTTAACGTTATAAAAAATAATCCTAATCGTTATAATTATGTGAAAACTTCAATTTATTAATAATGTGAAGACTAAAATGCTTTTATAGTAGATAAATGAGTAGAGAAGGGAGAGAGAATTTGGAACAACAGATCCCTGAATGGATCTTAACAAACAGGAACCTAAATAACCTAAATACTGCATTTGTCATGTGTAAACGACAATCATTTTAAATGTTTTTTGTGGTGCTTCTTTGAGAAGTAAAAGAAAAAATTAGAGAAAAAATTGAATGACGATAAAACATCATGTATAGTATTTTTTAAATGTTTTGAATAAAAGGCATCAAACTTGAAATAAAAAAAGAGATTTTAAGGACGAAAATACGTCATTTGCAATCATTTATTGCTAGATTTTCTGAAAAAGGCATCAAAGGGCATTTGGTCTAGTGGTATGATTCTCGCTTAGGGTGCGAGAGGTCCCGAGTTCAATTCTCGGAATGCCCCTTTTATTATAATGCTTTTTTACAAAAACATGCAGAACCATTTTCCTAGTAGATGCAAACGAAATTACGGAATATTTATATGCACAAGAATTATCAGAGTTAAAACTCATAAAAAGTGATAGTTGGTTCCATTTTTTCAATCCAATCAAGGACACAACAATACAATCCATCCAGGAACTCTACTACCACATAAGAATCTGTATAACATGATGACACGAACTCTACCACCACCTCCTCCTTCAGCACACACGTCTGCACAAACAGAATCTATCAAGTCCAACAAACTGTGCTACTACTGACATGTGATTCCAAATATCACAGATTCAAAGCAGTGACAATAAGAAATGTCATAACCTAGTATAATCTGTCAGACCTACAAATCATAATTTTTGTCTTAATTTCTGCAGGACAGCTCAGCTCAGCTCAGCACCATGTTGTCTCTAAGCACCAAAAGAGCCTGAAAATCCAATTTATTAAGTCTTAGATTGTATTGCACATAAACATGTTCTTCCCCTCTTTCTAATCCCAACCCAAAAGTTCCCTTATCAAACACCCCCCCTCCCCCCCAAAAAAAAAAAACAACACAAAAAACACACTGACATGCTTCCATCCCCATTTATCTGATTCTGATGGCATCCCCATTATAAACTTCCAACAAGATGAAATTCCCAAGAAATTAAAACGCCATATTGAAATTCCTTAAAAGCTATGAAACAAACAGAACAAGCACTTGATGCTTTGGAAATGTTGCCAACCTTATGGAAGTTATACTGAACATAAACATATTTGTACTCAAAGCTGAACCATTAATTTTCACATGAACGCTCTGTTACAAAACAGCCTAAATTCCTAATCATATTTGCACATGAATGCTCTCCACAAACAACTTGTTGTCCCATTCTTCCTCCAAAAAAATTATAATACTAGGTCTTTGAACAGTCCTAAATACTCATTAACATAAATTTTATCTATCATGTTTTAAAAGGAAGCAATAAAATTTATTCAAAAAGACCTAAAATCCGACACCTGAAGCAGGCATTAGAGCTGCAATGCAACCATGTACTTAATAGCAATGAATGTAAGATTGATCTTTTCATTCACTACATTCTTCTTTAACAAAAAATAAAAAAACAATTCACGAAGTCGGAAAAAAAAAAAAAAACTAACTACACTCTCAAGTCAAGAACAAAACTATTCTCTAACAATAAGCTCTAATATAGGTCTATATTATTTGAATATTATTCTCTTTGTATTTTTTGTTGCAAAATCATTCCGTTCATAATCAAGGTTTTAAACAAAATTATTTTCAATAAAAATCAAAGCAAAGTTATTTAACGTATCTTGTGACATAGTAAATCACAAATAAGATTTTAACAATTTTAATATAGAAAAACTTCTTTCAGCAGATGCAACTGATTTAATATTATTCTATAAGTCGTGCATGCATTAAGAAAACAATTGAATGTCTTTAAAGAATTCAATATCATATAGATTGATTTTGATTCAAGGGTTAAAACCTTTCTAATAACTTTCAATTCTTCAAATGGACTTTCAAAGTCACGTTTAACTTCATTACCTAATATATTAATCAATTCGTTTTGGATCTTATGACTAAGATAATCATAATGAATTTTATTTTGTTTGATGCGATCAAAATGTTTTTGCATGACAGGATCTCATTCAGCAATCATCTCAACAAGAAAAAGAAAGTTTCTATTGTTTTCTACATTAATCCTCTCATTCTTTTCCACAAAAAGCTAAATTTTATTCCGCATGATATCTAACTATAGAGATTATCCTAACTAAAACATTTTTCCAATGCTTTCTTTGTTTTTATTAGCTCTTGAATATGTATATACTACTAAGTAAAGAAAAATTGTGCCCAAAAAAAAATGTTGCCCTGAGCGATCGCCGATCCCGCCCATGCTCAGGGCCACCACTGGCTAGATCCTTAAAGCCATGTTAAATATCCTATACACACTATAAATTATGCACAATACATACCTCCATCCATTAATCAAAATTTTCGAGAACCACCAAATGTTCAATTATTAAAGTAATATCAACCTTCATAATACAGCATTCAGGAATTCTACCCATGAAGCCATTCCAAGCAAAAAATCTAATTTGCAACTTTATATTGTGAAGTTACAAGAAACCTAATTCATGAATTATCCTAATTTATTGTGAAGTTACAACTTACAACCTCAGAAACTACGATCAATATTGGAATACTGCTACTTGTTAGATAAAAATCCAATTTAAGAGAAAACAATAAAAAATTCCAGAAATTTGCTAGTGCTACGGTTACAGATTTAACAAAAACAAAATCAAACTGAAAAATCCCACATTCAAATTTAAATTTTTTTAGAAAAAAGGGGAAGTGTCCTTAAGACTGCTTCCAGGGCTGAGGAGTTATTCGGAGAGGGAAAATGACAAAGTGTTCGTTGGATCGTTGTATATTGGATCCCTCCTCCTTGACAACGTTGTGTTTTCCCTTTTGCGCCAAATCCATCACCTACAACACAACGTGCAAACCCGAAATCGACAGAGAGTTTTACATTGTAACAACACAAGTCAAAGCTGCCTTGTCCATCGACACCCCAATCTGGAGAAGGATTCGAGGGTAGGAGTGGCTCCCTTGCCCATGAATCAAGTTGGAAACAGTTTTTTAAAAAATTGCAACTATAATTCTAATAGGGTGCATATGCAATTTTAAGTGTTAAATGGGATACAAGTGGCTCATTCTTATTCATCCAACTCATTTTGTCACACATACCCAGCAGATAACCAGTACACCAAAGTGTTCACCAAATCAAAATAAGTTCAAGAAACGAACAAGAGGAATGCATCAAAATAGCCAAAAGACTTGACGTTCACTTTTTGATCATCTTCTCCTAACATTTTTTCTCAGCAACCAAAGGGTCACAAGGTTTATATTAGACTGTAAAAGAATAAAATAGAAAGATTTGAAAATAAAAGAAAGAAATGGAAAATCGGAAGATTGAGAATACCAGAATCTGTGGCATGGGAAAGGAGTCAACGAGGACGAAGTTCCATTGTTCTGAAAACCAGACCGGTCATTGTAATTGAACCATCGTCAAACTAGTAATAATTATATATATATATATATATATATATATATATATAATCATTAAAAAAATAAAATACTTATCATTATATATATTATTTATTTTAATTTAAAAATAAAATAATCGTTATATATATTTTATTAGATAAAAAATAATAAAAACAAGTGTATATGTGTTTTTATAACTTGTCATTAGGCTTTTACTTGACTAATTTTTTTTTCCAATTTAAAAACTAAAAATTTAAAGAAAAAATTGAAATGTAAAAAGATTGGTTCAACCCAGTTTCATACCACCGGTTTCAACCTGGTCTGGCTGGTTCTGGAGCCAGCAGGTTTTCCTCAGCAATTGGGCCAGTCACCTAACTGATTCCGGTTTAAACGGTCGAATCGGCCCAATCCGATTTTCAGAACATTTGACTAAAAACTGAAAACAATACTCTTAAAGAACCAAGAAAGAATGTTCATAAGGTTCAGTTATATTAGTATTAGAGTCAATACTCGTGCGTTGCAATAGTGTTATAATTACAACTACCTTTCAAAATAAAAAATAAGTATTGTTTATGATTGCAACCAATCTAAAAAATAATTTCTACACTATATGAAACCTTTAATAATGATTTTTTCACAACATTAAACTCACTTGTTTTAATTGTATGATCATACAATTGTTATATATATATATATATATATAGAGAGAGAGAGAGAGAGGGAGGTATGAATTGCATGAATTAAATTCTATTCAAATTGTATGATCATATATACAATTCAAAAATATAATATGAAACTACTGCATGATCATAAATATGTAATTGTTTCATATGAAACAATTGTATGGATTGTTATTGTATGAATTAATCATAAATATTCTATGAATTAGATCATAAACAATACATTTAGGAATAAGTTAACAGGCTCGGATACAAGTGTTGAAATTAAGGAGCATTGGTAAACCGGAAAAATACAGGTGGCGAGTTTAATTGAAACTTAATCAGATGGGATTACACGTGTCAAAATCTTAAGCTTTGGTTGTGAGGTTTGACATATCCAAATCATTAATACGGCAATCAAATCAAATAATTTCCAAATTGTGATATTCAAAACCGATAGCTGCATTGCAGCAATTAACCTAAATAAATTGCAATCAAACCTACAGCTGTTTAAAATAATTAAAACAATTAAATGTCTTCCTTCTGCTGCGATAATTGTTTCTATATATCATTATATTGAATACTCAATCTGAAACGTACACAGCCTCAATGAAACAAAAAAATAATTCCCACATTCAATAGGTAAAAAAAAATTAAAATTTTCCTAAACCAGATTCTTTCAATCAAACAAAATAAAAGGATGGTCCAATATACCTAATAAAATATTTTTATGGCCTTTTTCTAATTATTGGGGATGAAAATATTGGAATCCTGCAATTAAATTATAAGAAATTAAATTATAAGGATAACAAATCTGAAATCAAATCAAATAACATATCAACCAGTCCAAGAAATAAAACCCTATAATTCTAATTTTTATTTATTTTCCTCATCAATATGACAAAATCTAATGAAACCAATTTGAATCCAATCAATCAAATAAAACCTGAAACACACAAAGCCTTAATAAAACGTGTATAAAATAATTATTTTCCAAATTCATTACATAATTAAAATTTTAAATTTTCTTAAACCAAATTCTGTCAATTAAAAAAAAGGATGGTCCAATTTACCAAATAAAGTATCATGATGACCTTACTTTTGATGATTAAAGGGGCGTTTGTTACAGCTTTTTTTAGAATAAAATCACTTTTTTTATGTTAAAAATCATTTTTTTAATTTTAATTGTGTTTGTTTCAGATTTCTTAGAAAATGATTTTTAAAAAAAAATGATTTTTAGGTTAAAAATGAAAAGCTGAAAAAAGTAGCTTCTCATTCATAAGAGTTGAAAAAATGATTTTTATAATCATAAACAAACACAAATTAGCTTCAGATTTTTTTAAAATCTATAAAAAATAATCTCTAGATTATTTTAAAACATAATCACTTTTTTTTTAAGCCGTAACAAACGGGCCCTAAAACCTCATATTTCTGCAATTAAATAATAAGGATAACAAATATTAAAACAAATTAAATAACATTTAAAACCGGACAATCAAATAAAACCCTAAAGAAACAGATTATTAACACAAAACATATATAGAAATTATTCAAATTTGAAATGCCGGCTCTCTATAGTTTATTATGTTCAGCAATTTGACAAACATAATGCACCAAATTATAATGTGAATAAATCATTCCGAAAACAAAGCATAATTAATTGGTCATTAAATGTATTCACTCTACAGGAATCAGATTCATTACTGGTATAGAGGATTGCTATTTAACCAGATACCACAAGGACAGAAACACACATACACAACCTCCCCAAACTGCCCAAAAGCATCGTCCTTTAACATACATTTCCCAAAGCCATGGCACCTAAATATAACTTTGTCAAAGAAATTGTTTCAAAGGGTGAAAATTTACGAGTTGTGGTGCAGGTTGTCTGTAAATGATTAGTGTTAGATACTGACAACCCTGGTGAATACTTCTCTTTAGAACTGGTCCATATGGACAGGGAGGTTTGTAACTAATGTTGTGTATGTTTCTATTTAAACAATACTTTCTATAATGATGAATTAAATAATAATCATTAGTTATAATGTTTGCAGTAAGAGACATCACAGTTTTCAGTAATCGTTAATCAGCAATTGACCCTGATTTATGCACGTTTGATACTTAAGCCCAAATTATCGCATACAGAATAGTAAGTAAATCGACATTGCATATTTGTGAATTCAAAGCTCATAAAGAGGTTTGTTTCTACATCAAAATTGTCCATTTTAATTTATTTTCATTTAGTTGATTAATATTTGTTTTTAAATTTCAAATATCTGGCTGTCTATAAATTAAATTTTCGAACAGCCGTTTCATCATCTTTCAGTCCCACAAGTGGCACTCAGACATCCAAAAGATATATGCATTCTTCATAGTCATTTTACAAGTCGAGCATTGCTCTCTGTTACTTCTATTCAATTATTCCACTACTACTTCTATTACCTGATCATTTACATCCTCTTATTAATTTGCATATTGAAGGATCTTTCATCCAGGCATTTACATCCTTCCTTTTGACAGGTTTTACTAAACTAGATTGTGTTTGGTCCATGTGGCATTGTTGTTGTCTTTGCACTGAATAATTTACGGCAACATACAGAAAAAGTTGTTCCTTATATTAGCTTTATAATGCAGTTGCAAAATATATTTAAATCCAAGCGTGCGCCGATATTTTCTTTTGATCAGCCAAAAACATAATTGTAAATGGTTTCTTTTGCTTTTGACACAGAAGCAAGACAATGCAATGGATTTTTCTTAGTGTAGTCAAACTTAATGAGACTGTTTTGAGTGGTTTAATGTTGTAAATTCAATCTAACCTTATAATCAACGAAGGTTAATCCATTGCTTTTTTTCTTTTTATTCTTCAAATTATTTTTGTGCCAGGAGTTGGTTTGTGTTTTCATGTTGTAAATTGGAATGGATGAGTATGAATGTGTGTCTGACTTGGTGTTAGCTTATTTTGGGTAGGCAAGGGATCCTCTCTATGTTCTGTTATGTTGTCAGCTAGCACCATTGGTGCAGGTATTATCAAAACAGAGGAGATTTTTGAATGGGCTCCGGATCTCAAATGACATTGAATTTGAGGAGTTTGCCTTGACGAATCGGGCAAAAGAAGTTGGTCTCCATCTCCTAATGTATCACTTTGACTAATTTGGGGCATCCATCTATGAAAGCAATTCAGTTTTAATATCATATTAAAACAAAAGGGGAACTATATCAATTAGAAATAAATGACTGATAGTTTGTGTGTACATTGAGTTGGCTTTGCACGTGTTTCAAAGCTATGTTTTGTGTTGCTTCTATTTAAACCTGCATTTAGTCAGTGGTGTACATTGAGTTGGTTTTGCACGTGTTCCAAAACTATGTTTTGTGTTGCTTTTGTTTAAACCTGCATTTAGTCTGTGGATAGAAGAAAAACTAACAGGCAATAAGTCATTCTTATGAAGTCGAATCTATAAACATTAAACACTATTGCACAAGTACTTATTTATTGTAACCTGATATTGATGTTTTTTAAGAATGACTGTAGTCGTAAAATTTCTCCAATATGCATTTAACTGGCATTAATTCTCAACCCCATTGATCAACAGGTGTTTAATGTGGATTCTTTTGGAAGACTTATATTAGAGAAAAGCCAATTTTGCTATAGAATTTTGATTGATTTCTATTGAATAAAACCTAATCCATTCATAGAATTATACCTAGAACTCAATAGTAGCCCAAATGATACATTTACTATTTAATAGAACTATCTACTTGCCCAAATGAAATTACCCTATATGTTGTAAAGATAAGTGTGAAAATACATAAATGGTATAGTAATAGTAAAATAAAATTAATTCTATTCTTAAAATATATCATCAAAATACGGTATATGGGTAGAACTGTACCTTGACATCAGCAGAAAGAAATCTATTGAGCTATTAATTCCATCTTCTATTGTCACGGTTTCCTGTAAATCAAATGTGGCAATCATAAAGTGGCACTATAGTGTTGAACTCTACATTTTTGACCTATAGTGACAATGTAATACTGTAAAATCAAAATAACCTCAAACAACCTAATCTATCTGCGTGTGATTATATTCTTATAATTTGAGTTTGAGCCTAACTCAACCCTAAAAGCTAGCTCATGGGGTGAGGGTTGCCCCTTACTTATAACCACTATTGAGGCCATATAACTATCAAATGTGGGACTCTAACACCCCCTAGGCCCAGGAATAGACATCTAGAGCGTGAAGTTTGCAGGACTGAACATCTGCAGGTGGCCCAACGAATCTCGATTGACTTTGATACTATCTTATAATTTTGGTTTGGGCCTAACTCAATCCCAAAAGTTAGCTCATGGGGTGAGGGTTACCCCTTACTTATAACTACTATTGAGACATATCACTATCAAATGTGAGACTCTAACATATATATAGCCCTGCTTGACTTTGGATTTATATAAGAGTGAAAAAATTACTCATTTTATCTAGCACTATCAGAGAAATGCATAAGGCATATGTGAAATGACTTCGGATAAAACTGTATCTAATTTTTTTAACTCTCTTTCTTGCAGATTATGCAGTTTCAACAGGAAACCGTGTGCATCACTAAGATGGACAAGAATGTATGAATTCAATGTAATTACATGGAAAAATACCTAGATTCTTCCAAAGATCTTCTCAAATGACCGATTTTTAGACGTATATTCTATATTATCCTTTGATGCCTTGGAAAATGAAAATAAATTTCAGAACAGGCTAAACTTTTGCAAGACACCAGAATATAACTAAATCTGATGCTGATACAACAGATATGTACTATGAATTAGAAAAATAAAATGGCAAGAACATTTCTAACTGGTCCTTCAATAATTTCACAAAGAGACGAGAAAGGATTAATATAAAAGGAGATCCATGACAATATATCATTTTAGTTTCTAAGGTATTTGGGAAGATAGATACAACTAAAGGTGAAAGTTTTCCACCAAGACTTAAAGAGAAAAAGGTTTTCAACAAGGCAAAATCCACTCATAATAACATCCTGCAAACTCTTCTAAGTTATAAATCTGTAAAAAATGGTAAATTAACTTTTGGTATGAAAAAAGAAACGAAACTATCCAATCAAACATCAACAAAGCCTGGATGCAGCCAAGTGAAAACTAAATAAGAATTGGTCATTGTTATGTAAGTTGACATCTATATGATCACGATAATTGATAAATTTATTACTTTGTCCCATTAATCATAACTCATAAGCAACAAGAAATACTTGCTGGAGTGAATTATGTGCCTTAATATACATCAATATTTTCTTGCAGTTCAACATTGGCCTCTAGAATTGGAATCCCCCTCCCTACTTGCTCACGTGGATGAGATTTCTTGACACCATCAGCAATTGCTTTACCAGCTACTCGCATTCTACAGTCATGACATCATTTAAATTAAATATTGAGATGTGTGTATTTTATCTTTTAAAAATAAATATCTCCTGCTCCCTCCGGTATCGTGAGAAGGTAGAGAGTGATGGTGATGATGGAGAAAGATAATTTAACAAGCATGTTCAAGTTATACACATGGAAAGCAACCTCTCAATTAAATACATGAATAGAAATAAAGAGAAGCGAATGAACAATTGCAACATGGCCAGAATAAAATTGGAAGTGGATAGAAAGACACAATAGGAGAACCAAATAAAGCATAACATGGTCAAAACATAACCAGCATGCAAATGCTTTGGCAAACTTTTATGGTAATAAATGTTTCGTCATATTGCTAATGTGAATATCATTGAGATGTCATAACTCATAAGTAATTTAAACCACCTTCTAGCTTCTTCATCCCGCATCTTTGCATCCATATCTCCTTGGTGGGAGGACATTTTGGAAGGCTAGATAGATCACAAGCATATGATTTTGTTGTAAAGAACTACAAAAGAGAAACAAATAACATTAGACTTGGAACCTTATATCCTTAAAAGAAACAAACAAGTCAGATGTGCTTAATTCCTAATGATTTTTACTATTTTTACTATAAATGTTGGCTAAACAAGTAAAGAAAAGAACTCAAGTTCCTCAAGTAGGTGCAAAATCTCACTCTTGGTTGGTGCTCTAATATTTCTTATGAATGAAAGAAAACAACTTCTAACTTATGATATCAAATTAAATTCATGAAATATGTGTAAGAAGAAAAGTGTAAAAAACAACTTTGTGTTGTCCTCAAAGGAAATTAAGGAAACATGTGGTCTATAACATTAACTAAAATATATAAAAGCATCAAGTTTTAGGGTAAAGTTGGTTGCTTACTTCTTTAGATGGGACATATGTGTGGGGATTATTGTGCCTTAAAATCAGTTTTGGAGATCATTGAAATTCATAGAAGTGATTTCCACACAGGTGAATCGATTCATGGTTAGCAGGAATCGATTCAAGCAAGTTCTGGGTTGTGTGAACCGATTTGGCATCAGGTGATTCGATTCATGGATTCGGATCAAGTTCTTGAATCGAAGTTGTCCTCTGGGAGTCTAAGTGGTGAATCGATTCACCCACTTTGGATCACGCATTTGAATCGATTCAAGGGCTGTGTGGTGAAGGCATGATTCGAATCATGGGAAGGAACGCGCAGGGGCTGGTTTTAAGTAACTTGAATCGATTCAAACTTCACATGAATCGGTTCAAGTGCGCTATTTATAAGCCAAACGCAGCAGAAACGCAGAAGAAAAAAGCAGAACACAGAGAACGCGAACTTAGGCGATTCTTGGAGCGATTTTGTGAGATTCTAGGGTTTGGAAAACACATTTCTAAACACTTTGGGCTTAGGGTTTCATAGAGGGGGGGATTCAAGCTTTCTCTATTGTAATCTTGAGGGAATCATTGAGGGATTGAGAGGTTTTGTAATTGTGAGACCCAGGGATTGTTCATCTTGAACAATTGGAAGGGCTTGTGAAGAACAATTGTAATTTCTCATTGTAAAGACTCATGATGATAGTGGATATGGAGGGCTGCTCTCTCCCGCAAATGTAGGTTATCTTTTTGGGACCGAACTGCGTCAACAATTGCGGTGTCATTTCCTCTACTCTCTATCTTTGATTTGTTTGATTTGATTTAGGGTTTTATTGCACATTGGTTTAGATTTGTTCTTTGGTTGATTTGTTGGACTGTTTGGATTTGGTTGCTATTGTTATTTGTTCCAATTTCTTGTTAGAACACCAACAATATGCATATGGAATGTATGCCTCATTGCATAAAATAGTATGTTCCCAGCTATAACACACAATCTGCACCAGCAAAAAGGCATAAAATAAGGGTACATGTTTCTTTTGCATAGTGGACAAAAAAAATATAATCACATAATCCATATATGTGCGCGCGCGCTTTTCTCAAGAGGATTGATGACTGAATACCTTTCTATACTTTGGCAGTAGCATGAGAAAATAAACATTAATAAGGTATATTAACTATAAACACTTTGGGGATGTTACTTGAAATCTAACCAAGCATGTAAATGTTATGAAATAAAATAGATAAGGCATACCACCTTTAACATGGAAAATTTTGTAACATATAAGTGCTCCTATAAGCAGATTCATCATAAAGTATTTATCTGCATCCCACCTAAGATGGAACCTATTCCAGCAATGAGAATCTAATAATCTATATAGGGAGAAATTTTATAAACACGATGTCAATATGATAAATATTATTATATCTGAAATATATTGCCCCCAATAATCATTTTCACCAAGCCTACAACTACAGTTACCATCAACTGCAGCGATCAGTTCTTCTTCACCATAACCATGTAAGTCCCAATTGTTCTATTACCAGATCACAATAATCTCTACCGAATATACCTCTTTTTTATTGGTACAATACCAGATATACCTCTACCATTATTGTAACCAATAACCATCCCCTGTTAATGAAGCAAAACAGAACTAAAAAAGAAATGAACTCAACTAATAACCAAAAACAGAGAAGACATTCAGAAAAAGAAGAGAAGTCTAGGGAGAAAATAAGTGTGAGAAAAGACCTCCATCGTCATCGGCTAACTGGTTATCGGACCATAGTGAACGCGACTTTTGCCATCGTCAAACAAGTAGGCACCGACATCCCCTCCGTCTCCCCTGGTCGCCAACATCCAAGACGCTATTTCTCCTTTAACCGCCACCATCCACATCCTCCCCTTTCCTTTGGTCCTCTTTCCATCAGCCCAACTCTCTTCCTCACACTCCAAGTCTCAAGATCTCTCTTCCTTCTCTCTGTTTTCTTCTCCCTCTTATTTTCCCTTCAGGTTCTACAAAACTAACCCTATAAATCCTAATCAGTGCGCACAAAGCCTTGCATAAAGAAGTGATGGTTGAGGCCAAAAAACGTGGCAAACGGAAGGGTCACCCGTCGAAAAATCAAAAGAGGGCTTGAAGACACTTGTTACAGGTGACTCATGACCGATGGGAAAGGCTCCAGAAGTCGGAGTTATGAGTGTTTGCAAGCATTCATCAATTAACGTTTAATGTTAATCATTTTTTTTTGGTACATAATCATTTTTTATTTTTTTAATTTGACTATGATGTTATAAGATCGCTTTTTTTTAAAATTCGAAGAAATACCCAAATTAGGCTCCGACAAAAAACACGGAGACCAATTTGATCCCGAGAAATAAAAAATATAAATATGGTTCTGAAAAATCTTAAATGTCGGTCAAATTAATCTCTAATAGAGACTAAAATATCCATAAAAATTATCTTAAAAAGATCTAATTTAACTCACATTTAAGATTATTAAGAACCAAATTGTATTTTTTATTTCCTAAAGACTAAATAGATCCCCCGTTTTTTGTCGAAGCAATTTAGATATTTTACTCTCTAAATTTTTTAATTTGATCATGGAGTAATAAGATCACACATCAAATCTAATTAGACTTCTTTTATTATTGTTGTCTATTTTAATAGTTATTATCCATCAAAATACAGTTTTATAATAGAAAATTAACTATTGCTACATTTCTATTGCACTACGATGAATACCTGTAAAAAAATGTATAAAAGTTCAAGTAAGAAGAAAAAGATACAGTTTTTTTTACAGTTATTTTTCTTATAAACTGATCAAGGGTAAAATAGGAAGTAAATTAATACACCAAAAAACAGTTATTGAAAGTATTTTTCTTATAAACTGATCAAGGGTAAAATAGGAAGTAAATTAGTACACCAAAAAACAGTTATTAAAAGTAATTTCCTTTATATAATGGTATAGATAGTTTATCAAAATTATGTGTTCATAAGTGTAATTAATACATGTTTAATTTTCCTCAAAAAAAAATTAATACATGTTTAATATTATGGACGTCCAAAAGCTGTACTTAACAAAATTTCCTGAAGTGAATATTTCGGGATACCAGCAATGAACATAAAACAAATGACAAGGAAATCAAAATATAATAAAATAAAATACGCCAACCTGATTTTTTTTTTAAGCAAAAGAAAGGGAAGGGGTCTCGTTAAACCCTCCTTAGAGAAAAAACATCAAGAAGGAAAAAGAGTACCCCCCTAAAATTTATTGATAAAAAAGGAAAAAAGAACAATAAAAACATGGGAGACTAGGCCAAAACCCATGCGCAGGAATAAAAAGGACATCAGTAGGAAAGAAGATCCCTCCTATACAAAAGAGACTAAAGCTCATCGTAAAGGCATGTCAAGGCATCACAATAATGACTTTCATCCCAACTATGTTGGCACCAAAGCCATTAACAATCATCTGCAGCACACCCAACTCAACTAACAAAATACAACAAAAGGAAAAAAACAGGAAAACCCAAAAAACTACTGCTTAAATCTAAAATTAGGAAGATTAAACTTATTACGGAAAAAATCCATCCTAATAAAACTAGGAATAAAATTCCACCAGGTATAGCACCTCGAAGAAACTCTGAAAGAGTGCCAATTTTATCAAAGACAGTGATTACCTTCCCTAAAAATATGAGAAATCTTGAAAGACATGGACAAAGCTGTGTGAATGCAATTTTTCCACCTATTTCTTAAACAAAAGTGCTATATATCGCGAATAACATGACTCGCGAAACCACGAATGACGTGGATCAGTTTTAAAAACTAATAAAAAAAGAAAAGAAAAATAACAGATAAGTTACCGCGTTCCGCATAACCCACAAAGTCTATCCCACCCAAACGAAACCCACTGTCGGCACAAGATTTCATCTGTTCTCTTGCTCTGTGTAAGCCAATTTTTTAATCAATTCCCTACCCATTTGATACTTTATTACTTCTTTTATTGAATTTACTGAAATAACACTGCTTCTTGATAAGCACATCTTCAGCACAGCAAACAAACCAATTTCTGCACAGTAGTGTTAACAATTTTAACTGAGACCAGTTGCAACAACTCACACAACTCAAACCAATTGCAGCAACAAAACTTTCAATCGTAGTACTGTAATATAAATAACACTAATCAATAAACAAGGGAAAGTGAAGAATGGATTGTTATATCACATTTATAATATTAAAATGGATTGTTATCTCACAATCATATTGCTTCACGTAGTAGTCAGTAGACACAAAGTCACAAGCAGTGACTATGAAAAAGACAAATACTGCTAACACGTTATTGGATCTTATGGAATGGTCGGAGATTTTGAAGCCACTAAGTCCTTGCATTTACAGGAGGGGATGTGATTTTGAAGCTATTCAAGCACCAACAACCAAAAAAGAAGAGGGAGGGAGGGTAAGGCAGAGCCCCTGCTCGGTCGTCCCTGTATGCGCCGCTGCTTAAAGCAGATCCGCCACCGTGACGTGGTCCGCACCCCAACCCGTCGCCGCTGCTAAACACGACGCCCCCATTCCAAGGTCGTGTTGCCGTCGTGGGCAGCCGTTGGATTGCGGCGTCCCAGTCGTATGAGTTGCGATGTTCCCTCTTTCTCACACATCTCTTGCCTCCCCGTCACATATGGAAACCCCTCGCTCTCTTCCGTTGTCCTTGACGATTGATAATTGTGTAGGAGAGAGTGCCGTTGAGAAAAAGTAGGAGAGGATACGTTCCCAATTCCACCAGAGAGAGAGAATAATTGAAGCGAAAATGTCGCTGCCACGTAATTCGCGATGCGTTCGTGAGAGATTATCTCGTGAGATTCAGCATTTCTCTTTCTTAAATGCCAAGGAGCTACGCCAACCTGATCATATTTTCGCTGATAAGTGATAAGTTATGAAGCCACTCCGAATCCATACAAAATAAGGAAAAACTAAGTACAAATATGAAAGTCAATACGCAATATAAACTATTACAAAAATGTTAAAAATCCCGAATAAACGAACCACAACAAAAACGCCACATTCGTTGCATCTCACAGCATTGTGGTAAATGGTACAGGTGAACATAACATTTAATGTACAGTGGATTCTCTATGTTCTCCATGACTTGATCGTTCAAACAATGTACAGTTAAATTAAAACAAGTGAACCCGAATAAATAACAAATACAATGTATTGTTTGAATGAAGAGAAGGGGAAGAGAAGGGGAAAATAACTCATACTGGAAGGTTTCTAATGAACAGAAAGGACGGATGACCTCCTCTTATCCTCCTTCAAAGCTCAACAATTCTTTCCCACCAAATTGTGTGTAAAGCAGGCAAAATTATCATTTTTGATTAAATGGTTACTGAACTACATAGGTACTATCAGCTTGGACTATAAAAGAGACAGAAATTAGAACTACGTGAAAATATAATTTTATAATCTATCCCTTCCCTGTGCTTTCTTTTCAAGTCCCAAATAAGGAGGTGGGAGCTCCCCTTATTTTTGAACTTAAATAACATCAAAACAATGGGAAATAAGTACCCCCTCCATTCCTTCCCTTTCCACCAGTTTCCCTATCTCCATGGAAGTTGCAAGCCAGGAGACAACTCCCTGGCTCACGTGCCACCTAAGAAACACCTTCATATTATCATGCACTCACCAGCACTTATCAAGAAAAAAACCATGGGATGCAAAATGATGAAGGCGCATGGTGCACCTAACTGAGAACAATGTTTTCACCACCTCAGTGGTCTAAGTAAAAAGCATCTTCAACTCCTCAATTCGTGCAGTTCGAACTTCTTGATCAGTCAAGGCACCAGAAATCATGCGTTGTTTACGTGCTTGCACCGCCTCCATTCTCTCCTCAACTGTCCCCTGCATTGTGAAACATAAGGAAAATTTCTTTATTCAAGTCAATAAAGTCACATCATTTGGTGATACGCACCCAACAAATGTGCTAACAACCACACGTAATTATCCAAATTAACTTCCTTGAAGTTAACAACCTCATATGATATATCGGACATTCAGACACATTACGATTACAATTAAGTAAAAGTCCAACTCAGCCGGTGGCCTAACTCAACCCTACATAACTGGTGTTTGTAAGGTGAGGACCTCAAACTTATAAACACTACTTAGGTCATATTTGTAGTCGATGTGGGACTCTCAACACACCTATATGTGTAGAGTAACAAAGATTTTGGCCCAATAACAAATCTGAGATACGCTCCGATAGGCTCTAATACCATCTTAGAATTTACACTCTAATCTAACTCAACTCTAGAAAATCGACTTGTGAGATGAGAACTGTTCAAGCCTTACGAAAATTACTAAGGCCATATTTGTAGTCGATGTTGGCCTCTCAACGGCTTCCAAAACTTCACTAGTTCACCAAATTCCTTGTACCCAGTGAAGCAATTAATCAGGCCCAATTTAAAGTACATTATAATACAACCACGTTACATATATGCATGACCTCCCAAATTCAGGATATTGACCATACCTTCACAATAAAACGTTTGATATACACCTTCTTCGTTTGTCCAATGCGATGAATACGCATAACAGCTTGTTCCTCAACAGCTGGATTCCACCATGGGTCCTGTTCATATTGACAAACTATCTATATCTGAAATTACTTCAAAAAAAAAATCTGAATATCAACAACAACAATGATAATGTGTCATATCCACTGGGTTGATTATTCATAAAAATAATCTGGTGAAACTTCCTGAATCCAATATACATGCAATTATTTGCTCCTATAGAAGATTCATTGCTCCCTATACATTGCATAGATTTAATTTCTTAATCTAAAATATATACTAAAACAATTACTTATTTTGGAATACAAAATACTAAATTTATATAGAAACCAGTATGGTGGGAAATAATAATTAAATTTGAATGTTGTCACCCTAATCATGCTATTTAAATATTGAATCTTTAAATGACAATGTGATACAAATATTTTGCTATCAGCCTAATTTATCCACAATGATGACTTGAGACAAGGTCATGTATTTGTTCCCAAATTTTGAACTACCGTGCAAAGGAACAGAAATAAACATTTAATGAGTCAAAATTGTCTGGTTAGTGGGTAATAGTGGCTTTTATTTTAATAATGTAGGGAGATCATAAATTATACTCAGCTGATGTGATGATCATGTGATTTTGGTCACTATTTTAAATTTTAATTTACATCCAATTATGGTAATAATAACTTTGTAAAGGAAAAGCTTTTTGCAGAATCAATTTAATTAAAAGCCCTCATATGCAGATCATAATCAAAATATTAATAGTTATCCAAAATCACTTTCTACTATACGAGAATATCATCAGATTTATGCATAACATGCTTCATGTGGGGAAAAATAACCCATTTATATTAATTGATAATTAATTTTCTCAGATTTAACACATAAGATCGACAAGATAGTTATTTATATTTCAACAGCGTTAAGTGCATTAAATTTACACCGGCATTAATTCATCTCCAACTACACCCTCCATTATCAAATATAAGCAAAAGTCAAAGCATATTTGGACCAAATTTGGTCCAAATACACTTTGATTTTTGCTTATATTTGAGAACGGAGTAGTATACTATATATCTGCATTGTTACAGTAATTTATCTCCCAGTTTCAAATTAATCAAAGAGCCATATTTAGATTTCACTTTTTTGTGAGGCAGGGGTTATATCAACTGAAACCTTGTTGGAAGATCTCAAATGAATCTCACTACTTTGTTTACCCTATCTGAGTTCCAGTGTTACACCTGAAGCTAGACAAATATACAACAGTTTGAGCAACAGAAAGTGATTTGCACGTACCATGACAAAAGCATTGGAAGCTGCTGTTAGATTTATACCAACTCCACCAGCCTTTAGTGACATCAACAACACCTGGTGCAAGAAATAAGTACTGGTGGTTATAAATAGTCAATGCATTGAACCAGTTTACTATATTGTCTAGGTAACAGACAAACAAGAGAAAATAGGTCTAGACCTGGGTGTCGCTGTCTTCTGAGAACTGTTTGATTACTTTTTCCCGCTGCTGCATATTCAAAGTTCCATCAAGACGAACAAATGAAATGTTATTCCTGGACAAATGAAACCACATAGATAATGAACCTCTTTGGTATCACTGTTTATCACCAAAATGTGTCAAAAACAATAAAAACAAATAATTACACGCGATCAAAGTTTTGAAAAATGGACTAGACCGGTCAGTCTTCCAAATTCAACTGTAAACAAGACCCATGGCTTAAGCATGATGCAGAAAGGAACAGATGAAGCATGTCACAAGATCACAGCAATCCTTAAAGCGGACATCAACTTCGAGATGTAAAGAAAAAGCATGATTAGACTATGCGAACAGCTCTTTACAAGATTTCGCATTCCCTCTGAATCTCTCCAACTAGTACATTTTTCCTAAAATACAATTAAACCAGCAAAGAATCTTACCTAGTAAAGGGAATCTGCAAGAGGTCTAGAAAAGCAGTCCACTGGCTGAAAACAATGCTCTTGGAGCCCGATGAGCGAAGATTTTCAAGTTCATTCAAAAGAAGAGTAACCTTGCATGACTCTACCCAGTTCTTCTCGATATCAATCTGAAACCGACTCTCAGTAGGGGCAGTGATAAGATCCTGCCTGCTGATTGTTTTCCTGTAAAAGAAATAATTTTGTTAGGAGATTGCACTATAACCAAGATTCGTTTGAAACCACTGCAGTAAAAACAATCCTAAACTTCCTTTGATCAAAGTTGAATAAAAGATCACCAAAATTCTAACAAGTTAACTAGATAATACCTACAAACAGGACATAAACCAGAAGTAGAATTTCGCCAACTTGCCAAGAGGCATTCCCGACATAGGCGGTGAGCACAAGGCGTCAACACTGCGTTTTCAAATGCTTCAAGACATATCGGACATTCTCCCTGCTCCCCTTTACGTAGCTCTTCCACAACTTCTTGAACATAAGCCCGTGAGGGTGCATCTTCCACTTCACCTTCTGAGGCATTATAGGTTCCTTTAAGGAAGCGCTTAGCTAGTTTATTTAGATCAGCAAATTCTTGTGTATCACCTCGACTAAATGAATCAATTGTCACCATGACAAAAAGTTAAGGCTTGGTAAGAGAACAATTAAATGATGCAAGGGTTAAAAAATAAAAAAAAATAAAAAAAACCTTCACAAGAGTGCTTTTCACATTACGTCAAACAAACTTCCCAAGAAACATCAATAGTGAAACATCATCAAGCAAAGCTAAGAAAACTATCCTATGCAATGATGAACCCATTCTTAAATAGTATCTGACGCAACCAAACACCTATTGCAAACATCTTGGTTATGTATATCTTTCTGTCTACGAGAAATGAAAAAAGTTTGTGATGAGCCCACAGCCCAAATAACATATTCCAAAAACTTTAAACAACTTACTGATGGAAGAACAAATAAGCAAAGGCCACCAACCAAGAAAGTCACATAAAACAGACTTAAAGCCAGTTTGGATAAACTTTTCACCAAGAACTTATAGAAAAGAAAAGATTGAAATAATCTTGTAATGACTATGAGTCTTCCTAATAATATCCTCCCGCATAAATTGAAATCAGCTTCTCCAACTCAACTTTTTCAATAGCTCCTTCACCTAACTTCTTCATAAGCACCTATAAACTTATAAGAGTTTTTTCATACATTACAGTACACCTAGGTGTGTAACTTGCTCTAATGTTAGAACTTATTTTACAACTGTCATCACATCTGGCAGCCAGGCAGTTTTAGTTAGAATATTTCAGCTAACTGTTGATAGCTTAGTTATAATCGTAGGAAGATTGTTCCACTGTAACAGGGTTCTGATAAACTTCATACTTCCCTATAAGTAACTCTTGTACTCTATCATTAATGAACTGTTCCTTAAAGCCAATTGACCAGACCAGATGCTTACAGTTGTAATAATTTACACCGACAGTAGATTTTCACTACAACATTCAAGTATATAACAGGAAGCTAAGACATCGCACCTCATTACGAGAAATGGATGGTCACAACATTGCCGAAGACGTAAAAGTAACTCTAAAATTGAAGCATAATTATGAAGAACACGCCCTTGCTCAACAAACTGATCAAACTTTACCTACATAAATTTCATCAACAGGTTGGATCAATGTGACCTTTTTCAGTGCCAAAAAAATATGAAAATATTAAATATAGATTAAAAAAATAAAAAACCTTAGATCTTTTGAATAGGGCCTCATAAAAGTCCTTTTCAGCTTCTGTGGGTTCACAGTAAATTATTTGCACATCTGCTGGAGGGAGAACTAGGATAGGCCTACAACAAATAATAGGTTACCAGAATATACTAGATGTTAAAAATAACGCAAATGCTTGACCAGTTTACTAACTTGCCCTCGCGATCTGTGCTATGTTTGGTTCTCCTTAACATGATTGGCTTCAAAATGGACTGAACTAACTTCAACCCTCTCTCATCGCCACCCTCAAATGGTTTCTGAATAAGTTTGTTCCACCTGGATCATACAAAACAAATCTTCAAAGTCCAGCATTCCGGCCACATACCCACTTAAGAGTAACTCATGACATCCAACACGGTTTCAAACTCCAGTTATGTCGGGCAAATTTTTAATGGAAAACATTATTTTCACAAAAACCCCAATTAAATCATAAGGTGCGGATATCTTCAGTCCTCACCAACAGATGCCATCAAGGCATCATCAACCAACAGAGGCTTGAAAAGCAAAGTAAAAAGGAGAGCTGGACCAGTTGTCTTAAGCTTAAAATCTATGCTGAAAATTTCATGTACTAGTCTTGTTACTGCTGTTGTTTGTTTCAATCCTGGGAAGGAAATATTTGAAAGCTACAACTTCCCTATAATGTAGAAGTAGAATGTTGTTTGGTATATGGAATCAAAAGTTCAGTTTAAAAAAACACATTTCACCAAAAAAATTATAATTAAACATCAAAGCCTAACACTCACCATCCAAAAATAATCAGAAATGGGGAAGAATGGCAGAAAATATTGGACACAATTCAATTAGAGTTAAAATAGACAACACTAATAAAAAGGTAATTTTACCAGGCCCAATGACCCCAAGGCTCTATTCTCAGAAAGCGAAGAAGACTGTAGATATCCTCAAGGTTGTTCTGTAGATAAAAAGGACTCAATGTCAGGAAGCATAAAAACTACCGCCTTGTTTGATTACTCTTTTTAAAAACTGTTAAATCAAACAGCCCCTACATCTTCTGTCATGAGACTCGAGACCAACCAAAAATAAGTCAACTAATATTCGATACAACACATGAATAGGATTGCAACAAAAATCTGAAGACATGCCCATTTGGAAGTCACTTAGAAAAATCCGAACACTGATATTTTTTAACTTTCCGGAATTTTTTTTTTTATCAAAATCACTTTTGGAATTGAAAAAACAATAAAGTGTATCCAAACAGTGAGGGTTTGACAGCATTGCAAGACAAATGCTCATGATAAACTAAATGTTATCAACTTATCATTCTTAAACATAATACCCAGTTTGCAATGCTAGGATAAACATGAATAAAAAATGAAAGTATAACTGAACTAAAATGCACGATGGGAGTATAACCACAATTCAGAGCATGAACAGGAAAAACCTCATCAATTATTATACCTGGAATATCATAAACAGATTATAATTATAAAACCCAAATATGGAAACCATAAAAAGTCACAACTGTCAAAGTTAATTAAAGATTAACAAGTTCAATCATACAATATAACCTTGATGCATCGCATAGTGGTCTTCTGTAAAATTTGGGATTTGGGTGAAAATGCTTATTCCTGGTTTTAATCCATAAATACCAGAAAGGAAATTGTATCAGAGTAAAAACTCATAATATAATAATCACCTGGATAGGAGTCCCGGTAAGACACCAACGGTTGTCAGCAATTAGAGCAGCAGCTGCCATAGAAATTTGGCTTTTGGAAGATTTTATAGTATGTGCTTCATCAAGAACCACTCTGAACCAGCGAATTGAGAAGAGTCCATCATTATCCTCTGCATTCTGTACATAAGACAGATAGAAAGATGAATCCATTGATAAGATTTAAGAAATGAAGCAAATAGGCTGAGAACTATAAGAGTAAACACGTTCGCAAATACCGCACTGGAAAATTCAGAAGCCAAAATTCCATATGTAGTAATTACAACATCACTTTGAGCTAGACTTTTTGCATCTTTGGGCCTACTTTGTCCATAATGAACATATAAAGACAGGGACCCAGGGTGCGCATGAGTTTCAATCTCTGCCTGGAGAAATTGTCAAATGTTCAGAACTGGAAAGAAAGCATTTGAATTACTCCATGTATCCCACATTTGAATACAATGGTATACCAATTTTCAAGTAAAGAAAGGCAGTAAACAGAGAAATACATAATGTAAGTACCTTCCACTGCCCAAGAAGAGTCATGGGACATACTATCAAGTTGCCACCACTTGTTAGAGCATTGTTTTGCTTTATCGGTTTATCAAAACCAGTAAATTCGGTTGCCTTCTTTGGAATGTTTGAAAAATTGGGAACTGTATCAGTATCACTAACTTCGCCACCTTCAATAAATGACTGAGCTATGGGTTGACTGCCTAATGATCCACCCCTTCCTGAATGGGCAAGAAGAAGGGATATGGTCATGATGGTCTTTCCAAGCCCCATAGCATCTGCCAAAATCTTCAATTTCACAATAAAAATACATTACAAACATTGAACAATTTGTTAAAGCAACAAAATTGTTAAGGGTTAAATCCTTAAAAAAACATACTCCTCCTCTGGCCATTTGAAGGGTGCTAGGAAATTCTGTTGTGGCTTCACCAGAAAATGCATTCAAATAAACAACAAGCTCCCTCCTAAAAAGTACAAGCACAACTACTACATCAGAACCACTCATGGGTTTTTCTGTATGTGTTTGTGTGTGTGTGTGTGTCAAATAACCACAGGCGCATACTTGTCAGCCAGGCGATATGCCTCCCAGCATGGATGAAGGGTTGTTGTAGTCTCCTCCCTCGATCGTCCCTTCTCCATCTGAATCATCCAATAAAGAGCCTGTTTTTGATAGGGTCGCAGTTCACACAGAAGATTTCCAGGGGGGTCCATTTCCTGAACAAAACTTTCAGGTTAATGGTCATTGCATCATTTATAAGCATAATATAAGTAAAACATGGCATGTTGCTCTTAGAATGCAGCACCTCTAACTCTGAGCTTGATGCAACACCAACAATGTTATCAAGATCAATTTCAGAAACAGAATCCTCATTTTCATTCTCATGACCATTTTGAGAAGGACGCTCGGACTTGGCATGTAGTAATGTGACCTGAAGAGAAAATCTCTCCTGTTAAAGAAATCTACCATGCTAGTTGCAGACATAGTCACAAAGAAATTATATATGTAGTCTTTTACCCTTTGGCTGAAAGGACGCTTGTTGGAATAGAAGTCACTAGGAGTTAACTCGGCCTAAAAAACAAGCAATGATGCAAGTTAATATTCCAGTACAACCTTCTTCGGACTTACAACTGAGTTACCTTTTCCAACAACAGAAGCTAACTCCATAGGCAGAAAGAAAATTTTTAGACTAAATATACTATCAATTCAATATAAAAAGAGTCAGGGAAAAAAAACAAGTGACACAGGACCAACAACCACCTTCTTGAAAGGGCTCAAGCCTAGCAACCGAAACAGGGTTGGAAGAGGATGAAACACGGACTCATCTGTGGAATTGGTAGCATCCTTGAGAGAAACCTGGTGATGCTTAATAAACATTGCCCTATTGATGAAGACACTGAAACAGACCCCAAAAGAGAAAAAAGGTAGCAGGATTTATTTATTTACCATCATAAAAAAATTAACAGTAAACCATAGAAATTTTATAAATAAACGATATGCTGTAACTAGTAGTGAACATGGTGTGGCAGGCCTGCATTGAGCATATACCTGACTGACAAAGTAATAGTATCCATGATGCCCAAAACATTAGGCGCAAATTTACATTGCCCCTCAACCCTAACCTTATTATCCCGCACCAGAGGCAACAGACACCGAGCCCATTCGTTTGGTATTCTACCAATCTGCCAAAAACAACATCAATTAAACCACAAATTGAATTTCACAACAACCATTACCATTTTGCAGTGTTGTAAATTACCTCTCCAGCTTGTTCAGTGGAGAATCGAACTATCTCAGAACAAGCTGACGCTCGCCCAAAACCCTTACCCTGAGAGGGCGAAGCAGAGAGCTTCTTGGTGGGAAACTTGATAAACACTGCCTCACCGGATTTTATAGTCCTCCCTTTACACGTGGATAACCCTGCCACTTCGCCGGAACCCACGAACCACCAATCATCGGAATCGGACCGGACGGAGCTGTTATTGTTGTCTACTGCATCGGCGTTGCGCTTGGAGCTGGCGGTGACGGCGTGTGGGGTTGATTTTGGAGGAGAAATTCGTCGAGTGTTGATGGTGCGGGTGGGTTTGAATTTGGGGGTGTTGGTATCGAAGATGATGTTTATGGCCGCGGTAACGTCGTTTTTGGCCATGTGTAAGGCTCTGATGATGTCCATGTCGGTGAATTCGGAACCGACGATGGATCTAACGGTGGAGAGGTGGTGGTCGGTGACCTTGCTCCCCATCAGAACCCTAACCCTAACCTCCTAATTCAGCGCCAAGGGTTTGGAGGTTTTGAAAAAAGGAAGAAGAAAACTCAAATTCATAAATTTACGAAAAGAGGCGCGGATGAGGTGAGTCTCTCTGTCACATGGCGGGAATCCGCGTGAGAGGCACGTGACCATTTGCAATGTCTTCCCGCCATATCCATTGCGCATTACTCAATTCATTGTATTTTTTTTTTTTTTTTTTGGGTACAGGGACATGAACATCATTCACTGTGTGATGACTTATAAGGCGTAAGCACGTATCAATAAGATCCGAAGCAGTTGGCTTATAGTTGGATGGCCGCGTCTAATATGTCAGTACCTTCGTAGGTGTGGCACGATGTCTCATTCTTTTTAACCCTAGAATTATGTAGTGCACCATAGGTGATGCTCGACTATCTAGATACTCCTTCCGTTTCATATTATTTGTCGTTTAAGGTTATATACACATCTTAAGAAAAAATTGATTGCATCCATTTCCAGTGTGAAATAATTTATTTTGACTAAATTACCCTTATTTTAGTGAAAGTTAGGTGGAAGAGTTTATTGATATAGAGTTGTTGAGATATAAATAAATAAGGGTATTGTTGAAAAAATATAATTAATACTCTCTCGATATTATAAAGTGACAAATAATTTGAGACAAGTAAATATTCTAAACATGACAAATAATATGAGACGGAAGGAGTAATATATTTCCCTCCCACTACCACAACTCCATGCGGCAAGACAGCGACCTCCGGCACGACAGTGGCTGTCCGACACCTTCAGCCCAAAAACTACAAATACCTTAATTACGAGAGAAGCGGTGGGTGTGGAGAACTAAGCATGGAAATGGAGGCCCATTCGTTGGTCAGGCAGCCACCAACCCCCTTTTTCCTTCCCTTCGTGCCCGACCACTACATTATCATCTCCCTTGTATATGCTGCTTTGAAGGACACAAAAGGTACACAAAAATTCAAGCTACAGGCAATGCACACAAAGCCCTACATACAGAAGATTCTAGAATTCAGACAAAAATGAACCAAGGCTAAGGTTTCGATTTGATTGCCTAGAGTAACAGTAAACCCCCTCCCTTTCTTTCTTTTACCCTGAGGGTATGTTTGGATTGGTGGTAGGAGATGGAATGGAGTGGAATGGGATGGAATGGACCCATGCTCCATTTTTTGGATTGTTAAATAAAGGATGGAATGGAATGGAATGAAATGGAATGGGAGGGGATGCATTCCATCACATTCCACTACTTCCCATCATTTTTGTTCCCTCCCGATTCAGGGGGTATGGAATGGAACCTGTGCTAAATACCGTTCTATCCCTATATATTTCTCTAGCTCGCAGATTCGCCGCTGCTGCTCTGTAGGAAATGGGGGCTTCGCTTTCAAAAATGTCAATGAATATTGTGTTGTGCAAAGCAAAAATCCATCAGCAAAAAGGGCTTCAGATTTGCAGAAGAAAAAGGGGTAGTGAGAGATGTGGAGTTTCAGATTTGAGAAAAGAAAAAGGGGCTTCAGATTTGCAGAAGAAAAAGGAGCTTCAGATTTGCAGAAGAAAAAGGGGGCAGCGAGAGATGGAAGACGATTGCGCAACGTGTGAACATTTGGAACTTTTGTTTTAGAATATTTATTTTAATTAATAACTATGTAAGTTTTAGGGGAAAAAATCTCAAAAGATTATTCCCATATAAAAATTAAAAACAACATAAATATTATATTGTTTGCTAAATTATTTAACTTTCAGATGCATACAATTTTTTTTTAGTGCATTGTGGTAATTATTTGAGAAAACTATAATTTACACAATTTTTTGTTTAGGTTTATGTCAAGGGTAAAAAAGGAATTTAAAAATTATAACTCATTCCATTTCATTCCGTTCCATCATAAAATACTCAAACAATGGAATGAGAACTTTGTTCCATTCCGCTCCGCTCCGTACCATTTCATTCCGGTCCGCTCCGCTCATTTTAAAATATCCAAACATACCATGAATAAATTGTCCATCTTTCGTTTGTTTGTTGGTTTGATGTTATCAAATTGCAGAGGAAAAAGAAGACGATGACTTTGAATCTTTGGCTAACAACATTGCATCTTGACAGCGATGACGTTGTTGCTCGAACGAAGATGGTGATGGTGAAATCTCTGCACCCAAGCATGATGCTAACTGGGTCAATATAAAAAGATAGATGACAATGAGATCAATGTTGTCCTTGTCGATGAATTTAAGAATGTCGTCTTGATTTCTTAATGAGAACAATCTTATGTGGTTGTTAGCAGTGTAGCCTCAATCATAGTGGATGGGAGTTTTGCGCCGACGAGAACAAAGGACAAAGGAGGAGGAGAGGGGTGAAGATTGAAAATGGTGTCTAGATCTGGTAGGGAAGGTCTGTGGTAAGATTGGGTGGGATTTCAAAATCCAATGGTGGAAAACATGAATAATAAGTGAGGCATAGTGCAACACCTATCAAGTGTTGCACCTTAGAATTTGCCATAGTCAGGTCTCTTTGTTGGGTGATCTCCACACAAATACAATAGGTTGTGCAGGGTACATAACGAAAAATAAAATTATAAATTGGTCCTTGTATTTTGATTGGTTTTTTAGTTTCTCCGATTTCTCTCTGAAAAAGAAGCAATGCTAACTGATCCTCAATTTTTTTTCTCTTCCCTTATTATCCCCTCCCTCCCTTCTTCTCGTTTACGAGCAATTCACCAGGCGCAACATCACAACAACTCCATTTACTCAAAATTTCAATAGCATCCTTCCACTCGTTTTTAAACTCTTGCACTTCGACTTTACTTTGGGCTAGGACATTTATTGAATAGGTGGTAGAAGTGAACTCTCGCAAGGCTTTTATAATAACTGGGGTGAATTTAAAACATTGGGAAATATTTAAACCACTTGAAAGAAACCGAAGCATCAGTGACTGTTGCATTCATCTTGACAATTAGGAGCTTTGGCAATTGCATCTAAGAGTTATATTGTCTTTTTGAATGAATAAGGCGATGAAGGAAAAAGGAGTGGACCAATTGCTATTGTGGGAGAGATAGAGAAAGAAAAGATTAATATGTGCACATGCTTGAACCAAGCTACTATTAACAAGCACACCAACTTCTTTTTCCACAAACTTTGTAAAGGGGCCTTAGAGCTCTGTTTTATTTTTTGGGTGTCCTTGAAATTCTTTTTGGTTGGTTTTGTTTCTGCCAGTGTTTTAAAAATCGAACCGATCCGGACGGTTCAACCGATTGAACCTTGAACCGACCTTGTCTACGGTTCGGTTATTTAGGCAGTTCGACCACAGTTTCGTTCCGCTTCGAGTGGTTAAAAGCGGTTAAACCATGACACAGAGGTTTCGCCGGTTCGATGTCCGGTTCGGTTTTTAAAACATTGGTTTCTGCCTTTAGGAATGGAAAACACCACCTATGTAGGGAAGATTTATCATTTTTTGTGTGAATTTCAAGTAAATGGGGTTGTACTATATTTCGTGTTTACGAAAATCTGCTACGGTTGAGGCGTCAATGCTTAAGGGTTCACAGTGGTTAGGGAAAATGGGCACTTGGGCATGGATTAGAGGTGCGGGCAGAAGACAACTGCAGTGGCGCCGTTTTTTTGTGAGGGGTTATGGCATTGGAGTGCGCAGAAAATGGGTGTTGAACTACGCCTATGGTGGTTGCGAAAGTAGGATGTAGGTGGTGGCAGTGTGGTTGAGGAAGCTTAGGTGGAGGCCAGGCCACTACTGTTCACAGTTGTGATGGTTCTCAGGAAGGCATGTAGCTTCTTCTTCTACTTCATGAATGTAGAAAGAGAAGTAGAAAGATGGTGCAAAAAATATAAAGCCAACAAATCATAAGGGCCAATTGATGATTTTCTTGCTATTGAGTACCGTACTCAACCTAATGCAGTTGTGCGCAGTAGACATCACCCTTTATATTGGTCTGTGTTTAATTTTGGTTGTGTATATGAAAAAGATAATCATTTAGTAGTTTTGCATAGGGGTGTTCACGTCCAAATTAATCCAAACAAAAACCTACAATTGCTCTCCCTCCGTCCCAGCTCTTCACCTTGCGGACCACCGACAATCATTCATCTTCATTGTACTTCCTCCTTGCAGACCCATAACCAATGTTCTTCGATTGAAATGATGCCCAATTAATAACACTATAACAGTGCTTTTCGTTCCAATTGACAAAAAACACATCGTTGTAGAATACTGATATTTAATGAATTTTCATTCTAAAATTTATTTTTAAGTATCTGATATCTAATTCTGTTTGATTCATCACCCACCACCATGTCTACAACTGCACATGCTTCCTCAAATACCACCATGCATGAATCCTTGAAGCATGAACACCCCATACACCAACGAAAGAAAACAATGTCAAAGGTGCATACGCCTTGTATTCGTTGATGTCAAAAGGGTTGAATGGAGCGACAAAAATCTCTCTTTACAAAGACAGAGAAGATGGCCGAGAGTGGGAGACCAGTGGTAGGGGTGGCCCACAAGCATCCCTGCAATGAAGAACGATACAACAGAGAGGGGACGATACAACAGACTGGCAGATGATGTGATGATGTCGGTTGCGTGAAAGGGATTTTCCTTTTGTTTAAATAATTCAATTAATGAGTGATGATGATGTGGCCAAACGAAGAAACTTGATTGGTGGTTAGTGTAAAACTGCTTTTACACCGACTACGTATATAAATTAAACTCTTTTACATTTTACTCAAATTGTAAAAATAAGAAAAATAAAATAAAAAAATACACGCACAAAAAAAATGTGGGCAAAATAGGAATTAACAGCCATAAACAAAATAGAAAACGTACGCGCATGTCAAAATGGATTGGTAATTTGAATAGGTTAAACCAACCCGCTAAAATTTGCGGGTCAAAACACTGGTGAGAGTTGAGACCCGTTTTGTCACCCGAGTCCGTGGGAGTGCGCGCGCGCCCATACTGATCAAGAAGTAGCAAATTATTCGAACCCTAACCTCCCACTCACAAATTCAGCAAACCTTTCACTCTCTCTCTCGCCAATATCGCGTCTTCTTCGATGGTTTTATAGGAACCGAAACAAACCCTATCCCCTGCACCTTCAATGAAGCCTTCTCGAAAAACCAAAGCGACGGAACCACCCGTTGCGAGACCGAGGGGTCGCCCGCGGAAACATCGAAGAAAAGAGGTCGAAACCGTGACCGTTGATCGGAAATCGGTTCCCGAAGCGAAGAAGACGAAGCCAATAGCATTGGTTGGACGATACGTGCTGAAAGAGTTCCCAGAAACCGCTGTTCTTCTCGGTAAAGTCGTAAGCTACGAGAGCGGCTTATACAGAGTCATATACGAGGATGGCGGTTACGACGATTTGAATAGCAGTGAGATTCGTAGGATACTTCTCGAAGACAGTTATTTCGATGACGATTTGACTCGAAGGAAGAGTGAATTGGACGAATCGCTATTGCATAAGATCGCAATTGCATCGGAGAAGAGTTCGAGCGAATTGCACGGTGAATTACCGGTTGAAAACGAAGAGGAACAAGATGGAACGGACGATGATTCTTCTTGTGATTCAAAGGATTCGTGTTCTGATGCCGAGACGCCATTGCCGTCGCCGCTTCCGTTGCCGCCGTCTTCGGGAACTATTGGTGTGCCGGAGCAGTATGTTTCGCACCTCTTCGCAGTTTATGGATTCCTACGATCGTTCAGTACTCGATTGTTTCTGAGTCCGTTTACTTTGGACGAGTTCGTTGGTGCTCTTAATTGTAGAGTTTCGAACACGTTGCTTGATGCCGTTCATGTTTCCTTGATGCGTGCTTTGAGACGTCATCTTGAAAACCTTTCAGCCGCGGGCTCGAGGATTGCATCGAAATGCCTTAGGTGATTATGTCTCTTCCTACTTTATTTCTTTATTTTTACTCTCGTTGAAATTATCTGCTGCTCCATTATCTTATTTATCTTGTGATCACGCTTTCTATGTCATTGACGGTAGACTGTAGTGCATTCATTTTGTGTACATCTGTGCTTGTAATTCATTCGTTATGTTCTATTTGATTTGATTGTTGGGAAAACACTAACTATTATTGGTTTGATCTTCATTCATGTGGGCTTAAGCGGATCAAGCACATGACTGCCATTACTGTTCAGTCTAAGGTGTATCCTATCGAAAAAGGAACATTGCTGATCTCCCTTCTCTCGCCATTAATTTATTATTTAAAAGATAAATGATAGAGATTAATGATGGGAACCTGATATAGCATTATCATCTTAAAAGAAACATCTATAGTCAACCTAATATAAAAGGCCATCTTAAAGGGATCACTGGTGTACTCTTACTAAAGAGGAACACCCAAGAATTTACCTTGCCGTTATTCCACTGGTTAAAGTATTTTCTTGTCTAGAATCCAAAAACACTATAGACATGTTATCTGTATTTTTGAGTGAGTAGATATGGCCGTTGTAGAGGAATTACGAAGCAACTGAATGTGTTGTTTGAATCCATTGACTAATTTTGTTAAAGGAGAGGACATCAAGTTATCCCTACCTAATTGTACCATTCTTTTAACATGTCTCAATTTGTGCACCATCACATATGCCCTAGTGTTATTCTTTTTATGAGATTATTTATATTAAAATATATATTAATTTGAATATGTATTTTTCCAGGTGCAATGAATGGAGCTTGATTGATACATTGACTTGGCCTGTTTTTGTAATTCAATATTTTGCAGTTAATGGATACATAAAGGGACCTGAGTGGAAAGGATTTTTTGACGAGATTTTTTATGGCGAGTATTATTTATTGCCTGCAAGTAGAAAGTTAATAATATTGCAGATTCTATGTGATGATGTCTTGGAGTCTGAGGAGCTAAAAGCTGAAATGAACATGCGTGAAGAATCAGAGGCTGGGATGGATTATGATGCTGAGGATATTCTTCCTGCAGAAAATGGGCCGAGAAGAGTCCATCCAAGATATGCCAAAACTGCTGGTTGCAAGGATGATGAAAGTACGAAGTTTGTTTCAGAATTAAATGCTGTGAATCTACCTGGTGATTCTGAGGATGATATTGACAAAAATGGAGATGAATGTCGCCTCTGTGGCATGGATGGGACCTTGCTTTGTTGTGATGGATGTCCCGCAACTTATCATTCAAGGTGTATTGGTGTGATGAAGATGTATATACCAGAAGGGGCTTGGTATTGTCCAGAGTGCAAAATAAATATGATTGGGCCAACAATTGCACGGGGAACATCACTTAAAGGAGCTGAAATATTTGGAAAGGATTTGTACGGGCAACTTTTCATGGGTACTTGCGACCACTTACTGGTGTATGTTCAAAATCTTTATCTTGTTTCTTTCGTTCTTTTATCTGTAATGCTGGATATAAGTCTTGGCTCTGCTTTGAAGTTAATGAAATTTAGCTCAGCTCTATTTTCTTCCCTTAGACTTGAATTTGTACTTTGTTTTTCTTCTCTTCCTTTTTACCTTTTGCTATAATTTTTACTATAGCTACACCTGAAATTTTGAGGTTTTAACTTGTTATCATTTATGATTGCAGGCTCAATGTCGACACTGGTGAATTTTGTCTTAAATACTACAATCAGAATGATATTCCTGGAGTTATCCGAGTGCTTTATGCGTCCATGCAACATAGGCCTATATACTTTGGTATTTGCACCGCGATGTTACAATATTGGAATATTCCAGAAAGCTTCTTAGACCTTTGTGTTCCAAATGGAACACATGTAAACTCAGCAAATACAAAGATAGATGCCAACTTCTCTGCTGCATTACTTCCTCCTGTGGTTGAAGATGACCATAGAGCTGTTAGTTTGGGGAAGGCAGAGTACAGTCTAACATCTGTGAGTGGGATTTGTAGCGATACTATGGTGCCGTCTCTTGATGCCTCAGTGGTTACCGTTAGCCCTGCTTGTGAAATCAGTGGCAATGCTGAAACTAACGTGAGTGTGAAGCTTCATAAGGAAACTGCGACGGATTCTGTTGTTTCAACTACTAACCATCAGTCTCACATTAGCTACCCAAATCCTGTTAATGGGTCAACAGCAGCTGATTCTGCCAAGTATTCCTTGGTAAGCAGCCAATTTACTAATTATGGCCATGCAAATGACATGAGGTTGCCTATGAACTCGTCTTTGCTAACTAAAGGTGACCAAACTGGATTTCGAAAGTGCAAAGGCAATATAACTAATGATTTTGTGTACATGGGTTGCTCCTATAAACCTCAATCATACATTAATTACTATATGCATGGTGATTTTGCTGCATCTGCTGCTGCTAACTTGGCCATTCTTTCTTCAGAGGATTCTAAATCAGAGGATCATGTGGCAGACATCTTGAGGAAAGCTACATCTGGAAACACACATGTGTTTGCAAAAGCATTCTCACTAACAGTTTCACGCTTCTTTTGGCCAAGTTCTGACAAGAAGCTTGTGGAGGTTCCAAGAGAGAGGTGTGGCTGGTGCCTATCTTGTAAAGCCCTTGTTTCAAGCAAGAAAGGATGCATGCTAAATCATGCTGCTCTGAGTGCCACCAAAAGTGCTGTGAAAATCCTTTCTGGTCTTGCTCCTGTAAGGAGTGGAGAGGGAATTATCCCTAGCATTGCAACGTATGTCATATATATGGAGGAAAGCTTATGTGGTTTAATAGATGGTCCCTTTCTAATTGAAAACTATAGAAAGCAATGGCGTAAACAAGTGGAAAGAGCCACATCATTTAGTGACATAAAGTCCCTTTTACTTAAAGTGAGTAATTACAATTTTTTTAAATTAGGGAGATTTATTAATTTTTGAACCTCTAATTATTTGTTTTTCATTGGGTAATGAATTGTCATTTTCAGCTTGAAGAGAACATTCGTACAATTGCTTTTTGTGGGGACTGGGTGAAGGTGATGGATGATTGGTTGGTTCAATCTTTTACAATCCTAAGTGCTACATCTACTCTTGGAACAACACAAAAACGTGTACCATGTGGCAGGCGTAGAAAACAGTTATCTATCAAAGTTACAGCTGACGGTTGCCATGAAAACTTTGCCTGGTGGAATGTCGGCAAATTTACCAAATCTGTATTTCAGAATGCTGTTTTGCCCAAATCAATGGTCAGAAAAGCGGCTCGCCAAGGTATTTCTTTTAGTACATAGTGTTGTATGGTTAACTAGGTGCAGATTACTAGCTAAATTAAATTGATGCTTGGTTAATCAAATATTGGTGATTCACGAACTGAGATGGAAAGCTTTTTCCCAAGCCACACCTATGGGTCATTGTTCTCCTTAAAATTTTACTATTATTTGAATATGTTAAATTATTTTAATAATTTAAATTATAAATTATTTTTAATTCATATTAATTTATGAAAAATACAAATATCATATTAAAAATGGATTTGTTTTGTTGGAAGTCAAACATCGGGAGTTCAAGAGAGTATATCAAGCTTGAATTTGATATAATCCAGCTGAGCCTACAACCAACAAATCCTGTTGAATAGTCCGACTTGATTGCCACCCGGTTCACTTGACTATTTGCCAATTTGTTTTGTGATAGTTTAAATTTGTTTGGAAATAAAAGCACAAGCACTGATTGTTGTGGGCAACAGGTGGTTTGAAGGGAATTTTGGGTATTTTCTATCCCGATGGCACTGAAATTCCTAAAAGAAATCGACAGATGGTTTGGAGAGCTGCAGTTCAAATGAGTAGGAATGCATCACAGCTTGCACTTCAGGTTGCCCTTTGATTATTATAAGATGTATCACAGCATGTTGGATCTGACAATAACTTGATGATTTTTTGGTTTTTTGCATCAGGTCCGTTATCTAGATTTTCATATCAGATGGATTGATCTGATTCGTCCGGAGTATAACCTCCAGGACGGGAAAGGTCAAGATACTGAAGCTTCTGCTTTTAGAAATGCAAACATTTGTGACAAAAAGCTTGCAGAGGGAGCTGTTTTTTATGGTATAGCTTTTGGGAGCCAAAAGCATCTTCCCTCTCGGGTAATGAAAAATGTTGAAATAGAGGAAGGGCCAGAAGGAAAGAAGTACTGGTTTTCTGAAACGCGCATTCCTTTATATTTGGTAAAAGAGTATGAAGTAAGCAATGAAAAAGCGCCATCTCATGCAGAGCACATGAATATTGCATCTCAGTTGCACAGAAGGCGGTTGAAAGCTATCTGCAAGGACGCATTTTTTTACCTCACTTGCAAGAGAGACAAATTGGACATGTTACCATGTTCTGTATGTCAGCTGGATGTTTTATTTAGGTAATTACCCTAGCTTGGTTATAGTCTTGTTCACATGTTTCTATGGTGCCTCTTCTTTTCTTTTTACACCTATTCACTCTAAAACCACTGTTTTTCTCTCTCTCTCTTGATTTCAGGAATGCTCTCAAGTGCAGTGCATGTCAAGGTACCCCATGCATGATCCATCTTCCTTTCACTTACTATAGTATTCCATCCTAAAACTCTTGAAATAGATCTTCTTTGAGTTTCACGTTAAATGACTCATTCTCTTCCATAGAATAAAAACACATGAACGGCATAAATAAAGAATCTAACACCTTGTGTGGATTTTTGAAGCTGGAATTCTAAATTTTTTGTTGTTTGAATGTGTTACAGTGTTGGTATGTGGTATGTGGGGTTTTTTGGTTTGTGTATTTTGTATCTCGCCTTTTCATTTTATTTGATTTCTTTTGTATCTTGGTCTAAAATTTTGTTTCACATGGGTATATTATCAGGCTATTGTCACGAGAGCTGTTCCATAAGTTCAACACACACTACATATAAAGGTGGTGAGTTTTTGACCACGTGCAAACAATGTTATCTTACCAGTTTAGTTACTCATAAAGAGACCAGTAAGGAATCTCCAACCAGTCCCTTACTGTTACAAGGACAAGAACATAAAACACTGACATTTCTGACGGGATCAAGGCCTAAATGTTATGATCAAGTACCAAGATCTAATAGGGCAAAGGATAGGCGTCCAAACATGAAACAAGTTGCTTCTGTTTCCCCTTTGGAAACAAAAAGCCATCGCAAAAACTCTTCTTGGGGTATTATATGGAAAAAGAAGAATATTGAAGATACAGGCATTGATTTCAGGCTCAAAAACATACTTCTAAAGCGACGTTCAAGCGTGCCTCAATTGGAACCCGTTTGTCGCTTGTGCCATAAATCATATAGGTCTGATCTAATGTATATATGCTGTGAAACATGCAAAAGTAAGTTTTTTCTCTGGTAATAAGCGATAATATTTGCAAGTCCTTACAATTTATTTTCTAATCTCTGTATGTGGGCTTTACAGATTGGTATCACGCTGAAGCTGTTGAACTTGAAGAGTCTAAAATTTTCGATGTGGTTGGGTTCAAATGTTGCAAGTGCCGCAAAATAAAGTCACCTGTGTGTCCTTACTCTGATTTGATGTGCAAGGAGCAAGATAGCAAGAAGTCACACTCATGGGCTTCCAAGAAAGAGCATTCTAGAGCAGATTCCGATTCTGGAACACTTACTGACATGAGAGCATGTCCTGCTACTCCTATCTTTCCTGCAGAGGATGTCTCAAGACAAGAGAATGATCCTTTGCTGTTTTCTCTTTCAAATGTCAAGGTGATTACAGAACCCAAGTTAGATGCAGGTGTTGAGTGTAATGCCGTCTCTGGGCCTGGGGGGGACAATAATGGTTCTTTTGCGGGTGAAGTTCTGCATGGTGAATTTTCAACACACCATGAAATGGGTAATCTGCCCAAATATGCAGAGGTTTTATCACCTTTTGTAGAATATGGCTCTGCTGTGCTCGCTGACTGCAATCTCCTGAGTGACTCTGAAATTGTAAATAATGAATACATGGAGTTTGAACCTGATACCGACTTCTCTGTGACTGAACTTCTGCACCCAGATAATAGTAGTCAATTTGAGGAAGCTGATGCGCCTGGGGACTTGTCAGGATATGTGAAAGATTCTTGTACATTAGGTGTTCCTGAAGAATGCACAACTGCTAGTTTCGTGCACAACCGGGAACCTACAACTTCATCACGGGAAAATGTTTATAATTGTTGGCAATGTTCTCAAACGGAACCAGCCCCTGATCTCTCTTGTCAGATTTGTGGGATGTGGATTCACAGCCAGTGTTCACCCTGGATTGAATCATCATCTAGGCTTGGAAGTTGGAGGTGTGGTAATTGCCGGGAATGGCAATAGCTGATTTAGTTATCATCTTATCACATGAGAGTTCTCTTGGGTGAGGTGGACCAGGTGGTACCGGGTTAGGCAGTTCTATCAAATAATCGTACCAGCTTGGCTCAATGAATGTGTGCATGAATTGGTTCAGTTATAGACGAGTTGAACCTATTGCAGTGGAACTCGGGCAAAATATATTGTGCAGTTATGGAGGTTAACCGGTTGCAGGTTGCTGTGATTTTTTTCTTACTGCTCACAAATCTTTGCGGCTCCCCAGCGACTGGTGGACCCAGTTTTTGATCGAGTTCGACATGATCACCAACCTCCGGTCAGTTTGGTTGAATGCTATAAGATTCCGCCCCCCACCCCCAAAGAAAACATTGCACGATTTACAGAAATTTGCTAGTCCGGAGATAAGCAGGTTTTTATGATGCTTATCTGACAATATTGTTTGCATAGATTATTTCCCAATTTTTTTGGAGGTCAGTCAAAATTGAAACCTTCACCTCTGATCCTTAGAGCTCACGCCGTGGTATATTGTTTTCGCCTTCTACCCATGGGTTTCTGGTTCTTACCTTCTTCGAGTCGAAGACATCTCTCTACTAAATTGGAAAGAGAAATGTTATTTTGACTGACAACTTTGTTGACAACTTTTTACTATTTATGTGTGGTTAATACAGTACAAATATTTGGTTAATTCAGTTCGTTATGTGGTTAATGAGTTGTAATTTTTTATGCACAATTAATTTCATATTTTATACAACTCAATAAAAATTACGTGGTTAATGTAGTGTAAATATTTGGTTAATTTAGTTCATTACGTGGTTAATGGATTGCAAATATTTGGTTAATGGTAAATGAGTTACTTACTCAACAAAAATTACGTGGTTAATGCAGTGCAAATATTTGGTTAATTTAGTTCATTACGTGGTTAATGGAATGCAAATACTTGGTTTATGGTAAATGAGTTATTTTGATATTACCTGGTTAATGCAGTGCAAATGTTTAGTTAATTTAGTTTATCACCTAGTTAATAGATTGTAAATACTTGGTTAATGGTAAATGAGTTACTATGATACTATATGGTTAATACAGTGCAGATGTTTGGTTAATTCAGTTCATTACGTGGTTAATGGGTTGCAATAACTCATTAACCACGTAATGAACTGAATTAACCAAGTATTTGTACTGCATTAACCATATAATTTTTAGTGAGTGATTAATAGGAAAGAAAAATAATTTTTTTTAGAATAGTATTTTTTTCATATATGAACAGTATATTTTCGTACATGAACAACAAAAATCCGTACATAAACAGAAGCGTCGTATGTGAACAGTGCGTACATATGATATACGGTATTAGTATTGTCAAAATCTGTTGTCAAAATAACACCACTCAATTGGAAATGAGAAACCAAGGCAAGCATATCTAAGTGCTCGAGGAACTAGAAAAATTTCAATACTTTTGTAACATTTACATTTTAGCAAAAGTAATTATTTTTAATTTTGTGGTTTTCTTCTATTATTTTCTCAAAATAAGACATTATATATAGGTAGAGGTTAGGTGAATGTGGCGCCTCTAAATCTTTAGTAGCAAGTTTTTTTTGGTCAAATTAGTAGCAATTGTTGAATATATTAAAATCTAAAATATTTGCTAAAATATCTGACATGTTATTGATAGTTCACTAGTGGATTACTTCCACTTTAGACTCTACGATAGATCACATTACTATTCTCAAGATTTAGTATACTATTACTGAATGTAGGCTTTTTACGAATAAAATATTAAAAAAATGGTGTTGTGGGAGTGGATTATTGTGATTCATAAGATCTTGTTAAAATTCTCTCTCCTTAGATACTAACAAGTCAAATTCTATTGTAATTTGTGAATATTTACAAAGGAATAGCAAAATTCTCGTATGACAAGTTTATGTAAAATTAAAATTAATACAGATTTGGCTTCGCTCACTTTAGTTAAATATTTCAAATTATGAGCAAATTAGTAATTGTGATTTTAGTACATTATGATTTATTAAATATACATATATATATATAAATAAATAATTTTTATCCTCTAAAGTTAGTTTTTTTTTGTTGATCAAAGTTGATTTTTTTTGGGAACAAAATAAGTTGCTTTTTTATAGTATTGTATCAATAAAGTATGTAGTACACTTTATTTACATCTTTTTAGACTAGTCTTATGGTAAATGTTTATTTCAATAAACTCGAAGATGACTTATAAAAATAGTTTATAAACTGGTATGAAAAGTTTACGTTGAAAACAGTTAAACCACATTCTCTTTTTTATTAATAAAACAACATAAGCACTTATATAAATACTTAATTAAACTATTTACCAAAATAAATCCGAATGCTCAAATCGTCACCCCTTTGTTAGTCATACAATACAATTTTCGTACACCTTATACTCCACAAGCTATTATTTAAACTATAATTTCAGAATAACAATTTCAAACTGTTACAATTGGTTCTATCAAAGGCAATATCTTACATGCTATGACGTGCACCGCAAACAATCCAGTGAAACTGGGAAGGGAAAAATATGAGAAAACCGAAAACCCTCGCCCAACTGATATAAAATCTCGCTTAAGTACAATAACTTTGTGCAGAATGAATCCCAAAAATGCCCACCAACCCAGAAATCCCTGTTCGAACACTCAGCTGGTAAACAAGCTCACCCTCAACTCCGCCAGCCCTTGCTCGTGATTTTGTTTATCCATCCCACTAGCTCGAGGGACACATGGGTGGGTTAGGCTGCATAGATCAGGTTTACAAGTGTGTAATGACTAATGAACACCCTTATATATTGTCATAGAAGGGCAGCCAGCACTGCCCCAGGATCATTCAATGCCGCGGGAGCATTAGCTGGTTGAGCCACCGGAGAAGTTGGAGCTGCTTGTGTTGGTATACGGGATGCTGCTGGGGGGATGCTGACTAATTGTTCCTTGATGAACTCCTTCAGCCTGCAAACCAACATCAGAATGATCTGTAAAAGCTGTAGAATCTATTGATAGCATATCCTGTAAGCAGGAAACTAAATCACATACTCAAATGTTAGTGTTGGGTCCCCTGAAGCAACTGTCATTCGCAGCTGGGTTCTGTCTGCTGGGTCTGTTTCAATTCTTACCTGCACATCATTTACGTCAAATGTTAAAACACCTCCTCCCTCAGGATGGCTATTTTTACCTGCACATCATTTTTTTGTCATTGATTGTCATTTTTAAAAACCCTGGTTGTATTTAATTTTTCTGCCAGTCGAATACAACCGGGGTTTAAAAACGACAATCAATAACAAAAAAATAGCAACCCCAAACTCCCAATACTTCTCCAAGATGCGAAATAATCATCCACACAGTCTGTGTCTGCACATGGAGGTTCTTTATGAAAGACCAACACATACACAGATACACTGTAACATAACATGGTACTTTTGATCTTGAAGCAGGTAAAAAAATGTTGCCTCCATTTCCCCTCCTAATATCAGATTATTTAGGAATTCATGACTACACTCCATGTGGAGACGATATATGGTTTTGACATGTATACTTACCAAACAGAGCATTGCCCTCGTACTTTCTGAATAAAATGTTGTACTTGCAACGAGATTGTTTGGATTGGGATCCTAAACCAGATATATAGCCGAAACAAGTTATGCATAAGTTAGTACTTCTTCAAGAATTTCAGGGAAATAATAATAATAATAAAAAGAACAAAGTAAAAAGAGGGACTGGTATCGTACAAGCCCTGGGCAGACCGTCAAATGGTAACTATTGAATAAATTTGCCATTTCGAGCAGTGGAAGTGGTATAACACCTCTAACCTGCAAAACCAACAGGAAAGATGAACCTATCACTGCATGACCAGAAGAACAAGCCAGCAAAGCAGCCACTGCAAAATGGATATCCTCAAATAACCATAACCAAATTGGCAAGTGTACAAACTTCACCGTGTACATAATGCAGAATACATACCACTTCTTGAAGCTTCAAAGGTGGTCCAGGCAGTGATTTCCATTGAGGGAAAAACTCTTCAGCAGATATGGTTATAGGCTGAAGAAATTTATTTAGGACAGCCGGTAGGCGAAGCTTGACATTGACCTAAGAAAAACAACACAGATGAATGTACATTAATTAAAGGTTTATTATTGTTGCATGTCAAAAATAGCAACAAATCTTCCATTTAAATTCATAATATCCATTTTCTCCAAACATACCATTGAAATTTAAGCTCTTACCACTATGATCTGTTTCCAATATTTCAATTTCTACAATAACAAGTAACATACAGATAAAATAACACATTTTCTAACAATTAAAATTGAGCTATATCTCGAGACATATCTCAAGACATCCCAAATCGAAACTTAACTTCTACTACTACCGCAAAAACAAAGTGCATAATTCAAGGTTGAAAATATAAGCATACCAAATTATTGGATATCCTACAAACTAGTTTAGAAGTTTTTGGATTTAAAACAACTTAGAGATGATGAAAATAAAGAATAAGAATGATTAATTTCTCACTTTCCCATATTTGGTAGCTTCTAAAATATTCAAACAAGGAACTGGGAAGTCATTTTTATCCTTTACTCCCATCCCCCCTCCCGGGGGTTTCCCCTTCCCCAATTTCTGACTCAACCTTCCGTACAAATCTGTCATTCGCAAGGTCAAACAAAAATTATATTGTCTGGAATCAAGATGGAATACACAACATGCTGACAATTTTAATTAAAGGCTTTGGCTCCCATGCTTGACTTCTTCAGAGACATGTCTCAAGATAATTCATGTTTGTGCAACTAAACCTAATATAAAGTGGCCAGCCTGCATTTTTTTCTGACTTGCCTTGGAAATACATGATCAACTCTACCAGGAGGTGGAACTAAATAGGGGGGAAGAATGGATTTTTCAAAGTAGGAATATAAAACAAGTTTAATTTAAGTACCATATCGTTACCAAACTTGTATGAGAAGTCGATAACAGCAACATCCCTGCTTGGGTGAATATTAATGACCTCAAGTGGGCATTGTACCTATGCCATCAAAAGAGGAGAAATGTAAACAAAACTAACAATATCTGAAAGCAACAGATAACAGTAACAATGGATTCTCACTTGTGCCCGAGGAGGTATAGTTTCTGGTACTAGAGAGAGCTCCATCTTCAAATGGGTAGGAGGCAATATTAAGGCTTGAACAGATACAAGAGGAGAAGTATTCTTGTTCCCCAAGAAAAGAACAAGATGCCCATGAAGAGCTCTCCATTCTGCTTTAATGCCAATCTGTGCACACATATATATGAAAGCTAAGAACACAGGCTTGAACCTAACTCGAATTACCACAAATACAGGTCTTTATAAGTACGCTATGAGTATATGATCAAAATTAAAACAAAAATATACCAGCGAACATTAGAAAGAAATGAAGAAAAAACCTGAATATAAGGATCCTCATATAGAACACCACTATCCTTCACGCACAAAGCATGAAATCTTTCAGCAATATTTCCAATTGGCTGCACATACAAAGGGTGCAAGTTATATTCCAATGCCCACAAATTTTGTAGTAATATTCTTCTAATGTTGAACAATGAAAAATGAAGTCTAGTCAAAAAGTGATGTGCCAGATGGCCTATCATAAATTTGCATTTATTCAAGTACAGAAAAGTTTTGGTGTAACAATGTTGTTCATCATGAATCCTAATTATGTGTAGAAGAAAGCGTAAGACGTAAAAAAACATAAGATAAATAATCTTTAAATGGAAATCTGTAGTAAAATTCAGTAAGCACATCGGGTTAAGCAAAAGACTACTTAATTGATAGTTAAGTCAAAGAAAGTACCTGCACGGAATTGGCCTGCTGTCCCGCAGGAACTATGGCTGTGGCTTCAACTACAGTTCCTTCCATTCCTGGACTTGAGCTTGGCTGAGCGTGGGCACTACTGCTACCGGGAGGGCCTTCAATAGCCAAGGGACCCAGGAGATCGCCGAGGAGATCTGCAGAGGTAGGTTGAGAATCAACGTTACTCAAAGTCCCATTTTCCTGGGATAGTCTTTGATCTGCTGAAATATCCTCCTGTTTAGAAATGAAATCAGTATCAAACTAAGAAGCAATAGGAGGAACTGTTTTATGGTTAAAAAGGAGGATACTGTAAACGATATGATGTTAACCAAAGTTATGTCATAAAAATAGGAGGGAGGAACTAACCACATTACTGCTCATGCTGGGCATCTTTACAAGACTAAGTTGGCCGACAGGCAGAGGAGCTCCATTAGCATGACTTTGGTCTGTTACAACCAAAGCATTTGATGTTTGAGATTGCTGCTGAGCTCGCAACTTTATGGCACTTTGTTCTGCAGTATCAACTTCAGTATCTTCGGCCTTTTTAATCAATGCAGACTGAATTCGATGAAGAGTATTAATCCATGATTGTTATCCCATTGGTTATTCAAGTGATCATAAAAACATCAAACAAGTTGCCACTGAATCAATATTGAAAAAATACCTGTCGTTCAGGGAATTTAGGCATTTCAGCCAATATATCCATTAGGGCTGCACCTTTTCTACTCAATGCAAAATATTCAACAGCCCGTTGCTGTATTTCAACTTCAATTGAGCTTTCATATCTAAAAGGATGAGAGAACGGCTTAGACAAACCAACGGCATCATACAAAAAGCCACAGAACAATCCATAATGAAAAGGTGAACATTACAGAGATAAATCTCACTTTTTAAATATTGCCCATATCTGGTTTTGTAGTTCAGGGTCTGGTGGTTGACTGTGCATCAGAATTTTAGCATATGTTGAGAGAAGAATAGAAATAGTAGAAGTCCTGCAAATAAAGCATGTCTTATAAGGTATCTAGGCTAAATGATTCCAACTACAAAAAAGGGAGGTAAGGTGTGATTCCCCTTACGATACAGTAGGAAGCTTCTCATGTATAATGTTAAATAATTCCTTTGGGCTGCACCCAGGTCGTCTCCCCAATAGGTGTCCAAACTCCCCCAGTAAATATGCACTAACCTGTTGAAATGTATTCAGATGAGAAGAATATATTAAAAAAATACTTGACTAAAATTGGAGCTCTTGCTATTTCAGTGACTTGATCAAGTAATAAATTATTTAGCAACTGTGAATGAATTAACAGAGTCATGAATTAAACAGAAAGAAACTGACATTCTTCATACTTCCTAGTTCGTAAGAAAATATGAAAGTTCAACTTAAATTGACCCCTTTAACAAAGATCTCATCATTATACTCTAATATGGATAAACATTTCATACAAATTCTACAGTTTAGAAGCCATCATCAGTGAGTGGTACATTAACAGATAAATATTATCCATACACTAATAGTATTTAGACAATTACAGAATGCCAGTGAAAACACACAAACCTTAACCATTGTCTCATGTATGGCAGGTTTGTCAATATACTCTCGAGCTTTTGCTGCAGCATAGGGCTGATCAAAGACATAGCATGCCCTGTGAGCAATGGGTTAACTTGGAAGCAGTAACATAGTCAGTTCAAGCTTCAAACTCACCTGTAGGTCTTCATTGTTTGTAACAAACTGTACCACTCGAAACCAGATGTCATCGCTAACAAAATCTCCAGCCTTGTCAATTAATTGAAGAATCACGTCAACATACCTGTAAAAAAGGGATGACATGATATCAATACATATATATGTACATAAAAAACAAAAGTTCCATTCATGATGGCTTGGGTGTCTTTTCGTACTTAAATATAGGTCTATTCTACAAATACCAAGCAAACTATACATAAAAAAAATCTAGCAATCCTTCACAGTTCCAGAAATTGTTCAGAAATTAATGATTTTCAATTCACATGCTAAAAAAGGATGCAACTAATTCCTCTAATATGTACCCACTAAATTCTAAATTGATCATATTAGCCATAGAAAATTCTATTTTGACATTCAATGGGCCAGCTGTTATTTTGAATTTTATAATTACAATGCCCTTTTATCCAAGGAAAATTTTTGTGACAAAAGAGACAGGAGCAAAAATTGAGTCTAGAACAGAACATCCCCCCAAAAAAACGAAAAAGAAAACAAGCTCAATGAAAGATGAAAAACACATCATAACACTAAGCAAATAAACAAATTTCTTCAATCATACTGGATTAAAAAAAAACCCATTACATATATGATAATGAAACCACTCTTAAAGCTGAGCACCATAAAGAATCAGAAAAGAATGCCGTGTCTAATAGAAGAGGCAAAGCAAGGCACTGTTCTTAAAACCTTGGCACAATTCTACAACAAAGAATTAAGGATACTGTTAGTGTCGCAATAGAGCCTGCTGAGGGGATTTTCTCCAAGGTTTGACAAGCTATTGATTCTATTTAATTACTTAACAAAAATAGTTGAAGTCCCTGTCCTTTATTTACTAGTATTACGAGGAGGTACATACTATGGTTTTTTTTCTAATAAAAATTTGTAAAGGGCTATATAATATGGATGCAACCTTCTATATGAGAAATTTAGCAGTTACACACAGTAGACACTGACACACAAGCCTGTAACTAGTTCGCAAGAGAGAAATCAATGATTATTGTATGCTACAGTAGCAATTGATTGTTGCATTCTTCTGGTAGGCTCTAATGAATTACCATGAAAGATCTGGTGCAAACTTCTCAGCTAGAATAGCTGCTTTAAGTGACAATTCCTCGCGCATTGCAAACTCTGCTGTGCTGAGATACTACAAAACAGTTGGAATTGCAAACTAATCATTTTGCGGTTCACATGTAAAGCCGGTTCGTTTTCTTTCATTTTCTTTTGGCTCTGAGGTTGGGGAGGGAAAGGGTTTACAACGAGATTTCTAAATTGCATGAATTAGTCTGGATCTAGCGCCATACCTGCAGTAGTTCTTCAACTATATCCTTTGCATTTGAAACGTCACACATGCCGTAAAGCAAATCTAGAGCGCGCCTCCGAATACTGTGTATATAATACAGTTAGATACTAGATTTAATAAAAAAAGACTATAAGAAAAAATGAATTAGCTCTGTATCAATCATTCATTTTCAGGCACTTCCAAAATTTCAAGTAGAAGCTAGTTCAGTAAACAGCATCAATTTCTCTTCTAAATTACATATTTGCTACTCTAAAGAAATAACAAATCAACCTAACAGAAAAAAAGAGGGGGGGGGGAATCAAGATACTATATATAAAATCCACATTGCTTTCCATCTTTGCTCTGAAATAACATTGAATTGTTTAGCAAGGGACACGTGGGAGTGCGTTGCGAGCAAATCAACATTATGTAAACCAAAGTCAGATAATTCCCATATGTTATACCGCTACTCGATTCAAATTTCTGCATAGATATTCAGCAATAATGTTAAATACAACTAGACATCAGTTATTAGTGTATCTGACCGAAATACAAGAGTTCTTCGGTCAACAAAATAAATGTGACAAGCATATGATAAGTTTCCAATTTAATTCAAACATGTTTAGCAGGTCCTTGATGGCATCTCCCAAGAGAACAGGTATACAAATGTGTTAATTAGCAATCAACAAAACATTAAAAGCCATCAACAAAACATGTTAATTAGCAGGCCCTTGATGGCATCTCTCGAGAACAGGTACACAAAAGTGTTAATTAGCAATCAACAAAACATTAAAAGCCACTAATTAATTTGTCAAAAGATAGAGATTAGCCAATTGCATTGTGTGGTCAACCTAAACATAAAATTTCAATACCAGACCCTTCAGTTACCAGAAGATAGAAATTTGCAACAATAACTAACAATCCTAGTTTCGATAGTAACTGATAAACACAGAGCCTTTCATATAATGACACACGGTATTTGGATATAAAAAAAAAAATCAATTAAGAACTTCCATGAATGGGCATCTTATCCTTCATAATTACCACAAGTTTATACGTACATGTAAAATTACATGGTACCAATAACAGGTTAGGTTTGGCACACATAATTTAGTGATGATATATACAGGATCAATAATTTAAACACACAGGATAACACGTAACCTTATGTCAGGATCCTTTAATGAGGTAATAATCTGGGCTTGATGTCGTTTTATGATATCTTGCACATCTGTAACCATCAACATTCTAGTCATATTCTCCTGCACCGCAATAAGATATATGTTATGAACCAGGACATTGCGTTTCGATAGTAACAACCACCAAACCTCTAAATTATGATACAATGATATCTACCAAAGAATATTGGTCATGCAATCCTTGCTCCTCCTTCCAAACAAGGATAAAGAAAGAAAGAAAAGAACCAGAAAACAGAAATACAGATAATCAAGTGTGCCCCCAAACTTACCAAGCCAAGATATCGAATATTTGGTTCACGGACGGCAATAAATTTTCCAAGAAGAGCCACGCATTGAGACATCATCTCTTTTTCAGCATCAAGATGCATTACCTGAATAGAGCAATTACAATAGAAAATATGACTAATATATTTTATGTAGTTTGTTTTTTTTTTTTGTGGGGCAGGGGACATAGTAAAACATCTCATGTATCACCTCAATAGAATGATACGTGTAACTAAGGTAAGGACTACAGAACCCACCAAATGGACACTGTAAGCATCCCAACATGGTTGTGCGCTCCAGCAGATGTATAGATAGAAAACAAAGACAACCAAGCAAAATACGGAAAAAGGAGAAAAGAAGGGGATTGACAATACAAAGAAAGGACATTTCATCTCTCTTATTAAGTCTTTGAGGTTTGACATATGGCTATTGACTTAATTGTGTACTTTTATGTGCGAGGAATGGTACAGGGGACAGTCCCACATATATTATTTAAACCACATGGTAATTTATAATTGTATATGGATAGGTCCATAACTGCTATTCAAGCAGTCAAGTATGCAAATGTAAATCTTTTGAAATAAATCATGAATATGAATCATTTAACATAATCAAATATATCATGCAGAAATAGAGCTAAGAAGACAAAAAAAAACATGCTACAGCACCATAGACTAGTATATAGTTGGGGCCTCCTCTGCTTGGGTTTTAGCTAGTTGGACCAAGTATTAGCATTTACACACACAGTGACATCTATAACAAGATCATAGAGAATGAACAAATAGTATTTGTTTTGAAAACAGTGTAGAGTGCAATGAACATACCAGAGCAAGAGCTTCAAAAAGAACAGCATGGGAAGCATTATTTTTGTTCACATTCTTCACAACATCAGTTCCCATCAGTATCCTTTGTAAGACCTGAAATACTTAATCAAGGCTCACTGAAATCGGTTAACTAAATGAAATTTTTGGATGTGTCATTGAGATATTACAAACCTCAAACAATGATCTTCTGGTATTTGGATCTTCAATGGTAGGAAAATATTGAAGAGCCCTCATTGTTTTGACCTACATTAAGCAAAAAAGTGTAAGCATTAATGAAGGCAAGCTGTAAGAATAGCATTGGTAAATCTTTGGAACACCAAAGCAAACAGAAATATTTTTTATGAAAAGAACAATTTACAAACCTGAAGCCAGGGAGATGGGATACCGTAGTAAGTGTATTCTTGTGGGATATCCTGGTTCCTAGCAAGTCGCTCTAAAGTTTTGACACACTTAGGAAGACAACTCCAGTATGCCTCATGTTGGTTTGATACTAATGCAACAAGAAGACTCATAGAAGATGTCAAAACACCAAGGTCTCGTTCATCCAAAAGTTGTGCCATCCGATCCGCCCTTAAAATTAAGGTAAATGGGGACTAATTAGTTATTTTTGAAGGAAAGCAATAAAGAAAAAAGTGCATTACCAGCAAAGTTACATTCACATTTACCATCCATCTACATTGACAACATCAGGATTTTTCCTGTACAAGCGCAGCAAACACAATGCAGCTTTTTTTCTCACAAGTGGTCGGCAGCTGCTAGATAACTAGATCACAAAAGGCAGTTAGGATCAATATTTTCCAATCATGCCACCTATTTGATAGTAGTGGATAATTTCTTACCAGCAACTTCTGTACATCAGGTGCTAAGGACTCGGCAAATTCTCTGCCGCCAATATTTCCAACCTACAAAATAGAAGACGTAATATGGTAGCAGTGACACAAAGTTTGAAGAGGTGATAGAGTTATAAATGTCCAGTACATATCACAATATGTCATAAGTGAAATAAAAGAATCAAATGAATCCTGTTTGCAGAAGATAATGAAATGAATTCTCCAGCTTATATACCAAAACCAGGTGATAAATTTGAAATATAAGTGAATTTCAATATTCTAAAAGAAAATTTGCTTCTCGCTAGTTGAAGCAAGGCGCCAAAAGGGGTCAATACCTCATGCTGGCTAAGGCACACACCTCTGGTGCCATGTAAGCTACTACCATCGGAACCTTCAATAAAAGTCTAAAATTACAGCCATCAAACCTGCTAATTGTGAATGCTAAAATAACTACCCTTAGCATTGTATTATTGGTCTTTAACGAATTCGAGTCGTGGAATCAGCCTCTTGCAATGCAAATGCAAGGTAAGGCTACCTACAATAGATTCGCAATGGTTCTGACCCTTCCGTGGACCCACTACAGCAGGAGCTCTATAGCACCAGGTTGCCCTTTATTTAATTATGAAAGTTGAGCTCAGATCAACTACTTAATTTACACGTTAAATGTACATCGTGAAGCAGTCACATTTTACTGTTTTTTTCCCTCCTAATATTAACACCTTTCTTTAGTGAAGTGTTTGGCACCTCTCACCCAAAGATATTAAAACCCCTCTAGTGTCTATTGTTTTTGACTACATTGAGCGTTACTGAGAATCAAATAGACAAAAAGAAGGAGGGAGAGTTTACTGTAAATAGTTTAAAATAGGCTTATATTTTATCTGATAAAATCAGGCACTTGCATGTGGTTTTCCCATCAATTTTCCACCAGAAAAGATTTAATTCCCAAGGAAAGAAACAGAGTATCTGAAAATTATTGATTGCAAAAATTTTAGAATAATATCTTTCTAGTGAGATCCTTTAATTCACATATGTTGGAAACAGCCATGACGGCAAAGAAAAAAAAAAACCAGTGTGGATATTTGTCATTTATAAATTACATATTCATTGCTAGTCCATATTTTCATGTAAAAGCTTTTTCATGGCACATACATCAGCAGAGGATGGTAAAATATGAAAAAGAAGTCCTCAACAAACAGCAAAACTTTCTCTAGGACATCTTGTTGGTACATTAATATACTAACAGAAACACAGTAAGCAAAATAAAATTATTAACATGAAGAGCAAGCCATAGAAAGGTTGGCAATTCATTCAATTACCATACCATAGTCAATGCTAGGCACTGGAAGGTTTCATTTCGACCAATGATATCATTGCGCACGGTATTTATAGCCAACCTGAGAAAGTCATGATTTTCATTAAGCAAACTTGATGTTACAATGTAGCCAACCTGCAGTTATTTATGGCAGTGTTAGAATTCCTTCTGTTCAGCTAGGTGAACATGTAAATGAACTGAAATGACACATCATGAGAATTACACACACACACACAACACAGCAACAAATCATTTAAAAAGATGTAATAAAGGGAAAATAATTTACCTGTTTTTCTGGATACTTTGGGGCAGATATAAGAGAAACAGCTTCCATGTGACCAAAATCCACATCATAGCCAAGCATGTATATGTAAAGCATTTTCCAAACATATTTCTTTTTCTCATATGGAGTCAAAGCCTAAAGATAGAACAAAAAAGTTAAAAAAAATTACAGGCAATACTAAGACATTGAAGTTTCTTCAACAGCAAGCAACAATGGAAGATGGGTGCTGGGGTCCAAAACGGGCAGAGATTTTCTATTTGCAACTAAAAAGAGATGATAAATGTAGAGATATAATATAAAAACCTATCGCGTGGCTTCAACTACCAACTTAAATTTTGGATGGTTGGATCATGACATGATATCAAAACCTCTATGACCAAACGGTCTAGATTCTAGAGTTCAATCCTTGTTCCTCTATTCTAATAAAAGAAGTTGAATTTCAGCACTAGATGGGAGTGCGTGTGTATTGTCCATGCTTCAAATGCTTCAAACTAAAGGACTCTGGCATGAGGAGGTATGTTACAAATATAGTATAAAAAACATTCATGTGTTTTCACTTAACAACTTGAGCTTTTGGGATAGTTGGTTCGTGACAATAAAAAAGCCACATTACCAGGAAAAGACTGAAAAAACCTTTTCAAAAGTCGTCAGTTAAAGCCTACTAGAGCTGCGAAATCTCACATCCACACCCACCCCCCACAAAAAAATCAACAACATTAATAAAAAGAAAGTATTTTATAAATCAGAAACTACAACAAATCTGAGAAACTTTTCTGTGATTAAAAGGTAGATTAACAAAGATGTGAATGGAAAAAATATTTAAAAAGTGAGATATAGAAGAAAAATCAAATATAACAGATTTGAAGACATAATTAAACCTACTAGGTATCAAGAGTTACAATTGGAACAGCAAAAATGAAAAAAGACCATCCAATTTTAGGAGTAGAGGGGAAATCTCTTATATCCATATATTTTTTATTCACTTTGTGGGATTGCATTTATTTGCCAATTGATGATTCAGAACCACTCTCTGGTGCACTCTATGATACCATCAGAGCTAAAAATGTCTGTTTACGGTACAAACTTTAGACACTATGAGAGTTAGGAGTGAGAACTAAGAGGGCATGAATGAATGCAAAATTCAAATCCCAACAAAAGTAAAGGCAAAGGTCACATGAAAGTCTTCCATATCCAACACCATGGTCCAGGGCGAGAATAGCTCCTCAAACTGAAAAGTTCCTCATATCTAGAATGTAGAAACTAGGATAAACCCCCATTGAAGGTAATGGTAGAATGCAAATCCCTATTCTAAAACTAGAGTATTATTTATAATCCATATCAATTATTTTAGTTTACTAGTCAGAAAAAGAAATTATAGTGGCATGGAGATCCATGGATCATCAATTTCTATAACAAAAATGGTGTTCAAAGTCACACCATTTATGGAAAACACGTGTGTGTGTGTGTGTGTGTGTGTCAACACTTGATGCAAACTTACAAATGAGTTAAATATACCAATAGCTACACTAGTGATAAGAAAGGGATATGCTGCAAAATTGCACACATCTTTGGGTTTCATTTATTAGAATTTTCTATTTATTTTATTTCATCTCAGTTGACCTTTTCAGATTTTGAATAGATTAATCTTCCTTGTCATTTTCACAAGGTTGTCAAAACTGGACCGACCATCGAACCGGACAAGGTACTAGTTCGAAGTTCAAGGATTCGCGCGGGGTCGGACGGGAAAAGAATTAAATAATATTTTTTATTTTTTAAATATAATATATAAAGCAATAATAAGCAAAAAATAACATAACATTCATAACTTCACAATATTAAAAATTAAACTTCACTTAAAATGTTATAAGTCAACATATAACATGTAAAATCACATATTAAACCAAAGCAAATATGTTATGATAACAATAATATTCAATAATCGCAAATACTGCAATGTAAGTACTCACATAATATTAATGTATAAATTTATTTTAAATTTTGTTATAATATTTGATTTCATCCATCAACGTCCAAAATAATAGATAAAAAAAATCTCTTATGTGCAAAAAATGACATTATTTACCATTTTTGAAAAATAAAAATAAAAAAATTCGGGTTAATACCCCTTTTAGTCACTGTAATTTGAGTGAAATTCGGTTTTAGTCCCTGTAAAATTTTTAGTTTCGATTCAGTCCCTGTAATTTAAGATTCTTCCACTTTTAGTCCCTGCCGTCAAATCCCTATTAAAAACGTTGAGTTTTTCTTCCACTTTTTGTCCCTGTAATTTTAAGATTCTTTCACTTTTAGTCCCTGTAATTTAATAGGGATTTGATGGCAAGGACTAAAAGTGGAAGAATCTTAAATTACAGGGACTAAATCGAAACAAAAAATTTTACAGGGACTAAAACCAAATTTCGCTCAAATTACAGGGACCAAAATGGGGTATTAACCCAAAAAATTATATTTTTTTTAACCGCATCAAACCGGGTTTTGCCCGTTTTTAGGTTTTGCCCTTTTTTAGGTTTTGCCCTTTTTGTGACCGGTTCTTGAGCAGACCAGTTATCAGATTCATACGAACCAGAAGCAGGTCCGAATCAACCGGTCGAACAAGTCCGGTTCGGTTTTGTTTTGACAACTATGCATTTTCAGGTACATCCTAGAATATTTTAAATAAATATTAGAGATATTTTGAAGAAAGGGAAATAAAGAGATTTTGCTCAAGCTCATAGTCTAACCCAAAGATATAATGTTAGGATGTATCATTTGGGTAGAATAAGGACAATTGTTCTGTTAATGAGATATCCATTAGTAGATTAGTTAGTTCGTTAGTTAAAAGGGACTGGAAGGCAATTGGTTAGATATAAATAAGGGGAAATCGGATTAGGGAGCTCTTTCAGTACATTTAGACAGTTTGTAAAGTGAAAGGAGAGATCCTTTGCAACGGGGGAACCCTTGGGGGAAATTCATTCCAATTCCGTTCAGATTTCAATTACACAACTCTAATCTTTAGGTTCTTTCTATCTGGTTTCCCATCTTATTTCTGAGTTCCTAACATATACATTCAAGAAGGGAATCATCAGAAAATCAAGGAGTTAAAGGCCTAGTGGGATTTGAAGACCAAAAGAAATCAGGAAACATGAGTAGATGACTCCTATCCCTAATTTATAAAAAAGGAGAGGAGATTTTTGACATAGGACGAGTGCTGTCAGACAGAAAGCCATCATAAAAGGAGTTTGTGCTTACATTAGAAGAAAACAGCTAGAAATTTCAAAGAGAGAAGACACATACAAGTAGGGTGTAATGTTATAGTTTCATTTTTTTTTTTCCCATTATTTACGATGAATTAAATATTATAGTAGAGTGAAGATGTGGCCTGGTTTGAATGATGATGTATTTAGATCCCTATTGATTTAATCTAAGTTTCTCTCTATTCAATCGAGGGTTTATCAATGTTCTTACTGCTTTTATGAATCGACCATTTATAAATTTATCTTGAGAGTAAAATTGGAAATTTGGAATATTTATGCATGACTCGAACCATGTGATAAATACCATAATCATTAATTTTCTAAGAATAGTGGTTAGTGTGTTTGACGGATTTACTTTTGAGACAATGAATAATTAATGTCTACTCTTTATTCTTGAAATATAAGCTAAGAAATTAATTGGGTTTTAGGAACTGACTAAAGGGGATTGATACACCAAGGAATTTGGTATCAGTTAATCTAGGGAATCTCCACATCAACTGATTGATTAGATCTTAGATAATTCTGAATTCTAAATACTAGTTAGAAAAACCAAGTGAAATTAGATTGCTAGTGACCTCAATATGGAATGGTTACTTCCTAACTTGTTATTGTGATGTTTCATGCATTTTCTTTCAAGCTTTTTAGTATTTAACTTTTGCTTTGTATTTTGATTTATTCCCAATAAAATTAAGGTCAAGAGTAGTTGGTAATTAGTTATGATCATTGTGGGAATGAATTTGGACTAATCCACATATCTACTTTATCAATTTCATGTAATTGTGAACTTTCCCCGTTTGAAAGCAAGACCAAGGCCATCTTCAGGTCATAACAAACTAATTTGAAAAAGACAGAAGCATCTACAGAGGTTAAAAAACAAATAATGCTTTGGCCTGACCACAAACACAGTCATGGAAGAAACTATTGTATATTTGCAGTCAATCCTCACAGAAACATTTTGCCTTCGGGAAAAAAATTTGATGAGTCAATGTATGGCTTCCACTGCATTCTTTCCGACATAAAAGTATGATCACTTGAATTTATCCCAGAACAAAACCACACTACTTGGAATGTTTTAAATCAATCGATGTCAGCTGCCATTCTATATTAACTTTAATTATGCAACCAAAGTGACGCGAGAAGCGAATAGAATAATTAAATAGCTCAACCAAGAATGGACCTAACGGTACAGTACACTCTACAGACCCCTGGAATTTCAGCTTACGATGAGATATAGGTGCTGCTTCCACAGAATCATCTACACACAAGTTATAACGAGAGCCTTCTTTGTTTTTCTCATACCACTAGACAAGCAGGTCCAGCACACATTCAATGTGTGTGAGTGTGACTTGTCACACACCTATTCAAGTTCTATACATTCAAACAATCGGGCGAAATTGAAAAAAACAAGCTCAACATCTAACCTACCTCTATGAATTTCGTACATAAATCTCGATAACATCAATCGGTTCAGTAATTTTGCATTTTCTAGCTTTCCAATGCCTCAACAAAATAACAGAGATTCACATCAATTTCGAGCATAAAAATCAGTAAAAAAGGATGACGCAAAGGAGAACGAGAACACGAAGTGGCAATTGAAGTTGAATAGCTGAAAGGAAAAAGGAAAATGAAAACCCTAAGCGAACCTTTTCGTTTTTGAAACGTGTGCGGATGTTGCCGAGCTCTTTGTCAACACGAAGCCTCTCTTGTTCTTTGTTCTGGCAATTGCGGATGTCGCTTATAAATACGGAGAGTCCTCTCATCCCCGACATCGCCATCGCCTTCTTCTTCTGCTTATTCTTCTAGATCCTTCTATTCTCTTCAGATCCCCAAACTCGATTGGATTATGGATACAGATCCAACACCGAAATGTATGGTTATGGATCTTCAGCTCCCGATTTCGAAACGCGAACAAACGGAAAATGGAAGAGGGAAACGGAGAATTGTGTTCTGTTACGGTTGATCTAGAGCGAGAAGCAGTTCGCGGGGGTGGGAGAGAGAGAGAAGGTGGACTGACGAAAATTGAAAAAGCCCTCGCACACTGCTGGAAACCCCTCTTTATTACCATTTGCATTCCATTTTACCAAATTCCATATTTCCATCATTCCATTTTCTATTTTTTCTTCCCCCTCCCCCTTATTCTTTTTCTTCCCACCTAATACTTTTATTTTCCCTCGGACTTTAATGCAAATTCATAATTAATTAATATTATTTTTTGTTTTTTTTAAATGATTTGTTGTTTATCATAAAAATATATATTATCCGCTTTCCATTTTTTTCCTATGGTTTTTTTTTTGTCCCTATTTTTCGGCTATGATGTTCAAGTCAATGATACCTTGGGTCAAAGTCATATTTTTGCTCCTTGCTTTATTATTACGATTGAATTGAATTTGGAATTATGTGCACTAGGAGGGCATCACATGGCAGCTCCACACCATTCATTAGGTGTCATCTAATCAGATTTGTTTGAGTTTAGTTCACCACTATTATTATTATTATCCACAGGCAATTCCTGTAGGGTAAAGTCCGAGTTTACCTGGGTAAGTTTAGTTCACTGTCTAATCTCATATAATCTTAATTATGTTAGTTATTCCTTTTGTTTTGTATTTTTTTAAGTTTATGTACCGTATGTAAAATTTTTGTTTATATCTAATTATGTAGTGTCACAACATTCAATGAATTTATTATATTAATTTTTTTTTTGAGAAAATGAATTTATTACATAAATAATTTTTTAAGTTTATTAATGACGCATCAAAATAAAATTCATTATTTTTACTTAGATTATAGGTTTTATTTTGTTTTTGTCCATGCTCGAAAAAAAATTTCACCTTTAATTTTCGTCAACTGGTTACTACGTTTACACCGGGGGAAAAAATTGTATGAGCTGAGGTTCTTGATGAGGGAATCAGAGAAGTCAACCATTTTTAGTTAACGTATGCAAATGCAATGAAGCTAAAAATAAGGCTTTTTTTTTAAGTATTGTAAGAAACAAATTCTGAAGTGCAATATATATTCGATGTAAGTTTTACATAAATGAGTATGAGCATTGGCTTTTCTTGCTAAATGAGTATTTATTTACTTCTAAGTTGCCACTTGCGGACTTGCCAATGCCAGCTATCAAGCTTCATAATCATAGAAGCATCGTGCTCACAGCTAGACTGGCCCCTCTGCGTGCCTTTTTTCCTTAATCAATTTTTCTTCTGATGCGATATAAAGACTGCCCCACTCTGGTTAGTACTAATGTTTTGTGCTTCTGAGTAGTTAAAAAACGAGCAATTGTTGCTTAATTGAGATCATCAGCGTGTATGCAAAATGAACAGCAATGCAGATCCTAAGATATATACTTTTGTCTGCGACACAAAATGAACAGCAATGCAGATCCTAAGATATATACTTTTGTCTGCGACAGACATATGCAGAGCTTAACAAGTAATCTCGAATTCAAATACAGTTTGAAAATGTAGCGGCATTAAAATTCTCGAGGAAGAGTTTTGTGTAACGCCTCAACTCTTTTAAGCTTAGTAATTAAAGTCCCTAAGTGAAAAAGAGATTTATTTCTTAAGGATGAGCATGGTTAATAACTTAGGCTATGTTTAGTAGCCAAGAAAGTGGAGGGAAAGAAAGTTTATTGATTAAAATGTAAAATTATTGATGTGTCACACTATGATTGGTCTGTCACACTTACCCATACACACTTTTTATATTTTTCAAAAATCTTTCCCTTCCTCCAGGGACGGATCCAGGAATTTCGACTAATGGGGACAAGATCATATACTATAAATATTTATATAAAAAATAAATCGATGCGTAAGTGATAAAATAATGACATTATTATCATTGAGCAAAAAAATAAAGATTAACAAAACTATAGTATTTTATACCCAAAAAATTTGAAGACATCTCAATATTTACGAATTATAATTGCTCTTTACGTGTTTTCATATTTTAAAATTGTTGTATGATTTTTTTTTTCATTTTCAACACTATTAACAATATCTCTCTATATATGTGACCAATCAATCATTCAACGTCTGTGGTGCTTAGCACAACTGGCAAGGTATTTGCCGCTTGGACGCTTGGGCGCGGGTTCGAACCCGCTACGCCCCCCTTTCAGCGCTCTTTGGAGTGCGTAGTAGGCCGTTGGGCCATAAGACCAAAAAAATCAATCATTTAACAATTCATCTCTCAATCATATTAAAAGAGAGTGACTCATTTTTTATTTTTTTTAGTGGAGTCTGCACTTCATTTTAAGTGGGGGAAAAATAAAATTAATCAATAATTAGTAAAAAAATAAATAAGTCAGTGAAGTCAGGTGCCCCCAATTTCCACTATGTGTATCCGTCCCTACCTTCCCCCCACTTTATTTCCTTAGAAACAAACATAGCCTTAGAAAAGGAAATTACTAGGAGTTTAAGAAAAGGTGGAACTACTAATTCATGAGTAGCTTTCTAATTAATTAACTGACCTAAGGTTTTAGTAAGGACCGATAAGTAAATTATGAGATAAAATAAGGACTTGTTAGTCAACTTCTAATAAACCAATACATCTCACCCTCCTTCCACCCACCATACACCATACACTCACTTAACACACATTAACACTCTCACCTCACTTTAAACACACACACACCGTGAGAAAGGGGGGAAAGAGAAGCGAAGAGAAGAAAAGGGAGAGAGAGGGAGAAATGGCGCATGAGAGAGGGAGAGAAGAAGAGAGATTGAAACTCAATCTTCAAATACCAAGCTTGCATGTGGGTTTCTTTGATGGAAAAGAAGGATTCAAGGCTTATGTTAATGGGTGATTGAAGAAATCAAGAGATTTGAGCTGGAGATTGAAGCTTGGAAACAAGCTTCCATGGAGGGCAAACTTAAGTTCTAGCTTTAATGGAGGAAAAACTAGAAAGGAACAAGTTTTGGAGGTCCAAGTCTACAAGTTAACATAGAATCCCCTCAAAAACCTCTTTTTTAGGGTGTGCTAGGGCTATGATGTTTAATTGTTTGCAATGATGAAATATTCTATGGTCGTGAAGGTTTTATGGATGTTAAAATGCATGTAATGTGTTTGAGTAAAATTCCAAGAGAAATAAGTTGTCTAAAAATCTTGTGAAAAATCAAAATTTTAGGTGAGGGGTGGATTGATGCTCATAGATGTTGATTGTGTGCTTTATATGATTTTAAGTTCCATTCCTAGTGATGGTTAGTGGCTAAACATCCATTGAATTGGAATTTGTATGTATCATGTATGGTACTTGCTAATTGGCCATTGGGTCAAAGGATAGTAAGCATACTCTTGGGATGTTGTTAAGTGTTTTCCTTGAATGTATTGTATTTGTATGGGATAAGTTGTTAAATGCATAAGTCATATATGAATGAATGTGAAATTGAGTCCTCTAGTGAGTTTAGGCTCATGTGAGACTTCTCAAGGTGGGAGTTTAGAGAGTTTGGAGAAATGAATTTTTAAGCCCTTAAGACTTTGTGTTGTGTATGTCTAAGTAGGGTCCCTAAGACTAAGAAGGCAAGTGCCCAAGTTTGGAGGCACTAAAAATCAAGTTTTGCTGCATTCTGCAGCAAATGCGTTGGAAGCGCTCGTGGAAGCGTTGGAAGCGCTATGACTGGCGCTGAAAGCGCTACTGGAAGCACTTGGGACGCAAATGTCCCTGAACGACCAAGAAAACGATAGAATTATGATTAAGTGTCCTAATAAGAGTTGTATCCCTAGATGTTAGCTAATAAATGGCTTTAGTTTCACCTCAAAAGGAGTTTTCTAGCTCAAGTTATACTCAAAATACTGAGCACATGTCAGCCACGGCGATTAGAACACAGCTTTGGGTTCGTCGTAAGTTGGCACATCCTAGATGGCTAAACTAGATTTTTGACCCAACACAAAAGTTGTAGATAGCATTCTTAGGTTTCTAAAGAGACCAAGATTAGCTTGAATGGGTTAGTATAGCTCTAGATATGTCCAAATTACCGAGCCAGGTCAAAGTCCAAGGTAACGACACATTGCTAAAAATCCAAGTTTAATGCTTGGGAACTCCATGGTGTGTCTTGTAAGTCCATCAAGACCAGATGAGTATCAAATACGACTTTTTAGTACCTTTCCCTATTTTTGAATGCGAGTTTATGATTGTAATGATGCTAGAATTAGATGCATTTTTGAGTCGTGCTAACGCCGATATGTTTGTCGCGATTGTGAATGCTAGAGAGGAGTTTTCCACACTTAGCACACCGAGTATGACTGAAACAACGGTAAAATATTCTATTATTAAATTCTATGTTACTGAGTTCTTGTGACTCACTATGTTTAGGGGATTGTTTTAGGTACTAGCAGCCCATGGAGTATTAGAGAGCACGCCTGGATGCTCGATCTTATATCTACGTGAGACTTCTTTTATGTCGTAACCGGATCACGAGTCTTGTCCTAGTGTATTATAGGTATTTTGTAGTTTATGCGGAGTCTTTTTTTGTACTTATCTGTTTGAAAACCCTTAAAGGGAGATTATGTAGATTAAGGTGCTCTTGTGAGTGTATATTTTCTTTCAAACTAAAAGATCGATTACGAAAGCTTTAGTTTCCTATTTTCCGTTGTTATTTTCGAAATTTTATCTTTTTTCGGCATGATTTATCTTAAGATATTTAAGTAATACTCTTATATGAGTCAGAGTGTTACATTTTGCAGCTTATGTAGTCCTACTACTACTCGGCTCAAGAGAGAGATACCCAGTTTATAAATATACAACAACAATAACAATCAAGCCTTATTTCACTAGACAGAGTCGGTTACATGGATCACTCGACGTCATAATAATCTGTCATGAATCATGTCTATAATAAAACCATTGATATCTATCTCATTTGTAAATATAGATCTGTTGGTGTGCATGCGCACGCACATCAAGAGCTTATGTGACCCTCAAATTCTAATGTAGCATACCCTATCACGGCAACCTGCAAAATTTAAAACCAGAATGCACGCTGCTTCTTCATACACTTCAATAATATTATATCTGTAATTTTCATTAAATAAAATGATCGATTTCATGATTTCTTAACTCTAAAATCTTAAATATGAGCTTCTTGATAGTTTTTTATGTCAACTTTTAACCCACACTGTATGCTGGATTATATGAAAATTAGCTTCATTGATGCTACCAACCACCCGCTAGTCAGTCAGTTGATGGGAGTATTCACTAATTAACCAAGGATTACGTGATTAAGCATTGAGCTACAAATTGTTGACCATACCACTCTTATCTTATCCACCATCTTGCTCCAGAGAGTGGCAAAAATGTTTCTCTCATCCTATGTGACTTAACTTGGGGGGTGACAAGAACCATAAAAAGAAAACTCAAGTGGCCTAATAAATGATTGCAAAACGATATTTTCCCATGCCTAGATCGGTACCCAAACAAATGACTTTGATAACTTAAGACCATGCCCAGTTAAATGAAGCTTAATACACCTCTTGAACACATTCGACACAACTAAGTTACATAACATTGAATGATTTTGAAAATAAGGGGGAAAAGGGGGAACTTGTGAAAAAGAAAAAGCAGCATGAGTGGAGGACTATGGTCCTATTTAAATTTAAATCACAATAGAGGCTGCCCAACAGATGAAAAATTGATGGGAGCTTCACTTCTTGAGTAAGAACCTTCCACCTGGACAAAATTAGCTAAGCCAACTATGGATAAGACTTTCAAAAAGGCGCAATTGGGAAGTGTAGACAAGGGCACTCATTGTACACCACTCAATTTGGCCCAGTCTACGAACTGCATACCACCATAGATGTTGTTACCAAAACGCACACCTACAGTGAAAGCCATTGCAACAAGTGGGACCTTCTTCGCCACGGGAGATGCTTCAACAAGGCGTTCCAGTCCATTGATAATTTGATAACGCGTGTTGGATGACACAGCAAGGAAGAAACCTGATAAAGAGCACGAACACCAATTAAGCAAATTAAGTACATGGCAAAAATTCCATATCATTGTTTCCTCAGCTACTACTTGATTGGTAAATACAATATGTCCTGTAAGGCTGTGACACTAGTAGAATAATCTAGCTCGTCTTTCCTTCTTTTTCTATTTTTCATCTATTGAGAAGTTGAAAAGTACATGAACAGAACAAATGCAACTAAGTTGAAAACAATGCAACAAGTAAGCTCAAGTGTTATATGGTTTATATTCCTCTGGTCTACCAAGCAAATATAACAACAGAAAGATGGTGCTCAACCTTATGTCCATCAGAGCTGGGTATATGGGTCAAGACCCGCGGGTTGGCCCGTTTAACCCGCAGCCCACACGAGCCAAAACCCGAAAAAAACAGCCCATTTTGGTGTGGGCTTGTATGGGTCAGCCCATTTAACCCGCGGGTTAGTGGTTAAAGTCCGCGGGTTAGGAGGGCCAGCCCGCGACCCGTTTAATTATTATATTAAAAAAAAAAAGATTATGTGACAAAAAAAAATCAGATTATTTGGCCCAAATAATACTCCACCAAATTGGTTTTTGACAAATAATACTTTGGCCCAAATAATACTTTGTCTCACTGTGAGTAGCGCCTTATTCTTTGGCCCAAGTTACTATTTTTTTTCTTTTTTTCTTTTTTTTTAAAATTTTTCTGGTCATTTTTGTTTTTTAGTGTGGGCTGCACCCAAACATTTCAGCCCATATAATTTTGCATATGGGCTGACCCAACCCGTTTGTGTTACGGGGTTTATGCGGGCCGGGCTGGCCCACCTACCCGGCTCCAGCAAGCCAAACAATAAATGAATACTTTATAGAAAAATTTTTAAATAACTTTTTTGTTGCCATTTTGAAATTAAGATGTTGGTCCTAAGAAGGCATTCTCCACATAAGATTCATGCTCTATATATTTTCTATCACTTAACACAGCAGAGCTGACACAAAAAACTGAATATAACACTACTATTCAGATATGTCTATTAGATTCCCTTAGAACAAAGCATAAAAGACTGGAGATAGAAATTATGAATAATCAGTGCAAGACATACCCCAAAGAGCAGCACTTTGCAAAAGAGGAGGCACAGGTATGTCCTCTTCAGATTTCCTAATGCTCCTGTTTTGAGAAAATAATTACTTTAATAATTCACAAAAGAACAAATGACCCCCATAATAATAAATAATAATAAAAACATTCTTTTGTCACTTTTTATTTTATATAACAATAGAATTCAAGAACTGATGCTAAAAAATGCAGCCAAACAAAGTATTAGTCAATAAGACATATCTGTAATAAAATTACACAGCATAAACCATCTGGGTTGACATACCTCTTGGCATTCATGATCATATTTGCAATTCCTTGACCAATAATACCACATCCAAAGCCAACCGATCCATACAACGCACCCTGAACATAGAATGTCAGGTCAGGAATAAACTACTGCTGGAAAACCATATTGAAGTAAAAAGTTCAACAAAGATGGTATCATAACCAATACCAAAGCAAATGGAAGCACTCTATCGCATGCAATCAAAGTTTGATTCTATCATTCTAATATTGTTGGATTTTTCATATGGCCCATATTGTGTCACACAATTAAATAGTTACTTATCACTTTTAGTTTCAGAACACATGGTACCTTGTAGAAGTACGTCGCAATGCGCTGCATCGCAGAGAATTTACATCCTGGTCTTTCAGCTTCAAAAACACTGCATTCAATTTACAATTTAGTATCATAATGATAATGATAATGATAATTTCACATTCAGCTAGATCTCTGAAAAGTATGGTGAATTTTAAAATCAATTTGGCTCAGCCAAAAATTTTGCTAATCACGAATGAAGGGGGGGGGGGGGAATATTCCTAGGGGTTCCCTGACAATTACAATAATACAAGGAATCTCAATTTAAGACTTGAATTGCTAATCAACGTCAGCCTCCATATACAACTTTACAGAATAAATGGTTCGCTGAAAAAATGAGAGGGGGAGAGAGAGAGAGAGAGAGAGAGAGGGCGAGGTGAGGAGAGACAGAGGGTGAGGGGGAACTGGGAAGGGCTTCCTGGGTAACATTGTCAACAATTCAACATCCTTTTATGTTACCAATATACCTAGTGGAGCTACAGAATCAGAATTATGGTGGTTATTTGGAAGACATGGTGGAATTGGGGATGTGTATATCGCCCACAAGCTAGATAAGCATGGCCAAAGGTTTGGATTCATACGCTTTAAGGAGGTTAAAGACCCGAAGCACCTTGAGGAGAGGCTTGCTAAGTTATCACTAGGTGGACAGCCATTGAGAGTTAATCTGGCAAGGTATCAACGGGGGCACCAAATCAGTAGACAACCTGCACAAACAAGAGTCATTCGGAGAAACCACGGATACGGGAAAATGGTAGATAGGGCAAAATCTTATGCTGCAGTGCTGTGTTCAAAGGGTGTGAATAGCAATGAGCACCAAACAAACCTCCATCAATAGAGGAATTTCAAACAGAACCCCAGAAACATTAGAGAACAGAGGATAGTACAGAGGGACAAGCAGGTGTTCATGGATGTGGAAGTAACAGAGAACAAATTGAATACCTTGTCAAAATGCTTGGTGGGAGAACTTCGCGAGGGTGTTGGTGCATTTGAAATCCAACAGCATCTAATCTTGTCATCTATTAAGGCCATTCCTATGGGAGGAAAGCTGATCCTTCTTTGGCCTACGGATTCAGGGGTTCTCCACGATGTAGTGTATAGTAACCGGCCATGGTGGGCAGCTAGATTTGTGTCGTTCTTCAACTGGTCACCTTCAATAATGCCAAAGGAGCGTTGGGCATGGTTACGGTGTGTTGGAGTTCCAATCCATGCTTGGGACGATGCTTTCTTCAGTAAGTTGGCTATGAAGTTTGGTAAACCTGTTGCTATTGATGATGCTACATCAAAGATGGCCAAGGTTGATGTCGCGAGAATACAGGTCGCGGTATCCTGGTGGATGTTACCGTTAATATCCGAGTTGCCGGAGCCATCTATCCGGTGAGGGTAGTGGAGGAAAGATTTGGCGACGTCGGGCTCACGTTTCATGCTGACGATCAGAGATCCTTCATGGACTCTAAGTCCTCTTCCTCCTGTGCTGGCCGGAGGAGTTTCAACGACGAGGAGGTTTGGGGTTTCTCCGATGGTGATTGCGACGATGGAGACTTCGAGGTTGAACAGGCTATACAGGACCTACTGGTTAGAGAGGGCAGTACCACAGACATACAGGCGGCGGCTTTTGGGGCTGTGGGAGGTTCGGGTCAGAGAGTAGGTGGTGAGAAAACGACAAGTCACTCTTTTGTTGCACAATTTGGGCAACCATTGGAATGTCAACCAGCTGAGAGGGTACCATAGTCTGACAATGATGAGGTAGTTGTTGGGTCTACTGCTGCGATGGGGTTATTGAGGCCGGATCTTGGGCATTGCCCTTTGGATACAGCGGCAGATGTGGTTGATGCTAGGGATGATGAGGAAAAGGGAACGAATGGGTCAGGGAGGAATAAGGAGCACGAAGTGGTGGATTCGGGTGTGGGCCATAATCAACTCGGCCCAAATGGAACAAATATGAGTTTGGATAAATTGGGGGAAACATTGGCTAGGCAAGGGGGGTGCAGTGGGCCAACCCCACAAGACATATGTGAAAACCCAATATTTGTGGGCCAAGAACCGAACACGGGACTGGACAATGAGGGGTCGCTGGGTTGTGAAATTGTCCATGCACTTTTGGGCCATCATCTCCACTGTTGGACCTTTCTCTGGCGCAGAGTATAGGCTGTGAAATGGTCCCCTGCACTATTGGGCCATCATCCCCTACTCTAGATTCCTCCAAGGCGCTGTGTTCTGAGCTGCGGCTCTACCAGCAGGGGAGTGACCCTTTCCTCACTTCCCTGTCCTCAAGCTTGTCGCCGGAGAAGGATGCAAGAATTAAGGGCCACCGGGGTGGATTTTCCGGGCGTGGCAATGGTGGTGGTAGGCGTGTGCCTAAAGGTCGCAATAAGGGTCGCAAGGAAAGCACCTTGGCAGAATTGTTCCATGCATCCTCTAGAGTTCGTAAATTAGCGGCAAGGGAGACAGGGAGGTGTTGCAAAAAGCAGAGAGGTCAAAAGAGGTGTGTCCAAAGGGTTGATTGAACAGAAGGGAAGCGGAGTAAGACAACTTATGATTCAGGGGGGTACACCATTAGTAGAGGATTTTGGGTCCATTAAAGATTCCTTTAGGGAGAGGGTGGGCCTGGAAGCAAAGAAAATAATTAATATGGGCTCAAAATTAGGGGTTGATTTGAAGGAGGGCTCAACGGCGCCAAGGTGTGTGGCTCTGGAGTTGCGAGACCGAAAAGGAAAGAAGGTCAGGGAGAATGTTATAGTGGATCAATGATTGTATGCTCAATAAATATTAGAGGGTTGGGAACGAGGCCGAAGAGGAACAATATTCAGAAGCTCGTTCGGGATCATAATTTGGATTTTATAGCAATTCAGGAGACAAAGTTAGAGATGGTGACTGATGGGTTATGTTAGTATTTATGGGGGAATTCAGAGTGTGATTGGCGCTTCATTTCGGCGGTTGGCAATAGTGGTGGCTTGCTATCTATTTGGGACTCCTCCAAAGGTAAACTACTATTCAATTTTGCTGGATCCGGGTTTATTGGGGTATGTTTAGAGTGGGGTGTTGAGCGTAGGAAAAGCTTTGTCGTCAATGTCTATGCCAAGTGTAACCTTTCTGATAAAAGAAGTGGAGGGAACTTGAGATGTCTAAGAGGGGGTTCGGGGATGGACCTTGGTGTGTTGTGGGGGATTTCAATTCGGTCTGCCACCCGAGTGAGCGGAGGGGTATTGCTTCTTTGGATGGCCCTGTAGATGCTGCAGAATCTAGGGAGTTCTGTGAGTTTATAGACGCTATGGGTCTCTGTGACCTTCCTCTATTGGGTAGGAAATTTGCTTGGTTCCAACCCAACAAAGTTGCTATGAGTAGGTTGGATCGATTTCTGGTCTCTGAGGAGTGGATAGATGCTTGGGGGGACGTCGCCTTGTGGGCTCTAGAGCGTGAAGTCTCAGATCACTGTCCATTGTTAATAAGGTACTCTTCTGATGGCTGCGAACCTAAGCCATTTAGGTTCAACAATCATTGGCTTAAACATACTGCCTTCCAGAAGGTGGAGGAGCAGTCTCGGTCGTCTTCCTCACATTCTGGGTGGATGGGGTTTGTGCTTAAGGAGAAGCTTAAGTTGTTGAAGGGTGCTCTAAAAAGGTGGAATAAGGAAGTTTTTGGGGATGTGGATGCCAAGATTCAGTTACTAGTGGAGAACATTAAGGCCCTTGACCTCAAAAGCGAAGTGGTGGGGCTTTCCCAGGAGGAGGTGGAGAGTAGGAAGTCGTGCTTTTCACAGGTGTGGCAACTAGTGAAGAGTAAGGATAGCCTTACGTTCCAAAGGTCTAGGGCGAGGTGGCTAAAAGAAGGGGACGCCAATTCTTGTTACTTCCATTCATGCCTCAAATCTAGGGGGACGAGGAATAGGATTTCGGCGCTTCAGGTTAATGGTGGTTGGATTGAGGATGTGGCTGGCATTCGGGCTGAGGTAACTCGTTTCTTTGCTGAGCATTTCTCGGAGGAGGTATGGGACCGTCCCACGTTGGATGGGATTGATTTTCCGACCTTATCTGCCACGAAGTCTGCATCCCTCTCATCTCATTTCACTCCTGAGGAGATCGAAGGGGTGGTGGCTTCGTGCGATGGGAATAAGAGCCCTGGGCCGGATGGATTTAATTTTGCATTTGTGAAATCCTTCTGGTATTTACTGCGAGATGATGTCGGTACTCTCTTTGAGGAGTTCTATGCCAATGCTAAGTTACCTAGAAGCTTTTCTTCCTACTTTTTGACTCTCATCCCCAAGGTTGAGTGTCCCTTCTCACTGAATGACTATAGACCTATTTCTCTACTTGGTTGTTTGTATAAGCTGGTGGCAAAGGTGTTGGCTACTCGGATGGGTAAAGTCATGGATGCTATCATCTCGCCTAATCAGTCAGCATTTATTAAAGGGAGGCATTTAGTAGATGGGGTGGTCGTAGTTAATGAGGTGGTTGATATGGCAAGGAAGACGAGGAAGCAATGCGCCAATGCCTAATATTTAAGGTGGACTTCGAGAAAGCCTATGACTCCGTCAGTTGGGGATTCTTGGACTATATGCTGCAGGGGTTTGGGTTTGATGTTAGGTGGAGATCATGGATTCGTGCATGCGTATTCACTGGTAGTTTGTCTGTGCTGGTGAACGAGAGTCCGACGGGTGAGGTCAGCATCAAAAGGGGGTTGAAGCAGGGGGGTCCATTGGCCCCTTTTCTCTTTCTTCTGGTTGTTGAGGGTTTGGGTGGACTTATGAGGCAAGCGGTAGATCTACAACTCTTTTCTGGATTCAGGGTTGGTGAGTCAGGTTTGACTGTCTCTCATTTACAGTATGCAGATGATACACTTTTCATAGGAGAGGCAACAGTGGAGAACCTTTGGGCGATGAAGACTATCCTAAGGTGCTTTGAGCTGGCTTCTGGTCTTAAGGTCAACTTCGCAAAGAGTAGTCGGATGGGGGTCAAAGTTGACGGATCATTTTTATCCATGGCCGCAAATTTCCTTAACTGTAAAACTAGGGTCTTACCGTTTAAGTACCTCGGTCTTCCAGTTGGGGAGAACCCTAGGCGCGCATCCACTAGGGAGCCTATGCTGGAGGTGCTTAGGAGCAGGCTACTAGGGTGGCGACACCGGAGTATCAGTCTTAGGGGAAGGATAGTTCTCCTCAACTCGGTGCTAGGTAGTACTCCTATTTTCTTCCTTTCATATATGAGGATGCCGGTGAAGGTTTGGAAACCAGAGGGATTTTTTGTGGGGTGGTGCTTCTGGGGTTAGGAAGATCCCATGGGTAAAGTAGTCCGATGTGTGTAAACCAAAAGGGGGCGGTGGTCTTGGGGTGAGGGATCTTGGGAGGGTGAACATCAATCTACTAGGTAAATGGAGGTGGAGGTTACTGGTGGAAAGGGATTCCTTATGGCGCAGGGTCTTGGTTTCGAGGTATGGTATTGGGGTGACCCGTCTGACATACTTTCGACAGCGCCCCCTAACTATTGTAGTGTCGGTTTGGTGGAAAGATACTTGTCGGGCGGGCATTATTGAAGATCGGGGTGGGGACTGGCTCTCTGGGAGTGTCAGAAGGGTAGTTGGGAACGGGGCAACTACTCTGTTCTGGCATGATACATGGATGGATGACACACCGTTGGCTCTTAGATTCCCTAGATTATTTTCCATTGCAATGGATCCGGAGGCGAGTGTTCGTGATAAGGAAGTCCGGGCGCTGAGCAAGTTATGGAAGAATTGCGCTCCATCCAAGGCAATTGCATTCTCTTGGCAGCGGCTCTTGGATAGAGTTCCAACTCGGACAAACTTGTTTAGTAGAGGTGTGATAACAGATCCGGCAGCCTCTTCGTGTATCCTATGTGGTGGTCATATGGAGTCGGCCATCCATCTTTTTAGTAGATGCGTTTTCTCTTGTAGGGTGTGGTATGCGATGGTGAATTGGCTTGGTCGTGATTTCGTTATGTCTCCCGACCTATTCACCCTATTCTCACACTTCTGCTATCTTGGAGATACGTCGCGAACGTCACATGGCTTAGCATTGGTGTGGCACACTGTTTTATGGGTCATATGGGAGCTCCGGAATGGATGCATTTTCTCCAGGAAAGTTCCTGATCTCGACCAGACTGTTGATCGCATTGTATACTTGTCCTGGAGGTGGTTCGTGGCTAGAGGGAAGTCCCCGCCCTGTCTGTTTTATGAGTGGTTTATAGACCCTCTTGAATGTATTGTTAGGCGCTAGTTGTATTGTCATTTTATATGATTTCTGTGTTTGATTCCTGTTTGGTGGGGATAGGTCCTATTACCAGGTCCCTGTATTGATAACCTTGGTTGGGGGGGAGTACTTCTAATACTCCACTCACCTTATTATAATATATAAATATATGTTTGCCATTAAAAAAAAAAAGAATAAATGGTTCGCTACACCAGATATAAATTAAAAAATGGTGACATTGAACAGAAAAATAATTCAGCCTAGATGCAGCAAATTAACAAATCATGAACGCCAGATATTATCGATATACTAAACCATCCACTTTGACCTGTCTGACAACACTACGGAATTCACAATATTTCCACCCCATTCAGATGTATCATCTGGTTGTTGCAACAAAATATGCATTAGAAATATTGTACGTCAATCCGCCAACCAGTTGGCTCTACAAAAACTTGACACTGTTCACTCCAAAATAATCAAAACAAACCAAAAATATAAATTGAAACAATCTCAAATGGCTCCAGCTGGTTGAGACTTAAGATGTAAAATGGAAAATAATTCAGACTGACCAAGCTCAATAGTTACTTGACGAGTAATGCTATTTAATGTCACAAACATTCCACCATCTTCACACCTTTTAAAGTTTGGGAAAAAAGGAAGAAAAATAGAGTGTGGGTGCATCAGATCATGTGTTTTTCTAGTTTTTATTATCCAAAAGGAAGGAAGGAGTGTAAAAAAAAATTTATTAAAAATGATACAGAAACAACACTATCACTTAAGCAAAATACATATATGCAGACACTAAACTAACCTGCTAGGAAGAGCAGCACAAGCATGCTGAATGCGTCCAAGTAAACCTTTTGAAACAGAAGGCTTGCCAATTCGTGCATAAGGTGCCAATAGACCCACCAAAGCAATGTCAACAACCACTCCAACAAGAAGATCAGCAGCATACAACTCAAATTCCGCCCAAAAATCCTTCCCTCTTTTCTGAACCTCCGCAAACGTTGCACAACAAGAATCTATCACAATCTGCACGTGCCAAATCAAGGACAATCAAAAGCTAAACAGCACACACGATCAAAACCATAACCGTATTATTATTATATTATACCAAAACAACAGTGAAGAGTCTTTACACACAGTTTTTTGAAAGGTGCCCGAAACAAACCTACCTCGGTTCCAACTTTAAAGAGAAAAGAAGGGTCTGCTAACATTCGATTTCTCAGCATAGAACAATGCTTCATCAGAAAAGATAGTGGCCAAGCCGAACCCTGCAATAATTATAAAAAAAGAGGCCAAAAATTGAGCGAAATTAGAGAAGGAAAAAAAAAATGAACTTGGAACAACAAAAAAAAATTGAAACTTTCTGAGAACCTACTTGTAATTCTAAGTAACGAAGAAGAAACATTTCTCGAATGCCAGTGATCCTCGCGGCTTCTTCCATATCTGAAGGCAACATAACACCACGAGCTTCTGCTTCTTTCATAACAGCTTCGAAATTCAGCAAGGGTCCGAACTCTTCATCTTCTTCGCCTCCTCCTCCTTCCTCTCCACCACCGCCGCCGCCGCCGCCGATATCGTCGCCGTCATTTCCGCCGTCACCGCCGATTGCGGGTTCATAGGGATGATCGCATTTGGGTTGTTCCAAGGGGGCGAGGGGGTCTGGTTTGATGCAGTGGATCGTGAAAACGCGCGTTTTGTGGAGGGAATGGTTGAGAGTGATGGAAAAGGTGTTGAGAGAGTGAGAGGTGTTGAATTGGGGGGTGGTTTGGTTCGTTGTCCATGTGGGAGTGTTGTTGGAAATGGTGAAGTTGAGTGAAGAAAGTGGCATGTTGTTGTTGTTGGAGTAGTGCCGCAAGAGGTAACAGCGTTTGGTGAGAAAGAAAAAGACGAGTTGGAAAATGAAATAGGCTTCGAAACTTGAACGAAACAAGAATCAAAGAAACAGCAGATTCCAAATTATAAAATTTGAAAAGAAAAAAACATTGATTCGTCGCCTGAGAGATTCGAACTCTCGCGGGGAAACCCCATGTACTTAGCAGGCACACGCCTTAACCACTCGGCCAAAGCGACGACTTGTTGAAAGTCCTCTATCTAATTTACTTATCTTTGTATACAAACCACTTAAGCACACATTTTTTTTTGGTTCCAAAAAGCCTAGCGGTGAGACTTACACACACTGGACGTAGAGAAGAGGGGTACCACAGGTTTGAACCCGCGCCCCATTACATCAAATGTCTCCGCAATCTTTTACCATCTCAGCTGCACATGCGGGACACTTAAGCACATATTAATTGCATAAAATCCCTAATAATTTAAGATTCTAAGATTCATATTGAGAGATAATTTATAGAAAACCCTTTGTTTTTTTGTCAGCTAGTAGAAATGGTAAACAATAAACACACACACGTGTCTTAACGGCAACACCCGGGTCCCAGCGTCCCCATGTCGTTGAAATTGCCAAAGCAACCAACAGTGGGGGACATGAAAAAACCCCTTGTACTATAGTTGCTATTCTACATTGAGAATGTATCATAACGGGCTTAAACCAATTTCAAGTGAGTTTCAAGAGTGAAACAATTTTAGTATTTGAGTTTGTTTCACATGAAGAACAATAGGTACAAAGAATAGTAGGCACATTATTTATGGTAATGTACCTAACTTTTATCCATAATTTATAGGCTAAATTATATTTTTGGTCCCATATGTTTATTTTAGGTTTCATTTTGGTTCCTTATGTATTAAAAGTTCCGGATTGGTCCCTTATGTGTTAATTGTGATCCCTCTATTTTTTTGTTTCGAAATGGTCCTTATGTTACAAAAATTATACCAATATGGTCCATTTTTGTCCCTTATTTTGCAAAAAAATGGACCACACTAGTATAATTTTTGTAACATAAGGGACCACTTTGAAACAGAAGGACTACATCGGTGTAATCTTTAGACATAACGGACCAGTTCGAAACAAATAAAACATAAGGGACTAAACTAAAACCTAAAATAAACATAAGGAACTAAAAGTATAATTTAGTCTAATTTATAGGTCTACTTTACATTCTTGCACTTAGTGTTTTGTACTAACTTCAAAATGAAAAGTTTTCTCCTCTTTTTGTACTTCTATGTACCAATAAATATGTACACACACACAGTAGTACAAATAGAAAAATATTTTTTGAACACATTTTTTTGACACAGACACGTATAATATGCGGTCTGTACTGTACTGATATACGGTCCATACTGTACGGAAAACTTTTTTTTTCAAAAAAAAAATTATTTTTTATTTTTTTTAGATTTTTTTTAACTGGTTATTTGTTTTTTGTCATTAACCAGATAATGTGAATCATTAACCAGATAAGTGAACTTCACTAACCAGATAAATAAATGGAACGTGAGTTTGGCATTCACCAGATAATGTGAACCATTAACCAGATAAGTGAACTTCGTTAACCAGATAAATAAATAGAATGTGTTAAGTTTCAGGGTTAGCATTCACCAGATAATAAGAACTATTAACCAGATAAGTGAACTTTGTTAACCAGATAAATAAATGGAATGTGTTAAGTTTCAGGGTTGGCATTCACCAGATAATGTGAACCATTAACCAGATAAGTGAACTCCGTTAACCAGATAAAAAAGAAAAATTTGGAAAAAAAAAATTGAAAAAAAAAAGTGGGATATGTGGACGCATATGTGTGTCGCTGGTGTGTCGCACGCTGTGTTCAATTAACAGCGTTGGTACAAATATTACTATTCCTTCATGCGTAGAAAACCAATTGTTGAAGTGAAGTATCAAAACATGTGCGGTTTGATAATTTTAATGTTTAATTGCATTTTTCATCCCTCAACTTTTTTAATTTGGCGATTTTAATCCCTCTATTTTATTTTTGACAATTTTGGTCACCAACTTTTTCAATTTGACGATTTTCGTCTCCATATTTTTTAATTACACTTTTAGTCCCTTAAAATCATTGACTTTTTGCACTTTTTGTCTCCAAAAATCTTAAATTTTGAAAAAGTGAAGACCAAAAGTGCACAATCCATTATTTTTAGGGGGCCAAAAGTGCAATTAAAAAAATATAGGGACTAAAATCGCCAAATTGAAAAAGTTAGGAGGCCAAAATCGCAAAAAATAAAATAGGGGACTAAAATCGCTAAATTAAAAAATAAGAGGAGACCAAAAGTGCAATTAAGAAAAACACTAAAATTGATTTCCAGAAATAGGTATTATACAATTGGTCTATCATCGTAGACTTTCACATAATTGATTTTAAGAAAAACACTAAAATTAAAAAATATTCCATGTTTGAAAATTATATTTATTGTAGACTTTGACCTAATTGATTTTGGAAGAAAAAAACTAAAATTAAAAATATTCCGTGTTTGAAAATTATATTTTAAAGTGAAATCATAGAAATTAATTTTGTTTAGATGATAGAATCGTTTGTTTAACCAATGCAATTAATTTTATTGTTTCTAACTAAAATTAAGAGAAATTAACACACATCAATGTTTTGAGCCAATATTAAACTGTCATACAAATGTTTTCAACGAACCCTAGTTTAATAAATAAAAGAATTAGCTGACATAATAACACCAAATTGCCGACCCTAACAGGGCCAGTGGAAAAGGCCAATGCTGAGTCGCCGACGAGCATACTATATTTCTTTTGTCATTTACAAAGAAATAATTGCACTAGTGTCACAACTACACAAATAATACAATATTTGTCATCTATTAAAGAAACTATACCAGTAACACAACTTGTGAGTTCATTGTCAATTACATTCATTTGTAAGCTCTCTGCCTCAACTTTGCATCTCCAAGATTCTTTCTATGACAATAATGACCTTCACAAATGGGGTCTAAAATCACATCTTCCACTGGCAAGATCTCAACATGAAGAATAAATCTATGTAGATAAATACAAGGGCTATTCCCCAGACAAACAAGACAACATGTGAAATCGTCTATGTAAAATGTACAACCAACTTTACACGAGGGAAAGAAATGGAAAATGATCAGATATGCAAACCTGTGAAATAAAACAAATAATGGATCAAGAAACATTTTCCTTCCCTTTCCCTCGTACAAAAAATTTAAACCACACAACGCTGCCATGTATATATAAATGAAAATAGAAGGGGAACCCTGGTTTCTTGATTCTCAAGAAAAACTATCAGTGTGTCTGGACTTATGGGATCGACGTGCCCGTTCAATTGAGGCTCTTGGTGTGGATACAGAGCGGTCAAGGGACTCTGGTTGAGCATCTGAAGCTCTTGGAACAAGCTTACACCCAATTTTCCTGGCAAATAACCGAGGAGAATCGCGGGAACTGTGAGATTTGGTCACAGTCTTCATTTCCTGTTTTATTTTACCGAATTCTTCTTCAAGTTCTCCAACTCTAGTACTCATCCTATCCATATCCACCTTTAAAACCCGATTTTCGCGCACAACAGCCACCCATCCATCCCTTTGTACAATTTCGCCAGCCGTATCACCAGGAGCAGTCAAAGGAGCAGGAGCTGCTGGAGCAATTTCACCATCCAATGCATTGAGACATCCAGCTAATGCTGTTCTCAGATGCAGCTGTTCAAAGAATAGCACTTGAAGAACAACTCTGAGGGGTAACCTATCATTTTGGGATGCATGAGCACAAGCATGGATTGAGAGTTTTTGGAAGTCAATGATGCTGCATAGTTCTTCCTTCTCTTTATCAGAGAGCCAAGGATGAGCCTGCACAATGCCATAAGCAGTCATCAAACTAACATCCAAGACCATAAACAAGCAATTGAGTGGAAATGTAGCTCAGGAAAATCAAACCTTGAAATATATGTCCAGTGCCCTGTAAAGTCCATCATGCAATACTCTTGATGATTCGGGGAGGGCCTGCGCAAGAGCGCGTAACTTTCCTGGTTTTAAATTAACATCAGAAGCAATTTCTGCAATATAGCTATCTATCAATTTTGCAACTTTCCTTAAGGATTCAGATGATGATGATGATGACGATGCTTGCACGTCATGTGATGAAGGAGAAAAGGCAGTTAAGTTTGATTCTGTACATAAAAAATGATGGACAATATGTTCAATACAATCTGTGTTATACAATGCATCAGAATCTGCATAAGCAGGAATCAGAAGACTATCTAAAGTTGCCAGTTCCAATTGCATCCCTATTCTCCTTTCTAAAGACTCCTTGCAAGTTTGACTGACATTCAATATCAAAGCCACACGAAGAAGTCCCAGTAGGAAACGACAAAAAGATTTTCCCTTCTTTTCAGGAAGAAGTTTCTCAATGCTTTCCAAGAGAACCCTTTGATCAACGGTGGCAGGCGTGAAACTGAAACTTACAACTGTTCTGGTTTTGCCACCTTGTCCGCTTTGCCACCGACCCAAACCTGGCAAGTGCTTCCTAGAATAGTACATAATGGCACCTGCCAGGTTTTCAGGCCTTATACCTCTTGCTTGCATTGTCTTAATAAGCCTCTCAAACAAACCGACACTGAGATATGAGATGTCTTCAAACCACCAGTCAGATTCTGAGCTCCGAATTCTAGCACCAGTATTTATACCATTCCAAAGAATGCTTCCACCCGGGCTTTGAAAACTCCCATACATCTTCATGGGCCATCCAAACAAACTTGGGTCTGTACAAGCCATCATAGATAGAGCATTTAAACACTTATCAAGTAAATGGAGATTTTCAGCTCTAGATAGAACGAGTTCAGAACTCTGGAGAGCCAAAATACAATCTTTCCAGTTGCGCAATATATTTGTATGGAAAAAACTCTCTGATTTTGACAACAAGTTGCCTTCTTCATATTCATCTGTCATTTCAAGGTATTCTGCGGCGCAGTGCACCACAACTACATTTTTTGCTGTCAGTTCCACACGAAATCCATAACAGAATTTTGCCACAATTAAGAAAGTGTCAGGACCACCAGGAAATTCATCCAGCACCATTGTCAGGGTCTTCTCAGACATATTCTTGGACTCTTCATCATGTTCACGAGCAATTTTTCCACATTTTGATACAAGAGGGAACTGCAGTTCAATGGCATAACTTACTCAAACACCATTGCAACAGTACAAGTAATTTTTCATATCAAATGCATAACAGTACCACTATCATATAAAAAGCTTTGTATCAAAGAAATGCCCCCTATTTCACTGTGCATTTACACATGGAGTCAAAATTCAACTGCAGAAGAAACCAGCTCCCAGAGCAATTTTGTCCAATATCTCAAAACACTTACCTTTTCCTTTTATTTTTGAGGAGAGGTCCTAGAAAACTAATTGAGAAAGAGCGGGAACAAGTGTTTATGTCATGTGATAGACCTCATCTAGCAACATAACCTCCAAAACAGAAACTCATGTGAACCAAATGCATTTCAAGTTGTTGTGTTTTACTTATCAGCAAAGATAAAACCTTTGCAAAACTAGATAAATTTTTAGCTTCATCACTAACATGACAATTAAGCACAAGTAATTACAAATCTGCATTAATTGAGGTATACCCCAAACTACATCCAATAACTTAAAAGCAATATTTTTTTAGCCATCATCTTAAATAATATACCAAATGAGCTGTAATACAATACATTCTTAAGAATTTAAGATAGACTTGTCCCTACCCTATCTCAATTTAAGCTGCACGAAATTCAACATTAAATCCTATAATAAAACAAACCAACAACAACAAGAAGGCCACAACGTTTAAGAACTAAACAAGCGAGTTTTACCATAGGAAGATCCACAAAAGGTTATAGATGGTATTCTAATGAATTTCATTATGTAAATAAAATTTATTGTGAAAGGTGTAATGTAATCCAACAGCAAAAACATGTCAAAAACCAGGAGCACATCAATTAAGTTAAAAAGAAAGCCGCAAAGAGCAGTAAGATTAACTAGAACCACAAAAGAAAAAGGCCCAACAACTATTTCACTATCGATAGATTGGTAAAGAGGGTAAAAAGGGAACAATTATGAAATGAAGGTGCTTGTACCTTGTGAAGATGGAAAGTGACACCCTCGATGGAAACACCAATATCACTTGGTAGTCCAGCATCACAGAACCTATCAAAACCACAAACCCAAAAAAGAAAAAAAATCACATCAAACATCTCTTTTAAAAAGAAAAAAAAAACTATAGAAATTTATCATATCTAATTTGGACTCCACCCAGTGATCAGTTGAACAAAACATGTCATTATCTTACAAGTTACAACAAGTTCCACAGCACAGGGAAATCAATTGAAACTGATCATCACGCAAATGCAACTCAGAGGGCGATTAAATATTAATTCATGTACCAAAATTAAAAAAATTGAACTTCAAAACAGAAGCTTTTGAGAGAGAGAATACCAGTCATCTCCTTCTCGACGAAACCCAGAAAGCTTCCCAGCTGGAGCCATGTTGAGGCAACAACGAAAGACCCTCTTTTTCCCGTTACCCCATCACTGCCTTAGACCGTTGCCTCTAAAAAAATTAGAAGGAAAAAAAAAAGAGAAAAAATAAAAAGGGAGAGGGGAAAAGCAAAAAAGGGAGAAAATGAATGATGAGAGGAAGGGAAGGGAAGGAAGAAGAAAGGAATAACCACCGAGTCCAACAAACGAGGACGTGAAGGCTACAGTGTGTCTTTATTATACGAAAAACCCAAGTGTGGTGGAACAATAATACAGACAAAGAGTAGAAATTAATTAAGCCCTTACAGAAACACACAAACCTTTGAATTAAAAATAACAAGAAAAAGAAAAAGAAAAAAAAAAAGAGAAGAGACTGGTGCCTTTGTGGAACGGAAAATGACGCAGAGATCGCGACGGCAGAAGCGGTCGTGGTAAAGTAAGGCAAGGTCGAATTAAAAAAGGAGCGGCAGTGTCTTACGCGGCTAATGCGCTTTTCTATAGTACTAGTATAAAAAAATAAAAATAAAAATAAAAATAAAAATCATAACATTACTATGTTAGTAGTGAATAGGAGCGTAACGCACTCGTCGGGGCTAAGAACGACATTAATGTGATGTGTTGTGGAAATGATTTTGTGTCCCCATCGCCTCGCCATCTCATTCAGTCTCCACTGGCGCACTCTCTCTCTCTCTCTCTCAATAAAGTTTTTTTGGGTTATTCTTTCAGCTTTGTGCACAACAAATTTGCCCCCCTTAGACTATAGAATCACGGTCCAACCACAACACGCGTGGTTTTGATTTCCTTAAAGAATATTACCTTCGAATACGGGCGGGCGAGGGGGCTTGTTTTGTGGTTGCGGTCGTTTGGGGAGTAGTAGGACCCACTACTACTACGCATAAACAAAAGGTGGCATGTGTCCTCCCTTCGAGAATTTGGGAAAATTTGAACTTGAAAAAGGGTGAGGTTAAACTTTAATAAACATCTTCTATTTATGGATCTTAGGCCACGTCTAAAATGCACTAGTGAAATAGGTGTAGCACGGTGCCGCATCTTTTTTCACCATTTAATCTGACGGTTTCACGAATCTTATGAAAGAATTATATGTACCGAATATTTCTTCTCCTTCTTTAAAATCACCGCCTTCCCTTCTTCCTCCCCTCTGTTATTTTCGACACTGTCGGCGACAGCACCTTTGACACCGACATCAACACAAGCGCCTGAGCCACTGTCTTCCTTCTTAGTAGAGGCAACTACAAAAAAAAAAGAATGACCATCGTCGTAGCAGTAACAGTGTCTTCTTGGATGCAGAAAGAAAAATGACCACCGCCGCTCAGATCTGCGCAAGCGCGACCAGAGACCATTGTGCAACCACTGCGACAAACCCGCGATCGACCTCCCTATCACAAAACTCGCGGCCAAGGGCTACAACACCGTCACTCCTGTGGCAGCGCGTTAAACTAGATCTGAATTGTTTGAAAATGGGTGGTGTTTACGATGACTCTGATTATGGTGAAGATGATGAACCGTGTTGTGGTCTTGTGGAGAAAGAAGAGGCATGACTCACGTGAGGATGGAGGTTGAATTTGGAATATAGTAAGGAAGGAGATCTTGCCGTTTGCGATGAAGAAGACGACCACGGTGGTGCTGTGCGGGAAGAAGGTAAAGTATGTTATGGTGTTTGGGGGTTCACAACCGTATCCATGGACCATCTTAATCGAACGGTGGAGATTAAAAAAATTTAGTTCGGCACCGTGCCATACCTATTGAGTGTGGCACCCTAGAAGCCGCCATGGATCTTATGTGGTAACTCTTTCTTCTAGATGGTCGTCGTTTTAGAAAAATTGAAAAAAAAAATTATAATGACTATCATTTTAGTGTTTTAATTAGTTGAGAGAACTTGTGCTCAGTACGAGTGACAAAGGAAAACAGAACATAGAAGTTCAGTTTTTAGAGTATAGTTAAGTTTTTTGTGGGAAAATGGTTTTTGGCAGAAAATGGATGGAAGAGCTTTTGTCATGTATCCTTAGTGTAGTTAAGTTTTTTATTTTGATAATCAATGTAACATTAACTTTTTCCTCCCAACTTTACCCTCTAATGAATAATACTACCTCTAGTCCTATTTATAAGAAATAAATGATGTCTTTTTCTTTGTCCTAAATATAAGAAACAAACCCTCATTTTCAATCATATTAATTGTATTTTTCCATATTTGCCCTTATTTACTATGAGACTAATTTACAATGTTTGTCAACTTGCCATTAATTATCTCTCTCATTTATTATAAGGGATAATTTTGGAAAAAAATTAAAAATATGGCATTATTAATTTAGATTTACCCATTCCAATATACCTCATTAGTCCTTGTGATTTTGTCTTGTTTCTTATATATAGGACCGGAGGTAGTATGCACGTAACTTATAATACATCATACTTTATTATGCATTTATGACAATTGTTAATACTTCAATAGTTAACAAAAATAATTTAGTAAAATTGTTTTACTCACTAAATTATTTATTGATTTTATTAATCATCGTAAAAAAACTTTAAAAGTAAGTCAATATGAAAATAATGAAGTAAAGAGTTAATACATCATGTTTTGAACTCAAGTATGATTTTTTGAACAGAGTTATGTATATTGACCGGTGCCGGAACTTAATTAAAAGGGGATTTGTGGGAAGGACAACGATCACCTTAAGACTTCGTCAAAAAAAAAATGAACACATTAAGACGTGGGAACATTATGTTGGAATTTTATATTCCAATAATTAATATAAGTTGATATCATTAATAATTATATTAGTTATTTATTATAAATGAGTTATATTTTATGTGATCATATAAAGTTAAAATAAGGTAAGCTCATTAGACTCCTAATTTAATTGATATGGGTCTTGTATGAGTAAATGTAAGTGTAGCCCGATAAGGGGATAATGGGTACACTGTTAGGCTTAACACACTATAAAGAAAGTTATGGTCCCCAATACACTGAATAGTCGTCATCCATTCTCTTCTCCCCATCTAAAGAGAACATAAAGTCTCGTGAGAGAGCTCAAAAAGATTCGGTTGAGGAAGAACTATAAAGTCACCGCTAACGTGCTTAATATTTGTTGCTATAGATCCAGATGCTCGTAATTTGTTCGTAATCATTCCTTTGGTATTCCGCTTCAGGTGATTGATTTCTATGGATCCATGTATTCTTCTATTCCTTGATAATCCAACATGTCGAAGATCCTAAGGGTAGAGAACATGTTGTTCTTGTTGAGCATGTTTATATGTTTTTATAGCTTCTACCTAAAATATTTCTTCTATGAGATTTGAGCATGCTTATTTTTGTTGTTGTTATTAATAAGGACTTAATTTCAATAAGTGGTACCAGAGCGGTCTTCATCGTTGGTTTACTAGGGTTAACGTTTTAAGCAAATTTTGCATCAAACTATTTTTAAATTTTGGGGTTTTTAGTTAATTTTTCCCATTTGGCTGCGCATATCAACGAAATTGTTACGGCTTTTATCGCAAAAGTTTTATGGTTTTTCGCTGCACATCCTCCAAGCTTTTATCGCAAGATCTGATTGCTTTTTCAGATACAAAATTATTGTTGTGAAGATTTTTTGGGTTCAGCATAAATGCCTTTGGTTTTGTTTTATATTATATATTATATTATATTATATTTTTATATAATATCTAACATATATATGGATATATATGGATTGACTGCTGAACGTAAAGTTTTTTTTTTGGGATATGGCGGTCTGTAACCTTTTGTTTTGATATAATGTGTATATTGAAATATTTGGTTTTATTTTGATTATTATATATAATAATCTAAAATAAAAGAATTGTTTTTTCAATTGCTTTCCTAATTGGTAAATCTTAATTTGATTGAGAAGAAGCCGTAAATTTAGATATTATTTCCATAGGGATTGATTGGCCAATTATGTGATATTGTTTAAATTGAATGAGTCCATTCGTATATGTGGATTTGTTTCAAATAGTTTTTTAGTATCCCATGAACTATTGGTAATGGATATGCAATGCTTAAAAATTATTTTATTTTATGATATAATAATAGTAAAGCGTTGTTATTATTATTCATTATTAAGTGCTTTGTGATTTGGTGTATTGTTATGGCCTTAAAATTTGGTATTGTTTATTTATTTTAAATACGACTTGCGTGTTGTGATTTATTTTTAAATATGGCATGCGTGTCGTGACTTTCTTTTTATTTATTTTTAAATATTATAATTGATCGAGAAAGATGAAAGGGACAACGTCATATGAGGATGCCGGTGGGAGAAGCTAGTGAGTGTGCTAAAGAATTGTAATAATTAGTTATTTAATTCTTTTCCGTATAGGAAGCCCTAACCATACCACCATAACTCTTATGAATTATGTATGCGATGTATGAAGTGTATGCATGTATGCTTGTATGCTATGTATGTTTTACATGCTAAACATTGCACGTAGTTAGAACTTCGCCTCCCAACCGCTGGGCAATGAAAGGCACCACTCGGCAGTTGTGCCGATTTCAGCAAGCCACTGGGCGGTGGTCTCGGTTCGTCATCTTGTCGTATTTGAGCCATCGAGCGGCCAACAACACCAGTAGGCGGTGATGTGTGAGATACTTCTCTCGCTTTAGGACTGCTAAGTGGTTTTTTGACTGATGTGTGGTGTTTTAAACATACAGTTATGGATATTCCTACACCTAGGTGTGTAATTTATGTAAACTATGGCCCTTCTATTTTTTAATTAATAATTGTCTAGCATTTTTAATTGGGTTGATTGAAATAACATGTTGTCTAAGTAACATCTGTTGCGTAGATTAGTTCAATTAAATTTACAAAAGATGTAGCACAGAGTTATTCATGCGAGTTGTTGTCGGCCCAAAAGAAGGCGCAACTTGACCGCATAATTCCATGTCTGCGATGATAAATGTGTGGTGATTATAAAGACAATTTATCCATGTGAGCAATTGGGATGCCCAAAGGCAACCATTGTTTGACAGGACTTATCGCCAATGTTTGATCGTTGCGTTGAGAGTACCGCTTGCAGTTAGTCCTTACAATCCAAAGATTGTGGATTAATGGTGCGTTTGGTATCTTGTCTGGGTCTTTAATTTACAGATAAAGAATAATTGAACATGTCTAATTAATTATTTTAATTTGATGTGCCAACTGATGTTGTGTGGGTGCGTGTCCATGCGAATATTAATCGACCCAGAGGAAGGTTAATATTTGGCCGGGTTGCATTCATACCTGTGATGGTAAACATGTGGCGATTACAAAGATAATATCTCCATGTGAGTAATGGGATGTCCAAAGACAACCATTGTTTGACAGGACTTATCGACAATGTTTGATCATTATAACAAAATACCACTTACAATTAATATCACTGTCCAAAGACTTGATATTAATGTTGCATTGGGTATTTTGGTGAGTATGTTTTACTACTTTTTGTTCTCTTTGAACTAGTATAGCTTGTGTATTTGCAGTTTTGAATTCAATTTAATCTTTAAAAGTTTAGACTTTTTAAGATTAAAGCGAAAACATTAAAGAAACTCTTGGATCTAGACTTTACATAAGAATGAAGAAACCCACTTTCTCTCACTCAATTCGGTATCTATGAAGTGAGAATCAAGTATGGGAAGTAGGACCGCTCCAGCCGCATAAGTCTGATGATCATAAAGTACAATATTTCAGAGATCTTTAGGGGTATTATTTCGAATAACATAATTTATGTTGTAAATTTCCTTGCTTAAATTAAAATTGCTTGAAAAAGGCAATGAGGCGAAAATGAGCACTCGTTGGAGAGCTTAATTTTCATTAAGTATGAAAGTAAAGGGAATATGAGGAGCAAATTATGAAAATATTCAAATCTTGTCTTCAAACTTAAGGCGCTAAAATTTGAGCAGTCTAAAGACTTGCTCAAACATTTAGCATTGGTATTCTTTCCTGCACAATTCGATCAAATTAAGTCAGTTTACAATTGTCAAAGGAAGAAATAATCTTTAATAAGATTATTTCATAAGGTGTGCAAGAAAAGAAATGGTGAAGCAAGAGAAAAATAAATGCTAAATAGCACTTTTGGTCCCTTTAACTTTATTTTAGTTTTCGTTTTAGTCTCTTAACTATTATATTTTTCATTTTGGTCCCTTAAGTTACAAAAATACGATACTTTCATCTCTTCTGTCTGTAATCCCTTTATTTTGTGTGTATAGGTCATTGAAACTCTTTTTTCTTTTGCTTCATTATTTTTTATCATGTTACTTCATTAATAAGAACTCTGATAGGAGCTTGATTTTGACTTTATTGTTTAAAAAGATTACAGACGAAAGGGACGAATTTGGCGTAACTTTCGTAACTTAAGAGACCAAAACGAAAACTAAAATAAAGTTAAGGGATGTAAATGAGAAAAAAATAGTTAGGAGACTAAAGTGTCGTATTTTTGTAACTTAAGGGACAAAAATATAATAGTTAAGGGACCAAAATAAAAACTAAAATAAAGTTAAGGGACTAAAAGTGTTGTTTAGCCAAAAATAAAATAGTGCTCATTTGGCAAATACCCCAAAGGATAAGGGCAAATAAAGAAAACTAATGGCGAAACTGTTAAGGGTCTGTCTCAAAAGAAACAACTAAGGTTGTCTGGACTGACAAATGCCAAGCGACGCTGGAAGATGCATCCGTATAGGAGTTGGCAAAGTCGGTGAAGATTGAGACTTTAGACATTTTAGATTGTTGTTACTAGCTTATATTTGAAATTAAAAGCCAATTTGGTTGAATCAATTTTTGGGATAAAGTTTGGTTTTTTGTTTCCCTTTGAACAAATTAAGATGATTTTGGGTTTATATTTTTAAACAATGGATTTATTTGTCTTTAAATTCAAATATTGTTGGAGCCAATTGTGCTATGACTTATGACAATCTATAATTTCTAAAGGATTGAGAGGTATAAATTTTGGTCCAAAGTTAAATAAAGTTTTTGAGATGGGAACTGCAAAGTTCTTTGAGGATATTGAGTTTGGGGTAGAGATAAGGTTAGAGAACAAAATTGACTGAGGAAGAAGTGGTTCTAATTCTTGAACCAATTCTTATTGGTGCTATTGGTGTAGCAAATTTGAATCCTCGTGTGGACATTATTGTTCTTCCTCCCAATCAAGTTAAGGAATTTATTCATGAAGATCAAACTCAACACCCTCAAGAACTAGAGCATCGGGAGCCATAAAAGAAAGGATTGACTGTAAGGAGTCATTCTATTTGGTTTTATTGAAAGACTCTTTTCGGACAATCACAGCGTTCATTGCTCATTATAACTTTGGAGCTACATAAGATGGATGTCAAGACGGTGTTTCTTAATGGAAACATTAATTAAACAAATGTATATGGTGCAATTGAAATACTTTGTGTTGATAGACCCAAAGATGGCTTGCGAACTGACAGAATCCACCCATTAGCTAAAAAATTTGACTCGTTAGTGATATCGTAAAGTCTCATCAGGTAATTGTCTCATTTGGTCTCGAGATGAGTACTGTGGATGACTGTGTGTATTACAAGGTTAGTGGGAGCAATTTTGTATCACTGCTATTATATGTCGATGATTTTTTATCTAGTGAATAGCTATATAGTCTGGTTGAGCAAAACCGACAAATCTCTAACAAAATTTAGAGATGAAGGATCTTGGGGACGTCTCTTTTGTATTAGGAATCCATGATACTTAGAGATTACTTTCGAGGTATCCTTGGGTCATCACAAAAGAGCTATATCGATAAGGTTTAAATAAATTCGACATGAAAATTAGTAAACCAAGGTACACCTCAATTACTAAGGGAGACAATTTTAGTCTCAATTTTGCCCAAAAGATAATCTGAAAAATTCAAGAAATACTGGGAGTTCCCTATGCTCTAGCTATGGGAAGTCTGATACATGATCTTATCTATATGCATTAGGAAACAACATACATCGTGGGATCATGCGGCAGATACTTGAGCAATTCTAGTTTGAATTATTACAAAAGGCAACCATAAGGATCATTAACGAGAATAAAAGTCTATATGCCCACATATCAGAAATCTGAAAAGTTATAGATCATCAAGAACTCTGACTCTGATATTCAGGATGTTAATATTATGGACATCAAATTATGGGATATGACTGAAATATCTATGTCACTAGGTTGCATATAGTAAAAGGTATTAAAATACCACTTAAGTTACAGCGTGACAGATAAGTCAGTCGTATCATACTTCAACAACAATAAAGAATTTTACAATGTCTATTGACATAAAGGTGTTCGGTGTTGAAATAAAGAATTAAAGATAAAAGAATTTCTATAGAGCACAGAGAGACTGATTCCATGCTAGCTATCCACTAATTAAAGGTTTAACACCTAAGGCTTTTCATGAGCATGTTGCTTATATGGGTGTGTTATCACTAAGGTTGCCTTAGTTTAGTGGGAGTATTTATTTGTGTTCTATGTTTGAGATACAAACTTTATGTTATTTCAGATTTTCTGCAGAAATAAAGATTATGTTTATGAATACATTATAAACATGTTTGTATCTTGTGTGCAAAATTAATTTGCACATTAAGGATTTTGTTTTGCAGAATTAAATTTTGCAAAATTGATCTAACCAAAGATTTAAGTAGGACAAGTTGGAAATAGGCATGATTGAGATCGCATTCCATGTAATTTTCATGTTACTCATCCATACTGATCTATGTTATCAAGTGTGTTGGTGTGGTGATCGTCGGGGTTTAGTTGCAATTTACGGAAGTGACAAAAGTCGTGGTGGTTTCATCATTGATACATGGAGTGGACCAGATTGTAAGGGGGAAGTCTAAAGATAAAAAGCATTCGGATATGCGCATTAAGGAATTCTGATATAATTATTATGATATGCAGCCCAAGTGGGAGATCGTTGAAATTTTATATTCCAATAATTAATATGGACTGATATCATTAATAATCATATTAGTTATTTATCATAAATGAGCTATATTTTATGTGATCATACAAAGTTAAAATAAGGTAAGCTCATTGGACTCCTAATTTAATTGATATGGGCCTTATATGAGTAGATGTAAGTGTGGCCCGATAAGGGGATAATGGATACCCTGTTAGGTTTAACACACTATAAAGAAAACTATGGTCCCCAATACACCGAATCGCCGTCATCCATTCTCTTCTCCCCATCTAAAGAGAACCTAAAGTCTCATGAGAGAGCTCAAGAAGATTCGATTGAGGAAGAACCATAAAGCCACCGCTAACGTGCTCAATGTTTGTTGCTATGGATCCAGGTGCTCGTAATTTGTTCGTGATCATTCCTTTGGTATTCCGCTTCAGGTGATTAATTGCTATGGATCCAGGTATTTTTCTAATCCTTGATAATCCAACATGTCGAAGATCCTAAGGGTAGAGAACATGTTGTTCTTATTGAGCATGTTTGTAAGTCTTTATAGTTTCCGCCTAAAGTATTTCTTCTATGAGATTTGAGCATGCTTATTCTTGTTGTTGTTATTAATAAGGACTTAATTCCAACACATTAGTCATAATAAACCATCGCTTATGTTAGATCATCCTCATTTGTGCGCAATATTCAGTAACCATTGGCAGTTGATGATCATTTGTCCTAAGGACAATCTCATAGTTTGGATATGCTCGTTGCATAAAAAGCTAAACTTGGCCTTTAAGCGCACAGTTGATATGTAAGCTTTTATTTGCCATACTTATGATATATGTATTATTACTTAATTTTAGATCTATAATTAGCCTACTTTTATGAATATTATTTTATCATAACTATGGAGGGATATAATTTAGTGATGCATGGTCTTAGAAAAAAGAAGTCTGATTTGGTATATCCCCAAGTAAGTGTCTGGATGAAAATTATTAAGCTTTTAATAGTAGTTATGTGTATATATAATATTTACTTATTATATGCAACTATGCTATTTATTTGCAGGGGGCATACCAATTGAACAGTTGGGCGTATGGGTACTATCTGATGAAAACCATATTGACCATTGTCACTGCAGATATTGTTAGTGGATGGATGGAGGTAATAGAATTTTTAATAAGTTTTTAGCCTACATGTTATAATTTTTCTGGTTAGTTAATTATATAAGTTTTGAACTTGCAGGTATTCAGTGACTCATCTGAGTATACCACTGCTGAAATTAAAGAAATTCGGGAAACATGGGCTCACTTTTTTTCTCTTCAAATGCTTGAGGAGAAGAAATGAAAAGCAATGAAATACAGGGCCGTCTTAAACATTTTGGGAGCCCTGTTCTAATCTTAAAAACTGGGCCCCTAATAAAAAAAGGCAATTTTAATAATTAAATATTATTTCAAAATATTATTTCAAAAAAAGGACAATGTTAAATATTATTTCAAAAAGGGCAATTGTTCTAATCTTAAACACTCACTTCAGGACAATAAATGCAAAGAAGATTATTAAAATCCTACCAATACAACTTCAAGTTAATATCAACCTTCAAGCTTCTTAAAAAGAGTCATCCTTCTAACACTTTTTGAAGCAAATTCATCAACCAAGTCTTCATATTGTATTGTCTCCAAAAGATCATTCTCAACTGCTATCAATGCTAATCCATTAAGCCGTTCCTGTAACATGGTAGACCGCAAGTAAGACTTCAACAACTTCAATTTTGAAAAACTTCTTTCTGCAGAAGCAACTGTCACGTGAATAGTCAATAAAATTCTATATGCAATAATTGTATTAGGAAAACAATCTAAGCCTTTCAAAAATCTTAATATATCAATAGGTCCTATTTTTTCTCCAGGAAAGATTTCTCTTAGTAACTTTAACTCCACAAATAATTCATTCCCATCAATATTAGGTTGCTCATTACGTTTCAATGTCTGTTCAAAATGACTACAACAAGACATCAAAGTTGCATCATCCAATGATTATAACTTGTGAGAAGTAAACAAGAAACCAAAAATACTTTCATACTCTTGGTATTGCTCAAATCTCTTATTAAGAGAAACTACGGCTTGATCAACAAGGTAAAGAAAATAATTAACCCTAAAAGATTCCTCTCTAGATAGCTCAACTGATAGGGTATTCAAATTCTCATCAAACTGTCTTTTTCTTCTAATTATACGCCTTTGAGGAAATACTGGGTTGATATTCAATTCAATAGCAATTTCCTTAGCATTATCCAAGGCATTATAAAAACCAGTTTCTCTATATCCCTCAAAAAATGAAATCAACCCATTTATTTTTTCCATAGCAACATCAATAAGCATATCCTTTGATTGTAAAAGCTTGCTAACCAAATTAATTACGGATAATATTTCAAACCAGATAATTATAGCCATTAAAAACTCAAAATCACCAAGCTCATTTGTAGCTAAGGATTTAGCTTCACTTCTTATTTTAGAATCGAGATCCTTTTCCGACACTTCAAGTAAAGCTTCTCTAAAATCTGACATTTGAGCTCTTATAGCTTTGACACTATCTACACGACTCTCCCAACGAGTGGATGACAATGATCTTGGAGTCAACCCTTTTACATTATCTTTCAAAATTTGCCATCTCTTAGAAGAATTGACAAAAATTGTATAAATGCGTTGACCAACTCCAAAAAAATCTTGTGCTTTAATACAAGAGTTAGCCATATCACACAATGCCAAATTAAGACTATGACAACCACAAGGAGTATAAAAGGCTCTCGGATTTATGTCTAAAAATTTCTTTTGTACACCTTGATGTTTTCATTTCATATTTGACTCATTATCATAACATTGTCCTCGCACATCAAATAAGTCAAGATCAAGATTTTTCAATTCATTTTGTAAAACATCAAAAAGCCCTTGGCCAGTTGTATCATTCACATTCAAAAATCCTTGAAAAGATTCCTCAATGATAACAGAATTTGAAGAAACATCCACATATCTTATTATCAAAGACATTTGCTCTTGGTGACTAACATCAGAAGTACAATCAAGTATCACTGAGAAATACTTTGCTTGTTTGATTTTTCTAATGATTTCAGTTTTAATTGCAGAAGCAAGCAAAAGTATTAACTTATTTTGGATGTTATGCCCAAGATAATGAAAGTGAATATTATCATTTGTAATACGTCTAACATGTTCGTAGACAATCAGGTCAAATTCTGCTAACATTTCAATTAAGCCCAAAAATTTGCCATTGCTATTTTGGTACAATCTCTCATTAGAACCACGAAAGGCCAAACTATGTTTAGCAAGGAATTTCACTATTGAAATAATTCTTTTTAAAACATTTTTCCAGTGATCCTTTTCTTTCTCAATTAGTCTTTGATTCATTTTATCAATAGTCTGATTCTTTTGCAGCCTTTGACGCAACTTATACCAAGTAGTCATACTCTTAAAATGTTCCATGCCTGTCTCATGCTCTTTAAGTCTTTCACCAATATGTGCCCAATCACTAAAACCCTTATTTGTTAATTGGCCTCTACCAATCCCTCTTTTAAAAACTTTACAACAAAAACAAAATACTCTATCAAGCTCTTTTGAATAAACAAGCCAATCTCTAGCGCACTTCTCTCCATTTGATAAAACTCTAGTATACAAATTAGCCGTAAATCGTCTAGAAAATTTATCTTTAGGACCATTCACAATGGATAAATCTCTTTTAGGACCTTTCGTAACTAATAAATCAATCATTTTAGAATCAAGAGCATCCCAATTTCTTGGATCAAATATATCAAACGAATGTTCAAATGGATTTGCTTGCTCTAATGGATTATCATCTTCATTATCAAGTGAATTATTCAAATTAACACCATCGCCATTTTCAGCAATAGCATCAATATTTTGATTATTCAAATTATCATTTTCAATGGGCACTTCACCTCTTTTTTCCGGATCAACACTTTCATTCTCCATATTATTATTCTCAGTCGTAACCACAGTTTCAAGAATTTCAACGTCAACATTATGATTTTCAACAGGAATTTGTGGTTCTTTTCTAAAAAAATATCAAGAGCTCCTCTTTGAGATTGAGTTAACTCTTCAAGTCTTTTCTTTTTTTTACGCTTCTCATATCCAAATTCATACTTTCTAATCTTAGGAGGCATAGTGAAAAAGACTAAGGTAAAGAAAGAAACAACCTGGATTTAGAAGAGGCGGTGCCTGTGCCACCGTGCCGGTGCTTCCGTGCGGTGCAATTTTTTGGTGAAACCGTGAAGCCAATCTATTGGAAATAAATAAAAATACAGAATTCTCAACCTAGAATTCTCAATTATCAAACAAGAATAATGTAAATATCAAACACATAATTCTCAACCCTTGATAATATATACTAAAAAAATAAAAATAAAAACTGAAATTTTGATTTTCAATACAAAAGGGTTGCAGGCAGAGGACATCAAATTGGAATAATCAAGCAAGAATAAGTAAATTGGATTTGAATTGATACATAGAATTGTACAGAGCTAGAGATTTAAAGAAAGAAAGAAAGAAAGAAAGAAAGAAAGAAAGAATGGAATTGCAGTGGTTGAAGGATGATAATTGTAATTACTAATTGATCAGATACAATCTATTGGAAAATTGGAAGATTGATGATGATATCAAAATGGTGGGTGTTAAATCAAATGAAGAATTTTTACCTTTGTTCCAGAAGAAGAAGAAGACTCAGATGATGATTGATGAAGAAAGCGATGGAAGAAAGAAGAAGTAGCACCTGTCTCCCCCAACTCACCCAGAGTCAGTACCGCCGCCGCCGGGATCGAATCCGAACCTTCTGGTTCTGGGTGGTTGTATCTCGAACCCGAAGTTCACCCGGCAGCAAATAGAAGAAGAAAAAAAATCAGAACAGAAGAAACAGATAGAAAAGAAGAGGAAAGGAATCAAGAGATAGAGAAGAGGAACAGAAGAAAACAAACGATGACATTTAACCCTGGTGCTCTTCGAATTCCCTTAATTTTCGAGCTCCTCAATTAATTTCTCCTCATGCGATCTCCTCTCCTCAATCTTCATGCGACGATTCTGCTGGTGCTGAGTGCCTAGGTTACGCGATCTGCCGATCTCCATTCTCCCGAGCCTTGGTCTCCTACCCCCTTTTTTTCGGTCGTAGTAAATTTTGGGGGCCCCAAATTTTGGGCCAAATTTGAGACCCTGTGTTGTAGCACTGTTTGCACAGCCTTATTGCCGGCCCTGATGAAATAAATTGTTAAAAGTTTATAACAATGTATTTTATGACTTGTTTCTCAAATGTCGTTTCTGAACATGTTTGTATTGTGTTTTTCGAATTGTGGCATTTTGTTTTTGAATTGCAATCTAAGCGCTGTACACATACAGTGGGTAAAAAGAATTTAAAAAAAATTTAAAAAATATTCATTTTTTACGCCCTTTTTTTTGCTAACAACTAGCGTAAAAAATGACATTTAACGCCAGTTTTCAAAAAAAATCGACGTAAAAGGTGAATATATATTTTTTAAATATTTTTTTACCTCATTTTCGTATAACTTTTTACACCGGTTGGTCGTATAACCGGTATAAAAACTCACATTTAACGCCGGTTGTTTAACCGGCGTTAAATATCCCAATATTCAACGCTGAGACTTTAGATGCCGATTAAAAAACCATCGTAAAAAACCTATTTAACCGACGTAAAATGTATTTTATGCACTAGTGGCGTTGAAGGAACATATATAATAAGCTTACGTGAGAACATTCTCTTGTGCGGTTAAAGGGGGGTAACCGGATAAACAATATACACCTTGTCGTTACCTAATTTTAAGATTAGATTCTACACATTTGTCAACATTTTCCAACATTTTAAGAAGCGAAGCTTCTTAAACAAAATAATTAACATAAAAAGAATTAACTAGTTGCCTGTCTATTTCAAATGTCGGCACACAACATGTTTTATTTCTCTCCAAGGCATGCAATATATGATATACACCACGGAAAGAAAGAAACAACAAAATGGCAGTTACAAAGTCAATTTCTGTGGGTGCCTACAAAATTTGGATTTGGCATCGTGGAGCCAAGTGGTTGGGAATCGAGATTGTGGCTTATAAGACATAAAAAAATTACTAAACTCTTCTAGTTTGTATCTTGACGGTCATGGAATTTGCCCATGTGAAGCAATAAGAGCTAATGGCATGGCTGAAATTGGAAGAAAGAATAACAAAAATCATATTTAGGTGTAGTTTTTTTTCTCCACATAATATTTAGGTGTTAGTTAGTAATTGTAAGTACCTACTTGATCTTCAAATTAGATATCTGCACCATTCTCATCACATGTCGCTAATTACATTTTTATTATTTTTTAACCAGAAAAGAGAAAATTTAGGTAAAGTTTTATACGTCTTGTTGGTCTTTTTTTTTATAGGCAAATATTAGTGGTTAGTTTGTTAAATGGGAGAGAGATTTTGTTAGTGGCAAAGATTTGAGTCATGCATATGTTGTTTGCAACTCCTTCATGTCCCTTGGCCCAACCACTGAGCTCCCTCGTAAAATGGATAAATTTTTTCTCTCTCCATCTATTTCCACTATCTCTAACATTTCATAACTGTCACTATCAAAACTGATTTTATCTCATTTTGTTAGAGAAAAAGAATCAACAAGATTTAAAAAAACTTTACCTAAATTTTTTCTTTTAAGAAGAGAGTTTGTAAAAGTAAACATAAAGTATACAGATCGCACGTAGAAAGATATTTGCACTTTTTGACACTTGTCTATTGTAACTTTTAAAAGCATTTTATTTTACTCTTTTTATTAAAAAAAGAAATATGGAGATGAATTTTATAATTGTTTTATTTATCTATTCGTTCTGTCTTATGATCATGTAATTATGAAAAATTAATTTTTGGCTTCATAGGAATTAGGTATCTTCGGGTATAATGGAGTGGAGGATCAAAAAATTTATTTAGTGGAGACAAAAAAAACAGTTTATAATATCAAAAATGTTAATTGGACACAGAATTGGACACAGACACCGTATTACCTTGTAGCAAAATACAAGTGAATCACACGCTTTCAATAAAGGACTCACGTGCATCCTTCTTTTCTTTTTATTTTTCATTCCCTGCTTTTCATTTGTTGAAACGGAAATCAACAAAATGGGGTTCTGAACCTATGTGAAGAATAAGCCATGACGTGAAGCTCCCTCCAGCTGCTCTGCTGTTCTCCTTCTCTATCTCTCTCTTGTCGCAGACTCGCGGTCACCGGCACATCGCGTGTGATCTCCTGCAGCGTCGTTCTCTGTTGCTCCACTCACTTGTCATGAGACTCTGGCAGCCTTGATCCTCTATGACTGCTTGGCGTGTAGTTCTCTTTAGCCCTCTCCTAGTCACCGCGCCGTTCTCCTCCTGTCACCACTTTTGATTTCCACATCAGGTACCTATGATTTGAGCTGGAGCTTGTTAGATGGAATGAAATCAGTGTTAACATTTTGTTAAAATCAGTGTTAGATGGAATGGAATCAGTGTTAACATTTTTTTAAAACCTGTTCAGATCTTAGTTTAAAACCTGTTCGCATCTATTTTTAGTTTTTGGGTCGAATGTAGTTTTAGGGTTTTTGGGTCTAATATAGTTTTAGTTTTTGGGTCTAATGTTTGTATTTTTACAATTGTTCAGGTTGCTAATGTAGTCTTCACTTGCTTCTATGGTTATTTTCTGGTTATGATCGTCTTAGATGTTCTGGTTCTTTTCTAATGTAGTCTTCCCTTACTTCCCTTCATTTATTATTTTTTTCTATGAGTTTTTATGTTTTAATCTGCAAAAATGTGTTGCGGTTCTTGCTAGAGTGGATCATCTATCAACGGGTAACAAAAAACAAGGAATATGGCTACTTCAAATGATAAAAATGTAAAGAAACTTCGTAACTATTTGTAGTTGCCCGTGTGCGATTTATTTACAATCCAACTGACATTTAATGATACGTGGCAGGTTCGTTTGAGGCATGCTTGTGTTCCAACAAGCTTGTTTGATGTTAACGAAACGCTTAAAGAGGATCAGCTTACATATTTGAAGACTACCCCATTCCATTGGGTCAGCAAATTGTCGAAAGAAATGAAGATTTCAAGCGTGTTGTTGGCAGAACTTGTGAAAAGGTGGAATGAGGGGGGCCGAGGATTCAATGTTAGGGGTACGGTGACCCCTTTTACCCCTGCTGACGTATGTTTAGCATTGGGACTCCCAACCACAGGTGATCATGTGGTAGGGGCAGAGGATGATCAATGTTATACGCTGTCAATGTTCGAAGGAGCTGAGGTGACCATCGAGGATGTTCTCAAAAAGTTGCCCGTGGTTCAGGATAATGTGGGAGATTTTTGCAGGACATACATACTCCTTGCTTTTGGAGAGTTTTACTTTCCGAGAACAGGGAGGTCGGTGTTTACTGATTATGCTTGGTTGCTAGATGACCTAGAAGCCACCAACAGCTTCAATTGGGCACGTGCGGTGTATGATTACTTGATTAACAGTTTGAACAAAGCTGTTGTTGCCATAGATCGTGGGACAAATGAGCATCAGATACATCTGTGTGGCTGTGTAGCAATCCTACAGGTATCTATTTTCGCATATGTTATATCATCATATTTTGTTGTGTTAACAAAATTTTATACCTTATAATTGGTCATTAATCTTTGTTGTATAGATTTCGGCAATGAACCACGTGTCCATTGGGGAAACACCTGCAACCCCTCCTGAGCACCCTTTCTCAAGAATTCTCAATTGGCCAATCGTGACGTTGAGAAATAAGAGAATGAAGGAAGCATTCCAGAATGTCACGGTAACTATGGTTGTCCATTGTTTCTGTAATATGCTGAAATTTACATACACAATGTGTATTTGATGTGCTTCTCGTTTTTGTAGGTAACTGTTGCTTTAACAACAACAGATGCTGAGCTTCAGGAAAATATTTTCAGGGATGCATTGCAGTTGGGCCAACAACACGGATATGTACATGTTGATGAACATGAGAAAGTTGATTAACAGTTTGAGCAAAGCTATTGTTGCCATAGATCGTGGGACAAATGAGCATCAGATACATCTGTGTGGCTGTGTAGCAATCCTACAGGTATCTATTTTCGCATACGTTATATCATCATATTTTGTTGTGTTAACAAAATTTTATACCTTATAATTGGTCATTAATCTTTGTTGTATAGATTTGGGCAATGAACTATGTGTCCATTGGGGAAACACCTGCAACCCCTCATAAGCACCCTTTCCCGAGAATTCTCAATTGGCCAATAGTGACGTTGAGAAATAAGAGAATGAAGGAAGCAATCCAGAATGCCATGGTAACTATGGTTTCCCATTGTTTCTATAATATGCTGAAATTTATATACACAATGTGTATTTGATGTGCTTCTCGTTTTTGTAGGTAACTGTTGCTTTAACAACAACAGATGCTGAGCTTCAGGAAAATATTTTCAGGGATGTATTGCAGTTGGGCCAACAACACGGATATGTACATGTTGGTGAACATGAGAAAGTGTTTGCAAAGCTACGGGAGCATGAAGAGAAGATTAAGGCTTTAGAGGCGGACGTCAGAAGCTTGAAAGATGATGCTTCTCGTCGCCGATCACACACGCCGCCATGAATGAGTATGGTGGATGCTCTAGTTTAGGTAGGCATCATGATGCATCTCCTCATCACCAAACTCCCCTTGCTGATATGTATGCTGACAAGGGTGGCATAGGAGGTGCAGATGTTCAAACAGGTGTGTGGTTACTAAACGAGTGTTAGTATGTGAGATTATCCTGTTTATATAGTTTGCTTGATGAAAGCACATTGAGATCATTTTTATATGCAGGTTTACAAATGGTAAGTTATACTGGGAAGGTTGCTGATGTCCAAAGTGTTAATCCTCCAACAGTAATGGTCTGTGGGCCAGAGGAGGCACTTGTTGAAGGACAAACTGGTAAGTAATGATTTGTGAATGCACAATATTAAAGTACCATTTTATTAACTAGATAGCCAACTTACCATCTACAATTTTGGCTATTGTTTTCAGGTGAAGATAATGGGGAGGGTGCCTCAAATCACAGTTCAAATATAGCAACAAGAATAAATGGTGGCCCTAGGATGCGCACCCAAAGTGTAATACTTGACTCCCCATATGTCACCAAGGCATATGTGAGAAAGAACAAGAAGACCATGAAGAAGTAATTGTTTATTACGATTTGGTTTTAGGAAATAGCGTGGGGACATCCTTTTGTGGGTAATGTAGATCTTGTTTTTTAGGATATCCAAGACAGTAATGCAACTCATGTTTATTGCCTTTTTAGGGTTGTTTTGGAAAAGTTTATGTTTATGTATGGACGCTTATTTGGAAAAGTATGTAGATCTTGTTTATTTGGAAAAGTTTATGGTTATTTATCAGGTTTACAACAGTGATTGACTAATATGTAATAGGAGGTCTTTCTGAATGTCTAAAGACTTTTTAGAGTTTCACTATTTTGCATTAACCAGATAATGACTACCATTAACAAGATATATGGACTTCGTTAACCAGATAAGAAAATGGAATGTGTTAAAAAGTTTCAGGATTTGACACTAACCAGATAATGAATAACATTAACCAGATATGTGAACTTGATTAACCAGATAAGAAAATTGGCTATCCAAAGTTTCAGGATTTGACATTAACCAAAAAATGAATACCATTAACCAGATATGTGAACTTAATGAACCAGATAAAAAAATGGGATGTCCAAAGTTTCAGGATTTGACATTAACCAGAAAATGAATAGCATTAACCAGATATGTGAACTTGATGAACCAGATAAGAAAATGGGATGTCCAAAGTTTTAGGATTTGGCATTAACCAGAAAATGAATACTATTAACCAGATATGTGAACTTCATTAACCAAATAAGAAAATGGAATGTGTTAAGTTTCAGGATTTGGCATTAACCAGATAATGAATACCATTAACCAGATATGTGAACTTCATTAACCATATAAGAAAATGGAATGTCAAGAATATCTCCATTTTTTAATGAAATTATACTATTCATTAGTTTATTTTATTTTATTTACAAACGGAAACTTCTTACAAATATAAAGAATATCTCTATTCTTCCTTCAAAAAGGAATACCGCTCTTAGTATTTTATGGAAAAAAAAAAGTCAAAAGCCCCTTATAGTTTCAGGATTTGACATTAACCAGATAATTAATAAAATTAACTATATAGGTGAACTTGATTAACCAGATAATTGATGGGTTATGGAAAATGGCTAAAGCATCACAATATACCATAAACCATATACTGATCATTAACCATGCAGATTCCTTTGACATTTATACATGATCATTTACATAGGTTGTCTAAATAAATACACAACAAGTAGTGGTTTTGTCATGCAAAAAAGTGATAAAAGTGAGTTGCACCCGACCAACTTGCATGAACTACATATACATAGTAAACGTTATACACATAAAAAATGACCCTAATTCCTTTACAAGATAATGGTTTTTTTGTGTTGCAACCTGTACATTAAAAAATGACAAAAATGTTGGGTTTCCCGACTAACCTGCACAACCAACGGTGTTCATTAGTAAAGTGTTAAACACTAAAAAAGGTATCACGATGTTAATGAGCACAATAAAGGACTGATGAACACCATACCATCATGCAAAAGTTGTCTTCCTAATCTTCCAACCCATATAAATATGTGACAACCATATACCAAAGTACACATGTCATTAGTCAAGACAAATAAATTCCAAAATCTGTCTAATTATCCAAATTTGTAGTGAACTGCGAGGACCCCATGAAGTCAACATCAGACATTGTCAATAGGTCCATGAATGATATATTACCTCCAAATGACTGTATAGAAAAACAATCAATCAATCAACATAAATTCTGGCTCATCATCCACAACACATAATAAAACAAAATCTACACATTGCGTACATTTAACCCACAACACATAATAAATTTTTGGCTCATCATCCATCAAATTGCGTACATTTAACCCACAACACATAGTAAATTTCCGGCTCATCATCCATCAAATTGCGTATATTTAACCCACAACACATAATAAAACAAAGTCTACACATTAACCACAATCTTATAATGGACACAAACCACGGTGCTTGCATTCAACAAATCTCCATCGGTGACAACTTCAAGAGATGATTCTACATGGATGTTGCTTCCGCTCTGATTACCCACCGGTTCAGTGTTTGCCTCCTGCATATTTGTTTCAAAATATTTGGTTAACAGGGTTCAAATTACTGGTTAATCCTGTGTTGTATATGATTAATATAGAATTTCTGGTGAAAAACACATACATTGGTAGTCTCTTTGTCTTCGGTATGCTTTGACCGCTTCCTGGCCCTACTTACAACTTTTTCAACTACTCCTATTTTTCTATTTGTACGAGGTCGTCCTTTACGATTGACTCGCAATGGACTGCGAATATGGGTAGCATTGTCTGGATTTGATTCAGCAATGGGACTTTTGTTAACATCCTGCGTTGCAGCATCCATGGTAGGCAAATTAGAACTAAATTCATGTAGTCTTTCATGGAGTGCCTTAGTTACAACTTCAAATTCTGCAGCTACTTCAGCGACCTCGTAGAAATGCTTGCACAATTTATCAAATCTGTCCATCTATGGCTTCAATTCCGTCACACAGTAGCTGCTCTTAATATATGAATGCTTCCTTTTAATATTTTTCTTTCATCTTGCTAAAACATACTTATTGGGCACATTTTTAAGCCTCTCTTGAGTACATACACACAGCACATGGCGACACAAAATACCTTTAAACTCAAACAACGAGCATTCACAACAGGCATCATGGTTTTCACAATTAAACACAATCATATATATACACTCTTTTGGTCTATCTCCAACTAAGACCTCCTCTAACACATGATAAGTAGCAAGACAACCATCCACAACCTTCAAAGAGGAAACACAATTCATCTTTGATCTAAACTCAGCTTGAACCTCTTTAAACTTGGCATGAGTATACTCGCATTGGAATTGCTTTTCAATTGACGAGTTTGACCCGCAGGGAATTGTTGTATCCATGCATTGAAAATCAGCTTGAAATTCCTTTTCAGCTCTACTCTTGAGAGCATTATCGTACTGCTTTACAAATTGACTCAGACTTGTTGTTGAATTGATATATCCATCAAAGTAACCATGTATGCTCTCGCTTAGCTGCGTTGTTGACATACCTGCCCAAGTACATACAAGTGATTAACCATTAACCAGATAATGAATAGAATTAATCAAATAATTGTAGGTGATTAACCATATATTATAGTGAGAGTGAAAAACTTCAGGATTTTATTCCATTAACCAAATAATGAACACCATTACCCACATATTTACAAGTCATTAACCATATATGAAAAATGTTGTCAAAAACTTAGAAGTATCAGAATGACCCATTAACTAGATAATCAACAGGAGTAAGTATACATACCTACCCAAAAATATTTCTTCAGCATGGTTGGTGCCCATCTATGACGTTCCTTGTACACCTCACTCAACCAGTCATTCTGCCCAAGCTCAAATTTGTCAATGAAGGAAGACTGTAACATCCTGATTTTCGGATAATCATAAGTAATAATTATTTTAATGATTAAGTAATAAATGGAGAATTAGAGGCTTTAACTAGGATAAAATGAGCTTAAGTGAGACCTAAAAACCCTTGGAAGAGTATAGAACCCTCTAGAGATACCTAGAAATAAAGAAATGTGACGTTTTTTATTTTAACACTGTCGCGACGCGATGGGAACAATGCATGGTCCATCGCAACGCGATACACTTGGTTCAGGTAAGGCGGTGGCAGAGAGAAAACGAGTGTTCCAGAACACGCTCCTCGTGACGCAATGGCCTTGCCATCGCGACGCGACCAAAGTCAGTTAAGAAGGGGGAGCTCTCCATTTGCCTATAAATAGGCCTAAAGCCCCTCATTTCGTCCCAAGTGCTTCCAAAGGCCTTTGGGAAAGTGTGAAGGGCGTAGAGGAGCTCCCGGGACGTGAAGGACACGAGCAACATCAGTCTTTTAGGCCAGGTAAGGGGGAAGATACCTTAATCACTAGGAAAAATAAGTGGTAGAGTAGTATTGTTAGCATGTGTAAGGGTCCTTAACCCTACTAGGGGTTGATAGTAGCAACACCTCAGGAGAAGGGATGTGGTGTATGGTGGCTAAGGATAGTCACCGTAGACCTATCAACCAACATAGGTTATATTTATTTGGTTAATAGACAGTCGCTTATGCGACGCTAGGAGTAAATTATATTCTGTTAAATTATGATAAATGATGGTAAATGATATCCTGTTTGATGCCTAATATTTGTATGCTGGTTGATTTGGTATGATATCTGTGTGCTTGATGCATGAGTCAAGGGTGACACCCTCTAGTTAGAGGTTTGTGGAACCCTGGACAATAATAAAGTATTACTGTCGGTATCCTGTTTGTCAGTGGTGATAGCCGGATCGGTGTATCCGAGGTTGGTGTACCTGAGGACTGGTGATCGGACTAAAGGTACGGAGTAGTTTGGAGATAGTCGGTGACCTTGAGGGGACCTGAGAATTGGTGATCAGTCCGAAGGTGTGTACTCGGTCATCCGAACAAGTCTCCAAGACTCCACGTCCGGCGGGTGGACAATCTTGGCCATTCTCTGTATCGGGAATGTCGTCCTTGTGCACGGGACGGTACCTTACTCCGATAATTGGATATGGTAGTATGGGATGCCAAAACTAGTGATCGGAGATGGTAGCGTATCAGAATATATTCCCGGGACAACCAACTTAAGTTTTGTTTCTGTGTCCTGAGACTGGTGATCGGTCTAGGGAGTAGGGCGATAATGGCCTGCAACGTTCAGTGATGGTCTAGGTCTGTAGGGCCGGTGATCAGCCAAAAGATCAGTGATATGTATCAGTCTATGATATCAGAGTATGATGTGGTCTGTGACCGTGTGGTCAAGTTGTCAGTATGACGTATCAGTATGGTCTGGTCTGTGATCGTGTGCTCAATGTAATATATGTGGTAAAGTTATATTGACAATTGTTATGTCTATGCTAAAATGATTGTATTGTGCATGGTGACAGTCTATCTGCTACGCTGTTTTCCTGCTCGTTAGTGGTTGATGAGTGTCTTACCCCTTCGTTTTCTGTGTTTTCTATATTATATGATGATGGATAGCAGATGAATAAGAAGTTTAAGTACCTAAAGCTTGAGAAGCAGTGTTGCATCACGGCCAGTGTGTCCTGTTGTGTACTCTGATATTGGATTGAAAATGTGTTGTTGCTGAAGTCAGGATAAAGTGACGCCCTATCTCGACGGGGTGTTACAAAGATCATTTGTCTTCAAAATCAGCTGCTGTGATTGTATCATAAACCACTACTTTTATTGCAGACTTAATCCTCCTGTATTCACCATATCCACTTAGCTTTTCAGGAATTTTTTTCATGATATGCCACAAGCACCACCTATGACGAGTTGTAGGGAAGACTACCTCAATGGCATTTTGCATAGCCTTGCATTGGTCAGTGATAATACCCTCAGGGGCTTTTCCCAGCATACAATGAAGCCATGATTGGAAAAGCCAGACAAATGACTCTGTGTCTTCTGCAGAAACTAGACCACATCCAAGTAATGTTGATTAACCATGATGATTCACACCAACAAACGCGCCAAAAGGCATGTCATGCTTATTGGTCAAATAAGTTGTATCAAAAGTCACAACATCTCCAAAAGATACATAAGTAGCTCTACTTCTTGCATCAGCCTAAAACACATTCCTTACATGAAAATCATCATTCATATCTATGTCATAGAAGAAATCTTTATTTTGCTCCGTCATTCGACAAAAATAGCTTAGTAAGGCCTTGGCATCACATTCTTTCCTAATTGCACACCTTTCTTTGTGGACATAATTCCTCACGTCTCTTTCACAAAATGGTATCTGCTCATGCCCTCCTGCATCTGTAATGAGAGATTGGAAAGCCTTATTGATCCTCACTCCCGCATCATCATTGATTTGGATTGTTCTCTTTACATGGAGGTTGATTTTCTTGTTAGCCTTGAATAACCTTGCCTTTGTAGGGTTGATCTCGTGAGAATGGTTGGGTTCAAATTTTGTAATGTACCATAGTCCATCTTCATCCAACTTAATAATAATCTTTGCAGGATAATTTTTCACCTTAGTCAGACGTGTCATCAACGTACATGGAATTTCTGACGCTCGGGACCCCTCTCTTGTGCATGCTAGAATCAGGTAGCAGATCTGCCCATCCTCTCCTTTTCTTGATGTTCTAATCTTCCTACCAAAACCCTTTTTTGAAGCATATACTCGCCATAAAATGATCTAACCTCCTCTATGGAAGAAAAGCACATTCCTCTTGCAGGCTCCCACTTTTCTTGATCATCATTAACAATGTCAACTCCAGCAGCTTCACCATCATCACCACCACAGTCCACAGAATTATTTGAAGTATACATCAATATCCAATTGTGGGTGCCACAATAAAACTGCACAAATTAGATCTTTCATAAGTTATGTCACAATTAAACCATCGATTTACAAGCTTATCGTATCAAATAATGTTGACAAACTAAAACCCATAAATAAATATAAAGCAGAAATGTTGTGCATGGTTAATAATGGACTGCAAATGTAGTATCAGAGTAACCGATTAACCAAATAATGAGAAGCAGTAACCAAATATTTCCAACTGATTAACCATTTATTTACTGAGTTGTGAAAACAATTGCAGTATCAGAGTAATCGATTAACCAAATAATGAGAAGCAGTAATCAAATATTTCCAACTGATTAACCATTTATTTACTGAGTTGTAAAAACAATTGCAGTATTAGAGTAACAGATTAACCAAATAATAAGAAGCAGTAACCAAATATTTCCAACTGATTAACTATTTATTTATTGAGTTGTGAAAATAATTGCAAGTATCAGGAAAACAATTGCATATCAAACTAACACATGTTTTGCCCACAAAGATTCACAGAATGCTGATAAATGAGATAGAGTAGCAGGAAAATGAATTAAAACAAAAAACTGAGAAATTGATTTGATGCCAAAAATTTGGATTAACAGGTGTGTCTATATTGATCCATAAAAAGAAACCATATCAGTAAACAAAGACATTACCAGTCCGTTTGTCTAATTGAACAAAACATTTAGCCACACCCCGCAAAACACACATATTTTTTTGACCAAAACATTTAGCACACATTAAAAGCCAACACATTTGGTTCCTTCCTAGCTCAGTCAGAAACGCAAGACCAAAGGTTTAGACTCATGAACCAACCAGATGCTTAATTTATTGACAAGTAAATTATTTATTTACAAGTAAATTACATAAAGGGGTCTGCTATTTATTTGGGGTACAAAAACCAGATCAATTTCTACAGTAAAAACTCACTGATGCAACTATGGAGCTTCGCCCAACTATGGAGCTTCGTCGCCGTCGTAGCACCACCACCAGAACTTGTGTCAGTTTCACCAATAGCAACAGAATGCGAATACCAAAACACAACGCGATGTACAATGAAAAATGAAGGCTTGAACGCGATGGTCTCTCACATGGTCTCTCACGTTGCTGGAGAAGGAGGGAAAATGGGGCTTTCACGCTGCCGGAGTGACAAAGTTAGGAGAAGGAGGGAAAATGGTGTTAGGAGAATGGAGCTTGAACGCGATCCTCTCTCACGTTGCTGACTGAAGCAGGGAGGGAAAGTAAAGGGAAGAAGGAGGGAAAATGAAACAAAAGGAAAAGAAGTCACGTGAGTTGTGTGGGTCTTCACTTGTATTTTGCTACAGTAAATATGGTGTCCCAGTATTTGTGTCCAATTAACATTTCTGTTATAATATTTCACATAAGAAAAATATTATAAGCTTTTACAGAATACATAGTTTCTTGAGGGAAAAAAAACTTCAAATACCTAAGATGCTGTAAATTACAATTTCTCTCAAATCAAATATTGAAATTGTTATATAATTTTTACATTGTCAATACTAACAACAATCTCTCTCTCTCTATGTATGTAGCCAAACAATCATTCAACCATTCATCTCTTATACGCTTTTCACCAGTCTCATGTTTTTGCCTCTTGATCGAAAATCACCACGAAAATTGTCTTCGGTCTCGGAGTCTTTTATTATATTTTTCTCTTGTTTGTGACAATGTTTCTTTTTCATAATTTGATGTGTTTTGTGTCGTTTTGTGTGTTCAGTGTTAGATGAGCGATAAAAGTTAGAAAGGTAAATGAGTAAAATTGATAACAATTTATTCTCTCTTTTATCTCTCATAACTTTCTTCATTCATTTTAATAAAAAAATGTCTAAGGCAAGTGCCTTCGTGTCTTACCACACACATGCCCTGTTATCAAGACAAATTACAATGATTTGATTTATACTTGATTTTTCCCTAGAAGCGTCGGCTAGGGTTTCTTTGGCGACTCATCGGCGTTTCCTCCTATCCTTGGTTGGGTTTCCTCGGCAGGAACTACGCGCCGTTTTTCTCCCCAGCTTTCTCAGCCACTACTTCTCCCCTATCATATCATCACATCATTTCCCCATTCACAAACCCTAAGTATTCGCCCCTTACCCTGGGCTTTCACCGACAACCAAAGCGTCCCTTCCATTAGCCATTAGACCTTTAACTCTGTTCTCAAGTACGACAGGATCGTTGCCTAGTTCGCGCCACGAGTATAGCCTCTCCAGTCCTGTGGATTTTATCTCCCCTTCATTGGTGGCACCCCTCTCCATCTAGTGGGGTTTTTCTCCCTACACGGATGCCTCCTCCTTCCATCTCATCTTCGTCAGAGGCCTTGGTACCACTGCTCCACCAACAGATGACCTGACCCACGCCATTCCTCCATCAGAGTCGTCGAATCTCCACTCTGTTATCTTCCAATGGACTAAATATTAGAGCTGACAAAATGGGCTACCCGACCCGCATCGAGTTCGAGTTTCATAAGGCCGGGCCAAAAAAACCCTGGGTGAAATTTGGGCTCATAATTTACAGCCTAGCCATATGCGGTCTGCGGGCTTTTCGAGCTGGCTCGGATTATACAAAATGACTATTTTTATTTTATGACACAACATAAATCCACCGATTTGTCTACATGTATTTTATGAATAGTCTCCCTGGAAGCATTTGGAACGGAATCTTGGCTATGTCTCGTCCTTTAAGGCTTGACACTTATGGTTCCTTCACGGTTTCTTCAGCATTCAATGTGATTTCTAAAAGCTTGCAATAATTTTCCTTAATTTTGAAATGGCCTGGTCCTGAAAGAATTCCTTTGGAAAATAAGTAGAGGTGCTCTTATGACTAACTGTCGAAGATACAAAAGAGGTCTTTCTGAAAATGCCTTGTGTCCTATTTGTTGCAGAGATGAGGAATCTCTCTTTCATGCAATAAGAGACCATCCTGCTAACTCTCCTTCATCTCTCCTTTTTCTCTGTTTCATCTCTAAAAAAACTCAACCCATTTTTTATTATTTGATTTGAAGCCCAGCCAGCTAGCCCAGTCCACTAGCTTAAAATATAAAAAAAAATACAGCTATTTTTTATTTTTTGTCATACATACGGGCCGCTCGCGGCCCAGCCGGGTTAGCTCGGTACAGGCTCAGGTTTTATCGAGCCAGGCCAAAAAGGCCCATTTTTATTTGGGCTCAAATTTTGCTACCCAAGCCCTATCATTTATCGGGCTTTTTCGGGCCAGCCCGACCAGCTCTACTAAATATGAAGTCTCTCGAAGTCTCTCATGGAGCATAAATCACCTGACTCTTACATTTTGCGCCCATGTTAAGTTGTCTAAAGTTGATCTAAAGCTCAAAGACAAAACCCATATGGCCCTTGGTCTGTTAAAGCAACAACAAAGATGGTTAATGTACTGGTTTTGCCCAAAAGTTACTTGAAATCAAATGATGCAAATATGGCAAATCCGGTTAGAAAGATAATGAATTTATTGATGTTCCCTTCCTCTACCAACCTTCATGTCATAGCTTTAGAAGCTGCAAGTAAGGCATGGTATGGTGATTTAAAGTGTGACGCATGAGGCTGACGAGGGCGAGAAGTGATCGCCGGAGCATTGAGCCGGTGCATTGAGCATGAATAAAGAGCGGCTCCTGGCAGCTTTTAGACAAAGGGACATGTGAATGAACCGAATTCACACCGGAATGAGAGGGATCCTGAGGCGGTGCAGGTATGGGACGTCACTGTTGAAGGATGACTTAAAAGAATTGATTGACACTACCTATACCAACAAGATGCATCTTCTTTTCGAGAGCCCAGAACACAAGAACTCTATAGTTAAGCGTGCTTGACTTGAAGCACTCGTGGGATGAGTGACATTGTGGGAAGTTTCCCAGAAAGTGTGTGAGTGAAGACAAAGTACGCTGAAAAGACCCGTGTTAGTTTGTGGGGACAGTCAGCAATCCTGAAAGTAGTCTGAGTTCTTACACAAAGAATATGAGAAACAGATCCGATGGAGAAGAAGAGGAGCGATTTGGTCAAGTTGCATTTGGGGAACCTGGAAATCCTAATGAATTAGGCCCAATTAGATGATTATATTTGCTGGGTTTATACTAACGAGGGCAAAATAGGAATGATGATGTTGTCTTTGTGTTTTTCTGTCCATAGAATATTAGGATGCCATGTTAGTTATTTGAATTACTGGACTTGCTTCTAGTTTAAGGTTAGTTATTTCATCTATAAATTTATGCGTTAAAAGTATATCTCAGAATTAACAAATTATCACAGTCTATTTTTTCACTCTTTGAGCCCAAAATTTGGTTCAACCCCCTCTTTAATTGTCCTTTCTTTCTTCTATATTTTTATGCATGTTTTTTATTTTGTTTATTATTTATTTTTTACGTATATTTCCTTTTTTTATATTTTTCTTTTTCTACTCTTCAAATTTATTATTATTATTATTATTATTATGGCAAAATAATTTGAGTCCTTACCATTATTACTTTGTCGTAATTAGGTAGACGTCTTAGGTTTGGCTTCATCTCAAGTCTCAACAAACAAATCTATATAATTCAATAACCACGCATACTATCAAAATTTTATCCCTTTTTTACTTTTTTTTTTTTTGAAAGGAATCCCTTTTTTACTTTTATAATTGATTGAAATATCATCATCCTTTTTTACGGTGAAATATCACCATTCTTGTTATTTTCTGTGATGTAATAGCAAATTCGCACGGCAAAAAAACCTATAAGTAATTTAAATTCGAAACAACCGTCATCGAAAGCGCCCGTGGCCTAATGGATAAGGCGTCTGACTTCTAATCAGGCGACTGTGGGTTCGAGTCCCACCGGGCGTGTTTTGTTTCTTTATTCCTTTTTTTAAATCGCATTTTTATTTTTTAAGTAGTTTTCAAGTTTCATACGAGCAGTAAAACCACCAATCTCCTCATTACCCTTCTAATGTTTGATTCTTCGCTTAGAGGCACACTATTTCCTTTTTAATTTTTTTTAATATTTCATGTTATTAATATATATTGAGTTTAATTTATATGCAACTAAGAGTATAAAAAAATTTTACACCATCATTCAATCATATTTCACCATATAGATGTTTGTTGAAATATTTTAAGAAATAATATAACAAAATGGCTCAATAGTTAAATATGATTAGATGTCGGTGCAAAATTTTTAACACTGTCAGTACATATCAATTAAACTCTTTCCTAACCACTACCCTAATAGACCTCATTTAAAAATGATCAACCATATTAGTCTTTCTTTTCTTATAATTAAAACTTATATTAACCACCAATATATATAACTTTACTAATCAAATTTTGTTTTCAAAGAAATACACTCAAGTTTTTGGTACAATATTGTACCCTGTGAATTTTAATTAGGACATTTAGTGGATTAACGTTGGTGAAATTTATCAAATTGAAAACTAAGGAGAGGTAAACAATTAAACGTCTATATATATATATATATATATATATATATATATAAACTTGAGTTTTTCAATCAAAAAAAAAAAAAAACTAAACTTGAGTTTTGCATTGATGACAATATTAACTAATTCTTATTTCAGTTATAAAACATTAAATATATTAAATATCATTTTATATTTTAATTGTATTAAATAATCAATATAAACCCTTTTTCTGTTTTTCCCTTAATGTTACAGAAAAAATTAAATATAAACCTTCTTATACATGTATTAAAAGTATTAAAATTACTTTATATTAATGATAATTAGTAATTCAATATTTAAATAATGGACGAGAAAAAATTGATGATAAAACATATAATGAAAAATATTATTATTAAATATAAGCTTATTAGATAAAAAATTTTAAGAATTAAATTTAATTTGTGACAAGGATAATTGTTAATGTAAATATCAAAATTAAAATTACTTGAAGTCGATGTTAATTATTAATTACAACGTAATTTTTTTTCAAAACTAAGTGACATTAATATTTTTTTAAAATTAATATGAAAACTAAAGTTTTCTATATAAAGGATAATTATTAGCTACTATTTTAGAGAATCTATCTATATTCTATCTTCTATTTATATGTAAAATACTTGACATGTAGTTTTAAAGTAAAATTAAATTTTAACTTATCAGTTACACTTTTTAATTAATTGTCATGCATTATTAATTCGCCAATTTCAAAAGTTTTGTTTATTCTTACCTTTTAGTATGCCATGTTTCGTTAAGAAACTGCTTAAAGTTATTTAAATAGAGTCACGAAGAGCAACATTTATTCATAAGTTATTCAATTTTATTTCCAACTTTCAGTTTTGTTGCAACTGGAAGCCATAACCAATTAATATTTATCATATTCTAAGATAAATTTAAAAAAAAAAACAAAGAGGCTTCATAAAATATATGTCGAAGGTTATAAATAAATAAAAAAAAGGGAATTGCTGAATGCTTTCTAAATAAAGGAAAATTGAAGATATTGTTTTATACAAATACTACGTTATTTAAGTTACACTATTAATGCATTATTAAAAAAAATTAACTTTGTCTTATTTGGAATGATCAATAAATTAAGTAAAATTAATTTTGTCATATGTTATTTTAAAGTATTCCATAATAATATCTTTATTCACTTGAGATATAATAATCAACTTATATATACCTTACGTAATGTCAATCATAACCAATTTTCTCTGGAAGTTTTTTTTTTTTAAATATTCAAAACTCTATTAGCACATAAATAAGATATTATTAATTTAAATGTAGACTTTTGACACTATTATAGATACTACAGTAACAATAAAATTTTTGAAAAAAAGCAATAAAAGAACTATAAAAACAACAATATATAATTTTATTTTATATTCACAATAAGAAATTAAAATGATAGTTATCATTCATGGACCGATCTTAAATAGGATTATACTGATAGACAGATCTTAAATAGAATTATACATGCTATAATAATAATAATAATAATAATAATAATAATAGTAACAATTATAGTTTCTTCATATTCATAACGGTCGATTGTGAGTATTCCTTTATTATTATTAATAATTTTAATTCATATTCATAAGAGTTTAATATGTCATAAAAAAGAGTGCACCACTATTATCAAAGAAACAAAAAGAGTGCACCACTAAACAACTTATAAGTAAGATGACTTCCAAATTAGTTCACCCATGTTTACCAGCTGTAATTGTGTGGTGTTTAGTTAACCTTCTCTCTCAATCTCTCTTCTCGGCCTTCAACGGTTATTGCAAACATTTTCAAAATCCAACTATCTCCATTTTTAATTGCAAAAAGTGGTACAGAAGTTTGTTCTAACTATTACAGCCTAACGGACAATAACTTCATAATTTAGTACACCACCACTGTTAAAGTTTCAAATTCCAAATCAAATTTTCTTCATCTATCCTCAACACACTCACCATGCATAGGTTATGTATTCTCATATTATATCCAGTCTGATTTTTCCTAAAACTTATTTCATTACTAGCAACTTTAAAATTGTATCAAATTCTTCATATTTAATACTAAGTCACTTAATTATATAATATTATTTTTTATTGTTCACTATATTATATGTGGGTTTATAATTGCAATGGAACACATCATATGTTTACCAATTTTTATGTTTTTCAATTTTGTTGTCTTATACTAACAGAGAAAGATGATTCTCACATTCCTTTAGCAAGTGTCAAACTTAACTGCGTTTGTCATTTTTTTTTACGTGTAAGTGTCAATTTCGATAACCATTCAAAGATACATGTTTGTTCAACGTATAAACATGACAAATTTTTTTTTGGAAAGGGAATCATGACAATTTTTATGCATTCATTTTTTCTCAATCACAAAGAGTATAGTTTTAACAAATTAACAATAAATAACGCTCATGCATAAATAACATAATTCATCTTTAAATTATGATATACAAATATTATTGGCTTTGCTAAACTGCAGGAGACCAAGTCAAGTGCATCCTTGCTTAGTGGTAAGTCAAATGAGGAAGAAAACAAATAGACAGTGATAATTTTTTATCAAGAGAAAATGCATTTTTCATAAGCAAATAGAGCTAATAATTTTGTATAATTGTTCATCCAAAAGTCATGAATCATAATTTAGGTATTTCAAATTATCATGGTGTACATTTTTTTATTGAATTTATAAATTTTATATATTCCTTTATAAACCAGAACATCATAAAATTCACCTAAATAGTATCTTTTACCTAACAGTAAAAGTTCTTAACATATTTTTATACAATAACTAAAATTAAGTCCTAGTAATTTATAATTTAAAAATTAAGTTATTAGTCATACATATGTCATTTCATTTCAATAAAATTGAGTAAAAAATAAATGACACTATAAAGTATTAAATATTAACTATCAAAAATAGAATTATATATTAATGTTGTTGTAAGATACTTAGAAATGACAATGAGAATATACTGATTTAGTCGATGCTTAAATTAGTTAAGTTATTATTATAAAGTCATTTATATAAATTTTACAATTTTGAAAATTATAACACTAAAATAGACTTAAATATATGACATGAAATTTTAATAATCGTAAATATCCGTAAAAATAATTTAATAACATATATAAAATTAAATATTTAATAATATTAAATTTTATATTTATTTAATATATTGTATAAAATTAAATATAAAATTAAACATATGCATATTTTTTTTACATTATATATACAAAATAAAGTTCTCCCGATTTCTAAGAAGCACTAATGATAATATTGATTTATTTTCTTTTACATGTTTTTAACTTGAAAATTTGTGAAGACATAGTAAAAATATTTAATATTAAAATATTTATATCCATAATTAAAAACATTAAAAACATCTAAAAATTGTGTCAATTATTAATCACACCATGAGAAAAAATACTTTTTTTATAGAGTGAGACAAAAATACTTGCCGAACAATAAATCTAAAACTTATTGGATATTTTTTATATTTAACTAAGTATTTAGTATTGAGATTATTTGACATTAATACTGATTGTTGATCATTACATCAAATAAGATTATTTTAAATATAATAACATGATATTATATATTATTAAATATTAATTACAGTGTGTATATCGAAGAAAACATTAATTTTAGATTAAATTTATTTTGAAATATAAAAAATATCTATACATGATGTGAGTTTCTTCATAAATTTTGAAAGGCTTTAATTTGAAGGATAAAAGATAAATTATAAAAAATATAATAAAGATTGAATTGAAATTATTATTAAATTACAAAATGTAATAAAGTTACAAAACAAAGAGAAAATATATATTAATTGTGTCAGTTATTAATAACACCTTGAGACAAAAATGCTTAAAGAAAAATAAATCTAAAATTTGTTGGACATATTTTTTTTTTGTATATGATTAAGTATTAAGAGTAATTATTTGACAATCTTACTAATTGTTGATCATTGCTTCAAATAAGAGTATTTTAAATATAGTAACACGATATTGTATATATATTATGAAATATTAGTTATAGTGTGTATGTTGAAGAAAACTTTAATTTTGGATTAAGTTTATTTTGAAATATAGAAAGATCTATACACAATCTGTGTTTTTTTTTATAAATTTTGAAAGACTTTAATTTAAATGATAAAAGGTCAATTAAAAAAAATATAATCGAGATTGAATTTAAATTATTAGTAAATTAAAAAATATAGTAACATTATCCTGGTGTAATTTGATGCCTTCTCATAATTTTGATGATGAATGACTGCAAATGATATTTTATTTATAGAACAAAATAACATCCAATTGTAGAATAAAATGACATCAAAAAATTAGATTCTACGTAGCGATGATAACCTAAAGACAATAATAATTGTTAAATTATGTGAAATTACATTAGATAAAATCTATATTTTATCATGGACAATTATATATCTTATTGTCGACAATAATATAACCATAAAAATTTAAATTATTTATTAATAACCAAGATTAATAACCAAGATAAGAAATATACATATGATTAATATAATACATATGGAAAAAAAAATGTAATACTATAATATGATTAGTATACTTTTTTTGATAGAGTTTTTTTTTTGTACAAGATAGAGTTTTTAATTGATAGAGTTATTTTTTGACATTTTAATGTTTTAATTATAATCTTTCTAAAAAATTAATAATTATAATTATTAAATATTATAACAAATATTATATAAAAATAATAATTTATGATTTAATGAGTTAGTTAATATAATGTTTCAACATGACTATACTTAATTATTACATTTTTTTATGGGACACGTAATTACTATATATTCTTCTATAATTAATAAATTTATTTATTTGCAAGTTTTTCTTGTAATAAGAATGGTCTAATGCCAAAAAAAAAAAAAAACTAAAACATAGAATATCCTTACTCAAGTCCGTCAACAAAAACTAAACATTTTAAAACATGACTATACATCAAATGAACACCAATTTGTTGAGAGATTTGTATAAAATATTTTTATATATTTAAATTATATATTTCACTCATTTTTTTAAAATATATTTTGTTTAAAATCTAAATAAACCCGGGCGTTACCGTAAAAGTAATCCATAAAATAAATTAATGACAAATAATAATTTAGAAAACATATAGTAAATGTTACAACTGAATCTGGAAAGACAACAGGAATGATGACACATCCGTATAACACAAAAAGCATCTTTCCCCCTATAAAAAGGTCTCTGAATACATCTAATAGCCCGAAGCTCTGCATGAAAATTACATAGCGTTTGCACATAATAGCCTTTGATAATTTCCTATTTCTCCACATAAATATGCAATAAAATAGCCATTGGCCATATTAGCTCCCAAAACCAACGCAGGAAAAATTACCATTTATGTAAAACCAACCAATAAATTATATGTAAATGTGTAACACTCCATCAACATCAATCACCGTGTAAGCTTTAACTTGCAACAGGCTTTGCAATGACTTTCTTAATGGCTTCAGCATAAGTCCTGTGCTGATAGGTTAGAGTTGATTCAAGCAGGTCCCAAAGTGAAGTCTTAGGATTCCAGCCTAACAAAGAGGTAACATCCCATTAACAGGTAAATTGTTATGTTAATAATGTTGAAACCTACTAAGCTTAATGAATAAGGTAAAGTGTGATAAAGGGATCAAGTTAGTAAGGTGAATATGAATTAAGAAACCTACCAAGCTGCCTATTAATTATGGTCATGTCAGGAATTCTCTTGTCACTATCATCATATCCCTCACCATAAAATTCTTTGGAGCTCACATCAATCGTAGGTTGTTCCAAAGATGGTTCTCCACTTACCTTTGAATAAACCTGTAGAATTGGGGGGGGGGGGGGAATTTAAATGACCCAAATACATGCCTAGCATCAGATAATAGGGTTTCAAATAATCAAACTTAAATCCTTTAACCTGAGTCATCATTTCAGCAAGCTGCCTAACTGTAACCTCATTGTTTGGGTTACCCACATTAAAAATGTGCCCATTGGCCCTGGCAGGATTTTCCTGTAAAGAAGTTATCATTCACATTTAGTGGACCAGCCAATAAAAATGATATTTTAAAGATGAACTTCTACAATAAAAAAAATTAGTATTTCAAAAGTATATAATGTCATAAAAGATTAGACAAGGGAACCTACAATCATCAATAAGACAGCTTCAATAGCATCCTTGATATAAACAAAAGTCCTTTGCGATTGGCCACCATCAACAAGCTTGAGGGGCTCTCCTCGGAGGAGGTTCTGCAGAAAATGAATGAATAAAAAACTTGAAACTGATATCCAAAAAATTTGACTGAAATATATAAAAGCTTAACCAAAGTTTAAATCAAAAAGTAGACTGACATTGCTAAAGCACGCTAGAACACGAGGAACACCCTCGCTTGGACCATCAATGCCAGGAATGAAATCCATTCGTGGTCCGATCCAATTAAAAGGTCTCACAATTGTGAACTCCATGCCATTTTCAGCACCCTCAGCTGTCAATGATATCATCTCAGTGAGACAAGACAAAACTTGAAAACAGAAACAGTATATACACACCAAAAATAAATAAATAAATAAATAAATAAACAAACAAACAAACAAATTCAGCTCACCATAAATCAGTCTCTCAATCAACTGCTTTGCACAGGCATAAGACCATCTCTGCTTTTCAATTGAACCAAAAATACAAGGGGACTCATCTTCTTTAAGAACATAGTATGCAGGATCCTAGCACCACAACATTGGAAACAATATAACTCAGCTCATTGCAAAAAAGAAGCAACCAAACCAATCTGTGCTCCCAAGTCCTAATACAAAAGCAAAACCAATAGCAAGCAACAAACGGAAAACACACACAAAGACAGATAGGAACTGTTGATCCCAAAGATCCATCATCACCATAGACTTCAAAGGACATTAACAAACTCTTCCTAAAGAAACTAAGAAGAAACATGTATATGTATATGTATATGTGATGACGATTGTTAATGTCCTATAACACATTCCAAATGCTAGTAATCAACCAAATTCTCTATATAGTAAAAAAGAGAAAGAGAAAAATGCATGGCATTACAAAACCATCATTTCCACAACCACCACCGACAGATTGCAAAACTAACGGATGCATTGCAAATTCAAAACCATCATTGACTATGCACAGATCCGGTGTAACTTCCTTCATGGAAAACGAAAGCTTACCTGACGAAGAGGACTATCCTTAGGAAGAAAGCTTCCAATCGTTTTCCCATACACTTCACAAGTAGAGAAATGAATCAAACGCTTGTTGTTTTCCGAACAGTACTTAACCTAAAAATCAATTCAATTCAATTCCATCACACAAATCAATTCAATTAAACCTTTTGACTACCAAAAATAAAATAAAATTCACACACAGAAAAAACAGAAACGCGTACCACTGGAAGCGCGTCAATGAAATTACTGTAAATGGTATCCAAAGGGCGCGTGTTGTAATCAGCAGGAGTACAAATGGCAGCGAGATTAATAGTCTGCAGAGAAAAAGAGACAATTTTTAGGGGAAAACGAAGAAAAGAGAAATAATTAAAAAAAAATAAAATTGAGAAGGAATACCAGATCTGACATCTTGATGAGGCCTTCAAGTCTGGAATCTTGTTTAATGTTGAGGCGGTGGAACTGGATGCGACCAGACCAAGGGAGCGTGTCGGGTTCCAAAAGGTGTTTGATCTTGTCAATGTAAACGTCTAAAGCCAACACCTTGTGTGGTGTTTCCGACATGAGCTTCTCGCAGAGGTGGGACCCGATGAAACCTCCTGCGCCTATCATGCAAATCGTTATTGGCTTTATGGGGTTACCGTCTAGATCCACTCGACCGGCCATGATAAGTGACAACGTTGGATGATATTGTACGAGATGTGGCAGAGACGAGGAGGAAGGAAATGGTGTGTGTGATTGTGGAGTTAGTTAATATAAGATGGGGGTGCGGTGAAGGAACGGGGTTTGGATTTGGCTTAATGCTACTTGGGGGGTATCCAATTCCAACCTGTGATTTTCGTTTTTCTTTGATCGGTGGCTGGGTTTCCAGTACTGTCACTGCTGTCGATATTTTCGTTTTGCACGCAAGGTATTTATTTAATTTAATTAATTAATTAATTAATTTACCATATCATATCTTCTGGAATGATTTTATATCGATTTTATACTTATAGTACTCATCATGATTCATTAGATCACATAGTAAAAGGGGTTAATACTCAATTTAATTCCGGAGATTTGAAACTCGTATCCTCTATTTTTTTTAATATTTCAAATTCATAATGTTGATCAATTTAGTCATTTTATTAGTTGATCGTTAATTGACTCTGTTAAAACGATAATGTGTCATGTTTATTACTGATTGTGTCACGTTATCTGCCTAGGTGGCACCGAGGTGGCCTCCATGTCACCTAATGCAATTCCAGAGACCAAATCGATAATTTCATGGACCAAATCGATACCCGTTTCTCTTTTCTCCTTTCTATTCGTTCTTCTCCTGGCTGACACCTTCCCCCACCCTCTTCTCCTTCTTCCCCCCTCCTCCTTTCTGATTAGCAGCTTGTTTATGCATTAAGCCTCTGCATCTCAGCGGCACCGCTTCCAACATCAAACCCTAATTCGATTCTCTCACTAGTTTGTTCTCTCTGCATTCTCTCAATCGTTGGTTTCATCATGGATCCTTTCCTATTTGCGGACTGATCGCATGGTATCTGCTCCGATTATTCACCATGTTCGAAGCTCACGTAAGAATCCTCCTAAATTTCTTTCCTATTCCTTTTCGTGCATGAATATCGAAGCTGAATTTCAATTTGCTTGTTTGTGTTTGCGATGTGTCTTTTGATCGTTTTTCTTTTGTGCAAGAATACTGGATTTTTTTTTCGTGTGCTTTTGCTTCGGTTTGCACGATTTTCGCACAAAGCCTTTGGATTATTTTTGGCAATGGATGGTGCTGACAACAAGTAAAAATAGTTTGGAGACTATGCTTCTCTGTGCCGCAAAGCTAGTAATGTTGCTTTGTAATATAATCCATCAACCAATGTACCATAAACCACAAGAATCATCATCTGCCAAGGAGGAGCATGTCACTGTTTAGTAGCAAGGGAAGAACACATGCAGCCCCTGATGAATTTGATCTGAGGATGAGTGAAAATGACAACAGGAATCGAGAAAGGTTCTCTAAAAATGAAGCAACTATAAAAAATAGTCCTAAGGGTAGCAAGAAAATGGAGGATGATGGATTCAAATGTTGTGCACTTGGTATGTGTCTGCTAGGCAGAATAGTCCGTGAAAATAATGAAGATGACTCCATCAGTTCCTACTTTGAGCTGCCTTCTAACATGTTGTGATGCTGTGGTGATGCTGCACAATCCTCACTCATGAGTTACAGCAGCCATTCTCTTCTGCAAGGACAATAAACTTGTCTAGTGAAAATAAATAGCCAAGTCACACATGAGAATGTTTGATGGCAGCATGTAGAAAAAGAAGAAAGGGGTCACTGAATGGAGGAATTTTCAATATATAGTCATTTTGGGGGCTTATGTAATTTTGGCAGTGGTTGCTGTCATTTAATTGAGCATGGCAAAATAAAAGTTTGGTTAATTACATGAACTATGACACCATATAGAATTCGGGTGTTGTCATGTAATAGGGTGCTATCATTCTCTTTGTTGTTTTAAATTGTTTCAATGATTTTCAAGCTAAGGAGAGAAGCAAGATAATATACAAGGATGAATCATTTGAAGATAAAGCCAAAGTGAGAAAGCATCTAACTTGCTGCAGAGATTGCTCATTGAAATTTGAAGAAGAGGCTCAGAGCATAGTTAGCAGCAGGAGTATACTTAAGAAAGATTGCACCGCTAGCTTGCCAACATGGCTCCAAAATTGTAAGGAAGAAAGAGATAACATAATGGAAGATCAGGTTTGTTATCATAATAACCATGTTTAGTTCAAAATAAATAATGTATTTATAGGCAAAAATCTTGAAAATAATGTTTCTTTATATTTTGTCTTGTGAATCGGGAAAATGCAAAGCAGTGGGATATATGTAAAAAATGGAACTCATTTTGCAATTCAGTACATGGACATCCTTCCAATATTCTAGAGAAACAATTTTTGCATGTTTCATCTTCTCCTTCATCTCCTACTTCTGTCTCCTCACATAAAAAGTCTAGCTTGCATCTTAGCCACCTAAACTGGTCAGTCATTTCTGAACCAAAAGAAGTACCTAAAGAATGTGAGTTATACACTGAGACTATCAGCGATGATGATTGCTATGAAAAAAACTTAATTATGTTTATGCCAGAAAGATATGTCCCTAAGCCAGATCTTTGGTCAAATCCAAACTCTAGCCCCAACTCAGCTTCTTCAAGTGAGGCAGTGGATGGTTTGGATAGCACTCAATGTTCAATGAACTCAATGATGAGAATCTGAAGATTCCCTGTGATGCATTGGAGAAAAAGGTTCCACAACAAAAGGAAATAGTTAAGGAGATTGCAAGCACTGTCCTTCTTTGCAGGTCAGGAATGAGAAAAGGAGAGAACTACTTGGTGAAGAGAGATGGCAAACAAGAAACTTGGATGTTCTTTCTTGGTGTGGATTCTCAAGCAAAAGAATTGATCTCAAGAGAGCTAGCTAAAGTTGTTTTTGGCTCTTATAGTAACTTTGTCTCTATTGGTATAAGCAGTTTCTCTTCCACAAGAGCTAATGAGGAATCCAAAAACAAAAGACCAAGAGATGATTTTGGTAGTAGTTATGTGCAGAGATTTGGTGAAGCAGTGAATGAGAATCCTCATAGGGTGTTTTTCATGGAAGATTTGGAGCAAGTTGATAACTTTTCTCAGAAGGGTATTCAGAAAGCAATTGAAAGTGGAAGTATAACACTTCCTGGTGGTGAATCTGTACCTTTCAAGGATGTTATTGTCATTTTCAGTTCTGAAAGGTTTGGTTCAGTGTCAGTTTCTCCATCTGCTGAAAACATAGGGAAATTAGATAATGTTGATAACTTAGAGGAGAAAACATCATGCATCTCTTTGGATGCAGTGGTGGTCCAGTTCAGATAGTTATATGTAACTCTCCATTTCTCTGTGTTCTGCGAGTCTTTCATGGTATCGGGTTAACCTTCTTCGCTTCTCGCCGATCTCTGTTCTTCACTCGATTTCTTCATTTCAATTTCATTTCTTCTTTCAACAAGTGCATAAACAAGCTGCTAATCGGAAAGGAGGAGGGGGAGAAGAAGGAGAAGAGGGTGGGGGAAGGTGACAACCAGTAAAAGAACGAGGAGAAAGGAGAAGAGAGAAATGGGTATCGATTTGGTCCCTGGAATTGTATTAGGTGACATGGAGGCCACCTGGGTGCCACCTAGGCAGATAACGTGACACAGTCAGCAGTAAACGTGACACATCATCGTTTTAACAGAGTCAACTAACTGAGGGACCAGATTGATCAACGTTGTGAAATGTCATGGACTATTTTAGAATATTCTAAAAGAGGAGGACCAAGTTGATACGAGTGTCAAATCTCAGGGACTAAATTGGATATTAACCCGAAAAAAAATCTTCTTTAACCATCATTGGCAACATAAACTGAATATTCACAGTTTTTTTAACGATTTGTAAATCATGCACATGTCTTGATTTTTTATCTTGCTAAGTCTATATCAATAATTATAACTATAGAATATCAAATTTATAATTTACAAACAAGGCAAAAAATACAACACAACGAGACCCGTGCGTACGCACGGGTAACCGACTAGTTTATATGTTAAAAAGGCTGTCGTTTGTTTGTCTCGAAGAAGAATAAAGCCATTATCAAAAAAAGAAGAAGAATAAAGCTATTTGCGAATTTAAACACCCCCTTGTCACTTGCCATCAAGATTAAGGGCATCTCCAATGGAATACTTATTGGGTACTTAATACTTGAGTACTTATTTGGAATGGTACTTAATAGATACTTCCATTGTGGAAAAAAAATTGGGTACTTATTAAGAATGGGTACCTCTATAGGTACCATTCTCTCTCCTCTTTCGTGGGACTCACTTGTCAGATATATTATTTATTTAATATTTAATATTATTATTTAAAAAATTAAAAATTATTAATTTAAATTTCGTATTAAAAAATTAAATTTCGTATTTTTAATAATTTAATATTTAATATATCATATAATTATTAAATAAATTTTTGTTGATATGTGATGATGTGGAGTTATTGGTGGGACCTATTTAGTAATTTTTTTAGAGGTGCTGGGTTGGAGGTATCAGGTACCTATTAAGTACCCAAATTAAAAAAGTAAAAATGAGTGATGTGGATGTATGGGGCCCTTTAGGTGCCTGTTTTTTTTGTACTCTATTGGAGATGGCCTAAGGAGTGTTTATGCAGTGGAATCAACTCGTCCTCGTCCCATGAGAATCAGAACCTAAGAAATCTGGGTTCGAATCCTCGTGGAATTACTCACCGGGAGGCTGAAAACCAAGGGATAAATCTATGCTCAATCAGTCGAACCGAGAATTAGTCTCATAACGGGATCAAATGGCCTAATCTGTGGGGATACCCTAGTGAACTCACTCAGCCCAAAAGGCTAATTAAAGTGGGTTCCAAATCAAAAAAAAAAGTTTGTATATTTAATGATTGCCAAAAGATTTCTTTTTATATATATTTGTAGTAGAATTGTGGACTAGGAATTCACTCCTAGCAAAATTTACTCTATTTTTCATGCATTTCTTTCTTCTCACATATTTCTTTTTTCTTATTTTCTTCTCACAACCTAACACGGTGCAAAGAAAATTAATATTTGATATACTGATACATCACCTAGGTAAATAATAAGTTTATTGTTTCTAATTTTATAAGATTAATAATCAGTGTGTTTAGCCTATGCGACAAATAAATTGGAGTCCATGGTTAACTCTGTTGTTTAGAAAACTAGTGTAATAACTCGTGTTATGCACGAGGTATATGTTGAATTCTTAGGGTCTGTTTAGTTCAAACGATGGGAGGGGAGAGGAGAGAAGGGGAAGAGAGAGGAGAAATTTAATTTGATTTTGTGTTTGGTTGAGAGGAGGGGAGGTAGGCATGACAACGGGCCGGGGCGGGAGCGGGTTTTGCCTCCCCAGTCCCTGTCCCCATTTCCAACGGGTTCGGGTTTTGCCTTCCCAATCCCCGTTCCGATAGGGTCGGGTTTTCCCGCGAGCCCTCAACTCTGCTCTAAATACGTTGAAAAATTGAAAAATTATATTTATGATAAATAATAAAATAAAATCATAATTATTATACAATGGCAAAATAAAATAAAAAAATAAAAATAAAATGTTCTATTGAAAAGTGTTTAAATTAAAAACAAACAAAATATATGAAACAAAATAAATAAGTGTACATGCATAAAACAAAATAAAAAATAACAATTTATATTTAGCCCGGCGGGTTCGGGTCGGGAGCGTGTTGGGTATCAACATCCCCAACCCCGTCTCACCCTCAGTCAAAGCGGGTTTTTCCCGTCAAAATCGGGTCGGGATCAAGTGAGTACCTGTGGGTTTGAGTTTTGTTGCCATGCCTAAGAGGAGGGGATGAAAGTTTTTGCTTATTTGGTTGAGGAGGGGGGAGGGATTTTAATAGAGGGAATTGATTAATTTACTTGTATATTTTTATAGTCTTTTATATTATATTATATTATATTATATTATATATAAGGATATTTAAGTAATTTTATTTTAATGATTTAGTCTCCCTCCCCTCCTCTCCAAAAAACCTCAATATTGGAGGGAGCTAAAATTGAGTTAAGAGGAATTTTACTCCCCTTCCCGTTCCCTCTATTTCCCTCCAATCAAACACTGCCTTAATACTTTTATAACATATTTGCATTTTTTTAAAATTTGTACGAACAATTATTAGTAAAAAGTTATAAAAGATTTTATTTATTTCAATCATTGATCATAAAATATAACAATTTTTTTATTAATATAAAGTGTAACATTTTTTAAGTTACCAATTACTTTTTATTCATTATAAATAGTTGGTTAAATATCTGATTAATTATCATCTACTATTATTGTAGTACCCAAATTTTGTCCTCCTTTGCAATCTTATTCTTAGTTTTATTCCATTTTATGAGGCCACTTTGGGTTTAATTTTTGAATAGAATTTGGATGTGCGCCTTTGGAGCCCAATTGGGTAATAAAAAAGGCCAATCAATTTGTTTTGGCAGTTGTTAAATGCACCCAACATTTTGCTGGATACACTCAATATTAACAAAAATACCCCTGGTACATAATAAAACTCAATTTTACACCATCTCCTCACAGTTTTTTACCAAAATTTTCATGGAATTCACAAAGAACAAATTAAGGTGCGCAAATAAGAAAAATTCGCGCAAATAATCTATTTGCGCGTGTATAAAATTTTAAAAAAAATAACACGCACAAATAGAGTTTTTTTTTAAAATTTTGTCCACGTGCAAATAGCTTATTAAATAAGTTATTTGTGCGGTTACAAATTTTTAAATTTTTTACACGCGCAAATAACTTATTTGCGCGTGGTTTACAGAAATGTATATCACCTGTGCAAATAAGCTATTTGGGCGTTACAAATTTTTAATTTGTACACGCGCAAATAGCTTATTTGTGCATGTGACGTACATTTCTGTATACCACACGCAAATAGCGTATTTGCATGTGATGTACAGAAATGTATAACATGCGCAAATAGACCATTTGCGCATGTACTTTTTTTTAACACGTTTTGCATTTATTAGGTATTTATTTTATTTTGTTTGTTCGATTCTAGTGTTATCGGAGATGGAAGACTGCAATATGTTTAATTCTGGTGAAGACAAAACGACAGAGGTGGATTGTACCGAAACATTCACTACTAAGCAGATATTTCCTACACGAGATGATTTATTGTGTTGGAATCGAGAGGTTGGGAAGCAAAATGGTATTGTTGTTATCGTTGCAAGGTCAAGACAGGGCAAAGAGAAAGATCTACAAAATTATATATAGGTTGTGAAAGGAGTGGGAAGTATAGGTAGAACAAGAATGCAATTTCTTCTAAATCAACTGGTTCTCGAAAGTGTAAGTGTTCGTTCAGACTAAGAGGAATACCTTTATCAACGACTGAATGGACGATTAAAGGATGAATGCTTAAAGTGATATGTGGATTTCACAACCATTAGTTAGCTTAAACATTGGTGGGTCATTCTTATTTTGATCGTTTAAATGAAAAGGAGAAGAAACTTGTTCATGAAATAACCAAGAACAATATAAAACCAATAAATGTTTTGTTGACGGTTAAAAGTCGCAATAAGGATAACCTATCTGCAATTCAAAAAATTTACAGCGAGCGCCATAAGTACCGATCATCTTAGAAAGGTCCTAGAACATAAATGCAACATTTGTTGAACTTAATACATCGGGATTGGTATGTGTGTTGGTGTAGAAGACATGAAGGTTTGGACGTTGTTAAAGATATATTTTGGACACATCTAGATTCCATAAATTTGTTAAATGCATTTCACATTGTCCTCATACTTGACAGTACCTATAAAACTAATAGATACAGGCTGCCACTACTTGAAATTGTTGATGTTACTTCAACAGAGCTGACATTTACTGTGGATTTGCCTATTGGGATTCTGAAGGGGCTGATAACTATGTCTGGACACTAGAGATGTTAAGAGAATTATTTGTGCAAAATGAATCAATTCCTCAAGTTATTATGATAGATAGAGATCTTACTTTGATTAATGCAGTTGAAGTTGTGTTTCCAACAAGTTGCAATCTTTTGTGTCAACTTCACATAGGTAAAATTTTCTACGCAAAATGCAAGAAGTTGGTATCTGATGGCAAATGGAATGGTGTTGTTTATTCTGCTGACGAGGTTGAGTATAAATAATGCTTGATGAGTTTTCAGAGAGTATGTGCAAAATGGACTATATTCGTTGAATATGTGCAACATATATGGTTGGATCCACATAAGAAAAAATTTGTTGCATCATGGATCAATCAAGTGATGCACTTAGGGAATACAACTACAAACATGCATGCTCAAACTAATGCCTAAAATTGTAAATGAATCATGTTATGATATAGCTAATGTTGTTTTAAATGTTTGTTGATAGGGTTGGGTCTCAACATTGGAGACTGAAGAAGTTGTTGCAAGATAGCAGGGGTGACATGTGTATGTGTTGGGAGACCATGAATAACATGCTTACGCTGCAACACAACGAGATAAAGACATCATTTGAGAGGAGTATAACCGTGATTGAACACAAACACAATACTCGTATGTTTATCATATTGCTTGGTTTTGTGTCTCAGAGTGCATTACAACATATTGTTGATGAGTTGAGCAGAGTGAACAATGTAGGTGTCGATAAATCTGCATGTGATTGCACTATTAGAACCATACACGGTTTACCTTGTGCTTATGAGCTGATTGAGTATAGTATGATGGGTGTTCCAATTCCATTGGAGGTAATACACGTGCATTGGAAAAGATTAAATTTTGGTGAGCAAGAGGATCAACAACAGACAAATGAATCAGTGTCAGAAGAGGAACTTGCGCTTTAGTTAGAGACAATGATGAAGCATTTCCGCATAGTTGACATTGTTGGTAAAAGGTCACTATATCGCAAAGTGCGAGAACTATATTGTCCTGAGACAACCTCAATGTGTCCACCTCCTGAAAAGGTGAAGGCCAAGGGGGCACCCAAAAAGACCAAGGCGAATACGGATGGATTTGATTGTAAACGTGACCCATCTTATTTTGAGCATGTCGATGCAATATACTCTACACATGACAACAGTTCGACACGTTCCTCGTTCAAATCAATCGCCCATGTGTCCACAAAGAAAAGACGTTTGCCTTTCTTGAATCAATTTCTTGTGTTGTTTCATCCATATATTAATGACATAGTTAACGTGGTAGGTGATGGAAACTGTGGGTACCGTTGCACTGGAACATTACTTGGTAGAACTAAGGATAGTTGGCCTTTAATCTGTGTGGAGTTGCAAAAAGAGATTACAGATAATGTTGATTTATATGACCCTCTTTTTGGTGAACAATTAGAAGAGGTGGTGTTTTCTTTACGGGACGTGCATGGTGCTTACGGAAAAAACAAGTGGATGTCCCTACCAGAGATGGGTCATGTGATAGCAACCAAATATAAGTTGACCCTAGTCTCTTTATCATCTGGCAGTATGACGTGTTGGACATTTTTCCCCCTTAGAGGTGCACCAACTCCAAACCACAAACTCATTTGCATTGGTTTTGTCAATGGTAATCACTGGGTACAAGTAATGTATCTAATATTGTTATCTTTTGCATTGTTTTTGTTTAGATTAGTCGTTAATTTAATTGTATTTGCGTTATTTCAGGTATTTTTTCGGGATGGTTGTCCACTGCCTAGCATACATTAAGATTGGCATACTTTTAGTCGTCTTGAGGCTTATTCATGGCCAACACTATATATTGGTCGATTGCAAGAATGAGTTTCATTATTTCCACCACCTAATCTTTCACATCATGATGAAAACAATCCAATAAACTTAGGTGACGATTGACTAATTATGCATGTTGTTGCTTGTTGCTGTTGTTTGTTGTACTTTTATATTTACCAGTACACGCTAGTATTTTACTGTGTGTGATTCATGAAAAGATCTGAAGCAAACATAACGATTTGTTGATTTAAACACAAAATAACACATACATTACATAACCATTTCTTGATTATAACATAACAAAACATTACGACAAACACATTACGTTAAACACCCATCACATAAATCAAACATAAACAAACATTACATCCTTAAGGTTAACTCACTGAGCGAAAACATATCTCGATCGGATCAGGTAAGCTGTGATGCATACGTAGGTGGTGATCCATCATAGCATATACACCTTCATCGTCAACTACTTATGCGCTCTCGTATATAAGATGCCCGTAAACCCAGTCTCCTGGGAACACGATAGATTACCTGATCCACCATTCGTTCAACAGATGTTAACCTGAGTTTGTCACAAATATTTTGTTTCAGCTCTTCAAATGTCAGGTTGTGTGGAAGCCCAAGTGGTTTTCGTGATGAACGTGATGTGGATGGACGCATCCCCTATGCGAAATTGAAGATGGTTTTGAAGATGTCAAACACGTGAAGACTTTGGTTTTGCTAGTATTCTTTAGGTTTTATTTTACTCTAGTTAGAATCAATTGTTAAGAGTCTCAATAAACTTGTGGATTAAGATTTAGAATATGCTATTTGATTAAATAAATTGAATCATGCATTGCATAAGTGTCTAAAAGGTTTTTGACCAAGTTGGGTATGTTTACAAATATGTTTTATTATTTTTAGACCCAACAATTGTTTTACAAAGTGTTAAAATCATTTCATTTGGTCAAAACTGGTTTTTATGCATTTTCTGTTGAGTGGAATCGATTCATGATTTAAAGGAATCGATTCACAAGTTTTCAAAGCTGATGGGAATCGATTTATTAAGTATGGGAATCGATTCATGAATTTCAACTCTCTGTGAATCGCATTCCAGCTTTTGGTGAATCGATTCACATGTGTTAAGGAATCGATTCACGAAATACAAATCTCTGTGAATCGCATGCTTAATCTATGTGAATCGAATCCAACTATTAGTGAGTGAATCGATTCACACTATTGCAGGAATCGATTCACACGCGCGCTTCTGCAGTTTTCTATCAGTTGTATGAATCTGTTTTTGGGGTTAATATAAAAGGCTCATTTAGGGTTTCATTCATAACATAACTCATATTTTCAGAACCCAAAAGAGTATTTCTCTCATAAGCTTTCTTGTTCCCCAAATTTCTTTGAGACTCATAGGATTTCACTTGTAATATCTCCACTACTAAGAGTGGGTTTTCAGATTACGAATTTCTCTCTTCTTCTTGTTCTGTTTTTGATTGGGTGAGGGATCCCATAGAAATCTTGAGTGTGGTATCTCAAGTGTTTGTTTTTCAGAGTGTGGAATCTCTGGGTGTAATTCAAGAAACGGTGTAAATCTTTGAATTGATAGTGGAAGAAAATCTCAAGCGTGGCTTGGGGACTAGATGTAGGTCATAGTGGTTGGTGACTGAACTAGGATAAATCTCTGGTTTGATCTTCTCTTTCCCTATCTCTTTTAATTTCGTTTTTAGGGTTCATATAGATTTATGTTATTGCTGCTTTCTTGATTGGTATTCATCTAATTTTAGTCAATTGATTTCTTGGGTTAATTTCTCTTGATCACAATATTGATAATTCCTTCACAAAATAAGTTTTTCATAAAGTTCTTGCGAAAATTTTTGATACTCAATTCACCCCCCCTCTTGAGTAATCTGGCCACCTGGGTAACAAGTGGTACCAAAGCAGGTATCTTTGATTTTGTCAAATTTTCTTACAAGAAAATCATGTCTTCGAAATCGTTTTATCAACCCAATGGGTCCTATAATAAGGCTCCTATTTTTAATGGTGAAGGTTATCCTTATTGGAAAGAGAGAATGAGAATTTTTATTATCTCTCAAGATATTGATATTTGGGATGCCATTGAAAATGGTCCTTTTATCCCAACTATTGAAAGAGGAGGTGTGAAAATTGAGAAACCTAGAAATGAATGGACTGGTGAAGAAAAGAGAAAATTTCAACTTGATTGGAGAGCTAAAAATATCATCACCGCCGCCTTAGGCCAAGATGAATTTTTTAGAGTCACGAATTGCCAAACATCCCAAGCTATGTGGGACACCCTACAAGTTACCCATGAGGGTACTAGTGAGGTGAAAAGGGCTAGAGTGAATACTCTCACACATGAGAATGAATTGTTTCGCATGAACAATGGTGAAACCATACAAGACATGCAAAAATGATTCACACACATTGTGAACCACTTAGCCGCCTTAGGCAAAACTTTTTCAAATGAGGATTTAATCAATAAAGTTTTAAGATGTTTGAGTAGGAATTGGCAACCGAAGGTGACGGCAATTGCGGAATCTAGAAACTTGTCCACCATGACTTTAGCAACCTTGTTTGGGAAGCTACAAGAACATGAGCTTGAGCTAAATAGGCTAACCGAGCATGAAGAAGGAGATAAAAAGAAGGATAAGAAGAGCATTGCTCTAGTTGCATCTTCTTCAAAAGGGAAGAATCTCGTTCAAGACGAAAGTGATGATTCCGAAAATGAAGATTCAAGTGAAGAAGACATAGGTCTTATGGTGAAGAATTTCGGTAGGTTTTTGAGTAAGAAGGGAAGAAAAATGAGCAACAACAAATTCTTCAACAAGTCAAAGAAGTTTACTAAGAAGGAAGGGAGCACTTCAACAATAACTTGCTATGAATGTGGCAAAACCGGGCATATGAAGATGGAGTGTCCAATCTACCTAAAGAAGAATGAGAAAAGGCCTAAGAAGGAAAAGAAAGGAAGAAGAGCCTACATTGCATGGGAAGACAATGACACGGATTCTTCAAATAGCTCGGAAGATGATGAAGTAGCACACCTATCTCTAATGGCAACCGTCCATGAAAAGGATGAGGTAAGTGATGATGAACTTGATCCTTTACCTACATATGATGAGTTGCAAAATGCTTTTGATGAACTTCATGAGGAACTTGTAAAGATCACTAGACAAGTAATTTCTCAAAAGAAAACTATACTTAGTCTAGAAAAGCAAGTTTCAAAAGAACAAGAGGAAATTAAAGTTTTGAAAAGTGAAAATGAATCCTTAAGGGTTGCTCATGAAGAATCTTTTGCTAAAGCATGTCCTAATGATGATGTTATTATTCCTTCCATATGTGAGAAATGTTTAGACCTCAAAAAGGAAATTGATTACTTAAAAAAGTCTATAGTAAAGCTCACAATGGGTAGGGACTATTTAGACATGATGCTTAGTAAACAAAGATGCATTTTTGATAAAGGTGGTATTGGTTTCAATCCCAATACTCAAAGAAAATCTTTTAAAAACCTCTTTGTTTCACCAAGCACATCTAATGTAACATGTCATTATTGTGGTAGAAATGGCCATACTACACTAAATTGCAATATTAGGAAGAATGGTGTTGATAGTTGTAAAATGGTATGGATTCCCAAGGGACTAATTCCCAACACTAACATTCAAGGACCCAAGCAAATTTGGGTACCTAAGTCCCAACATTAATTGTTTTGTAGGTTTGCTTGAAAGTCAATAGCAAGGATTGGTATTTGGATAGTGGTTGCTCCAAACATATGACTGGTGATAAATCTAAGTTTCTACAACTTGCTCCTAGAGATGGAGGTCATGTAATATATGGAGACAACAACAAAAGTAAGATCCTTGGTATTGGCAAAGTTGGTAAGTCTTCTACTACTACTATAGATGATGTTTTATATGTGGATGGACTAAAACATAACTTGCTTAGCATTAGTCAATTATGTGACAAGGGATATGAAGTTGTCTTCAACTCAACTTGTTGCAAAATTGAAAACAAGAATGATAAGCAAATTAAGTTCATTGGTCAAAGGATAGATAATATCTATATGATTAGTCTAGAGGATATACCTTCAAATGACGTACCATGCCTATTAACTAAAAGTGATGAAATTTGGCTATGGCATAGAAGAATGGCTCACATTCACATGGACCATTTAAATAAACTTATCTCTAAAGATTTAGTAATTGGTTTACCAAAAATCAAGTTTCAAAAGGACAAATTATGTGATGCATGTCAAAAGGGAAAGCAAGTTAAGACCTCTTTTAAAGCAAAAAATATTGTTTCAACTACTAGACCCTTACAACTTTTGCACATGGATTTGTTTGGTCCCTCTAGAACTATGAGTCTTGGAGGTAATTACTATGGTCTAGTGATTGTGGATGATTTTTCTAGGTACACATGGACTTTGTTCATTGCTAGTAAAAATGATGCTTTTAATGCTTTTAGAAAACTTGCAAAAGTTATCCAAAATGAAAAGAATTTGAAAATTGCATCCATAAGAAGTGATCATGGAGGTGAATTTGAAAACCATCTCTTTGAAGCTTTTTGTGAAGAAAATGGCATTAATCATAATTTTTCAGCTCCTAGAACTCCACAACAAAATGGAGTAGTTGAAAGGAAAAACCGTTCTCTAGAAGAGCTTGCAAGAACTATGATTAATGAAACAAATCTTGGTAAGTAGTTGTAGGCGGATGCGGTTAATACCGCAACTTATGTTGTAAATAGAGTCTTGATAAGACCAATTTTGAAAAAGACGCCTTATGAATTGTACAAAGGAAGAAAGCCTAACATCTCCCATTTTCGTGTCTTTGGATGTAAATGTTTTATTTTGAATAATGGGAAGGATAACTTAGGTAAATTTGATGCTAAAGCCGATGAAGGTATATTTGTAGGATATTCATCCTCTAGTAAAGCTTTTAGAGTATATAACAAAAAATCTATGTCCATTGAAGAATCTATCCATGTTACATTTGATGAATCTAACCTCCAAAAGGAAAGAAAGGATGTTGCTCTTGATGAGATTGTAGGTGCCGGTTCAAAGCCCTCAAATGAAGAGAAGATAGAAGAAAACAACAACAATGATGAGATGCCTCCCAAGGAAGATAAAGAAGTTCAACATCAAAATCTACCTCTTGAATGGAGAGTGTCAAAAGATCATCCTCTTGATCAAATAATAGGTGACATCTCAAAAAGGGTAACTACTCGCTCTAATATTAGGGATATTTGTAATTACTCCACTTTTGTTTCACAAATTGAGCCTAAAACTATTGATGAAGCAATTGTTGATGAACATTGGTTGATGGCCATGCATGAAGAATTAAATCAATTTGAAAGAAACAAAGTTTGGGAACTTGTGCCACGACCAAAGAATCATCAAGTAATTGGCACAAAATGGGTTTTTAGGAACAAGCTTGATGAAACCGGTGTAATTACTAGAAATAAGGCTAGACTAGTAGCTAAGGGTTATAATCAAGAGGAAGGTATTGATTATGAGGAAACTTATGCCCCCGTAGCTAGACTAGAAGCCATTAGATTACTTCTTGCTTATGCTTGCATCATGGATTTTAAATTGTACCAAATGGATGTTAAAAGTGCTTTCCTAAATGGCTATATTTAAGAAGAAGTGTATGTAGCTCAACCCCCCGGTTTTGAAAGTTTTGATTTGCCTAATCATGTTTTTAAACTTAAAAAGGCCCTTTATGGACTTAAGCAAGCTCCTACAGCTTGGTATGAAAGATTGAGCAAATTTCTTTTAGAAAAGGGTTTTCAAAGGGGAAAAGTTGATACTACACTTTTTATTAAGAGTAAAGGTCATAACATCCTTTTAGTGCTATGTTGATGACATTATCTTTGGATCCACTAATGAATCTTTGTGCAAGGAATTTTCTAAGATGATGCAGAGCGAATTTGAAATGTCAATGATGGGTGAACTCAATTATTTTCTCGGGCTACAAATCAAGCAATCTAAAAATGGTATCTTCATCAATCAATCAAAGTATTGCAAAGAGCTTCTTAAAAGATTCGGGATGGAAAAAGCTAAGGAGATTAACACTCCCATGAGCACAAGTTGTTATCTTGACAAGGATAAAAATGGAACATTCGTTGAACTTGCAAAGTATAGAGGTATGATCGGTTCTCTTCTCTATCTAACTGCCAGTAGACCCGACATTATGTTTAGTGTATGTATGTGTGCTAGGTTTCAAGCTAACCCTAAGGAATCACACCTCTCAGCTGTTAAGAGGATTCTTAGGTATCTAATAGGCACAACACACATGGGTCTATGGTATCCTAAAGGTGGTATTTGTAGTTTAGTTGGTTATACCGATTCTGACTTTGCCGGTTGCAAAGTAGATCGGAAAAGCACTAGTGGAACATGTCACCTCTTTGGAAACTCACTAATTTCTTGGCATAGTAAAAAGCAAGTGAGTGTGGCATTATCCACAGCCGAAGCTGAGTATGTAGCAGCTGGAAGTTGTTGTGCTCAAATTCTTTGGATGAAACAGCAACTTCTAGACTATGGACTCAAGCTAGATCACATTCCTATTAGATGTGATAATACTAGTGCAATCAACCTAACTAAAAATCCCATCTTGCACTCTAGGACTAAGCATATAGAAATTAGACATCATTTTCTTAGAGATCATGTTGAAAAAGGAGATTGTGTGTTTGAGTTTGTGGAAACATCTAAACAACTAGCTGACATTTTCACAAAACCTCTTGCAAAAGAGAATTTTTTCAATATCAGAAATGAACTAGGCATTTTGGATAGTTCATGCATTGAATGAATGTGTGTCTATGCATATATTTCTCACTAACTAGTTATGCAGTTGTTTTTAATTTTTTTTTTGCTGATCCAAGAGTGCACAAGTATTCCTTATACTAGGTATGTTTTATTTCTTTTGTAATGTGCTTGATTTTTTATTTTTTTTATGCGTGATTTCTCCAAATTGGTCATATGATATGCTAAAACGTGTTTATTTTTGTTATTTGTTGCATCAATGATTGATTGAGTGGTTCTATGTTTCTGCACAGTTAAATTACATTTAATCTGCATAATTTTTTTACTTGCACAGTATGTGAATCGATTCATTTGATAATGTGAATCGATTCATGAGCTCTTATGTGCATATATCAATTCTGTGCCCTCTCTGGGAATCGAACTTCACTTAGTGTGAATCGATTCATTCCTCAGATTCACTGAATTTCTACTACTTAAAATCAGCTGAGTGTTTTCGCTTCTCTTCATGATTGCTTTTCCTCCTAGCCCTAGCGCTCGCACTTCTCCCCTCTTCCTCGCATTTCTCAGTCATCGTCCCTAAATTCGTCTCTGGATTCTACTGGGTTCTGGTGATTGGTTTCACGATTCGCCACTTGTCTTCTGCGTCTCGTGCTTTGACGTTGAGTTACGCCGTGTTGAATCTGCCTCTGATTCTCTGCGCTTCTCTCGTTTGCTTTTGCATTTTTAGTCAAGGTTGGTTCATCGTTTCATTACGAACGTGATTTTGGTTGTTTGAGTTGAATTTTTTCTGCTTCTGATTTTGGAGAAAGAACAAGTTGTGGGGATTTCCAATTTTGTTTGGGGCTTCTGGTCTGAGTTTTTTGTTGATTTTTCTGGATATATATCTGCTGTGCTTGTTATCTGAGATGGAAGGCTCCTCACATGTTCAAGGTACTAGGACTAAGATGATTTCTTCCAGGAAACATGGTTTTAAACAACGAAAAATTGTGGAAGAACCTGATTTTTCAAAGCACTTTCACACTGCCAAACAAGTTTCTCGTTTTAATAACATTTTCAAGGATAGGATTGTACTTGCTCCGCACTTTTTGGCTACAGAGGAGCTGTGTAACTTGGATTTTGATTTTCAGGAAGTGTTGTTCAGCAATGGTTTGAAAACGTTTGTGGAGTTGCACAATGAGTATTTTCCTGACTTAGTTAAGGTTTTCTTCTGCAATTTGTTTGTGGACAATGGTGTTCTGAGGTCCTCTGTAAATGGTAAAGACATAGTTATCACTCCTGAAATATGGTCCTCTTTAACTGATTTGTCTTGTCTTGGTGCTGTTGTGGATGCCTCTGAACTTCACAGTTTTGCTGGTTATGATCATATCATTGCTTTAACAAGCATCTTGGCTGATCCTGCACATATTCCAGCAACTAGTCATAAGTTTACTGCCGGAAAACTTAAAGTGAAAGAACGGATGCTTCACTTTGTGGTTGGGAAGATTCTTGACCCTCGGAAAGGCAACTATGCAAGGGTGCATGAAAGTGACATTTTTCTTATTTGGGCATTGTTGTCTCATGATGTTAACATAAATTGGCCTCAATTCTTCATCGATCGTATGTTGAAAGTAGTCTCGAATGCAAAAGCTCCACTTCCATACGCATGTCTTATCTCTTTATTCATCCGACACTTTGGTGCTTGTTCGGAGGATGATCTTGTCGTTCCTGTTTTACCAAAGGATGCAATTGGTAAAAATTCTATTTCCAAGATGCAATTGCTTAAAAGGGATGGTGTTTGGATGTATAGAGAGGAGCCACCTGTGGTTCCTATGGCTCCATATGAGACAGATGATGAGGATCCCCTGGCCGCCTGCTGCTTTGCCCTCTGCCTCTCGATCTTTTGATCTTTGGTCGGCATTCGGGTGGTGTTTACGATGTCGCTACGTTCCTCCACCTTGGTTCATCAATGAAATGGCTCAACAAGAAAGCCGGATAAAGGGCTGGGTACGGGAGGTTGTGCGTGAAGAGTTGCATCATTATTTTGGCTCGAAGATGTATGGTCCTTCGGAGTTTCCTCCTCCTGGACCTTAGTTTTTCAGTGTGGGGGCACACACTATTTTTTTTTCATGCATCTAAATCTGACATTGGACTTCTTTTGGTCTGTAAACGTTGTCACATTGTTAGCTCATGTATGCTGGTATATCTTCTTGTTGGTTGAATGCTGATGTATGTTGGTTGATTGCTAGTATTGATGCTGTTATATGTCTGATATATTGGGTGTCTACCCCTTCTTTGTTTTTTTTTGATAATGTCAAAAGGGGGAGACGACACATATTAAGGGGGAGTATTGTGAAAGGAAATTGCTTGCAGGTATAAGTGTTTGTGCAGGTATGGTGTTTGTCATCATAAAAAAGGGGGAGTTTGTGGATGGACACATCCCCTATGCGAAATTGAAGATGGTTTTGAAGATGTCAAACATGTGAAGACTTTGGTTCTGCTAGTATTCTTTAGGTTTTATTTTACTCTAGTTAGAATCAATTGTTAAGAGTCTCAATAAACTTGTGGATTAAGATTTAGAATATGCTATTTGATTAAATAAATTGAATCATGCATTGCATAAGTGTCTAAAAGGTTTTTGACCAAGTTAGGTATGTTTACAAATATGTTTTATTATTTTTAGACCCAACAATTGTTTTACAAAGTGTTAAAATCATTTCATTTGGTCAAAACTGGTTTTTTATGCATTTTCTGTTGAGTGGAATCGATTCATGATTTAAAGGAATCGATTCACAAGTTTTCAAAGCTGATGGGAATCGATTTATTAAGTATGGGAATCGATTCATGAATTTCAACTCTCTGTGAATCGCATTCGACTTTTGGTGAATCGATTCACATGTGTTAAGGAATCGATTCACGAAATACAAATCTCTGTGAATCGCATGCTTAATCTATGTGAATCGAATCCAACTATTAGTGAGTGAATCGATTCACACTATTGCAGGAATCGATTCACACGCGCGCTTCTGCAGTTTTCTATCAGTTGTGTGAATCTGTTTTTGGGGTTAATATAAAAGGCTCATTTAGGGTTTCATTCATAACATAACTCATATTTTCAGAACCCAAAAGAGTATTTCTCTCATAAGCTTTCTTGTTCCCCAAATTTCTTTGAGACTCATAGGATTTCACTTGTAATATCTCTACTACTAAGAGTGGGTTTTCAGATTACGAATTTCTCTCTTCTTCTTGTTCTATTTTTGATTGGGTGAGGGATCCCATAGAAATCTTGAGTGTGGTATCTCAAGTGTTTGTTTTTCAGAGTGTGGAATCTCTGGGTGTAATTCAAGAAACGGTGTAAATTTTTGAATTGATAGTGGAAGAAAATCTCAAGCGTGGCTTGGGGACTAGATGTAGGTCACAGTGGTTGGTGACTGAACTAGGATAAATCTCTGGTTTGATCTTCTCTTTCCCTATCTCTTTTAATTTCGTTTTTAGGGTTCATATAGATTTATGTTATTGCTGCGTTCTTGATTGGTATTCATCTGATTTTAGTCAATTGATTTCTTGGGTTAATTTCTCTTGATCACAATATTGATAATTCCTTCACAAAATAAGTTTTCATAAAGTTCTTGCGAAAATTTTTGATACTCAATTCACCCCCTCTCTTGAGTAATCTGGCCACCTGGGTAACACGTGATGATTCCACAAATCTTACGCCATTAGGACCATTTATAATTGAGCAGTTGGGGTATAGAATCAAGAGGTTTGTGCCCGGCCAAGGGACAAACTCATCCTGGTCTTCGTCGTGTGGAGGAGGAATTGTGAATTCGTGTGCCGCTGCCATTGCTCTGAAAGTGAGAAAAGAGAGAGAGAGAGAGAGAGAGAGAGGGAGAGAGAGAGGGATGGAGGCCGAGTTGGGGTGATGAGGGAATATATAGTGAGTTTTTAGGGTTTGGAGTGAGGTTTTGGGCTAAAAATGTAAGTGGGCTGCGTAGGGGTGCGCATAGTAAAAAGCAATGGCTATGATACCAGATTGGTGGAACCACACAATTTGCGTTTTGCACCCCCTGGCTTTTTTTTTATTTCTTAATTTGATTAATAATTAATTTCTAATATATTTCTTCATTAGACATAATCGTTATTTTATTTTTACATTCAACTTTTTTTATTTTAATTAATCTAATAATAATTAAATTCATGACAAACATGTGTTTGCATATAGTTATTAAATAGAAGAGTTACAAACATAATAGTGGTCATGAACATGTCCAGTGAATATGAAAACACAACTCTTCAGCGACCCTCTGCTATCCGAAGCATTTCCCGAAGGTACTCACACATCTCATCTTCCTCCGTTGTGTAATCAATTACCTGATGCAACATGGCGGCGACTCTATCCAACCTGTGTATCGCATCAACACAACTCGCCTACAAATGACATAAATACATTATAACAAATAATTAGATAATGTTACAAATGGACATAATATACATAGTGCAAGGACTTATTATTCCTTATCCGATGACACGCGACATCATCATGTGGATCATATGGAACTTGTGTAGCTTGTGGAGGTATCAACAGTGGATGCGAGACCCTATAGTACCACTCCATGTATCCCTCGACGCACTCAGCTAGATGAGCAGTCTGCCTCAACTGAAGGATGTATCTAATAGAGTACAGCTGAAATGACATCCAGTTAAGACTAATCTCCTCAGCCGAGGGAAGTCGTGGTGGCTGTCGATGAATGTCCTACCTGAAACCAAACTATCATAGTACCCTCTCCAGTAGGTACGATACTATGGTGTTCCCACATCGGATGTACCCCAAAAAGAATGTCACGTCATCGAGAGCACAATGCTGCCCATGGGTAGTCCACGGTGTCCAACACATGTCACCAGTGGTCAGTGCATCAAGTGTTTGCCTGTATGGAAGCACCTTTCCCTTACCCCTCTTGGGAGCCCAACGGTTAGCGCGTTCACGCTCATTGTGTAACCCTCAACAACCCTCCGATCTACTATAGTAGGAAAATACTCGTAGATCCACGCCTGTCACAAATAACAATAATGAATCAGTTACGAAATTGTGTCAGAGTAAGAACAATTGTAAATTTAATTTTCTTATTAATAATACAGTGGTACCTGAAAGAGTGTCATGTAGCCCGCTAACCCATGGCACTCGAACATGCTGGCGTCGCCAAGATAACCGTACAACTGACATAGGGCTAAAGCTCCCCATGACCACTATCCAACCTGATACAAGTGACACACCAGCTTGAGATATCTATAATCAATAAGGGTGCTACTCTTGTCCGTTAGAACAATCATCCCGAGTATCACCAACATGAACGCCCTCGCTGCCTCCTCCATCCGACCTTCATCCCTCCGAGTATCATAAAGGTCCTGCAGCCAAGATAAACTCATAACGGCACTCCCATGGCCCGAGATCTCCCCAAAGGCCTCCGCATATGATACCCCTAACAATGATTGTAGAATAGATATAGTAATATATGTGTCCATCTGAGGGGCTATGAACAAGGTGCCTCCGACCGGTATGCCTAATATGCATGACACATCATCCAGCGTGATGGTCATCTCTCCGAATGGTAAGTGAAACAAACTAGTCTTTCGGTGCCACCTCTCAGAAAACGCAGTGAGTAGTGAGTTGTCAATCATCTTGTAGCTGCAATACATTAGAGACGAAAGACCAGCTCGATCAAGTACCTCCTGTACTGCATGTGGTAGTGGCTGATGATCCCCAAACCACTTCTGCAACTTTTTCCCGCGAGCAAAAATCCTAAAAGGACTCTCCCGATCCTGCACACATAAAAATAAAATCCTTGTCATGAATTACACAATTAAAAAGAAAACCCTTAAATATTTTAAAACAACAAACAATAATTACCTCCCCGATCCATAAGTGGTAAGCGACGTGATCCTTGAATGATTTAAGCAGCGATGTATCGGAAGGTCCTACAGGAAATGGTCCGTCCTCTGCCTGTGCATCAATATGCATCTCATCTGGTTCCTCGTGAGGTACCTCATGCTGATATACCTCGTGCTGAGGTTCCTCGTACTGGGGTTCCTCATACCGAGGTTCCTGTCTACGTCATCTACCCTGTCTGCTCGGTCTACTCTGTCTACCGTCAACAAGTCTCCTACGGTGTGACACAGTCATTGCCTCCCGCTCCACATGCTCTCGCACGCTCAACCTCCCTAGCTGTAGCCTTTATCTCAGCCTCCTTACCAGCCACCCAGCTTGCTCTTCTCATGCATGGCTTAACTGAAACAAAACAAAATTATTTATAAAAACACAGTTAATTTTTTTTAAATGCTACTCGCAAATAGTATATTTGCGCGTGAAGGAATTCTAGAAATTTCAACACGCGCAAATATGCTATTTGCGAGTAGTATCTTTTTTTTAAAAAAAAAAGACTCTCGCAAACATGTTATTTGCGCGTGTTGAAATTTCTGGGATTCCTTCACGTGCAAATAACATATTTGTGAGTTGGTTTTCTAAAAATACAACCACGCGCAAATAGCATATTTGTGAGTGTCTTTTTGTCTACTCGCAAATATGCTATTTGCGCGTGTTTGAATTTCTGGAACGTGCAAATATGCTATTTGCGATAGGAACTCGTAGATACCTTCTTTGCGAGTGAACAACGTAATCTGCGAATGTAGGGGTGTTATTTGCGAGTAACCAAAGAAAAATTTCAACACTCTGAAGTTAGGAAATTGCGAGGGAGACGAATGAAGTATTTTTTTTTTCACTTTTGATAATTTTTTGAGGGGAATTTTTGTCAAACTACCGTACATATTCATTTCTTAGTTTTTTGAAATAACTAAAACATATAGAGTTTTTGGAACTACAATTGATCTGTTTATTACATTAGCTAAAGCTTATTTTTTCTTAAATGGATCAATTATTAAATCTTGGATGGAAAATTCACTACAAAAAATGCGCTAAATAGCGGCGGTTTTTTTTCAATTTGCGGGGGTTTTCGACCTCCGCTAAATAATTTGCGGGGGTTTCTAAAACCGCTCCAGTTACGTTCGCCGCAATCTATTTGCGGAGGTTTTTAGAAACCGCTGGTACACGGCTTATTTTGCGGCGGTTTTATTGCGGAGGTTGATAACCTCCGCAATCTACAATATTTTGTGGGGGTTTTTAACCTCCTCTAATTATCAGTCATGGGTTCTAAAACTCCCCTTCTATATTTTCATTTGTAATCAAGGTAAGATGATAAATTGATAATCCTTGAAATGTTCTACCGGTAACCATTAACCACTTAAATAAGAAAAGTAAAAGAGAAATGTAACCCGTAAATTGAACCAAGATAAATTCGCATTTGATCAACAATCTGTTCAAAGTTGTCTTTTAAATTGATCTACCCGTAAATTGCTTGAGAGGAATGCAACCTGTGAATTGAACCAGTAAAAGAGAAATGTAACCAATAAATTGAACTGCTTAAATTTGATCAACCACTATGCCCTATGTCCCCAAATTCCAAATTGTTATACATAATGCTATCATTTTACATAATGCCAAATACAAAAAAATGTAAATACATCACTATGCATTGGCTCTGGCTCAAGACTTGTTTTCACGTGATTGAGAGGGAATAATCACATCTTTCCTGCATTGGACTCGGAGTCTTTGCATCAATGACCCTTGTATCAACTGACTTTTGTTAAGGGATATTGACAATGAAGAGCCTCCCAAGTCAATTTTGACCTACATATCCTACTTTAATATCCTGGTAGGGATCATTTTCAGGTTGTTGAAGATGTTCAGTCTCATCATCAGGTTCTTCAATTTGCATCTATTCTCATTAACCAGAACTCTGCGATATCTAAGTCTTTGCTTGCCAAGACCAACAGCACTTGAAGTCACCAATATAACTTCATAGCCTTGAGTGTTTAGTTCCTTAAGCTGCCACAATTTCATTGGAAAGACAGCTTTCGATCCACAAAAAGAATTGGAAAAAAGCGAGACACACATAAATACATGACAAGTAGGGAATACCAATGGTATATATTATATAAAATCGTAAGTCAAATAATCATTTAATCGGGGACATGAGCGAGAGAATCACATTGATTTAGAATTGCTTCCTCCTATTCATCACTTTCCATTTCTTTTTCTTTTAAGTTTTTCTTTATTCTTCTTCGTTATGTATCTTTTGTTCTCTTCTCCATGCACTTGAGTTTAGATACAAAGGAAAACCTGCATTTTTAATGACAAGTTTCACTCTTAGAATGAAATTATTTATGACTTATCATGGTTTAAGCACTTAATTGCCATCTTAACATCAAAGGTTTTTTAAGTCTCATGACAGCGTCTTGACTATACCAGTAGATCAATTTAAAATACTTCAACTTATATGTGCATAGATATAGATATAGTCATACATACTGCTCACGTAGAGATCCAAATCGCAAGTGCTAATCTTCCATCACTTGAGTCACAACATGATTGTTCCAACCTTCAATAAAGATAATCCAACAATATAAAACAAAGTATCTTGTTAACTAGTATTCTAAAGCGGTTATAGAATCAAGAATATTTATATCAAATTACAAAGACATGTGAGAATGAGAATCAAGAAGCTGGTTATAGTCTCTTGTTAGCAGTATTCAAGAACATCCTCATAAGAGAATGCATGTTGTCCATTCCATACTTAATACAACATTGGCTTAAATAGACAATTGAGGTTAAAAACCATAGCAGATGCATTTAAGCCGACACATTTGTTCACTCCAAGGCAATCGGACATGCATATTACATATACACACACTACCAACCCCACAGCAACCCACAAATGGAAAAACTTCTTTTACCTTCAATTGTATCATCTGCTAAGATCATTTAAGGTCAATATTACCTCGCATGTGTGGTGGCGATATCTTTTATCCGATTGAATCTTCTCATATACTTAGTTATGATGATTCTTGGCTTCTTCTAATTAGTTATCACGAACAATTGAAGGCAAAAGGTAAAAGAACCACACAAATAGCATATCGTAATCTGAGAACAAACCTAAAATTCTCATTCTAAATGTGGATGACATAGAAAAACAATTCAGCCCTAAGTAGATGAACTACTAACCTATGCATGAAGAAAACAACTCAAAAATTCATCTTCTACATAGAAAACAACTCAGAAATTAGAGCTATTGAGAAGCGAAATTTTGTTAACCTAATGAAATCTATTTATCTGCAATTTTAATACTGGCATTTATCAAACTTTCACACAAACAATAAAACATAAATAAAAGCGAGAATCTCTGTAGCGCAGCAGATCGAAGAGTCGAGTGAAGCGAGAACACACACCTGGGAGCTGGAGGTACTGCGGGCGTAGCGCACACACAATTAGAAAGAGAAGGCGGGGACAGGGGGAGAGGGAGAGGGAAAGAGAGGATTACCTTAGGGTTTTGTTTCTTGAGAGCTTTCCTTAGGGTTTGAAGCTATGCGTTTAGGAAGAAAGCGTGAGATGGAGCTCCTTGAAGGAGGTAAACGTGAACATAGTGAAGCAGGGTAATGGAAAGCGAAACGCAGAACTGGAACGAAACCAGCAATGAGTGAAGCGAGGAGATCCGAGATAAACCGGCCATGATGGAGAGCAGGGGCCAAACCGGCGCGAGGAGATGGGGCAGGCGGCGCGGGGAGATCGAGAGAGAGGCAGAGGAACGAAAAGTTAGAGGCAGACGGGGGAAAGGGTTTTGGGAGCGTGTTATCAAAAATTTTGGGGAGAGGGAAGCGCGACAGTGAAAAGAAAGTGGGAGGAAACTAAATACAACTATAGAGGGTTTTTAACCCCTTCAAATTAAACAAAAATCTTACGCACAGAGTATGTGACTGTGCCCTTTTTTAATTAATCTGGGGAGGTTTGTAAAACCTCCTAAAAAAATCTGCCACTATTTAGTGTTTTTCTTGTAGTGATTCTTTTACCCATTTCTCTTGGTAATCTATTATTAACTACTTCGTCTCAATTGTTTTCACTATAAAAGATCACAATAACTTTTGTTTTGTTAAAATAAAATAAAAACTTTCAACCAAAATTTGTAATGGGCTTTAGAACCCCTTTTTTCTAACCCAATAGTAATAAAAAATTAAGACATTTGTTAAATACACCCGGCATTTTATTGGGTACACCTAATGTTGACAAAAATAACCCTGAGTACATAATAAAACTCAATTTTTTCAACTCCTCACAGTTTTTTATCAAAGTTTTTTGGGAATTCGCAAATAATAAATTAAGGTACCCAAATAAGGAAAACTCGCACAAATAAACTATTTTCGCGTGTATAAAATTTAAAAAAAAATAACACGCGCAAATAGCTAATTTGGGCAGGTTATACAAAAATGTATAACCCACTCAAATTAGTTTTTTGGACTGTGTTTTTCTAAAATTTTGTACGCGCGCAAATAAATTATTTACAAGTGATATACAGAAATATATATCATACGCGTAAATATACTATTTGAGCTTGTGTAAAGTTAAAAATTTGTATACGTGCAACAAATAAACTATTTGAGCGACTGTGAACAAAAAGAAGCAGAACAAACTGAACACAGTGCACATGAATAATTTCGTGGGGTGGGACTAAAAGATTTGGAAAGAGAAAAGAGTATTACGTTGCGTCAGATCCGGTAAAAGAGCCAATACCCAAAATAACTCTAGATTTTAGCTCCATCCGTCGACATGATATTTTTTTTAACTCTAGATTTTAAAATGCTACTCACAAATAGCATATTTGTGCGTAAAGAAATTTCAGAAATTTTAACATGGGCAAATATGTTATTTGCGTGTTAAAATTTTTAGAATTCCTTTACGCACAAATAACATATTTGTGAGTTAGTTTTCTAAAAATATAACTACACGCAAATATGTTATTTATGCGTGAAAGAATTTCAAAATTCCAATACGCACAAATACATATTTGCTAGTTTTTATTTTTATTTTTTAATTCAAACTCGCAAATATTGCGCATGTTGGAATTTTTCGAGGGGCATTTTGTAATTGTTGGTTGTACCAACAAAATACTCGGTACATTTAACTACGGCCAAAATTAAAAGCTAACAGGGGCACCGTCCCTATCTCCCACTCCAAAATTTTCCAATATGGCGGCTCTGCAACAACGGCAAAACGACGTGAATTTTCTCCGCACACGTTACCATCTCCTCAACATCATTTCAGCACACATCATTAGCATACACGTTGCAACCTGAAGCTCTATAAATAGCAGAAGAAGAGGGGGAAAAGGGAAGATCACGTGGTAAAAAAAATAAAAATTACATTATACTCGGAATTGGGAGGATCCTTGGGCACCCAATTATTCAGTATCATAGAGAAAGAGAGTGCAGAAAATTGAGATCAGTAAGGAGAAGAAATTCAAGAATAGATTGAAGTTTTAAAGGTATACTCTGAATTTTTTTTGCTTCTTGAACATATGTTGAATCCGATGAAATTAAGTAATGCCGGAACGGAGTCAATACAGGAACGAACGGAAAAACTATTTTCAAATATGAAAGACTAAAAAGCTACGATTTATTTTTAGGGGACTAAAACCGAATTTTGCTATAATTTGAGAGATCAAAAACATATTTAACCCAATAATTATTATGTCAATCACACCGGTTAGCAAATTTGACCGTTGGGCTTCTCAAAGGCTCTTTGTCACGCAAATGTTGGGAAATAGCGCTTCATTTTTCTGGATTGAGAGATGTTGCTAACAATGATAATCTCTCCCTATAATTCACCATGAGCCTGAAATATGACTGATAGCTAGCTCAAAACCATAGTCTTCAACTACATGCCTTGTATGATCATAACTACTCGCATTCCTAGATCAGGTGATTGGAAAATTTTCAATCAAACATAGTTGGAACCAATGACAACTTAGACCTGTGGTAGAGGCACCTTGAAAATGGACTTTGTCATCAGACGGAATCGTTTGCGTTGTAAGAAAACCAGGGATGCGAGTGGTGGGATCATCATCATCATTGTTAGGATAATGCCCAAGTTCCTTCGATGTTTTGCATTTTGTGCCATCTAGATGTCTTAACATTAACCTCGTATATTTTTCTACCTTTTTCTCTCAATTCATCTACCTTGTGACTTGAGTTTCATGCCTCGAGTTAGCAACAAAGCTTGACCATGTTTGAGGTTCAAGTGGGTTTAATTTTTCCAAGGAAGAATAATTAGTTCAATACCTTTTTGAACACATATGCACCATTTCTGAGCAAACAATGCATGCACCCACTATTTTGAACAAAATTCTCTTGGAGAAATTTTGATGATGTGCAGAGGTGAAGTGGAACACTATCTCTTTTTGTCCTTTTTTTTTTATTTGGGGAGTAAAATAGCATGCACCGATGAAAATAGGATAATGAGCATGCACAAAAGACAATGATGAAAATGCTTATGCATGGAGAAACAACTACTTGAACGGATTGGACATCTTAAATGAGTAAGAGACTAGCCGAACTAAATACTCCATCCGTTTTCATATATAAGCAATAAAGCACTTTTTTTGGTTCATTGAATAACTCATTTATTTGGTCTATTATATTATAGACCAAATACATGAGTTATTCAATGAACCAAAAAAAGTGTTTTGTTGTTTATATATAAAAACGGAAGGAGTACTTATTTTTGTTTTTTTATGCAGTGCAACATGCAAATGATTCACACTTTTTTTTTGTTTCATGAAACGTGCGAAAGTTAACAATCTTGCACACTTAACTATGTTAGGCTAGACTCTCAAAATCCCCGTTGGAGTTGCCATCCGTCCCGATCCCGGTTGCGACAATTATATAAATTAGAGTTTTGACACGTAGACTTATGTCACGTTGTAGCTCTATATTCATTTTTTTCCCTCTAAAATGCAAAATATTTTATTTTTGATTCATGATATTTCATTAATTAATGCATATCAATCAATTAATGCTCATATCTAGACTTTTACCATTCAATCAAATTTGAATTAAATCAAATTCAAACTCAAAGTATAATAAATTAAAGCATATCAATCAATTAATTCTCATATATGGACATTTGTCATTCAATCAAAATATTATCTAAGTCATGTGACAACACAATAATTATTAATTTTTTGGCTAAATCAATTTCAATTTCTTTTTATTTTTTAGTTATTGTTTTAATTATAGCAACTGTTACATAACATGTCAAACAATAATTTGCAGTGTAAATCATTAATGAGTACTGCTATTCATCGCGAAGGAAATGTATAGTGAACCACGCGAATTCACATTTTTGTCCCTTTTTTTTAACAAATGAGTTAACCCTTGATTTTGTCAAGTTTCACTCTCGCTCCTATTTAATCCCTAAAATTTATAAAAAATTAAATGGTCCTAACATTTTTTTCCTTCTTTGTCAAAAAAAAAACATTTTTTCCCTTCCATTAAGTTAGTCCCTATATTAGTGTGAGCCATTTGAATGTTGTTAAGTGTTATGTTGGTCATTTTATCTCTCCTATATGTATCCTAAATAGTCCTTAAAGTCCCTAAAATAAATTATTTTAGTCGCTAAAATACATTACTGATGTGTTTTAGAGACTTGAAAGATTATTTAATATTTATTTTATTGATTTTAAGGACCAAATAAATACATTTATTTGGTCTCTCTAATTTCAAACGTTGTAGGGACTGATATGACGTATTTACACGTGAGAAAGAGGAAATTGCAACATGACATTCAAACGGGTTTACACAAATAGATGAACTAACTTGATGAATGTGAGAAAACGTTAGAGACTACTCCCTCCAAAATAAATTATAAGTAAAAAATTTATACTAAAAGTAGTACAAATTTTTTATTTATAATTTATTTCGGATAAAGTATTTAATATTTTACCTACTTTAGGACCAAATTGGCAAAAGAGTGATACTTTAAAACCAAAAGTGTTAACCCAACAAAAAAAAGGAAATGGTTCGCTCCTTTTTGCGGAAATCAGAAGTGAGTATTTGCCAATAATATAATTTCGTAACAGTTCTCGACATAAAGCATTTCCCATCATTAATATATTCCCTTAAATGATTTATCCATTTTTGTTTATTAATTATATCAATTATCAGAAATTATTCATCATTATTTTACCATATAAATTTGGTTACTCTTAATTTTATAATTTTTTATGAATGATTAATTTTAGGGTTAATACCCCTTTTTGTCCCTGTAATTTGAGCAAAATTCGGTTTTAGTCCCTGTAAATTTTTTTGTTTTGATTTAGTCCCTGTAATTTAAGATTCTTCCACTTTTAGTCTCTGCCGTGAAATCCATATTAAAAACGTTGAGTTTTTCTTCCACTTTTTGTCCCTGTAATTTAAGATTCTTCAACTTTTAGTCCCTGTAATTTTAAAATTCTTCCACTTTTAGTCCATGTAATTTAATAGGAATTTGACGGCAGGGACTAAAAGTGGAAGAATTTTAAATTAAAGGGACTAAATCTAAACAAAAAAATTTACAGGGACTAAAATCGAATTTCGCTCAAATTACAGGGACCAAAAGGGGTATTAACCCTTAATTTTACTATGCATGTCATAATATTTAATTTAAAAATCATAACTATATAATTTTAAATTTAATTTTTATCTTTTCTCATGATTTTATATTTTATCTCTTACATATTATTAAAATTTAAAAATTTTCAGCATTGCATTATTCACACCATTGTTTATGTTTAAGTATGATAAATACGAAATCAATATGTTTTTTTTTTCGTTCTTAAAGCTTCATATTATACACAAGAAAAATCAGAGTTTATTCTAGGATTAATTTGTTATCCAACATAGATAATTGATTATCTCTTTTTCATGTAACTTATTTTGAATATATCTTACAGTAATTTAGAGAAATAATCCAATTATGTGCTTTATATTTTTTTTGTTGAAACTCATAGTTGAAAAACTATCTCTAATCATAAACAAAAAAAAAACTTCAAATTTATTCTTGCACGTTGGATATATTTACAACCCATGCAGTTAACCCGGGTAAATACACTAGTATTTAAAATATATAGGGCTGCCCTAAAAAATATCTTATAGGAAAAAAACAAATATTAATTATGGGCTGAGGGGTATGTATATGGCCCAAAACGACAAATTAATTCCAGTGTACCGCTTGGTGTGTGACTTGGTTAAGATGATTTTGTATGGTACAGATATAAGCCATGATCAAGGTCAGCTACGCCAATCACCTTCTATGCACTTTGTCGTGTATCAAGCAAGAGTTTTCAAGGAACAAAATGGCATAGTTAGAAGTTGTTAACAGTACATTAACAGAAATCAAATCGACATGAAAACAAGGTATTTATAGCACATTATCTGGATGGAAAAATGATCCTAATGACACTTTTCCTATAGCAGAAACTTTTTTTTGTGTGCATGTTAGGTAGTGTGATAGAGGTGTTGGATAGTATTGCATATGTAACTCAAAGAATTGCATATATGTGACGAAGAACTTGAATCAATGATCCAAATACAAGACATATTTTTAGAATTATCAGAAGGAACAATGGAGAAACTCATACCAATGTGTTTTTCCTTGTTTTGATCAATGTTATTAACACTGGAATTAGCCATATGAGTTTGTAGAAAACTGATAAGTTGCAGATACCGATCTTGAGTGGTATGCATCATTGGACTAGGTGCTGCCATTTTGATGAATCTTAAATTGTAGATATTTTTAGTTAAGTTTTTGTTAATTTTTTAGTTTATTTTATTATTTTATTTAGTGTCTTTTAGGAATAGTTTATTTCTGGTGTTTATTTTGTTCTTTAAAAAAAACAATTTAAGGCTTTGTTAACCCTTTTTATTTTTTGTTTATTTTATTTTATTTTATCTTAGTTTAGTTTATTTTATCTTCTATTCTATTATCTATCTACCTATCTATTTATCTATCTATTCTATCTATCTATCTATCTATTCTATCTATCTATTACTAATAATAAAGCAAGGTTTTTGAGGGACATGTGTCAGTCCCTAAAAAACCTTGCTATTTTATTTTATTATTATTATTATTATTATTATTATTATTATTATTATTATTATTATTATTATAATATTTTAATATACTTTTTATTTTTTATTGTTTATTTTGTTTTTTTACTTTTTATTTTTATCTTTTTTTTCATTTCCCTTTTTATTTGTCTTATTTTTTTCTTACCTTTTTATTTTTATTTATTTTTACTCTTATTTTTTATATACTTTTTCCTAATGTATATCTTTTTTATTTTTTTAATTTGAATTTTATTTTTATAATTATGTTAACTTTCTTTTCTTTTTTTTAATATTTTTCTTTTTAAATGTTCTTTATTTGTTTCATTTTTTATTATTTTAAAATACTTTTAATTTTTAATTTATTTTTTATACGAGCAAAAATGTTTTTATTATTTATAAATGATTATTTTTTTTTAGTCCATACGAGAAACATTGCATGTTGTCGTTGTAATTTTATCGTCTTTTAACACATCACATTTATAAATGTTTTTATTATTTATAAATAATTATTTTGTTTTTGAATTCTACGGGAAAACATTACATGTTGTGAGTATAATTTTATCGTCTTTTAACACAAATCAAATTTATAAACATGTTTTGTTATTTATAAATGGTGATTTTGCTTATTAGTCCCTACGAGAAAACATTACATGTTGTTGGTATAATTTTATCGTCTTTTAACACATATCAAATTTATAAATATCTTTATCATTTATAAATGATTATTTTATTTTTTAGTCCCTACATGAAAACATTACAAGTTTTATGCATGAATTTTATCAAGTCTTCAACATATATCAATTTTATAAATGTCTTTATATTTTTTTGTTTTATTTTATATTTTTATATTTATATATTTTATATTTTTTTACTTTTTATTTTTATCTTTTTTTTCTTTCCTTTTCATTTTTATTATTTTTTAACCTTTTTTAATTTTTACTCTTATTTTTATATACTTTTTCCTAATGTTGTTTTATCTTTTTTTATTTTTTAATTTGAATTTTATTTTTTAATTTTGTTAAATTTATTTTCTTTATTTTTAATTTTCTCTTTTTTTATTTTTTTTATTTGTTTCATTTTTTTTTTTTTTTAAATACTTTAGTTTTAATTTATTTTTTATATGGCCAAAAATGTCTTTATTATTTATAAATGATTATTTTTCTCTTTAGTCCCTACTAGAAACATTACATGTTATTGTTGTAATTTTATCGTTTTTTAACACATCAAATTTATAAATATTTTTATTATTTATAAATAATTTTTTTTTCAATTCTACGGGGAAATATTACACGTTGTTGTTGTAATTTTATTGTCTTTTAACAAATATCAAATTTATAAATGTCTTTATTATTTATAAATGATTATTTTACTTTTTAGTCCCTACGGAGAAATATTACATGTTGTGGGTATAACTTTATCGTCTTTTAACACATATCAAAGTTATAAATGTGTTTACTATTTATAAATGGTGATTTTGCTTATTAGTTCCTACGGGAAAATATTACATGTTGTCGTCGTAATTTTATCGTCTTTTAACACATATCAAATTTATAAATGTCTTTATCATTTATAAGTGATTATTTTATTTTTTAGTCCATACGGGGAAACATTACAAGTTGTGGGTGTAATTTTATCGTCTTTGAACATATATCAAATTTATAAATGTCTTTATAATTTATAAATAATTAATTTTCTTTTTAGTCTCGTACATGTTATCAATGTAATTTTATCGTCTTTGAACACATATTAATTTTTTAAATATGTTTATTATTTATAAAAGATAATTTTGCTTTTTAGTTCATTTGGAAAACGTTGCATGTTGTCGATGTAATTTTATCGTTTTTGAACACATATCAATTTTATGAACATGTTTATTATTTATAAAAGATAATTTTGTTTTTTAGTCTCTACAGAAAAACATTACATGTTGTTGATGTAATTTTATCGTCTTTGAACACATATCAATTTTATGAATATCTTTATTATTTATAAAAGATAATTTTGTTTTTTAGTCCTTACGGAAAAATATTACAAGTTGTGGGTGTAATTTTATTGTAGGGACTAAATTTAACACAACATAGTAAGCTAACAGTTAACAATACAATCCCTGTGGACGATAAATTTAGTCTACTGTGACAAAGTGCTCATCACATTTGTGAGTCTGAAACATGATGAGTTGTGGCTTTATGCTTCTTGTGCCCGGGGGGATACCTGTGCATCTTGAAGCACTTGTCTTTGGCCGAAGAATTGAACACACAACCCTAAACTTTTTTTTTTTCAAAATTTTAGGGTGAGGGATGTGCGCTACCACCCAAGACAGGAAAAGACCTCAAGCTCTTTGAAAGACTTATGAATTACATTTACCTTAGCCCAATCTAACTAGTGACTCAACCCGCATACGTGTGAATACAAGTCCCTGTCACATGCTCTCTAAGAAAGCCCTTGGGTTACAACCCTAAACTTTTCATAAAACACATTCCACCGGATTTGATAATTTTTATTGTAAGGTTAATATTGCCTATGGATTTGATGACTGGGTGTGTACATGGCTAGGAGCAAAGAGAGCATAATTTGGAAGAAATCGATGCACACGCGGTTAAGACCTAAAGTCATAAGAAACAGTTAGCTGTTGCCCATAAGTAAAGCAATTATTATCCTCATTAAAAACCCAAGATTAGAACTGGAAAAATTTAAAATTACTAAATTACACGTGAGTTTAGTTTTTTTTTTTTTTTAAAAATCAATTACTACAATACTATGTAGAATAATTGCAAAAATGGCCAAAATATTTTGTATGCATAGAAATGTTGTTCATATTATGATATTAATTCTGACGGAAAAAAGGTGCAACTAAAACTGGTACAGCTCAATACATCGCGTGCAAGAGTATACTTGTACTACTACTTAATATGGTTAGTAACGAACACCATTTGTTATCTCTAGTATAAAAATTGTTTTTCAGGTTTTTGGTTTTGGAAAATGTAGAAAACTGTCTTAAGAGAAGGGCATTCGTTTGCTTCTCAGATTACAGCAAGTTCATTTGCATGCTGAAAACTACATTCAGCCCATACTACCATTTAATTTACCACTTCTAGCTCTTTTCAATTATTTTTTGACGTGTATCTTGTAGCTCAAGACATTCCTATAATTTCGTTTGAGTTAATATTAGTATTTCTTCAAGGTTAAGTGACATTAATAAGTTTACAGCTAAGATTGTTTACTACTAGTTATTAGTTATTAGTTATTACTCCCTCCCTCCCATTATAAGTGTCACGATTAGAAGTTTCACATATATTAAGGAGAAGTTATAAATGAATGAAAGAGTATAACAATTTTACAAAACTATCTTTATTAACCGTTGGATATTAACAATTGTCATAAATGCATAGTAAAATATAATGACTTGGGAGTGATGTACTCATTATTAATTTGAGGGTAAAACTGGAAAAAAATAATTAATATTACATTAAAAACCTAACATGATACTTATTTTAGGACTAATTTTTTTTTACAAATGTGACACTTATAACGGGACAACGGGACGGAGGGAGTACTTTATTACATCATCAACTTGTCAATTTTAGTTACATAGAATAATGAAAGCATGCAATCTCTCTTCCAAAGTTGGCCAATCGAAGAATGCAAATCATGATAGTGAGAGTGAATGATTTTTCTATTTTGACTTTGTGCACCTCAACAGTAAAGTTGAACCATTTATAAGATTCTTGGAACTGCAGCCTTGTAATAATAAAACCAGCTACAACACTGCAGGCTACAGCTTCAAAGCACAAGACCACAAGCCCTCTATCCTCAGATCATTGGTTCCCAATACTGTAAACCCCATCTTCAAAACCTTGCTCTTTCTCTCCCTCAAGAAGCTCATTGTTGAAGAGGAATTGATCAAAATCATGGGGCATTCAAGTTATTTCTTGATTTCCTTTCTTCTATTTGTAGTGCTCAATGTGGTTAAAGGACAGCCTCTTGTCCCTGCATTGTTCATATTTGGTGACTCTGTGGTTGATGCCGGAAATAATAACAACTTATACACAATTGTTAAAGCAAATTTCCCTCCTTATGGAAGAGACTTCAAGAATCACATGCCAACTGGGAGGTTTTGCAATGGAAAGCTTGCATCAGACTACACAGGTACTTTTTTTTTTTTTCCCTCCCTCAAAATTCTCATTTAATAAACAATAAATATCCCTTCTTTATCACCCACATTATCTTGTTTTTAAACAAGGATTTGATCTTTGTTCCATTCAAATGCAGCTGAGAACCTTGGATTCACATCTTACCCACCGGCTTACCTCAACTTAAAGGCCAAAGGAAAGAACCTCTTGAATGGTGCAAATTTTGCCTCAGCTGCTTCTGGCTACTATGATCCTACACCCAAACTTTATGTAAATATATATTTACAAATAAAAAAAATCTTATTTTTTTTCTTCCCTTTACTTTTGATCATATTGGTTAGTCCTAATATGTGTGTGTGTTTTTTCTTTTCTTTGTTCCCCTTTGGTGTCTAGCATGCAATTTCATTGAGTCAGCAGCTGGAACACTACAAAGATTGCCAGAATGTATTGGTGGGAATAGCAGGGAAATCAAATGCTTCATCAATTATATCTGGTGCTATACATCTTATTAGTGCTGGGAGCAGTGACTTTATTCAGAACTATTACATAAATCCTCTGCTTTACAAGGTTTACACTCCTGATCAATTCTCAGACATTCTCATGCAAAGCTATGCAACTTTTATTCAGGCATGTCTTTCTCAACCTGGACTTTTAGCATAATAAAAGATTAGAAATAAAAGAAAAAAGACACAATAAAGGCCCGGATGGTCCTTAAAAAAACACAGATATATTTAGGGTATCAAATATCAATTCGGTACTAAAAAAACATTAAATATCAGTTAAATTAGTTATTTTTAGGAACCACTGTTGATCCCCTTTAAAAAGAGAAAAAAAATTAGTTATTTTTAGGGTAATTTTTTTGGATATTTTAGTCCCCATCAAAAACTAATTTGACCGATATATTTTAGAACAAAGTCGATACTTTTCATTTCTCGAGACCAAATATCTGTGTGTTTTTCTCTAAAAGATGTTTATTTTTCTTCGCTAAAGAACTTGACTTATTTTGATTTGAACTTCCAAATTCCAAACATGCATGTTACAGAATTTATATGCACTTGGGGCAAGGAGGATTGGTGTGACAACATTACCTCCAATGGGTTGCCTGCCAGCAGCCATCACTCTCTTTGGCTCTGATAGCAATGAATGTGTGGCAACGCTAAACAATGATGCTATTAACTTCAACAAAAAGCTAAACACCACATCTCAGAGCTTACAAAATTTGCTTAGTGGCCTCAAATTGGCTGTAATGGATATCTACCAACCTCTCCATGACCTTGTCACTAAGCCTTCAGAAAATGGTAAACATCTATCTAACTTTACTTTATTATTAATTCTACAAAGCCAATCTTATTATGGCTAACAGTCTTTTAAAAACCAAATCGAACCGGACGGTTCAATTGATCGAACTGGGTATCGGCTCTATCTACGGTTCGGTTATTTAGCGGTTCGATCACTCATTTTTTCCAGTTCGAGCAGTTTAAAGCAATTGAACCATAACCCAGAGATCTTGCTGGTTTGATGTCTAGTTCGGTTTTCAAAACATTGATGGCTAATGAACATGGATTATTAATAATTTTCCTTGTGCGGCATGCACTACTCTTTTCACAGGATTTTTTGAAGCAAGGAAGGCTTGTTGTGGAACTGGCTTGCTAGAGATATCTATATTGTGCAACAAGAAATCCATAGGAACATGTGCAAATGCTTCTGAATATGTGTTTTGGGATGGTTTTCATCCCTCTGATGCTGCAAACAAGGTTTTGGCTGATGATTTGCTGATTGCTGGCATCTCTCTCATTTCCTAATCCAACACTTGCTTTGGTTTTTTCTTTTTTAAGTGTTATGTGTGTTTGCTGCTGTTTAACGAGTTTGGCTTATGTAAAAGGAGCTTGAATATGTTCAATTACAAAGCTCATTGTGTCTTCATTCGCGTAATAAGACGAAAATTTGTATAAGCCTTGTGTTCTATTTCTGTTTTTGGGTGTTCAAAGCTGCTCTTGTTGGATTTTGTCTTCATAATTTTACTTAAAAAATTTAGTTTTATATTTACCAAAAAAAAAAAAGAATTTAGTTTTATGCCACAGATAAACTCAAACTACTCGCACTATAACTACAGATATTAAAGTTGAGTTTGGCATCAAATAGGAAAGGATTTTTGCTCACCCTGTAATGCTTAATTTTGTGGTGTGAACATCATCAGTATCTTTTTAAAATAGTAGTGTATTGTAGAAATCTACTAACAAAAGTGCCTTGTGCTCGTCCATAATTAAACATCAGCTCTAGGATACCAATCTATTTGTTCTCGGTGATTCTTTTCAAGGGACTATTTGAAGAAATCCATGTTTCGATCGAGATTTTTAGAGGATTTTGGAGAGCTAAGTCTAGGTGTTGATATATATTTGAGATTTTAAAAAAATTAAAAAAATAACAGGATAAATGATCATATAACATTTCAATCACACTTCATTCGTTTTTAGAAACATCTTATAGCTTTTTTAATTTTGAAAATAAAAACAAGCCCTCCTCTCCCCAACCCTCCATCCAAACATACCCTTAGTATGTGTTTGGATGATGTAATTGAACATTGAATTTAAACAAATGTAATTGCACGTGGTCTATCAGTAAGTTAAACAGTGTCAGTGCTAGGGTATAAAACCACACTGAAAAATGAACTTCGCGGAGTCTTCAGTTTCATCACACATGATGAACAAATCACAGAGATTGCCATTATCAGAAATCCACCCGACATCCTTCTCAACACCATGAAGTTGGAGAGTCGACTTCACCACGAACATTTACTAATACCTCCGAATATGGAGGGGACAAAAAGGCCACCAATTAACACAATCCAGAAAAGCCAGGCAAGAAAAATCCTTCAAAGGTAAAATTTGCAGGTACAGAACAAGCATATATAGAACAGCATCTGCAGGTACAGAACCTTCAAAGATTGTCTGAACAACTGCAATTTACAAGATAAAGTAATTCTATTTGAAGAATTTATGACAACAATCCAACAACTTTTTTACATCTGCTTCACTAACAAGAACTTCAGCATTCCCATTATTTTCCGCATTCTCCTTTACAGCAGTCCACTTATTCAGAATGCTGATTATTCTCCTGAGCTATTATTGCAAAGGTAAAGGGAAACAAATAAATAGCAATACATAAGTCCACATAAATAAGCATGTCAAACTAAAAATCAATATGTGTGGCAGGTCTTCTATAGCTAGATGCACTGGGATGGCTAGTAGCAAGATAGAGGTCTGAAGGTCAAATGGTTCAGAGTTAAAGACTAGTGATCTAATTATTCAAGGATCATTAGTGTTTTTTAAGAATTGCCCTTCAGTAACCAACATTGACAATAATTAAATGAAGAACAATAATAAATGTCATGAATTGATTCTACGAAATTAGGTACAAAGTAACAGACACACCAATAGTTGGTTGCAGTGGAAATGAAATGTGAACTGAACTTTAACAACAATATCAGGGATATGGAGTCGCAACTCTGGGGAAGGTTTTACCTAACCACCACTCCCAACCCAAGGGTTAATTCTTCAATTATGTCTGTGAGAATTCTCAGTCAAAGACTGGAAAAAAAAGGGGGTAACACCCGTTAATATATAATTTCTGCCACACATGTTCCTGATCACGTGTAAAATCCTTTGTAACATGTAGCATCATTAATAAATGGGGAAAAAAAAAAAACTGTCTTATATGCGAGACAGTGAAACAAACATAATATAAACTGGTAGCTAATGTAAATGATTTTGAATGTGAAATATATTAAAATTAAATTCTTTATTTCAATAGAAGTATTGTTTAACTCTTCTAATGATGCATAATTAGATGGTTACTATTAATTATCAATTTTTTTTTTGCGACTTGATCAAATTACCCCAAGAGAAATCAAAATAGATTCCTAATCATATCATCAAGACAGTATGCAAATAAAGGAATGAAACTAAATCCAACATCTTATATCTAAGAAACTGAAACCTCATTCCAAAAATTGTGATTCTTCCTAAATTTCAATTCCTATCATCCAGAGGGGGCCTCAGAATCACAAACAACAAATCCAAATAACTAAGAGAGAAGGATACAGATGTGTTTCTAGCATCAGCTGTTGAACCAGGAGAAGACAAGCTTTCCTGTTCATGACTGGAGTCAACAAACTGTTGGTTCAGAAGCTCATCTTCAATCAGATCAACTCTTTTGACAAGAACCGACACAAAGCGACATACACTTGATAAGCTCATTTCGTTTTCATGTATTCTGACCAGTATTCTAGCAATAACATTCCAGAGTGCCTTTCTTGCTTCCAAATCATCCGAAGCGAAAGGGAATATGTCAAGCAGACCACCTAAGAGACACCAATCTGGAAGGCACAATATGATTTACCATTATATTAACTAATTCAAAGATACAGGAAAAAAAACCAAATAAATAAATAAAGCATTGAAGCTCATGGATGAAAGTGAAAGAAATATATGTTTTACCCTGTGATATTTCGGAGGCATGATCAGCAACATCTGACAAAATATTTGCCATAAGAACTGCGGTAGTAACACAGCAGTTCCCAACCTACAGGAGATATCACCAATTCACAATTCTTTTTCAGTTATCCAAATCATTTCATTTCTTGTCAATCTATGAGAAGCACATATTAAAACCGCAAGAGGCAAAGAGCATGTAGGTTACCAGACGACAAATCAACTTTTATCAGTTATGATTATTTCATACCATTTTCTAGATCCATTTATAAATTCCATGCTTATTATTTGAGAAGCCATTTGATTTCCATGAAACTTGGTCTCGAAATTCATCATTGACATCGGTTTGGACAGCCTGAATAAGTTGGTGCATTGTGAAGTTCACTGCTTAACTGTATTTCAGCTATTAAAAAAAAAATCCTCCACAATGAAGGAGGAAAGCCTTTTTGGTTCAAGTACGTGTAAAAGTAACTTCAATTCTAAGCCACACTGTATTAACAAAATTGTTGATTTATCATCAACACCTGTAAGATCTCCTCTTGGGTTGCTTTTCCTGAGGCATGGTTGCAACCCTTTTTTTCATGAGAAGGACTCAGTATTTGAAAACCCTCATCTTGTCTGACTGAGCAAACCCACTATCAAACAACTATTCGCGACTTATGGAAATTGTGGAATATATCTGTGAGAAAATATCAAAAGTACAGTACACAGTTCGATTGATGCTACTTTAAAAAAAGGCAAGTTTGTGATGCATTTTGGAAGGGGAAAAAATATATTGCTTATATTGGAAAACTCATTATGATATTTACTTGAGTTCAATGAACAAAATTTTTCAGATTAAGACACTCCTCTGATAATATCTCACGCCCAAACACGGATGAAAACCAAAAACATAAAATATAACCATTAAAAATTCATAAATTTACGGGTCAAGTACCAAATTATTGATATCACCAGTTGATGTAAACTAAAACACATCTATATTGAAAGTGTTGACTACAACAACACTGTACCTCAACTTTATCTGGGAACTTGACCAGGTCACATGCTAGTTGAAAAAGCTCTTTACTTGAACATATTTCCTGAGAATGATCATCTATAACAGAAAGAGCTTCGATTGCACGAAGAATTAAATCAAGAATTGGGTACCTGAAATTTTAAGATATTAGATTGACACATCAATTCCACCAAATTGTCGGATGAGTAGTTACAAAATGTATCACTAATGTTGTCCGAATTGGTATCAGAAGATAATAGGAACATTGTAATTTCATCATTGTGGAATGGAGGGCTGTGGATCATGGTACCTTTCAGGTATTCTTTCACTCTTTAATTTGCTTATCTCAAAAGTCAAGAGATTGATCAATATACTTGCCAAACCAAGTTTCATCACGGGTGGAAGAAGAGCATCCACAACTTTTTGCTGACTTTCTAATATAGCTAATATAAGCCCTACGCTCTGTTAAAAAGTAAAATATTCTTAGCTATTGATTAGATGGAACTTGTATTGTGACACGGAAAGAATGCCAAAAAAAGCAATTAAAACAATCATATTAGTTTCCTCCAAAATTAAGTAAGTTTCTTGTGCAACATTCCATAGCATGCTTTGTCATTCTAACCTCTATAAAGATCAAAAAGTTGAAACCACGATTAATACAAAATATTCATTACCTTTTCTAAAAGTTGAAGGTTCAACGTATTTTCCGCAATCCATAATATTTGACACAGTACATGTTCGGACTGCAATGCCTCAGCCCATGTAATAGATTCACTACTTTGAAGACCCATAGTCAACAACCTGTTCACATAAGAAAAGCTTGTAAAATTAAGATATTATGACAAAAAGTAGTATGATACCTAATTTACAGCACAGCGTAAATAAAATTTTAGGGACAACTAAATAAAACATCATGCCCTTTTCCTATCTATTCAAACAGGTATATCTATGAGTCGTCTTCTCAAGAAAATCACACTGAAAAAGCAAAACTAGAATGTAATAATTGAATCATGCAGCAAAACATGCCAATATTTCTGCATGTCTCAGAAAAAAACAGTTCTAAAATCACTCTAAGCAGAACACCAAAAGGTGGCTAACAAAATAACTCTATACAAAATAAGCCTAGAGCAAAACAAGTTCTCTTTAAAATTCTAGCATTCCTCTCCAGCCATAAACAGCAAAGAATTGCAGAGACAGAGCTTTGCCACAAAATATTAGCTTCTTTATGTGAATCAAAACCTCTGAAATCAACTGAGAGAAACTGATGCAAATCCATAGGATAAACCCAATATCAACAAAAATCCCAAACAGCTTAAGAAAAGTAGCCATATAGCGATGCAAAATGAAATGATCCCCAGTTAATGAACAAGAATTACACATTACACATAATAGACATATGGGAGACAAAGCAACGAGATTCCATGCTTCTGTAACATGTTATTCATGTTACTGTTAATTCTGTAAGAACAGCAGTTCAAACAAAAGATTTGACGTTAGATGAGGCTTTAGACACTCTATTAGGAAATCGGGTAAAGAATAGAAAACAAGATTTACAAGAGAAGACTCCTGGGGTGTTAAGAGTCCATAGTCTTTCATCCGGATTAGAAGAAGGATGAACAAGTTCAGTAAAAGCAAAAGAGACTATAACTCAATAATCTCACTAGTGTGCAAGTTCATGAAAAAATAAAAAACTCCAAGAGGAAATGGACACAATAGCTAGGAATATTAAGATAAGCATGGAACATATACACATTTTTCTTTGATAAAAAGGAAAAGAAACAAACATTTAGTCAACAGCATGCTATAGTGGCCCCTAGCCGCTACAGGACACGCAATATTGGAGCAGTTTGGTGTAGCGGCTGTAGTGGCCACTATAGCGGCCATTGCGGCGAGATAACGTCACACCTCAAAATGAGATCGAAAAATCCAAAAATAGCCCTTAAAATTTAAACGTTGGGGATTTTTGTTTGGGTTATGTTAGGAATTTTGCAATTAAAAAACACCAGAACAACGTTAGGGCATCTCCTCTCTCACTCTGTCTCACTCCTAGTGTCATTTTTCAACCTCCTCACTGGTCAGTCACAACTAGTTATTGAGTTTTTATGTGTATATATATATATATATATATATCATATAAACTGTATAAAAAATTCAGAATAGCGGCCATCCGCTATCCCGCTTGCTATGATCTGCTATCCGGGATTGATAACACTGCATTTGATACTAGCAGAGTATTTCTTTCTCATAGAAATTCTGCATTGTAGAAGCAGAGTATGGAAAAAAGGGATAAAGATATGGAAATAGTAACCAATCAGATAAATTTGGTCCTTAACAAAAATGAAAGTGACAAGAACTACATCTACATGTGTCAAAAAAGCATCATACCGACATGTTTCACATAGGCATTGAGGATCATCCAGAAACAATTTGTCGACAATTATCTCAAGCAGTCCTTTTGTCGAGACTATATGCTTCATTGGAACTTCATGACAGGCAAGGTTCCCAATAATTCCTATGCTAATTTCCTGCAGCATATAATTAATCCATAAAAATATGTAACGAAGTAACATTAGAGCTTTCAGTCACCTGATAATTATATTTTCACAAGCAACTAAAATAATGTAGTCCGAATCATGATACATATTTATATCTTGGCATTGACTTACAGTAACACGCACGGATTTGCAAACGATGAGATTTGCTAAAAGAACTTCGAGTATGAGATTCTCCACCTGCAAGATTACACCGAGTAACCATTTCATTTCAGTTTATACGATAAAAAAGGTTGAAAGGCTCAGAGCAATGACAACCTAAATGTGTTAAGATCTCAGGTGAGAGAAAGTGACTGTCACGGTTTTAATATAAATGATTGGAAGCTTGCTGGTTGATGGCAAAGTGGGCAGGATCCAAAAACATACACCAGAATACATTTAAATAATCATCTATCATCTTCTTTAGAGGCCACCATGAGTGAAGTTGGAGACTTAAAAAAGGTTTCGCAGGGACCAGATTATGGCTACACAATACATCAAATAAACTCTTATTTGGAGAGACCACTACTGGGCCAGAACAAGTTTTGAATCAAAACTAATATATGACACTGTTAAGGTACAAACAAAGTCCCACATCGGATAAACAAGGGGAAGAACATGAGTTTATAAGCAAGGAAATGTCCCCATTGTATGATTCCTTTAGGGAAACGTCCAAAAGCAAATCCATGAGGGCTTAAAGCTTAAAGTGGACAATATCATACCAATGTGGAGACATATAAGACCTTTCGGTACCCTACAGACACCAATAAGTGTGTTTGGATGAGGTTTAACAACGTTATTTTGATTTAACTTATCTTTTGATTTGGTTAAAATTGGGTTTGAGGTGATTTATGTTTGTATGTTTTTGTTACTTGTAAATAATTTTTTTCTGGTTTAAGTTAATTAACCCACTGTTATTGTTACTTTAGCTAGCTGTCAATGAGTTAGTTACAGCTATTAGAGTTAGTTAGTTTCTTTTCCTTTCTCTTTGTAAACTTATCTAGTATAAATAGGAACTTTCTGTATATTGCTCAGTTCAATGAATTCAGTTTGATCAATTGATCAATTCACAAACCTTCTCATGAGTTCATTCTCTCTCTCGACATCGCTTCTACATGGTATCGGTTGAAATCTTAGTGGTTTCTCTCGCACTCGATCTCGAGGTTCTTCTCATATTCATCTACATCGCGATCCTCGCTTCGCGACATCGTTTCATCGATCATTTCACGCAATCGATTCCCGCAATCGTTTCTTAGGGTTCCACTGCTCGATCTCAATTCCGAATTCCATTCTTTGACTTCTGCGCAAATTCTACATTTCATCTATGGCACATTCTGTCGATGACTTCCGATAATGAATCCGGCTCACTCATGATTCGATAATGAATCTGTTCACTCTGAAATTCTGATTCCTGTCAATGTCTCTCGGCATGGCCATTCTTCTTCTCGCCATCGCCATGGAGATTGTTCTTCTCCGAGAAATTCTGTTTCTCGTGGCTATCAGACTGATATGCTTGATCCCTATTTCATGCATCCTAGCGATAACCCTAGCATCGCTCTCGTTTCTCCACCTTTAACCAACACAAATTATCATGCCTGGTCTCGATCGATGCTTACTGCATTACGTTCCAAAAACAAGATTCAATTCATTGACGGTTCTTTGCCGAAGCCTCCCGATATTGATCATTACTCTTTGGCTTGGGATCGTTGTAACACGATGATCATTTCCTGGATCACCAATTCTCTTGATCCTGAAATTGCACAAAGCATCATGTTTCTGGACACTGCGGTTGAAGTGTGGAAAGAATTGAAGGGTCGTTATTATCAAGGTGATGTCTTCAGAATTTCTGATTTACAAGAAGAGATTTATAGCCTCAAACAAGGTGATAGTTCCATTACTACTTACTACTGGCCTGAAAAGCTTTGCAAGAACTACAATTTTCGGCCCTTCTTCAACATGCCTCCGTGATGTGAAATGTTCCTGTCATGTTCTTCGAAAGTTTAGAGAGTATCGTGAAGGTGATTGTGTTATCAGATTCTTGAAAGGCCTCAACGAACAATATTCTCCTGTCCGTTCCCAAATTATGCTCATGGAACCTCTACCTAACCTCAGCAAGGTGTTTTCTCTGTTAATCTCAGTAACGCCGTTTAATCTTCCTCTTGACAATTCTAAATTTGTTGCTCAAGTATCCGGCAATTCTTCCGGAAGAGGCACTTCAAGTATATGGCAATTCTTACGGAAGAGGCACTTCCAAAGGTGTAGAGGTGATCGTGGAGGAAGGTCCTCTAGTGGTTGTGGAAGAGGAGTTAGCATTTGTTCTTTCTGTGACAAGAGTCACGCGGTTGATCTATGTTTCAAGAAACATGGATATCCACCTCATTATCGAGAAGAATGCTTCGTGAATAATTGTCCGCTGAATCCGATAATTGTGAAGATGATTGAAATCTGTTCTGAGTGCAAGCTGAACAAGATTCTGGAAAATTTAGTTTCACTGCAGATCAACACAAGGCTTTGCTGGCTTTACTTCAATCCTCTACCACATCACAACCACATAATGTGAATCACATCACCACCAGTCCTACCAATCATTCAGTATGATCTGTGCAGTTTCTTCTTTCCCTAAGGTCCATTCTTGGATCATAGACACCGGTGCCACAGATCATGTTTGCCATTCATTAACATGTTTTCAATTTCTGAAAACCATTTCTCCTATTTCTGTTCATTTGCCGAATGGTACCAAAGTCTCTACTTGTTATATAGGTACTGTTTCTTTTTCATCAGATTTTTACCTCACTGATGTGCTATATCTTCCCCAATTTTCTTGCAATTTAATTTCTGTTCCAAAATTAACAAATTCTCTTCCCTGTGACATTTTGTTTAATAAAAACAAACGTTTGATTCAGGGTTTGCCTACCCAGAAGATGATTGGTGCAGCTGATTTGCTTAATGGATTGTATATCTACACTTCCTCAACCAGCCTGCATCCCAGTTACCAATCTGCTTTACATTCTGTGAATAAACTTGTTGATACCAATCTTTCTGTTTCTGTTAATTCACTGCATCAGCCAGTTCCTTCGTGTAACATTTGGCATTTACGTTTTGGACATCCTTCTCATGATACTCTTGTTTGCATTCATAAGGATTTTCCTTTTGTTCAATGTAATAAAACCGATTTACCTTGTGATATTTGCTTTTATGCCAAACAGAAACGTTTACCATTTTCTCATAGTCATACCATCTCTAAAAATTGTTTTGATCTTGTGCATATGGATATTTGGGGTCCTTTTTCTGTCCCCTCAATGTTTGGTCATAGATATTTCTTAACTGTCATTGATGATAAAAGTCGTTTTACATGGGTGTTTCTAATGAAGCTAAAATCAGAGGCTTCAACCTTGGTAAAATCTTTTGTTGCCATGATTCAAACTCAATTTAACATTACTATCAAATGCATCCGAACTGACAATGGCAATGAATTCATGCTTAAAGATTTTTATTTGGAAAAAGGCATAGCACATCAAACATCTTTTGTTGCCACCCCTCAACAAAATGGCATTGTTGAGAGGAAGCATCAACATTTACTTAATGTAGCTAGAGCCTTAATGTTTCAAGCACAATTACCTATTTCATTTTGGTCCCATGCCATTGATCACTCTGTGCACTTGATAAATAGATTGCCAACAAAGTTTTGAACTCCAAATCGTCTTATCAGTTTTTGTTTCAGCAGAAACCAGATTTCTCTTTTTTAAAGGTTTTGGTTGTCTTTGTTTTGCATCCACTTTGAAGCATAACAGAAAGAAGTTTGATTCAAGATCCAGAAAATGTGTTTATTTGGGATCAAAACATGGTGTCAAAGGTCATATTCTTCTAGACCTTAAATCTAGAGAAAATTTTTTGTCCAGAGGCACTACATTTTTTGAATACATATTTCCTTTTGCCACTTCTATTGAAAAATCTCAAGACACAAATCTGTCAAAAACATTACCTGCATCTCATGCGTCATATGATTCTGTTTTTGATATGCCATTCCATCCACCTAATCCTTCTTATTCACATGAATCATGTTTATCACCTACAGCTCCTCCTAATCCCATTTTTCCTTCCTATTCGAACACTGATTCAGTTCCCTCTTCAGCAAATACTGAATCAGCTACTGGCAGTAATACTGAATCAGTTACTGTCAGTCCCAATAACCCAATTCCTACATGCATTCCCTCTTTGCCTAGGACTAGGAGGTCCTCTCGAGTCACCAAAGCTCCCTCTTACTTAAAAGACTATCATTGCAACTTACTTAACAATACAATCCAACATTCAGCTGCAGCACACAAATCTTCCAAAGGTAGTCTTTACCCTTTATCAGATTTTGTTGCTTATGACAAACTTTCCTCTTCTCAAAAACATTTTTCACTGCATATTTCCACTTTTTCTGAACCTACCACATATGCTGATGCTGTGTGTGATGAGAATTGGAACAAAGCCATCAAAGCCGAACTGCTTGCTTTGGAGAGAACTAATACCTGGAACTTACATCTTTGCCTCCTCATAAGAAAGCTATAGGCTGCAAATGGGTTTTCAAACTCAAATTCAATGCTGATGGAACAGTTGAGAGACATAAGGCTCGCTTGGTTGCAAAGGGCTTTACACAAACCGCAGCCTTGATTACTTAGAAACTTTTAGCCTGTGGTCAAAAATGACTACTGTCCAGTCTTAATGGCACTTTGCAGCCTCTCAAAACTGGTTTTTGTATCAACTAGACGCGTCAACACAGCTTTCTTACATGGAGACCTCACTGAAGAGGTATATATGCGCGCCACCTCCAGGGCTTAATTTGCCTAATAAAAGGCTTGTTTGCAAGCTTAAACGGCTCATTATATGGTCTCAAACAGGCAGTAGTCGGCAATGGAATGCAAAATTGACATCTACACTTGTCAATTCAGGTTATCACCAATCCAAGTCTGATTATTCTTTATTCACCAAAGTTTCTTCCCACTGTTTTACTGCGATTCTGGTTTATGTGGATGATTTGGTCCTTGCGGGCAATGATATCAATGAAATAAATCGGGTAAAACAGACTTTGGATGCACAATTCAGCATTAAAGACTTGGGTACTTTGAAATACTTCTTGGGTTTTGAAGTGGCACGCAACAAGGAGGGCATTTCTTTATGTCAACGAAAATACTCCTTAGATTTACTGCAAGATGCTGGATTATTAGGGGCTAAACCGTGCTCCACACCAATGGATCCTACAATCAAGCTTCACAAGTCATCGGGCAGTATTTTGTCAGATCCATCTCCTTATAGGCGATTAATTGGCAAGCTTCTTTACCTTACACACACCAGACCCGAGCTATGTTATGCAGTCAGCAGGTTAAGTCAGTTTCTGTCATCTCCTACTGATTTACATTACCAAACTGGTTTGCGGGTTTTGAAGTTCATCAAACAGAATCCTGGTAAAGGCTTATTTTTCAGTGCCAACACCTCTACAGTCTTGAAAGGGTTCTGTGATTCAGATTGGGGAGCTTGCCCCGACACACGTAGATCTCTCACCGGTTTCTGTTTTTTCATTGGATCCTCCTTGGTTTCGTGGAAAAGCAAGAAGCAATCTATTGTGTCTCGCTCATCTTCAGAGGCCGAATATAGAGCCTTAGCTCAAGCAACATGTGAAGCACAATGGATACTTTATCTTCTGCGTGATTTCAGAATTAAGCATACAACCCCTGCAGTAATTTACTGTGATAATCGTTCCGCTCTTCATATTGCCGCAAATCCAGTTTTTCACGAGCGAACGAAACACATAGAGATAGATTGTCACGTTGTCCGTGACAAAATTCAAGCTGGTATACTGCATCTTCTTCCTATCTCTACCAAAGACCAGGTCGCGGATATCTTCACTAAACCCCTACATTTGGGTCCTTTTGAGTCATGTAGTTCCAAGCTAGGAATGCTTGATATACATTCTAGCTTGAGGGGGGGGTTACTTGTAAATAATTTTTTTCTGGTTTAAGTTAATTAACCCACTGTTATTGTTACTTTAGCTAGCTGTCAATGAGTTAGTTACAGCTATTAGAGTTAGTTAGTTTCTTTTCCTTTCTCTTTGTAAACTTATCTAGTATAAATAGGAACTTTCTGTATATTGCTCAGTTCAATGAATTCAGTTTGATCAATTGATCAATTCACAAACCTTCTCATGAGTTCATTCTCTCTCTCGATTATCAGTTTCTACAGTTTTCCCTCTAAAAACAATTTGGATATTAAACTTAATGTAATTAGTCAAACCAAAGTTCGGAGAAGAAATTAATTAAGATACAAAGTAATCAAACATCTTATTTTTTACTAAAATCACGTTTTGACAGATGCACTCTCCAAAACGAATCCACACACTCACTAAGAATTAAGAAAGGAACTTAAATAAACTCTAAACAAAAATACAGTAGTACCATGAGTTCTGCATGTGTTCTACTGGCAGCTAAATCCCACAAAATACAACCATATTCTTCCCATGTGTCCTCTCCTAGAGAAGCACAAGATTGTTCAAATCCATCACCAGTATGTTGATATTCTCCTTGCGGGAGAGAAGATTCACGGGAAACATCAACATCCATATTCTCAGTTTCATTCTTGGATGATTCAAGGTGTTCATCATTGGAAATAGACGGTCCATCGCCTTCTTCTTTGTTACGGCCGGTACGCGATCCTTGGTTAGGGTCATCCGAAGCAACTCCATGAAAGGAAGTAGAATCCAAAGGCAGAAGCTTCCTTATCAAAGAGATTATATAACCGGGATCAACTGTCGTTGATAAATCAAAAAACTGCATCAGAAACAATTCAAAATAATCACTGAATACGAATTAATTAAAAAAAAAAGACAAATATTGCAATCAGGTTTTCATCTCCAGTTACAACTAATTTAAATTTTAAAGTAAGCAAGAAGCCACTGTAACTGAAACTAGAGTTAGCAATAGGGGATTAATTACCAATTAAAGCTAAAGCTTCCTTAAATTAATAATCATGAATTCAAATGCAACCGAAACTAGAGTTTGTAACTTAAGCGGAGGCGTTGAGGATAACCTCATCTGACGGAGCAGAAGGATGATGAGTGGGACCATCGGGCTCGTGCTCCTCTTCTTCTTCTTCTTCTTCAATTGCTGGATCTGCCGGAACCGTCATGCGCTTTGCCTTTGCTTGTTCCCTCCAATTTTACGCTACAGAGAACAGAGTGTGGTATTTTTTGTTTTTTTTTGTTTTTGGTGTAGTAACAGAGTGCGAGACTGAGACAGACAGACAGTACTGCTACTTGCTTCAATTTGCATCGATAACAGGTCAATTTCGATTTTCTTGGATGGATCTGACAAAGGCCCAAACTGATGGTCTCAGATTGGGCCAATGGAACTGTGGTCCATTCGGGCATAGTTCGAAATTCATTAGGGGATTGCCTAAAGCCACCCATTTTTTCTTATGTTTCATTTTTTTTACTGTTCCTACTTAAAATATACAAAAAACTTCTTCAAGAGAGATTTTAAAACTGTCACATTGCACCTTTTTATAAAAGTTTCTGTTTTTTAGTAGAACAACAAGAACCATACATTAGGCACATGTCCAGGGCTGTGCACAATGCAGTCTTTTGGAAAACCACACCTATTCTAATGGTTAACCTTGTCTATGGTTTAGATATTTAAATTGCACCAATTATTTCTTTAAATGTGGTTTAGTTTCAGTGAACTCATTTTAAATCCGGTTTTAAGCCAATCTGATTTTAAAAGGGGGCTTCTATTACTCCATTTCCCTATATGTGAATGAAAATTGAACCTCTGACCCACTGTGCTTGTGGAGTTGGAATTTGGAAACAGCGCTAGTTTTACACTTGTAAGCACTCCGCCTTGATTGTTTGAGAAGCTTCAACCCCTTTTTGAATTAGTGCTGCGTGACCTGCAGTAAAAGTTGGATAAGAGTAAAACACAGAAATGTGAGAGACCGGTTTAGAATCAGGTTACCGATTTGGGGTCAGGTAATTGGGCTATTTTTAAAATTAGGATTAGTTCAACAAAGTTAAAAAATTGTTTGGACTTTTCTAGTGCGGTGCAGTCTGGTTCATCCCTTTGGTGTGGTTAACAAAGATTTTTGCACACCCCTACACATGACCTAAGCTTTATCCTTCTTCTTTTCCCACTCTACCTCAACTAGGATTAAATGAAAACCCCAAATTACCCTTATCTCTCCCACTTCCCTTTCCCACCCTTGTGTGTTTTAAACTTTTTACAACTATGTCCCATGTAAGTGGCTCAGTGGTTGAGCTAAAGAACATGAAGGAGTTGTAAGTAGGAGGTGCATGGCTTAGATCCTTGTCACTAACAAAATCCCTCTCCTCTCTAACAAACTAATAACTAACATCTGCCTATAAAAAAAAAACTTTTTACGACTGCTTGAAAACTAATTTTTAGACTCACATTTTGATGTGCCAGAAAAAATTGGTTTTGGGCATGTAAAAACATATCATTTTGTCATCTAATCTCTGGAAGAAGAAAAAATTGCATTTCAAAAATTTAAAAAAATGAAAAAAAGTGTTTTAGTACAACAATTTTTTACCTAAAAAATTTATCATTCAAAGATAGCTTTCAAAATAAAATAACGAAAAAAATGAAAACTGGGTAGAGGTGAGGGAAAGGGAGACGGTGGGGGTCACATGGTGAGAGAGGACAATGGGGAGGGGTCCGCATGGAGAGAAGACGGTGGGTGAAGGTGGCTATGAGGAGGGGGTTGCATGGGGTTGAATGAGGGGGTAGTGGGATGGAGAGCGGGGGGAGGGGAGTTATGGTGGAGGCAATGTTTTAAAAACCGGACCGGCCGTTGAACCAGTGAGACCGCCGGGTCATGGTTCAATTGGTTTAACCGGTTGAGCCGTCGGTCGAACCGGATGATAAATAAATAAATAAATAAATAAATAAATAAATAAATAAATAAATAAGTACTAATTTTGAGAAAAAAGTAAGTAAAAATAATAAAAAAACAAGCAAAACCGGTCCAACCCGGTCCAATTGACCGGCCAACCCGGTCCAACCGCGGTCCAACCCGGTTCCGGACGGTCCAACCAGATTGCGGTCCAATTGGGTTTAAACCGGCCGGTGAGGGTGCCGGTCGACGGTCGGACCGTCCGGTTCGGTCCGGTTTTTATATCATTGGGTGGAGGGGTGAGTGTATCTTCTCATGTTGGGAAAAAAAAACATGAGGGTTCATGTTTTTAATTTCCACTTTTCAATCTCTTTATCTCCCATTTTAAACACAATTTCTCTATCATTCAACAAATTAGACGATGAATAATGATTCAACATGAGAAAAAAATAATAGTCCGGTTATTTGAAGATCAAAATCGACATTAAAATACAGATTTAGATTCTCTAAAGTGACTAAATGGTAAAGTGAGAAAATCAAGGGTTGTTATTTTAACAAACTCATGATTTGTTATGATGTACCTACAATATCTACTGTTGATTTATTTATTAATGGTTGATATTACTCACTTTAGACTCTAAAGTAAGTTACTCATTTTAAAGGAGTCGGATCCTTAAAATACATGGTTAATCAGTTCAACTACGTAGCTAATGAAGTGTTATGTTCGGTTAATGGATATATCTCAACTCATTAACCATTAAATATACATATAATAATAGATCATATTTGAACACCTAAACAACATGATTAATAACGTTCAAAATCATGGTTAACAGAGTTGATGGTTAATAAGTTGAGACATTTTGATATATCTATTAACCAAAAACAATTCTTCATTAATGGCGTAGTTGAACTACATTAATCACGTATTTTAATGTCGATTTTTTATGTCAAATTTTGTTGATAATCAAGAAACATTTCTCAAAAATAAACATGGTCCAAGAGTGTTTCGCCATGGAATTGGGCTCCTCTCCAGTTATTGGAGAGTCCAGTTAGAGAGAGAGACACATATTAACTGGACTCTCCAATGACTGGAGAGGAGTCGGACTCTTCGCCATGAGAGAAGGGAAAAGCAATGCGTCAAACTTAGGTACAGTACCATTGCCGTACTGTTCTTATCTAAAATCAACTCAAAAACAATGAAACGGTTTTCACCCTAAAAACTTGCCCAGAACCAGTTTTTTTGGCAGTTACTTACATTTACGGCGTAGAACATTATAAACAGTTCCTTATATAAGTTTTTCCCAAAAGCAATCCCCAAGAAAAAAGAAACAAAAAAAGAAATTAAATATCGATAACAGAGAGAGGACAGACGCATTCGAATTTGGAGGCAAATATCAGCCACACAATATAATAGTAATATGCCAAATAATAAAAAAATAAAAAGAACATACATAAAATTTTCACTTTTGGCCTTTTTGCTGCTTATCCTTCTCCTCCGTCCTTCCCGGTCCCATCAACTTCATCGGAACATGATAATAAATTTAGAAATATAATAACCATTATATTATTATTATTATTATTATTATTTTATGAAATAAAATTTAGGATGAAGGGGATGATGCCCCAGTCCAAGATAGGGAAGATCTTTGGGCTCTTTGAGCACTTATAAAGGTAATTACATTTACCTTACCCTAAAAAAACCAGTAGAAACTCGAACCCGCGACATGTCGGATATAAGTCCTATCATGCTCCACTAGTATAACATTATTATTATTATTATTATTATAAGAGCCATGAAATAATAATAAAAAACAACAATAATAATATAAAAAATTAGGATAACATTCAACTGTTTCTTTTGATCGCTACGCAGAGTGAGATACAGCTCCAACTACCAACCCATTCCGTTCACGGCATGCATGACCACCGTAACTGTCGCCATAGCCACAACCAAACCTGAACTAAACTAACATGGCTTTAACTTGGCCGCACTTGCAACAGTTCCGTTTTCAACCCTTGCTCGCGCGCACCAACTACGTCTTCTTCTCCGATCTCACCGAATTCCGCTCTCTCGAACCGCAAAGGCATGATTTCCTCACTCTTCTTCGCCGGAGCAAGATCTCCGTTGCGTCACCGCCGGCGCTGAATCAGGTGAAATGCCTCGGCAGATCCACGGAGGAGAAGCAGTGGAGCGACGCCGAAACCGTCGTGTCTGACTCCGATGAAGCTGCGGATGATACAAATGGTCAGGCTCCGAGCGTTTCTGCAAACAACGATGTCGAGTCTCAGAGGATTGCCACCACCTCTTCTGGCGATTCTCTCTCTCTCGGAATTCGGGAACCTGTTTATGAAGTTCGTTCTGTTTACTTCTTTTTTCGATCTATTTCTTGTTATTAATCTTAATTCTGAAGTTATATTGTGGAGTTTATGCATTTTCCGGTTTTTCCTACTTCGGAGAACTAAAACCGTTGGAGGCTAGAACTAAATTGGAAGCTTCTTGAATTTTATTGCAGCTTCTCCAGTTTTGCTGGTTTCGTTTTTTTACTCATGTTTGTTGTGTTTTCTTTCTCCTTCTAAATATGTGAATTGTGAAGGTTGTAGAAGTGAAATCAGATGGGACAGTATCGACTAGAAAAATCAACAGGAGACAATTATTGAAATTAAGTGGTGAGTAAAATGCTATGCTTGTGCTGGAAGTTGAGAGTACTCAATATTTTGTGCTGCTGGTATCTTATCATGTTCTATTATTCATGCAATGATGCTGTGCTTCTTTCACTTTCGATGGGCTCAAATTCAAAGAAGGTTCTTATAAACATAATTATTGTAATGCGATTTGCATAATGATTGTATTTCGATTGGCCATTAACACCTACGCCATGTTGTCTTCTATTATTTTTTTCCAATGATATCCTCCGTTATTGAACACTGCCAAGTGCTAACCTTTTTATATCATTAATTAGTTTTGTTTTCCTTTTCTGTTTGATGAGCGTTCAATTATTCAGGTCTTCGTCCACGGGACATTCGAAGTGTGGATCCGTCATTGTTTTTGACAAATTCAATGCCTTCTTTGCTGGTATAATTCCTTGTCTTCCCACAATCATTTCTTAATACCTTGTGGTATTTATAAACACACATTTAAGTTTTATGAAGATGTCCTTGGAGTGCTCTGTTGTCCATATTATTATTGTAAAGTCCAGATATCTTTGTTTAACATATTTAAATTTCATTATATAATTGAAAAAATGGGATTTGAACTAGGCTTTCATCCTCATCCTCCTGATCCCCCCTCCCAAATTGCTGCAAAGCATTATCTAGATACAACCAAGTATATAAATAGGTAACATGGAAAACTATAACTGTGCCCAAAAAGAAGTAGAATAAAAACTACACAAGACATTGCTATCAAATAAGAATCTAATCAGTTTATCATGAAGGTTGGATGAAAAGTTGTTCTTGAACTACTTCCTATATTATGCTGTTCAAAAAAAAAATTAATGATTTCGCGCTCATAAAATTTAATCTACTCCACACACACACACCCCTTTTTGTTTCGGAAAGTTTATCCCATATGTGGCTAAGAGAAATATACAACATCGATATCAATTGCCATCTCTTACAATTATTTTTTTTATATATTCAATTTCCTTGTCTTGTATTAGGTCCGTGAGTATGCTATACTTCTAAATCTGGGTTCACTACGAGCAATAGCAATGCAAGACTGTGTACTTATATTTGACTATACACGGTATTGTTTTAATTCTGAAATATTTCATATATTATGAGATGCATTACTGCCATTATTTCTTTGATAAAGTAAGAGTGAATTGAAACCAAACTTATACCTCTATTGATATTTTATCAGTAAAGGAGGGCAAGCTTTTCTAGAGTCATTGCTGCCTCGGCTGAACCCCAAGAACAACAATGGAGGGCCATCAATGCCATTTGAACTCGAGGTCTGTTGGAATTTGCTTCTTCATTTAACATGCTGATTACTGAATAGGAAAAAAAACAAAACAGAATGGAGTTGCTGTCACTTCCAGGCATAGTCTTGTGCATAATGCTATGTTTCATATCTAATTTTCTGCTATATCTTTACGAGAACATGGTGATTTTCGGTCCTATGAGACAAAAGAAAGGAAAGAAAAACTGATTTGAATATGGTTTATTTTCAAGGGTTGAAATATGATAGTTAGACTCGGGCCTGAATCAACTTAATAGCAGTATCAAAATAAAGTTCATTCTTTCCTAATTTTATTCCGAGGAATGAGGATAAACAAAAGAAATAATAAAATAATACTACAGTACATATTTATGGCCCAAGGTTTGGAAAGGGTAAAGTTGTTGGTTGTAGTGGATGTTTAGATTTACCATGAATATTAATATAAAAATAATGACAAAAATATATCAGACAAAATGGTAGTTTAATTGTAAAAGATGAAGCAGAAGGATCTAAAGATGGTGACAATTGCAATGCAGAAGGTCAAGAAAAATGTTGCCTTAAAAGTAAGTGAGGTGTCAAAAGAGAAAGCATACATGGACCCTAAACGGTTACGACTTTTAAGGAGTGGATTTCCAAGTAATTGGGTTGAAGTCTTGTTATTTGTGGCAAATGCCCTCTTTAAAAAACTGAAGGAATTTGAATATTACTGTTCATAGCATTCATATGATTGGTTGGTTACTGTGGATGTAATTTTGTTCCCATTTCATATGTTGTTGACTCATCCATGTTACTTGTCATCATAGGCATACTGCTGTGAGCTGTCTTCCCCCTACTTATTTTTCAGGTTGTTGAAGCAGCATTGCTTTCAAGAATACAACGTTTGGAGCGGAGACTGATGGACTTAGAACCTCGTGTGAGTATGGAAACATAGTGAGTAAATGAGTATGTTTATGTTGATTCTTTTGGTTACAGTTTTTAAAAAATATTTTTTGCATACTCAAAATCAAAAATCCCTGTTTTGTCTTCAAATTTTGATTTTTTTAAAAGCTTAAACAAACTTTTTTAGAAGTGATTCTTTTTCCAGAATAAAAGTAATCTTTCAGGAAAAAAAACTGACATAAAATAGCTCTTTGCATAGCATATGGCTAATGGCAGAGACTTTCTTATTGAAATATCTTACAGAGTAGACTGATTTGTTGCCTTATGAGTTTATAACGGATTATAAGTTTCCATCTTTTTTCTGTCTCCGAATTCACTCCCGGATTGGAATAACTATGTTCTCTCCCCCCTGCCAAATAACTAGGTTCAAGCTCTTCTCGAGGCCTTGCCAAATCGGATAACTGGTGACATATTGGAGCAACTTCGTATTAGCAAACAAACTTTGGTATTTTTGTCTATTTTTTTCCCACTAATCTTCAGTGGTTATGGGAGAGAATGACTAATTTTATTTTCTTCCTGCAAATTGCTAGGTTGAGTTAGGCTCGAGGGCGGGAGCTCTCAGACAAATGCTACTTGACCTTCTGGAGGACCCTCATGAAATACGCCGGATATGTATCATGGGAAGAAACTGTACACTTAATAAAGGAAACAATAATGTGGAATGCTCGGTGCCCTTAGAAAAGCAGATTGCTGAGGGTATGCTGCTAGATATTGAAGGATTCTTATTTGTTTCTGAAATCAATACGGATCTTCTCATTCTGCAAGCAACCTATAAAATAGCTCCTCATTTACTTTTTTCTCGTGATATGTAGAGGAGGAGGAGGAAATAGAGATGCTTCTGGAAAATTATCTTCAAAGGTTATTCTCATTCCAAATGTGTGCATTACGTTTCATAATTGATTATTTGTGTGTCTGCCCATGTGTTGTGACGGCATTGGATCTTAGGGAGAAAATCCGAAAAACCCAACACTCACTAGCAGAGAACTCAATGGATTGAATGAATTCTGGTGCAAAGTGGGTGAGCAAATGCATAAACAATATTCAGAGTAGAGAGTAGAGAGAAGAGATATTTTGTGAAAATGTTGATTAATTCCAAATGAGGCACAAGGCCTTGCTAAATACAACTATCAAAGGCTAAATGGGTAAAATAACATAAAGTAAAACTAATACTTAAAATAACGTAAAAATAAAACTAAGGCTTAAAGAAATGCTACAGCATAATATTGTAACAATACCCTCCCCTTCAAAACATCCTTGTCCTCAAGGATGAGGATTTCCTAGTGCCATGCTTAAGGGGTAAGGTCTTCCATTTGAGTAGAAGTGGAGGGACATGAACTCGTCCTCGGTCGATCATTTTCCTATGAAAAATGGCCATGTATGCATGTCTTTGAAAGATTCCCATATATCCTTGAGAATGTTGGGCAGTGGCCGAATTTTGCACTTGGTAAAACACCAACTGAGACACCAGAATTAAGTTGTGAGTATTTGAATTGTTAGGGGAAACAAGGAAGTTTATAATTGAGGCCCCTTGGAGCTGAAAAAATGCATCCCAACCCTTGCTAATAAAATCAGAGGTGTGATCACCAGTAATGGAATTAAGCATCCCTTGTATGTTGGAGTTGTGAGACAAAAATTTGAGGACTATAACCATGCTGACCACACCACCACTGAAGAAACCAGCAACTACAATGGCCTTGCTCTTATCTATGGTGTAACCAAGAGGTTCTAGCAGTAGATTATCTACTACTTTGACTGCATAGTCTTGAATAGAATGTACAGTGGCAGCTGCAACAATTTCCCCATGGATTGAAACAACGTCAGGGGTGAACACAGTCATATACTTTCCATCAGAAGTACCATCAGCCCATAAAACTCGAACAATGGCAAACATTAAAAACTCCAACTTTTCTGCAGTAAAGGATTCACCAAAGGGTACAGCGACAATAGGTTTCCACAGAGAAACAGGAAAAGGATAAATGGTTACCTTGGAAACAGTCGTAGTAAAATACCACCTTCTTGGTAAAGGCTCACATCCTCTGAAAATCTGTTTCTGTGCAACACTCCAATCATCATGGCAAGGTAATTTGTGTCCCTGAACTTCCATGGATGTAAAGCTACAAGGAGAATTTTCAAGAGTTTTCTGTCTTACCCATGTATAAAACTACAATCGCTCCTCTTGTTGGACCATCACATTAGCTGTGAGTCTAGTTTGCTGTAGCTGCCAATTAAAACTCCTGCAAAGAAATGGAGCTTGTAATTCATTAACACCCTTTACTAGCACAACCATTGAAGTTATGGCCTCTAATGTGCATTCCCACAACTTAGCTAAACCCAATTCAAGAAAACTACGAGTGCTTCTAATGATAAGTAACCAAGGCTTAGCAGTAGCTATTCTTGCAATAGAGATGGCCATTGCTATAACAGGATGTTCTAACAGAAGTAACATGTGTGCACTGAATAAATTCCAGCCCTCCATCCTCTTATTAAGTTCTTCACAAAAAACAAGTTTGACTTCCCAGGAAGCAACAAATCCATATATATCAAACTCAGTTAGAACACTATCAATAGTCTGGGGGTATGTATCATCAAATACAAAAAATTTGTCCTGAACAACATCTTGCAATCTGTAATTTTCTTCTTCTGAAATTTCTGAGGTTGAACTAATTGACTTCTTCTTATTTGGTAAACTTGTTGTTGTAGGGACACCTACTTCCCAAATATTAGGAACTGTCAATGGTATAATGGACACAAATCACCACCTAATTTCTTGGCCAAGTCCAAACTCAAACAAGTTTGAGTACTATCACAACCAACCAATTCCTCTCCATCTACTGGTTTTTCAGCCTTATACAATTGTTCTTCTTCCTCCTTTTCCATCACTAAGATCCTTAACCTCCTATGTTTCAACTGATGCCCAGGGGTGAACAATTCATCACAGAACATACATAACCCTTTGGCCTCTTTGTTAGCCATTTCAGATGCATTGAAGCTCCTAGGTGTCTTGTTAAAAATAGGTTTAGTGTTCTGGGTTGGCACATGGGTGTTGTTGTTCACCTTAGGTTTGTTGTGAATGGGTACAGGTCTAAAACGATATGTGTTTATGGATGGGTTGCAAAAATTCACAGTGGTGTTCGATTTCTCATGACAATTGGGTAGGTCATCAACATGTTCAATGGGTGTAGGCTTAGGCAATTTAACAAGCATTTGAGTGGTATGCTTCAATTCAGTTAAGCAAGGGTTCAAAGGGGAATCAGAATCAGAATGTAGAATTACCTAGGAATCCACCATAGAATTCTGTGTAGAGAGCAGATTTTGAATTGGAGCTGAGGGTTTCTGGGAAAAACCCCTATCTACTTCCTTAATCATCGACCCATCTACTTGGGTAAAATCAGCTTCTAAACCCATGGTTGAATTGTGATTCAGAGTTGGAATCGGGGTTCGCTGGTTACCATGGGAAGGTTGTTGGAAATTTCTTACAATCCCTGGAACTATCACGTGTTTTTCAGGTTGTGACTCGTCGGAACTTCTTGGGGCTGCCATCAAAGTATCCACTGATTCTGGTGCGATGAACAGAGAAGTTGGGGCCGAACCGCATGGGAAAAGGGTTTTGGTCGGAACTGCGATTGAGGCTGCGGTGGGAAAGCTGAGATTTAGCTGCAGACTTTCCTTTTCTTGTTCCCTTGTTTCATAGTGATTATGGGTTGAGACCGGAAATTTCTGGACAGAAATAGGCGAACCCCCTTGTTGGCAGTGTCCACCTTGGTTTCTGATCAAGGCTTTGATCTCCTCAAAACCTGACATGAATTTATCAATACTGGACAACATATTTTCTTGTGAATCTACGAGCTTCTGGAGCACCCGACACCAATGTTGTCAGAATCGCGAGTCAACGCGATTTTACGATTCTTGTGCAAAAAATCGAGTTGAATCGGTCGAAGAATCGGAAACTTGGTTAATCGGAGGTGAATCATCGTTCTGAATCGCTTGAATCATTGAATCGCATCCGTTCCGAGTTTAGCGTTTGATGACTGCACAGAGATCGTCGTCGGCCGCCGTTCAAAGCTTTAGGGTTTTGGTTTGAAGGTCGCAGCTTTCGCGACCTGTTTTCCGAAAAGAAGGAGACTCGGGTATCATGACCCGTTTTCAAAATCCCTTTCGCGACCCAGTTTCTGTGTTGAAAGCCCACTGCCACGTGCGTTTTTATTATCCACGTGCGTTGTTCCACCTTTTTTAATCTCTCTGTTTCTTCCCACGTTTTGGTACGTGTCCTTTCATTTTATTTTATTTTTTATGAAAACGCATCGTTCCATTCCATTGGGCGCTGACCATGGCCTAATATAATCGTTCCAACTTCTTCCAAATTCTTTCTTCACTGCACATTTATTTATCTTATTAAAAAATTGTTCCAATCTCTTAATCTCATACTCTATTTTGAATGCTAATGGTTCCAAGACACTCCCTTATAAATATTCCTCTCCCTCTGCCTCTTTACTCTATTTGTCTCTTGCATATTATAGTTTTAAGTTTTATGAATTTTATTATGTTTTGCAAGTTACGATCCTACGATTCTATGTTACGATTCTAGTCCGAGTTTTGATCCTACAATTTGATTGAATCTTACAATCTGTGTTACGATTCTCCGTGTTACGATTTTTTAGCCTCCTACCGATTCAAGTCCGAGTTACGTATTTGACAACATTGCCCGACACTTCATCGCGTCAATTTCTTCTTGATCGTACAATGCGTCCTCCATGGGTAGAAACCAGGTCGATGCTTTGATACCAATTGTGACGGAATTGGATCTTAGGGAGAAAATCCAAAAAACCCAACACTCACTAGCAGAGAACTCAATGGATTGAATGAATTCTGGTGCAAAGTGGGTGAGCAAATGCATAAACAATATTCAGAGTAGAGAGAAGAGATATTTTGTGAAAATGTTGATTGATTCCAAATGAGGCACAAGGCCTTGCTAAATACAACTATCAAAGGCTAAATGGGTAAAATGACATAAAATAGAACTAATACTTAAAATAACGTAAAAATAAAACTAAGGCTTAAAGAAATGCTACAGCATAATACTGTAACATGTGTTGAGGATGTATATATGATATTTGTAGTACACTATACAGCATTATTACATGCCGTCATGGTCTTCCTTTTGTCAAGTTTAAGAAGGCAATAGTTACAGCACTGACATGGTGGAAACAAGTTGAAACCAAGAATCTTAAGCTTTTACTTAACATTAATATTCATACGCAAGAGCACTACATGTTACAATCCCATGGATATCCAGAAAGCTCTCTAGTCTATGTCACAATATCCGAAAGGAATCTGCATTAAGAAGCAAGCCTCACGGAGCTTTCAAACTCAACAATTAGTTGATGATTCTGGCAAATACTAATTATTTTTTTTGGTAGAAAGTTTAACATCTCGAATGATTTCATCTCAGAGTTGACTTCTATGTCTAACTGTACTTGCAGATGTGAATCTTGTCATGGTCAAGCTGAAAGGCTTCTTGATTCTGCAAGGGAAATGGAAGATTCTATAGCTGTCAGTTTGAGGTTTGAATCTCTCTCTCTCTCTCTCTCTCTCTCTGCGCCCGGGGGGTTAGTCTTGTATCAACCGATTGTAGATTACTGCATTGGAAGACTATATAATTTAATGATAGGAAGTTTAATGCTCTCCCACAGCCACGTTATGCTAACCATGGGATTGTGTTTGGACTGTTATCTTTAGATCCATTGTGAAGTCAGATTAGGCATTGAACCCTTCAATACCTTATCCCATATTGTCAATGAAGTCAAAATCATAATATAATATTATTACATTCAAGGACTTCGAGTAAGATAGGTGACAACCAATCAAGAATTTCAAAATGCATTATTCAGAAGCCATCTCATTATTAAGAATGCATGAAATATTTGCTCTGTTGGAAAGTTAAAAGGACCATCCAGCTTCCTTCGTGCAAGGGTGTTACATATAGTAACTTGAAAGCATTATGCATTAAGATACCATAGATTAGCTTAACTTTAAACTCAATGCAAGAAAAGCAATTTGTTGATGTCAATATACAGCTCTCTATCATTACTAACCTTATTTTGTTCTAATAAATTTGGTTTCATTAAACAGCTCACGAAGACTTGAGGTTAGCAGGGTGGAACTGCTTCTCCAGGTTGGAACATTCTGTGTGGCAATCGGTGCCCTTGTAGCAGGTACAGATTTTGGGTTACTCTTTGAGACAGCATGTGCAATGGGTTGTTTAAACCCACCCATAATTTTGACCAAACTTAATTCAAATTAATCACACTCAAGTCTACATTAATCAATTAACGAAATCAATTTTGCTTATCAGTGATTGAAGTGGACTCAAACTTGGTTAATTATAAACTTTGTTGGTGGTTTGGGTGACAAAAACAACCCCACTGCACTCATGTCTTAAAATCTGATAATTTTTTTATCATTTAGTTCTGAAATTTGGCTAGATATTAACATGCATTGTATCATTTATAACCACCTAGGTACATGTTCATATTTTATATAAATTTGCTACTATCATGATCATGGCAGAATTTTGTTGTTTTGATATACTTCTCCATGGAGGACTTTTCAAGATTTAGAATCTGGAGTTGCTCAATTTGATCTCAAATGGAATGTAATAACGGAACATGCAGATTAAACAAGAACTTTATGGTTATACGGCATGAATAATTACGTCAAATGCACAAGACTGACTGATTTATTATCTGAGAGAATATTATGTACACTACTTGATTTCATATCAAGTTATATTTTCATGATTTCAGGTATATTTGGCATGAACCTGAAGTCCTATCTTGAAGAACGTGTGGTGAGTTACTGTCTAAAATCTTATTCCATGCATGGCTAGCTTGATTCTTTTTGGAAGTTGTAGCCAACCAGTCTTGTTAAAATAACCATATTTGTGGATTTAATGCAGTTTGCGTTTTGGCTGACAACAGCTGGGATAATTATTGGTAGCATCATTGCTTTTTTTGTGATGTATTCCTACCTCAGAGCAAGGAAAATATTTTGATCAGATGAAACTTCAAATTTAGGTAATTTTATTACCTTTTAACCTGTTTCCCCAGCAATACTGCTCTAACCTTTTTTTATCCCCTGAGATCTTGAGTATGAGACAAAGCTCGTGATATTACCAATATAACATCTTTAACCCATGATATGTAAAGTATTTCAAGGCTTCTAACGACCATCCAAAAAGGATGGAACTAGGTCAAGTCTCCTGTCGAGGGCCTATGACATAGCTTACATTAGGTCTAGACTAGGTTAGGCTCATTTACAAATAATTAGGCTAAGGCTTTTTTCAAAGTCTATTTAGCTAAAAAGGCAACGGGTCAACCTATTTAAGTAAAAGTGAATAAGCATGTTTAACATAAACATTCAATCATATCACATCATAATATTACTTTTTAGAACTTGTTTACACTATGACAAGAAAGTGAAATATAATTAGACGTCTGTGTAAGCAGTGGCATATCCAGGACCATGGGCTAGTAAGGGCAATTTATTTTAAATAATTAATAATATATTATAATACTGATAAGTAAAAACGTAAGAAGTAATGTTGAGAAGTAAAAATGAGAGAAGTAATGTTAAGAAATAAAAATGTTAAGATGAGAGTGAAAATATGTTCACGATGCATAACGTCAAACGTGGGTGTAGTTCTTTTACCGAATAAAGTGAGTGCAGCAAAATATAAAATTTAGGACATTGAGTGCAAAATTGTTAAATCAGTGCGGTCGAAAAAAAATTATAGATAGTAAATAGAGTTTTATAAAAGTGAGTGAGTGCATATGCACACCCTAACTTACAAGTAGATCCGCCTTTGTGTCTAAGACTTGTTTATAAAATATCATGGCATAGTCGTTAAATTCATAATTTAATAATATTTTTATTGTGACTATTACTATTATATTATATTTTATTATAATGCGTTAAAATAATATGCTTATTAACCGATTAAAGATCTAAGAGATTACCAAAAAAAAAAAAATTAAAGATTTAAGCCTATTGACCTATACATTTAGTTAAGTCTATAAACTATTTAACAATAGCCATGACTTATTTAAAGATCTTGTAACAAAATAGAATTTTAAAGTCTTTCAAGCCAAGCCTACTATTTTTTTTGACTGGACCAAGCTAACTATTTATAAAAGTTCAAGCCAAGTCTTAAAAATAAACTATATCGAGTATTTACTTTTTAGATTTACTCATCAATATATCATAATCATGCATTAACTATTAAGTCCTCCGAACCTGAAGGGAATCTGATTCATTTTTCAGGTGATGTTAGATTATGAAGAAAAGTAAGCATCCAACAAATGCAGTGATTGCACACGAGGATCAGTCATCCAAAATGGGTTGGAAAGTATGAGCGATACTACTCACATTACTGAGCTGTAACAAGCATTAGTAGGGGATAGACACTTTTTTATTGCTCAACGATTTCACAGTGGCTATGAGCCATCAGCCATCAAGAGACTCCTCACTTGGTCGTTGCTTGTGTAGGTGTTGTGTGCGCTAAAACACTCAACTTTCACACTATTTTTAGCATCAAGGTTATACTATATACGTAAGCACTGCATGAACGTAGTTGAATGCAGACGTCAGTCAGCACTTTAGTTTGTAGTCTATGATCGAGTGAATTTTTAGGGTGATTATAGTATGTCTAAAATCAGTAAATCAGGGTAATTGTAGGAAATGATGTCCACAGTCACGCGGTTCATGGATCAGACCAATCCTTATGGAAAAAAAATTAAGAAAGTGTAAAATTTACACCATAAAAACGGTGAACATATATCTGACTCCATTAATTGTCAGGTTGAGCCTACCGAGTTCTTGTGAAAGTTTGAAAGATGAGAAAAAGGAAGCAGCACTGAGCTTGTGGTGCTGGTGCTCACCGGACAAAATAAGAAAAGAACGTGCATGCTGCTCAACTTACCTTTGGCTTTCAAAAATGTAACTACATTGCGTTTGCATCTCCAGATTCTGTCAAAATTCAAAGAAAAATTTCCAGAAATCGTTGACCTCAGTTTTGCGCCTTCCTTTATCAGACCCTACCAGTTTTACACTCTTCATAGACAGACATGTAATTAACTAACTATCGAATTCATTTAACACCCAACTATCCACAGTTTAGTCACTTGCTGAGGTTCGAGTAGGATGTAGTTGATTAAAAATGTTTTGAACATTTAATTACCAAATGTCTAGAAATTTATGACACTGTAAGTGGTTTAAATAGTTTGAAAATGGAAAGGCTTGTGTAAAATTGGCTGGTGTAATTATCCTTTTCTTCCCATTTTGGAGCCAATAGAGTGCGGGTTAGGGCATCTTTAGGTGAAGTTGATGGACGGACTTTTTCAAAACGGAGTTGACCGATGTATGCAAAACAGCACTATCCTGTACTCCGGTAGAGATACTGAATAGAATTGTAAACTGGAAAATTTGACAGTTAAAATTTTAATAATTTTGTAATTTACGTATGTAGATATATTTTATCATAATTTTAATTGATGGTTTTCAATAATAAATAGGATTTCATACTCTATTTTCTAAAACCTATTCACTGTGTGTTAAATTGAAAATTTAAACTGAAAGGCCAAACTCACTGACTCCATAGCTTGAACGCCGATCATGGACGGATCAGAAACACTTTCCGTGATATGGATGCGTTACAGTATTATGCTGTAGCATTTCTAATAGCATTTCAAGTCTTAATTTTACCTTATGTTTTTAGTTTATTTTAAGTCATGTGGTTGTCATGGTTTCATTTTACCCATTTGGCCCTTTGAGGGTTGTATTTAGCATGGTCTTGTGCCTCAGTTGGAATTAATCAACATTTTTACAAAATATCTTCTTCTCTCTACTCTCAACTTTGAATATGAACTTTACTGTTATTTGCTCATTTTGTACCAGAATTCATTCAATCCATTGAATTCTCTGCTTGTGAGTGTTGGTTCTTTCGGATTTTCTCCCTAAGATCCAAATTCCGTCACAATTGGTATCAAAGCATCGACCTGGTGCTTCCATGGAGTCCCAACTCGATTTACTTTCTGCAAAGACGGTTTTGAATGCTTTAGAAGTGGGTAACAAGATGGAGATGAGTTTATGTTTTCTATGTGATAAACCATTTACTGTGGAACACCAATCAGCACATAAGAACGTTCGGTTCATTGTGATAGAGAAGGAAGACGAAGAATCTGATCACGAAGAAGCAGATATGGGTGATGAGTTGCGAGAAGAGGAGTGTTTATCGATACCTAAATCGGATTCGCTGAACATGGGACTTCCTCAGCAGGAGCGTTCTTCAGAAAACACCCTGGGTACTCATGCTGAAAAACACGAAGGAATTCCAGGAATTGCTGGAGATTCTCAACATTCGTCCATCTGTAACCAGCAAAACCCAAGATCAACCCAGAATCACAATTTGACAATGGATCAACCCAGTGATGCGGTCTCTTTAAATTTGATAACCCCAGTGAAGCCGAGAGTCAACCCCACAGTCACGAACCAGGAGAAACCCACATTGTGGGTTAAGCGACGGTCAAGAGAAATTTCAAGCTCTCGCCATCAGATATGCTTCGCACCACCGCAAATGTACTTCTCCAACCACCATCAAAACCCCTATCACGATCTCGTTGCCGATCCAGTTTCGGAGATCGTGGACAAACAGAAGGATGTGGATCCACTGCCACTTCCTGTACCATTCCATCTCATCAGTGACGGTGCCACCCCCACTGCTGCTGTCGCTGGTTCCTCCACCATGAGCGTGTCGCTCCTAGATACCGGACCTTACAACCCAGGCCCACTCGGTTCACCACTTCCAATCCCAGAATCTTGCTTTCATCGTGTTATTAACGGTTTTATGACCCAAGGAGGTGATATCTCTGTTGGAGATGGTACTGGAGGAGAATCTATATACGGCCTCAAGTTTGAAGATGAAAATTTTGAGTTGAAGCATGAAAGGAAAGGGATGTTATCAATGGCAAACTTTGGTCCTAATATAAATGGCTCCCAGTCTTTTATCATTGATCCGGTTGCCACCACAAAGAGACTGGCAGCAATTGCCAATTTATTACAGACATCCAATTTTTCTTTGATGCCTTATCTTGATCCAATTTCACTTGAGAGGCTGTCTAGAGTTGATGACATTAGAATTGGGGATATTTCACATAAGGTTTGTCTATTTTTTAGAAATGAGGATTACTTCCAAGATGCTTATGCTGCTGCCATGACTTATATCCCTCAATACTCTTGGTATGTTGATGTCTATATGCATTATGTTTTGAAATTGCTTGCTGATTGGGTCTCTGAGTGTTGTAGTTTTGTGTCTTGGACTTGGTTCACTCTTGAGTATAGCAAATATCAGTGGTTAATTCCTTGGTTGACAAATGATGGTTGGGGAAGTAACTCTAAGAACTGGTTTGGTTTATGTTGTGATACTGAGAGTTGGGTTAAGTATACTGTAGACAGAATTTGTGTGTCCTTTAATGATTCTGCAACTTCTAGGGTACTCATTGATACTATTTCACATGACAATTATCAAATTGAGTCTAAGAGTAGCCAGCTGAAAGCAGTACCACTGAGAGGCTATTGTTATGAAATTATTAATTGTAGTGAGAGTTCTGATCTTGAAGAAAAAGAGACATCCCAATTGGTTTCCAAATGCCAAAATCGGAGTTGGAGTCTCAACTATAGTGGAAAACTCAACATAAGCTATCTTGAAAGTAGTGACTCTGAGATGAGGGGCATCGTTTCTGCTAACACCAGTTATATTATTTGGAATTTTCTAACAATGGTTAGTGCTAAAGAGTTTCGAAATAATGAAAGTTCTTTCCCCATAACTAGTGTTTGTTGGGCTCGAGATACGGGAGCAATGCTTGATCAGTACTCTAAATTTGTGATGCTGGTTTTTGATGATTTAATCCCTCCCATATACAATGGTGTTCTTGTTCCTGGAGGCTTTAGGGACAGAGGAGTGCAAGAAAAAATTATTGCATCTAAATATGCTTGGGGAAACAAAATTCAATTTCTTGGCATTTGTCTTGGAATGCAACTTACTGTTATAGTGTTTGCACAACCTGTTCTTGGTGCAAAATATGCTGATAGCACTGAGTTTGCTCCAGATGCCAAAAGTCTATATGTCATACTTATGCCTGAGGGATCAAAAACACATCTATCTATCTATCTACACTGCTGCAAACTCTGCAACTAATGAGTCGCGGCTTCTTAAAATTGATGACTTTTTTCTGTATGCAGATCATCCAAATGCATATTGGACTGGCTGTCTCACAAGTAGGCCAGCTTTAAAGGGTTATACGAGAATGGTGAGTAGTCACTATCAAGAAATAAGGCAATTGGGTTTTTTACAAGGAAGGAAGGAAAAGGAAGGAATCAGGATCACATACTAATGCATTAATGGATGCTTTAGCATTTGCTCAGCATCACAATACTGTTAGTGGCACAAAAAATCAGCATGTTGCTGCTGACTATGCAAATCAAATCTTAAGTGGCTATGTAGAGGCAAAAGAGTCGGTTGCATATGCATCTACTTTCTTGGTAAACCATATAGTCAACTCACATGTGATACACCAGGAGACAGACTTCCAGCAATGCCTACTTCTTAATATAAGCTACTATTATTCTTCAGAAGCTAGTTTGGCTAATGGGAAAAACATGGTGGTGATTGTTGATTTTAATCCTTTTGATTGGAAGCTTGGCACAACACATCTATATGCCACTTCCTTCCCTTTAGCTAAGGGTTCTCTGCTGCTCCTTCAACTTGTTAAACTGGTGGTTGTTTTGCATAGGAAGATGCTAAACTGAGGAGGAGTTCTTGTTATTAAAATTATGCTCAAATGGAAGACTTTACCTCCTAAGCACGGCACTTAGGTGTGTCATCCTTGAGGACAATGATGTTTTGAAGGGAAGAGTATTGTTACAGTATTATGCTGTAGCATTTCTAATAGCATTTTAAGTCTTAGTTTTACCTTATGTTTTTAGTTTATTTTAAGTCATGTGGTTGTCATGGTTTCATTTTACCCATTTAACCCTTTGATGGTTGTATTTAACATGACATTGTGCCTCAGTTGATTAATTTTTACAAAATATCTTCTTCTCTCTGCTCTCAACACTGAATATGAACTTTACTGTTATTTGCTCATTTTGCACCAGAATTCATTCAATCCATTGAATTCTCTGCTTATAATTGTTAGTTCTTTCGGATTTTCTCCTTAAAATCCAAATTCCGTCCCACGATGCCCTTACCACCCGAGAAACCAGAGTTTTTGATTGAGTAGCTAAATTGAGAATCAAGGAAGTTTAAAAATATATATTTACGAAATTGTTTTTTATCGATACCCATTTCGATAAAATTTTATTCGACACTTCACTTGCACAGCCGAGTATAGCCTACGCCTCATATCAAAAATATCCATCTCTCTAGCGAGTAGCGAGGTACTCAAGGTACATAGTATCAATCTATTATCTATTTAAGCACCAAATAGGCTCACTAATTTACCAAATTAGACACTCATATTCATGACAAGTGTCTTTTTTAAGGGTGAAAAAGACAATTCCACCTTCAATTTTTTCCTCCAAACCCTACTTTGTTTGTCCTATTTCAAAATTTAAAAACAAATCCTAATATTCTCTCTCTCTCTCTCACACGTATCTCCCTCCTTCTTCCTCCATCTTTTTCTTCCTCTCCTTCCTTTCCTCTGAGCCTCCACCATCATCTTCTTCCTCCTCCTTCTCCTTCCTCTACTAAGCGTCCACCATCACCCTTACTTCCGGCGCCATCTTTTTTTTTTGTTTCCCATGAGAACCACCATGCCGCCACCACTTGCGGCCTCACTTCCGCCGCCGTCTGGCATCGTCTGGCCGATATAACACCATAGCCATTCTCCTCTCTTCTTCCTCTACATGTTGCACTGAATGATTTTGTTAAAAGGAGCTCAAATCAAAAACCCTAAATCATGATCTGAGCAACTTTTAAAGCCACCGCTACCGCCGCCAAATTTCCACGCTGAGTATTGGTCGCTGACCACTTACTTTTATTTTTAGCTTGGTGAGTTGATTGTCCTGTCTTCCTCATATTCTTCTTCAAATATCTCTGTGACGATCTTGGTGGACATTACTGCATAATTTTGTGCATGAACTCCTTCAGCCATCAAATCATTTGCTTTAGAGCAACTACAGACAATCAACTTTTCATTCTTTCCTTCTTCACATTTTATTCCTTCTGTGTTTCCAATTTTAAAATATTTTTCATTTTTTTCAAAAATGCATTTTTGCTCCTGCAATGGACATGGAAAAAAATCAGGGGTTGAAAAAATTGGATCTTTCATTCCGCTAGGTTTTCTGCGTTGTTTGGTTAAATTAGCTAAGTTTTTGACATTGCAGGCTGGGTGTTGAGAGCGGGCATTGAAATATTTCGACTTACCTAAGGTGAGCACTCATGTGACCATTTTGAGTTTCTTTGTGTCACTTTCTTTTTTATTTTCTATTAATGGTTTTTTTTCCTTCTGAACATTTACCCTGTTTGCATTTGCAGGACCTACAATTCTGTTGGTGAGGAACTCTCACTTTCTCTGAGGTTAGCAGCTGGCACAAAAAAATTAGTCATTATGCTTGCAGAAATCTCCTTTTCTTTTTCTATTTTGTGTTTGCAGCTGTTTCTGCTTCACGGGTTCATAATTTGTTATGTGTGTATGTAATTTTATGTTTTAGGTTTTATTTGATATTGAATACCAAAATATACTTAAATGTGTTCATCATTGTATCTTTAGTTCTGCGGTTTGTTTTACTGTTTTTGCATTTGATGTTGCTCTGTACTTTTTCTTTTTCTTTTTCTTATGTCATATCTAAGATTTGTGTTATAAATTGGTGTGCTAATTGCGACTTCATTATATTGGATATTTTGTTTCTTTCAATTTGTCTTTCACTTCAATATGGTAGGCCTTTCAAGCAGCTTAGAACTACTAATCTAATATTTATTACCCATGAAGTTGCTGACAATGATCTCAAAAAGGGAGAAGAAGATGGGGATAGTAGGAGCGGACATACTAATTAGTCCCATACGATCTTGCAAAAATGATCAATTACATTATTTCAATGACAAACTCAAACTATTTGTAGTTGGGCATTCACAGGTATTTATGATTCATGTAAATCATCCTTTTCACCTGCTATTGGTATTTTCCATGGGATACATTTTATATATTTCTCATCCATGTGTATGTCATATTCATTCCTGTGAATCATCCTTTTCATCTTTTGCTTATGCTCATCATTGTATTTCAAGAATACATTGATATGCAATTTCTCAAAATTATGGATTGAGCATTCAACCTTAGATTATTTTTTTATTCTTTTTGTATGTATATGATGTCAATTTGAAGTAGGCAGCTTGGTTTAGTGCACTTCCATGGGAACAATGGCAATTTTGGGAATATAGGACTCGATGGTTATTGTTGATAGAAGTTATTGCCCTCTGCAGAAGTTGGAAGAGTGGGCTCGGGCTCAAATGATGCATGTTTACTCCTAAATTGCATGTTTGTGGAAAAATTCTGGGCATTGATTCTGTAGAATTTTGGAAACATATTAGAACTAAAATAATTGATTCTCGACAGGTTGAGCTTGATCTCGACATTGAGCTTGATCTCGATAGCTATTGACATGATTTATTTCGACAGCTTGATTGTGATGGGTCTTGATGCTCCAATAGATAGTTGTCTTCAAGCTGTCTAGATCAAGCTCAACCTGCCGAGATCAAGCTCAACCTGTCGAGATCAGGATTGACTTCGACAGCTTGAGGACCAACAGCTTGAGTTTGATCTCGACAGGTTGAGTAAGCTCAATCTGCCGAGATCAAGCTCAGCCTGCCGAGATGAGGATTGTCTTCGACAGCTTGAGGACCAACAGCTTGAGTTTGATCTCGACAGGTTGAGCTTGATCTCGACATCTATTCACATGATTTATTTCGACAGCTTGATTGTGATGGCTCTTGATGCTCCAATAGATAGTTTAGTCTTCAAGCTGTCGAGATCAAGCTCAGCCTGTCGAGATCAGGATTGACTTCCACAGCTTGAGGACCAACAGCTTCAGTTTGATCTCGACAGGTTGAGTTTGATATCGGTTGAGCTTGACAACCGAGATCAAACTCCGCCAACATCAAACTCGTCGCTGGTCCTCGTCGCCGGTCAATCCCGATCTCGACAGTTGAGCTTGATCTCGGCGAGTTGAGCTTAAACTCGACTTGAAGACAACTATCTATTGGAGCATCAAGACCCATCACAATCAAGTCAGTTTAAATAAATCATCCGAATAGTCATCGAGATCTGTCAACCGAGATCAAGCTCAACCTAAGCTCAACCTCGACGAGATCAAGCTCAACCCGCCGAGATCACGATTGACTTCGGCGACGAGGACCAACAATAGCCGCCGAGATCAAGCTCAACCGAGATCAAGCTCAACCTGTCAAGATCAAACTCAAGGTGTTGGTCCTCGTCGCCGAAGTCAATCCCGATCTCGACAGTCGAGCTTGATCTCGACAGAGTTGAGCTTGATCTCGATACCAAGACTTCTATTGGAGCATCAAGACCCATCACAAGAAAAACTATCTATTGGTCATTCAAAAATTATTAATTTACCTTCTTAAATTAATTGTTTTGATGGACATATATTGTTAATTATTTGTACAGATGAACAAAGATCTATATTTGACACAATAATGCAAGCAACAACCACCAACAAGGTGGCATTTTTTCCTATATGGTTATGGTGGTACAGAAAACTTTCATGTGGAAGACATTAGCTTACGTGATTATGCTCAAGGTCATATTGTATTGACTGTGGCATCCAAAGTGGTATTGCATCTCTTTTGTTACCAGGTGGAAGGACAAAGACACTCAAAATTCAAAATTCTGCTCCTACTTTAGAGAACTCTACTTGCAATATATTCCAACGAATGTAACTATTGAAATAAGTAAAGATAGCAACATTAATAATATGGGATGAAGCTCCAATGGCACATAAATTTTATTTGAGGCATTGGATAAAAGTTTAAAGGACATCATGGGTAATGACAATGCTTTTGGAGGTAAAGTAGTTGTATTTGGGGAGACTTGAGACAAATTCTACCAAGAGTTCCAAGAGGGAGCCAGATCGACATTGTACATGCAACAATCAATGCTTCATATATTTGGGATAATTGTCAAGTATTAACTCTCACCAAAAACATGCGTTTGCAACATGGTTTGAATAATTCAAGTACTACCGAACTTGAGGATTTCTCAAAGTGGATTTTGAAAATAGGAGATGGTAAATTGTCTGAGCCAAATGATGGATATGCAGAAATTGAAATTCCAGAAGATTTTTTAATTACAGATTTCAATGATCCAATTCATGCTATAGTCCAAAGCACATATCCAAATTTGGGACAGCAATACAAAATTGAGGAATTTTTGCAAGCAAGAGCTATTCTAGCTTCTACAGTTGAAACTGTAGATCAAATCAATGAATATGTTTTGACTTTAATTCCAGGTAACTACTATTTGGTTTTATGCTTTCTTATCATCATGCAGTATAAGTCTATAATTTTACACATAATTATAATGTTTTTTCATAACTTAGGTGATGAAAAGGAATTTCTTAGCTCAGACTCTCTTGATAAGTCAGAAGCTAATGGCAGCCAACCATATGAAGTCCTAACACCTGAATTTCTATCATCACTCAGAACCTCAGGTCTTCCAAATCATAGAATCAAACTTAAGGTTGGCACTCCAATAATGCTATTAAGAAATTTAGATCAATCTGAGGGTTTGTGCAATGGGACTAGATTGATTGTGACAAGATTGGCTGATCATGTTATTGGAGCAAAAATAATGTCAGGGAAGAACACTGGAAACACAATTTACATTCCTCGAATGTCTATGCCTCCGTCTCAGTCACCGTGGCCTTTTAAGCTTATTAGGAAACAGTTTCCTATTATTGTCTCATATGCCATGACTATAAACAAATCTCAAGGGCAATCTCTATCAACTGTTGGACTATATTTGCCTCGACCAGTTTTCAGTCATGGCCAATTGTATGTTGCAATCTCAAGAGTTCAGAGCAGGCAAGGTTTAAAGATATTAATACATGATAATGAAGGAAGACCATTAAAAACAACTACTAATGTTGTCTTTAAAGAGGTTTTCCAAAACCTCTAGCAAGTAAGTATTTTATATACTTATAATACTCAATCATATTTGACTCTTCTACTCTATAACTATGACCGGTACGATTTTTTTTATCTTACTAAATTGTATTTCATTTGCAGCCAAGAACTTGACTGCAACTATTGCTCTTTTGTGAAAACCACACATTTGCTTTAAAAGGACTTCAACATAAATATGTAAGTACTTAGCAATAGGTATCAAACTATATTCATTGAACTCTCTCATAATTATCAATTGCATAATTTGATACAATTCAAACTTAGTAGCAATTCTATCTTCTAATACACTTTGATAACTCATTTGTCACCAACCAAAGTTACTAACATATGGATGTCTTCTTCTTTGCAGCATTTTTTTTGTTCATATGCATTCTGAAAGTGTACCTTCAGATGCATGTGATTGGTTTGTTTCAAGTGCAGCTTTGATGAAAGATGCAGATTTGAACATAAATGCGGCAACTCAACCACTTAAATTAGTTATTCTGCACTTCAACTTTGCACATTATCTCTTTTGCTTTATAACTATTGTTTATTGCTATTATGAGTGGAAAAATTGTATTTCAAAGACAAAAAATTCATTTACATGTTTCACACTCATTCTTTGAAAGAGGATGCTTATAATTGACAGCTAGAACTACTTCAACATAACATAACACAACGCGTCCCGTCCCGTGCGTAGCACGGGTATTTTGCTAGTTATAATTTATAACTAATAATCCCAGCATTGAAATTTTTTACTTCCACAACCTGCATTTATCTCAGTTTACAGCTTAGGAAAAAAAAACCATAAGTTACCAAAAAAAAAAAAACCTAGAAACTATGGTTCGGGAAAATGATGTGCGTATAACGAATCCTAAGCTATGTTTTAGGTTAAAAACCCAAATGTGAATTACTAAAAATATACCAAAAATTAGGACACAAAAAATGCCATGGTAAAGTCTACAGCAACAAAATCTGATATAGACACAAAAAATAAACTCATTCAAATGTACAGTTCAAACCCCTAAAACAAATGATGTGCGCATTTTGGAAGATGAACATCTAATCTAGGGACAAGTTTCAAATAAACTCTCAAAAAAAATCCTCGTGGTTACAAATTAGTGCACTCTCCATTGAATATGAAGGAAGCTATCTTTCAGACATTCTGTTCAGTAATAGGTGAAAGAAGTGGTATCACTCCGTTGCAACAGATATCCAGCTCCCCTTATACCCCCTACGAGAAGGGCTTCTCAAATCACAACCTCTAAGCATGACCTATTCGCACATATGCCTTAATATAACAGTTAAATAGAATATCACGCTCCAAGGGCCATCATGACTTACCATATAAAAATAACAGGTTGCATATCAACTTCTATTCAGACGGCTTCGTAGACTGGAAATCTTTGAGTGACTTAGGAGGATCAATGGCCATATTCCCCATACCAACTTCCACAGCCTCCTGCTCAGCCTTTTCCCTCAACTTTTTAGACTTTTCCCCATCAATAGCATCAGGTTGCACATTAGTCAGTGAGGGCTCGAGAGTCCGAGGACCTGCACTCATCCATTGATGACTAAGGCACTGAGAAGCCGTTGGCCTCTTTTCAGGGACAAAATCAAGTAATGGAACAAGGAAGTCAGCCATGTCACTTGCATCTTGTTCACTGAAGTCATACTTCTCCGTCAGCACCTTAGTAAGAGGCCAGAAACGCAACCGGCGAATGTGCCTCAAATCACCATATCTATTGAAAAAGTCCCGGGAATAGCGGCCGCCAAGTGCAATCTGAGCGAAATAATTGTTCAGTTTTTGAGGATGAGAACAAATAAAATATTGATACTAATGAATTCAAAAAATGGATTGCAGTAATGAGTAAACTACAAATATTGTTTCTTTTTCTGAAGGCAGAAAAATTTCATTAAGACAGGAAAAGAGTCGATACAATAGGATCATAAAGATAGTGTCTATAATGGAGTAACTGAATAATATGTGGGATAATTAAGCATCTATTATGTGTTGAATATTTTTCTTTGTTAGTATATCAAGATTCAAATTGATAATATAACAACTTTGGCGTTTTAAAGCAAAATACCAAACATGCTCACCTTGCGAGGCATCATTCCAAGAAGCTCCATCATCAACGCCAGATGATCCTGGAGAGTAAATTTTGAAACCTCGTCAAACTAATTCCTTGATTGAAGTTGAAGTCCGAATAACCACAGCAGTATTTCACATTATTGTACATTTTTTTTCCCAAGAGAATAGGAAATGATGGCATTAACAAAAGGTAAAAACAAAAACAAATTCACCAGTCTCAACTATTTACAATGAAACGAGGACATGGAATCCCAAATATTTTAAGGCTTAATTGCACGTTTAATCCCTCTACTATAGCTAATGTGTGATTTTGGTCCTCAATATTTTTGAGCAAATTTAATCTATCTATTTTTTTAAATTGTTGCAATTATGTCCCTCCATCACTTTCATTCTACTTAAAACTCTCAAATTCTCATTTTCTACTCAAAATCCTCACAAATTTAATCGATTAGATCACTTTAAAACCTTCTTCCGCTTAAAATTCACCAATCAAAATTCGTTCAATATAATAAATAAACTAATATTTTTCCTTTTCAAACACTATTATCACATTCTACAAAATCCTTCAAATTTCTACTAAATTTTGTTACTTCTAAACTTCGAAAATTATTCATATTCCAAACCCATCACAAACCCCCTAATATTAGGATAGGAAATGAGAACATAAGGGTTTTATGTAGATAAGAATTGATGGTGGGACCAAATTTGCTTGAATTTAAAAATAAAGGAACCCGATTGGCTCAAAAAAACTTGAGGGACTGAAATCACATATAGTCCAAACTAGAAGAACCAATCATGCAATTAAGCCTAATTTTAAATTAGTTATTTTGCCACTTATCGATCTAAACTTTAAAAGCCTTCACTAATAGGTGCCATAAAAGCATAGTGAAGCTTCAATTCTAGGAAAACCAACAGAATAAACAATAAATATATTCAAAAATTGAGAAGACTGCAACATCTTCAGACCAAAAAGTCATACTTTAGCTGATTAATAATTTCATAATGCTATTGAGTAAAATGTCTTATGAGTGATCTAGTCGAATAATTACAGACTGAAAGCTAAACCTCTATTTCAAACTTCAGAAAACAAAGCTGAGCTTAGTAGCGTAAAATCCTTAGTTGTAATGGAACTCCTGTTTAAACAAACTATTTTGGCCAGAAAAGTTATCAATCTATCCACCTTAAACCCACTTTTGGAGCACAACAGTAGAAGAAGCAATTTAAAAAAGCAATATTCTCTGTAAATGTTTCCTTATCTTTAACACACATTTCAAATTCCTAAGACAGTAGATATAAACGAAGAAAAGAATTCAAAAGAAGATACAGTGATTATTTGTCTAGGCAGCAAAGAAGAAAAAAAGTACAGCACTTCAAGCAACGGCAAAACTAAAAATGTCTACACAAAAATAAATAACTAACATCATGCATAAAAATAAAAAAAAATGAACACTTAGCAATATCAGTAGAAATAGTCTTCAATGCAGATCAAATGTTAATTCAGTAGTAGTATTAGACAACAATCAAACCAAACAGTTAAGGACAACTTTCTGCCCAGAAAAAAAGAATGATAACAAGCCAGTTTCCAAAGCCAAAATGATGATGATGATGATAAAGCAAGCATTAGATGATAATAGACAGAAGAGAAGCCAACCGGTTCTTTTGAAGTCCAAACAAGTGCACTTACCTCATCCCTATCATAGTTTTCACCACTGTGAGGATCAAAAAGAACATCGCCAGTCGCAAGCTCAAAGCAAATACAAGCAAAGGACCACATATCTGCTGGAGTTGAGTATTTAGAACCAAGAAGAACTTCAGGACATCTATACTGCCTTGTCTGGATATCATTTGTAAATTGTTTATACGTCCAACAAGCATTACCAAAATCAACCAGCTTGCACTTAAGATCGACAGCTGCAAGCAACTTCTTTCTGGTAGAGCGGCTACCTCTCCTACGACCGTGACTTCCTTGCGGAACATCCTTTATCGATTCATCTTTACTCACGGGACTATTAGGTTTACCTTCACCAGATTCTACACTTGGTTTTACATCATCACTACAATCATCTTGCTCAGGTGCTTTGGAATCCTCCTCTGCAACCTCGGGATTTTCCTTCCCAGTACAACCCTGAGCTGCTTTTTTAGCCTTTTTCCGCATTTTCTTTTTCTGATTCTTGGTCAGATCTCCATTCAAACTTTTAACATCTTTTGTGGTCCCATTCTTGGACACAGTCTTGTCCTTGGTGTTTGGAAGTATGAGTGGGACTCCTGATTTTCTAGGATCCTTAGATGGATCTATCGGAGACAGAAGCAAGACATTCTCTGGCTTCAAATCAGTGTGTAATATAGAAAGCTCACGATGCAAATAATCCAAACCCGCCAAAATATGGAAACAAATTTCTTTGACCATGGGAAGGGGAACGCCTCGATAATCACTATACTTGATAAGGGTGAGAAGATTATCACCAAGGAATTCAAAAACCATACAAACATGCTGGCCATTAGGCCCTGAATGCTTAAAGTGATCCAAAAGCTTTACAACGCATTTCTTGTCCTCTAGATCCCCATCAGCAATTTGTTTGAGAATCTTTATTTCATCCATTGCTGCTTCAGTGTAGTGCTGAGCACTCTTTTGAATTTTCAAGGCAACATATCGCTACAAACAAATATTTTGCCACATCGTTAATAGGCTTCCAAATTAAAAAACAAAGTATGCGTGTTAACTGGGCTCTCAATGAATGAAGAATAACAGTCAAATAGTGGATTGCCATCTAATGATAGGACCTCCCATGACACAATGGAACGACCAACAACGTAACAAATTAGAAAAAGGCACCAAAAATATGAATAAATATTTACAAAATCAAAATTTTTTACCAAAGCAGATAGAGAGAGAGCAATAGCCAGAATAAAAATAAAAAACAGAAGATCAAGCAGCATAATCTCCTGATTCTTTTATTAGTTGAGTTTTTTTTTAAAAAAAAAAGGTTTTTAGTTGAGATTTGAGAATAATAGATTTCAGTTAAAACTAAAAATCATTGTCTAATAATCAAAATAGTTCAAAATCCAATATCACTATCTTCATTCAATCACCAAGGTGGTTGGGAACTTTGGACCATTTGGTTCAGGCAAGTCCTTCGTTAGTTGTTCCATAGAAAACACAAAATAAAGCATACATTTAGGTCAAGGTTCTCTATCCCAGACACAGTGACACCCCTTCATAACCCAAAAACACCAGACTTAATTGCCAATCATAAAAAGTCAAAAGCATTAATTTTTAATCTGAGGAAAGAAACACAACACAAGGAAAAGGTCACTAACCGATTTGTGAGTATCCCAAGCGAGCCAAACGGTGGAAAAATGACCCCAACCGAGCTTACTCTGCACCACATAGCACCCATTTTTGAAAGTGTCACCAATCCGAACCGCATGGTATCCTCCGCGCCTATAATCCTCAGTGCCTTCATCCTCCGAACTGTAATCACTTACCTCATTGCGGTCCTCAGCCATTGAAGCCGAAAGACAACCCTAAACCCTACCAACTACTATATATCGATATCGATAAACTGAACCCGCAGAAAAACAACAAAAATGGAAATTTCAACGACAAAGAATCGATCTGACCACTAAGGGTCACGGATGAGAAGGATTAGAGTATGATAGAGGCAGAAGAAACCCTTGAATTCAGTGAACGGTGGAAATGGGAAATTAGGGTTCTTAAGTAGCGTTGGTCTTGCCGGGAAAACAAACGAGAAATAAAAAAAAAAAACAAATTGTTTGTACAGAAATAAAGCAATAACAGTGTATACTAATTTTTTATGAAAAGCAATAACAGTGTATTCTTTATGAAAATTTATGATTGATTTCCGGGTAAATTTTTTACAATAACAGTGTAAGTGTATACTACTATTTTTTTTTTTTGACAATAAGTGTATACTAATTAAATCTTATGAGAAATAGGGACATACACCGTCACTATAAATCAGTTTTACATAGACATTCAATGAGAGCTCGTTATTTGATAGTTATTTTTAAAATGCGGTTATGAAAGTGGTTGACATGGCAAAATAATGAATTCTTATTGGATGTCTGTGTAAAATTGGTTTACATCGACAGTGCATATATATTCTTTAAACTCAAATCTTATTATAAATATTAAGAGTTTAATTTATACGTACCGACGGTGTAAAAATATTTTATACATACATCCAGTGAGGTGTTGTCACATTATTTAATGAGTTTAAAAACTCACATTATTTAATGAGTTTAAAAACACATGATTTGTCATACTCATTAAATGATGTGGCAACACATCATTGAATGCATGTGTAAAATATGTTTACACTAACAATGGATATAAATTAGGATAAAACTTGGATGTTGTTCTAAATATGCTGTTCTTACTGTTCTAGACACACACAAAAAAAGTCTTTTTAGTAAAGAGGTAGTTTTAGATGCCCCCTTTGAAAAAAAGTCATGACAGTTAACTTGTATATTTAGTGTGGAACAACACTAACAGCATGATTGGAACTCTATGTAAGTTTGGTCCTCTAAATTAATAGACAATTATTGCTCCCTTTGAAAAAAAAGTCATGACAGTTAACTTGTATATTTAGTGTGGAACAACATTAACAGCATGATTGGAACTGTACGTAAGTTTGGTCCTCTAAATTAATAGACAATTATTGTTTGTTATTTTTTGGTACTAATTATTGTTTATTATTTTATTATAATATAATTACATTTTAAATATTATTATAATGTGACAAGATGATAAAATACAAGTATTGTACATATCTTTTTTTCTTTTTTTTTTGGTTACAGAAAGTTTAGATTGGGGGAGGCTCATCCCTGTGCAGGGCTAGGGAGAACCACCAACCTGAGCCAGGATTATATCTAATTATATTTTCCGTCAAAATAATATCTATTTATATTTTATTGTTTTATATTTATATTATTATTTTAAAACTTTGTTCATAAAAATGATAAATGTAAGAAATTGTGTAAAATTATTTACATTATTATTGTATAATATTTGAAATCTTATAAGTTTATGAATTATTTATTACTACCTCTGGTCCATATATAAGAAAAAATTCAAAAAAAAAATGGTCTTAATTATAAGAAAATGTCACAAGTTTTAAGATATATTAATTGCTAAAGTGACTTTTATACTCTTATTTTATTTTACTATAAATTCATCTATTTCCTATAAGAGTTTGGTATAAAATATTTAATATAAAGGCTATATTTGAAACAACCTTTCAAAATTATAGCATTAAATGAACTTCCTTGGTTTTGATGATTTTTGTTTTCTCCTCTTATATATAAGACTAGAGATAGTATTTATTAGTTTAAATGAGTATTTTTTTTACGAGAGTCTAAATGAGTACTTAGAAAATACTTTTCAATAAATAAAATTTTGATAGGAGTTAAATTTAGTCATGTCAAATCACATTTCATCATGATGTGACCGTATTATATTACTCTTTAAAGTATCTCCACAAATATTTATATAATAAGAAAAAAAATTTGTTACAAAAAATTTATGAGTTATGTCTCGATCGATGATATGATAAGATATAATTGAATGTCTGTATAATTTTTTTTTATAGTACGGGCATATGATTATTAAATTTAAATGTCTATATCTTCTTTTGATATTTGTAAACATTTCATAAAATAATTAAGTGAAATACATGTAATTTTTTTAATGAAAGAAATACATATAGTTCAAAACTTTATAAATAGACATACATACGTGAAAATATATACATAACAATATCCAAAAGTTATTTACAAAACGACAAAGTAAAAGTAAAGTCAGATATGTACAATCAAGGGTGTGGTAGTCCTAACCAATTCATTCTACTCAAAATACTTCAAAACAATAAAATAAAAAGACGACGATTGACCAAACCTGAGGACTGACTCCATATAAGGGGACTTGTTGATGTCCCCCAGAGCTACCTGCTCTACCCCAAGGCCTACCCCAATTGGCATGCACCCTCAATACAGGAGTATGGGGTCCCACCTCATCACTATGACATTTCCTATCGTCGGCTTTTAGGACGAGCGTACACATCGATCAATATAATTCCCATACAACTTTGAGCATAAAAATCACATTATTTGCGGTCATGACAAACTCTATTTATGTCGTCAAAAGGTCGATTCTTTCTAATTCTATAGTAGTCCTGAAAACGGGGTTGTGACTGGAGAGAAGTTGGACAAAGTTCTTGTAAATTAGCCATGGAGAAGGGATCACCTTCATGCCATGGCATTTGCTCTACCCATTATTAGCTATGATCATTCTCCTATTATCTTTTAGCCAAACATCAGTTGAGAAAATGGAACCTCATTTAAATATGAGGCTATGTGGGAGGAGCATAAGGATTGTAAAAACATTGTTCAAATGGGCTAAAATATAAAAGTGGAAGAAGAACACTCTTGGAAAAGGTTTTTAGAGAAGTCAAAATCTTGCCAAAAATCCCTCCAAGTTTGGCATAGGCAAACATTTTAGGCAACTTGGACCATATGGGTTAATGGATTCTTTTTTAAAAACACCTAGAGGAGGTAAATGAGACATTTGTTACTATGGCTCCAAAAGTGCCCATGCCAAAAAGCATAAATCAGCTTAGGGTCGACAATAGGCTAGCTACAAGAGGAAAACCAGATTTTAGCGGGGGAGCTTCTGTGAGCAGGGTAAGTGAGATTATTGACCTTGTAAACTCATGTTAGGACTAGGCTAAGGTTCGAAGCTCCTTCACACCTAATTCAGCCATTAAGGTATTAAATACCCCCTGAAGTGAACAGTCGAACCGGATCAGATTTGGCGGCCTCTGGCTAAATCGAACATCTATTCAGTCAAATCAGGCTATTTTGAGATTGGGAAACAGAATCAGATGAATGATTTATCCCCTTCAGCCTTAGCTAGGATCTCATAGGTCATTTGGAAGATTATTTAAGGAGTTAAAATTCCACAGAAAATGATTTTTTTTTCTCGTGGAATATGCTTGCATAATATTCTCCCTATTAGGGAGAACCTATGGAAAAGAAGAATTGGAAATTATGGGGGAAGGCCCCATCAATAATCAAGTATTGAACATGCATTATAATTTTGTGATTGGACTAGATCAGTTTGGTTTGGTATGAAATTGGAGAGTATCCCTGATAAGAGATATCACTAGCCTATATTAGTGGTTGGGACAAAATTAAGGAAGTTTGAACATGAACACAAGAAGGGGGTTGAATTGTGTTGAAAACTTTTCGCAAACTTTAAGTTAAAAACAACTTGAAAACAAGTTCTTTTGAAAACATTTGAAACCGGACGCTGAAAGTATACTAGAAGCTGAAATGAAACTCTTGAAAACTTGTTTTTCTTGCGAAACAGAAATAAAGATAAAGCAATAGAGAAGAAGACACAGAGATTTATACTAGTTCACCACCAACCTGGTAGCTATGCCTAGTCCCTTCGTTCCTGAAGGATTTTCCACTATAATCGCACTGATTACAATTTTCTTTAAGAGTATTCTACTGTCACAAACTTGACAATACTCTTAACTTATCAAAACGACTCAGTACGTTCGAGCAATTGGCCTATCACAAGGCAATACAAGTTTTACAAAGAAGATTTGAATACAATCAAATGACTCTCAACAAGAGAGGATGAAAAACTTTAAGCCGAAGAATATAACTTTCTAAAAGAAAGAATAAGACATTGAAAGTTCAAGTTCTGGTCGCAGAGTTCTTGGCACAGAATCTTAGGTTGCTCACTTGAATAATAATTTGTAACCTTCTTCAATGAGCATCTTGGAGTATTTATAGACTTCTTCCAGAATGTTACCGTTGCAGGAAACAATTAGCTCCAAATCATTGAGTGAGGTAATTCAAAAATATCCTTTATTCCCTTTTTCAGAGAATATCATAATAGTACACTTTATGACCATTTGTACTATCTCCTTTTCCAATTATTTGTAGCCTGGCACAATTTGAAAAGTGTACGAACTTTTATCTTTTTCCAAAGGTATCACCTTTAATTCCTCGTACCATAGAATTGAGTGCACAAAACGAATTTTGAATTTAATTCAGTGTTGAGGTACTGAGTGAAAGGACCAAGTGTGACTTGCTCGTGACTCATTAAAGAAACCAGATGCTCACTTGGGTATAAGATGCTCGCTGGTTTTGATAGAGTTCCATGTGTCTCAGTATTTGATAATCGGACGCTCGCTAGAGTGTATGAACCAGATGCTTAGAGTGAACTGGATGCAGACACAGCTTGATGTGCTCATCTTCTTGTAAACTTATTCTTCTTGCTTAAGTGATGTTATAAAATATGAGTAATTTTATTTCCTACATACTTCAAAACTTATCAGAAGTAAATTGTTCTCACATAGATACGTTATCATCAAAATTGTTGAGGATCTAAATTTGTCAATCGTTTAGGTTCCAACAAAGTTCTCTAGGATACTTGAAGTTCACTCTTATATCCGGGGGCAGATTTATGGTATGACAAGGGGAGCTCCTGTTCCCGCAAAATTTTAAAAAATTATACTTACCTATACATAATTATTACATAAGAGGTCCCCCAATATTTTAACAAAAAAGTTATACATGTATAATTAAAAAGCCCAGCGCCCCAACCCAAAAATAACCCCAACTTCCCTCACTTTGTGCAATTCTCCCTCTCCCCAAAGTCATTCACTCTCCCGATTCACTCTCCCCTCACGCTCACCCCTCATTCTGCACATCCTGTTTTGTTCGCTCGTTCCACTACTTGCCTGCTCCACTTGCCCGTCCCACTGTCGTCGAGTAAGTTCATGAATCATAATCCTTATATCATATACGATTTTTTTAACGTATGCAATCTTGCACATGATAAGAATAATTAATTACTCACTTTTTTTCTTATTAATTATTCACTTTCCTATTTATTATATAGATTCACATTTATGTAATCTCTCTCCACCTACAAAATAGGAAACTTGGTAATTTGTATTAAAACTTATTTTAGCAGCACTTTAAGGTAATTTTTAGTTACCTCTATCTCTATTATATACATATCAAAATGAGCTCATTGAATTCTTTCCAAATGGCAATCTCTCCAAGAATTAGCAATAAATATGCATTAGGTGTCATGCTTAAAAATGGAAATCTTATGATGTGGTTTACTAATTGTGACTTGGATCAATGACTAGGCGCACAACAAATTCAAATGAATTCAACACATTATTTTTTTTTTAAAATGTGCCATAAATGACAACTTATGAGCACATAACAAATACAAAAAAGGACAGACATATCAAATGATTAATTGTAATAAATGATTGTAATAAAAAAATATGCTCCATTAATACAAAAAAATAAAACCACGATCTGTAATAGTCAAATGTTAATAAAAAAAATCTTTGATTAGTCAAAAATATCATTGACTATCATAAAAAATAAATCAGAAAAAAACCCGCTATCGGTAATATTAAAAGTCATATTCTTGATCGGGTCGTATTTAATGTGCCTAAGCTAATTCTGGAAAGAAATTATGTTGATTCCAATTCCTAACTAAACACGAAGGCAATTAAAATCTAAAACAGTTATTAAATATCACAAAAAAAATATGGTATATAATTGTTACAATAGTATATTGATTTAATTTTTTAATGTTAACTTATGGATTTTTTCTGAAAACGTGATGGAAAAATGGTACCCATGAAAAAATATTTTAAATAAATTTGAGCGGTCGTATTGAATTAGCAAAACCGGAATAGTAACTAAATTGATTCCATTGACCCATAAACTAAATAGGCAATTAGCATATTTTATTTTTTAGCCAATAAATATTTCTAAATAAATACTTTTGTGTATCCCTAATTTAATTGTAAAATCGGCCGAATTAGGGTTTCTTGCAATTGAAAAGCATTCGATTTTCTATAAATAGTGGATTAAACCATACATGCTCATTGCATTTTGATTTTCTCATCGTTTATGTTTTCTGTATTTCTGTATTTTTTGTATCCATTTACGTTTGTACCAAAATTTTCCGTCATTGAAAATGAACCCCAACTATGACCAACTTTCTGACATCGACTATTCCATTCATCGAAACTGGAATTTGTTAGTTGTGGTTTTTTTGTATGTGGTGCACTAATGCATCACAAACAAATATTTATCCTTTATTCATTGAAATGATCCTTATTGACAATGAGGTGATAATATTATTTTATATGCGTACTCTCCTTTTTATAATTTTATTTAAGCTATTAACTAATTTCCAAGCAGCTTAATCTATGATTTCTACTCTTCTTCTTCGTTTATTGACCTTTATCAAGTTTTCAAATTTCATCACATCTGTGAGCTTTAGTATAAATGTGATGAATGAAATTAATTTTCTATTCTTTGTTTTTAGAACAAATTTTTGTTGACGAATCTCTAACTAACAGTAATCTTAAAGATTCAATAACCTACAATAATTTTAAGTCGGTTTTAACATAATCAAGTGTAATCTGACATTATTCCAGGTAATATCACTCTAAGGAAAAAAGGGAGTTCCATTGTGAAATATATTATGTTGCTGTCGTTCACATGCTAAATTGTAGTGGCTCAAATGTATCAAATAGCAAATGCAAAAAAAAAAAAAGCCTCCACCGAACCCTTCCCAAAAGATGTAAATTTTATGCAAAAACAAAGTTGCCTTGCTTCATTATAATCTTAAAGGATATTTACAGGGTATATAGGTAATAAGTAAACGTACATGTATTTATTTTGATAACTTCAATTCAAGTTTTTATCGATAAAAAATATTCTTTTGTTCCTTTAAAGACTCAAGAGGATAAATACAACTTAATAGATATTTTTTTTGACGGTACAACTTAATAGACATGAAAAATGAAAAAAATAATAATATAATATTTTTTGTAATTAATATATTTCTAGGTAATATATAATGTCTTAATTAAAAATCCTTTTGGATGTTAATGATTTACATTGGTCTTGAAGTGGGGAAAAATTATCACATCAAACATTTTCTCATACTAAAGATTACAAATTTATTGACGCGAATATTATCTCATTATTTTTTAGGAAAATAACGGTCATATACTTTTCTATTTTGCAATATAAACATGTAATATTATACAAGAGTGTGATAAAAATTCAATCAAATATGTTGTTATGTTAAGTTATTCTGATTAATTCAAAATCAATTTTGTATGACACAGATTAATTCAAAATAAATTTAAATTTTTAATTGATTATAATTGATTATTTTTTATCTTAATTGATTTAAATCAATTTAAATGCAATTAAGTTTTTTTTATCTTTTATTGCTTGATTAATTATAATTAGCTAATCAATGAAATTTAATCGATTGTACCTTCACTTTTTTGTGTGTGTTAAATGTACATTCACCTTTTAGTACCTAAAATTGATTTCAAATAGGAAACTCTATCTCTTCTCTATTATACACAAATGAGAATAATATCATTGATTATTCTCCAAATGGCATCCTCTAAGAGAATTAGCATTTAATTAATGATTATGTGTCATCTATATTAAGAAAAATCATTAATGTGGTAAAAAACCAATGACATGGAGATATGAAATGGCATTGACATGTACAAGTTGTTAAAAAATTATCATAAACTTTTGAAAATGTATTTAATAAGAAATAAGAAATTGAACTTAAATTCAGAACATGGTATTGATTGTAATAACTTTTTTTAGGAAACATATAAAATGTGAAACGTTAACTTTAGGAAACATGGTCAAGCATATTAATGATTTCATAAAATGAAATATTTTCGTTTTTAAAATTTAAAAAATGTGTATTAATGTTTAGTATCGGCGAATTAAATATTAACTTTATGAAAAATTACCTAATGAAATAGAAATATCGGCCGAATTAGGGTTTTAGGAAAATGAAAAACCATGACCTACCAGATTTACAAGCAGTAAGATTTCTATGTTTTATTTAAATTGATTGAATTGATATAGTGACTAATTATAGTGTTCTCATTATTTGTTAATGAATAATCACTATATAACTTACCTGCTTATTATATAATTTTTAAAAATAGGAAGTAATGACGCAATACATATTATGCATTTCTATACTAAATATTCGATACATATTATTGCATCTATTATTACATATATATTTACAAACCATACATTGTTACAAATATATATTGGTTGTTAATAAGACTAACTTTTATCATTACAAATTATGCATTACATATCAAAAATTAAAACATTAACATTATCTATTTCGTATTGAATATTGCAAAACAAAACAAATCAATCATTAAACCCGGTAGTCAATCAATTCAAAAAAAATTAGACCTTAGCAAACTCATGTGTGTATTATAGCTTTCTTAATAAGTAATTTTTATCTTTAATAAATGAAAAAATAATAATAAATTATTGATTCACAATACATTATCTGACATATGCCAATGTCTTATATTTTGTTGCAAATATATGTCATTGTGACAAAAATCAAAAATTCAATTCAAAGGTGATATAAATAAACAACTTATAAGCAAATGACATTTGCCACCACCAAAAATATTGGTAGTTTGTTAATATTTAAATAAACAATCAAATAATTAAATGTAGTTATTTTCAATTTGATCCATATTTGCACAAAAATATATATCATCATGATTACATATTAAATGAATATCTATATGTAAATATAATATATTATATAAAAGATATAATATTTTATTCACACAAAAAAATATTAATATCTATATATAAATTGATTAATATAAAAATCCTAAAAAAAATTACATGTTGGAATAAATAAAATTTTACATGAAAGCAAATTTAGATTTTTTTAAGATAAAAATTTGAATTTAGCAAATTTAAAATTGTATCAATAAAACATATAAATATAAATTACATAAAAAATATAATACATGGGAATGAACATATTACACGAATATCTATATGTAAATATAATAATTTCCTTTAATATATTACATGTAAATATAATATGTTATATAAAAAATATAAAATTTCACTCACACAAACAAATATTAATATCGATATATAAATTGATTAATATAAAAATCATAAAAAAAATATTACATGTTGGAATAAAATAAATTTTTTTATCAAAGCAAATTAAAATATAATATAATACCTAAATGTAAATATAATATTTCCTTTAATATAGTATATTTAAATATAATATATTATATAAAAATATAATATTTTACTCACACAAAAATTATTAATATCTATATGTTACATGTAACATGATTAATATAAAAATCATAGAAAATAGAAAAAACATTTACGTGTTAGAATAAAATAAAATTTTACATAAAATAAAATTTAGCTTCTTTTAAGATATAAATTTAAATTTAGCAAATTCAAATTTATATCAATATATAGATTGATTAATATATAAATATAAATTATATAAACAATATAATACACAGAAATGAACATATTACATAAATATCTATAAGTAAATATAGTATTTTATATAAAAAATATAATATTTTAATCACAAATTTTTTTTTAATATCTATATGTAAATTTATTAATACGAAAATCATAGAAAAATTACATGTTAGAATAAAATAAAAGGAAGCATACTTAGATTTTTTTTTAAGTTTTAGTTTAATCTAAGCTAATTTAGATTCTCTTTTATAACTTTATATGTTTTTTTTGAAAGGATAAAATTTATATCAATATATAGATTGATTAATATATAGATATAAATTTTATAAAAAATATAATACACGACAATGAACATATTACTTGAATATCTATATGTAAATATAATATTTTCCTTTAATTATTATAGGTAAATATAATATATTAAGTAAAAAATATAATATTTTACTCACACAATTTTTTTTTAATATGTATACGTAATTTGATTAATATAAAAATCATAGAAAATAGAAAAAAATACATGTTGGAATAAAATAAAATTTTACATGACATCAAATTTATATTTTTTTAGGACATAAATTTAAATTTAGCAAACTTAAATTTATATCAATATATAGATTGATTAATATATAAATACAACTTATATAAAAAATTATAATACACTGGAATGAAGATGATACATGAAGATCTATATGTAAATATAATATTTACCTTTAATATATTATATGTGAATATAATATATATATTATATGTGAATATACTATATTATATAAAAAATATAATATTTTAGTCACACAAAAAAAAATTTAATATCTATGTGTAAATTGATTAATATAAAAAACATGGAAAATAGAAAAACCAATACATGTTGGAATAAAATAAAATTTTACATGAAAGCAAATTTAGATTTTTTTTAAGATTAAAATTTTAAGTTAGCAAATTTAAATTTATATCAGTATATAGATTGACTAATATATAATTTTAAATTATAAAAAAATATGATACACGAGAATGAACATATAACTTAAATATATATATATATATATATATATGTAAATATAATATTTTCTTTTAATATGTTAGATGTAAATATAATATATTATATAAAAAAATATAATATTTTACTCACACAAAAAAAATATTAATATCATATGTAAATTGATTAATATAAAAATCATAGAAAATAGAAAAAAGATTACAAGTTGGATTAAATTAAAATTTTACATGAAAGCAAATTTAGAATTTTTAATATATAAATTTAAATTTATATCAATATATAGATTGATTAATATATAAATATAAATTATATGAAAAATATAATACACGGGAATGAACATATTACATGAATATCTATATGTAACTATAATATTTTCGTTTTAATGTATTATATGTAAATATAATATATTTTATAAAAAATATAATATTTTACTCACACAAAAATTATTGATATCTATATGTAATTTGATTAATATAAAAATCATAGAAAAAAATTACATGTTTGAATATAATAAAAGCAAATTTTTATTTTACACGATATAACTTTAAATTTAGGAAATTTAAATTTATATCAATATATATATTTGTTAATATACAAATATAAATTATATAAAAAATATAATACACGAGAATGAACATATTACATGAATATCAATGTGTAAATATAATATTTTTTAAATATATTATATGTAAATATAATATACTATATAAACAATATAATATTTTACTCACACAAAAACATATTAATCTCAAAATGTAAGTTGATTAATATAAAAATCATAGAAAAAATATTACACGTTGGAATAAAATAAAATTTTGCTTGAACGCAAATTTAGATTTTTTTTAAGTTTTGGTTTAATCTAAGCTAATTTAGATTCTCTTTTATAAATTTATATCAATATATAGATTGATTAATATATAAACATAAATTATATAAAAAATATAATACATGAGAATGAATATTTTACATGAAAGCAATAGATATGGATAAAATATAATACACGTGAATAAATATTTTACATGAAGAAAAATTCGTTAAAATTATTTTATGTATATTTTAGATAATTTTTTATGAAATTCTCCATGATTTTTTTGTTTATATATTTTCAATACGAACAGGTCAACGTGCAATAGATATGTTGTTACTATATAGTACTTCTCATTTGTACCCCGACATACAACCCATGCATCGCATGGCTCATGTCTATTATACTTTAAAATTTCATTTTACAAAATATTGTTTTATTTATTATTTTATTTTTACTAAGAACTTCCACATTAGTTTAGTAAGAATGCAAGTTCATAAAATTTTTATTTTCTTAAGTCAGCAACAATTTAATTGTTTTTCACTATATCCCGTTTTAAATATGATTATCAACTATATATTTAATCAATTCTTTATAATGGACAATAGTAATTACTATTTTTTTGACACAAAATAGTAATTACTATTTTAAATATTGTTATACTTTGTGATGCATAATTGAAATAAAATTATTCTTAGATATATAGTATGACACTACATATTCGATTATGCATTAAAACTTATTTTAGCTCCCTCAAACTTTTTTTTAAAGCTCCGCCGCCGCTTACATCTATTAGTTGCATCTCTTGGACAATTTGGAAAACCCACAATCCATTAAATTTCAAAGGGAGGAGTCATAATCCTACATTTACCTTGATCTTAGCTAATAGCACACATCAGAACTATGTCAACCACAACTTAATTAATTAATTCCCTGGGAGACATTGGGATGTGTATTTTTTGTATTCTGGAAGTTTATTTATTGACAATTTTTTGTCATCCGAAAACAAACTTCAAAAAATAAAGGGTGTTTGGGGGTGTTTTATAAAAAACACAGTGTCACTAGTCACCCCCCTAATTTTTGTTTTGCATGTTGCAAATGGAAATCGTTGATAGAAACTTTTTCTTTGGGCCGGGGAAACAAGATTTTCTAAGATTGAGTTGATGATGATTTGGATGTATAAAATATGAAGTATTAGCTATAATAATATAAACAAACAAGCTGTTGATTATTGTTTTATTTTTATTTTTCTGCTGCAAGATGGTTCCTTCCTTTATTGTATTTTTTTTTTTTAAAAAAAAGAAGACTCTAATGACAGTGTCAAACATTCGGAGGGACCAAGACAAAGATGGGAGAAATTTTTTTTCTTTTAAAAAAAGGCGACGGAGTCTAACCAAGAAAGAGCCGTCTATAGACCCCAATAAATTCTTTGTTACTAATTATTATTATTACCCAAAAGATCAAATCAAAACATTACCCCCTAAAATGTGCATGTCAGTCGGTGACTATGACTACGACATGCAATGTTATTGCTATACTCCTTTTCTTTTTGACGTAACATTGCATATCGTATCTATTTTTTTTTTCTCCCTTTTCATTTTTTTTTCTATTTTCGTACATCTCATGATGTTTCGAAATACCCAAGCTTCAGATTGACTAAAAATAATGTCCGAAAAAAAGTTTATAAATAATAAATATCACTCACCTTATAAATCAGTTTTGTGATTTGTAAAGTCGAATTAGACCCAAAATTAAATTGATATTAGAGCTTATACTAAATCTATTAATCGGGTCACTCACTATATTATTCAAGTATCAAGCCCAATAATGTTGGGTTAGTGTCTGTTTGGTTACCGGCTCAAACGGCCGTTTAAGCCTCATTTCTCCTTTTCCGTTTGCAAAACGGAGTTTACTTTTTTATTTTGGTGTTTAGTTTTTTTCCGTTTGTCGTTTGCCGTTTGCCGTTCGTGAAACGTCATTTTGTTGCAGATAGTCTGAGTATGCTTTTCCGTTTGTAAAACTCTGTTTGAGTATTTTAACACTTCAAAAGTGATTCTACTTTGTCAACCAAACACAAATCAATTCTTCTAAACCCAGTTTTACAATATCATTACCAAACACAAATCATTTTTTTAAACTCTATTTTTCAAACTTCAGTTTTCTAAACAAGATTCTACACAATTTATTCTACCAGAATCTAAACCAAACAGACTCTTAGAGGGGGAGATATTGGGAAAAAACACAGTTCTCACATTAACCAAGGATAATACCTGAAAATATTTTTCCATTAATTAGATTTGAAGGAAAATCTTGGACTCCATATTTTATTCTCCGCGTTGAGGTGGGAATTGTGTTCTAGAGCACATGTGGTCAGTAGTAGTAGTTTTTTTTCCTCTTTATTTAACTGCATTAATAGCTACTTTGACTTGGCAATCTTATTGGCCAAACGTTCATAATTCATTTGTTTAACAATCTTGGGAGTAAGGACTCGGACGTGTAATTCCTTGTTAGATGAAAGAGTACTTTAAGATTTTCAGTTAACTATTGAGGTAACTAAACGTGGATGTGAAACCACATTACTTGCAAGAGAAGTTCAGCATATAAGTTGGTGAAGAGAGTTCCAATTTTCAGTTGGTGAAAAGAGTTGGGTATATCTGGTGCACAAGTTATATACGCTTTACTCAATTAGCCGTCTCTATAGTGTGTGTGTATATATATATATATTTTTTTTTTTTTGTTTTTTGTTGAGCGTCTCTATAGTATATGATTACTCTGAACACGTTAGAGCATCCACAATGGGGGAGGGGAGCTTATCAAATTTCTTAGCCCAAATAAGTTTTTTCATGCCACATCACATATAGATACCTAGACCCATTTTTCTCTCCAACGCGGGTTCCTTAAAGCAACTCATTAAAATATCTTTAACCCAACGTTCAGAACTTTCTCGAGACCCTCTCTTCTCTTCCCTCACCTCCTTCTTCCTTGGTCTCTCCCTTTCTCCCTCTGTCTGCAAGGTTTCTCCTCCCTCCCTCGGGCTTCATCTCCATCGGCGCCTTTCCCTCCGTTTCGCCCAGTCCCCCTCAGTGCCTCTCCCTCCGTTTCACCCTCGTTTCTATGGGAAAATGATTCTGTGTCTTTCATTGATTAACAAACGTCCATAATATACATGAATTACAACCTGATATTAGGCTAAGATTGAGGAGACTAATAATACCTGATAAATACAAATAATTATTTTCTAAATATATACATATTCTGTCACACCCCCGCAGTCGAAGCGGGAGGTTGCCGTACACTGAGACTGTCCCTGAAATCTTGAAATAACACTAAAGGAAGACCTTTTGTGAAAATATCGGCAATCTGATAACGCGATGGGACATGTAGGACGCGTACTTGACCACGAGCAACTTTCTCGCGAACAAAGTGAATATCCATCTCGATGTGTTTAGTGCGCTGATGCTGAACTGGATTCCCGAAAAGATATATCGCACTAACACTATCGTAGTAGACCAATGTAGCCTTATGGATAGGACAATGTAACTCCATAAGAGATTGCGTAACCAACATGACTCAGAAACCACATTGGCAACACCTCGGTATTCGGCCTCAGCACTGGAGCGAGATAGTGTGGCTTGGCGTTTAGAAGACCAGGAGAGTAAGTTATCACCAAGGAACACACAATAACCAGAGGTAGATCTCCTGGTATCTGGGCAACCACCCCAATCTGCATCTGTATAAGAAATCAGAGAAGTAGTCGATGAAGGATAAAGATGCAGTCCATAATGAAGTGTACCCTGAATGTAGCGCAGGATGCGCCTGAGAGCCTGCATATGATCATCCATCGGATTATGCATAAATAAACATATCTGCTGTACCGCATAAGAGATGTCAGGCCTCGTGAATGTGAGATACTGGAGGGCTCCGGCAAGGCTGCGATAGTGAGGGGGATCCTCATATGGAGTGCTAGTTTTAGCGCTAAGCTTCGGTTTAGTATCAACCGGAGTAGGACAAGGCTTACAAGATGATATGCCAGCACGTTCAATAATTTCTTCTGCATACTTTTTCTGAGACAAAAATAGACCACCAGCATGTCGATTGACGGTGATACCCAAGAAGTAACTCAGTGTGCCCAAGCCTTTCATAGCAAATTCGGAGCTGAGGAGTGACATGATAGACTTGCGAAGAGCATCAGAAGAAGCAGTGAGGATGATATCATCCACATATAGAAGAGTGTAAGCCATATGAGTACCTTTCCGGTAGATGAAGAGAGAGTTGTCAGACTTGCTCTGAGAGAACCCAATAGAAGAAACATAATCGGCAAATCGTTTGTACCAGGCTCTAGGAGCTTGCTTGAGCCCATATAACGATTTTCGAAGAAGACACACATGATTAGGATGATCCGGGTCCTTAAAACCCAAGGGTTAGTGCATGTACACTGTTTCTTTTAGTTCACCATGTAAAAAGGCATTTTTAACATCCAACTGATGAATGGGCCAAGCCTTAGAGAGAGCAAGACTAAGTACTGTTTGAATAGTCGCCGGTTTAACTACCGGGCTAAAAGTTTCTCCACAATCCACGCCAACCTGTTGACCTGCACCATCACCTACAAGTCGGGCTTTATGCCTCTCAAAAGAACCGTCAGATTTTTCTTTATGTCTGAAAATCCACATAGACCGAATAACATTAACATCAGGTGGACAAGGCACTAAATCCCACGTCTTATTTGTAATTAGAGCATTATATTCGTCATTCATAACCATTTTCCAATTCGGGTCTTTGAGTGCAGACACGGGGTTACGAGGGAGAGGAGATTTTGTGACATGAGTAAGAAGGCCATGATATTTTTTTTATTGGGTTTTAAAAATACCATGTTGGCTCCTCGTCACGGGTTTCGTTTCTGAACTCAAAGTGGGCTGGAAAATGGGAGGAAGAGGGAGATGTTGTGTTTGGTCTAAATGTGGACTGAGATCTGACTGACCAAAAATGGAAGATGATGGTGCTATGTTGGAAGAGGCGGACTGGGCCGGCTGTGAAGAAGAGAGAGTTGATTGGGCCGGCTGAGAAGGTGGGTGAGCTGACTGGGATGTAGCTGGCGAGCTGGGCCGAGAAGGAGAAGGAGAAGGTTAGGCCTGCACTTGAGTTTGTGGAGTGGACTGCTGTTGCAAATGGTTAATCACGTAAGGTGATAATCCATTGTCAAGAAAATCATAGGATGTGGAATTAGGAGTATGCAGCTTTGAGAATGGAAATTCGGTTTCATCAAATAATACGTGGCGACAAATGATAATTTTATTTGATGATAAATCATAGCATTTGTAACCACGATGATTTGACAGATAACCCCAAAAGACACAAGGTGTTGAACGAGGTTGAAGCTTATTTATCGTAGTAGAAGGGAATAGAGGATAACATAAGCAACCAAAGACTCGTAGGTGAGAGTATGATGGGTCTTTTTGGTATAGAATTTTGAGAGGCGATTGATAATCGAGAGTTTTACTTGGTAAAATGTTTAGAAGATACGTTGCCATTTGCAAAGCATGGTGCCAAAAAGACGGAGGTAGTGAAGCATGGGCTAATAAAGTTCGAATGATATTATTAATGGAATGGATTTTTCTTTCAGCTTTTCCATTTTGGGATGAAGTATGTGGACAAGAAAAACGAAAGGAAATTCCATTAGCTTCACAAAGACTCTGAAAAGGACCATTATCATATTCTCTACCATTGTCACATTGAATATTTTTTAATTCCCGTTCAAATTGAGTTTTGATGTAGGCTCTTAATTTGAGAAAAGTTGGATAGACTTGAGATTTTTTGGAGATAGGGAAAGTCCACAAAAATTTCGAATAATCATCCAAATAGAGCACATAATATTTATGACCCAAAGAACTCAAAACAGGAGATGTCCACAAATCACTATGCAAAATATCAAAAAGCATATAAGTAGAGTTATGAGAATCAACAAACGGCAATTTAACATGTTTACCAAGAGGACAAGAGTGACAAAAACTCGAATGTCTAGTTTTAGTACATTCAATCAAATTATTCCGCCTAAGGGAGTCTAAAACAGGTGCTCCCGGGTGACCTAAACGGTCATGCCAAAGGGAAGAAGACAAAGCTGCAAAAATGGATGGAGAAACGACTTGATTATTTGTGGTGGTGGTGGTGGTGGCGATGGGATATAGCTCGCCCCGACTATCACATCTCATTAAAGCCATCCCCGTCTGAAAGTCCTTCACAGAAAACCCATAAGGATCAAATTTAACAGAAACTTGGTTATCTGTAGTGAATTTACGAACTGAAACTAAGTTTTTAATTAAATTTGGGGCATGGAGGATATTTTTCAACACTAATGGGGGGTGGGGGGAGGTAAATTAGCACTACCAAAACCACAAATAGGAATAGAATGGCCATTTCCAACAATTATACCATTATTTTTGCTCAAATTAAAATTAATAAGACGAGAGATTACCTTGTGCGGATGTCATATGTGATGTCGCCCCGGTGTCCATATACCAAGACGGGTCGGGCTGAGCAAGGTTGAGTGTATGAAGGGCTGCTTCAATGTCGGTTAGGTTGGGCGCAGTTACAGTGAACGCTGACTGTTGTGGTCTTGGTCCAAGTAAGCCTGGCTGCTGTGGTTTGGGAGTAAAATTGGGCCTGGCCCAATTGTAGGATGGATAGGGACATGGAGGAAGAGACCAAGGAGCCCACTGCTGCCATGGATTGAACTGCTGCCACTGTTGCTGATGTCCACGACCGACGCCACTGCTGGAGTTTTGGCCTCCGCCGCCTGAGCCGCCGCCATCGCTCCGGCCGCCCTTGCTGGAGTTTCGGCCACCGCCAGAGTTTTTGTGGTTTTTCTTGCCCTTGTTCCCACGATAATTGTTATTATTATTATTCCGATTGTTATGATTTTGATTACCTGGAGAAGAATATTGGGTATTCATATCATCATCAGAATGTTGGGAGTTTGCAACAATGGCAGCCGGAGATGAAGATGAGCCAGATTCACGAGCGGCCCGTTGAAGAATTGTCGACTCTTCTAGTTCCAATCTCGACTTGGCGGTTTCAAAAAGTGGCAAGGGATCATGTTGTTGAATGTACGTCACAAATCCTGCATAAGAATCAGTTAGTCCCGAAATCATCTTCAAGATCAAACGAGTATTAGAGACCGGAGCATCAACATTCGCCAATTGATCGGCTAGAAGCTTGAGGCGGTTGCAATAGGCTTTGGTGGTAGGAAAATCCTCCAAATTCGTGTTCGTGAATTGGTTTTTGAGGTGGACAGCCCTCGAGTGTTTGTTGTCTTGGAAAATAGCAGCAATTCTTTTCCAACACTTTTCGGCCGAGTCATCTATCACAAGAATGGAATATCTTGTGATACGGTGGCGTACATCTATTGTAACACGGCCGCATCAAGACGATGCCAAAGATCGGGGTTGGCTGTTTTAGCATCATCTGCCGCCTTCTTATCCTTTTCATCGGTAGGAGGAACGATGTGATCAAGCACGTTATGGACACGAGCTTGAACTTTGAAGAGGGCTGCCCAAGAAATGTATAGGCTTGAATCATTGTCTAACGTGACTGGAATGAGGGATTTCATGTTGGTGATTGCTAAAGCCGAGTGAAACTTGGGTTGTTCTGCCATTGAGGGCGGCGGTTAGGGAGGAGGGGAGCGGAAGAAAGCAAAGAGAGGTGGTGGGAATGGCGGCTAGGAGGAGGAAAACCTAGCTGATACCATATAGGAAAATGATTCCGTGTCTTTCATTGATTAACAAACGTCCATAATATACATGAATTACAACCTGATATTAGGCTAAGATTGAGGAGACTAATAATACCTGATAAATACAAATCATTATTTTCTAAATATATACATATTCTGTCAGTTTCACGACGGCGGTCCATCTCTCTCTCGTCAGTCAATAGTTCTCTATGTCGCCGCCACGCCCTCCTTGTTGCGTTCCTCTACCGTCCTCCTCCTTCCATCATCCTTGTCGCCGCGTCACCGTCTCGTTACTGTCGCGCCACCACGGATCTGTTGGCTGCAGCGTCGTCGTCGCGTTACTGTCCCGTCACCATCTTTGTTGTTTTTGGTTGTTGAATCTGAGATGAGGGGCAACACGGTGTTTTCTGTTGTTGAAGAAAGAGAAACAATGGTATTTTAATGCTAAGCTCTGGTGTCTACAAATGGATACCAAGATAAAAAATTTGAGCTCCCTCACTGCCAGTGAGGATGTCTCCAATGCTAGAAAAAATAAGATCCCCTTCCACATATGATAGATACCCAACAAAATCCTCCCATTGTGGATGTTCTTAGTCGACTTATTGAATGGGAATATATATATAGTCTTGATTGACTTTTTTTTTGACAAAGTCTTGATTGACTCAGATTATTATGAATGTGAAATTTATATAGGTTTTATTAAAATGAATAGAAAACAGTAAAGTATGTTTTATTTTCTGTTTAAATGGTGATGAAATTAAAAATAAATTTTTTTTTAATGAACAGTGAAAATATTCAGAGTGTGTTTTCATTTGAGAATATACATTATTTTTATATTTTTATTGCAGCACTTTCACATTATATTTATTTTATTTTCTGTTTTTAAATATTTATATAAGAAATAATGAAAATATTTTTTTACTGCCACCAATTATCATGCAAATATTTTAATAAAAATAATAAATAGAAAGTGGAATATATTTTTACACTAAATCAATCCTTCATTTCTTAAAATTAACATATACATTTAATATTTTAGTATTTTACACAGTATTTTTTTCCCCCATAAAAACTCATATTTCTTTTCAATTACTTTCTTCAAAGAGACACGGAGACAGGTGAGATTAAACAAGTCAATGTTTGCCCAGTTTAAGTCATGAAACTTTCGTCAATATAAATGGCTTTGCCGTTTTGACAACAGAGAGGTCTATGCGTATCTATCTTCTAGAAAATATCATCATCCTAAACAACCTTTCTAAGACCTTGATAATCAAACAAACAACAGCGTTCAAATCAAAACAAGTAATAAAAACAGGAAGAAACAATAGCGTTTACTTTCAACTATTGGAACGGGAAGTTTTAGTCAATCTGGCCGGTTTAAACTTAATGAAGCCATTTATTTATTTACATAAATGAATTTTTAACATGTGCAATCTTGGGTTACTTCCGTTCTTTTTTACTGTTAAAGTTATTTCACAGAAACCGAAGAAACCAATAAATTTTGTTATTTTTGATAAAGTTATACGTTTTTTTCCCTATGATACTCTTTATTGTTTATTATTCAACACACTTTTTTTGATCGAAATCCAACACACTTATTTCTCTCTGCAATAAATAATTAAATGTATAATTGAGAAACAAGTAATTAATGTAATCTTAAACTATCAAAATGACAAACAAAAATGAACAAATTTCTTCTTAAAAACCGACAAGTAAAAAAGAACGGAGAAAGTACATGTTAAGCCATATTAATTATCCAATTTTTTTTTATTAATTATCTATTTTTCTATTTGGCTAGAAGAAAGAGATTACGGGTGTATTTGGATCGGTGGTATGAGATAAAATGTGATGGAATGGAATGAATCCATTGTTTGGATATTTAAACAAATGATGGAATGGACTGCTAAGTGATGACATCCATTCCATCTCATTTCATTGTTGTTTACCCATGTTTTTCTTACCCCTAATTTGGGGGGAATAGGATGGAAGGACTCATTGATTTAATTTTATAATTATTATATTACTATTTAACCCTTGTCATCTTCTAATGCGTCGATCCCTGTGCATCCACATCGTATTGCAATTTCTCTTCTTGAATCCAAGTCCAACTTCACCCACATAATGTATACTACTCATGTCTGAAATATAAGCAAAAAAAATGTATGAAATATAAGCAAAAAAAGTCTATTTTTGGACCAAATACATAGACTTTTTACTTATATTTCTTACATTTTTTTGCTTATATTTCAGACCGGAGAAAGTATGTTTGTTCGCTGAATGCAAGACTATTTCCATATGCTCTTCGTCTATTCTATAATATAATAATTAATAATGGGAATAGGAGAGTTTTTTTGTAGCCTTTTTTTTTTATAGAAATCCTCTTTATAATAACCACTCTTTCTTCATTAGGGTTAACATTTTTTTCTTTTTCTTTTTTATCGTGGTGTCAAAGCACAAACACTTTCTCTCTGAAAATCTTGATTATCATGATTTTCATCTCGATTTCTGAAAATATTGGCAAATCTTGATTATCACAGTTTTCATCTCACTAGATCCAACAACTCTGCAACTATTGCACTTATGCAGTCGTTACGGAGGATCTAGCTAGGGTGCCTCTACACACATTTTCCCTCCCTCAACCTCGATCATTTTCACCTTCCTTTACGCACTGACTGATACAAGGAAAGTCAATTCTCTGCTAGACACTGATCTGGCTCTAGCATGTGTCACCAACACTAGCACAACGGGTGGTTCATCTTCTTCCTTTCAACATTCTTGGTTCCGTGTGGTGTTGTTGTCACCCATATCGTCGCTCCACTGCTTATAGAGAAACAAGTACAGTAAAGGAAAAATAAAATAGTGAACCTTTCTCTCGCCTTTTTTGCAAAAGAAAAAGCGTGGGACCCACGTCAATTTGGCTCCTCTTCTCTATTTCTCTGATATTCCAAATGAGATCGTTCGTATTTCTCGCATACCATTCACACCAACAATGTTTGGACAAATAGTATAATTAAGTGCTCATCATAAGAGAATAAGTTAATTGCATTTAAATATACATATTTTTAATCACAATTTGTTGGTCTAAGTGGCAAGAAGCTTGGTTTTCCTTAAACAAGGTCTCGGGTTTGAGTATTGTTAATGGAAAAAAAAAATAAGATTGAGAGAGCTTTGCCTCTTTACATGGGTCCACCCGACTCGACTCAAATTATACTGAGATTTTAAATTAAAAAAATATATATTATTTTGTGAGCACTAGGGGGTCAAGCCCCTAGAAAACAAAACAAAAGAAACAAAGCCTAAAAGCCTCTAGGGAAATGAATCTCGGCAAGGTTCACCCTTAAGAGAACAAACAAAAAGGAAGGAACACTATCAAATATCCTACTAAAAGACTCTAAACTCAAGCCAAATTTGGAAAAACCATTAGCCACTTGACTGACTTCTCACAGAGAGTGAGAGATAGAGAAATTGCCGTCCAAAAACATGAGGTTTCTAATACAATATTTAGCTAAGTTGAAACCTGGGTGAAGAGGATAGCACCCCATGATAATGAGTTTAATAGCTACCAAGAAATCAGGCTCAATGAAAGCCTTCCCAAAGCCTTTCTCTTGCCGGCTTTAACCAGAGAAGAATCGTCCACAATTCAGCTTCTGCTATAGAACACGAGTCCAAGTCTATAAAAATTCTCCAGTTTTCATATACATATTAATAAGTAATTTGAATTTTTCATATTTATGTTTCACGATAAAAATAGAATATTAGAATGAATGAAATTAAAATCAAAGAAAAAACACAATGACTTTTACATATATTGTTTTCATAATGGTATGTTTGGTTGTGAGAATAAAGTGAGTAGAGAGAAATAGGTGAGAAAGAGTTAAGAAGAGAGAAACAGGAGAACTATTTTTAAAAGATACTCGCTCCGTTAATTTTTATAAGCCATGTTAGACAAAAAAATGCATATTAAGAAAAGTAGTTAGCATAATTAAATTTGTCTATAATGTGTATGTATTTCCAAATTTATCCTTCAATCATACTTTTAATCAATTAATACATGTCTTGGATTTTTAAATACTATGCAATTAATTGGGGGTACTTTTGAAAAAAATAATTAATGTATCTTGTAATTTGAAAATGAGCTTATAATTAGTTAATTTTTTTTCTAAAAGGGGCTTATAAAAAGTAACGGAAGGAGTAAATGAATAATATTCCCTCCGATTTTGAATATAAGCAAAAAAAGAAATTTCATCTTTGGTGGTTTAAAATATAAGCAAATCTCAGCTAATTATACTCTATTCAATGATATTATTCCTAAAATACCCTTCAATTAATTTAGATTTCATTTTTCAATAACTTCTTATATTCCAATGAAACAAGTTTTCATCAAGTTTGTATTTATTTATTTTATTACACCCAAAAAATTAAATGATACTATATTAACTACAGTACTATTGTTAATTAGTACGAATGTTTTGTTGTTATTTATATTCGAAATTTGAAATCAGAGGAAATAACATTTAATATAAGTTAAATAATCCATGTGACATGCCATGATCGAAGAAAAATATCAACGTTAGCATTAAAATAACAGGTAAGTTTTCTCTCCCAAAAAAATAGGTTGCTAAATTATTTAAAATAAACGAGGTGATAGCGCGCGCGCGCACAAAAAAAAAAAAAAAAAAAACTAAAACGGGTGGTAGGTAACTTTTCCTTTTACTAAAATTTCGCAGTCATATGGGGCGTGGCTGTTTATGAGAGCCGTACTTGTCTGCTACGGCTTCTCTCTTGTGGCTCCTGCCTGTCAGGTGGAGCTCGCCGACTCCGTCAAGATTCTCTAATAATGACAATGACCACACCAATGTATTTAATCGTATGTTTGGTATATAAGAAAGTGGGAAGAAAAAAAATAAGGAAAAAAAAGTTTATTAGTTAAAATATAAAATTGATGATGTGTTATATTATTATTGGTCTGTCACATTTATTAATACATTTTTTTCACACTTTACCAAAAACTTTCGTTCTCCCCTATTTTTTTTCCTCTCTTCCATGGAGACCATAAGTCTCCCCTTGTAAAAAATATATATATATAAATGCTTTGATAGCACTCTCTTGCTTTCATATTACTCTTGAATATTAATTAAAAAAAAATTAACTCTCATTTTTTTTTAAAAATGAGTTAATTTCATTTAATTTTTTTAAAGTAAGGAAAAACTATTATATTTCTCAATTTATCCTTTATGAAAACTTATTCTATAGAAATAAAAATGTTATTGAAAATAAAATCTAAATTAATTGAAAAGTATTTTAAAAATAATATTATTAAATAAATTAAAATTAGTTAAGATTTGTTTATTCTATTTTATACAAGCAAACATTAGTTTTTATTTAACAATAATAACGAGAGTAATGGTCCTACTAACTAACCAACAAAATGGCACCTCTGCCCATTCAATATTTCATGGGCAACCACGAAACAGGAAAACAAAAACATTAGACGAAAAACTGGGGGTAGATTAGCCACATGGAAATGCACAAACAGAAGCTTTAGCTTTTATGATACTTATTTATTTGTTTATTTATTGTTATTAGTACCTTTTTTATCTATCACGAAATTGAAAGCAAAAGATAGTTGGTCGTGGATGTGGACTGCATTTTCCCCTTCAAAAATGGGGTGAAATTTGATAGTATAATTGTGCATTGGGCTTATGATGCGGAGCAAAGCAAATGCTCAATAGTCCAACTTCTTATTTTAATCTTGCAAATTAGTAACTCTGGTCCTAATTATAATAAAAATAAACTTATTTCTAAATGTATTAATGGCTAAAATATCTTTTATATTTCTATTTTAATAAAAATATATATTTAATAGACGTATGTATTTTTTATGCACATAATTACTGTTATTTGGGCTTAATTAGGGGCATATTTGGAATGATAATTTAATTTTATAATATTAAACATGTCTCATTAGTCTTTGTGTTTTTTGTAATTTTTTCTTATAATTAAAACCGATGTGGTAATATGTTAGGACTAAAATACTTTTATACTCCTGTTTATGGTCAACCCACTATAGTGATAACTACTCTCATGTATTATTGAAAAAATATAATAAATATTATCTTGGTATTTTAAAGTGACAAATAATTTGAGACAAAAAAAATATTGTAAACATAAGACTCATGAGACTGAGGAAGTATCATGGAGTAATATAGCTACTATTGTTTGTTAGAAAAGTTAAAGTACCGTAAAATAGTATATATATAAAATATATATTATAACTAATATTATATATATATGTTTGATTTATATTATAATTAAAATATAATAAATATATATAAAAAATAAAATATATATATAAAAAATAAAAAATATTGTTTTACTATAAAATAGAATTAAATAAAATAAAACGGAATGAATTGTCTAATTTTATTATTTTTGTGTACTATTATATTATGCGAAAAATGGAGATTTTTTATATAAAAAATGGAATTTTTTTAATATTCTTATTTTTGTCTCACTTAAATTATATAATAGACATAAAAAATCATATTATAAAATAAGCTTTCAAATATGTTTCCAAACTAGAGCAAACTTTTAAAAGGTAAGGCTAATTTTTTTTTGGTTAAATTATACTTTTTGCTTCTTGTGTTTCTTTTAGGTTTTGGTTTGGTTATTTATGTATTAAAAGTTTCGAATTGATCCCCTATGTGTAAAAGTTATATCAATGTGGCCTCTCTTATTTTTTCTTTTGTTGCGGAATGGTTCCTTACCAATGTGGTTCCTTTTTAGCTCCTTATTTTGCAAAATAAATGGACCAAATTGGTAAAAATTTTGTAACATAAGAGACCACTTCAACACATTGGTGTAACCCTTACATATAAGGTACCAATTCGAAACAAATAATACATAATAGATCAAACTGAAATCTAAAATAAATATAAGAAACTAAAATATAATTTAGTATTTTTGAAAAAAAATAAGTCATCAACCTTCGATCTATCAAATTCACCATAAAGAAGTCATTTCCTATGTCGAAGATTTCAAACCTAGCCACCGGTTTCCATAATATCGACAAACAGTCCTTCGTAATGTTATTCACCACGCTCTTTCCTAGAAGCTTGACCACCAAGGAGCACATAAGCCATCAAACACAGAGTCATTGATATAAATCGAAGGTTTCAATCAATTGCCGCCCTCATACTCAATTCTTGCAAGATTCTCTCCTTCAACATATCCTTCTTCAGTTTAGGCGCAACCATATCCTTCTCCCCCATCACCACATCACGAAAGGACATCATATTCTTCATAGCATTCATGTGTTTCTTGCCGTTAATATCATCGGGAGGTTCCTTGCCGAAACCCCCACCACCATTGCTGTCATTTGAGTTCGCAGAGAAAACAAACTTTGCTGCCATTTATTAAATCTATAAAAGTTTTAAATTCATCATTTTTTATTAAAGTAATTATTATTTTAAACATTGTTCTGCACAAAAGTAATATTTTTGGATTAGATAAGTTTTAATTTTGGTATTAGTTTAAATCTTGTTTAAGATGGATCTTAGATTAATTTTGGGCCCTTGATCATCTTGGTTGGCCTAGTCAACACTTGATCCTAGCCCCCCATTTGAATTATAAATCCCCCCTTTTCTTTTGGATTTGCTTAGAAGCCCTATTATGTAATTTATAAAAGATTCTAAATCTGTCCCGATGGAGAGAACTCCATGAATTTTTAGATCTAACGGTTCGGATCTAATTTGATTGCATGAGGAAATCCTAACCATCCATTATACCAAACACTAATATCTCTTCTTCAAATGGGATATAGCCGGCCCATTTATTCTCTCTCCCTCCCCGTTCTTTCTCTCTTTCTTCTTCCCATCTCTCTCATTTCTCTCTTCTCCCTCCACCATTGCATTTACCACAATGTTTGAAATAACAATGGATACCATTATTCCAACTTTGATGTGGATTTATTTTTCTAATTTCTTTTTGTTATACAAAAAATAGGTGGAAAATTGGGTAAGCAATAACAACATTCTTGTAACCACATCTATATACGAATGAAGAAAATCCTCGAATCAAAAATCTTGTTATTTAAGTTAGGTTTAAGTATGATGAGAATAATTTCTACAACCAATGATTCATTAATTTTCAAACCAACACATTTACTGTCTACTAGTTGATTAACTAATGCCTTATATTTGAATGGGTGAAGAGTCAAATGGTTCACAATTCCTTGTGGGACTGATTCAAGAAATTTTGGACGAGAGTTCAAGATTTTTGTTTATCCTTAATAATATCTTGAGGTTTGTAGCGATAACTTGATATATCTACTACATGACCATTAACTAATACACGTCCATGGCTAACTAATTGGTGGGCTCAAGGAATACTCAAAGCCATATCTAATAAAAAATGTATGTTATCCAAACATATTTCAAGTAATTTGTAGTAAAACTTAGCGTATTTAAGTAATTAATTGTTTGCAAGACCATAATTAAAACATAAATTTTGTTTTTCTATACGATATTGAGATTTTTAATGGGTATTAGGGCTCGACCGATGAAAGGGAACCCTTTGTATGCTCCCAAGGGTCGGAAATACTAGGCCCACTAAAGGAACAAAAACGAAAGGTAAGTGATGCTAGCAGAAGTTGTCGAGCGATTGAGGATGGCAGGCAGTCGTATTGCCAGAGGCTACTGAGTGGTGAAAGTAATGATATTAAGCGTCAGACGTGTCACCACACATAGGAAAAAATAAAAAAGAAAGAAAAAGTGAGTATCTAATAAGGGTTAAATCCTATTTACACTAATGAATAAGATAAGATGAGTGACAATAAGGTAAGCTTATCGTATTTTATTGGTTCAACAAACAATGAATTATAACAAGAGAGGAAAACATATCTCGTCTTATCCTTATTATCTTATCAACCAAAGGATTAATTCAAATAAATAGATTTGGTTTAAAAATCTTTGTACTTCTCACCTGTAAAGTACATTATACCTCTTTTTACCAAACTTCGTGTTTTGTTAGAAATATAAAACCATTTATCATTCGTTACGTAATATTGTGCTTAAATTTCCAAGTGAGAACCCAAAAATAACTTGTGTCGAAAAAAACGAAAAAAAAATAAAAATAAAATCTTATCAAACAAAACGCGGAACATTCTTTCAGTGTTTTTGACCAGACTGGAAAGAAAAACGTCCGGAAGCAATCTCTGTTTAATGTTTACCATTCTAAAAAAAAAATAAAAAACGCGTGCGAAGGACGCACTTGATTATGTAAGATGCATTAGTTTATCAAAGTTGAAAAGAAAAGGAAAAAGAAAAAGAAATGATAGAAGACAGATAATAAGCGCAACTTTACGTAATCCATAGTTGAAAGTTGAAAATGTTCTGTTGCGTTAGAAGCTGTAACTTACCTCAAATTCTATTCCATTCCAATTTCCATGTCCTTTCGCCATTACAAATACTGCATTCCAATGATGCTTCACAACATTAATAACAAAATCCTCAACCCTTGCCCTCTTCACGTACTAGTCTTGTAGCGTCTCAAATTTTTTTTTTTCTCTTTCTCGTCTTCTCCTTATTGTTTTGCAGTTACGTTCGTACATATACATACACGTGTGTATATATACATATATAGTAACGAAAGTAGTTACAGACGAACACGAATGGCGGCTGCTTTTATTGTCTCCGTCGCGTTGTTAGCGGCGGCAGCGGCGGTTGTTTCTGGATCTCCGGCGACTCTGACATTGGAAAGAGCGTTTCCGTCGAATCACGGAGTGGAGTTGAGTCAGCTTAAAGCTCGAGATATGTTGAGGCATCGTAGAATGTTGCAGTCTTCAAACGGTGTCGTTGATTTCTCCGTTCAAGGCACCTTCGATCCCTTCCAAGTCGGGTAATTCTGCCGGTTCTTTCGATTTCACTTTTTCAACTTTTTTTTTATTTATAATAATTTTTTTAAAGGGTTGGGATTTTGGTTTCGTGTGCTTGAATCAATTAGAAATCTTTGCTTTTCTGGGATTGTGTTGGATTCTGAATAATTGGTTTCCTAATTTGTTCTCAGAATCTTCTCTTGAATCCTTCAATTTCTGTCCATATCAAATTGCTGTTTTCTTCCCTTTTAATTGATCAATCTATGGCTCCCAGTGGCTCTAAAGTTTCAAATTTTTTTTTTCTTTTTTTCTCTTGGAAACTCAAAGATAGTTTTCTTCATGTAATGGTAGGCCAATATATGGTTTCTAAATTGATTTCCTAGCTGTGATTTTTTCCCCTTACATTGTTTGATTTGAAAATAGAAATTAATGGCTTATTTCAGGCTCTACTTTACAAAGGTGCAGTTGGGTACTCCTCCAGTAGAATTCTATGTGCAGATTGATACTGGCAGTGATGTTCTTTGGGTCAGTTGCAGCTCCTGCAATGGTTGTCCACAGACAAGTGGGCTTCAGGTAAATTCAGTTTTCTCTATGTAGCATTTATTAATTGAGTATCATGTTTGCAGACGAGTAATAAATGTACCACTGGATTCTGTCAATATCATGGTTTCTGGATTTTGTTACAGCTCGAGCTCAATTTTTTTGACCCCGGGAGTTCATCAACATCTTCATCAATCTCTTGTTCTGACCGAAGATGCAATAGTGGAATACAATCATCAGATGCCAGCTGTTCAAGTCAGAACAATCAGTGCTCTTACACTTTCCAGTATGGAGATGGTAGTGGGACATCAGGCTATTATGTGTCAGATATGATGCATTTAGACACTATTTTTGAGGGATCAGTGACTACAAATTCTTCAGCTTCTGTAGTTTTTGGGTGAGCTTTCACGAGCCTGAAATGGTTGATACTTGATAGCATCCCTCTTTTTTTTCTTTTTTCTTTTTCCTTTTTTTCTTCATGTTTATTGGTTTAATTTTGGAAAGCATTACTTTGTGAATGGAGCAGTTGTAGTAACCAGCAGACTGGGGACTTGACAAAGTCTGATAGAGCAGTTGATGGAATATTTGGATTTGGGCAACAACAAATGTCTGTCATCTCCCAGCTCTCCTCACAAGGGATTGCTCCTAGAGTATTCTCTCATTGTCTTAAAGGAGATAGTAGTGGTGGGGGAGTATTGGTTCTTGGTGAGATTGTGGAGCCAAATATAGTTTATACTCCACTTGTTCCATCACAGTAAGTTCTTTCCTCAGAATAAAAATGCTACATTTTAATATCTTTCTATTAATTAGACCTTCTTTTGTTGTTAAGTATCCTTGCTGAGGTAATCCGAATTCTTTGGTAACTAGTGAATGGAGATGTGTGTGTTTGTTCTTAGGAGCCTAATTAAATGTTTGTATAACAATTTCATACCTACTGATAGATGGCAAGTAACTAATACCGGAAGTCATTCGGTGTTCTGGGTTCCTAATTATTCATCTAAGCAAGATGTTAAAATGAAGTTTATATCTGTCCATCTTGAATGTTGAAGTCACTTTATAGTTTGTAGCGTATAGCTTAGGAATGTGATTTGGAAGAATGAAATGCCTAGATGATGACACATCTGAATTTGGCACCAATGTACTGCTATGAAACTATGGATAGCATATTAGCATGTGTTCATGTTTTGTCATAGTAGACGATTAGTACATTGAGCAGGGCCCAATCCATATATTGTTTAGAAATTGGAGAATTTAAACTAGTTACTGACCATAGATAATTTTACTTAAGTTAGCTTACTGCTTCCTTTGCAAATATTTCAGGCCTCATTACAATTTAAATCTACAGAGCATCTCTGTCAATGGCCAGATATTGCAAATTGATTCATCAGTTTTTGCAACATCAAACAACAGAGGTACCATTGTTGATTCTGGAACGACTTTGGCATATCTTGCAGAAGAGGCTTATGATCCCTTTGTCAATGCGGTGAGTTTCTTTTAGTGATTTCACGTTTTTCAATTTATCAATAACATTATGTTGCTTTAATTCTTTATGTTTTACGTAGCAATCACGTCATGGTTTTTGCTTGATTGGAGGTTTATCAAATATTGATGGCAAAATGCTTTTTTTCACTAATTGCAGATTACATCTACAATTCCACAATCTGTACGGACTGTTGTTTCTAGGGGAAATCAGTGTTACTTAATTACTGACAGGTTAGGCTGAGCACTTCATACATTTTTCTTATTTTTTTTACTGCTTATCCGCCTTTTACTGATTATGTGCTAAAAAATAGATGATCCATATACTCTCTCTGTCTAACTCCTTTGGTATTACTGTGTTAAGTGTCAGTGACATTTTTCCTCAAGTAAGTCTGAACTTTGCTGGGGGTGCATCTCTATTTTTAAGACCGCAGGACTACCTTATACAGCAGAATTCTATTGTAAGTATTCAAACTTCAATTTCTACTTTTTTCAATTTTCTGAGGACTGGTTTGGATTACATGATTTCCAAAGATGTTAATTTCAAGTCAGAGTGAGTTGCATTTAACAATTGTTGAAGAATCACTGTCTATTAATCTGATTTTGACTTTACTTTTGTTTCTAAAGGTGCTTCATGTGCCTTTCTGTAAGTCAATTTCCATGATAGCTTATTTTATAGAACTAATCATTTATCAAGGCATGTGATACTGCCAATATTATCCTCCAGTAAAAAAAAAAATGTCCTTTTGCACTTCCATTATATTTGGTTAAAATTACCTTTCTGATGCCTTGCTAGCGCTTTGTTGAGTGCGCTATCAGGCAAGAATTAAAAAAAAAAAAAAAAAAAAAGACACACCATTTCTTCTATTTCTCATTACATGTCATTTTCCAACTGCAATCTGGTATGTTACAGTATAGAGAGAGTTTTAAAATATGTCTCAGATACTTCACAGCAAATTCTTGGATATTGTTGAAGGCTTTGATTACATGCATTTATTTTTCATATACATGTTAGGGCTTCACTTTGTTCGATTTTTATATTCCGTATGTTATCTCACTAAATGCTATGGTGAACCTATTCATGTTACAGGGTGGCGCATCAGTGTGGTGTATTGGCTTTCAGAAAATTCAAGGTCAAGGGGTAACAATTCTAGGAGGTATAATACCGATTTGAAAACTTTGGTCATATATCTATCTTTTGTATTGTGATATTTTGCAAGGATACATAAAACAAATTTTGCATTTGATTTAGAGCTTGAACCTATATTTAGCACTAGCATGATTTTACACTCAACCGCTATTGTTGAGGTTTAACACCATTACACCCGTATGATTCTACACTCAACCTGCCATAATATCAATTTAAAATATCATTTCTTTTACTTAAATTATTGTTCATAATCTGTTTGGGATCTTTTCTTCAAGAGTGTGATGCTAACAACATCACTTTGTGTTTTGGCAGATCTCGTATTAAAAGACAAAATTATTGTTTATGATCTGGCCGGTCAACGCATTGGATGGGCTAACTATGACTGTAAGTTTCTTTCAGCTACACTACCCAAATGGCATATAGTGGAAATCATATGGAAAAGATGGAAATATTTATTTTTCATGAGGCTAAGTTGTTGCTTTTCCACTCCAACCAAGAAATTATTTTGTTTCTTTTGAGGGTGGGGGCAGCAAAGAATATAATCCTTAGGTTAGCAATAATGATATTTGAGTATGATAAGGTCAATTTAAGGACTTTAACAACTGATTTTCTTTTGCCTCCAAAATATGATGAATCTTAAGTAGGATTGTTCAATTAGTGAAACCAATGACCTGTGCTATATATATATATGTTTTATTTGCTTCTATTTCTTAATGCTGTTCAGGCTTGACATTAGATTCTGATGTTGTTCAATTTAAATTCAACAATCTAGGTTCTTTGTCAGTTAATGTCTCTGCATCGACTGGCACTGGGAGAAGTGAATTTGTGAATGCTGGAGAGATAGGTGGAAGCACTTCTTTACGTGATGGACTTAAGTCGACAAAGACACGGTTCTTGGCTTTCTTGGTGCACATAATGCTGTTTTGCTGCCTTGTGTTTTTATAGCATTCCATTCCATGCATTGTGGGAGATATATAGAGCTAATATTCTTTTTTCAATGTATAATATTTCTTTTTGTGATAATTGGCGCGACCACGTATTATTTTCAATATTGCTTGTGCCTCCTTTCTGCACAATAGGGTTATCCGGTTTAGCTTCAGATGTTCAGATGATTCTGTTGGACACTATCAGTCTTGTAGAGTCTAATCATTGCTCCTCTTTATTTTTTTGGCAGTTTTGTAAATTACTTCACAGGATTACTGATTGAATCTCTTATACAAGTTATATGATATAGCTCTTTTTTTACTTCTCCCTAGTCTAGTTAAAATTGCACATAATAGTTGTTGTAAATTAGCTCCTCACACATCTAAGGCCCGGTTGGATTGACTTATGAATCGTTTACTTGTCAGAGTATTTAGTAGAACTTATAGAAACAAATTATGACATGACTATAAGTTGTTTTAAGCCTATTTCGATAAATTTTCTAAAATAGCTTATGAAAACAGCTTATAGCTTATTTGAAAATAAATCAACTATATTTTTTCTTTGATTATAGAATTGCTTATACATAAGTGCTTAATTAAGCTATTTACCCAAATATGCCTCTAAGATGTTGTAATTTGCTTTTTAGAAATAAGTTAATCTTTTAATCTGGAAGAACTTGTTCTTATAAAAACAGTTCTTACATGTGGAGGTTGTGTCATTCTTCGGGGAAAAATATAAGAACCAGTTCTTATTTGTAAGAACACACATAAAAACCACTATTGGAAATGGTCTTATTGCTCGAGACAATTTCTTCATACAGAGCTAGGTTTGGAAATAAGATCTCCATCCCTAAGACCATATTTGCTAAATTGGCTAGGGAGCCAAATAGGAAGATTATATGTTTGGGGATATGGGAGGGCAGCGAACCCCACATGAACCACCGAGTGTGGATTAGGTGATAAATTACATTAATTATAACAAGCAAATATTTTGTGTATCACGGTGATATTTTTAAATTAAGTAATAATTAAAAATATAAATTAAAAGAAAATATTTAAAACTACGAAAAAAAAAATCATTGTTAACTCAAGTAAATACACAAATATAAATGGTGGAGATTTAAAAAAATAAATTTCAAGGTAAAAAATAAAAAATTGAAAGATATCTGGTTAAGAACTCTATCCTTGTTCTTGCATCGAAGATGTTCTCAAGTCTTAAACAAAGAAAGCCACGTAGGCCGAGTAATGCAGTATGCCTTTTTTCCAGTGTTTCTCTTATGAAGGACCATCCTTATCCTTCAACTTAGTTCTGCTTTTTATTTTATACTTTTCATGGTTTTTTTTCCCTCCTGTAAAGACGTATAATCCTTGAGATAAACAAGAAGATAATAATTTTTGAGTTTTTCAGACATGTCTTGTGATTAATCTAACTTTTTTAGTTTTAGCTTTCTCACATTACCCTATGTTTTAAAAACGTAGAAAATGATAAGAGTGAAAAACCTTTACATCTATTGACATAAAAAAAAGTGATACCCTCTTCATCAGCACATTATGTAGTATTGGTCATTACAATAGATGCATCCTCTTGGATAATCTTCAGGCAAAGAGCAAAGCCATCAATAATCCTAAAATTGTATGTGCTTTTATTTGAATGAATTTCAATTATGGTAAAAAAAAAAAAAAAACTATTTATCCTCACACAGCTTCCTTGGGGTTACAATTTTCCTCCCCCACAAGATAGCTCCATAAATGTCTAACAGACCAGTTAAATCTGCATAATCTCATCCAAACATGTTTATCATAGCCCAAAATCTCTGAAATACAGAGCACCAGTGCAACTTTGCACCTACACAGAGAAAGGAAAAAATTTCAAACAGAAAAACATTAAAATTGGTTTCAAGAATGATGTTACTTGATATGCTATGACTGTATCAAGGCATATGTCTAGGTCTTATACCTCATCACTCATTTAGAAGAAGTGATGTGCAAGAAAGAAGGGAAGAGAGTTCATCTTCTGTTGCCAATCCAAAGCCCTGCCATCTTACTCTACCAAAATTATCAAGTAGGAAGATATACCTGTGAAGTTAACATGTTAAAAAACTGTAATACTCATAACTTCATTGGCTAATCATGAATTGAATAAGCAAGTAAAAGCTTCTATACCCTGTGAGGAGATTCAGTATCTTTAGTTCTTTTCTGAAATAATAGTGGTCACCAAATGAATACACCATCTGCTCCTTAAGTGTACCTTCGCTTTCATTATGATTGGGTTTCTTCATTGTCCAGAGAAGGAAACGTTTTATAGGAGGCCGACATAAAAGCCATGAATCTATGAATGATACCTGATAGAAAGCGCAAAAGCTTCATTATAAGTTTGTAGCTGATCATTCAAAAGGTGGAAACAGAAAGGAATAATCTCAAAGTGATTGGAATGCTAATTTCGATTCTGTCAAAACTGGAAGAATCATAATTTTCGCATTTTGGACAAAATAATTGACTCTGATATAGAAAGACAATTCTAGATTGAATAGGAATTCTATTTCTTATAATTTGGGTTTAAGCTTAATTCAACCCCAAAAACTTGCTCAATAGGCGAGAATTGCTCAAGCCTTGTAAGGACTACTTTGGCCATATTTCTAGTTAATTTGAGATCTCAACACACTCCTCACGCCCAACATAGACAAATGTAGGTGGCCAAATCACGCCTAGGACTCGACATATGAAGTTTGGACAAACGTGGATGGCCTAATAACAAGACCCCCTCACACCTATGACTAGACATCTAGTGTGTGATAAATACGATTGGTTCAATAACAAATTTAGGATAGGCTCGGATACTATCTTAGAATTTTGGCTTATAACTAACTCAACCCCATAAGCTAGCTCAAGAGATGAAGATTGCTCAAGCCTTACAAAGACTATTTTGGCCATATCTCTACTCGATGTGGGATCTCAACACTATTAAATGAGGCTGGTGGGCAGGTGCCTATGATAATCACAAAACACCAGTGGCAAGTGGCAACAATGGCAGTGGTTGAAAGATGCCGGCGGTGGCAGTTAGAGGTCATTGGCAGTGCCATGGCTGGTGCCAACATTGATTGTTGCTAATGACAACGGTGGGCAGAGTATGTCAACAACAATTCTTATAGAGTTAGCAAGTGACAATGATAATGAAGATTAACATATGAAAATATTGATTTTAACTTTTATCACTGGTGCTTGGAATTCAATTCATAGGTAATTCTTGCGTTCTAAGCTAAAGAACTAATTATAGACTACTTATTTTTCAATTCGATGGAATCAAACTCAGAATTGGAATTTGAGTTCTAACATGTACACCAAACCAGATCACTGGAATATGAAAGTCCAAGTACAATTCTGAGACTCAATTCCAAATCCGATTCCATGCAATAAATGGCACCTAATCGAAGGATATTAAATATCCTGACTTTCAATCATAAGATCAACCTTTAGATATGGACAAATCTTCCATACTAACAAAATATGTGCAGTCAAAGAGGGAATAATAAGATGAATTTCATGATCCGACTAGATCTTATCAAACCCCGGACCCAGGAAAGGGGAATTTGGGCTTAAAATTAATAAAGTTCATTTAGTATGCTGATTGGGACTGTGGTTTATTAAAAAGCCTAGTACAGCCCAACACTACTATACCTATTATAGTTTCAATATAAAAATCTCACGTCATATATTTATGATAATTTTAACATTTTAGGCATTCTAAATTATGTGTGTGTGTCATATTTTCATGCAAAATAACTTCTTGATTTTTCAATTACTTTTAATTTCAAATTAAAGTTGTGATTTAAACTTTTTGGGTTCAACCCAAGAGCTCTCACAATTTCATTTGAGCTGGGCAAAAGCCCTGGCCTAAAATATATGTGGTTTTTCAATTAAGAGCGCTGCATGAGGTCACCTCTAGTTCCAGCGAAGTGGTTGGTAGAGAGGCTCTCTTCAACAAACAAAACCAGATGGACGAATATGGCCCTGATAAACAGTAGCAAAAAAGGGATTCTTTTTAAGTGTACTTTTCAACATCCATGGTAACCTTCTAACAGGTTTCATAAATATCCTCAAAACCTTGTGAAAAAATAATGCAAAAAAAATGCCACTCAACATCTCTTTTCTTCAGAAAGTCCCAGAATAGGAAGCTATGCAATACGGGGGGAGATTCCAGCTATGTGTTATCATAAATAGCTGATTAATATGTCGTACTCAATGACAATAAAATGCACAAAATCTCAACCAAACAGATAATTACCTGGTATAAATGAACATCTTCGGATTTACTAAATGCTTTAACAAAAGGCACACTCCAAGAATTGATCATTTCCTGTAAATGATATAGAAAGCAATATTATAGCAGCAACAGTAAGTCAATACAAAAACAAAAAATTGCTATTAAATACCAAACAACACAAGGAACATACTATACAATTCCTTTATTGCTTTTAATCTGATAGCAAGGTGTAAAAGGAACTTCTTTAGGGTTGAAATTCTAATGGAAAATTGGAAAGTACATGCAATGATTGTAGCAACGTATCAGTGATTTGCCAGCCAAAAATTGCAAACACAAACAAAGTAGCTTTTTGTTGTATCTTTATTTCTACCCTTTTAGGGTCATTTACCCTATCTTTCAACTCATATTTAAATCCCTTTCGCCGATTGAACAATAAATAGCAGCACTGCTCAGCTTTCAAATTGAATAATAAGGCAACAACAAATGCTACCATTGAATGTGTTAACCCTTTAAGATATAAATGGTTGGTGGTGGCGGCATTCAGATGAGTACAGAATGCAATAGTGTAGACAATAGAAGTCATATCTTTACAAAACACTGCCACGACATGATCCATTACCTGGGAGCTTGCTCGAAATGAAAGACAAACCAAAGATGCCTTGGGGACAGATGATTTGTCCGAACCAACTGCATTATCAGAAATACGGATAGGAAGCTTCATTGTTTTGCCATCTGAGAAGCTGACTTCGATATCAGGAAACTTCACAGCTTCCATTGCCGGTATTATCACTTTATTAGCTACAGCAATCTGGACAAATACAGATAAATCTGTCATACTCTTATCTTGTACACCCAAGATGTGGTTCGAGTCTAACCAACTAGTCACTGCTACTGGCTTATTAGATAATAGTATGTATGTATATATTGATCAAAATACAACAAACTGTTTTGAGGTTAGCCTAGCAGAGAAGCAAGTTCCATGCAAGGTTGAACAGACTAATTTGGCAAAATTTCTGCTAAACGAAGCAACTTTGGGGTTTTGGGAGTTTGTTTTAGCTTTATTATGATATGATGTAAACTTAACATAGAACCCTGAATTAAGCGTAAAAAACTATCTTGATCTCTAGGTAGTATGGATGGAACATTCCACATTATGACAAGCTATAGAAACAAAAGATTAAACAATCAAGTAGTTCTTTGCCACAAACAAACCCAACCCAACGGATTATCATATAATTGCAATACCTTACCGCCATGTTGCTTGAATTCATTCATATCAGCGAAGTATCCCCTATTCATTTCATCATTTCTGCACAGAAAACCCCATCAGCATCATTGAATACTACACTTCATTACACCACAACTCCACAAAAAGCTTCGTTTACACAAACCCCAAAATAAAAAATAAAAAAACTTACAGTCGAGCTCGCTCCTTTTTAATTGCTTCCTTATCTCCAAGCTGCAGAAATTTCAAAATTTTCACCAAAATTTTCTCTAAAAAAAATTCGGACAAAAAATAAAAAATCGGCTTTTGCCACATTTTGTTGTGCCCATCAAGAGAAAACCGAGAGAGAGGGGGGAACCTGGTAAAAATCGAATAAGCGTTTGGGGGTGAGGCAAGCCAAATTGTGTGAGGGAAGTGAACAATGGAGCTTCTCGGGTTGGGAAGTCACAATCGAATCTCTGAGACAGGAACGTCGTCGTATCAATCGCTTCAAACCTAGCATCTTCACCAATTCGATTTCGATCCGATGTGCTGCCCCTACTACTTCGTCTTCTTCCTTTCCACTGTGTCTGTAACTACTAACTAACTACCTTGGCTCCATATTTAGGTTAAGGTGATGCACAACTTTCAAAATTATTTAACTTATTAAATAAAATATTTAATGCTACTTTCAAATGGAAATTATTGTTTATTGAAATCTTCCGTCTGTTTTTTTTTTATTATTGAAATCTCACGTCTGTTTTTTTTTATTAAATTAAAAAAATAGTTAAAGTAATATAGTTTTTTTTACTAAAAAAGTAATATAATTTTAAAGATTAAAACTAGATGAATGCCCGTGCAACGCACGATTTCTCTCTTTTTCTTTTTTTATCTAAACTTTTCACTTTTTTATTAATTCATAAAAAATAAATATATTAAATTTTTTAGCTTAATGGATGTAAATATTTAATATTTTATATAATATATTAGGATATCATAAAGTGTTGTAAGTAAATTATGTTAAAATTTTAAATATAATTTATTTAAATGATTTTTTTATATGATTATAGAACGTTCTTGCTAAACAACGTGAATATTAAATATTAAAACATTAATAAATATATGTGTGTGAGTGAGAGTAAAATTAGTATATTCAAATCATCCTTTTATGTGATTATAGAACGTTCTTTCTATACAATATAAAGTTTAAATATCAACAAATATATGCTGTGAAAGTATATAAATGGATAATATATAAATGAATTAAAATGATTTTAAAAATCATCGGTATATTTTTTAATGTAAAAGCTGTTATATGCTAATTTTATGGTAATTATAATGTATAATATATTTTGTTTTTTAGAACTTTATGGGAATTAGTAATTAGTGGAGTTCAATCCACGAGTAAAGATTCTCTCCATTTTTCAAAAGAAATGGAGGGTTGAGTTAACAAAGATACTTAACAACACGTGTGAACAAAAGCTGAAAAATCCAACAGAAAAAAATGGAATATCGATGGCAGTTGATTAGAAGGGCAAAAACAAAATTACATAAAACGTGGTATTACTGTACATACAACTGTAGCAGCTACCAGATTTATAATAATATATAGATATAGACTAGTATTGCAACCCGTATCATGCGCGGGTACGTGTATCGTATAAATTTTTCTATAAAATAATTGAAATATTATATATAATTTTTTTCTAAACATTTGTAAAAAGACATGTATATAGAAATTTATATAATATTTGACTTATTTCAATCATGAATCACAAAATGTAATAATTTAAATATAAATATAATATTTTTCGTGTAAAATATTGTGTTTTCTTATAAAATGTTCATCTCCGTGTCTTATGTTTTATATACTATACTAAAAGAAAATTGTAAGTTTCTTACATAAAAATATTTGATAATTTTTTTACAATATATACACACACACACACACACACACACACTCTCTTAAATATTAATCATACATCTAGGATTTAGAAGAAATAACATTTTGTATACATTCAAGCATTCAATATCTAATTAGCTTGTCTTTGAGAATAGATTTATATAGATCATATAATTATATTTTTTTTTACAATATATCTGTAGGCCGTATGGTATATACTTGAAAATTATAATCATACACTAAGGGTTTAAAAGAAGTAATATTATGGATACATTCAAACTTGCAATATCTAAGCCTCCATTTGAGAATAGATTTAGATCATAGAATTATTTTTTCACAATATATCTGTAGGCCCGTGTTACACACGATATATACTTAAAAATTATAATCGTACACCTAGGGCCAAATCTAATTATTGAATTCACGTTTTTTCTTTTAAATTTTTTTGTGAAAAAATGTAAATAAAAAAATTACGTTTTCTTGTAAAATTTTCGTCCCCGTTCTTTATAATATATTCATAATACGATGGCTCGTGCTACGTGCGGTATATATTTAAAAAAATTATAAAATTTATACTAAAAAATATATTGATTTATTATTTATAGTAAAATTGTTTGTTTATGATAAATAAAATAATAATATTATTTCTTATAAAATATTTAACACTATTATATTTTTTTCTTTGTTTCCATTTTGCCATTGTACACATGTTAACATACCAATATTGAGTAGTTTGATTTTTCGGACTAAGAATTTGTTGAACTAAATTTGATCTAGAAAATGATTTGGTTGATTTAGATACGAGTAACTTATAGAAGCAACCACTCATATTTTTACTACCTCAACCAAATTGAGGATGATTTTGGCACATATTTCATTATAAAATTAAAGCGGCAAGGCCATAGGAATCATATTATTTGTTTATGTGCTTTTGAGAAATGAGAAATGACTGAGGATTTTTTTATATATAAGCAACTAATATATATATATATATATAGTAATGTGTATCTGGTTCGAAATCTTCTCACCACTACAACTAATACAACTATAAGTACTTTCCCCTAAAAATTAAGATGTTAATATAGTTTATATTTTCTTATAAACTTATAATGTTTCCATCTTTCTTTTCACCATTTTAGTCATGTGTTCATTGTACGCACTTATAAATTTTGTTACCTTCACTTGATGTTAATTATCTATTTTTTTTTGTTCATATATATGTCAATTTTGGCATTTGGCTTATGTCTTCCATCTTGTGACACCGACCCATTTAAATAAATATTTTAACGGTATTCTATCAAAATTTCCATATAAATATATACTCAAAAAATCCACTATGACAAAAAAGAAGCATTATAAGTTTGGAATACTTCTATTTTATAACTATATCATTATTGATTCAAAGAATAGTTTCCTAAAAGTCAAACATAGGTAAGCATAATTATAAATTAAGAAGAAAGGACTCTAAGCAGGAAATGAAAATGTTACATAACATGGTATTCAAAACGCTGGGCAAACTTGCAAACCCCAAGCATTCATAAATCTATGCCTGCAGTAAACATGCACATTGGCCTTTGATAAAAGAGCACACAACGTTGCCTTTCAAATTGCAATATTGCAATAATAACAACAAACTGGAATAATTCCTAAAAACTTCACAACCTTTGACAACTTATATGTAATGTATCAGACTAATATTTTCTCTCTCTTTGTGTGGAGGGGTAATCATTGATAGCTCAATCCTCTCTTTCAATAGTTGTACCACATCAAGCATGGTGGGTATCTGTTCAAGCAGATCCGAGCACATGAGTCGAATAATAATAATAACCCTGTTGAGCTCTTCCTCCACACAGTTATGATTTAGGCTCAGATCAGCAAGTTCACATACTTTCCTCTTAATGACAATGCCTAATCAACTATTGAATGATTCACTTTCAATTGGTTTTCTGCCACTTGCGAGTTCTAGAATGAGAATATCAACAATGTAGACATCACAAATTGATTTGGAACACTAAGAGAAAATTTGAAGGGGAAAAAAAGATAAAGCAAAAGGATAGAGTTAATAAGATAAAGGAATCAAAATCACATAAGATCTTTGACTATTGTTATAGCAAACACCATTTGGATTTCTAATCATACGTTAACTATAAAATGCAATTCCTATTTGAAAGCATGTTAACTATAAAATGTTAACTTTCAATCACTGCGACAACCTTCATGTTGTACTATCTCCTGTTGCATAACTAAAATCCATTATAAGACTGAATGTTATAATAATGATGCAGAAAAGTATATATAGAGACTCTTTAAAATTATTGTGTTAACTGATGTACCAAATAATATGACTGGTATAAAGATGTAGTTCCAGGACCATAACCCGATGCACCATACATGTTCTATGTGAAAACCTGAAAATAAAATATATGAGTACTTTGCAATAAGAAATTTGGTAAAAACTCAATTCAATAGGGTTGAAATACTCTTTTGCCTGTCCACTGACTTCTCAAGTTTCATAGAGGGAGGAAGCTATATGCAGCTGGTTTAGAAACAAATAGCCTCAAGTTGCAGTAGGCACTTGAAGCATTAACCTATCTCAAAGACTACTGTAGTTGCAATAACCCGTCACTAAGGGATGAATGCAGATGCTAAATTGTATAATAACCAATAATGGTTCCTGTACAAAGGGATGCCATAAAGGAATAAAGCACCAGTAATTTACTGAATAAAAGAATAAAGAATCACTAATATGATGCTATACAGGAGCAACATAAAATATAGATGAAGTTTTTAAAATAGCAAGTTTTCATATCAAAGCAAGATCCTGGAGGCAAAAGAACAGTTAAAAAGTAGGTCATTAAATAATAAAATTATTGTTTAGTTCCACCTAAATGCATTTTACCACTTAAGGAAATGCCCATTTAATACTACTTCTGTAAATATGAAAGAGTCAACAGATATAAACTAACTGAAACCAATTTATGTCAAATAAAATTGGAAGCATAAACTGTTTACTATATATTTGGAACAATCACTTGATAGTAAATAAAGAAGAAAAATAGAATGGCATAATTAGTTGAACAGCAAGATCGTCTCAGCCATACACAGATGAAATGTAAACACAAATAAATTGAAAAAAATGGTTAGTTCTGTAGAGAATTTCTATAGCACCATTGTATTGTAATTGTAGTTACACAATGATATATGTCATTGCAGTCTACAAAAATAAAGGAGCTTGTCATCATGAAGGCATTACCTAACCTGTTGATCATCATCATTTTCTCCACATGCTATTCCAAGTATTTTCCATCCTTCAACATTTTCAGGGTTTTTCAAAAGTTCAGCTTCCAATGATAGAACTGCTTCAACTAAAAGCCCTTTCCTGAAGAGATCCTAACCTTCTTTTAACAGATTTGGAAGACCATAAAAAAGATTTAAATCCGAAAAGACATGCACGCCCCTTAAACTATCTGACTGCTACTTGGCAACAACTTGCTCGTTTAGGAACCTTCAATTATGGTAAAACAAAAACTTATCAATCAAATTTGAATTAAGAGGAGGAAAAATAATTTTTTTTGGTTTTAATTTATCCTTTAATCTATGAAAAAGTAGAAGTAAATGCTATGGTATAAATGGAAAGGTAATGCAAGCATCAAATTAACTATTCCTACTATCTGAAATTGGATGTGTCATGACCAGCACAATGTGACGTCTTTTAACAAATGATGAAGGATTTTCTTATGATTTAAAACTGAAAGTCTATCCTTTTACACAATTCCAATTGGATGCACACCTTTTAAAATATTTTTGTATGAGTAATAATGCATTGTATAGCAAACACATCAACTCTCACTCACTCTTTAAGCATTTCACATGAGACAATAATAATTATGAAACCATGTCTATTACACCAGAATTCGACCACCATTGACTCAAAATCCCCATGTTTATAAAGCAAAAAAAAAAAGACAACCTTTTAAAAAGGGATTTGACTATTAGATGTAGCATTTCATCAAACGACATGTGTGCATCTTGATATATGTTTTGGTTCAGATTACATAAACAAATAAAAGTTACATTTAAACGAATTGTGCAAAACACGGGATAGAAAACTAAAAGTCAATATACAGCCAACAGAAAAATTAAGCCTCCAATCCAATGCAAACGATAATAATATCCATACTTTGCAGAAAGAAATATTTGTTGCAAAAAAAAAAGAAAATGAACCTTCAAACTCTTATGAACCTTATAGAGTTATGCCTCTAACCAGCTCCTTATGAAAGCCTTTTTCGTCCTTCATGCCTTTACTCTCTTTTATGCCTTCCTATCGGCCTCTCTCTTCCCATGCTTCTACTTTTCTGTTATTTCCCCTTTAGCATAGAATGGTGACAGATAATTTCAAAATCCAATTACCCTTAAAAGGAAAAGAAACATCATCGAAGACATAACTTACTATAGGGAAACATATTTAAACTTCTTTGAGCCTCCTGTTCACATTCTGAACCAAAAAAAAACCTACACCCGAGATGGCAAAATAATAATCTTGATAGTAACAAAGAAGCAGAGCAAAGAGGAGGCACAACATAGAGTTGAAAATTTTGATGATTGAAGCCAAGAACCCACAAAAAAAGAGAGAAACGAGGTTACCTCATTGTCACTATATGTTTCTTCGAGCCGATAGCACCATTGATGACCTGGAAACAAATCAAAAGGAATCAGAGAGGCAAACCTCATAGAGGCGAGGAATGGAGAGTAACTATGGAAAGAAGCATTATAGTTTGGGGACTGGGGTTTGGTTGGGGAGGGGAAAAGGAAGAAGCTTTTAACGCTTAGGGGAAGAGGAAGAAAAAGTCTTGTCTTCAGAAGAGGGGTGTTGTTGGCGGCAGAGAAAGAGTCGCCGCAGCGTCTCATTGAAACCATGCAGTGTAGGGAAAAAAAATCTTTCGTTAACAAAGCAAACTTGCCCATGTGAGGTCACCCAAGGTATCAAGGGATAAATTCAAATTCAAATTTTGAACATTATAAAACCATATATTACAGTGTGAATACATCTAATATGATTATGTGTATTAATTACCATGTAATTATGCCATTTTTTTATCGAATAATATTACTCCAATATTGAGTACCCAAAAAAAAGTATTAATCCAATATTAAGATTATGTTCGAAAATTCCGCTCTTTCTTTGCCTAGTCAACTATCACAGTACGTGCACAAATCAAACTCAGATACTTGCGCTAAAAAAAATGCTAAAAAGTTTGACGTTATTAGTGCACCATTTTATGCTCTCTTTATTTTGATTTGGGCAATAAATTTTCCAATTAATTGGCTGTAAATGTGTTGTGCACTAATTGGCTTGACCAATTGATTGAAACAAAGCATGTAAAAAAGGTAATTCTTTGTTATGAGTAACCATAAAATAGTATATAATTAAGCAGTAAACTAATGTACCTTTAACAATTTTGTACTTCGAAAACGTCATAGCAATAATCAGATTAATTCCATTAAAAGACTCAACAAAGTTTGTTAATTCGTCAACGTATGAACCATACAAAGTGTAATTGAAACGAAATCTGTTGAAAAAAGTAATCTGACATTAGGAACAACAAATCTTTTTCGGAATCTATATAATTATTATAATTATAAACGAAATGGATATCCATTATTATCAAGCTCTCCATGACAACGATTCTGGTTTTAATTCCAGCAAACTCAACAAAAGTTGCTTCCCCGATACCAATGAGCACGCCGATAATATCTTCAACAAATGGAATATTTAATTACATGTGTGAAAAATGGATGCATAAAAAAATTATTATGTGACAACCAAAAATATAAAATATGTAGAATATCTAGAATATAAGTATAAATCGAAAACAAATACTAATCAACCAAATAATTATTATCAAAACCATCTGCAAAGCAATCAGCAGGTTGGGTAAAATGAATAACATTCATTGGAATGTTAAAATTCATCACAAATTTGACTTGTGTATAGAATTTGAATTTAAGCCTATAATTATGTCTTGTTGTACGGTAGGAACCGTTGTTTGCAACTACATCAAAATTCCTGATGTTATATACGAAACCCTCATTTAAAACTGTATGAAACTTATACATCAAAGTTCTGGGCACCGTGGCATGAATTTTATTTCCCTACATGTAAAAAACGAAAGTTAGATGTAAACAACAAATTGATTTTGTCGAAAACAAATAAAATCTATTTTCACCTCATTGTCAATAAAAATAACTTCAATGGATAAAGGAAAACTTTGTGTGTCTGATGCATTAGTGCACCACATACGAAAAACCCCAACTACTAATTTCCAATTCCGATAAAAAGAAGAGTCGATGTCAGAAATTTGATCATGGTTAGGGTTCATTTTTAATGAGAATAAAAAAACAAAAGAACACAGACTATGAGCGATCAAAAGACACTAACTACAGGATCAAACACATAATGAGCATGTATGGTTCTATCCACTATTTATAGACTCCGCAATTGCATAGGAAAATTAGTAGATCAACGATTTTTATGACCTAATTAACTAATTGAGTCGGTTTTAAAAATTACAAAATATAATTAAAAATTTCCATACTAAAAAATGAGGGAGGGAGGGAGAGAGAGAGAGAGAGAGACCGTACTGTCCAAATTATTGTCCATAAATCCGTTTCCTCCATTACTCAATTGATCACATTTTTCATACACGTTTTTTTACACTACTTGCTCATATTTACTTCCATTTTTTATCAACAAAATGTTTAGTTGCTGTTTTTATTCTTCTTAATGTTTATATTAATTATCCACGTTTATTTTGCTCACATATGCTATCTAGGGATCTTTGATAATAATTATATTTCCAAAAAAAAATGTCAACCGATAATACTTATGTGCTGAATTTAATTTTTAATTTTTTTTGTTTGAAAAAAATATGGTGGACATATAATTGTCATTTCATTGCTCCAAATCACATTTTTTTTACCACCTAATCGATTTCTTTTTTTTAAAAATGACACATAAGTATTATTTATTGCTAATTCTCTTAGAGGTTGCCATTTGGAAGATAATCAGTGAGGTTATTTTGATTTGTATATAATAGAGATAGAGATTACTTTTGTGCAAAAAATAAAAATAAAAGCCATTTCAATAAAAGGACATATAAAACAATCTTACTTAATTCGCTTATGATAATAACTAGTACTTTGACCCATGCGACAGGTGAGTTATATGAGATAACTCTAATATTAATGCAAATTGTGGTAAAATACGTATAAGTAACTTATATGAGAAAATGTAAATATTTATGCAGATTGTGGCATTGTTATGCTGATTAATTGCAAAGCAAAAATACGTGGCATTTGAAAGCTGCAATACTACAAAATCAAGTGAAAAATGTAACAACATAAGAAGCACACATCGAAGTTTAAACTGTTGGAATTTTATATTCCAATAATTAATATGGGCTGATATTATTAATAATTATATTAGCTATTTATCATAAATGAGCTATATTTTATGTGATCATATAAAGTTAAAATAAGGTAAGCTCATTGGACTCCTAATTTAATTGATATGGACCTTATATGAGTAGATGTAAGTGTGGCCCGATAAGGGGATAATGGGTACCCTGTTAGGTTTAACACACTATAAAGAAGGCTATGGTCCCCAATACACCGAATCGCCGTCATCCATTCTCTTCTCCCCATCTGAAGAGAACCTAAAGTCTCGTGAGAGAGCTCAAGAGGATTCGGTTGAGGAAGAACCATAAAGCCACCGCTAACATGCTCGTTGTTCGTTGCTATGGATTCAGTTGCTCGTTGGTTGTTCGTGATCATTCCTTTGGTATTCCGCTTCAGGTGATTGATTGCTATGGATCCAGGTATTCTTCTAATCCTTGATAATTCAACATGTCGTAGATCCTAAGAGTAGAGAACATGTTGTTCTTATTGAACATACTTGTATGTCTTTATAGCTTCCGCCTAAGGTTTTTTTCTTCTATGAGATTTGAGCATGCTTGTTCTTGTTGTTGTTATTAATAATGAATTAATTCCAACATAAACCACCAATCAAACAATAACGGTTTAAACTTCGTTTAACAACTTCACTGTCTATCAACAGAACATAATCAAGATATTATATTATATGCATCATATCACTTTAAAGGAAGTGTCTTCCATGTTCATTTTGCTGCCATCAGTATAAAGTATCATGGATAAAAAAAGATGCTAAGTTTTTTTATTCTTATTGTTTGTCATGTATAAAGAAGTGCCATCAGCCTAAGTGCCTAACAATATACAAACTATCTTCAAAACATAAGTAAATTGTTCACCTAATAATGTCTATTGCAGTTCTCTATATTACCAATTAAACATGTGAATTAAGGGGTCCTGCACAATATCACTTATTTAAACTTCTTTAAAAAATAATCTAAACACATTTAAAATGGAAACCACTGGAAGAATGAAAAAATTATTAGGTCTCAATTGGACTCAAAAGCACTCTTAGAAGGCATAAGACATACTAATAGTTTTCATAACTTCAGTTGCCTAGCATTTTTTAATGGAGGCATAAGTGAAACCACTCTGCTTCATCAACACGGGAAAAATCAGGAGTATTTGTTTTCCTTAAATTATACTGTTAAAAAGCATGGAAACTATTTGAAAATGGCAGCAGTCCAATATAGTAAAAGGTTTTACTAAGTGTTCATATTTTCCCGTGAAATTATATTCAGATTTACATAGTAATCCATGATGGATTCTCAACTAACTATGGAAGAATAACTGTAAGTTTGTTATTAGTTTGCAATTGGTTAATCCAATTACATACGTCCTCACATATAGTTTCTACTTTGTAGAGAAAATTAATATTGTAATACAAACTCAACTACGGGCTAGGCCACATATTGAGCCCATAAAAGAATGATTAGTTTCTAAGCAATAAGAGTAGCTTTTGATTGTAACGCCATATCATAAATGTTTAGCCATTGCATAAGGCAATGCTAGGTGGCCTTGAGCACATAATAAAAGCCCAATCACAATTTTTTTCACCTGTTATTCTTTGATTTTTTTCACCTGGACACATGTAGTTACTTACGTCCAATATATGTTGCTTAAACATAAAACAATTTCAGCAAAAAAATTCTTCATTATTGGCACCAAAGTAGTAGTTGGTCAACTCCTGAAGCAAATACAAATTTTAATAAAGAAAGCATATATGAGTCAATGGGCGCCAATGCTACTTTGCAATTGTATTTATACAATTCAACCATTTACATAAAAGTTATACCAACAATTACTAAAATCTTGAAGTTGTCACCTCAGTATCTCAAAAACCTTTGATCATGTTAGTAGCTCCCAAGAGAGGTAAAATTAATGGACCTCAAGTAATCATTCCAATTGTACTGTGCATGATTCCACTTTCCAACCTCTGGATCTTGCTTCATTCAATGATGAAGACACACAAACATAATCTGATGCAATTCCATAAGAAAATCAATTGTGCAACAATGTTAAAAGGTTGAGGGACACGAACATAAGTGTAAAATCAAGTTTTAGTTCCATGAGCCTAATCACAAACAGCAGACCTCAACAAATAAATGGATCAAATCTTCTATTTTTGAAACAAAACAGCTAGTATAGCACAACAATTTGCTTAAATTTAAGCAATCAGAGCCTAAAGGAGCATGGGAGACTACTCCTTTGTCCTACGTCCAAGAAACACAGTAGCAAAACTCTCCGATGCATCAGAAATTAAAATGATTTGAGAATGTTAAACCTGTGATTTGCTAAATCTTTTTCTAAGGAAAGTTGACACTTGTGCAACAATGTTATTGAAAATTAAAACTTACAACTATGCACTGAATTTCTAAGCTTACCTCAATAAAAGTTGAACATGAGCAGGGGACAACATCATACATGTATTTCTGTAATATCACACCACATCATCAAGGGTCTACATTTGCTTATAATTAAAAAGAAAAATATTTAAAAGGTATGCTTCCTACAAATTTAAAACAGAGAGGTTAAAAGTAAGCAATCATCCTACTGACCATAAAGCATGAACGAAACTATAAGAAATACTAAACATCACATGTCAGTTTTAGTGTTAACTCAAAGCAGTTTTAATCTATCTTAATGAGTTGGTCACAATAGTACTATCAGCAGTTGTTTCCATCTATTGCAGAATTGTGTATCCATGTGTGATCAAGCACTTGCTCAGGTAGGACACATATACTAACAAATGGATTGAGAAAACTTGAATTAGCTGTATAATTTGAAAATGAATAAAATGAAAAGAACTCAACCAAGGTTTTTCAAATTCGATTGCCTAAAAATGTAATGAACAAAAGCATGTAGCAGGACAGAACAGAAGACACACCTTTTTATGGGTTTCCCATTCAGAAAATCACCTTTTTCTTGAATTTCAATGTGAAGCTATGTATGACAATCTAAAATTTTAGTTGCTAAGTATGGGAGGAAAATAATACACCTCTCTTACCAATATCACTAATAGAAACATATAAAATAGACTACCATATTTCTAAAATCAAATACTTCAATGTTTCTAGCCTTCAACATGCCATTATAGTTACATCATGGCCAATGAAGATAATATTGATAAAAAGAAGTGAAAGACAGTCAAGAATTTAGAAGCAATAACTCTAACTTCAGCATAACTACTGTAAAGATCCAAAGGTTTGGGAACCGCCACAAATTTTATTATATTTAGGAAAAATTGGAAAAACCTAAAAAATAATTATCTTTAAAAATCATACTGAGTTCGGGAATCGATTACGCATGAAGAAGGGTGGAGACTAAACCCCACAACACCCCCAACACGCCTGTCTTATGACAGTTACCCAAAATTAATTGTGCAAACTAATATAAATATTTGTTTCACCCCAAAATAAAATAAAATTAATACTAAGTGTAAAAATGAATAAAAAAAAGAAACTAAATTAGAAAAATTTAAATTTGACTTGACGGGGTTGACCCGCTCCTACGTATCCTCCGATGCAATGAGGAACTCAAAAGTCACGTAGTTCTTCTAGAAAATATTTGTGTGTTTGGATTGATTTTAATTAATGATTTTTTTAAAAGTAAAACTTGGTAGGAAAAATTTAGGATCACCAAGCTGTCTCAGCTCAGGCGTCGTAAACAGAAATTAACAAGATGCCACATCTCAGCTAATTCCTCCTCTTAAGAAAAATATTTTTTTATTTGATTTAATAAGATTAGATTAAAAGTAAATTAGACAAACGTATAAATAAAATTCGGAGATGAAATGAATTGGGCTTATAAACAACGGACTAGGCTTTCACATATGACACAGGATAAAAAACGAGTAAATGGGCTGAAGCCTCAACAGCTAAATCCAAACAAAAAGTAAATTAAACTCGTGTAATAATAACATTGATAATAAAACAAACAAGACATTGATGATTGACCAAAAAAAAAGGAAAATAAAACAAACAAGACAAATCAATTATAATAAAATGGGAGGGGTCTAGTTATGAACCCCATTTCCTCCATCGCTGCGAGAAACAGCCAGAAAGAAAGAAAAGGGCTTTTCAGCCGTGAAAGAGAGAAAGAAGACGAACGGCGGGAGACAGTGAAGAAAGGGACGGCGAGATCAGATCAGAGGTGAGGTGGTGCTACTGCTGAGCGATTCTTTAAGTGCTTCTCCTCTTTCTTTCTTAAGTCTCTCTTTTTTTTCTCAGTGATTCGCCCCCTTTTTTTTTCTCTGTTCTGTTCTACTTCTCCCTCCTCCTCCTCCGCTCCTTTTGTGAATTTATAGAGGACGAGGGTTATTGAATAAACTTATTTTTTCTCTACTTCTCTTTCTTGATCAGACCAACGTTTCTCTTTTTTTTGATGAGTCAATTTTGCCTTATCCCATTTTTCCTATTTGATGCTCTATTACACTGGTCCAGGGTAATTGTTTCTCCCAATCTACTGCTACTTTCATGGTATTGGCATTTTTTGACTTTGTTTTGCATAATGGAGCAGAGGAGAATGGTGTCAAAGTTGTCAGGGCTGATGTTGTGTAGCGTGAGGAAATTTGCACCATTTTTGCGTGATGAAAGACTCTGTCAGGAACTGGAACTTGGTTTCATTGCCAAAAGAGGAGGGGTGCAACGTGTCCTTTATGCTTTTTTTATTATTTTCTGTTTCATTGTAATTTGAAATTTCCTTTTGTATTTTTATTGAAAGTGGATCAGATCTCTTATATTTTGATATTTTTTTATTTTAACAAAATAAAATAGAGCAAAAATGACATAATGTACTCAAATAAAGACTCAAAAAAAGGCTAAAAATTTAGTATTTGTGAAAAGTATTTTTGGTGTTTTTCTTAAAAATATTTAAAAATTTCGGTTAAAATTTGGTGTTCACAGCTGCTCCTCTGTACTTACTTTTTCACTAGATGATATGACAAATCATAGTTTGCATATTATCGCAGTGACAAATAAGTACAGATATATGAACATCAATTTTGGCCGGCAATGTATGAAAGCGACACACTATGAAAATGTCAAGAGAAATAAAGACAGGCAGGGGATTGAACCGCCTCGCCTAGAAAAAATGAAATAGACAGGGGACTGAACCACCTCAGCAAACAAGAAATGAAATGGGTAGTGGACTGGACCGACTCCCTTAGCAAACAAGAAATAAATGGGTAGAGAACTGAATCGCCTACGTCTGCAAACAAGAAATAAATGGGTAGAGGACTGAGCCTCCTACCTTTGCAAAAGGAATAAATGGGTAGTGGACTGAACCACCTACCTCTACAAACAAGAAATAAACGGGTAGTGGGTGAGGCAGGCTCGCTAGCAAGAAAAAGCGGGTAGTGCAGGGCGACTCCTCGGCAAGCAAGAAATAAGCGGATGGTGGGTGACAGGCTCCTCAAGCAAGAAATAAACGGGTAGAGGACTGAACCGCCTACCTTAACAAGCAAGAAATAAACGTGTAGTGCACTGAATCGACTCCCTCAACAACAGGAAATAAACGGGTAGTGCACTGAAGCGACTCCCTCAACAAACAAGAAATAAACGGGTAGTGCACTGAAGCGACTCCCTCAACAACAGGAAATAAACGGGTAGTGCACTAAAGCGACTCCCTCAACACCAGAAAATAAACGGGTAGTGCACTGAAGCGACTCCCTCAACACAGGAAATAAACGGGTAGTGCAGGGCGACTCTCACCGACAACGGAAATAAGCGGGTAGTGCGGGCGACTCCTCAACAAGCAAGAAATAAGCGGGTAGTGGGTCAACCGACTCCTCAACAAGCAAGAAATAAATGGGTAGTGGGTGAACAGGCTCTCTCAAAAGAAATAGGATAGGCAGGGGACAGAACCGTCTTGCCCAGAAGGAAATTAAACGTCCAAATGCCGGAACCTCCTCGGCATACCAGAAACAGAATGGGAAGGGGACTGAACCGCCTCCCTCAACAGACTAGAAATAGATTGGGTCGTCATGTTTTGACTTACCTGGGTGTGTTTTACAGGATCTGAGCCATTGTGGCGAACTAGGAAGCTTCGATCAATCAAACTCTTGTTATCTTGTTTTCACTAATTCCCGCAGCAACATCGGTTGTATACTTTTCTTATCCCCTTATAGATGTCTGCAACTTCACTCTTTGTTTGTAGCCACATGGCACATTTGGATGACACCATTTCAAGATTTGGGATTTGGACTTTTCTTGCCCCAATTTACTATGAAGACGTCTGAATTAATTTCACCTTTATTTGAAACGGCCAGGGATTTTTATTTATTTATCCATTGAGGAGTTGCTAACGTAATCGTTTCAAAGTATTGTTAGACTTGAGTTATTTTACTTGAGACATAATTTAACAAATGAAGCATGAATGCAAGAATGGATGCAAATAGGAGGAATAATTTGTGAATTGAATTGATGTGGAACTTTGATACAAATCTTCAGAGAAGCACTAAAACAGTAGGAAAAGGGAAAGATGATCATAATAAGAAATTTCACATCAAATTTGCCCCAGTATAGGTCCTTTGATTCCCTATCTAGACCCCTTTTGACCCTGGAGATGACTGATCATATTGCCCCATTGTAAGCTTGCCCCGAGACTCTCAGGCCGATTTAACTACTATGCCATTTCTTTTCTTTCTTTGCCTAGACCGCCCTTTCGGGTTTTCAATCTAGTAGGCTTTCACTTACCCTAATTTTTGCCTAGACCGCCCTTTCGGGTTTTCAATCTAGCGGGCGTTTATTATCATTTTTTTTAGGCATAAAACTTCTTAACAGCGTCTGAATTTATCGGCTTTGACAGTTCATGTCCTTCCATGTCCAGGAGAATCAGGGCTCCTCCGGAAAATGCATGTTTGACCACATAAGGACCATCATAGCTAGGTGCCCATTTTCCTCGCGCATCCTCCTGATGAGGTAGTATTTTCTTCAAAATCAAATCTCCTGGTTGAAATTCTCTTGGGCGAACTTTCTTGTTGAAGGCTTTGGCCATTCTACTCTGGTACAGCTGCCCATGAAAAATAGCTGCAAGTCTCTTTTCTTCAATCATGTTTAACTGCTCATATCGGGCTTTTACCCATTCTGACTCCTCTAATTCTGCCTCCATCAATACCCTTAGGGACGGGATTCCTACTTCAATGGGAGATACTGCTTCCATCCCATACACCAAAGAAAATGGTGTTGCCCCAGTGCTTGATCGTATGTTAGTACGATAAGTGTGTAGAGCATAAGGTAACATTTCATGCCAATCTTTGTAATTAACCACCATCTTGGCAATGATTTTTTTGATGATCTTATTAGCTACTTCCACTGCATCATTTATTTGTGGTCTATAGGGAGTTGAATTGTGATGTTTGATCTTGAAGTGTTCACACAATCTTTGTACTTCTCTGCCATTAAGATTGGGTGCATTATCTATAATGATCCTTTCAGGAATCCCATAGCGGCATATAATATCCCTTTTGAGGAACTTGACAAACACCTTCTGGGAAATGCTGGCATAGGAAGACGCCTCTATCCATTTAGTGAAATAATCGATTGCCACCAATATAAATCGATGCCCATTTGAAGCTTTCGGATTAATTGGCCCAATGACATCTATTCCCCACATTGAGAATGGCCAAGGACTGGTTAGGTTGTGCAGAGGAAAAGGAGGTGCATTGACCCGATCTGCGTACAACTGGCATTTGAGGCATTTTCGCACATACGCTATGCAGTCTGTCTCCATAGTGGACCAATAGAATCCACTTCTCATTATCTTACGGGCCATCATGTGACCATTCGCATGTGTCCCACAGATCCCTTCATGAACATCAATCATGATTCGCCTGGCTTCTCGAGCATCTACACATCTCAGTAGTGTTCCATCTTGACTTTGTTTGTAGAGGATTTCTCCACTCAAGAAAAATGTTATTGCCAATTTTCTGATGGTTTTCTTGTTCACTTCACTTGCACCATTTGGGTATTCGTCGTGCTGAATATACCATTTTATATCATAATACCATGGTTCGTCGTCTGGCTCCCCTCTACATTAGCGCAGTAGGCCGACTCATCTTTCACCTTTATGTGGATGGGTTGAACCTCGGCATTGATGTTCAATTTAAACATCGCCGCCAAAGTAGCCAAGGCATCGGCAAACTGATTCTTATCCCGAGTCAAATGGGAGAATGTTATCTCTTCAAACCTTGTTATTAGCTAAGTTAGATACTTTTGATAAGGCACCAATTTTGAGTCCTTAGTTTGCCACTTACCCTTCACTTGATAGATAATAAGGGCTGAATCTCCAAAAACTTCCAATCATTTCACACCGAGGTCAATTGCAACCAATAGACCACTTGCACATGCCTCATATTCTGCGATATTGTTTGTGCATTCGAAATTCAACTTGATAGCCACCAGATATTGCTTTCCACTTGGTGATATCACGACTGCCCCTATGCCATTTCCATACATATTTACTGCCTCATCGAAGTACATCTTCCATCCTTCATCTTCCTTTTCAACATCCATGGTTTCTTCATTTACCTTTTCTTGGTTTGACGATTGCCCTTCTTCCAGTGGATTTTCGGCCAAATGATCAGCAATAGTACTCCCTTTAATCGATTTTCGCGTCACATACTTGATATCAAACTCTGACAAGATCACTTACCATTTCGACACCCTTAGAGAAACATGAGGGCTTTCAAATATGTACTTTAGTGGGTCAAATCGCGAAATCAACCATGTAGTGTAGTACAACATGTACTGGCGAAGTCTTCTTGAAGTCCAGACTACAACACAACACGTTTTCTCAATTGTCACATAGCGAGTCTCATAATCGTTGAACTTCTTGCTCAAATAATAGACTGCTTGCTCTTTCTTTCCTGATGTATCCTGTTGTCCAAGCATTGCCCCTAGGGATGATGGCAGCACTGTCAAATGCAGAATCAAAGGGCGTCCTGGTGTTGGGGGTACTAAAATAGGAGGACTCGACAGATAAGTTCTTATCTTGTCGAATGCTACTTGACATTCTTCATCCCATTCCCCTGGTTGGTTCTTCCTTAGTAACTTGAATATAGGCTCACACGTGCTAGTCAAGTTGGCAATGAATCTAGCAATGTAATTAAGTCTCCCCAGAAAACTCCTTACTTCTCGCTCAGTCTTGGGAGTTGGCAATTCTTGGACAACCTTTATTTTGTCAGGATCCACCCTTATCCCTTCTCTACTCACGATAAAACCGAGTAACCTTCCTGACGATCCCCCAAAAACGCACTTGTTAGGATTCAGCCGCAACTTATGTTTTCTGAGCCTTTCAAATAGCTTTCGCAATACTTTTACATGACTTTCATCTTCCTTTGATTTTGCAACCATATCATCCACATATGCTTCAATCTCTTTATGCATCATGTCATGAAAAAGGGTAACCATGGCACGTTGGTAAGTAGCTACAACATTCTTTAACCCAAAAGGCATTACTTTATAGCAGAATGTCCCCCATGGGGTGATGAACGTGGTCTTTGCCTTATCTTCAACATCCATAAGGATTTGGTTATATCCAGAATATCCATCCATAAACGAAAACCTGTGGTTCTTAGCAGTGTTATCAACAAGCACGTCGATATGTGGGAGAGGAAAATCATCCTTCGGACTAGCCTGATTCAGGTCTCGGTAATCCACGCACACTCTAACTTTTCCATTCTTCTTGGGTACCGGGACGATGTTAGCTACCCATTCCGGGTGTACTGTAACCTCCAAAAATCCGGCCTCCCACATCTTGACCACATCCTCTTTGATTTTCAATGACATATCCGGGCGCATCCTTCTCAACTTCTGCTTCTTGGGTTTTGCATCTGGATAAAGTGGGATCTTATGTGCTGCTATTTCTGGGTCCAGGCCGGGCATATCTTTATAAGACCATGCAAAGACTTCAAGATATTCTCTGAACAAAGCAATCATTTCTTCACGTTCTGAATTGTCTACCAATTTTAACGCTTTCTTATCCTCCTTAGTCCCCAGATTGATCATTTCCTCTGTCTCGTCATTCAAACCAAACTCTTTTTCAGTTGAATCCAGAAGTTCAGTGAACTCTTTGACAACTTCGTCATCTTCATCCGACTCAGAACAATTCCCATCGGAAGTCGCAAAGGAATCAAACAACAAGTTCTCGATATTCCCATAATGAGGCAAAGTTTTAGTGAAATGTAAGTCCCTGGAGAACAATTCATGGAAATCGGAAAGAGAATAATAGAAAGAAAATGGGGAACAAAAGCATAATTGAAGAGAAAGGATTTTGAAGGAATAAGACAAAACAGAACAAATGGATAGGAATGCATGCAGATTCATTAAATTCATGTCTCAAGCAAAATAACATAAGTCTTATAGCCTCAGTCGGCTAATACAGTACAAGAAAACGATTACATGAAAGCAACAACATCAATAACTGGTTCAGCTTGCCAATTGCTCAGCGGTTCTTGATTGGTGGTGGGGTGGATGATGCCATATGCCCTTGAGCTTTCATCATCCAACATGTTGATTGCTGGCTGGTTTGGTGCACAAGCAGCATTCTCAGGTGAAATCACTTCGGAAGGAGCGGGAAACGTATCCTTCAAGTGAGGGATTAGTTGTGTCTCCCTTTTACCAATCGTCAGAGCTTTGAACTTTGCTTCAAGGTTGTCGTTATAGCCGATCCCAGACATGTCTGACTTCTTTTGCAAGAATATAGGATCACGAATTCCTTGTAGGTGACCACCCAAGCCTTTCCCTTCTTCGTAGCCGCTTTTTGCCATGATTCGTGTTGCCACCTGATTCACATTACCAACTGGCGAACCTTTTTCCTCACCTCCCAGCTTATCTGCCTTGAAACTGTGACACAGATTCGTTCCTTCTTCATCAGTGTTATCCACATATGGAAGGGACATAGGTTTTGAGACCATAATCTCTTCTTCACCGCGAATCGTGATAACAGACCCGTTTTCTACATATTTAACCCTCTGGTGTAGAGTGGAAGGCACTGCCCCCGCTTCGTGGATCCATGGTCGTCCTAAAAGCATAGTATATGTTGACTCAATTGCCATGACTTGGAACAATACGCGGAACACACTTGGGCCAATTTCCAATGGTAGTACTATTTCACCGAGAATGCCTCTCTTAGACCCATCAAAAGCCCGAACTGTTATCGACTGAGGCGTTAAATCTTGTTCTCCCATTGCTAGAGCAGTCAATGTGGACACTAGCATGATATTCAAAGCTGAACCACCATCGATTAGCACTTTGGCCACTACAAATCCCCGGCATTTCAAGGTGATATGTAGGGCTCGATTGTCCCTTTTTGCTCGAGATACCATTTCAGCGTCGGAGAACGTGATGAGGTTAACTCGCTGCACAGGATCGACCATGTTTATCATGTTTTCAGGAGTAATGTCAGGCTTGACAAAAGCTTCCTCTAATGTCTTCAACAAAGCTTTTCTATGTGCCTCAGAAGTTAGAATAAGGGAAAATAAGGATATTCGGGCTGGAGTTCTCCTCAGTTGTTCCATCACATCATACTCACTTTGCTTCATTATCTTCAAGAATTCTTCTTCAGGCTGCTCTTTTTCTTCCACCTCATTCCCTTTCTCTTTCTTTTTCTTTTCAACCTCTCCTGGGCCAAAGTATCGGCCACTTTGGGTTATTCTCCCGACACTCACTATATTGGTGATTGTCTCGTCAATCTTGCTTTGCTTGCTTGTCTCGCATGTTGAAGGACCTTCCACCACTTCAACTCTTGCCTCATAATTCCAGGAAACTGCATGAGTATCTTTGCAAGCAAAGGGTGTGGGTTTTTTTACAGTCACCACAATCTTTTCTGACGCAAGTGGCTGGCTGAGTGGCAGAAGTCTAAGCACAAATGGTTCTATAACATCGATCTCCTCATGAGGCATTGAGCTTTTGGCTTGCACTATCCCTAGTGACATTAAACTTTGAACTCGAGCCTTGAAATCCCAACAATCTTCGATGTCGTGACCTACACAACCATGGTGGTATGCGCATTTGTCCTCTTCATCATATTTTTCATATCTCACCATTCCTTTCACTGGTGCTAGTGTTTTATACCCGGTCTTTCATAACCCCTCCCATATCTCTATCATGGGCGTTCAGAGTTTCAAAACACTTTTGACAGGCCTTTCGTCTTCTCCTACTATACTCACTGAGTTGCCCCTGTTGTAATTTGGGAGCGGGTTATTGACAACATTTGGCCCTTTTTCTTCTTGGATCTCCAATTTCCCATGAGCAATCAGCCTTCTAATGGTGGTCTTGAAAGCCTCACAATCCTCGACAGAGTGACCTGCGGCTCCTATATGAAATTCACAAGTCGAGTTTGGGTTATACCAAGCTGGAAATGGGGGTTCCATCGGCTTCACCGGAATTCCCGCAATCAGATGGGCGTCATACAAACGTTGGAATAGCTCTGCATTGGAGATGGATATCTTGGGAAATGGGGGTAGGTTGGATGTTCTATTTTGGCCTGAGTTTTGGTATAGGGTCGGGTTTGGTGATAGGTTGGGCAATTGTATTGGTAGTTTGGACGTGGCTGAGGATAGGCAGCGGGAATGTTGTTCACGGGAAATGACAGTGTGGGTGATGGGTTTGTGTTTGGGGTAATCTGGTATGATGGATAAGGCATTCTGGGACGGGGATGGTTATATTGTGGATGTTGGTGGGAGTAATTTGGTGTGGCTCGAACAAGACTTACTTCTGGATCTTTTTTCTTTTGTGGGAAATTCTTCTTTGACTGTCCGGTCTCTGTCTGCTCTACTGGAAACTTTCCAGCTCTTGCCAACATCTCAATTCTCTCTCTAGTAGCTATAAGGTCAGTGAAGTCTCTATATGTAGCTCCAGCCATCGCTGCAACATAAGGATTCCCCAAGGTCCCCAAGAAATAAGAGCATGTTTCAGTCATGGTGAGCGGTGCATTTGGACTGCGTGAGGCTCTCCACCTCTCAGCGTACTGCTTAAAGGTCTCTTCGCTCTTCTTTTGCAGTATTCCCAACTGCTCATGAGTCAGAGCCGTATCCAGGTTGAACCTGTATTGGCTCATGAAGGCATCAGCAAGATCCTTTCAACCATCAATTTTCGAATGGTCTAACTGGATGTACCATCCTAAAGCCGGTCCGGTCAAGCTTTCATGAAAAAAGTTAACGAAGAATTTTTCATCTTTGGACCATATCGACATTTTGGTGCAATAGGTCCTTAGGTGTAGCAGGGGGTTAGTGCTTCCATTGTATTTTGTGAAGTCCGGGACTTTGAAATCACGAGGAATTATCACCTCTGAGGTTGGGCAAAGTACCTCTAATCCCAAAGATCCAAAATTACTAGGCCCCTGCATCGCCTTAATCCTTTCCTCCATCTTTTCCATCCATTGCTCCCTAGCCTTGTCTTTCCGCACTGATGCGTGCCCCTCCTCTGTTTCGTACTCCACATGTGGCATTCCACCACTTCCACCTCCGTTATGCTGGTTTTCAACCCCATGGTGGCCCATAGCTTCATATCCCATTCCTATTGGGATGGTGAACGGCCCTAATGCTTGGTTGTGCATGTTTTCCGTGTTGACATGGTTATGGGCTCCTACTCCCATAGAAGTGGGCATTCCAAAGGTATTGACATTCGGGGTTCCCATGGTGGTCCTATTTGCTGTCAACATAGTGAATGCTTCTTTCATGGCCAATAACGCCTCTTCAATGTGAGTCTGAGCAGGGGCCATCTCATCCATTCTTTCTTTTACTGTGTCCATTTCTTGAGTCAAGTTTCTCCCCTGCAACTCATCATCACCCGACATTCTTGCTCGGCTCCTAGTGAAGTACACTCGAGTTTGATTGATCTTTACTTTCCTGGAACGCGCAATGGCTGCTAAATCCCTGAGACATAAAAACAAAGTTCGTTAATTTATTTATTTAAACAAAATTAGATTACCCCTTATTATGGATTTGTTGAAGAATCATGGAGGGTTGTTCTTGAAATCTGGAGCGAGTATCTTTGGTTCGACCTTTGAAAAATTAAGTGACAACGTTTATGAATAAGAGACATGGAATCACAAAGGAGAAAAGCATAGTAGACTTTCATTTCATGCATAAGTAGAACATAGTTCAAGTACAACTCAGATACATCAATTTTCCCTAATGCTTCTGATCAGTTTTTTAACCTCATTAACTAACTCTTTACAAACATCAATCAGATCAATTGCTTCACGCGGAGTAGTGAGAGGGTTAACTGCTGCATCTGCACGGCAGACAAGTCTGGGGATCCTTTCAATTTCCCTCAACCTGCGAGCCCAATGGCTGAACTCCTGCCTGGCATGTGAATGATTCTCCTCAGCATTCCTTATTAGCCCCATAGAGTGATTTCTTTCTATTGCCCACTCTCTGATCTCTTCATTTTTCTTTGCGATGGTTGCCCGATACATTTTGATCACCTCCCTGACCTCATGCTTGTCATTCTTGATTCTTGCTTCATATTCAGCAATCATGTCTTTCATTTGCATGTCGAGGGTGTTTAGACGCTGCTGGATTTCCACCTGACTTTCCTTAAGGTTCATGATTTCTCCCTTAAGTTGCCAGTTTTCTTCTAGCAAATCTTCCCTTTCTTTCAAGAGCATTTCTATTTCCCCATGCTTCTTCTCAAGATGCCCCTGATACCCTCTTATCGCTTCTTCAAAAGCTTGGTCATCAGTCCTTCTAGTTATTTCAAACTGGGTAGCTTGCTCCTCTAGCTGGCTTTTGAGGGTGTTCAATTTCTGTCTCATCTCCACATGAGTCTTTCTCAACTGCTCATTTTCTCGTATGATCCTATCTCGTTCCGCGTCTCGAAGCCTTAACTCCTCATTTGCAGACCTTAGACAATTCATGGTTCTATCCTTGGAATCTCTCTCAATTCTAGCTCTTTTGTTTGTTTGTTCCAATGATTGGGCTTTCTCTTTATGCTCCAGCTTCAAGGCTTCAAAGGCTGAATGAACCTCTCTTAATTTGACCTCCAGCGTGTTCTTCTCGGCTTCTACCTTTGCCAACTTCCCCTTCAGTTCTTTCATCTCTTCGCTTTCCTCCAGGACTGTGTCTGTTTCTGGTTGGTTGCTAGGATCCGGCTTGTGAAATGGCAGTTTGATTTGTTCCACTCTATCTCGCACCCACTGCTTATAACTGTCCTTAGCCCCGCAACTTCTGCGCCCTAAATCCTTTCCCTTACGGGTGACTTTCCCCCATGCTTGATAAATTCTATCGAGCATCCTTTTATCTTTTAAGTCGGTCATAAAAGGAATTATCGAACCTTCAGTAGGTGGGCCCATCACCGGATAACACAATTGGCGTAATACTAGACTTGGGTTGTAATTGATGCATCCCAAGGTCCCTACAAATGGTATATTCGGGAATTCACCACATTGGCAGATCACCTCTTCTGTTCCCATCCATTGTGGATACCAGCGCACTGATTCTTCCTTGAGCGTCACAAAAACTTGCATCCATTCCTTAGTGTCACGATTCTTTAAACCCAACCTCCTCAGATCGATGATGGGACAATAAGATTCATAACCTCTTTGGAAAACATGTGTTGTCAACCACACATACAATATCGGTATGCAACACAAGATCTTTTTTCCTTTCTTCTGATGGCAGAAATTCATAGTGTAGTATACATCCGCAAGGATTGCGAACGTTGAGTTCTCCCCTCTGCACTTATGAGCCATAAACACGTCCATTGCAGCAGGGCCCACTAAGTCACCACCACTCGGGAACAAAACCAAGTCATAAATTGATAGAGCCAGCACATCTGTGAGGGTGTCCCAGTCTTCGGACGCAACCAAATTGTTCATCAGTTCTTCCAAGCGTAACCTCGGGATCCCCTCAGGAGTTTTCTCGTTTGGTTTCTTATTGTTCAATTGATTTGGGTCAACTCCCAATGCCTTAGCAACAGTCTCAATGAGGGGGTAATTTCCTCGGAAGTGGTATGGCTTTCCTTTATTCAAAGGTTGCCCCACAATTTGAGAAAATTCTTCAAGAGTAGGGGCCAACTGGAAGTTAGAGAAAGTGAAACACCTCAGCGGGGGATCATAATATTGAGCCAGCGCGGAAACAGCTTCTACCTGAACATTCACACTTAGCAAGTCCAAAATCTTCCCATATCGTTCCTTAAATTTGGACCTCGTCTTATCAGGCAATATTTGGGCAAAAGCTTTCAAAACGTCCACTTTTAGCTCTTGAACCTTCAACTTAAAAGTCTTCCTTGTTGCTGGCACTCCTTTCTCAGTCGTGGATTCCATGTCTTTCTTCTCTTCTTCCTTTTTTTTTTACTCAAAGATACTCACTACCAAATTCAGAACTTTGATTCTCCAACAAATTTACCTGAAAAAGAAGGGATAATTGTAGGGAGGTGAGATCATAAGAAAAATGACGCATTTAAAAAAAATGAAATGGGGGTAAGAGGTAGAGTAGCTCCCTTTGTGACCTACACCGGTTCACCCATACTAACGGGCCTGAGTCTAATGGATTTAAACTTTTTCTACAGTGTATACTCACAATAGGTGGTTGTTGTAACCTACAGGCATTTAGGTCTCTAGAGCCAAGTACTCTTTCGAGATGTTGACCACACCAGGATGTACATCCAAAATGTGGGCACCCACAAAAGAGTCGCACTCTAGATGAGGAATTCATGGTAGCCACACAGGAAGTGCATTTGAAATGGCTTCCACTACACAACCTCTTACTAACTTAGGCTTCATTCAGGCCCGGTTATAGGGCCCCACTCAAAGTGTGTGTTCAAAGTGTAAGTGTGGTGTGTGAAGGGAGCATACAAACCTCGAACCCTAAAAATAAAAATCAGCCAAAACCTGCAATGTAATCCATGAAACAAAAGCACAAAAATATAAAGTGTATTCTAACCTAGGGTTCAATATTCACAAAAATAATTAAGTAAAAATAAAAACATATATAGAAAGATGTGGAATATATACAAAAAATAAAATAAAATAAACAAATAATAATAATACTAATAATAATAAATAGGGAAATAAAATAATACTTAATAAGAAAAATGAAATAAATATTTACAAATTAAGGAAGCAAATCAATTAGATGTCAATTAATATTAGCATTTAAATATATAAATAAGGAAGAAAAGAAATCAATTTGGGTATCACATAAGTGCACCCACAAGAATAAACTTAATCATTAAATTAAACATATATACCAATAAAGGAAGCAGATTAATCAAATAAAAACAAATCAATCAAATAATAAAAAAAAGAATCAATTACAAAAATGAAGCAAAGAGGGAAAAAAATAAAATGAAATAAAAATTTAAAAAAATAGTAAAAAAGTGAAACAAACTAGATTTGCACAACCAATAAAAATGGGCTTGATTCTCAAACATCTCCAGTGGAGTCGCCATCTGTAACGATCCAAAGGTTTGGGAGCCGCCACCAATTTTATTATATTTAGGAAAAATTGTAAAAACCTAAAAAATAATGATCTTTGAAAACCATATTGAGTTCGGGAATCAATTACGCATTGAGAAGGGTGGAGACTAAACCCCACAACACCCCCAACACGCCTGTCTTATGACAGTTACCCAAAATTAATTGTGCAAACTAATATAAATATTTTTTTCACCCCAAAATAAAATAAAATTAATACTAAGTGTAAAAATGAATAAAAAAAAGAAACCAAATTAAAAAAATTTAAATTTGACTTGATGGGGTTGACCCGCTCCTACGTATCCTCCGGTGCAATGAGGAACTCAAAAGTCACGTAGTTCTTCTAGAAAATATTTGTGTGTTTAGTTTGATTTTGATTAATGATTTTTTTGAAAGTAAAACTTGGTAGGAAAAATTTAGGATCACCAAGCTGTCTCAGCTCAGGCATCGTAAACAAAAATTAACAAGATGTCACATCTCAGCTAATTCCTCCTCTTAAGAAAAATATTTTTTTATTTGATTTAATAAGATTAGATTAAAAGTAAATTAGACAAACATATAAATAAAATTAGGAGATGAAATGAATTAGGCTTATAAACAACGGACTAGGCTTTCACATATGACACAGGATAAAAAACGCGTAAATGGGCTGAAGCCTCAACAGCTAAATCCAAACGAAAAGTAAATTAAACTCGTGTAATAATAACGTTGATAATAAAACAAACAAGACGTTGATGATTGACCAAAAAAACAAGGAAAATAAAACAAACAAGACAAATCAATTATAATAAAATGGGAGGGGTCTAGTTATGAACCCCATTTCCTCCATCGCTGCGAGAAACAGCCAGAAAGAAAGAAAAGGGCTTTTCAGCCGTGAAAGAGAGAAAGAAGACGCACGGCGGGAGACAGTGAAGAAAGGGACGGCGAGATCAGATCAGAGGTGAGGTGGTGCTACTGCTGAGCGATTCTTTAAGTGCTTCTCCTCTTTCTTTCTTAAGTCTCTTTTTTTTTCTCAGTGATTCGCCCCCCCCTTTTTTTTTCTCTGTTCTGTTCTACTTCTCCCTCCTCCTCCTCCGCTCCTTTTGTGAATTTATAGAGGACGAGGGTTATTGAATAAGCTGATTTTTTCTCTACTTCTCTTTCTTGATCAGACCAACGTTTCTCTTTTTTTTGATGAGTCAATTTTGCCTTATCCCATTTTTCCTATTTGATGCTCTATTACACTGGTCCAGGATAATTGTTTCTCCCAATCTACTGCTACTTTCATGGTCTTGGCATTGTTTGACTTTGTTTTGCATAATGGAGCAGAGGAGAATGGTGCCAAAGTTGTCAGGGCTGATGTTGTGTAGCGTGAGGAAATTTGCACCATTTTTGCGTGATGGAAGACATGGTCCAGAGTGGTGGTCCGGTGGCAGATTGGCAGAGCAGCAGGCCAGATCCACAACACACTACAACAAATTCTGCAAAAGATGGCGCTCCTTTAAGCAGCGCTTAGAACAAAAAACGCTGTTTTAAGTGATACTGAATGAATAAACAGCGCTTATAATATAAAGCGCTGCTGTTGGTTTTGACAATAATCAGCGCTTAATACTTGAAGTGCTGTTTTTTCTCCAAAATTCACTTTTATAATAAACAGCGCTTGAACGTGAAGTGCTGCTGTAGGTTAAATAAACAACGCTTATAACTTGAAGCACTGTTTTTGGTCTTTACAATAAACAGCGCTTATAACGTGAAGCGCTGTTTTTGGTCTTTCTGCTTTCACAATAAACAGCGCTTATACCTTAAAAGCGCTGTTTTTGGTCCAAATTTTATTAAAAATGTTTTTCCTTCTTCTCTCATTTCACTCGCGCAGTCTGTCTCGCAACTCTCTCTCTCGCAAACGTGACCACTGTTCTCCCTCCGCCACTGTCTCTCTGTCTCGCCATTTCTCCCTCTCTTGCGACCTACTCCTCTCCGTAAACCCCTCTGCCACCGTCGTCGCCGTTTTGTCGCTCGTTGTTGCTCTCATCGTTGCCGTCCATCGCGGTTTCTGGACGCAAGCGTCGTTTTACGCCTTGCTCAGTCCACTGTTCTTCTTCTTCTTCTTCGTGAGGAGCTCCCTATCATTCCACCGTTGAGGAATCTCTTGAGGGTTAGTATATTTTGCTTGCATTTTCAATTAACATTGTCTGGGTATTAGTTTAACAGCATGCATTATGGTTGTTAATTTAGGGAAGAATTTTTATTGGGGCATTTTTATTGGTTGCGAAGAGAAACAAGGCTGAGGCGTTTTTCTTTTTGGTTGGAAAGTTACAGACAGGTTTTTTTTATCTATTTCCCTTCAGTTCTTTCCTTATAATCCTAACTTAATATATTTGTTTGAAGATCTGGATTTTCTTGCCCATTGTGTTTTTATTTAGATTTGTAATTAATGCTTTTTGGAAGGATTCATTCACCTGGATGTATGTTATGTATCTCATGTTTTTCTAATTCAAGAAAACTTATTTGGCTCTTTATGTCATTGTTATGGTTTTCTTAATTTACAAAGCATCGTTGGGTAATTGTTTGATAAATGCAGCTGTTTTACTCTGTTTTATGCAATGGTTGCTGCTGCGTTGTTCATTTGTTTGTTGCAAGTATGTATTTGAGGAGTAGTTTCAGGACTTTGCTTTCCTCTTCTTAAGCAATGTATACCTTGAACAATTATAGTTACCCATATTCACTTGGCAATAACATTTAAGTACAAAAATGTATTGGGGGTTTTTTTCGCCTTTCATCCAGGATTTGGTCTCATGGTCTATACTGAATCGAAACTTTAACAAATTTGGTCTCTAGGAATTGTTTATTGTATACCATTTTGGCCATCCACACCTAATGTCATTGTTATTTATTAGGAAATATAATTGCTTCTGAAGGAATCCCTAGAAATTGGATTAAGTAATAGATATAACCTTGTAAACTTTCCATGCTATGTTGATGTTTCCTCTTTTAGTATTTGCATGAAAAGATGACTGAACATCTATAATAAGTTTTCATTGTAGTAGGCAATGTTTTGCATGCCTTTGACACTTTGTTATGGTGAAAGACATTGTTTCCTTTCATTGTGCTGGTTGGTATGGTATTTTATGTTGTTATAGGTATTGTATATATTTTGGAATGTCCATATTTTAGGGGGGGACTCTGTCAAAATTTTGTTAGAATTTTGATCTAGTCTGTGTGTTGATTTTAAGGGCAGTGGTAGTTTTAGTCTTGCTTTATCTAATTGGGCTTTAGTTAATTTCAGTTTTGTCTTGCATTAATGAGTTGTTTATGTTGTTGCGCAGAATGTTTTGGTGTTGTTTTTGTTGTCAATCCATAGGCAAATATGTATCGAAAATGGATGTCTGTCAATCGTTTGTCGAAGGAATATAAGGATGGAGTGCTAGATTTTATTGGGTTTGTAATTAGGCATACAGAAGACCATAGTAGGATCGTATGTCCTTGTTTAAGTTGTTGTTATACAAACAAGGTTAGTGTTAAAGAATTGGAATTGCATTTAGTGAGCAATGGGATTGATCAAACTTATACTTGTTGGACAAAGCACAGTGAGACAAGAGGTGAATCTTCTAATATGGGGGGAATAGTGGGAGATATGCGTCAGAGGACACCGCTACAAATACATATGATGGCGATTGCTTTGAAGAGATGACAAATGCGGTTGAAGAAGATCTTCGTGATTGTCCTCAAATGTTTGAGAAGTTGATAAGTGATGCAGAGAAGCCGTTATATGAGGTTTGTACTAAATTCACAATATTGTCGGCAATGTTAAAGTTTTTTAACTTGAAGTCGAGCAATGGATGGACTAATAAGAGCTTTACGGACTTACTCACACTGTTGAAAGATATGTTGCCAAATGATAATGTGCTTCCTAGTAGGACATATGAGGCTAAACAAATGTTACGCTCTATTGGCATGAGCTATGAGAAGATACACGCTTGTCGTAGCGATTGCATTTTATTTCGTAATGAATATGCATCGTTAAAGTCGTGTCCTAAATGTGAAGCCTCACGGTATAAGAAGGAAAATTTGGCTCCAGAGAAAGTTTTGTGGTATTTTCCCATAATTCTCAGATTCAGGCGTATGTACCGTAGTTTAGAAAATGCAAAAAACCTGACATGGCATGAGGATGAAAGGATTCAAGATGGCAAGCTACGACACCCCGCTGATTCTCCTCAATGGAAAAAAATTGATATTGATTATCCTGATTTTGGGAATGAACTAAGAAACTTACGACTTGCATTGTCTACTGATGGATTTAACCCGCATGGTGTTCAGAGTAGCTCTCACAGTACATGGCCTGTGATTTTAGTGATTTATAACCTACCTCCATGGCTATGCATGAAGCGGAAATATATGATGTTGTCTTTGTTAATTTCTGGGCCGAAACAACCAGGAAATGATATCGATGTATACTTGGCTCCTTTAATTGAAGAGTTGAAGCAAATATGGGAGACAAGTGTAGTGGTGTATGATAGGTATAGAGAAGAAAGTTTCACCTTGAGGGCTATGATTTTCGGCACAATTAATAATTTTTCAGCATATGGTAATCTGTCGGGATATAGTACCAAAGGTCAGTGTGCATGCCCTATATGTGAAGATAGTACACATTTGATTCGGTTGGAACATGGTAAGAAGAATGTCTTCGTTGGGCATCGTAGATTTTTGCATCCAAATCATCATTATCGGTTGTGGAGAAGGGCATTCAATGGGAATACAGAAGAACGTATAGCTCCTTTGCCTCTGACGGGTGCACAACTGTTTGAAAAAGTAAAAGATTTAAATATTAAATTCGGTAAACCTTTTGCGGGAGACCTTGCCACACGAGGGTGGAAGAAAATGTCAATTTTCTTTGAGTTTCCATATTGGAAGTCATTATACGTAAGACATTTCATTGATGTGATGCATGTTGAAAAAAATATCTTTGATAGTCTCAGTGGTACCTTACTTAATGTGCCCGGGAAGACTAAAGATGGTATCAATGCAAGGCTGGACTTGGTTAGTAAGGGGTTGAGACGACAGTTGGGACCGGTAAAGAAAGAGAAACGTCGTACATATCTACCTCCGGCCGCTCATACTCTATCTAGAAAAGAGAGAAGAGATTTTTGTAAGTTTCTTGATGGGGTTAAGGTTCCAGAGGGGTACTCTTCAAACATTAAGAACCTTGTATTGATGAAAGATCTCTAGTTAAAAGGTCTAAAGTCTCATGATTGTCATGTTCTCATGGAGAATTTGCTACCCATAGCTATACGATCCATTTTGCCCAACAAAGTGCGGAATACCTTAACTAAACTTTGTTTCTTCTTTAAGGCAATTTGTAGTAGAGTGACTGACCCTGGAAAGTTGCTAGCCTTGCAAAAAGAAATTATTCTGACTTTGTGTGAGCTTGAGATGTATTTCCCACCTTCATTCTTTGACATAATGATTCATCTAACAGTTCATCTGGTTAGGGAGACACAATTGTGTGGGCCAGCTTACATGAGATGAATGTACTCGTTTGAGCGTTATATGAAGATATTAAAAGGGTATGTGAAAAACCGATCTCGACCAGAGGGTTGTATTGCCGAACGGTATATAGTTGAAGAAGCTGTTGAATTCTGTACCGAGTATCTATCTGATGTTGAACATTCTATCGGGCTGCCACAGTCTTGTCACACGGGAAGTAGTGCAGGGGAGGGGATTACTGGACTTGAAATATTGACTATATCAAGGAAAGAATGAGAACAAGCACACTTATATGTTCTACGCAACGCCGATGAAGTTGAGTCATATGTTGTAAAACACGAGGACATACTAAAGAGCTTGCACCCAAATAAGAGTCAAAATTGGTTAACAACAGAACACAATCGGCGTTTTATAAAATGGCTGAAAGAATACATTTCTGAAGAGTTTATTGCAAATCCTAGCTCGGTTTCAGAAAGATTGAGATGGTTAGCTAAAGGTCCAGATATACATGTTAGTTCTTACACCGGTTATCTGATGAACGGGTACACTTTCTATACAAAAGAACACGAAGATCGGAGGAGAATGCAAAATAGTGGGGTGACTCTTGTAGCTGAAGCTATGCATATATCAAGTGCCAAAGACAAAAACCCCATATATGCGAATATGTCATACTTCGGGGTCGTTGAACGCATATGGGAGTTGGATTACAGAATGTTTCGAGTGCCTGTGTTCAAATGCAAGTGGGTTGAGAATAACAACGGTGTACAAATGGATGAGTTGGGGTTCATGCGGGTGAACTTTAATAAGTTAGGATATCAAGATGAGCCATTTATTTTAGCATCGTAAGCTCAACAAGTGTTCTATGTCACCGATCCAACTGATATGAATTGGTCCATTGTTCTATTAACTAACAAAAAAATTGTTAATGAGATTGATGATGAAGCACATGAATATGCTGACATTGAGGATGACCCTTTCTTCGGGACATCACAATCATTGTTTGGGGCAAGTACACATATAGAGGATGATGTGTATATTAGAAATGATCATAATGAAGGGCTTTGGATTAATCCATTATTTCATAAGGGATGCATAAATGTCAATAAAACGAGAAAAAAGAAAAGAGTTGCTTAAATGTACATGTATGTAGTAAATGCTATTTAATTTTTATTAAGTTATGAACTGCCATTTTTTAATTACTTATGTGTCTAATTTTTTTTTTTTGCAGGTAAATGGCATCTGAAGGTGATGATAGTGCTCCCGAGGCCCCCCAAAAGGGGACGTCCCGTGGACCGACTTTTAAGAAGAAACTCATCCGTGAGAGGAGTAAAGGAGTTGCAAAACGTGTGGTAAGATACTTATGAATTAATCTAAATAATTGTTTCATTTTTTTTTGGTTGAGTATCTAAATTTGTACACTTATGCTATTTTTTTACAGGTTAAATGGAATGCTAGGGGTCAACCAATTGGTGAAAATGTTAATGACTTTACTCAATTCATTGGGGCAACAGTGCGGAAGACGGTCCCAATTAGCCGTGATAATTGGAAGGATAAGGATTCATCTTTGAAGGAGCTAAAAGATGAGATATGGAGTGAGATACAAGTATATAAAAATGAGATTGATTAACATTGGTTAATTGTATTATTTCCGAATTAATCTAAACATACTTATATTCTACCATTTTGTTTATAATGTTTTTGCAGAAACATTTTGATGTTGATGAGACTCGAAAGGATATTACACTTAGGATAGCTGGAAGATCACACCGGAATTTCCGAACTGCCTTGGCGAACAAGTGGTTGAGAGACAAAAACGGGAACATCAGACATCAGCCTTCAGCAAAATATGCGTCGTTCATAGAACATGATGATTGGAGCGCTTTTGTAAGAAGACGCACAGAAGATGAAGAATATATAGTATGTACAATAATATTTATAACTTTTATATATGACGTTAAACCATGCATTAATATATTCTTGTGTTTTTATGTAGAGAATAAGCAATGAAAATCGGCGAAGAGCGTCAAATCCTCCATACCCTTACAGAGGAGGGGTTAAGGGGTATCCCCGCATTGAGGAAGAAATGGTATGTACAATATCTTTAAACTTAATTTGTTTTAACGCATCACTTGGTTTCTTTCTTAACAAATTGTGAATTTCAATTTGTTTGTTCATATGTACAGCTGTTAGAGACAGGAGAAGATGCAACTTCTCATTCCCTTGATCGATCTTATTTGTGGATAGAAGCCCGGCGAAACAAGGAAGGTGAGATTGAACATCTTCCCACTAGAGAAGTGGCTGACAAAATTGTAAGTATGATAGCATTAATTAACGTTTAAACTTGTGACAATGATAATATTTAATAATCTTTGTTAATAATATTTGTGTGTCGCAGGATGAACTGTCAATGTTTATGTTAGATTTGTCTGGCCAAGACATCCTTTCCCAAGCCATACCCACCAAGGAGTATCCTGGTCGGGTAATGGGCGTGGGATTTGGTGTCTCCCAGGGCGCTATCTTTGGATCACATAAGCGCGTAAGACGTCATGCTAATGCTAGTGAAACAGAAGAATTGAGGAGAATGGTAACTCAGCTATACCCAAAAGTTCAGGAATTGGAAGATAGCAAGAAGGATAAGGATGAAGTGGAGAGGGACGAGCATCAGTCACCTATCCCTAACCCAAAGAGTGTTAGAGATAGTTTCACTATTGTGAGTCCCGATGTAATAATCGTTAGATTTTTTTTTTATACTTTGTCACCTAAGTATTCAATGATTTAACATATTAATATTTCGTTTATCATTGGTTTAGGGCATTCATGAGTGCAGTCTATTTTTGTCAAGTCCAACGCAACGAATGGTCGGTAAGTGAATGATATAACGAACCAGGTGTGTTACTACACAACATACCCTTACCTCTCGACCATGTGAAGGTTAGAGTTGACGTTGCGTTTGAGGGGGATGTGCCATTGCCTGTACCACTGGAGGCGGCAGGTGTGATGACAGTGGAACAGGCAATAGGTACCTATGTGGCATGGCCAAACCACCTCGTATTTATAAGTGATATGGTACGTATATGTTAATAAATATGATTCACTATCATATACTGTATATATTTATTAAATTAGGTGATCACTAACTAATCAATATATTGGAATGCAAAATATGTAGGTATCCCCAACATCCAAAGCCAAGGACAAGGGCAAGGGCAATATGCCTATAGCTAGCATAAATGTTGGCAAGCAGCCAACAAATGGGTCATCCACACCTGCAGTGAAGAAGGTCATGGTATCTTGGCCTCCTACAACTCCTGCTACAGATTTTACAATTTATCTTAGAGTCCATGTGGCAACAAAGATGGAGGCGGAAGATACCATTAAAGTACCAATGGTGGAATCAATTTTGGGTTATGAGCACGCACTAAGAGCTAGTGCTAATGGTGCACTTCAAGAAATTCTTAATGACCACCTATGGTTAAGTGAAACTGTTATTAGCGTATATCTCAGGTACTGCATTAAACTTTATAGTATCCAATGTCTTTTTAATTATTTCAACTAAATATTTATGTTATTGTTAATGCATTAATTTGTATGCATGTTTTAATTTAAAGTATTTGTGTGAAGAGATATTGATCCCACAAGAACAGACTCAAAGGTTTGTGTTTTTATGCCAACAACTAACAAATATGGAAGTTTGGAATGTTGGCATAACTGAATATATAGTTCAGCGCTTGGCATTAGCAAATCTTGAGTTTGAGACTCTATTTTTGTCACCTTGCAATGTAGTGTAAGTCATTTTACTTTAATCATGTATATATATCACTTCATCAATGATACTAAATTTATTGAAATGTGTTATTACCTGCTTATGATTTTTTTGTCCAACATTTTTGTAGGGATCATTGGTTATTGTTAGCGATTAACCTGAATCAAAACACCGTGTACTATCTAGATCCATTGCATGTACAAGTCAACTTGCGCAAAAAAAATGAAAGAGAAGTACAATCAGTAAGTGTGTATATATTATATTGGATATTGGTTATGAATCCATTTGTATTTGTTGTGCTGGCTGGTATGGTATTTTATGTTGTTACAGGTATTTTATAAATTTTGGAATGTCCATATTTTAGGGGAGGCTCTGCCAAAATTTTGTTAGAAATTTGATATAGTCTGTGTGTTGATGTTAAGAGGAGTGGTTATGAATGTATTGGAATGGTGTTTTTTGGTTGGTAGAAATGATTATGAGTGTAAAATTGGATATTGAATTATTTTGTTTATTTTGCACTTAGGGCTATCCTAATTTATCGAAGAAACAAGTCTTAGTTTTCTAACCCGTCTCCACCTAAATGGATACCGATAAATATATTTATACCAAATTGTTTATGCAATTATTCAAATTACCAAAATAAAAACAATTAATTTCATATTTTTTGCTTTATAGTGTCCTCGCCAACCGAACTCTGATGACTGTGGCCGGTATGTTTTGAAGTTTCTCATGGATATTGTCGTTCATAACCAAACACAAATTCCAACAGAGGTATGTATGTAATAATTTGAAAGTTTATATAATTTTTTTACATTTACACATACCATTTGAATGCATTTGTTCACTTCTAACTTGATTTAATTTTCATTTCCCAGTACTTTTCTGATTGTCAATTCGACACATACTCTGATCATACCGAACTCAAAGAAGAGTGGTGTCGATATTTTGTTAGGAATTTTATCAATTATAGGCAGGTAGAAGAAGATTAATATTTAATGTTTATGTGATTTTGTTAAATTTGGTTTTTGTAAGTTTGGTGTTGATGTAAATAACATGTTTATGTGGTCATGTAATTAATTCCTGCACATTTGTTGAACATTAGCATACTAGGTAGACTTGTATTAGATTAATTTATATTGTAATTTATTCATATTAATGCAATGGATCTGTATTGTTTCTATGAAGAAAAATTATATTGTAATGTTAAATTTGGTTTTAGTGAAGTTTGATGTTGATACAATTGGGTGTTGATGACAATTTTGGTGTTTGTGTGCATTTTGTGTTCTCACAATATTATGCAACGGATATCATGTGCATATGCGGGAAATAAAAAAAAAAGACATTAAACAGCGCTTCATTAAAGGAAGCGCTGCTTATTGCATAAAAAAATGGACAATAAACAGCGCTTCCATAAGGAAGCGCTGTTTATTTATAAACAATAAACAAGGAAGCGCTGTTTATTGTCCATTTTCGGCAACGCTTTATAAACGCTGTTTTTTTGAAATACAATCAGCAGCAGCTTAATTTTCAGCGCGTTTAAGCGCTGTTTAAGGCAAAAAATAAGCGTTGTTTATTGTCGAAACTGTTGTAGTGACATGTCCGACGTGGTGGTCCAGTGGCAGTTTGTTGTTACTGTGCGGAGGCGAGAGAGAGAGAGAGCGTGTTCTTTGCGTTTTGATAGAGAGATGAGATGAGAGTCACCATGAGTGGAGTGATGAGATGAGAGTGGAGACAGAGTCACGTGCTAAGGAAGGATGCGTGTATGTTGTTGTGTGATTTAGGCGGGATTTTAAGCCTCAAGGCTTAACTCTCTTTTTATTTATAAAGATAAAGATAAAGATGTCATTCCTCATTAATCCGTTGCTGATTAGTATTTGAGTTACAAATTTCATATTAAATTTTATTATAAAATTTTTTTTGAGAAAAAAAATTTCAAACACAAAAAACGTTTAATCTAATTGCAAACAATATTAATTTTATAAAATTAAAATCATTGAAAATATTTTTTTTAATTTTCACTCAAACACCTGAATTGTGTACATGGTGAGCACTGCATTGAATTTGAATTCATTATCAATGCTTCTTTAGATTTACCAAGTTGTGTGTTCCTTACCCAGTTTCCTGCCATTTTCATATATAATCCAAACTGCGTTACTTTCGTGTTTTTTATTGTTTTTTATTTTTTTGACAAAGTGTTTTTTTATTGTTAATGATTTTATAATTTTATAATATGATAAAATAATTGAAATGCAATTTGCCAGAAAGCTCAAAGAATTGTATTCCAAGACTCCAAGTAATCAAAATGGCGAATACTCAGTCTCACGGGCCATTATTAAAGACACCCCCCCACCTGTTAAGTACACCCCCCCATTTTGCATATTTCCCAAAATACCCCTCGTATAAAATCATTAAAAATTGCCTTTTTTTTTTTAATTCCGAAAATGTTACCGGAAATTTCAATTTCCGGTATACAAATTGTATACCGGAAATTACAATTTCCGGTAACATTGTGTGTAAATTTTGTTACCGGAAATTGCAATTTCCGGTATACAAATTGTATAGCGGAAATTGCAATTTTCGGTAACATTGTGTTTAAAATTGTATACCGGAAATTGCAATTTCCGGTAACAAAATTTACACACAATGTTACCGGAAATTGGAATTTCCGGTATACAATTTGTATACTGGAAATTGCAATTTCCGGTATGTTACCAAAGTTCTTGAAATAGCATCAAGTGTCGTTCGAGTTTTAAAAAACAGGCATTTAAAACATGAAAATATATACCTCGACGTGCCCAATGTCTGCGAGCTCGACGTCCCCAATGCCTGGAGGAGCTCGACGTGCCCAATGCCTGCGAGCTCGACGCTCTGTTCGCAGACATTGGGCACGTCGAGGATAAGCATATGAGTTCAACGTGACAAATTTGCGAATTTCCCATAATGCCCCTTAACAACTTAACAAAAACTCAACCTTTCCCGATCCACTCACACTCATTCCAAATCTCTGAAAACGCTCTCACGCTTCCGGAAATTCCAAATCTCTGAAAACGCTCTCACGCTTCCGGAAATTCCAAATCTCTGAAAACGCTCTGTTCTTACCGAAAATTCCAAATCTTCGGTACGTGTTTTTGTTGTTATTTAATCATAGTTCCGGAAATTACAATTTCCGGTGTACAATTTGTATACCGGAAATTGCAATTTCGATATGTCTTATAGTACGAAATTACAATTTCCGGTATACATTGCATCTGGAAATTGCAATTTCGGTACCATGTTCTGTATAGTTAGAAAATTGGAATTTCAGGTATACAATTTGTATCTGGAAATTGCATTTGCGGTCCCATGTTTTGTATAGTTCCGGAAATTGGAATTTCCGGTATACAATTTGTATACCGGAAATTCCAATCTCCGGTACAGAAAGCAATTTCCGGCTTTTTTTTCCTCTGTACCATAGGTTTTTTTTTATTTACCGATCTAGCATGCTTTTTCTTTTAAGTACGATCTACCATACTTCCACGCAGCGATGGCGTGCGGCGAGACCACAATCGCCACGATGTCCTTATGGTGAGCGAGATCACGAGCGAGATCACGGTTCCCATCGTTGATTACCTCGGGTCTCGACATGTCTAGTTCGAAACACTAAGCTCGACATGCGAGGTCGTCGTTGAGTACCTCGACATCTCTACAACGACATGCAGAGGTCGTTGAGTACCTGAGTACCTCGACACGTAATAATCTATTGTTTGTTTCATTTTAGTTTCATTGGAAATGGATGATTTTAGTGGCTTCAATTACGTGGCGACAAGCCGACCAAGCGTTTCCCAACATTTTGATTGTAGTGATGTATTCACTACTACGCGAATAATTTAATTATTGTTTGATATTGTGAATATGTCATTTTTTTGTTGCAAAACATTAAGATTAATATTTTTTTGTAGATATTTCCTACGAGATGACCTTTTGTATTGGGCTCGAGAGGTTGGGAAGGAAAACAATATAGTTGTCGTCATTGTACGATCAGACACAGAAACAGGACAAAGAGGAAGAAAAACAAAAGTCATTCTGGGTTGTGAAAGGGGTGGAAAGTATAAATCAAAGTCATCAAGGTCTTCAAAGTCATTGGATCTCATAAGTGTGAATGTCCGTTCGCGCTTAAAGGAAGACCCTTGTCAATGGGTGAAGGCTGGTTACTTCAGGTCCTTTGTGGAATTCCCAACCATCGGATATCTGAAAGCATGATAGGTCATCCATTTGTTGGTCGTTTAAATCAAAATGAGAAAGAAATTGTTCATGATATGACAAAGAACAACGTAAGGTCGGAAACATTCTATTGACCTGAAAAGTCGCAATGTGGCCAATCTCACTACCATCGATCAAGTATATAATGAGCGGCATAAGTTTCGATCAACACGTAAAGGTCCAAGAACGAAATGCAACACTTGTTGAACTTAATCCAACGTGATCGATATGTGTCTGGTATAGAAGACATGAAGGTTACGGCGTTGTTAGAGATATTTTTGGACACATCCAGATGCCGTCAATTTATTGAATACATTTCACGTTGTCTTGTTCATGGGCAGCACCTACAAAACCAACAGATATCGGCTGCCAGTGTTTGAAATTGGTGGTGTTACCAGCACATCCCTTACATACACTGTGGGATGTGCCTATTTGGATTCTGAGCAAAGATAACTTTGAATGGGCACTCTTAAAGTTAAAAGGTCTGTTTGTGCGGCGGGAATCATTTCCTCAAGTTATTCTTGCGATAGAGATCTTGCTCGATGAATGCAATTGCGTCTGTTTTCCAACTTGACCAATTCTTTGTGTCAATGGCAGATAGGTAAGAATGTCTATGCGAAATGCAAGAAGTTGGTATTTCATGAAGACAAACATGAGGCTGTGAAGAATGGATGGGATGGTGTTGTTGATCATCGACGAGTTTGAGTATCAGCAACGGTTGATGACTTTTGAGTGTGTATGTTCAGAATTTCCTATTTTTGTTGAATATGTCAAGAATACATGGTTGAACCCCTTTAAGGAAAAGTTTGTTGCGGCATGGACCAACCAACTCATGCACTTCGGGAATACAACAACAAATAGGTATGCTTAAACCAGTAGATAAAATTATGTTGATAATTTTGTTTTTTAAATGGTGTCATTGGTATTTGATGTGGTTTAATTTTTGTTTGTTATTAGGGCTGAGTCTGCACATTGGACATTGAAGAGGAACCTACAAAACAGTAGGGGTGACCTATGTCATTGTTGGGAAGCTATGAACAATATGATTGCACTGCAACACACTGAGATAAAAGCATCATTCGAAAGAAGCATAAACGTAGTGGAGCACAGGCACAACAAGCGTTTGTTTACCAGATTGCATGGATTTGTATCAAGGACTGCACTGCAACTTATTGCCGACGAGTGTGGCAGAGTGAATTATGTGGGTATCGATAAATCTACTTGTCGTTGCCTAATCAGAACGACACATGGGTTACCTTGTGCTTGTGAGTTGGCGGGTTACATAAGACTGTTTGCACCTATTCCATTGGAGGCAGTTCACTTGCACTGGAGGAGTTTACATTTTGGTGAATACCAATCGCAACAACATAAAGTTGAGACAGAAGGCGAGGTGTCAGAGGAAGAGCTTGCGCTTCAGTGGGATGCATTGGTAAATCGATTTCGATCACTTAATGTTATTGGCAAGAGGACACTGTTTGCCAAAGTGCGTGAACTTGTATTTCCAGACACAACTTCAATGTGTCCACCTCCTCAAAAGGTGAAGACCAAGGGAACACCGAAAAAGGGTAAAGGTAAGGCCCCAGCAATGGATGGATATGATGTTAGGCGCGACCCATCATATTTTGAGCATGTGGACAACATGTATTCTGAGCATGTGGGCAACATGTATTCTGACGTACCATCTGGGAATACATCAAAGGCATCTAATCTACCATCTAATGTGCCTACAAGGAAAAAGAAACGATCTGATGTGCCATCTTATGTACATCAAACGCCTTACCTGGGCCAATTTCCTCCACAGTTTCATCGATATATTGAGCAAATAGTGGATGTCGAAGATGATGGAAATTGCGGATATCGTTCCATTGCAGCATTACTTGGTAAATCTGAGGACGGATGGCCTATAGTCCGGCAAGACTTGGAAAAAGAGATCAGAATGCATTATGATTTATATGGCCGGCTTTTTGGAGATCAATATCAAGCATTGAGGGAGTCATTGATAGGTGTAACTGGTACCTGTTTTCGTGACAAGTGGATGACCTTACCAGACATGAGTTACGTAATAGCAACCAAATATAAATTGGTTCTAGTCTCTTTGAATGAGTGCAGTCGAACGTGTTGGACATTTTTCCCTCTTAGGGGCATGTGTCACCCAACCCAGCCAAACAACGCCATAATTTGTATTGGGTTTGTCAACAAAAATCACTGGGTACAGGTAAAATTTTTTGCAATGTGTTTTAACTTAAATTTATCTTTTTTATAATGTAAAATTACACAATGTGTTAAATTACTCTGCATTCTTTTAGCTATCTATTAAGCCCGGATGTCCATTCCCTAACGTCGCCCCCAGTTGGCGTCAATATGCTTATCACGAGGCTCACTCATGGGCAACATCTTGTATCTTTGCTCGATTGCAAGAATGGTTTACATTATTTCCGCCGTTGCGTCATACTACACGACAGTACCCAGATGACCATGTACGATTGGACGACGATTGACTATATTGTAGTGATATGTAACACCCTGACTCTAAACAGGGCATTACCTGCTAGATTAACCGAGATTAAGGGTAATCGGGAAATTTTCGCTTGGATTCACAAACATGGATTCAAGCTAAGATTGAAGGTAAATCTAGCATGAATCCATGATTTTCCCTTGAAATGATGAAACCCTAGGTTTCTCTCCTCTCCTAGGTCGTGAAAATGGGAGAGAAAGTGAGAGAAAATGAGAGAACTCATGTTTTAAATAAAACAGATCCGCAGAGGCTCGCTTAAGCGAGATGGATTCGCTTAAGCGAATCTGGGACAGCAGCAAACGCTGTTGCAGAAGCTGGAACTCGCTGAGCGCGAGCTCCTCGCTTAAGCGAATATGGGACAGCAGCAAGCGCTGTTGCTGTAACACCTGAGGACGAGATCGACCTCGTATTAGGACGTCGTATTGAGACCTCGCGTCGAGATCTCGTGTCGAGACCTCGTACCAAGACCTTGTGTCGAGATCCCGTGCCAAGATCGCGTGCCGAGGTCATTTGCCGAGCTGAGGAGATCGCGTGCATTAGCTGCCGAGGTCGCGTACCGATCTGAGGAGGTCGCATGTCGAACTGAGGATGCTGCGTGCACGAACTCGTGTTAGAGCCTTGTGTGCTTGCACGAGCACCCTGGTCGACATCGTGTCGAGATGATATCACTCGTATCTTTACGAACGTTATTCAGTGTTATTATTATATTGTTTGTAATATTTATATTGTCGGCTTGCTGAACATTGTTGCTGAACTAGAGTGAGATGGTCGAGTCACGTTTGGTGATTGATAAACATTGTTGTGCTGCTGATTTCTTTATGCCGTGTTTATCTTGATTTGTTGAGAAGTTGACCCTTTCCCGTGGTACCTTCAATCCATGACGGTTACCCAGGCGATGTCGAGGGTGCAGGGAACTCGACAGCAGACGATGGCGAGGAGGAGCTCGACGAGGACCCGAGTGACGACCTCTATTTGTCGTGATTGATTATGTTTGTCGGATATTTTTGGATGACTGTAGTTGTATCTCTTTTGGAATAGTATGTCGTGACCAGTTTGGGCAGTATTGTTTTGTCGTTTCAGGGTAGACTGGTGGTTTTACTTTTGGAGCAGCCCCCTGCATACAGGTTTAGTTGAGCTCGGTGTGTTGAGCTCGGTAACTCGAGCTCGGTATGTTGAGCTCGGTAGCGGTCCGGAAACGGGTCGTTCTGATTCTGAAAAAGCTGGAACTTCGGCGCGAGCTCTCGCTTAAGCGAATCTCCTCATAACTCATGTTTTTGTGTCTAGTATTTGTGTCAATTTATGTGTACAATTAACATTTCTGATAAAAAAAAACCTATGGTACAGAGGAAAAAAAAAGCCGCAAATATAACAAAATGTAAATATTACAACAGAAGATGTCCAAATATAACAAAAAAAGATAATAAACATAAAAAAAAACCCTATCTTCTTCGCTGTCGACGCTTCGACCCAGATGTGGTCGCCTCCGTCCCACCCTGCGCTATTTGTAGTGCCTGGGAAATATACTCGGCAAGCAGAGCGGGGTCCATCATCTCATAGTCAGTCTCAGAGGTCATGCGGAGAATCTTGGTGATCGAGGCCACCTCGGCCATATCATCACAATGCGTTGCAAATTATAACAAGACATCGAGAGCCATAAGAGAAAATAAACAAACACAACAAATACATAATGTATATCTAAACACTTACACAATCGGGAGTAGCGCGGCACGAGGAGCACCGGATTGATCGAGAGTGGATGCGACATCCTGCAATACCACTCCATGTACCGTCAGTGCACTCTGCCGGATACGAGGCCAGGTATAAATCGGGGGCGGTCGACATGATAGAGTGCATAGGAAGCGTATCCATGCATCCATCATCTCTGCGGTGTGGACGCGGTGGTGGTGGCGGGAATGTCCTGGATGTAGCCGAACTGTCTCGACTACCCTCTCGTGCAGTGCGGCACAATAAATGAGGCACACCGGATGTACCGAAAACAGACACGCCGGATGACAACTCGCCCTAGTGCCTCCCACGGTCTCCAAACAACGTCATCGATCGCCAACGCATCGGCCGCTCTCTGAAGGGCTCCACCGTCCGTCACCCTTAACCAACGACCACCTCATGGCTCGTATCATGCCCGGTGATGCCGTTATCCTTCCTCTTGCAGACGAGGAAATACTCATATATCCATGCTCGTGACAACAATAACGAATCAACACGCCATACAATGTACTTCAAATAAATAATTGTTTACAAAAATAGGCTGCGTGCCTGAAGAAGTGTCATGTATCCGCTAACCGCTTAGTGTCATGCAGGCTAGCGTCTCCCGGATATCCAGACAAGTAGGCTAGTGCGGACTAGCCCATGACACACTACCAACCGCCCCCAAGTCACGTACCAGGTCCAGGTACTTAATGTCAATGTATATATGGCTCTTGTCAGCCAAAATGGTACAGGCCAACAACAGCATTATCATGGCCCTGGCTGCACAGTCCCACTGACAATCGTAAATGCGCTGGTCATATGTCTTCATCAAGAAGTCAATACTCATATGGGCGCCTCTCATACTTGTCGTCTCCTTATTTGCCTCTTCATATGTACACCCCAGCAATGTCTGTAAATAAGATATGGAAATGTCTGGATCCATCACTGGAGGTACATAAAAAGAGCCGCTCACTTTAAGGCCTAGGAGGACAGACACATCATCAAGCGTGTTGCCATCTCTCCAAAGCGGATGGAAGTCGCTCGTCTCCCGATGCCATCTCTCTCAGAAAGGCCGACAAGAAGGCTCACAACCATCCTAAAGGCTGCAGATAGCAAGGAGGTTAGTAGGCCTCAGAGATGCTCATTTACGGAAGGAGGCGGTGGTACTTTTCCACTCAACCATTTTTGCAACTTAAGCCAGTGAGAGGCCCCCTTAAGCGCATCACGATCCTGCACACAAATAAACATCATTGATCATATAAAAATAAAAATATTAAACATTTGATCAAATAACAACCAGATATATACCGCCGCTCGCCATATCCGATGAGCAACGTGATGCCGATAATCTGTAAGCAATGACCCATCGTAAGGTCCTCCGGAAAGGAGCCTGGTCTCCAACTATACCATGGTCTCCTCGGCTATATCCTCTGGAGCCTCGTATACAAAATGGGGATCCCGACGCCAACTACATCCTCGTGGTGGTCACGCTAGCAATACGCCTCGGCGCTTCGAGAGGCAGTCCACAGTCAGCCGTGGTCTACGTGGGGCGCACTACCAGGTGTGGAAGCTAATCCTCTCCCTCGCCCTAGGCATATCTGAAAGACAAGTAAATCAATTATATTCAAATGTAATAAAATAAATTCTGTACACCCGAGGTACTCAACGACCTCTGCATGTCGAGCTAGATACCCAAGGTACTCAACGACGACCTCTGCATGTCGTTGTAGAGATGTCGAGGTACTCAACGACGACCTCTGCATGTCGAGCTCAGTGTTTCGAACTAGACATGTCGAGACCCGAGGTAATCAACGATGGGAACCGTGATCTCGCTCGTGATCTCGCTCAGTCATAAGGACATCGTGCGATTGTGGTCTCGCTCGCACGCTACTGCTGTGGAAGTATGGTAGATCGTACTTAAAAGAAAAAGCATGCTAGATCGGTAAATAAAAAAAAACCTATGGTACAGAGGAAAAAAAAGCCGGAAATTGCTTTCTGTACCGGAGATTGGAATTTCCGGTATACAAATTGTATACCGGAAATTCCAATTTCCGGAACTATACAAAACATGGTACCGGATATGCAATTTCCGGTATACAAATTGTATACCGGAAATTCCAATTTCCGGAACTATACAGAACATGGTACCGGAAATTGCAATTTCCGGTATGCAAATTGTATACCGGAAATTGTAATTTCCGGTACTATACAGAACATACCGGAAATTGCAATTTCCGGTATACAAATTGTACACCGGAAATTGTAATTTCCGGAACTATGATTAAATAACAACAAAAACACGTACCGAAGATTTGGAATTTCCGGTAAGAACAGAGCGTAGAGATTTGGAATTTCAGGAGCGTGAGAGCGTTTTGAGATTTAGAATTTCCTAAGCGTGAGTGTGAGTGGATCGGGAAAGGTTGAGTTTTTGTTAAGTTATTAAGGGGCATTATGGGAAATTCGCAAATTTGTCACGTTGAACTCATATGCTTATCCTCGACGTGCCCAATGTCTGCGAACAGAGCGTCGAGCTCGCAGACATTGGGCACGTCGAGCTCCTCCAGGCATTGGGGACGTCGAGCTCGCAGGCATTGGGCACGTCGAGCTCGCAGGCATTGGGGACGTCGAGCTCGCAGGCATTGGGCACGTCGAGCTCGCAGGCATTGGGGACGTCGAGCTCGCAGGCATTGACCACGTCGAGCTCCTCCAGGCATTGGGGACGTCTAGCTCGCAGACATTGGGCACGTCGAGGTATACATTTTCATGTTTTAAATGCCTGTTTTTTAAAACTCGAACGACACTTGATGCTATTTCAAGAACTTTGGTAACATACCGGAAATTGCAATTTCCGGTATACAATTATAATCGGAAATTACAATTTCGGTAACATTGTGTGTAAATTTTGTTACCGAAATTGCAATTTTGGTATACAATTTTAAACACAATGTTACGAAATTGGAATTTCCGTATATAATTGTATGATACCGGAAATTGCAATTTCGTAACAAAATTTACACACAATGTTACTGAAATTGTAATTTCAGATATTAATATCTGGAAATTGGAATTTCCGGTAACAAAATTTACACACAATGTTACCGGAAATTGTAATTTCCGGTATACAATTTGTATACCGGAAATTGAAATTTCCGGTAACATTTTCGGAATTAAAAAAAAAAGGCAATTTTTAATGATTTTATACTAGGGATATTTTGAGAAATATGCAAAATGGGGGGTTGTACTTAACAGGTGGGGGGTGTCTTTAATAATGGCCAGCCTCACGTGTAGACGTAACACAGGCCCGTCTCACATGTAGAGGTAACACAGGCCCTGTCAAGTTGAATTTTCAATATTTTGACAATATTATAGTAGAATGTTTCTGCATATATAAGGCTCAATAAATGGTTGAGTTTGGGCGTGGCTTGGTGGCATCTACATTTTGTAAATGGAAGTTTGATACTACCTTCGGTGCATATAAGAAGAAACAATAAAAATCACCAAAACTAAAGAAGGTTATTTAATGATATAAAATTGAAATATTATTCTAAATATACCCTTTACATTAAATACAGTGTATAGGAAAAAGACAAGTGTCTAGTAAATATACATCTCACATTAAACAAGGGTTTAAAAGGAATTCTAGCAAGTAATGCATCTTCAAATGAGTTTTTTCTTATAATTTAGACAAAAAAATACACCGAAAATTTTCTTATAATAGGGACGGGAGGTGGTACCTATGTAGTACATTAATGCCAGAGGTGCACGGATGTACAAGGCATAAAAACTCTAAAATCAGCAGACATATGAACTAAAAGAATCCAATCAATCTTTTAAAAAACCAACTCAATCAGTTTCATGTCTAATAGCTATAACATCTCAATCACACCCACATGCGATAACTCGCATCAGCAGCACCTGTTTGGCAGCATTTCCCACCATACTATTGGAGACAGGTCTGAATTGTCTGATTGCTAGGCTGCACTATTGAACATAACATCATTGATTCTGTCTATACCAATATCAGATATGGGCTTAATGGGCTTCTCATCTCCCTCAGCCGAAAAATCAAGACTCAAAGGATCCCGACTGAATTCATCTGAACAAAGAGATGCCAATACCAGTTAATGTAAAACATCAACTAAAAAATGAACTAGGTCCTAAGTGATAGCACAGTCTTGAGAAAAGAAAAACGCAAATGAAATTCCTCAATGCCAAAATGACATAACCAATAACTTCGATGAAGAGGACTTGAAAACAATTTTTTTTTATGCAGAAAAATGAAATATTCACAAGTGCAAGAAGCTTAGGAAGTAATCTAGCAGTCAAAGGTAACCACACCCGTATCACTAAAATTCTGCATCAAACTCACCATAAACTGTGTTTATAGATGCAGGAGAAGGTGTTGAAATGAAGTTAAGGCCAATGTAGAACCCCAGCATTAATACAATGGTTACCATCACATAAGTTGGTACTGCCAGAGCCCAGTATCTGAAAAGCAACAGTTGTTTTACACCATTTTGTCATAAACAGTTGAATTCACAATGTTATAACATATCTTTTAGCTGATTTCCCAGCTCAAGATATGATAAGCTAAAACTGATGAAAATTTTTCTCATCATTCTTTTCCGTATATTTTCATTATTAAGCACTCCACCCCAAAAGTCCGTCTTTGTTTAACAGCTAAATTGAAGAGCTCACTACACCTGTTTCATACACCTTAACTGAGTTTATATTTGTGTAACCTTAAATTAACACTCCATAATTCCTCTCACTTTAGAGTTTTTTCAAAGAAAATTCCTTGTTTTTGTGCAGCCAAACAATTACATACACTAGAGGACCTGGATAGTTGCCAAAGCTTCAAATAATAACAGGAGTTGAGCTGTCTAACCTGCTAGGATAGTAAGAGATGCCAACAGAATGTAGCCACGATTCTGGAACATATGCCCATACCAAGAAAATAACTATTCACAAAGGAAAATGAATCAGTGAAAATAATCATAAAATGCCACAGGAACATCACAAGAAACATAAGAGACATTTGTTGACATGTGATAAATTAGTAGTTCTACAATATTGTACAGAACACAAAGTCATTTTGATAATGGCTGACAACAGGACATCAAACAAGATAGATAAAATGGTGCTTCAAGGTAAGTCCTTGATTCTACTTGTTTTTACTCTAATTCAAATTTCTTCAAGTTAAAAACACAAAAGAATCTGTGCACCTAAAATACAAGGAATTAAAAACCCTGAACCTCCACACATCCTGCATTTAAAAGCTTTGTTCAAGAATGATTATGAAACGATAACTAACATGATTCTGCTTGACTTCATATAATGTCATTATATAATTATTATCTGCCATATAGAAAAGTAAAACACACAGTTTGATTACTTAATATATATTCAAAGTTTGATCAAATGAATCCCATTGAGATGTAAGAATGTCAGTCTCAAATGTGACCAGATGAACAAACACATTTGGGTAAACAGCTTAATTAACGATTTATTCAATAAGCTATTCTAATCTAGAGAGCTCAATTAAACACTTATTCGTAAGCTAATTTGAGGACCTAATTGAAATAAGCCAAGAACATCTTATAGACATGTCATAAATTATTTCTATAAGTGTATCCAAACACTAATATAAGTAAATCATGCTATGAGATAAACCTAATAAATCTCTAACCAAGTTCTTCCAAATGCTCCCTAAGTGCCCAGTTAAAAGTTAAAATGAACTCAAACAAAGGAACCCCCACACCATACCCACAAAAAAAGGCAGGTTAAACTGTTAAAATAAGGGCTCGAGAAAATACTTTTGTTTTCACAAATAATTATAAAAATATCTTTCACATATAATTTCAGCATTTTTGGTATTTCCACCAATTCAAATATTTGCAATCAATAATTAAAAGGAAAAAAGTTGATATTTTTATAATCATAGTTTTTTCTCAAAAGTCAAACCAAATAAAACATAAAATTGCGAAAAGCTGGATAAGAAACAAGACCTGTAGCAACAACGGTGGTTATAGATCCCACAAAACCATAAACTTCTGAAGGCTTAGGGCCACGATCGCCGGACAATCCAAAGCCAGAGTTTTTGTCATCAGAATCGAGAAATGATACAGTTGCCCTCCGCTGTCTTGACAGACTCAACGTTCTTCTTGGACTGTTGACAGAGTGGGGACTTTCCATGTCACATCCCTTCAATAGTTCAATTACAACTACCATAACATTTCTTGGACCAGCACAATAATAATATAAACACTGATTATTTTAAGTATCAAATTCAATTTAAAATAAGGCAGATCAAACTATTTCCATGTTCTTCTTAGAAGTCCATCTAGTCATTACTACTTCAACTTAACACCTTCTTTCTTGTTAGAGAAAAACAAATTATTAAATATAGAAATATAAAATGTTTGTACTAGTTTTCATTTGTCATAAGCTTCATTTAAATTAGATATGTTCAAGGTAGGTTCCTTATCACTGCATGTGAAAGATTCTTCGCCAAAATTGCAAGAGTAGAAAAACAGAATAGTGCTAGACATACAGGGAAAATTGGCCAGAATGATTTCATTAGTATTAAACTCCTGATCGCTAAAGACCGTCTTATTCCTCCAATGCTATATAAGCCACACCACAAAGCCAAACAAGGTGAACCATGGGTGAGACTCTTTCATAAGCCATCTAAATAGAATATAATTAAATGAATACAGTCCAAAGGAAAAAACTAAATGAATACAGCTTACGGTGTTATGTGACCAATTTTCTTAAACTTGAACTCCATTAGCTTTGTTCGAATTGAACTTCATTTCCATACTTCAGAAGTGAACCTGGACTACTTCAAAAGAGGAAATCCATGTTTTGGGAATGAGATTGGTTGGTATTTGGTAAAAACAGTGAAAATAACAAATGAGGTATGTGATCCTATCACCCTCGATGGAAGAGAGTGACCAGTTTTCTAATTAACCGTGTTCAAGAGGTAGAAAATGCAACAAGCTAGGAGGAATGGAGCTACTCGTGTACTTGTTTTGCTTACATTAGGAAAAACAAGTGAGCAGCAACATAGATTACGGGTCTGTTGATGGAGCACTTGGTAATGTAGTTTATATCTAGCTAAAGAGAGCACTAATACATGATCAAATAGCTAGTAGCTACCATTCACTAGGATCTCCAATAAATGTTAAGACAATAATTAATCAAATAGAACCGGGACAGCAAGGGATCAAACAATTAATCATGGTTTTCATTGTTGCAGATACAGCACAAATGCACAATGAAAGAGAGGCCGATTAGATAATTGCTAGAAATTATAAGAAACAATTTCGATAGAAACAAACTCAAGTAGGCAACATATAAATTGAGGAACATCTATCAAACCCTATATTAAGGGAACCATACTGAATCTATCAAAACGACAAAAATGCTAAATCAAAAGCAATACCCGGGAAGCTTCTTGATATCTTCAATAGCGCTCTTCAACTAAAACAAAATGCTAGTGCTCTTCCCTGAAAGAAAGATTACACGAATTCAAATGAGAGATATAACCAGAATCGCATCACATTAATCAACGGAAAAGAACGAGATGAGATGAAACCTGATCGAGAAACAATTGAGAAGTGCGAGCAAGGGACCGCAAGCCAGAACGTAAATCGTGAATGGAAGCGATGCGATTTGCGAGAGATTAGGGTTCAATTACGATTTTCGAGACAGACTGATAAGATAACAGAGATGTTTGGCTCCCAGTTCAGAAAGTCATTCTTGCTCCCAAATAAATTCCAGACGAAGCAACTCTGCCTAGCTTTCACGTCAAGCTTAAATCGATTCTCAGGAAGTTAAAAGTTGTTTCTCAAGTTTTCCCCTTCATGACATTGTGCGCCGAAAAACTCATGCCGAAAGCATCCGTGTTCTTCATTGCGTTTGTTTATGTTGTAGCGCAGTGCACCCTCTATGTTAGAGAAGAAGAAGAAGAAGAAGAAGAAGAAGACAGACTGGGCTTCAATAACCAAATACGAATTGGGCTTGAATACCAGAGAAGAGGGATTCTGCACCCGACGACTTATCAACCACACCCCCACGTTTTTTGAAAAACCCAAAATATCCCAGACTTAGCATTTTTTTTTGTTTCCGTTGTCCTTACCGTAAATTATACAATTTACGGTATTTTTTTTTAATACCGTGAATTGTGTAATTTACAGTATGTATTTTGAAAAAAAATCATAATACCATAAATTACCCAATTTATAATATTGATTTTTTTTTAAATACCGTAAATTGGGTTATTTACGATATGATTTTTTTTCCAAAATTCATTCCGTAAATATCTCAATTTACGGTATTAAGCAAATGGTGCTACTAAATGTTGAGACAGAGAAAAGAAGAAAGGCATAAAAATCTAATGTAAATAGTATATGATATGATGTGGTAGACTACTCAATCTAACGGTTATTTAAACATGCTGCTGGTGCACCACCTACTAAGGTAATGCATATTAGACATAGAGGAATGCTACGGACACTCTCTTTGACACTCTCTTTTAAACACTCTCTCAATGATTGGGCCACATCAAACTTTTTTTCTTCAAAATCAATCATTGGATTGAAAGTTACTATCATATAGATCATATCTGTAAATTTTAACATTAATCCATGATCATTTACTATGTCATCAAGATGCGTTAAGATTAACGTCAACGGCGTAGTTACAAATAACGTTAATCTTGACGCATCTTGATGACATAGCAAATGATCATAGATTAATGTTAAAATTTACAGATGTGATCTATATGATAGTAACTTTCAATCCAATGGTTGATTTAGGAAAAAAAAAGTGTCACGTGACCCAATTATTGAGAGAGTGTTTAAAAAGAGTGTTAGAGAGAATGTTCATAGCATTCCTCATTAGACATAACACAAGTTAATAGACATTTGCTCTACATACCGTAAAAAGCTCAATTTATGGTATTGAATTGTTTTGAATACCGTAAATTGGACAATTTACAGTATGCTATTTTTGAAAGAGTGAGTGAGAGATTATTGAATTTTTTAGGGGTAATTTGGTCAAATCATCACATTTTGGGGGGGGGGGGGTTTGGGGTGGTTGTGGTTGATGGGGTGTTAGGTGCAGAATTTAAGTGCATATTTTAATTATTTAATTAAAAAAGTGGAGCCCGTAAAAAAAGAAAAAACCGGAAGTCCCGTGGAAGTCCTTGTCCAATTTTAATAAGCAACTTTGCAGTGCACTTCTTAAATAAATTAACCGAAATTTAGGATTTTTATATCCAATTAACCAAAATTAAGTTAACGAACATTATATATAAATATAATTTTTATCTTTTATTTCATAAAATAACATAAAGCAAAAAATCAAAGATATAGAATAAAATAAAACAAAATAAAACTTATAAAAAAAAAGATATATATGTTAAAAAGCATATGCACATATAAATTTTCTTACCCATTTTAGTAATTACACACCCAAACGCAATTTTAATCAAAACTATCCAAACAATATTTGTTTATAAAATCACTTTTGTGATAAACATATCCAAACATAAATCATTTTATTTTCAACTCACTTTTAGTCAAAATCAATTTTACAAAATCAATTTTCGCTTAATGTGGAACCATACACACACTGAGAGAGTGGGAGACGGAGGGGTGAGGCACAATGGTTCTCGACAGAGTGAGGTTCATCGATTAGGGATTAGGATTCGTCTGTTCGATCGCACATAGACTAACACTCTGTTTGGTTAGCTAAGGAAAGGGAAAATAAAGAAAGTGAAGGGAAAGAAAGAAAACAAAAAAAAATGTAGGGATGTCTAGAGGCGAAAAAATGGGGTGGCCAGACTGGGCGATCCAGAAAAAACCCGATAAAATATAAGGTTTGGGTAGCACAATCAGCATTTATAAAGTGAGAATAAAAAAAGTATGGGAAGTTGGACTGCTTAAATTGCATGGGTCTTATGATCATAAATCATAATATTCCATAGACTTTTAGGGGGTGTTATTTCTATTAACAAACATACAAATCATATGGAGAGAAGAAGGAAGAGAAGGAGAAAAGGGGAAGAGCTCTCTTAGGGTTCCAATATAACAAACATAACAAAATCTTGACAATACAATGTTAAAAGGAGAATATATAGTATAATACTAAAAGACTATACTACCCTTATAAACTAATATTATCTAATATTCCTCCTTAAACTCACGATGCATTAACAGAAAGCATTGAGGGTTTGTCAGTCAAAAAACGAAAACACTTAATAGAATGGTGAGCAAGTCAGCAATCTGCATGGAGGAAGAGACAAAAGGCAAAGAAATGGTGCCATGTTGAAGATGATGGCGAGTGAGGTGACAATCAATCTCAATGTGCTTAGTGCGTTGATGAAAAATCGAGTTGTGGGCAATTGGAATAGCACTCTTGTTATCACAGTACGTAGGAGTTGGTCCAGAAAGAGATACACCCATATCAGAAATCAACTAACGTAACCAAACTATTTCTGAAGTGGTATCTGCCATAGCACGATACTCAGCTTCTGTAGAATAGTGAGAAACAACTTCTTGCTTCTTGCTCCTTCGAGAAATAAGAGAATCTCCTAGAAAAATGCAAAACCCTGTGGTAGACTTGCGATCAGTGGGGTCACCAGCCCAATCAGCATCAGAGTAAGTACGCAACTCCAAAGAAGAAGATGAGGTAAAGAGAAGACTCTAAAACTGAGTGCTCCGAAGATAACGAAGAATGCGAAGAACAGCTGCCCAGTGCACTATAGTAGGAGAAACAACAAACTGGCTGACAACATGCACTGCATAAGCAATATCAAGTCCAGTGATAGTAAGGTACACCAAGCTGCCAACTAGTGTGCGATACAAAGTGGGATCTGGTAGAGGAACACCATCAGATAAGACATATTTAGCATTAAGCTCAATAGGAGTGTCTGCGGCTCGAGTATCAGAGAGACGAGCTTGTTCAAGAATGTTGCCAATATACTTAGATTGGGAGAGAAGATAACCTCTAGGAGAGTAGACAACTTCAATCCCCAAGAAATAGCGAAGAGGACCTAAATCCTTCATCTCAAACTGCTTGGCCAACTGTAATTTCAACTCAGAAATACCATCAACAACATCCCCTGTAACAATCATGTCATCAACATATAAAGAGAGTATAACACGACCATGAGGAGTAGACTTGAGAAACAAAGCAGAATCATGATCACTAAAATGGAAGCCGAGAGAGGCAATCACAGTGGAGAACTTTTCAAACCATGCTCTAGGAGCTTGTTTAAAACCATAGAAAGCCTTCTTTAACTTACAGACTTCCCCCTGATTATGAGAAACACCTGGTGGAGGAACCATGTAAACCTCTTCTTCAAGATCACCATTTAGGAATGTATTTTTAACATCTAATTGAGAAATATGCCATTGACGAACAGATGCAACTGCAATAAGAGTACGAATAGTAGTTATTTTGGCCACAGGAGCAAAAGTTTCTTCATAATCCATGCCATATTCTTGAGAGAATCTTTTAGCAACAAGGCGGGCTTTATAATGCTCAACTGACCCATCAGACTTGATTTTGATCTTGTATACCCAACGAGACCCAATTGCACGTTTTCCTGGTGGAAGAGGTACTAAGTCCCAAGTATCTGTCTTGCGTAAAGCAGAAAGTTTCTCTGCCATAGCCTGCTGCCAAAGGGGATCAAGACTAGCCTCTTTATAGGAAGAGGGCTTAGACAAACTATGAATAGTGGTTAGAAAAGAAGCAAAAGAGTTGGAATAAGTAGAGTAAACATAATCTGATAATTTAGTGGACTTACGATCACGTAAAGGATACCGAGGAGGATGAGGAGGAGGAGAAGTAGGAGTAGCTGCAGGATCTTCAACCACAGGAGGTTCTTGAGGGGCCGTGGGGACAGAGGGGACGTCTGGAGCTGTAGAAGTACTAGTGTCATCAACCCTGCAATTCTCAATATCAGAGTCATCAACATCCATGGAAAAGGGATCAATACGTGTGAGATCAGACCTAGTGAGACCATGAGAGTTAGGAGGAATATAGTAAAATGGTATGTGCTCAAGAAATACAACATGATGGGAAACATATAGTTTTTGACTTGAAGGGTCATAGCAGCGATAACCCTTCTGTCCATCCCTATAACCAAGGAAAACACATATTGTAGAACTAGAAGACAATTTACTACGTTCTACATGAAGGCGAAGGACAAAACAAGTGGAACCAAAGACTTTCAAGGACGAGTAATCAGGAACACAACTATAGAATTTTTGAAAGGGAGACAAACCTGAGATGACAAAGGATGGAATTCTATTAATGGCATGAACAACTGTAAGAACAGCCTCACCTCAGAACTCACTTGGAGCTGAGGCAGACAAAAGAAGGGACCGGGTTGTTTCAACAATATGGCGATGTTTTCTTTCAGCAACGCCATTTTGTTCCGGGGTATCAGTACAAGAAGTTTGGTGCAAGGTCCCATCAGAAGCAAGCAACTCAGAGAAATTATTAGAGGTATACTCACCACCTAAATCACACCGAAAACACTTTATAACAGCATTATGTTGAGTTTTAACCAAAACACGAAACATATGATAAATACCAAAAAACTCATAACGATGTTTCATAAGATAAACCCAACAATAACGAGTACAATTATCAATGAAAGATACATAATATCTAGATCCACCCTTGGTAGGAACCGGTGATGGACCCCATACATAGAATGAACTAAATCAAAAGGTGCATTAGAAACTGAAACACTTTTGCTAAAGGACAAAGAAGAAAATTTAGCAAGTTTGCAACCACAACAATCAGAAATATCATTTGTTTGCAACTTTCCTAAGGCACCAATAAAAGCTAAGTATTTCAAACGAGAAGAGGAAAAATGTCCAAGACGAGAGTGCCACAAATAAAAACTAGAAGAAGATGAACTCATCCGAAATGATGACAAGTCAACAGTAGAAGTTGCAACATCTGGTACTTTCAGCTCATCCAAAAAGTAAAGTCCCCTTGCCTACGACGTGTCCTAATCAGTCTCTCGGATCGCTGATCCTGCACATAACAATGAGTGGGAGAAAACAAAACTAAATTACTAGAATCACATAACTGACCAACAGAGGCAAGACTCAATGTAAGATTAGGAATGTAGTATACATTTGGAAAAGACAAGTTAGTTGTGGAAACAGACCCAGTGCCTGCTAATGGCATGGGAGTGCCATCAGCAGTCATGACAGACATAAAAGAGACAGGGTTTAAAGACACAAAAGAGTTATAATCATATGACATATGATGTGCAGCTCCAGAATCAAGTATTCATAGGGGTGACGATATACCTGACGGGCTATGGGAAGGCAAACCTTTAAAGGAAGAGGCAGACATGGCATGTAGCTGAGTGGCAAGAAACTTTTGGAACTGCTCAGCAAGATCAAATACTTGAGGAGTGGTCTCAGAAGAGGATACATGTCCAATACCAAGAGCATCTGGGGGAGGAGCAGCAACAGCAACATTTGATGAAGGGGCCTTGAAATTTTTTTGATTCGACTGATTTGAAGGAGGATGTCATTGAGAAGATTGTGGTGATTTCCCTAATTTTGGACAATGTGTCTTCCAATGACCCTTCTCCTTACAATAGCTGCAATAGTCAGAACCAACCTTCCCATGAGGCTTGCCTTTGTTAAAAGGAGCATCAAATACAGATGGAGTGGGAGTGGAGAGAATGCCTTTATCAGAATGAGAATGAGACTTGAGTCAAATTTCTTCAGCCAACAACTCATTAACCACTGAATCAACACTTGGGATTACGGTGTAAGATGGTCCCACGAAGACCCTCAAAATAATCCCTAAGAGCCATCAGAAATTGAGCCAAATGCTGCCCTTCCCTTCGATTAGCGTAAGGTGTGAAGGCTTGTAATTCAGCAGATTCAGTAAAAGCCAATTGATCCCACAGATTTGACATAACAGAATAAAATTCCTGAATGCTCATATTGTTTTGCTGAAAAGCCCAAATATCAATCTCTAACTGATATTGTTTAGCAAAATTGGACTGTACATATAGCCGTGTCAAGTGATCCCAAACAGTCTTAGCAGTGTCCAATTTAGCAAGTTGCATGCCTATAGACTGTGAAACTGAGTTATTAATCCAAGTAATAATCTTTGAATTGTTAACTTTCCAATTTTCTAACTCCTTTTCATATTTAGCTGCATCTTTCTCTTTATCTTTATCTGTGGGCTTAAGAGATGTGCCCTCAACATAGCTCCACATTCTTTTTCTTTTCAATTTTTTTTTCATCACATAGCTCCAATAGGAAAAATTTTGGCCAGTCAATTGCACACTAATGGATTGAAGAGAATCATCTTTTTCAGTTGCCATCTCTACGAACAACAGATACCTAAGAAACCAACACAACAAAGGCACAAATACTAGACCAACAGCAGACCAAATACCAGATCAACACAAGAAAAATTGAGCAGAAGAGAGAAAAAAAATATTAGACCACCAAAGAACAGATGCGCACCAAACGGGAAAATCCACGCCGAAACAGAACCGCGCCGAAAAAACCACAGTAGAACAGCGGCGGCCCTATACCTAGAAACCGCGAACCCCGCAAAAGCTGTGGATCACGCTAACGTTCTTCCCAAAATCTTACTAGCTCTTTGATACCATGTTAACAAACATACAAATCATATGGAGAGAAGAAGGAAGAGAAGAAGAAAAGGGGAAGAGCTCCCTTAGGGTTCCAATATAACAAATATAACAAAGTCTTGACAATAAAATGTTAAAAGAAGAATATATAGTATAATACTAAAAGACTATACTACCCTTATAAACTAATATTATCTAATAATTTCGGATAGCATAATAAATGACAGAGATTTGCATAAGCTCACATTTCTTCTCGTTGGTGACTTGATCGATATCAGTTCGACAAAAGCAACATAAAACAAATATTAGTGTCTTTAAAATTCAACTCATATTTGTTTCTCCTTGTTTTTGTCAAACAGACACCGATCAAGTCATCGTCTTAACCGTGATGATAAAGAGGACTGTGAGCTTCTATTTTCAGAGGACGATGTCGGTCATCATTAGTGTTTCAGATGTTTTTAAGTATCAGTCTATCGTGACCCACCTATCAAGGTGGCCATCCGTAGAATCTACGAAGAAAAGAGTGTGCCTCAATTGTTCTTCTTCTCTCTCTAACTCAGCACCACGTTTTTTTTTCCTTCCCAATAGCATGGCTGATAAAATGGGAAGTGATCACTCCCACGAGCAAGGAAAAAATGGAAAAGAAACAATGTTGTTGTTATGGCTTCAGCCAACGTTTGAAGCTAAATGTCGGTTGTCTAAAGCACTCAAATGAAAAACCAAACAAAAAGTCAAATTCAGTTTGCTGGTGAGAACAAAGTTTAGAGAATCCAATGTCAAACCAAACATGCACCAAGTGATTTCTTAATCTGTGTGCAAAAAACTTAAACCGCCAAATATTTGAAATGGAAGGAGTATGAGTTAATTGTTTTGCTTTCGTGTAAAAAACGTAAGATTATATAAACGAATAAAGATAATTTCAAGGTCTTTTGTACTTCATTGTACGAAATTATAAGTAGCATCTCACATATTTGCCCCCATCATGGAACTCCACCATATATTATTCACTAAATTATACCTTTCATCCTTATGTTTATTTTAAGTTTTGATTTGGCCCCTTATATACTAAAAGTTTTGAATTGGCCATTTATGTATAAAAGTTATATCAATATGGTACCTCTTGTTTTTAATTTCGAAATGGTCTCTTATATTACAAAATTATGCCAATTTAGTCTATTTTTTAACTCTTGATGTAATATTTATATATAAGGAACCAATTCGAAACAAAGAATATACAAAAGACTAAATTGAAACCTAAAATAAATATAAATGACTAAAAGTATCATTTAGGATAATAATAATAATGCCTAATGTCCCTCACAGCCACAGATAAACACAAAGGATCAGATAAAGGTAGTCATTCAACATAGGTGGCATACCCTCATGCTTCATTAGCGCGTGCTTGCTGCGAGGAAGCAAATTACACAATGTTTATTACCATATGTAACTTAACCTTAGTTAGTGTGGTTTATTATTTAACTAAGTAGAGTTAGTTCATAGAGTTAGTTGGCAGTTATTTTAGCTTAGTTGTATATAATCTACACTGTAATAGTTAGTCAGATTCATCAATTGTTCAATGAAGAAAGTTTCTTCTCCTTCTCTATGTTCCGATGATAAGATTGTATCAGATGAATTTTGCACATAATTTATCTCTGTGATTTCTTTAAAATTCATTGCGATCCTGCTTCCCGATCGTTCTTTACTCTGTTTCGTGATCTCTATCACGTTTCTTCTTTCTGATTTCTGTGTTCTTCGTTCTTCGCAATTTCGCGATTTCTCTTCGATCGTTCTTGTTGTGATTTCTGCATTTTCTGCAATTGATTCAACAACATGACGAATTATGCTGATTACGCAACGAACAACACAAATCCTTTTTACCTTCATCCAAGTGAAACACCTGCAGTGGTGTTGGTGATTGTTCCCTAGTATGCTCATTTTCATGCATTTAATTGAAGGGAAGTCTCATGCAAACTTAGACTTTATTCCTTGTCTGGCCTCTAATCTTAGGTGTTTGAGTCTTTGTTGTGGAGATATTCTAGTTGACAATCATGTTAGCTCTTTTGTTGTTTTGATGAAAAAATGTCCTTATTTTGGTCTTGATTTAATGTAGGTAAGAAAAGGATTGATTCGAGACATGTACCCAAGACCATGATAGCTTTTTGAAGTGGAGTTGCTGCAGAAGTCAGGGCGCAGGGCGCCCAGCCAATCCAGGGAAGCATGCTGCTACCATGCTGGGAAGCATGGTAGCAGAAGTTGCAGGGCGCAGGGCGCCTCAGAGGGGCTAGCGCCTGGTGCCTGCTCTCGGGAATCCTGGGCGCAGGGCGCCTGCTGCTGAAAGATTTTGGGTCGCGTTTTGGGCTCTCTATCAGGCCCAGTTGGTATAAATACCCATCTAAGGTCTGAACTAAGGGGGATGACGAATTAGAGGCAGAAAGAGGACTTTGGAGCACAAACCCTAGCACACCCATTGAAGGAGGCAAGAGGAGAAGAGTGGAAGCTCAATTCCTTGGCTTGTGGATGGGTTCTTATCTCTTTTCTCTGTTTTTCTTTTCATTCTCTACTACCATCATGTTAAACTATTCTCCCTTTGTTGGAGTTGAGTGGATTTCTATGAACACTATGGATATTTGATGTAGTTTTCTATTAATGCATGTGAGTTTCTCTTAGTTTGGTGATCTCCTTCCTTCTTCTTAATGCTTTTTGAGACTTGATCAATCTTGGAATGAACTTTTGATTTGTGTGTTGAATGGAAGTTCAATATGCTTTTGTGCCCTAGGAAGGTGACCCTTGTTTCTTTTGAGCTAGGAATAGCCTTTGGGAACTTGCTATCTTTGTAATTTTTTTTTCTTCATGCTTTTACCTTGTTGAATGCATCCAAGGAATTGGACTTTCTAGCTGGATAAAAAGGGTTATTTACCCAAGGAATTGGGATTTAACTAGTATAATGAAATTGATAGACAAATTAGAGAACCACTTTGTGTTAATTGCTATATTAAAGTATTCCATAGTTGAAGTAGAATGAAGCTTGACTCCAACACTTTTTCCATTGAATTAAATTACCGTTTGCATTGTGCCTTTGTTATTCTCTTACCACCACCAATCATATAAAATCCTTTGGTGTTCATTTAGTAGTTGTTAACATATATTGGTATTTGGTCTTCGATCCTTGAAAACGATAACCGGGTACTTAACCAATTTATTACTTGTAACGACCCGGTACACTTGTCGTGGTCTCATCAGTTGGTGACTCTGCCGCTTGAAGGAAACAAGAATTTCCAATCCTGGATTAGGTCAATGCGTGTGGCTTTGATTTCCAAGAACAAACTGGCGTTTGTTGATGGTACGATTACTGCTCCGACTAGAACTAATCCTCTGTACAACCAATGGATTCGCTGTAATAGCATGGTGATTGCTTGGCTTCAAAGATCAGTTTCTGCAAATGTTCTTAAATCAATTATTTTCTTTTCCAACGCTCATAAAGCATGGAAAGACTTGCATGAAAGATTTGATCAAGGAGATATGTTCCGCATTGCAGATATTCAAGAAGACATTTGTCAATTATCGCAAGGAAGTCTCACTGTTTCTGACTATTATTCAGAATTGAAGGCAATGTGGGACGAATTGGACAACTTCAGGCCTCTTCCTCAATGTAAGTGTGCTATTCCTTGCACTTATGGTGCTGTTCAATCAATGTGACTTTTTAGGGATCAAGATTATACAATTCAGTTCTTGAAAGGTCTTAATGAACAATATGCACATGTGAGGTCTCAAATAATGACGAGGGATCCTTTTCCTCCAATATCAAAGGCTTTTTCCATTGTTACTCAACAAGAAAGGCAATTCCACACTCCTTTAGCTACCGGAAATGAAAATAGTGAAGGCATTATCGGTTACCAGTAATCAGTCTTCTAATTTCAACAAGAATTATGACAAAAGAGGAGGTTTCACCAATAGAGGCCGTGGTAGACATGGCTCTGGAGGAAGAGGTCAGGGGAATAAGTTGTGTACTCACTGTGGAAAGACAAATCACATTATAAATACTTGCTATTTTCTTCATGGCATTCCACCAGGCTATCTAACCAGAAACAAATAAATGTTACTTCTGCTAATTCGGTTTCTAGCAATTCTGTTTCTGAGGAGAATGATAAGCCAGTTTCTGAGACAGCCAACAACAATGTCTCTCTCACACAAGAGCAATACAAGGGACTCATGGATTTGCTTCAACAGTCAAAGCTTCAAGCCACAACTGCATCTCATTCGGCCAACACTGCTGTGTCACACTTTTCAAACTCTGTCACTTCCACTCCTATTGTTCTTAACACCAATTATAATTCCAATTTTGGTAAGAATGCCTGCTCTTGGATCATAGATACAGGAGCTATAGACCATATCATATATAATCTAGATATTCTTACCAAACGCCATTCCATTGAACCTATTAGAATTAGCATGCCAAATAATACATATGCTACTGCTGTCTTAGCAGGAACCATTTGCATTTCTAATGATTTGTAATTGCATAATGTATTATATGTTCCAAACGTTCATGCCAATCTTATTTCAGTCCCTCAACTCACCAAAACCAGTGACTGCTATGCTGTTTTTAATGCTGATGTTTGTACCTTTTTGCAGGCCAATACCAAGAAGATGATTGGTATAGCTAGACTAATTCATGGACTGTATATGCTGAATCTTCAAGCAAATCTTCCAACAATTGAGTTTGCTTCTTCTGTTTGTAATGTCAATCAAAATTCTGCTTCAATTTGTAATTCCAAATCTGTTTCAGCTTGTAATTCCAAGTCTGTTTCTGATTCTACTCTTTGGCATATGAGATTAGGACACATTTCTTTTGATAGACATCAATGTATGGCTACTCAATATCCTTTTATTAGTTTTCATAATGCCAAAGCTCCTTATGATACTTGCCAATTTTCTAAGCAAAGGAAATTACCTCATTTCAGTAGCTATACCAAAACTTCTCATGTTTTTGAATTGTTACATGCCGATATTTGGGGCCCTTATTCCCATACTTCTATTTTGGGTCATAGATATTTTTTAACTCTTGTTGATGATTTCATTAGATTTACTTGGGTAATTCTAATGAAATCCAAAGATGAGACCGTAAGCGTCTTACTAATTTCATTTCCTTCATCGAAACACAATTTAGAACAAAATTGAAATGTTTAAGAAGTGATAATGGTGCAGAATTTCTTATGCATGACTTCTTTTCTATTAAAGGTATTTTACATCATAGGTCATGTGTTGAAATTGTTGGATCGAGCGCTCACCACTAGGCCAAAAGCTATAGCTGTTAGTCAGGGCGCAGCCTTTTATACTTAATCGTAACAGCCCAAGAGCCACGTGTCGACTATGACTTGACCCTACCTGGGCCTTCGCCACAGGACAATTGATGCCACAACCCGGCAACAATCTCCCCCTCAGCAATTGCTCCTGCTGGGAATCGAACATGTGACCTTGGCTCTGATACCAATTGTTGGATCTAGCGCTTACCACTAGGCCAAAAGCTATAGCTGTTAGTCAGGGCATAAACCTTTCTACTTAATCGTAACAACCCAAGCGCCACGTGTCGACTGTGACTTGATGGTAAACTAAATCGCAAGTGTACGATTTCGTCGTCAAGTAGTAAATGTGATTAAGTGAGTTATCGTCTCCACAGGGATTGTGATCGATTAGTTAACTTAACAAACTTTGTAACTATTTTGAACGAGGACCCAAATTTTGGTATTTGAAATTTAGAATATTTGTAACAACTCAAAATAACAATAACAACGATTAGAAAATCAAAGGATTAAAAATGACTAGGGATTGAATCCTCTTGTTTCCACTCTTATGCATTCAATCTACAACCAACACAAGTTATTCCATACAAATTGAAGTTCGAATCAATGATATTAGATTAAGTACAATTCCTTGTCTCATAAACCCTTTAACTAGACCAAAAATCCCTAATTCCTTAGGTGACCAATGATATAGTTAAGCATAAAGATCAATGATTCATAGGAACACATGCTCATAAGGTTATATTCCTATAATCCTCCTAAACATGACTAACAAACTCAGTTCAAGTTCAAACCCCAATTTCCCAATCGTGAGAAGAACCCCAAATCAATTTGATAACAATCAATTACCAAAAAACATTAAGAATAGAGGTGAAGACTCAATCATCATTGAAATAGACTTGCATTGAAATAATATAATCAAACTACATAAGAGTTTCCACAAGGTTCATCAACCCTAGTCTAAAAAGCTTAGTTACTCATAGAGAAACAAGAACCAAACCAGAAAAATAGAGAAAAGAGAGAAAACCACTCCATTGAAGACTCCAATCCTTGTTCCCAAGCTTGAATCCTCTTTGGAGATGGAAGAAATTGAAACCCTAGCACCCTAGACCAGCCTCCCAGCGTTTTTATGTCTTAGATATGATAAAGAATGATCCAAACATCAAAAAACACGAGTTTTTAACGTAACAGCACAACCAGAGCGCTCCGCGCGCAACCTGCATGCTAAGACACAGAATGGTGTCAGATTTGGCGCTCCAGGAGCGCTTAAGCGTGCTCTGCGCGCTCACGATCAATCCTGCACCCTTTTTTCCACGTTGTTTTGTATTTTTCACCTCTGTAAAGTCCGAATTAGCTCAAGGTGTCTTCATGAAAGTTGAAGCTATGGATCTTAGCTTTCCAATGGCACTAGTTTCATATCATTTGGACACCTACAACTCCAAATATGATTAAAATATTGAACATGTGTCAGGCTGAGACATCATCACCTTATCAACTTATAGCACAAATTACCCCAACTTAGAGATTGATTTAGGTCTCGGTTCCTTCATCAAAGTTGTAGATAATTCTTCTATCTTTCCAACAAAACCAAGATCATCTCATTTGGATTAGTGTGGCTCAAGGTATAGCTTTTGGAATATTCTTTGTCAGGAAACAGCACTTCCAGACGCGCTTTCAAGTCAATTATTTGGCTATGCTCCCATTTCTGTGCACTTAGAGATAAAAAATCATAGAAAATATTAATGCACAAACGTTAGAACGAATCCAAGTGAATACACTAAATCACCCAATTTAAGCAAGTAATCACTTTGAATTCTCTTCAATCACAACACAAATATCCAATTAAGCACTATAATCTACATGTGATGAAGACTTATCACAACCCCAAGCTTAGCTCTTTGCTTGTCCTCAAGAAAACTCAATAAAAAACATGGGTTGGATTTCAAATAATTCCAATTATCTAGGTGAACTTTTCATAAATTTTTTTGACAATCCATGCACAATCAATTCACCTACTCTTTTGTATTCATGATTTCCAATTATCACAAATCAAGTAACCAAAATGAATTTATTTACTCAGAGCAACAAATCAATTCTCATTACACCTTTCCAGATAATGTGTTTCACTCCACTCAAGTGTCTCAGGGTACTGTTTACACTCAACTCACACCAAATGCAATCATCTACCATAGGCTTGACAAAATTCTAAGAAAGCAAAAACACACAAATGCCACACACATTATGAGATCTTTTCAAAGGGTAAAATGGGGCTTAGGTAAGAGAGGATATTTCTTTGGATCTAGGCTAACTTAATTGGAGTTAAGAGATGCCTCTATTATTTCTTATCCATACCTTGTATCAATTCACAAACTTCCCCCAATCACCTTCAACTTTAGTACCAACAAACCACAGGAGAACTTTTTCCTTGCTTTCTCACTTTGATTTTTCTTTTCTTTTCTCTTTTTTTTTGAAATAACAATTTGAATCTTTTTATTGTTGTTCTCCTCTGGCTTCGTTCATTTTTTTTTCTTCTGAAATGACTACATGCACATGCTTTGTGTAGCCACCCCAAACTTAAGATTGTTGCTTGCCCTCAAGCAACCCCAAACTTAATTCACAACCAAATAACCAATTTTATAGAAAACAATCTCTCAACTCCAATTTAAAGGGACAATTGGTTTTTCCAGTTATTGGCTTGTATTGAGCTTAAAATTCAACAAACAGGCTTAAGGCTCAAAAGGGCTAGCAAAGGATAATATCACAAGGATAGGCAATCAAAGGCTCTAGCTGTTCAAATAAAAATAAAGATCTCAATCATATGTGTGTGTGTTCACATGCAATGCAAAAGCAATCAAGATATGAGTCAAGTTCTGAAGAATTCATACAAATGGTGGAGCACTCAAGAATAAATAAATTTATGTTTAGGCACAAACACTCACAGATTTTGCTTTTGTAATGGGAAAAGATTCATGACCACTGAAATTCTCAAAAGTTATGGTTACAAGAAGCTGCTTAAAATGGTTCATGTCAACAAAAATTTCAGCTCCTTGATCATACACATCAGGCACACAATAAGAGTATAGTTCACAAACAGATTCTCAGATGAAAAGGAATTCCATAGAGGAACAAGAGCTCGGTCATAGGGTGCATGGTATCAACTTCACACACAAATGAAAATAAATTCAACATAAAAAAAAATAAATAGCAAAAGAAGGGAAAGAAAGGTAGAACCCGTGTGTTGAGCCGCTCGACTCAACCGCTAACTTGAAATGAGAAAGGTGGGCCGCCCGACGCCACCGCCATGGGTTGCCTCCCATGAGGCGCTTTTTTTAACGTCATTAGCTAGACGCTTAAACACCCAAGTTAGGGTGGATAATATGATAGGAAGAAGATTTCATCATTCCACTTTCTTCTTTTGGAGAGAATTCCCATGTACTTGGCATAGGGAAGTAAGTGTTCCCATGCCCCAACAACTAGACAATTGGGATATTGTTTCCCCCACTCTTTATCTTGAAGCACATCAAATTCATCTTGCGGAAGATGATTCTCTTTAATGCCCAAGAGTTGAGCTGTTACATGAATCTCTCCATGCCTCACCCTTAGGTCCTCTTTTATGTCACTATTTTTGTTTTTCAACTCTTCTTCCAATGCCACCATGAAGTTATTTTCACTCTCTATCTCCACTTTCTTCTGCTCAAATTGGGATAATTGCTCTGATAACCTCTCACAACGAACCTCAAAGCTATCAAATGAAGCTTGGTTGGCTCTCATGAATTTCACCCAAACATTGTTAAGGTAAGAGTCTCTGTCATGGGATTCTTCGAATTGAGTTTGAGGATGTGACTCTTTGGTTTGCTCCGCAAGTTGCTTTGAGAGTTGCCCAATTTGATTCTCCAGATTTTTGATAGAGGCCTCTTGGTTTTTGAAATGAGACTCGTGATTCTGGAAATTGGATTGAGTCATCTTCATGAACTGAATAAGAGCATCTTCTAAGGCACTTATCTTCTCTTGCTTTTTAGGATGTGACTCTTCTTCTTCCAAGATACTTTCCATGCAATAGTCCTCTTCTTCCACCGCCATGACTAAGAAATCCTCACAATAGCCATTCTTATGCTTTCCTCCACAAAAATCACATTTAAGAGGCTGCATGCTACATGATAGATCTTCATCCATGATACCTTCCATGCAATAATCCTCTTCTTCTTCTGCCATGACTAAGAAATCCTCACAATAGCCATTCCTATGCTTTCCTCCACAAAAATCACATCTAAGAGGCTGCATGCTACAGAAGCTAAGAAATTGTGAGCAACACAACAACTTTATAAGAAGAGAAGAGAAAAAAAAATTTGGTTTTTTTTTTTATATAAACAGAAAATAAATGTTCAAAATAACACTAGTTTGCCTTGTTAAATATCAATTCAACAATCCCCGGCAACGGCGCCAAAAACTTGGTAAACTAAATCGCAAGTGTACGATTTCGTCGTCAAGTAGTAAATGTGATTAAGTGAGTTATCGTCTCCACAGGGATTGTGATCGATTAGTTAACTTAACAAACTTTGTAACTATTTTGAACGAGGACCCAAATTCTGGTATTTGAAATTTAGAATATTTGTAACAACTCAAAATAACAATAACAACGATTAGAAAATCAAAGGATTAAAAATGATTAGGGATCGAATCCTCTTGTTTCCACTCTTATGCATTCAATCTACAACCAACGCAAGTTATTCCATACAAATTGAAGTTCGAATCAACGATATTAGATTAAGTACAATTCCTTGTCTCATAAACCCTTTAACTAGACTAAAAATCCCTAATTCCTTAGGTGACCAATGATATAGTTAAGCATAAAGATCAATGATTCATAGGAACACATGCTCATAAGGTTATATTCCTATAATCCTCCTAAACATGACCAACAAACTCAGTTCAAGTTCAAACCCCAATTTCCCAATCGTAAGAAGAACCCCAAATCAATTTGATAGCAATCAATTACCAAAAAACATTAAGAATAGAGGTGAAGGCTCAATCATCATTGAAATAGACTTGCATTGAAATAATATAATCAAACTACATAAGAGTTTCCACAAGGTTCATCTACCCTAGTCTAAAAAGCTTAGTTACTCATAGAGAAACAAGAACCAAACCAGAAAAATAGAGAAAAGAGAGAAAACCACTCCATTGAAGACTCCAATCCTTGTTCCCAAGCTTGAATCCTCTTTGGAGATGGAAGAAATTGAAACCCTAGCACCCTAGACCAGCCTCCCAGCGTTTTTAGGTCTTAGATATGATAAAGAATGATCCAAAACATCAAAAACACGAGTTTTTAACGTAACAGCGCGACCAGAGCGCTCCGGCAGCGCTCCGCGCGCAACCTGCACGCTAAGACACAGAATGGTGTCAGATTTGGCGCTCCAGGAGCGCTCAAGCGTGCTTTGCGCGCTCACGATCAATCCTGCACCTGTTTTTCCACGTTGTTTTGCATTTTTCACCTCTGTAAAGTCTTAATTAGCTCAAGGTGTCTTCATGAAAGTTGAAGCTATGGATCTTAGCTTTCCAATGGCACTAGTTTCATATCATTTGGACACCTACAACTCCAGATATGATAAAAACATTGAACATGTGTCAGGCTGAGACAGCATCACCTTATCAACTTATAGCACAAATTACCCCAACTTAGAGATTGATTTAGGTCTCGGTTCCTTCATCAAAGTTGTAAATAATTCTTCTATATTTCCAACAAAACCAAGATCATCTCATTTGGATTAGTGTGGCTCAAGATATAGCTTTTGGAATCTTCTTTGTCAGGAAACAGCGCTTCCAGACGTGCTTTCAAGTCAATTATTTGGCTATGCTCCCATTTCTGTGCACTTAGAGATAAAAAATCATAGAAAACATTAATGCACAAACGTTAGAATGAATCCAAGTGAAGACACTAAATCACCCAATTTAAGCAAGTAATCACTTTGAATTCTCTTCAATCACAACACAAATATCCAATTAAGCACTATAAATCTACATGTGATGAAGACTTATCACTTGACCCCACCCGGGCCTCCGCCACGGGACAATTGATGCCACAACCCGGCAACAGAAACCCCTCAACAAAATGGCCTTGTTGAGAGAAAGCACCAATGCATTTTAAATGTTGCTAGGGCTCTTTTCTTTCAAGCCAATCTTCGAAAATCTCTTTGGAATTTTGCCATTCAACATGTTGTGCACATTATAAATAGGATCCCTACACCTATTCTTAAAAACAAATCCCCTCATGAAATTCTTTTTAATCAGCCTCCTTCCTTAATTCATCTCAAAACATTTGGTTGCCTTGCTTATGCATCTACCTTACATGCTCAAAGAACCAAATTTGATCCTAGAGCTAGGAAAACAGCTTTTATTGGTGATAAAGAGGGTGTAAAAGGATTCATTCTTTATGATCTTCTCTCCCATCAACTCTTTATATCCATAAATGTTATATTTTTTTAGGAACATTTTCCTTTTCACACTTCCTCATCATCTTCAATCACTGAATCTCTTTCCTCTTCTTCCATAGATAATTCTGCTTTTCTTTTTGATTCTCTGCCTGCTGTAAGCCTGTAACAGCTTCTCTGCCAACTGTAACAGATTCTGATAATTCTGTTTCTCTGCCTACTGTTAGTCCCTCAGCTGGTAATTCTCCTATCCTTGATTCTGCTCCCATTATTCAATCCACTAATGCTGTTCCCAACAATTCTGTTCCATCACCTCAGGTTATACCAAATCAGCCTAATAATTCTGCACCTGTTCAAACCATTACTGCTCCACGACATTCAAACAGAATTAGAAATAAACCCAGTTATTTGGCAGATTACCATTGCAGTTTGTTTAGCTGGATTGATCATGCTTCAGGTATTGATTCTTCTTCTTCCTATCCTTTATCTTCTGTTTTATCTTACCAAAAATGTTCTTCTTCCTATAAAAATTTTTGCCTAGCAGTTACTACTAATTTTGAGCCTAAGACTTTTCTTCAAGCCTCCAAACATGCATGTTGGCAGAAGGCTATGCAAGTTGAACTTGATGCTCTAGCTTTGAACAAAACATAGTCTATTGTAGAGCTTCCCCCTGGAAAAAAACCAACTGGTTGCAAATGGGTGTATAAAACTAAATATCATGCTGATGGCACTATTGAAAGGCACAAGGCAAGGCTTGTTGCCAAAAGTTTCACACAATTGGAAGGTGTGGACTATTTTGAGACTTTTAGTCCAGTTGTAAAGTTAACTACTGTTAGAATTCTCCTAGCCTTAGCTGCTGCACAGGGCTGGTTTTTAGAGCAATTGGATGTTAACAATGCATTTCTCCATGGAGACTTGAGTGAGGAAGTGTATATGTGTCTTCCACCTGGCTTATCTTCTTCTCCTCATGACATGAGTAACAAAGTTTGTAGATTACACAAATTGTTATATGGTCTCAAGCAAGCTAATCGTCAATGGAATCACAAGCTCACCACTACTCTTTTGTCCATTGGTTATTCCCAATCTCAGGCAGACCATTCTATGTTTGTGAAAGCCTCAGGTTCTTCCATCACAGCCTTGCTAGTCTATGTTGATGACATAGTACTAGCAGGCAATAATATGTCTGAGATCAAGTTTGTGAAGCAAGTTTTAGATGGAAAATTTAAAATTAAGGGCCTTGGTGCTTTGAGATTTTTTCTTGGTCTTGAGGTTGCAAGATCAATAATGGAATTGTCCTTAACCAGTGCAAATACACTCTGGAATTGCTTGAAGATAATGGTTTATTAACAGTCAAACCAGCAAGCACACCTTCTGATCCTGCTGTCAAGCTTCGCAGTGCAGGAAGTGATCCTTATTCTGATGTTTCAGCTTACAGGTGCCTTATTGGGAGGCTCCTTAATTTATCTCACCACAACCAGGCCTGATATTGCATATTCAGTACAGCAGCTTAGTCAATATGTATCCAAACCACTTCATTCTCATTTCCAAGCTGCAACTAGAGTGCTTTAGTATCTTAAATCTGCTCCTTCACAAGGCTTGTTCTTCCCAGCTTCAAGTAATCTTCAACTTTCTGGTTTCACTGATTCAGATTGGGCTTGTTATTTGGATTCTCGGAAGTCCATCACTGGTTATTGTGTGTTACTTGGTGCTTCACTTATTTCTTGGAAATCAAAGAAATAGAACACGGTTTCCCGGTCCTCCTCTGAGGCTCAGTATAGAGCATTGGCTAGCCTCTCATGTGAGATTCAATGGTTGCATTATCTTTTAGCTGATTTGAAAGTCCAATTTTCTACTCCTTCTGCAGTTTATTGCGACAACAAATCTGCTATTTATCTCGCACATAACCCTACATTTCATGAGAGAACCAAGCATATAGAGATTGATTGCCATGTGGTTCGCGAAAGAATTCAGAAAGGTGTAATTCATCTACTGCCAGTTCCATCAGCTTCTCAGCTGGCCGATGTGTTTACAAAACCATTGCATGTTACTTCCTTTGCATCATTTGTATGCAAGTTAGAACTTTGTAACTTACATAGTCCAACTTGAGCGATGGTATCACCATATGTAACTTAACCTTAGTTAGTGTGGTTTATTATTTAACTAACTAGAGTTAGTTCATAGAGTTAGTTGGCAGTTATTTTAGCTTAACTGTATATAAGCTACACTGTAATAGTTAGTTTTCAGATTCATCAATTGTTCAATGAAGAAAGTTTCTTCTCCTTCTCTGTGTTCCGATGATAAGAATGTTCCCCTCACAAACACCAATTACGAGGGCTTAGACAAATGCTTTTCTAGGTGCCAATTCGCGCTGCACGTATTGGTGGATTCCGCGTAAGAAAAATTAGTCTAAATCATTACTACTATAATAGTTTCCATTAGTAGTAATAGTTTTCATATATTCCCAAACACTATGTAGTATATTACAGGACAAACTTTATTGGGTTGACTTTAGCAGCACAAAGCTAATTATTCCTTTTAATGGAACACTATACGCTTCATTATCTAGGTTCTGGATCAATTAACCTTCGGGTTTTGGTGCTTGGATTTTTGTTTTTTATTTATTGCCAGTAGATCAGCTTGGTACTGGTCGATCCAGCCTTTGATTATCTTGACCTCAGTATTTCTCTGCTTGACCAACCATTGAGGATCACTTGATTTTTTTGAGAGTAGGTCCAAGCAATGTGACCCTGCAATTGTCACAAATTAATATTAATATTCCTTGTTAAAAAGGCATTAACATTTAAATTGCATAACATAAAGATGAAGTACCATTTACAGTGGAAACAGCAACGACACTGTGTGATATACTCTCCAACACCCTTCAATCCATTGAGAAAAAAGAAAACGAAAACGAAAAAAATGGTTGAAACAAATTGAAATTAAATTAAAAAGAAGGCAAATGATCGCCGAATAATTAGTTTCTTTTGTATATTTTACCCGCCAGAGCTGTACGGATCATTCAATCCATTGGAGAAGATGATGTTGCTAGCAAACCTATGGAGAATCAGTTTCAAATCCTGCATTTTGTTTATATAAATTAAATTAATTAAAAGCATTAATATTATGTATATATGACAACTTTTAGAAAAGAATAAATAAACATGGAATATTAATTTACGAGAACTATAAGAAAATTAGTAATACGTACAATACCCCCATAATATGTGGTCACCCAATGAGGCTGCGGAAGGACTCCGTATAAGCTCTTACACTCGTTAACAAATGCCTTCATATTGAAGGTTGCTGGTGGGAACATTGAGTCATTCCTATGATCATCATCTATTGGCATAACCATCTCGCTGCATGTCTGTTTAATTATGAAGTTAATTTACGGTTAGTTTAATGAAATATTAATCCAAACAGGAAGCAGTAAATAGAGGGATTGAAATCACTTTCTTTCTTTCTTAATTACTAGCTACCTCTAATTAACTTAATAGCTACCTCTAACTAATTGCTAACAGTAAATCAACTATGGTAATCAAAATCAACTAATTCCTTGAGTTCATCAAGAACCAGAGACTTTAGAGCATCGGCAAGACTGCAACGATGATGCTTTATTTGTTTTTTCTTAGTAAACATCAGGTCTTGTAAGATTTTATCCATTAGAGATTATGAGAGAGAAAATCTTAAATGGCGTGGATATTTGTAACAACATCGAATCTTATTTCCAATTGTGGGCCATGCTAACTCATTTTTTATTGTGAAAAAAATATCAACATGGACATGTGTATGTGTGGGCCATGCATTTTTGTTTCATTCCTTGCATTAACAATAGCAAGAGACGTTGCAAATAGTCTCTTTATTTTGCTTATTTTTTTCATACTAGCGTTGCAAATATTGGCAGCTGAATTCTTGAGTTTATTTTTTTTATTCATATAGCTGTTGCATATTAGCCGTTGCCACTTCTTTTTTTTATTTTTTATTTTTATATATGAATTCCAATCAAAATCTATATAAATGTGTTCGATCTCAATTTTTTTACAAAGTCAACTCTCTTCAAATTTCTTTCTTTTATTCTTATATTGTCTTTCAATTTTTTCTCCTCTTTTTTACTCACACACTCTAAATCTTCAACTTCCTCTTTAATTTGTTTTCACCCAATGGATCTAAATCAATTCAATATCAATTCCTTCTTAAATTTGATACATAATTATCAATTTCCCACCAATCCAAATATTCCAAATCTTTCAATTTTACTAAATCCACAAAATATCTCAAATATGGCCAAATAACACCAAGTACCCATATTTCAATCACCACCATCACACCTTACACTCTCATTTCCATATCAATATCCCATGTTTCAATCACCACTAACTAACCCCTCAGTGGATCATGAGAATTCAATTGGTACAAGTGGTGGGCAATCTTGTGAACAAGAGCAAGAAGTGGCATCCGATGTGGCTACATAATCACAAACTCCACCATTTTCCACACAAATTGGGTTGAAAAATAGTGCGCTCGATGGAGAAGAAGAAGAAGAACCAACTCAAAAAAGAGCGGGGTGAGCCCCGAAAGAAGCTAAACTTCTCATCCAATCATGGCTAAATGTTTCCAAATATGCAATTATGGGGATAAACCAAAAAGTAAATTCCTTTTGGTCAAGAATTAAAGATAGATACAATGAATATCATGGTCATTTGCAAGCAAGAGAAGTGAACAAACTAAAATGTAGGTGGCAGAAGTTGAATGCCACCGTTCAAAAATTTGAGTACAGAAGTGAATCAACTCATTCGCTCACTCAAAACTATTCTCCAACAAGAAAATTGTTTTGCCTCCAAAAGCCTAATTCTCTCAGATTCTCATGTTACGTTGTTTTTCCCCCCTCAAAACCCGTGCTTTTGCACGGGTTCACCGCTATTAATAATCTATGAAAGATGGAGGAAGGAGCCAATAATCAACAGTAAATTGATCCCAGTAATCGTTGAGGTAGGCCATTGCGAAAGTTTAGAAATGGAGGAAGGAGCTAGTCACGTGCAAGTCACATGACTTTCTTAGTTATAATAAATATGCTTCAACTTCTGGATAGCAATAAGGTTCATTTGTGGAGTTGGTTCAAAGTTAAGACAGGGGGAGTAAATTTTGGTATTTCTTGCTGATTCTGCTTTGACTAAGAATATTCTGTAAATGGGTAAAAATACCCTTTCTAATTTTTTTTTTTTTTTGTAGTGTTAATTTCATTAGTGTCTAAGTGGGGTGACGTGTGTTATTAATTAGTTTGGTGACATTGACATACGCTTATAGTACTAGTATGAATTTATGTTAGACAACTCATCACTCAACCGATATTCATTAATGACGAGAATCAAATTTGATCATTTCAGATACTACATTAGCAAAAGGTTTATCAAAACTCTCCCAAAATTACAAGAAATTAAAACCATACTACTTAAAATATTTTTATTAATGGAATGGGGACAGAAAGAGCGGATAAGTGATTTTAACAGAAAGTTAGATATAAATTCAAGAATGTGCTTTTAATACTATCTCTGGTCATAATATAAGAAAAAATTATAAAAACCACAAAGACTAAAAAAATATATTTAATGTTATAAAATTAAACTCTCATTTTAAAAAATTAAGACAAAAAAATCAAGATATAAAAGTATTTTAGTAATTAATACATCTTGAAATAAGTTAATTTTTTTATAATTAAGACAAAAAATACTTCAAAAATTCTTTTATAACGGTAAAAAGAGATAGTAAGATAATAATGATATTTAATTAATTACCTGCCAAGTCCATCCCGAGTCACTTTCATCAGTTGGATGATTGTCTTCTTCATTTATATAGCATGACTGGTGTGGCATATCAGCGACAACACCTTCAAAAATTTGGCCAATAATATCTGTTTTCTTAGCTGCTGAATCAATAGCTTCACATATGACCTTAACTGGATAATCAGGAGGGTGATTATACTGAGCCGCACCCCTGTATAGTGTGTCTAAGTAATTCTTGAGCTCAGAACTTTTTCTCAATTTGCTGAAATAAACAGAAAAAGAAAACAATGTTTTTTTAATCAATTTTTGGAAGAAATAAGATAATAAACAGTTGAGTTGATTGAAGACTATGAAAGTATATATATATATACTTACTTGCAAGTTTTAAATCTCTTGCTGAGAATTGAAAGACCATGAGGCTTCTTAGCAACTCTGTCAATTATAGACCATGATTTACGTATAGTTTGGTAACAGCTCTCACTTGTTTCCTGAACCACTCAAATTATGCATATGTTAATTATAATAGTGAAACAGTTTTTATTGTTTTTTTCTAAAAAAAGATTGGCATAAGTTATTATTAGTAGATTGATTACTTTGAAGTCCTTGGTTACGACGTAATCGTATCCGGCTTGTGGAGCAACGCCACTAAAGTAAAGAATTGGTGCTGATGAAGCAAAAGCACCAAGAGCAACATGGGGATACTTTAGGCGGAACCATGATGCAAGCACTGCATAATAATAAATTTATAAGGGAAAATTGCAAATTATATAAGAAATTTTAATTGAATAAAAGCTTAAATTTGTTTTTCGCACTTTTGATTTTCGTCCTTGTAAATTATTTGTTTTGTTTTTCGTCCTTATAATATAAGAATTTTTGTTATTGATTTTTGTTGTTTCGTTTTAGTCTCTGTAATATTTTTTTCATAATTGGTTTTAGTCCCTGAAATTAGAGTCCATTTTGATTTTAATCTCTGAAATGTGGACCATATAAGAACTAATTTCATAAATTATATATATTACATGGACGAAAAAAATAAAAAAAATTGCAAGAACCAAAAACAAAGTTAAAAAAATTACATGAATGAAAAAAAAAAAATTCAGAAACGAAATACAAAAACCTCTATATACGAAAAACATGTTTAAGTCTTAGAATAAACTTACTAAACGTTACTATACAACTGTTGATTTTTTTTTTTAATCAATAGTTATGATATGTTTAAAGTTAGAGTTTACTTTAAACAGAGTCCAATCTATGGTACTTACTTCCACCATAAGAGCCTCCAATGACGATTATGGGAGAATAATGAGCAGACAAATTTTTCTTTATGTGTAAAAGCACAGCAGCATAGTCTGCTAATGCTTGGGCTGAATTGAAGTAGCCAAGAGAACTTGCATTTCTCATAGCTTCTTTCCTCGAACCAAATGGTATTGATTTACCATAGTATCACTACAAGAAAACAGTCAATTTGCGGCGGTTTTTTTGTCATTTTGCGGGGGTTTTCGACCCCCGCAAATTGATTCGCGGGGGTTACGAAAACCGCCGCAGTTACGTGTGCCGCAACCTTTTTGCGGGGGTTTTTAGAAAATGCTGGTATCGTACTTATTTGAAGCGGTTATTTTGCGGAGGTTTTTAACCCCCACGATTAATGCGGTTATATTGCGGGACCTGAAACCTCCTAAATGTGAAGTGATTTTGGGGCATTTTTGTTTAAGGAGTTCTAAACCTCCTAAAATTTGAACTTATTTTGAGGGGGTTATTAACCTCCTCTAAACGTTCTGTAGAATTTCAAAGAGACTTTTTTTCTCCCTCATCTCATTGTTAACACTTTTATATAACTTACAATTCGGAATGATTTTGTTACAAAATATTTCCATTTTTGGTTTTATATTTTCCTAATTTATGACAATTATAAAACATTCAATAAATTTAATTCAAATACTCAAAATTCCATTAAAAATATAACCATGATAACATAAATGTATTTCAAACATTTCTAGCTTCATCAAAAGAAGCATTTGTAGTTCAAATATCTAATCTAATGTAATACAACTCAAAACTTATAATATCTTAAAAGAAGTCTTATACTAAAAGATCCTAAAAAAACATCAAATGTTGCTGGCACCAGATGATCCTCTTGCATCCATAGGTGAATTAGGCTCACTTGTATCAACACTTGCCTGAGATAACAAAAGAAAAATAATGAGTTAATTGCAGCAATATTAACATCCTTTCAAGTTAACATCCAAAATGCAACCTAAAGACAATATTTTTCAAGTTAAACTTACCACTATAACTTTTGCTGCATCATTTACAACCGATCCATCCTTTTTTTTATGGGTTTCAATATACAATTTTTCTCGACTGGGATATTGTCCAGTTTCCAAAAACTAAAATAGGAAAAATGTCACAATAGATAAGAAACTATAATATAATAAAATCTATTAGGTTAATTAATATAACTACTTAATTGATATAACTACCATCTCATGTCTTGCTTGCTCCGTATTTCTTTATTTCTTTGACTAGTCTCCTATGAATAAACAAATAAAAGTTCACGTATTAATCAAATAATTTACTACGCCAACAATAATAGACCAAAGTAATCTAAATCGTACCAGTGTTTGTGGTTTTAGACGATAGGTAACAAATTGAGCCCATTGAACCAACTGGCACGTTACTTATGATTTCATCTCTAGTTTTGGTTTGATCATAGAACTCGTACCACAATTTCTGCCTACTTGCAGCCCACTTCTTCCCAAGGCTAAGTTTGCAATATAAATTTAGTATAAATGGAAAGTTACACGTGTATAAAGCTAACCTTGATGTTGTGTTAAAGCACTCCTCAAAATAATCATTCGGAATGCCTGTTGGTCCATTCCACCTATCAAAATTAATTGGAAATAGCCTGCAATCAATTGCTAATGTTCCCAAATATCCTCAAAATATATATGTAATGCTCTTCATTTAAATGTTCAAAAACATGTGAAGGCATAATTATGTCAGATTAATTCACCTTTTGTTGGTTTCTTGCCTTCAATAGGATTTTTCTAAATTTGAGATTTCTGCAATAAGCATGAAAAGAATCAACTCAAGCCAAATTAGTTTCATATATTTCAGTGCTACCAAAATCACCGTGTAAGAAAGAGAAGAGGGAAGTTTGAAAACAAACAAGTTCTTCTACTTTTGTCTGGTTCTCATTCAATCTAGTTGTTGATTTGATTTGTGGAAAAGAAAGATCAGAGACAAACCAAGCAACAACTTATTCAATTCCATTGACTACTCCTCTTTTCCCTTGTTCTACATTTCCTATTCCATTCAAAGGACAAGGACTGAAAGCTGAATAGAAGTATTCTAGTTCATGATATGGTGAAAATTGAAAAATTGAGCAGCAGAAAGACATTATATGAACATTGATTTTAAGGAAGAGTGATAGAAACTATGATAACTCATAACTATATGTTGCTAATATGGGGATAGGATATGAAAATGTAAATTAGAATGAATCTTAATTCGAGTGCCAAATTATATAGGAACTAATACAAGAATAACAAGTGTCAAAGTAATGTCAAAGGTTAGCTACGCCTACACCTTGAAGACACTTTTTCCCATTTTGATCAGTAACATGAAAAACTGAACAGTGGTAAAAATCATACAAAAATTAGAATAAAGGAATACATAATTAACAAATCAATGGTGTTTAGTTGATGGGAAATTGAGAACTATGAAGGGTACCCCACCATCCATGAACCATTCCATCAGATGAAATATAAGCTCTTCTCCCAATGAGATTCACATCGCTTAGTACCGAACCACTTCCATCAAGTCGCCACGCCTATTTGCACTATCACCGCAATTCCAATGAAAAATTGGTAACTAAAATGACCCTACGCAATAAAGGAAAGATAAGACCATGAAGGTTCAAATTTGGAACCTTTATCACAGTGGTTGTTCTACTTGAGGTGTTATACACAGTGAATCTACAAAACAACAAATGAAAAAAATTGAGAGAAACGAGTGTAAAATAGAGTCCTTATTTATTCAAGAGAAGTTTTATTTTGAAAAAAAAAAAAAAAAGAGTTTGCAGCCAACATCCAAATGCAGTAATATACTGAAGAGAAGAGAGAAGGAAAGTGTAAATTGGAATACAAGGCACACGCACTACACACCTCAAGCCCATATCCACTCCTTTTCTATCACTCCCTCTACACAAGGCTCTGTTGAAAATCGTGAGCAGCAAAAAAAGAGGACGTCTGATAATAAGAATTCGGAAGAGAATGGGAGATAATCGAAAAGAAACCTCCTGTCGATGCCGATGCCGGCGCATTATTCCCGCTTCATCTCTGATCGCCGCCTCCCATTTGTCGTCGCGGCTTCCTCGCCATGTGTGCCACCGCGCCGCTGAACGACGCCCTCACCGTCGCGAACTCACCGAACCGCCCAACCCATCTCTCTGTCTCGTCTCTCCCCATTATGCTCTCTCTCACTCACTTTTCACTTACTTTCTTTCCCACTCTCCTTCCTCTGTTTCGACCTCCTTCTCTCTCAAAGACCAAAGGGTGGCAAACTTAGAGCGAAGGTTCAAGGGTTAGTGAATGAAAAAATTGGGAACTAGGGTTTAGCAAAGATGTTTTTGGGGAATAATGAGACTTGTCTAGCCGAAGAAAGGTAAAAAAAATTGAGAGAAAATAGATGCGGGATGAGGAAAAAAAGGGCTCGCGCATCTTTAGTTCCCCCCTCTTTCAGAACCGCCCTCAAACGATTTTAGAACCGCCCCAACTATAGAAACTTTGAGGCGGTCATTGTAAACGCCACGTAAAACGCCGCATAAATCATTGTTAATGCCGCATTGTAAACACCGAAGGCGGTTGGGAGCAAACCGCTGCAATTTAATCGCTGCTAATTGACTGTTTTCTTGTAGTGTATCTATGCTGTTCAAAAACCAACATAAATACATCAGCATATAGTTAATACTAACAATTAAGTAATATATAGTTTCTTATTGAATGTATATAACACTATTACCTCAATATAAACAATAAGAGCATTGAACTGAAGAGCATTATCTCTGAGAAACCCAACAGAGTATATATCCTGATCCACTGGTTCTTCGGCACCTAATAATGCAAAAATTGGTGCATTTGATTTTGCTCCACCCCAATACTTAAAATTTATAAAATATCTTTGTTGGAAAGTGGTGTAGCTATCAGGCTTGTAATTGAAGTGATCGAGTCTTTGGGTGTAATAAAATGTTTTGAGGTCTTTAGGAAATTTCAAGGAAGACATGGTTTCGGGTTCGCGTTCTTTGGTTCTCCGATTAATTCCTAACCTTGGAATATTGAAAGCAGAAACACAAACTGAGATTATTAGAAAGAACAGAGGAAGCCATTGAAACGAGTGCACAATGGATCCCATAATGTAGAGTTGTACTCGAGAGAATATGTGTCTCCTAGGATTCAATGTTCTAAGGTTGGAATATATATATATAAGCACTTATATATACTAAATTATTTGAAAACAAGTAAGGACAGTGATGGCGCTCACCATGTTCGGGGTGGACAACAACAAATTGAGCAACACTTGAGTATGAAAATTTTACTTACTATATATAAATATTAAAATAAAAATTTTATATAATAATTTTTTTAAAATTATTGATCCAACTTTTAAAAAATTAATAATAGAGTGGTAGAAGATAATGTGACAAGTATATCTGTATATATTAGAATATCTGTTTAAATTAACAGAATTTGGAATTCGTTACACTCTTATTTGATTTAGACCTTTCCTTTTTCCTCTTTCTCTCATTGACTATTTCCCTCAATTTTTTCGAAACCTGTAATCAAGTATAGGCAAGGCTAGCTATGAAAATTACAGCCACAAAGTTTAAGCCTTCCAAGCCATACTATTTAGATCTGTAAAATAAAGTTATATCATTTGGAGCATAAAGAAGAGATCAATAGAAGAGAAGATGTGTGGTGGGAAAAGAAATTCCCACATCCATGCTCAATGCTTTTACGCTAAATGGCAATAATATGTGAGTGAATAAAACCAAAATTTATATCATAATTGTTGATTAGAAAACAAATTTTACTTTACTATATCTCTTATATTTCAAACAATATTAATTTTCAAGGTTATTTACAGAACCAAATTGAAGTTTGGTACTCTGAAACTTTGTAACAAATTGGGGATTTAAGTTGAAGGAAAAATAAGCAATTAAGTGCTATTGTTTCATCTCATTGCTATTTACTCATTAGACGATCCTTGTTTGATTTATAGATTATAATTTTGTGTGTTTGTGTACGCTTATTGTCTAATTGACTGAATATGTTGTCTAGAAGACAACTTTATGGTTATCTAAAACGGAAAAGAAATAAACAATAAAATTAATATTGAATCTCAAAATGGTGCCCTTAATAATTTTTTGTCAAACATCCTACAGAATGATCGAAATCCAGATAATTTAGACTCGATCAGCTGAAAAATTAGAAATAAATTAGAAAATTATTTCTAGTTAATTTTCTCGCACCCATACTAGGCACAAATCCCATCTGCTAGTCCTGTTACAATCAAAATCACACCATCAAATTTATGAAGGAAAATTTGATTGTTGACATAATAATGATATAATAAAAATTTGATAATAATAATAATAATAATAATAATAATAATAAGATAACACCCAATAACTACGATTCATTACTTCGCGGGTGATAGAGAAAAGCTAGAATACATTCAATACTCAAATAAAAACTTCCTTTTAGTTAATGTTTTTATAAGTATTGGTCTTTGGCCCATATTATCCACACCCCACCTGTTTCTCTCACCCCCACATTTATGTCATTTGACCAAAATACCCCTAAAAAATACCAAAACTCTAACTACCCCAATAAATTCACGCATCTCCCGTAAATACGAATTTACAAAAAGAATAAAATTTTTCTTCACCGTAAATATGAATTTACGGTATGCATATTTTGAAAAATGTATACCGTAAATTCGTATTTACGGTAAATATTTTTTGTGTAAACAAATAATATACTGTAAATTAGTAATTTACGGTACGTAATTTTATTAAATTTTGTGTATCGTAAATTACCAATTGGTAATTTACGATACATAATTTTTAAACATTGGGTACCGTAAATTCAAATTTATGGTTCATAGTTTTTCAAATTACATACCGTAAACTTAAATTTATGGTACCCATTGTTAATTTAAAAACACGTACAGTAAACATTGAATTTACGGTAAAAAAATACATACCATAAATTCAATGTTTACGATAAGTGTGTTTCAAAGAAAAAAATGACAGGGGTGTTTTCGTTAATTTGTTGTTATGTGGGGTGTGGGGAACAGGTTGAGGTGTATAGCCCAATTTTGATGGCCTTTACCCAATACCCATAAGCAGAACAAATTTCCTTTTTTTTTTTTTGAATTTTTTTTTTCAAAGTGGCCGCAAGTTGACCCATACCAATTGGTTAGAGGTATAGGGAAGAGAGAGATTGAAAGAGGAAAAAAAGACATAAATAGTAAAAAATACGATGAATGATGTGATGGATACAGAAAATACAGAGATTAAGAGGAGGTGAAACAATGATGTAAAGAAAAAAGAACTGTGAAAATATAAAAACTCATTATATAGGACCCCATATAATTTTCTTTATAAAATACATATAATAGTACCTAGTAACTTTAATAGTGAGTTTAATTTTGTTTATTAGCCGCAAATTTTCCAATTTGATGGAAAGGGAGAGATTACAGGAAAAATGGAAAAATTGGTAATTAATAAGAAAAAAAGTAAATATTTAATAATTCTTAACATGTATGGTTGCACATAAGGTTACGCATGTTATAAAAATCGAATTAGGTTCCATTTTATTATAAACACGAGTAGGGACAGATGCACTCGGTGTAAATTGGGGGCACATGACCCTATTAAATTATTTTTTTTTATTAATTATTGAGTAATTTTATTTTTGCCCCCACTTAAAATTAAACGTTGACCCCACGAAAGGAAAAAAAAATGAGCTACTCTCTTTTGATATGATTAGGAGATAAATTGTTGAATGATTGTTTGGTCACATACATAGAGAGATATTTTTTAATGGTGTTGAAAATGAAAAAAAAAATCATACAACAATTTTAAAATATGAAAACACGTAGAGAGCAATTATAATGATATATTTTTGTTAATCTCCAATTTTTTGCTCAATGATAATGACGTCGTTATTTTATCACTTATGCATCGATGTACTTTTTTATATAAATATTAATAGTATATGATCATTTCTACTAGTCGAAATTTCTGGATTCATCTCTAAACACAAGTGTTTGATGCTTTTTCCTTTATTGCAATGATGGATTTTGGTACTAAAGATGGTGCTTCGAGGGAAATAATGAGGAAGTGGACGGGGAATGAGAAATACAGCAAACGAAGGGAATCATGTCAAAATTGCAAATTATATAACATTTATGGTTGTAGATAAGTTAGAAGCTTATCTCTTGTACCGTTGTGCGCAATGAAAGAGGATAAGATGTGGAAATGTGAATTTTCTGTTATAAGTAAGAACCTTTTTCAGCTCCACCATTTCTATTTTGATATTACAATCACAAAAAACCACATGCACTAGCTGGCAGCAGCAATGGCCTAGTTACACGCTTAGGCCATATACTTTACTGTGAGTGGCTGTGTGTTTTCATTAGCAAATGCAGAGGACAACATGCGATTCACATGTGCACGTTAATAATGGTCGTCGGCCACGGACCCATGGTCTCCAAAAAGCCATGGTTTCAAAAGATTAACTAACAGTGGAGATGCTCTAATTTCTAGAAAATACTCTCTCCTCCATCTAGTGCTGTTTGGATTGACTTATAATTTGAGTTTATCTACTCACATGATTATTTGTCATGGTGTTTGGAAGAATTTATGGAAATTGGAAACAACTTATGAGATGTCCATAAACTGTTTTCAACATATTTCGATAAGCTCTTTAAGATAGCTTATGAAAACAACTCACAGCTTATATGAAAATAGTTTGACTATATTTTCTCCTTAATTATAAAATAGCCGATGCATAAGAACTTATATGATAAGCGTTTATTGTATAAGTGCTTAATTAAATTGTTTACTCCAAACCCAAACACGTAAGTGTATCTTTGGGTCTTTTAGCTTCTCAATTTTATTTCAAAACTCTGAGTACATATTTTAGAATTAAAAGATGTAATTAATTCTTTTTTTTCCAGCTATACTCTTAAGTGTAATTAACAACACGCAGCCATGAAAGTTGTTATAGTGAAGTATTTATACTTCCCGGTGTATCGGTGTTACTTGCATCGAAAAGTGACATTAGTCATGACAAAAGTAAAAGAATAAATAAGAGTATTTTAGTTCAAAATTAAATATTTTTTTAATCTGTGTGATATAATATATTTTTTTGACAAATTGTGTGATATAATCTTAAACACCCAATGATATAGAACACAAGGGGTATCGCGAAGAATGTATGAACATGTACGTACCACATTAATTCTTCTTCACATATCCACCATAGATATTGAAATGGTGGAAAGCTTTCGTCACAAAATCCTGATAGTTCGTGCATAACAAAAAGACTCATTTTCAGTCTGATTGAAGCATATGTTTTTTGTGGTAATATTATGCATTTCCATTTCTTTGTTCAAACTGAAAGTAAATGAGAAGTTGGTTTTAGTTTGGTTAGATTTACTTCTCTTGGTCAAATTAAAAAAATATGGGATTATTAACTTTAGGGGGCTCAGTGTAGAGAGAGCACCTCTCCCTTCTCTCTAGAGTTTCTGCTAAACGATAGCTCATCCAACAAGTGCGTGCAAGGGTTTGTTTGGCAAAGAAAAATACCAACTGACGTGTAGTAATAAGAAATCAAAAATGCCATCGGAATTATTGTGCCAACAATAAAATTATTTTGGTTTAATTTAAATTATATCAGTTAAAAATACAAATAAAATTGTCCCATAAAAATTCAATCACTTAATTATAAAATTTTAAATATGAATTTTTTATTACTTTTATAACATTGTAAATATATGAGGTTTATTTTATATTTAAAATTTAAAGTTTACAATGAATTAATAAAAAAATTTAAAATAAAATATGTGAATTCATACATAATCACATATACTAGATAGATATATGCAGTGAAAAAAGGATGTAGAAAGTACGGTCTATCCCTGCGAATTCCATTCTCATCTCCGAATGAGTCAGCAACTATCTGAATTGTTTTCAATAAAATAGTTGGTCAGCAGCACTTTTTCGTACGTACAAGTTTGACTTACACTAGTTTGCGTAATTATTTTTAAAAACTACCCTAATCTTGTAATTTTGAAAAGTAGTTGCACTGTATACGTAAAAAAGCTTGAATTTGATAAGCAAGATATATATGGCATGAGCGTTTAAGTATTTTGCTAAAGAAGGATGTGTTTTGTAACCCAAAAAAAAAAAAAAAAGAAGGATGTGTTTTGTAACCCAAAAAAAAAAAAAAAGAAGGATGTGTTTTGGAGACAATGGGCAAGACAGTATTGGCTTCTGTTCGAGGAATGAATACTCTATTACGTTCAATTATAAAATAATCAAATAATGGAATAAAAGTCAAAGAAAACTTAGGTCCAATCCTTTAGATAGTGTTCTTCATGTTCCACTCACAAAATGACAGTTATATTTTGGGAAAAGGTGCAACTAAATAGTTTTATAATACGCCCTTTAAATAGTTTTGACAGTTTTTAATATATTTTTAGTGGGAAAAGGACAATATAATGACCTGTTTGATTTCTCTTTTTAAAAACTATTTTCAGTTTTAAAAAATTTAAAAACAAAAAAACTTGACTGGCTTGTTTTGTAAAATTGTTTTTGAAAACTATTTCCATTTTTTTGTTTTCGAAACTAAAAAAGCAGAAAGCTGTTTCTATTTTGTGTATTAGTTTTGGTTTTTGCTTTTCTTGCTTGAATTTTGAAAACTGAAAAGACACGGGAAAGTGACAGTTTTTATTAATGGCAAAATCGTAATATTTTGCAAGTTGAAAAAATTTGTACGGCGGAGATTCGTATGGTGTAGATATTTACACAATGAAAGTTGGATTGGTCTGCTCTGGGGTTTCAAAATATCTTGATTTTATAAAATTAATGATCTTGAAAAAAATGTGGATTTAAAGTAAATTTATTTTATGTCTCGATATGTTTTTCTTAAAGATTATTTTGACATAAATAGTACTTCTTAATATAAGAAAAAAAAGTAAATTTTTTGTTGCTTAATATAAATAAAAATTAATTAATGTCATCTTATTTAATATTTAATTTTCATAATTGTCTTTTGTTAATTCAAAATTTGTTTTCCAATGACCTATTCAACAAGTAATCATCATTAAAGAAAATTTAGGAAATATACTTTTTTTATGAGATTGATAAAATTAATTACAGTTAACTAACTTTTTTAATAAACACGAATTTATGTATTTTTACTTATATTAGTAATGAAAAGAGTAACGTTAAAAAAATTATGTTTACTTATACTCCGAACAGGAGTACGGTAGTGTTTTTTATTTTTTATTTTAACCTTCTTCCGATTATTTGCAAGTGTTTATATTAAAATAAAAAAATTAGAGAAAATTATCACTCCATAATTTTGGTAGTTTTAACATTTTTTTCAAAACAATGGGCGTTTTATAAACTCAATATATAATTCACATTTTTTTAAGTATATCCTTCATATATTTATTGTCTTTATATTAAAAATTGACACAATCCCACAAATACTTGATTGATTATTTTGGAACCTGCAACAATTAATAAGTTTATTTTCGTAAAAATACTTCAATTAAATGATTCCTTAGTCTGTGTGTAAAAACATTAAACCACCAAAGTTATCAAATCGAGGGAGTACATGCTTTAAGCTTGTTGGGGATACGACTCATCCCGCAAACAGTGGCGGACCTATTTGATACTCAGGATGTGCACTTGCACACCCTGAAATTTAAAAATGTTCACTTACCTCTTATATAATTTTTATTTTGACCCTTCTCAATTTAAAATTTTGCATCCAAACTCATACCTTTTTCATCTCAACCTGTGGCGATATAGGTTTGGGTGCAAGTGTCTAAGATGTGTACTTGCACCCTCTGAAAAATTAAAAACACTATTTATCTCCTATTAAATTTATATTTTGACCTCTCTCAGTATAATAATTTACATCTAGTGTCCTCACTTAGTCACATCTTTCATCTCATTCAGTTAGACCCAGTCATCTTTCTCTCAAAACTCAAAACACAACTCCTCTTACTGTCTCACATCTCAACCCACTCTCCCTCCTGTTGGTAAGTGTCATTTTCGATCCCTATTTCCTCATTTTACTAGGTTCAGATATCTCTCAATTTAGACAAAAACCCAAATCTTGTTCCTTTGTTAATTTTCAATAGTAATTTGGTCTTTGTTAATTCGGCATATGTTGTTTTGTTATTTTCTTTTGTAATTTTTTTAATTCCAAAACCTTTCTATTTTTTTAAGCCCGAAAACCTGTTTTGTGTTATCAGAAATCATGCTCTAATTATTTTGTAAGAAGAGTAAAAATTTGCTTTTGTTATTTTTTGTAAAAAAAAAACATGTGTTTGTGCTCTTGTTATAATTTTGGTGATTTTAAAATTTTATGCAATTGTTGACCTAGGGTCCTAGGCCCGCCACTGCCCACAAATACGTGGATTTGAATCTCACTGTCAATGTAAGAGTCTTGTTAGTGGGTAATACGTAAGTATCTCTTGTAAGCATTCTTTAAGTCTTGAGGCTTTTTCTAACCCTATTGAATTCCCGAGGCTCAACTCATTTAAACTTCATCTTTAAAAGAATGATACACCCCTCTTATCCTATGTTAAAATATATACATGTTATACATTTTACTTCAAATTTCTGTTTTAAGTTAAGTTATACCAACTTTCGCTAAAATAAAGATGTATAACCAAAATATCTTTTACACTCTCTTTTTATAAGAGATATTCATATTATATTGTCCCCCTAATTTTTTCTTAAATATTCTCTTGCAATGACACTCATTTGAAAATATTGTATCAAGCAAGTTTTCTGCTTTTTTGTTTGTAAAACATATTTTGAAAACAAGTCTATTAAACAAGTTTTTTTATTTTCTCATCTTTAAAATAGTTTTAAAAAATAGGATTACCAAACAGATTTTTTTTTAATTCTCTTCTTAAAAACAATTTTTAAAATTGATTTCTAAAATAGTTTCTAAAAACCAAAAGTAAATCAAACAAGTCCTAAGTTTTCTCTTTAAAAGTTTTATTCCATTATGCTCTGCTAGATTCCAAACATGGCCTTAAGAGCACAATATGTGCCGCTCTCTTAATTGAACAATACTAAACCGTTCTCGTAGATATAAATTTTTGGCGCCTGATTATAAATACAAACTAAAGTTCTTAATTGGCGCGCAGCATTTGCGAGTTTCGCAGCGTTTCTGCGGGTTTTCTTGAGGGGAAATTTCCAAAACTCTTATAACTTTTTCTTCTTTCAGTTTTTGAGATCAACACCGAAACTCCTCAGAAATTCGTGCAATTTTCCACGAGGTTTGTTTGTAAGGTGTAACATTTCTCTTTGAAAAATTTCTCTCTCAATTCATCTCTCATCACAATCGTTTGTAAATGTAGATACAAAAAGTAGTTGTTTGGAGAATTCTCATATTCGATTTGGGGAGAAACCACTGTTTTTGATTTGAGGTATATTCCATCTTGAATCATTTTCGAATATGCTTCCGACAGTGCAGGTGAGTTTGTTTGTTTATGGTTTGTGAATCTGTAGTGATTTTTATTTTGTGAACCTGCTTCGTTCATTATTATTCTGCGATTCAATTTTTATAATCTCAAATAAAAAAAATGCATACTCCTCTACTTTGTATCTGCAATTTGCATAGTGAATCTCCGAAACCCTACATTTGCAGCAATTGACCAGTTTCCCTCTTCCTCGCCAATTAGGGCTTACTTTTTCATCTGCTTCTCCAATCTCCATCGCCTTTCTGCATTGTGCTTTATATAACTGCCGCAGAGAAAGGTCACATAGGGTGACGTATGTGCTTTTATTTTTCTTTCGGGTATTTATTGGGGGAATTCGGATAAATGTGTTCCCTGTTTTAGCTAGTTTAATTGCTTTGTTTATGGTGCTTTCATTTATGCAGAGTGTAGACAGTATTTCCATAGCTATTGCCATATATTGCTGAAGCCTTAAGCATCTAGAGATTAGAATTGTAGCTACCTAGCACAAGCGTGTCTATGCATTAGGAAATTTTCTAGCTTTTGGCAGTGAAAACAGCTACACAGACATTTTGTCATTAATCTATTCATTGGCTGTGAATGACGCTTTGACAAATGACACTTCATCACTTATTTTCCTTCCTATAATGTCTCTCTGCTCCTAGAAACCTAACTCAAGTTGTTATATCATGCTGGTTTTTGTTGAAAGGTTCCACTTATTTTAGAGGTGGGAGTTGGTATTCTGTGTTATGCTGGTTTTCATTTCAAGCTTTATAATTACAAATTCTGGATTGCTAGTCTTGTGGCACAGCTTGTGCTCCAAGATCATTTTTCTTTATTTTCTAATAGTATTCTTTTTGCCTATTAAAAAAGTTGATATATCATGCTCCATATTAGAATCTATGAAGCTATAGAAGAAAGAAAGTATAGTTTCTGATATTGAACAAATGAATTCATTATAGAGTTCCAGTCTCTACACTGAGATTTATATACAAGAGATAGAAATGTGGTTATGACCGAGAACTGGGAAATACAGGTAATAACTGCAGGTAACTGTCACATGCTTTGATTCTTCCTCTCATAATCCTCCCTCAAGCTCAAGACAACTGACTGGAAGGAAGTACCTTGAACTTGTCTCGTAGTGCAGTAAATTGGTTGTGACCAAGAGGCTTAGTTAAAGCATCATCAATTTGATCAATACCAGCAACATATTGAACAAAAAGAGTCTTGGCTAGGACCCGTTCTCTGACAAAATGCAAATCTAATTCAATGTGCTTGGTGCGTGAGTGAAGAATTGGATTATGAGTGAGCAACACAACACTGAGATTGTCGCAGAGAATTGTAGGAGTAAGATGTGCTATTCTGAGTTCAACCAGCAAGGATTGAATCCATAACAACTCAACTGCAGATAGAGCAATGCTGCGATATTCTGCTTCTGCGCTGGAACGAGCCACTAAGACTTGCTTTTTTGAGCTCTAAGAGATCAAATTAGGGCTAAGGAAGATAAAAAAACTAGAGGTGGAATGCCGATCATCAGGATCACTTGCCCAATCTGAATCACAATATGCTCGAAGGGACAATTTAGCACTTAAATCAGCTGGTTGCAGCAGAAGCCCATAGTGAGCATTACCCTTTAAATAGCGTAGAATCCGCTTGACTGCTTTCCAATGAGTTTCAAGAGGATGTGACATAAACTGACACACCTTGTTTACACTACAGGCAATTTCTGGTCTGGTTAAAGTCACATACTGCAGTGCACCCACAATAGATCGATAAGCAGAGGCATCAGTCATGGAATTAGAACCATATCTACTTAATTTTGTTGAGCTGACCATGGGTGTTGAAATGCCATTAGTATCCAACATATGTGCTTTGTTGAGGAGGTCCCAAATGTATTTAGCTTGACAAAGGACCATAGAACCATTGGACAACCTTTTTACCTCCAAACCCAGGAAGTAGCCAACATCACCAAGTTGCTTAATAGCAAAGGTAGCATTAAGTTTGGCAATTAACTCAGAAATGAGGGAAGAAGAGGTACCAGTGATGAGTATGTCATCCACATAGATAAGCACATATAAGCAAACATTAGCTTTGGAGTAGATGAACAAGGATGTATCACATCTGCTGGCTGAGAAGCCAAATGTGAGTAAAGTAGATGTCAAGCGCTCATACCAGGCCCTAGGAGCCTGTTTGAGACCGTACAACACCTTCTTTAGTTTACAAACCATAGTTTTATCACCACACTCAAAACCTGGTGGTTGAGACATATAAACCTCTTCAGTGAGCAATCCATTTAGAAAGGCATTGTTGACATCAATTTGTTTGATAGGCCAATTGAAAGAAAGTGCCAAGGTAAGAATAACCCGAATTGTGACCGGTTTGACTATCGGAGAGAAGGTTTCTTTGAAGTCAAAGCCAGCTTGTTTGTGAAATCCCTTAGCTACCAAGCGAGCTTTGTACTTATTAATAGAGCCATCCGCATTTTCCTTAACTCGAAATACCCATTTACAACCAATGGGTTTTCTATGAGGTGGCAAAGGCACAAGAGACCAAGTGTTATTAGCTATTAAAGTTTGATATTCAGCTTGCATAGCTGCAAGCCAATTTGGCTCAGCCAAGGCTTGTTTTACTGTTCTTGGTTCTGTTATGGCAGCAAACACTTTAGGTTTCAGATTTCTTGTTTTGGACCTAGTAACCATAGGATGCCAATTTTTGGTAGCAACCAAGGGGTCTGCAGGCTTAAATGCAGCTGCAAGGGAAGAGGAGCTTGGCTGTGCAGAAGTGGAAATAAGAGGAACAGAAGAAGATGAAGACTCAGGAGACAAAGGATGATTAGTTAAAATAGGAGAGGAGACTGTAGGTGAAGCAGAGGGAGCAGCTAAGGGAGACTGCTGAGACAGAGAAGGAATATGAGGTATAGAAACAGAAACAGAAGAAGAATTTGAAGGAGATGAAACTGTGGGGGAAAAAAGAATAGAATAAGGAAACCTCAATTCATTAAAAAGAACATCTTTGGAAATGTAAATGCGACCAGTAGGAGAGAGACATTTGTGCCCTTTGTGTTGAGGAGAAGGACCTAAATATACACACTCTTGAGATTTAAATTCTAATTTGTGTGCATTGAAAGGTCGTAAGTGTGGAAAACATGCACATCCAAAGATTCTAATGGAAGAGTAGTCAGGTAGGGTGTGATATAAAGTGTAATAAGGAGAGGAATATGAGGGATGAGCTGATGTGGGAGGTCTATTAATCAAGAAGACAGCCATAGTAAAGCTGTGATCCCACAAATTCATTGGGACAACAGCATGTGCAAGCATAGCAAGCCCCATTTCAACAATTTGTCGATGCTTGCACTCAACAGTGCCATTTTGATGTGAAGTATGTAGACAAGTAAGACGATGGGTAATATCAAGATCACCAAGAAATTTAGTGAAAGGACGAAATTCCCCACCCCAATCGGATTGAACACTTTTTATAGTTGTAGAGGATTGAGTGTGAACTAATTGAAGGAATTGTTTAAATGCATGTAGGACATCAGATTTGTGTTTGAGAAAGTAGATCCAAGTAAACTTGGTACAAGCATCAACAAAAGCAACATAATAGGAGAAGCCCGGATGTGATACCATAGGGGCAGGTCCCCACAAATATGTGTGAACTAGTTCAAAAGGAGAAGTATGTGGGGTTTGGGATAGGGGAGCATATAGTCTATGTGATTTACCAAGACAACAAGCATTACGAAAGTCCAGCACACTTTTATTAGGAATTTGGATATTACAAAGACTCAAAACAGTTCTAACAGCAGTAACATTGGCATGACCAAGCCTATGATGCCAAGTATTTAAGAGACTGTTACAATTACTTGAAGGTACAACCGAAACAACAGAATTATGGACAGTGGGTCGAGACACTGAATTGCTGGACATGGTTGCTGTGACATTTTGCAGGAGATGAAGATGCTTGAAACTATAAAGACCATCAGCACCAAGAGATCCTTCTAAGAGCACTTGTTTAGATTCCTAACATTTGACAAAACAAGCACGGGAGTGAAACTCAATGAATACATTATTATCATGGCAAAATTTAGAAACAGACAAGAGATTCTTGGTGATTTTAGGAAGAAGTAAGTTAGACAGATTAAGAGAAACTTGTGGCAAAGTAGGTGAAGGAAAACAAGTGGAACCAATTGATGAGATAGCCAAACCTTGACCATTTCTTATGGTCACTTGATTTGAACCAGTATATGGAGATTGTGTTGAGAGATTTCCAGGATTTGGAGTGATGTGATGAGATGCTCCAGAATTCGGATACCACATCTCAGTTGCAAAATGTTGTGGAACACGGTATTGCTGTGTGCTGGGAGCAAACACAGGTTGTTGCATAGCAAGTTGAGCACTTGGTTGCACATGAGGAGCAATGTATCTGTTATAAAATGGAGCATAAGCCACTGCATTGGTAGGAGGTGCATAGTTCTGATCAAATCTATGCCAACACTTAGAAGCTTCATGACCAACTTTGTTGCATAACTGACAAGTAGGTCTGTTGTTGATTCCACGGCCACAACCTCTGCCTCGACCAAATTTGCCACAACCTCGGTCGCGACCAGAGGAGAAATAAGAATCACTAGTAGACTGAGCAGAGGATGGAGCATGAGATTTGTCAGTGGATTAACATTTGCAACATTAGCTGATGCAGAAGATGAATTGAGTTCCTGTTTGTATTTCTCAAGTTGCGCCTCTTGCACAAGAAGTAGAGCCTCAACATTAGTGAGAGGGTGAATCAACGCGGCCATAGATCATCATGACAAAGGAATTGTAATCTTCTGGTATTCCATCTAGCACAATATCTAATTGATCTTGCTCAGACACAGTTTCACCAGCAGCAAAAAGAGAATCATAGATAGATTTGATTTTAACCAAGTACTCAGACATAGATTTAGTTCCTTTCTTAGTGTTTTTCAGTTCGGATTTCAACTACCAAATCCTAGCTTTCAAATGTGAGAAGAAATGCTTGTGAAGTTTGTCCCAAACCTGAAATGCATGACGGCAACCAAGCACTCCCGGTAACATTGACATAGAAATGGTTGAAAGTAGCTAGGTAAACACAAATTGATCTTGAATGAGCCAGCGTTGGTACGCATCAGACTCAACACCAAGCGCGCGATCTTCATTCGAAGTGAATTGTTGCGGAGTCGCTGGATTGACCACAACACGATGAAACTTGTTCGCAGTAATTATGCCTTCTACTTGTTGAAGCCAGAACTGAAAGTTTTTCTCATCTAATTTGATTGAAATCTTGTGATTGAACGATTTCAAGATCAAATTTGCGGAATCATCATTCTGCGACACTTTGTCAAACGGATTGTGATGCGAATGAAGCCGAGAAGAAGACATTGTGGAGCGGAGATGTTGTGGAGAAGACTCCATAGCTAGAAATTACACAGGCCAGATCGAAAAAGAAGCTCTATGATACCACATTAGAATTGTATGAAGCTATAGAAGAGAGAAAGTATAGTTTCTGATATTGAACAAATGAATTCATTACAGAGCTCAAGTCTCCACACTGAGACTTATATACAAGAGATAGAAATGCGGTTATGACCGGGAATTGGGAAATACAGGTAATAACTGCAGGTAATTGTCACATGCTTTAATTCTTCTTCTCATACTCCAAATAGAGAAATCGAGACTTTTGTTAAAAGAAAAAAAGTAGACTTCTCTACATTCACATGACGGCAGTTGTAGATTATAATGAATCTCCTTTGTGATTATAGTAGGTTTTGTTATTTTGTAGGTACCTAAGTACCTACACATGTGAACATACCACATGTTGAAAAGTTTTACAAGCTTAAGTCGCAACTTCAGTGTTGCTTTGAAAATTCAGGTTTGCTTTGCAAAACTTCTTCTGTTTTCTTTGTAAGTCACAGAACATGGAAAATTTCTTCATTCTTAATGAGCTCCTCGGAAACTAGCAGATAAGTTAAAGATTGTGTGTTTAGTGTTTTATATATATATATATATATATATATATATATATATATATATATATATATATATATATTTGACAGTCTAGTTCAATGAAAAATATCAATGAACCAAGGTTTACCAGTTATGTTGCGCATTTGTTTTTCTTTTCTTTATTGTTGTTAATTTGGTTATTACCAGAGGCTCATGAAGCTGCTGAAGAAAAACCATCTTGGGGCTCTGTCAACCGAGGTATGTAAATCATCATTATGATATTTAATAGGATAAAATAGATATTTTTTCATATATCGAGTTCTTACTGTTCTAGACAAAGAGACAGTTTTTTTATTAAAAAGACAGTTACACATGCATTTTTTGGAGACTGTTAGTGATGGTTGACTTGTATATTTAGTTAAGAACAATAAAAACAGGACCATTAGAACTGTACTTAAGTTCAGTCCTATTTAATATCCCTTTATGCACCCTTCATATCCAGACATTACAAATTATGAGACCATATTTGTCTTCAGGTGAAATGCTTGTCAAAGTTGCAGCAGAGAAGAGGCTGTCACTAACCAAAGCATGGGAAGAAAGTAAGAAGTCAAAAGCAAAAAAACAAGCAAGAGTTTGCATCATCACTTTATGTTATGAGGATTTAGTACTGACTGCCAAATAATTGTCAGTCTTTCACTGAGGTACCTTAACCGCGGCAATTAATCCCACCAAGATCGAATTTATGGTTTTCTAGTTTTTTTTTTTTTTTTTTTTTAATCTTTTGCTGGTCTTTACTGTTTTTAGCATTGAAAACTCGTGGAGCCGATATATCAAACCCTGTAAGATATCGCCTCACCATCAGGATCATTGTCAATTTAGAAACAGATATGACAGCTCTTTGTTTTGCCGACATTGCATGAAGCCATGAATGATGAAACTATTGTTAGGAAATTACGCAAAATTTCCCCATAGTCAGATTAGTGGAAGAGCGAAAAATAAATGCGGAAGCACACACAAAAATTGATAACGGAGTTCGGCCAATAATGCCTACGTCTCCGGGCTGCTGCAGACCTTTTATTGAAAAGGGAAATATACACTGTGTTTACAAACACTCACACTCTCTCACAAAACCCACAACCCAATTACACCCAAGAATTTCTCTCACAAAATTCTGTCACTAGAATTTTATCTCACAAATGCTTATCTCTCTAAGTTTTGTAACTGTCTTGGTTGGAATTCACTCAACGTTGGAATGATTTGCTCTTGCCTTCAAGCTTCTATTTATAGGCAAGGTTTGCAATGTGAACATATAATATCAGCACATCAAATTGGATGGCCACCACTGCATCATGTGTTTATGACTTAGGCAAGGTTTGCAATGTGAACATATAATATGAACACATCAAATTGGATGGCCACCTACCATCATGTGTTTATGACTTTCCATATTTTCCAGCCCATGTTTTTCCTTATTTTGGTTAGTGGGTTGCCTCCTTTGACTAACAATCTCCCACTTGAAGACTGATTTCAATCTGCTTCACACCTCGATCAAGCGGCGGCCTTTCTGGTTTATTCAAAGCGAAAGCAACCGGTTGAGCCTGACTTCAGGTTTGTCGATAGTCAACACCTTTGTCAACATGTCTTTGGGTTCTTACTTCCTTGAATCTTCTTCAACATTAACACCTCATCCTCAGCGGAGATCGATGAAGTTGGCAGACCAATGTGCTTTGTTGCAGGTGAAATGCTGAATTCTTTGCGGATGTATCGCCTCGACTATCATGCAAAACACTCTTCTCTGTGTGAAACCACGACTCTGTTAACAATCCACGAAGCCATATCAATTCTTTCGGCGCATTATCGCTCATACTCAGCCTGTAGTGGATAAAGCAACAATCTTACGTATCCGCGACATCCAACTAATCTTTGTAGTACCAGCGGTGAATACATAACCCGGTGGTACTTCTTCGATGATCAACTTCACCTCCAAAGTGCATCTACGTGGCCTTGTACTTGCAATTCTCCTTTACCAAAATGCAGACACTTCTCTGTAGTGCCTCGTAGATACCTCAAAATCCATTTCCTTTGCTTCGATTGAGTTTTACTGGATTTGACATAAACACCGCTAACAACTCCTTAACGCATGGCCAATGCGGCCTCGGCGTACCATCGCGTACATCAAACTTCCAATGGTGAAGCATATGGTATCTTAGCCATGGATTCTCTTCTTCCTCCGTCTGAGGTGATTGTTCCTTGGATAAAAAATGGCGGCAAGGTGTCTAACCTGCAGGTTTGGCGTTGCCTATGTTGAATCTTTGCAAAACCACGGTTGATGTACTCTGCACGAGATAACCGCAAAATTCCTCTTTGCTTATCTCGTGATTTGCTTTCCAAGGATCTTCTTTCTTTGGACCCAAGTCCTTCATGTCAAATTCTTTTGACAATTGCATCTTCAAGTTTCGATCTCAGTCATATCCGAACCTGCTTTACTAACATATCATCGACATAAAGTAACAAAATGATATAAGCTGGACTTCTATATCTCTTGAAGAAACAACAATTAGGGTGAGTTGCACTGGAAACCTTCCTTGTGCATGAAGCTATCAAACTTCTTGTACCACTTGTCTCGGAGCTTGTTTCAGCCATCTGAAGCTCTTCTTTAACTGCACACCATATTTTCATTGCCTTTCTCGAGGAAGCCTTCAAGTTGGTGCATACGTAGATCTCCTCATCTAAGTCTCAGTGAAGAAACGCAGTCTTCCGTCTAATCGCTCAAGATAGAGGCTCTTTTTGCAACAATACTTAACAGGACTGATAGTATTGAGCTTCACTGCTGGAGCAAAAATTCAGGTGTAAGTCCAACTCTTCCTTTTGCTGGGAATCCTTTGACAACTAGTCGGGCTTTATGTCTCTTGGAGCCATCATTCTCCTCCTTCACCCGATACACCCATTTGTTGTGAGGTACCTTCTTTCCCACGGTAACTTCGGTAGTTCCCATGTTTGATTTGAGATCAAAGACTTCATCTAGTCTTTCATGGCAAGCTCCACTGCTAGCATCTGCGATCGACAAGCTTACGCATAATCTTGAGCTCCTCCATCGATCCAACAACATGTAGTCCATGTATCTCTGTTGGGCACAGGAACTGAGAAGACTTTCTCCGCTTTGGGTGGAGTAGGAGGCTGCAGTGCGTCAATTGATTCCTCGGTGAGGATTCTCAACTATAGGATTTTCTGGTCATCGCCCACCTCTGCATACACGCCCACTGCTCCATTAGCGAGTTCTTTGGCATCTGTTATGCGTCGCCAATACATCACTCTTTCATTGAAGATCACATCTCTATCGGACGCCTTTTTGTTTTCATCATCCCAGGCGGTAGCCAAACTCATCTTCACCATAACCGATGAAAATTACACTTCTTGATTTGGGATCAAGTTTATTCTGCCTTGATCAGCGGTATGCACATATACGCAACCGAAAAACTCTAAGATGTGAGAGTTTTACCTCTTTTCGCTATTACCTCTTACGGTATACATTGCTCCAATGGTACCGATGGACCTCGGTTGATCAAGTAAGCTCTTTGTGTTGACCGCACGCGAATCGCTTCTTGAAGCTAACCGGTTGCACCGGCTAAGGCAGCTCTCTCTCGCTAACGCTCGATTCATACGTTCGGCCTACATACCATTGTGTTGGCGCACTGCAACGCGTTCTTCTCCATTACGATCCGTTTCATAGCAAAACTTCTTGAATCGGGTGTCTTCATATTCACCACCATTGTTTCACGAGCTTTTTGATCTTCAATCTGTCTCATTTTCTACCATGGCTTTCCACATCTTGAAAGCCTCGAATACCAGACTTATGTTTCGTAAAGTATACCCATTACCTTCCTAGGTGATCATCAATAAAGGTCACAGTATTGCTTCCCACTAATGGATGAGACAGTCGTTGGACCCCAAACATCGAGTGAACAAGCTCGAGTTTCTCTTTCTTTGGGGTTCTTCCACTTGTCACCGAAAGCTAACTCTTTCTCGCTTTCTAAGTATGGTCTTCACACATGTCAATTTCTCTTTGAAGACATGACAATTTGCCCTTGAGTGCATGATCTTCATCCACTTTCTCACTCATATGGCTAGTCTGGTGCCGTAGATTGGGACTATCATTTGTTGCAAGCGCAATCAGATGGCATGCTCGCTGTCTTATAAAGAGTACCACTCTTTCTGCCGCGAGCAATCGCTCATTGCACCCTTTGAAATCTTCAATGATCGCCGTGGAAGATCGTTGTGTGGCCATCGCGTACCTGGCCCATCTGAGATTAAGTTCTTCGTCAGGTCGGGAATATGTACGGCATTTTTCAATTCCCATCTGAGATTGGTTCAACTTAATCTTTACTACACCTTTGCCAACAATCTCACAAGGCATGTCATTACCAAGGTAAACTTTACCAAGGTTTCCAGTACATAATTCTCGAAGAATTCTCTGAAGTGGCATGAAAAAGATGCTCCGCAGTCTAACACCCAAGACTCTTCCTTGCTCTCCAAAGAGCATATCAGCGCATCACCTCCTCCCCGAGGTGGAAGCAACATTTGCCTCGTCCTTCGCCTCCTGGTTCTTGATTGCACTCCTGCCTTGATTTTTGTAGTGCGGTCTTCATGATTCCAACACTTTCGATAGTCTTTGAGTTGGAGTTTTGGGAACTTTGATGATTTCTGGATTTGGATAAATCGCGCTTTGATTTGCCACGTCCATTTCCTCTGGTTGAATTTCTTCCCTCGACTCTGCACATCAAAGAGGATGAAGATTCACCCGACTACTCTCCGTCGGATCTCTTCATCGAGAACCCATCACGAACATCGTCGATTTCAACTTATTGTTTCCGTTGAGCTACTCACGCAATGTGACAAAGAGTAGCATTCCAACTCTGGAAGAGAAGACAAAAGTATCAATGCTCGTACCTCATCATCAAATTCGATTCCAAGAACTCAACCGGGTTGTGACTATGTTGAGTTCATTGAGATGTTGTGCCACCGATGCACTTCCATTATTCGCATAGTTAAACAACCGCCTCATCAAATGAACTTTGTTTGAGGTCGACGGCTTCGTACATGTTGGAAAGAGCCTTCATAAGATCCGCGTGGTCTTTTCTTTTGCAATGTTGAACGCAACATTACGGATAACGCGAACCGGATAACGCCGAGGGCTTTGTCTGTCGAGAAGGATCCATTCATCTTCCTTCATCTCCATTGGTTTCTTTCTGTGAGAGGTTGATACAACTTTTACGTCTGACGATAATCCTCGATCCGCATCTTCCAAAAGCCAAAGTCACCGTCAACTTTTCAATTTTCACCTTTCCTTCGCTCAAGGCCATACTCCCACTCGGAGTCGACTTCTCAGGATCGTTCGACAATTCTGCTAACCACTTGTGCTTTAGAACACCTCAGTGGACAAATTGGTAGCGCTTGACCAATCACTATTCACTAAAAATTACTATTCACGTGAATAGTATCTTCGCCAAGATTTAGGGTGAAGTAACCAACTAGCTCGATGCGGTTGTTGAAATTACGAAAATTTCCCCATAGTCGGATTAGTGGAAGAGCGAAAAATAAATGCGGAAGCACACACAAAATTGATAACGGAGTTGACGATAATGCCTACGTCTCATTGCGAGCCTTTTATTGAAAAAGGAAATATACCTTGTGTTTACAAACACTCACTCTCTCACAAAACCCACACCCAATTACACCTCAAGAATTTCTCTCACAAAATTCTCATCACTAGAATTTATCTCACAAATGCTTATCTCTCTAAGCTTTGGAACTCACTTGGTTGGAATTCTCTCAATGTTGGAATGATTTGCTCTTGCCTTCAAGCTTCTATTTATAGGCAAGGTTTGCAATGTGAACATATAATATGAACACATCAAATTGGATGGCCACCTACCATCATGTGTTTTATGACTTAGGCAAGGTTTGCAATGTGAACATATAATATGAACACATCAAATTGGATGGCCACCTACCATCATGTGTTTTATGACTTTCCATATTTTCCAACCCATGTTTTTCCTTATTTTGGTTAGTGGGTTGCCTCCTTTGACTAACAACTATAACACCATACATTCATTTTTATCACAGACTGTGTTTTCATGTAAACAATGTCTGGAATCTACATACTTGTATAAAACAAGCTTTTCCCAACCAAATTTTTCACACCTCACTTTTTACTAAATTATTGTATTTTTAATACTATGTAATATAATATTGTGTATTACTCCAATATTATATTATATTATATAGAGGTTAAAAACTGTTTTCGAAAACAAACAAACAGACCCCTATTATCTAACTTGTTTTTCATCCTATATCATTTGTTCTGGAATTTTGGCTCCCCATAAAGTGCATCAAGATCAGCATAATACTGGGTTATCCACCCTTGGATAATCTCGACCTCTTTCTTCCGTTGTTCGACCAACCATCCTGGATCGCTTTGATTTGCAGGCAGAATATCCAGGCAATGAGATCCTGAAAAATATTTGATTGTCAAACATAGAATCATTGTATTGATTGGTTTAAATGATGATATAAAATGATTTTTTTTTGACACAATGTTGATATAAAATGATAAAAGCAGTTTGAAAAGAGAATAGAGTATGAGTTATATTTTATATTTATTATATATGAAAAGTATAATAAAGTACTCCCTCTGGTCTTTTATATAAGAGACACTTTTCTCTCACAAAAGTGTGAGAATCTAAAATTTTACATCCAGTAGCTATTGATAGATAGCGTGTGTTCCCATTAAAATACCATTTATTCTCTTTCTTCAACAACAGAAATCAACAAACCAACAAAACAATAGAAATCAACAAAATTTTAGTTCCAGAGACATGAATTCAACTGAAACCAACAAACCAATAAAATCAATATTCAACAAAATCAACCCATGAAATGAAAAAGAGAAACAACGTTTCAAAAGATGAGAGAGAGATGAGAGAGACAGATCTTGAGACACGAGACATAGATGAGAGAGAGAGAGATGAGCTGCGTTGTGGTGAGGCGGTGGAACGCTATGGTGCTATGCGATGACAGGCTTTCGTTAATCGAAGCTCCTCCTTTGCCGCCGCCGTGAGACGAGGGTGAGACGGGGGAGAGATGAGCCGCTGCCGCGAGGGAGAGACGACAGTGCGACGGTGAGACGAGAGGAGACAGGGGGTGAGGCAGAGAGACGAGAGTCGAGAGAGGTGAGGGAAGAGAAGAGAGGGCTTCTGATGTCTCTCTCTCGAACGTTCTCTTGTTGGATTAAAAATATTTTAATGAGTTTCAATTTAAGATACTTGCGTTGGAGAAAAAAGGGTTTGAGTATCTATATCTGATATGGCATTAAAAAACCAATTTGGGCCAACTTATTTCGGCTAAGAAATTTGAGAAGCTCTCTCCCATTGTGGATGCTCTAATTATTACTAAAATATTTCTTTAAATTACCATTATTTTATTTTATAAATTATTAATTATAAATAAACATGTTTAAAAGTAAAATCAATTTCTTTAATAAACTTTCAAATTTTTGTTAATTGATGGCATTTGATAAATAAATAGGTTAAAAGACAGTAGAATGAGTTATATTTATTATATATATTTTTTTGACAGAAAATTTATTATATATGAAAAGTATAATATTGCTTATAAAAAAAAAAGTATGAAAAGTATAATAAAGTAATATATAAATCGTAAAAAATAGTACAGTATATATCAATTCCACTTAAAAAGCTAACGCTATAATACCAAAAAAAGCTAACGGTAATTGTTACTAAAATATTTTATTTTAACTTAACTTTTAATTTATAAATTATTGATAAAATTGTTTAATTGCTTAAATTATTAACTTAAAATGTTTAACTTAAAATCAATTTTTTAATTTTAACCTTTCAAATTTTTGTCCGCATAAATAATAATCACTTTAATTGCTTGCAGCTGTCAAGTGTGATTGGTTTAGGGCCAAACAAAACGTACGTCACCCAAATTTTTCATGCGTCTCAAAAAAAAAAAAAAGGGCGAAACGAACATTCTTGTGGTCGCTAAGATGTGGTTGACCTTCACCGGTTTTTCTTGGAAGGATTATTGGTTTCTTCTTCCTCATTCATGATTGTGCTACCACAATTATTCATTCATTAACTTCGCTATCCAACATTTGGCATTTTTTTATTTTTGAGATTTTTTTTTTAAAACTATGCTTCGGTGTTTTTTTTCTCGTTAAAGAAAGATGGGTAAAACAAGAAAAGAGGAAAAAACAAAAGAAGGAACAAAATGTATATTCTTTTTTTTTATATTTATATTAGAATATGTATTAGTATATTCTAATATAAACAGACTACTAAATTATATATATTCACATAACACCAAGACATACCATTGACTGTATGGACGGCAACAAGACTGTCTGATAGGTTGTTCAGAACCCTGAAATATGTATAAGACACGTAAAGTTCAAAACATTGTTCTAAAATAATTAAGATCAATATATTTTTTTAGATTTTACTGTGTTTACCCGCCACTACTGTAAGGATCCCTTAGTCCATTCGAGAAAATGATGTTGCTACCAAACTTTTGAAGAACCAATTTTATATTCTGCAATTAGTCACAAGACAATGAAGTTTCCTGTTGTTAATATAAACTTACAATTGAAATGATATTTAAATTAATGCAGACCAAGTTCCACTTAATTGACGTTTGGAGAAATCTATGTGAATGTTATTGAGAAGAGAACAAAGTATAAGTACTGACATGGCCTCCATAGTAAGTAGTGACCCAATGAGGGCGAGGTGAGACACCAAATTGTTTCTTGCATTTTTTGGCAAACCTCTTTAAGTCGTAAGGGTTGGGTGGGAACATGGTATCATTTCCTACGCCAATGGGTATCACCATTTCACTGCATGTCTGAATGTACATATCAATTCATATTATTTTTAGATCAACTATATATATATATGCACAGGATAATATAATATGAAAAGTATATATATATATATATATATATATATATATATATATATATATAATGCAAAAAGAAAATTTAAAGTGAACCCTGATTTTTATCTCTACTAACAACCTGTGAAAGTCCAAATCATTCGATCCCAATATATATTTAACTGATTTTTATTGCACTTTGTAAAGTAATGTGATTACCTGCCATCCCCAACCCACTTCAGTCTCAGTTATATTTTTTGGGCTATTAACTTTGCATGTGTTGTTTCCCTTGTAAGCCACAACCCCTGCATATATCTTACTGAGGATATCACTTCCAAAAGAAGCTTCATCAATGCCCCCACAAATCACAGTAACTGGATATCTTGGAGGATGATTGTATTGAGCAGCAGAGGCATACATGTTCTGTAAGTACTCCATCAACTCAAAAGACTGGTTTAAGGGACTGCAAGAAGTGATAGTGTGAATAAATGAAAATGTACACTTAATTACTTCCTCCGTTATAATATATAAGCAAAAGTCAACTCATATCAAGAACAAAACAAAAAAATCAACTCATATAACATGTTACAAAATATAAGCAAAATCAATCTCTTTCCACATTATTTAATGATGATATCCCTAAAATGTCCCTCATTTATTTTAAATTTTATTTCCAATGATCCTAAGTTTCTATACAATTAATGAGGGATAATTTAGGGAATCAAGTGAAAATTTTAAATGAGATTAACAATATTTATTGTGAAAAACTACTTTTCTTAATAAATGTGAAAGTTATCAAATTTGCTTATATATTGTAATAGAGTAGTAACTACTAGTCCAAACAAGGAAAGGAGAGGAATATAATAATAATAATAATAATATTTGTACTGGCAAGTGTTGAATCTCTGGCTAAGAATGGAAAGACCATTTGGCTGAGAAGCTACTCTGTCAATTTCAGACCAAGAATTTAATATGGTTTCGTAGCATGTCTCACTGGCTTCCTGCATACCAAATTAATTCATCATCAAGTCATCTTAATTATGCTTTTGATGAAAAACAAAACTAATAAATAAAAGATCCAAACAAATTCAAATTATGATAAATTACTCGAAAATCCGTTGTAACAACATCAAAGTAAGCACTATATGGTGTGATATTGTCAAAATAGAGGATTGGAGCTGATGAGGCCAAGGCACCAATAGTCATGTGGGGATATTTGAGCCTAAACCATGAAGCAAGCACTGCATAACAAATATATATCAACAAGACAACAACATACATATGAAAGGGTACATAAGTGGAACACGATGTGTGAAGAGATAATTAATTTTAGGAACTAACTTCCACCATATGATCCTCCAATCACAATCACTGGGGACTTTTGGGCATGTAACGCCTTCTTTACATGAATTAGTATTGCTGCATAATCTGCAATGGCTTGAGCTGAGTTGAAATACCCAATAGTGCTTGAATTATTAAATGCTTCTTCCCTTGATCCAAATGGTACAGATTTCCCATAATACCGGTGCTGATGAAAAAATCAAGAGTCTCAATCTATCAAACTCAAATCAAACCTTTGAATTAGATAGCTAAATATTTTAAAAGAAAAATTAAAGTTCTTTTTGATACCTCTATGTATACTAAGAGAGCTTTGAATGAAGCTGCGTTATCAGTCATAAATCCTATATCCATAGGGGAATTATCTATTGTTTCTTCTGCACCAAAATAAACAAGTATTGGGGCACTAAAATTAGCACCACCCCAATACTTGAAATTTACCATATATCTTTGTTGAAATGTGTTGTAGCTTTCAGACCTATAGTTGAAGTGATCCAGAACCTGTTTGTAATAAAATGTTTCAACATCCCCTGTATCAATTGCAAGCAGGGATGCAGGGTCATGTAAGGTTGTTTCCCATTCAGCAATTGGGCTCAACCTTGGAATTGTCAAGGACTGTGTTGCAGGGAGATAGGTTGAGTATATGAGAAAGATGAATAGAAGACATTTAAACATCATGGGATGGTGTTTCATTGCAACAAAGGAGAACAATAGCTTTGAGGTTTCTTTCAATTTCAAATATGAACCAAAGATGTCTTTATATAGAATACACAGAGAGTAGTGTATGTGTGTTTTATAACGACTTTAAAATTGCTTATAATTTGGACCAAATATATAATTTTTTTTATTATTTATAATCGAGTTTGGAGGGAGTACGTGATCCACAAAGTGATACACAAAGAGTAGCGTATGTGTGTTTTATAACAAATTAAATGAAGAGAACGGTGTTGGTAGGGATATCAATTGAAATTTATAGGTCAAATAAAATAAATCAAATGGAGAGAGTTGGTGGAGTTATCTAAGTGAGTGATTCCAATAACTATTGAATTGCTAGTGTGTAGTTAAAATTTAATACTTAGCCGACTCTTGGGAAATTCACAATATGCTGTTTAAAGAATTTCTGAGAACTGAGATAAATTTATATCCATTGTTAATTTTACTAGATTACGTGAGTTTTATTTCTATATTCTTCCTTATATGATAGATCCACTTTTTATTTGATGCTACCCATATAAATTTTACTAATGAAAAACTATGTATTAAAAAACTATTGTCAATATTGTTAATATGAATTAAAAAGTCTATCGTTAGAAATATAATATAAAGTCATTCATTTGTCTTCACCTAACAGCTTAAGCTTTTGGGATAGTTGGTTCTAGAATGCGATCCCTATCGCCCTCATTCTTCTAATAAAAATAATTAAATTTCAGCATAAGGTAGGTGGGCCTGTGTATTATCCACGTTTCAAGCTCAAAGAGCTCTCATGTGAGGGAGCGTGTTAGAAATATAATATAAAGTCATTTATTTGCTTTTACCTAATAACTTAAGCTTTTGGAATAGTTGGTTCTTGACATCTATCGTTGATATTTCTTGTGTTAAAAAACTCCACAAATTCCCGTAAAAAAAACAAAAAAAAAAAAAACTCCACAAGTTAGCACGATCCTTAGAACTTACTGGCGATAACCAATAATTTTCCTCCGTGAAAGAATAAGGGGCAATTCGACCATTCTATTCACCTCTGATCAGCTTTGACAAAGTGCCACCTATAAAAGCCGAATTTTAAGTATGGAAATCACAAAGCTTTCTACAATCAAGTAAATCCAATTCTTCTAAAATCTTAAAATATCATTTTCAATTAAATAATTTTTTAACATAAACTTTTTCACATTAAATCTTTTAAAATACATTTTATCAAAATCTAAAACAAGCAAATGCATAACGATCTTATATATGGTTAGAAGAAAATGCTTGAATCTGCCTTCGATTTGGGATAGAGCACCAATTTTGAATTTTATGTATAGTTTTCAACTCATGACTGCTTCAGAAGGATACTTTTATTTCATAGATACTAAAATTTATTCCCTCCATTTTTGTCTCAACCAAATAATAACAACAACATCAACAAATTGGTCAATGAACATCACCATCGATCATTGTCATCATTTAGGGGAGTAGAAGTGGCACAATAATTCTTACAAAAAAAAAGAAAAAGAAAAAAAAGAAGTGGCACAAGAAAGCCATCACAAAGCTTATCACAATTGGAAGCTCCACTATCGATATCTACTTTTCTTATGCTTCACACATTTGTATAGTTGCTTGGTAATCATATTCATTTCCATATCTTGCAAGTACACGCTGAAAAAAAATTTGATCCAAAAGGAAGTGCCTCTTACTCCCTCAAGAATGAAATATAAGAAAAAAAGTATATATATCTAGTCTAAATTTGGACTAGATACATGTACTTTTTTTTCTTATATTTCATTTTGGAGGGAGTACTATTTACTAACACAATTTGGTTCCACGCAAAAAGGAAATGGAGAGAGAAAAAAGAAAGAAAAATTAAGTTTTTTGGTACAGAAATAAGTTTTATTTATTGTTTGGTCAAAAGAAGAAAAAGAGTGAAAAACTAAAAAGTGAAGATAATCTCGAATGAAATGATTTAAATACCCATATTTTGTTTTACTTATGACAATTTTTTAATGTTGCAGTGTTTTTAAATAAAAACTTATGGTCAATTTTTTATGAACAAAAATATTGCACATCAATTTGCTCAAATAAAAAAGAGATAACTTAACCATGATGACTTATTAATCTTCTGATGTTTTATTTTAAGGTTACCTGAGTTGAGATGGATTTGGTAATATGAAATTTCAAATCATTTTTAAATCAGTATCCTGCAATCAAATTATTTTTACTTAATTTTAAAATTCAAATCAATTTCTTGCAATCAAAATCCCTTTTATCTTTTTACAAAATTAAAATCGATTAATTCACAATCATTGTTTCGAGAACAATATGACTTTGAGTTCTCTATTACACCAAAGCAGATGTTGAAGTAGGACGTTCTCTCATCTTGTCAAAATTAATTTTTCAATAATTTAGTTTTATATATAAATAATATTTTTTATTTATCTTTCTCATTTTATTTTATTTTATTTTTTTCATTTTAAGGAGTAAAATATTTTTTTTAAATTTAATATTATTTTAAAAAATTTATATTGGGTTCTAACTGAATGGTTATCTTCTCTCTTTTTTTTGCATTTATTAGAAATATGTTATATTTTTATTCATTATCACATCTCATTTTTTTTTTGGGTTTGAAGGGGCTTGGTTAGGGATGTCAACGGGGCGGGACGATAGCAGGGAGTACTCTCCCATTCCCCATCCTCACTTGCCAAACTGCCCCCTGTCCCCATCTTCGTTCCTTGCCACGGGGAGTTTTTCTCCCCCATCCCCATCCCCGCGGATCCCCACGATCCCCGCGGGGACCCCATTAGCACAATAAATTTGAAAAATTTATATTTGTTATGTGTTCCCTAATCAAAATCACAGTAGTCAAAACCTTATTAAAACCTAACCAAAATAGGAGCAAATCCCTAAGTAACAGCAGTAACAGAATAAAGACACGAAGACAATAATATTACCTAATAGAATAATTTCGAAATGGCAGCAATCAAAACAACAGTACTATTGTCTAACATTCCACCTAATAAAAAAATAGTAGTCAAAACAGACATAAAGACAGTATTATTGCCTAATAGACCAACTTCACACTAGATTTTGAGGTGATTAAATGCAGAAAAACGTAGAAAAATGAGGCGCACTGATTGCAAAGTCTCTGACACGAACGACGATGACAACAGACAATGCAGAGGTTGTCGGACGATTGACAATGAGCTGTAGCAAACGCGAACAGAGTCGTTTTCAGATGATTTGTTGTGATGCAGAGACTGAGCATTGGGCAACACAATGAAGTCGAGGATCAGAGACGGGGCACTGCGAATGCAAATGGTGATGCAAAGGTTGTGGGACGTCCCACAATGAGGTGCAGTGCATGTGATGTGACTAGGGTTTCAACTTTTAATATTCAAATTTTCAATTTGAATATAAAAGAAAGACATATGTGATATGAGTAATGAGTTATTAATTATGTATTTTTTTTAAAATAGAGTAAAAAGACAAAATATATGAAATACATCTACACACACATAAAAGACATTTTTGCCATATGCTCGGGGAAGGGGACCCCGCGGGGCGGGGGGCATGATCCACGTCCCCAATCCCAAACTATCATCGGGGGAAATTTTTTCCCCCATCCCCGTCCTCGCAGGGAAAAAATCTCCACCCGCTGGGCCCCGAATGGGGCAGTCCCGCGGGGATCCCCACTCACGGGTGCAAATTGACATCCCTAGGCTTGGTGGCCCCACACACATACACACCGGGGAGGGGGATGAGGAACATTGTAGGTTTGAACTCACGCTCCAATAAATGTCCTGCAACACGCTGACCAAACATGTTTTTCTTTACTCTACACAGTCAAATAAAAGGGAGTTTAATTTCTATATACTGACAGTGTAAAAATATTTTACACATTTGCCCACCATTGTATTGTCATCTCATCCAATGAGTTTAAAAACACATGACTTGTCAAACTCATTAAATGATATGGCAACGCATCATTGGATATATGTGTAAAAAAAAAAATTACACTCACAGTGCATATAAATTAAATCCAATAAAAGCAAGAAAAGTTTTATCCCTCTTTCCTACCATTTTTTCTATTACTTAGTAAATACAAAGTTATTTCATGTTTTTTTTTTTGTCCTTCCACTTTCCTACCTTCTACTTTCATTGCTTTTATTTTCTTTTTAAAACCAAGCAGTGTAAGAGTTAGTTTGGATAAACTTGTTAGCAAGCACTTATAAAAAAATGCTAAAAGAATCTTATAATAATTATGAGTATTTTAAACAATAGTTTCTCGTTTGGTCAAAAAAAAAAATAGTTTCTCGTAAACTTCCCAGCAAGTATTTTATATGTATTTCCCAGAAACTTAAAATTTATTTTTTAATAATTAGTTTAATTAATAAAAATCATTTGAATATAAGTAAATATAAATTAAAATACACACAATGCTAATTATTGTAATGATGATCTACACCACATTTTCTTTACATTTGTCTCGATTACTTTTTTTTTTTTGAATTTTAAAATTAAATAAACGAGTATCACATACATTACACGAGCATTTTTATAAAATAGCTACTCAATTTTTTGTGATTAATCATAGTATAAGAAATAAAAATACTAATAAGAGGCAATCAAATGTGAACATAACAGAACATAAGTGTAAGAGATAAAAATACTAATAATTTCATTTTCTAAATAAGTTTATTTTGTGGCAAAAAAATAGCATAATATTTAAGCTGTCAAAATTTACACATGGGACTATTGAGTAGTACACTACAAGCCATCAAGCAGCGTAAAAATTTAAATAAAAACTATACTTACATAGATAAAAAAAAATTGAAAAATTAATTGACGCGCCAAAGAGAAGGGAAACCGCACATGCACCATGCGCATGCAACCAAGAACAAAAATATTAACCATGCAAGCACAATCAACATTTTTTTAAGCAAAATTGGCATGCAAAAGCATCACTGTGGAACCTGACATCCCAACTAAGTTGGCACCCCAGAAACCACCAATCATCTGCAACACACCAAAAATTTTATTAATAAGACAAAAAAGATGGAAAAGCAACAAGAGACATGGGGGACATAAGCAGCATACAAAGACATGCAACAACACAATACACTCAACTAGCAGCAGTAGTGCACAATATACAACGCATACGAGTGCCACCTGCCCCGCCCCGGTCTCTTCATCGTCATCACCATTATCATCCACGAAACCATTGTAAACATCATATGTTTCTGCCTCTTGGGAAGTGGCTCCAATATCCTTCTTGCGACTATTAGTGTAGGAAGAATCCATAAGACAAGTTGTGTGATAAGCATGACAGCAAAAGAAAACAATGACCGATACATTCTGTATAGAAAAGGGGTCAAAACATATACAACATCTTCCACCACCCCTAGTCTTTGACTTCAGTTCCATGGTTCTCAGACTAGGGGATTTCTCGAACACATGAGAAGCATGAGTATCACTCCTTTTGGCTCGTGGCTCGTCTTCTTCATCACTTAGATAAACTCCATGCTTTGCCTCTTTGTACTACTTAACTAATAAGTTGACACAGTCCGCCTATTTTAATGACAGCAAATCAGGGTATCTTAATGCATCAAATTGATCAGATTAAAAGTTTCCCTTTTACTAAAGAAAGGGTGAGGAACCCATGTCTAAGTGATGTTTCAGTCCTGTAATCAGTGACAATTTTAACAAGTCGATCCCTGAGCCTGTAGAAAAGCAGGTAGAGAGATTACTCGTATAGAGAAAAACACAACAGAGAAAAACACAACGCCAAGGATTACAGAATATAGCTGGAATTGGGAAGCCAGAATGATCAAACAATATGAGCAATCAGATAATATTCAAAACAAGATAGAATGATATGTCCTTCTCCTTCCAAATGAAATCAACAACCCAAATACTAATAATTAAGTCCTTGCATATGTTTTAAGATTGGAGACTTAATGTAATATCTATGAAGTAATATTCATTACTTACCGAGGTATTTCCATCCCGTTGGGAACCTTGTTTACAACGTAGAGTGTTAGGAAACTACGCAAAATTTCCCCATAGTCAGATTAGTGGAAAAGCAAAAATAAATGCGGAAGCACACACAAAAATTGATAACGGAGTTCGGCCAATAATGCCTACGTCTCCGGGCTGCTGCAGACCTTATATTGAAAAAGGAAATACACACTGTGTTTACAAACACTCACACTCTCTCGCAAAACCCACAACCCAATTACACCCAAAGAAATATTTCTCTCTAAAAATTTCTCACAAAAAATTCTCTCAGTGGAATTTTCTCTCTGTTGGAACTCACAAGCCACAACCTCTCAATGTTAGAATATTTTCCTCTCCAACAGATGGCTCTTATTTATAGAAGGATGAAGCTCAACAACCATTGCCTCACCAACCAAAACAATTCAATTTTCAACCTTCAACTTTCAACTTTCAACATTCAACTTTGCACAAAGTTGAATTTTCCCATTTGTTGAAAAGCAAAACATTTGGCAGGACAAAAAAAATTGGGTAGGTTGGGGAGGTTTTCTTTGACCAACAATCTCCCACTTGAAGACTGATTTCAATCGGTCTTCACACCTAAATCAATGCTGACCTTCTGCAGTGCATTACTCAGCGAGCCAAGCGAAGTTGAGCACAACTTGATTTGTCGATAGTCACCACCTTTGTCAACATATCTGCTGGGTTCTTACTTCCTTGAATCTTCTTCAACATTAACACCTCATCCTCAGCGAGATCGATGAAGTGATAACGAAGACCAATATGCTTTGTTCGAGTGAAATGCTTTGAATTCTTTGCGGATGTATCGCACTCGACTATCAGCATGCAAAACACTCTTCTCTGTGTGAAACCCAACTCATTAACAATCCCTGAAGCCATATCAATTCTTTCTTTGGCTTACATTCGCTACATACTCGGCCTGCGTAGTGGATAAAGCAACAATCTTACGTATCCGCGACATCCAACTAATTTGTAGTACCAGCGGTGAATACATAACGGTGGTACTTCTTCGATGATCAACTTCACCTCCAAAGTGCGCATCTACGTGGCCTTGTACTTGCAATTCTCCTTTACCAAAGTACATACACTTCTCTGTAGTGCCTCGTAGATACCTCAAAATCCATTTCATCGCTTCCCAATGAGTTTTACTGGATTTGACATAAACACGCTAACTACTCCCATCGCATGGCCAATGTCCGGCCTCGCATGCACCATTGCATACATCAAACTTCCAATGGTGAAGCATCACGGAATCCTAGCCATGTATTCTCTTTCTTCCTCAAATGCGAGGTGACTGTTCCTTGGATAGGCGAAAATGACTGGCCAAAGGTGTGCTAATCGGTTTGGCGTTGCCCATGTTGAATCTTTGCAAAACTCGGTTGATGTACTCCGCCTGAGATAACTGCAAAATTCCTCTTTGCCTATCTCTTGTGATTTGCATTCCAAGGATCTTCTTTCTTTGGACCCAAGTCCTTCATGTCAAATTCTTTTGACAATTTGCATCTTCAAGTTTACGATCTCGTCCATATCCGAACTCGCTACTAACATATCATCGACATAAAGTAACAAAATGATATAATTGGACTTATATCTCTTGAAGAAACAACGATGGTCGGAGTTGCAGACGGAAACCTTCCTTGTGCATGAAGCTATCAAACTTCTTGTACCACTTTGTCTCGGAGGTTGTTTCGTGCCATACAAGCTCTTCTTTAATCTGCACACCATATTTTCATTGCCTTTCTCCGAGAAGCCTTGAGGTTGGTGCATGTAGATCTCCTCATCTAAGTCTCAGTGAAGAAACGCAGTCTTCACGTCTAATCGCCAAGATAGAGCTCTTACCGGCAAAAATACTTAACACGGACACGATAGTATTGAAGCTTCACAAGCTGGAGCAAAAATTTGGTGTAGTCAACTCCTTCCTTTTCTTTGGAATCCTTTAACGACTAGTCGGGCTTTGTATCTCTTGGAGCCATCATTTTCCTCCTTCACCCGATACACCCATTTGTTGTGAAGTGCCTTCTTTCCCATGGGTAACTCGGCTAGTTCCCATGTTTGATTGGAGATCAAAGACTTCATCTCATCTTTCATGGCAAGCTCCCACTGGCGGCATCTGCGATCGACATGCTTCGCATAATCTTGAGCTCCTCCATCCCCAACAACATGTAGTCCATGTATCTCTGTTGGGCACGGGAACTCGAGAAGATCTTCTCACTGCCAATTTGGAGTAGGAGGCTACGGTGCATCGATTCTTTGTTCTATTGATTCCTCCGATTGAGGATTCTCAAACATAGGACTTTACGGGACATCGCCCACCTCTGCATACACCGCCCACTCGTTACGAGTTCTTTGGCATTTGTGCTATGCACGCCCTTGTACATCACTCTTTCATTGAAGATCACATCTCTACTGCGGATCGCCTTTTTGTTTTCATCATCCCAAAGGCGGTAGCCAAACTCATCTTCACTATAACCAATGAAAGTGCACTTCTTTGATTTGGGATCAAGCTTATTCTGCCTTGATCAGCGATATGCACATATGCTACGCAAGCGAAAACTCTAAGATGTGAGAGTTTTACCTCTTTTCCGCTCCATACCTCTTACGGTGATACATTGCTCCAATGGTACCGATGGACCTCGGTTGATCAAGTAATTCTTTGTGTTGATCGCTACGCCCGTAATCGCTTTGCAGAAGCCTGACTGCACCCGCAAGCTTCTGGCTCTCTCTGTCAACGTTCGATTCATACGCTCAGCTACACCATTGTGTTGAGGCGTACCTGGCACGGTTCTTTCCATTCTGATCTCGTGCTCATAGCAGAACTTCTTGAATCTGGTGTCTTCATATTCACCACCATTGTCGGTTCTGAGCTTTTTGATCTTCAATCCTGTCTCGTTTTCTACCATGGCTTTCCACATCTTGAAAGCCTCGAATACTTCAGACTTATGTTTCAGAAAGTATACCCATACCTTCCTAGAGTGATCATCGATAAAAGTCATGAAGTATTGCTTCCCACTGATGGATGAGACAGTCGTTGGACCCCAAACATCAGAGTGAACAAGCTCGAGTTTCTCTTTCTTTGGGGTTCTTCCACTTGTCTGAAAGCTAACTCTTTTCCGCTTTCCAAGTATGCAGTCTTCACACATGTCAATTTCTACTGACTGAAGACCTGGCAATTTGCCCTTCGAGTGTATGATCTTCATCCCTTTTTCACTCATATGGCCTAGTCTCTGGTGCCATAGATTGGGACTATCATTTGCTGCAACTATAATCAAATGGCATGCTCCTGCTGTCTTATAAAGAGTACCACTCTTTTTGCCGCGAGCAATTGTCATTGCACCCTTTGAAATCTTCCAATGATCGCCGTGGAAGACTGTTGTAGGCGAATCCATCGCCAACCGCCTCACGAGATTAAGTTCTTCGTCAGGTCGGGAATATGTCTGACATTTTTCAATTCTCATACAGACCCGTTCAACTTAATCTTCACTACACCTTTGCCAACAATCTCACAAGACTGTTCATTACCAAGGTAAACTTTAGCAAGGTTTCCGGGTACATAATTCTCGAAGTATTCTCTCTGCGAAGTGGCATGAAAAGATGCTCCAGAGTCTAACACCCAAGACTCTTCCTTGCTCTCCAAAGAGCATATCAACGCGTCACCTCCTCCTGAGGTGGAAGCAACATTTGTCTCGTCCTTCGCCTCCTGGTTCTTCGGTGCACTCCTGCACTGATTTTTGTAGTGCCCGGTCTTCCCGTAATTCCAACACTCGATAATCTTCGAGTTGGAGTTTTGAGAACTATGATGATTTCTGGATTTGGACCGCCTGCCCTTTGATTTGCCACGTCCATTTCCTCTGGTTGAATTTCTTCCCCTTGACTCTGTATGCAATACTGAAGAGGATGAAGATTCAACCGACTCTCTCCGTCGGATCTCTTCACGAGAACGGATCACGAACATCGTCGATTTCAACTTATTGTTTCCCGTTGAGCTACTCACAGCTGTGACAGTAGCATTCCAACTCTCTGGAAGAGAAGACAAAAGTATCAATGCTCGTACCTCATCATCAAATTCGATTCCAACTGAACTCAACTGGGTTGTGACTATGTTGAGTTCATTGAGATGTTGTGCCACCGATGCACCTTCCGTCATCCGCAAGTTAAACAACCGCCTCATCAAATGAACTTTGTTTGAGGCCGACGGCTTTTCGTACATGTTGGAAAGAGCCTTCATAAGATCCGCCGTGGTCTTTTCTTTTGCAATGTTGAACGCAACATTACGGGATAACGTCAACCAGATAACGCCGATGGCTTGTCTATCGAGAAGGATCCATTCATCTTCCTTCATCTCCGCTGGTTTCTTTCCTGTGAGAGGTTGATACAACTTTTACGTCTGAGATAATCCTCGATCTGCATCTTCCAAAAGCCAAAGTCCGCACCGTCGAACTTTTCAATTTTCACCTTTCCTTCGTCTGCGGCCATCACTCCCACTCGAGTCTGACTTCTCAGGATCGTTTCTGACAATTTTTGCTAACCACCGTGCTTTTAGAACACCTCCGTGGACAAATTGGTAGCGCCGACCAATTTCACTATTCACGAAAAATTTTACCAGTTGTTAGGAAACTACGCAAAATTTCCCCATAGTCAGATTAGTGGAAAAGCAAAAATAAATGCGGAAGCACACACAAAAATTGATAACGGAGTTCGGCCAATAATGCCTACGTCCTCAGAATTGCTGCCGGACCTTATATTGAAAAAGGAAATACACACTGTGTTTACAAACACTCACACTCTCTCGCAAAACCCACAACCCAATTACACCCAAAGAAATATTTCTCTCTAAAAATTTCTCACAAAAAATTCTCTCAGTGGAATTTTCTCTCTGTTGGAACTCACAAGCCACAACCTCTCAATGTTAGAATATTTTCCTCTCCAACAGATGGCTCTTATTTATAGAAGGATGAAGCTCAACAACCATTGCCTCACCAACCAAAACAATTCAACCTTCAACCTTCAACTTTCAACTTTCAACATTCAACTTTGCACAAAGTTGAATTTACCCATTTGTTGAAAAGCAAAACATTTGGCAGGACAAAAAAAATTGGGTAGGTTGGGGAGGTTTTCTTTGACCAACATAGAGGGGGTCAAGGTTTCCAACTGTGTGCTCCAACAGTATCCCTACCTGTCAATTACAAGTATCAATCTTAAAACCAGGTTGAGAAAAGGCAGGTATACAAAATAACTGAATACTAGGTATATTTGTTTCTGTTTCAGCATTTTTGTTTGTGTTATAAGGAGAGCATCTGGAAATGCATACATTGGCAAAAAAAACATTTCACTTTAAATGCACAATGCGATCATCCTCAAGTATGGCCATTGGCCACACTTATGTCTCAGCATCTTCAAAATAAAAAAGGAAGGGGGTGGAGGGGGTTTCTTCAAAACCAGGCAATCCCACCGGAAAGATCCCTCCCCCCCCCCAAAAAAAACAAAAAAAAAAGAACCTAACGTAAGAAAGGGTCAGTGATAGAACACCAATTGATAAATTGGTGATTATCGTCATTGTATCACACAATCCATACACATTAGAGCAAATAATTGCTATCCAAAAGTCGTATGACTCCTACAGAGTATTCTCTGTCTTAACAAAATAACAACACACCACTACAGCGTATATTTCTAATAGGTCAATACATTACTGCCAATAACTGCCATCATGGCAGCTATTTCTGTCCTGCATGCTTTCTCCTAGAAAAAAATTCCAAATGGGTGGTTTAGTTGGGTTGTAGGCTAATGGATCATCATCCGATCTATTTGACTCTTGGTTCCCATCAGTAAGACAAGAGAAGATGGGGTGCAGGCATGTCACAATCCTTGCGGATAATAATATTCATTATTGCATGAGACAGAGAAAATAGGGATGCTCAGCCTTCAGACATTGTGATGCTGAAGTAGCAAGCAACCATTGTCATGAAAAGGATGTCAGTTAGTATGAGACGCAATATTGGTCACGCAGTTCGGCCAATCTTTGCCTACGTCTGCGACTACAGAGTAGCCGTAGTTCCGTTTTATTGATTGTCTTTTTCCCCCTTGAGTACAAACACTAATGAGTTTAAATAGGCTATTCTATGCGTAAACCTAACGGGCCTGGGCCGAATACATATATAAATAAATCTACTATTTACAAACTTCCTTATTCCTTATTCACATCCCCCCTCAAATTGTTGCGGGTCATCAAGGAGCATCAATTTGCCAACAAGAAACTGATGGCGTGGACGAGGAACACTTTTGGTCAAAATATCTGCAACTTGAAATTGAGTATTGATGAGGGATGGATATAACATGATTATCATAGGCTTCACGAATAGCATGACAATCAACTTCAATATGCTTAGTACGCTCATGAAAAACCGGATTTGCAACAATCTGAATGGCACTTGTATTGTCAGCATAGAGAGATGTCGGTTCGGTTTGAGGAAATCCAAGTTCACCCAAAAGACCAAGAAGCCAAAGTATTTCGGAGCATGCCGTAGACATAGCACGATACTCGATTCAGTTGAGGACTTAGAGACTCTTGCTTGCTTCTTACTTTTCCATGAGATCAACGAAGAACCAAGAAACACGCACCAACCAGTGACAGAGCGGCGAGTGTCAGGACACCCAGCCCAATCAGCATCACTGTAGGCAATCAACTTAAGAGGGGTCCCACTAGGAAAGAATAAGCCCCGTTGAGAGGTACCTTTCAAGTAGCGAATTATCTGACGAACCGCCAAGTGAAGATGGCGAGGAGAATGCATGAATCGACTTACTTGCTTTGAGCGACAAGCGAAATGTCGGGTCGAGTAATGGTCAAGTAGTTAAGACTACCCACTTTGTCGATACAATAAAGGATCGGTCAAAAGTTCACCCTCGTCACGGTGGTATTTAACATTAACTTCAAGAGGAGTATCCACAGGATTAGCGGATTGGAGGCCAGCCATAGCAATAAGGTCTGTGGCATACTTATGCCGATGAAGAAATATACCCTTAGAGGTACAATGAACCTCGAGTCCCAGAAAATAATGTAAAAGACCAAGGTCTTTCATTTGAAATGAGGCTTGAAGCTTTTGTTTAACTTCCTGTATAGATGCTGCATCAGAACCAATAATGATCATATCATCAACATAAAGAAGGAGCAGAACAATGCCCGTAGATGTGCGGTGAATGAACAAAGACGAATCATACTGACTTTGAGTAAAAGAGAACCCAAGTAGAGTGGAACGGAATTTCTCATACCATGCTCTAGGCGCCTGTTTCAAACCATATAAAGAGCATTTGAGCTTGCACACCCCGCAGATGAAGAGAATAGGCCCTGAGGAGTCATATAAATATCTTGATCAGGTTGCCATGAAGAAATGCATTCTTCACGTCCATTTGGTGGAGAGACCACCCATGAGAAGCGACTATAGAGAGCACCATTCTAACGATAGTCATTTTAGCAAGCTGGTGCAAATGTCTCATCATAATCAATGCCATATTCACCTTGTTGCCTAAAGCAACCAATCGAACCTTATGCAGATTGAGAGATCCATCAATTTAGTTTCACGAGAATACACCCATTCTGACCTATGGGTTTGATATCGGGAGGGCAAGGAACAATATCCCAAGTAAAATTGTCTGAAGGGCTGGAGTTCCTCATTCATAGCATTTACCCAACACACATCTTTAACGACTGCGAGTAACAAGTAGGAATAGATATGCGGATAAGCTTGATTAAAGCGGTATGTGAGGAATCGAGCACATGCTGGTGAATATCTATCAGTGCTCGAGGCGTTCTACTAGAGCAGCGAGTAGTGCCGATGCAGGATCGAGGATCGGTGGCGGGTCGACATCGGAAGGGCAAGTGGGAACACAATACATCGCGTTATGCGGCATATACAAGACCTGGTTTGAAACGTTCTATAGATGGAGACAAAGTAGAAAAATGGGGAAGTATAGCAATATCGGTCGGACCAGAGTAGGGCAAGGAAACATAAGCGATGATCAAAAAATGTCACATTCCTAGAAATGCTAAAACGATGGTTAGAGACATCATAACACACAAAACCCTTATGAGAATGACTATACCCCATAAATGCACATTGAATGATTGTACCCAAGCTTATGTCTTTCAGTGGATGGTAGGTGAACAAAACAAACACACCCAAAAGTATGTAAACTACTATAATCAGGCTGAGTTTTAAAAAGACAAAAATAAGGAGAATCAAACTCAATCACTGTGGAAGGAAGACGGTTGATCAAAAAAACAGTTGTGGAAAGAGCCTCTACCCAAAATCTGGATGGAACAGAAGCCTGGAGAAGTAAGGTACGTGTCACATCCAACAAGTGACGATTCTTACGTTCTGAAACACCATTTTGCTGAGGGGTATTGGGACAAGATCGTTGATACAATACACCTTTTTGCTGTAAGAACTCCTGAAACTCATAAGACATATATTCACCACCAGAATCAGACCAAAGAATTTTAATACTGGTTTGAAAATGATTTTCAACATACATCAGAAATTTCTTAAACATAGAAAACACTTCAGATTTAGATTTAAGAAAATAAATCCAAGTAAAACGACTACAATCATCGATAAAGGTGACAAAATATTTATAGTGAGCATGAGAAGCTACAGGTGAGATTCCCCAAACATCACTATGAATTATCTCAAAACAAGTAGAAGCACGATGAGCACCAGACGGAAAAGGAAGTGTTTTGCTTTTAGCTAATTTGCAAACAGAACATGAAATACAGGCACTAGAATCCATAGGTTTAGTACCTAACAAACCAATCTTAAATAAGTGAGACAAAACAACAGAGTTTGGATGGCCCAATTTCCTATGCCAATCCTCACATGAATTCAAAACAGTATTACACGTAAGAGATAAATGACTAGAAATAGACTGGAGCGGAAACAATCTTCCCACTTTAGGCCCCTTCGCGATCACCTTCCCCGACACCTGTTCCTGCACAAAACAACCAAAGACGAAAGATTAACATCACAACCGTCATCCACTAATTGTCCAAAGAGACAATAAATTGGAAGCAAGTCCAGGTGCTACAAGCACATTTCGAAACTTAGAGTTGATGTCACCAACATGAGTTATAGGAATGGTACTCCCGTCAGCAATTTGAATTTTATGATTGCCATTGTAAGGATTTAAATTGTGCAAGTGTTCAGGAGAACCCGTCATGTGATTCGATGCACCAGAGTCAAGTAACCATAGACGAGAAATGAAAGAGGACTTACCAGTAATGCCCAAGGCTGAAAGAGCAGAAAGTACCATTTGTTGAATCAATTCAGGCTGAAGAGCACCACCATCAGATGCACCACTGGTGGAAGGACCAGCTGCAGAGCTAGTAGTGGCATGGAATGCCTGCACCGGACGCTTAGTCGGTCGTGGAGGACGCGTAGGACAGGCAGAGATGATATGACCCTGCTGCTTGCAGTAATTGCAAAATTTCTTGGGACAACTACGAGCAACATGTCCAAATTGTTTGCAAGAGAAGCATTGAGTCTGTCGCATATCACGGCCTTGGCCTCTATTTTGCGCGGCATATGCAACCGTCATAGGTTCAGAAAGGACGGGATCATGAGACATGGTTCCTTGAGTATGGAGACGTTGTTCTTCCCTGAGCAGTTCACCAACACAGATATCCAAGGAAGGAACAAGGTTCCTATTCAGCAGAGCACCGCGAACAGCCTCAAACTCCGGGCGAAGTTTCATGAGAAATTGATCTCGTTTACTAGTATCATAAACATCTTTGGCGGTAAAGTGGCGGCAGGAGCGGCGGCATATATAATAGCAGAGTGTTCTGTCCACAAATTCAGAAAACCAGAATAATATTCTTGAATTGACAAATTACCTTGTTTGTAATTAGCAATTTTTAGTTCCAATTGGAAACGCTTGGCCGTATTGTCCTGGTTGTAAATACGCTGCAAGTAATTCCACATTTCTTGGCTTGATTGAAAAAGATCGCAAATTGTTGATCATCTGAGGATCAATAGTACTAAGGATCCAAGAAATAATTTGAACATCTTTCACTTCCCACGCATCTAAGGCAGTTTTGTCTTCCGGTGCCTTAGAAACCCCATCAATGTGACTCCATAATCCTTTCCCTTTGACATACATCTTGAACTGAAATTCCCAAGCAGCATAATTCTTACCGGTAAAACGAACACAAAAAATATCCCTTTCTTTCTCTGAAGCCATTTAAAAAATTATTAAAAGTATCAATGGGACCAACAGCGACAAAATCCACAAGGAACACATAGCCAAACAAATGACAAGCCACGATCAACACAGCCCAGCCAAACAACACGTTGCCACGATCAGGACCAACAAAACGCGATAAATCAATGAGACTTAACGCAAGGAACCACGTAAAAAAAACGTACCAATGAGAAGTAGGAAATCTCAACCGAACCAACAACCACGAAACCCACGGAATTCGTCTGCGGAGGTCGCAAACCAGAACGAGGAAGACCAAATCAAACACGAATCACGTCACAAAACAGAGACGAAATCACGTCTCAAGCAGAGAACCAGAGGAGAAGCCGAGATCGAGAACGAAGGGAAACCGAGAATCACGTCTCAAGGAGAGAACAGAGACGCGAGCAGAGAGCGAGAGTTAGGCGTGAACCAGGTTGCGAACCCAGAGGAGAAGCCGAGGAGCAGAACTAGGTCACGAACGCCAGGCCAAGAACATAGAAGCAGAATCCCAGGTAACTAGTCTGATACCATGTCAGTTAGTATGAGACGCAATATTGGTCATGTAGTTCGGCCAATCTTTGCCTACGTCTGTGACTACAGAGTAGCTGTAGTTCCGTTTTATTGATTGTCTTTTCCCCCCTTGAGTACAAACACTAATGAGTTTAAATAGGCTATTCTATGCGTAAACCTAACGGGCCTGGGCCGAATACATATATAAATAAATCTACTATTTACAAACTTCCTTATTCCTTATTCACAAAGGATGGCATAGATGAGTGGCCGGTGATCGAAGTTGGATAAGTGGCCCAGGGAAGACGCTTGAAATGAAGGTAAAAACACATAAGAAGAAATTAGACCGCTCAAAATGGTTGAGATATATGTAAAAATTGCAAATAAAATTGGTCTAAATTTGGGAAAAGTAAAAAGAAAACAAACTCAGAACATCCAAAAGGTGTTCCAGGTTTCGGTTTCCAAGATCGTTGATTTGTTATTAGTCCTTAAAATATGGAATAGGAACCAACACCAAAACAGTTTTCTTTTTTTCTTTTTTTTTCTTTTTTTTTCAAAAAATAAGTAATCAAACAGGCTTGGTTTTTAAATACATAATTAGTTATGAAGATACACCATTTCAGGTTTGTGAAGGCATTGCTTGATTAGTTCTTCCCAAAGTTCATCATCATGCTGCATGGTTACAAACTCCACAGCCTGCACAAAATTATGACCAATTCAAACTCGACATAAAATCCGTGAGGTTCTGATTCAAGATTTACAAGTCAGTCAAGATCAAAAGCCACTTCTAATTGAAAAAAATAAAATACCTCCTCTATGTCCCCTAATTTATTTATAATAACAGCTAGAGCTTGTTTTGAGTTTCCCATCCTTCCAAGGATGAAGACTTGCTCTCTCATTAGGTCTCTATTAATGCAAATTTCGTAAGCCTGAAATACAATTTGGAGAATTTGGTTCAAAGGTATACAAATATACAACTATCAAAGTCGTTGGTTGATCTCAAACCTTCTCAAGGGTATAGTGTTGACTGCTTCGTAAAAAAGGTAGCAGCATCTTTGGATCATAGTCTGCATAGAGTTCTACCTATTCAGTAGACAAAAAGATGATATTAGCCGAGGTAAAAACATTAAATCTCAAGCAGCGCATGAAGTTAGATTTATACAAAGTCAGCCTTGACAGAAAAGGAAATAAACTAATGCCGGATCCCATGATTCATTGGATTTCGTACTTGACTAGAAAATACAATTAAACGAGTCTAATTCTAGGGATGCAATCTGTTAAGGGCAGGATCAGATCATGGTTTTCCACAAAAACACATATCAGACCATAGATAGATACTTCATATACGTATGGTAACTAAAAGTTATCAACTCATATTTGGCGCCTTACAGCGTAGTCTTTAGTCAATGAATCTCTGCTAGGCTTTTCAATATTTGTTGTTGCTTTCACTTATCATGGCTATTTGACCAATGAGATTGTTTTTTAATTGTTTAAGGATAAACAAAATGTTTGTTCTTTCGACTTGAATCTAATACACGGTATTCAACCTCACCTAGTGGGAAAAGGCTTAATTGTTGTTGTTGACTTCTTGTTGTTGTTGTTGTTGTTGTTGTTGTTGTTCTTCTTCTTCTTCTTCTTCTTTAGACTTGAATCTAAATAACACGCGCGCGCGCGCACACACATATAAGGGTAACAAAATCAATTCCTAAGCCTTAGGGATTAGGACCAGCTAACTAAGGAAACTATGATTAGAATTGACTAAAGAAACTAGGAAAGAATAATATCTCAACACTCTCCCTCGGGCTGGAGCATATCCATCATATGCATCCAGCTCGGTACATATGCATGCTATCCTAGGATCCCGTAAAGATTTAGTAAGTAAAGATATTGGCAAGCCGATCCTTGGAGAAAACAGAGGAGGTTTTGATTATGCCGAAAAGGATCTTTTCTCTGATCAAATGACAATAAACTTCTATATGCTTTCTCCCCTCATGAAAAATTGGATTGGAGGAGAGGTGAGAAGTTGATTGGTTATGATACACTAGATCCATAGGAGTGACCTTGCAGAACCACAACTCTTAAAATAAATGCTTTAGCCACAAGAGCTCACATGTGGTGTGAGTCATAACTTGATACTTAGATTTTGTCCTTGGCCTGGCAACAACACTTTACCTTTTACTCTTCCACAAGACAATATTTATGCCTAGAAAAACACAATAACCCAAGGTGGACGCGTGATGGCTTCTCTAGCAATGACGCTCAAAGAGAAGGCCGATTGGTGGTCTCTCAAACAAACTGCACACCTGATGACGATAAAAGACAAGGTTGGCCTCCTTGACAGTGGTTGACACAAAACTAGGATCCATAGACCAGAAAGCTCTAGTACGAACTTGAATCTAAATAGTGAATATTTTTGTGTGTATGACATGGATAATTTGTACAATATTTATATACAAGGTTAACAAAATCGATCCAAAAGTTTAGGGATTAGGATCAGCTAACCAAGGAAACTATTATTAGAATTAGCTAAAAAAGGAAACTGGGAAAGAATAACATACAACATAATCAAATCTGAACAATATCTCAACATTTAGAAATAAACTAATCATTAGGAGATGGCCTTCATAGAAGTCATGAAAAAGCAGAAGAAACTATTTTGTGAAGGATGCAAAAGTAAAGATTTATGTAGATTCAACATCTTAGAGCAAGGCTACAAAGTAGTATGCACAGGATTAAATATCTAGGTATTTATTATTTAGTCAATCAAGGTGACAAGGCCTTGGATGATAGTTTGGGCCAGGATGAAGGAATGGGCTGTGATGATGTTTCAGCAACTGAAAAAGGGAAACCAAAAATATGGAGTGTGTATGAGAGAAGAAATAAGAAACAATGAGTGAATGCTGAGGTGGCAGAAAGAGAAAGGGTGTGATGGGTGTGTTGATTTTCTGTTATAGGGAGAGAGTGTGTAGGGAGTGAGGTATCATGTGTGATCATTTGTTTTTGAGGCAGTGAGAAGATATTCTCTCTGAGTGAGGAGCATCGCTCTGTGGGGTAGTAGGGATATTCCATCCCTCTATCAGTTTTATTCAATCAAATACCTAATACACATTTTGCATCATTGTTCTTATTTGATTTGTTGATAATTTCTGCTTGCTGTGTTTGATTTTTGTTTACTGTGTTTGAGGAACCCATCAATTTGGTCCGACCTGCCACTGATCCACGCTAAAGGTGTTTCGGATGCCACCAAAGAAGATGGATGCTAAGATCGCTACCATAGAACAAGAACTGACGTCAATCAAATCCACCTTTGCTGAGAAATTCGCAGAGTTGCGACTTCAGGCCAAAGAAGACCAGGATCGTCTTGTCTCTCTCATCACTCAGAGCCGAGACAATGACGACAGTACCAAATCTTCGAGGCATTATGATTCAGATGCTGAGACGCACAAGCTCCTGCAGAAGTTGAAAGGAGAAGCGCTTGATGAGTTTCGACAGTCCGTCAAGAAGGTTGAGCTGCCTCTGTTTTCCGGCGACGATTTGGCGGGCTGGATTGCTCGCGCGGAGGTCTACTTTAGGGTTCAGGACACGAGCCCAGAGATTAAGGTGAGTCTCGCGCAACTCTGTATGGAAGGACCGACTATTCATTTCTTTAAGGCGTTAATTGATGAGGATTCAGATCTCACTTGGGAAGGGTTGAAGGATGCCCTTCTGGAACGCTACGGAGGTATCGGCGAAGGTAATTTGTTCGAACAGCTTGCCTCCATACGTCAAGATGGTAGTATTGATGAGTATATCTTGGCGTTTGAAAAGCTTGCTTCCCAGGTGGGTAAAATCCCAGATGCCCAGTACGCTGGGTACTTCATCCATGGCCTCCGCCATGGCGTTCGAGGACGAGTTCGCAGCATGACGATGGTGGGTTCAGTCTCTCGCACGTGTTTACTTAACATAGCACGTGCCGTGGACATTGAGTTTCAGGAGAAACAAGAGGGATGGGCCGGTTCTCGCAACTTTGGGCCTAGGGTTCAATCCGGGTCAGCGAATCACACCCGCTCCAACTCTGCACATGGTTCTGGGCCTAATCTTGCGGGTAAGGGCCAACACAATTGTAAATCTGGTATACAACCTAAGAAGGGGGGTGAATTAGGTTGAACGATTTTCGAGTGACTTTTAGAGATTTTTCGTTCTTTTGTTTTATGGATAGATAGATGGAGTTTGATTGATAAACAAAAGTAAAAGGATAAGGAAGAAGATTGAGACACAAGAATTTATACTGGTTCCCCTAACCACTTGGGTACATCCAGTTCTTCTGACACCAGCAGAGCAATTCACTATGATAGAAATTCTTGTTACAAGCAAGCCTCACCCCAAGGCTCCCTAACAATCTCTATACAACAAGATAGCACCCCACTATCTTTTCAAACCAAAACCCAACACAAGGATGAGTTTAATAATTGTGAAGAATGGTAAAGCATATGGTATGTATCGGATCAATATCACTTTGTAACTCTACAACTTAGTCCTCAAGAACTTTTTCAGAATATGAAAATAGTATCTAAGTTCTAGGCAAGAAAGTTTTGAAGGTTTAGAACTTGTAAAATGATATTGAACTCTTATGATTGAAAGAATGAAAGTTGTGTTTGTTCTGATGTAAAAGAAAGGTATATATATAATTATCAGTTATTATGCGAAGCAAGGTGATCGTTTGGCAACTTTCCAGGACCAAAACACACCATTTGAAATCATAACGTTTGAGAAAATTTGATTTTGAAGCGGTGTGTCGATTACGTCGTTGTGTGTCGATTACATGTGTACGTTGAAAATCAGCTATTCAAAAATTTAGTTGATGTAATCGATTACACCTTTTAGATAATCGATTACATACACATCACCGAGACTTTAGGTAATCGATTACAGCTTTGAGGTAATCGATTACTGCAATAAAAAAAGTTTTTTCTTGAGATTTCAAAAGGATTGCTTCAACACTTAACTTTGAAAATAACTTAGATTAAGTTTTAAACTTAAGGAATGATTTGTTTGAGCACATCTAAGTTATATAATCACAGCTTGTAATATGTCAAAGATACAAACCATACTTACAGAGAATTGACAATACATAATTAAAGTCTCTGTAGAATCTTTGACTTGATCTATCGGAGGCTTTTCTTCTTTTTGATCAGCAATCTTGTTATCATCTAAACCCAGCCAAGTTTAAGAAGGAAATCTTCTTCACAACAATGACTGGGTATTCATCAAGGGAAGTAAGGATGGGTTGGAGAAGGGCAACAGTGGAACCAAACCCTCACAAGCTGAACCTCATGGCGAAACGCGAGGCGGCCCTGGTTTTCGCGACAGAGGCATTCGCCATGTTCCTCACCGTCTTTTCTTAGAACGACACCAAAAGGGTCTATGTTACAAATGTGGTGGTCCTTTTCACTCCCGCCATCGTTGCCCTGACCGTCAGCTGAGGGTGATGATCACTGAGGATGATGACGTTAAGGAAGCAGCAGCGGTTCAGGTGCTTAAGGCTGAGAGTGGGGACGAGACAAAGGGTGAGCTCAGTGTCATGAGTTTGAGACACTTGAGTAATATACCTACCAAAGTTTCCACTGACCCACGCACTATTAAACTGAAAGGTACTGTTGGAGGTGTTCCTTTGCTTGTTTTAGTTGATAGTGGTACTACTCACAATTTCATCTCCAAGAAATTGATGAGTGCCTTGGGTTTACCTATTGAGGAATCAGCTCCTCTACGAATCAAGCTAGGGGATGGCTATACGGTCAAAGCCCAGGGAGTTTGCAGAGGTCTTGTGTTGAATTTGGGCAGCATGAGAGCTCACATTGATGCTTGGTTATTCGATCTGGATGGTATTGATATAGTTCTTGGCATGTCTTGGTTGACTTCAATTGGCGGAATGTGGATTGATTGGGTGCACCAAGTGATGCAATTTCCTCTTAACAATCAATGGGTGGAGTTACGTGGTGAAGTTGGGGATGGAGTAGGGCAGCAGGCTCTCCAAAGTTTTTTGGGCAGACCTACACATGAGGTTGAGGGCTGTTTTCTATCTTGCTCTATCCAGAGCAGACAAGAGAGTTTGAATGACCACCAGAAGACGGAAATGCAACAGCTCCTCACTAAGTATCCTGCAGTTTTCAAAGAACCACATGGACTAACACCCAAGAGGAAGTTGGAGCATTCAATCCACTTGCTCAAGGGTCAAGGACCAGTCAGTGTGCGTCTTTATAGGTTTCCTCATCTCCATAAAAATGAGATTGAGAGACAAGTGGCTGAACTGTTGAATTCTAGTGTGATTAGGCAGAGTCAAAGTGCCTTCTCAAGTCCTGCTATCTTGGTCAAGAAGAAAGATGGGTCTTGGAGGATGTGCATAGACTATCGTGCTTTCAACAAGGTCACCATTCCTGATAAGTTCCCCATTTCGGTGATTGATGAACTTTTAGATGAATTATATGGCGCCCAATATTTCTCTAAGTTAGACCTTAAGTCCGGTTACCACGAAGTGAGGGTGAGAGAAGAGGATGTCCACAAGACGGCATTCCGGACTTATGAAGGCCATTATGAGTTTTTGGTCATGCCTTTTGGCCTAATGAATGCTCCGTCCACTTTTCAAGCTCTTATGAACGATGTTTTCAAAGATTTCCTCCGGCGGTTTGTTCTAGTTTTCTTTGACGATATCCTTGTATATAGTCCTTGTTGGGAGAGTCACTTAAAGAATTTGGCAACAGTGTTGCAAGTTTTACAAAGGCATAGCTTGGTGGTGAATGCAAAGAAGTGTTCTTTTGGCCAACAATCCGTGGAGTATTTAGGGCATGTGATATCAAAAGATGGCGTGGCAATGGATCCATCTAAATTTACTAGTGTGCTTGACTGGCCCGTGCCTAAGAATGTGAAAGGTGTCCGTGGTTTTCTTGGCCTCACGGGGTATTACCGGAAGTTTATTAAGGATTATGGCAAGCTAGCACGTCCTTTGACGGACCTTACCAAGAAGGATAATTTCAAATGGGGGGTTAAGGAGAATCAAGCCTTTGAGTTGCTCAAAGAAAAGGTGACATCGGCACCTGTTCTTGCTCTTCCAGATTTTGGGAAAGAGTTTGTTATAGAAAGTGATGCCTCTGGTAATGGTTTGGGAGCTATTTTAATGCAAGAGGGCAGGCCAATTGCTTATTTCAGTAAAGCCCTTAGTGACCGCAACTTGACCAAGTCCGCTTATGAGAAGGAGCTTATGGCAGTGGCCTTATCCATTCAGCACTGGAGGCCTTATTTAATTGGTAGAAAGTTCACGGTATGCACTGATCAAAAGAGTTTAAAGCAGCTCTTGATGCAATGCATTACAACTATGAATCAACAGAATTGGGCAGCTAAACTTTTGGGTTATCAGTTTGACATCTTGTACAAACCGGGTCCTGAAAACAAAGGTGCAGATGCCTTATCTAGATTGCATGACACTGTTGATTTGGCAACCCTTATACATACTCCTGAATGGCTTGGCAGCAAGGAGGTTGCAGCAGGGTCAACCCACATCCCCTGGTTTTTCTTATGTCAATGGTGTCCTCCTCTATGATAATCGGTTAGTGGTCTCTTCTTCATCTACTTGGATTCCTATTTTACTCAAGGAATTCCATTCCACTCCTCAAGGGGGCCATTCAGGTTTTCATCGCACTTGTAGACGGATAACTGCCAATTTATATTGGATTGGCATGAAGAAATCCATTCAACAGTTTGTACAGGAGTGTGATATTTGTCAACGACAGAAATATGTAGCTACTGCCCCAGGGGGTTTGCTCCAACCCTTTCCTATTCTAACACAAATTTGAGATGATCTTTCAATGGATTTTATCACTGGCCTTCCAAAATCCAAGGGGTTTGAGGTTATATTGGTAGTGGTGGATCGTTTGTCGAAATATAGCCACTTTGTGCCTCTTAAGCATCCCTACACCGCTCGGTCCCTTGCTGAAATCTTCACTAAGGAGATTGTTCGCTTACATGGAATTCCTTCTTCCATAGTAAGTGACCGTGATCCTATTTTTGTCAGCCATTTTTGGCGCGAGATGTTTAAGTTACAAGACACTCAGTTAAAGATGAGCACCGCCTACCATCCTCAAACAGATGGTCAGATGGAGGTAGTAAATCGTTGCTTGGAGACTTTCCTTCGGTGTTTTATTGCCGACCAAACCAAGACATGCGTTCTTTGGTTACCGTGGGCAGAGTTTTGGTACAACACGACCTTCCATGTGTCCACCGGTTCAACTCCATTTACTATTCTTTATGGATGGCAGCCTCCTACCATCATACGTTTTTTGCAAGGGGAAACGAAAGTGGAGGCAGTACAAAGAGACTTGCTTGATAGGGATGAGGCCCTGCGTCGATTCTGGCGGCGACTCTGGCCTTTCGAGCGAGAATGAAATCCAAAGCTGACCTCAAGAGGAAGGAGCGATCTTTTGATATTGGTGATTGGTTGTTCCTCAAATTGAGGCCACATGTTCAGAATTCGGTGCAGGTTTGAATCAATCCCAAATTAGCTCCTAGATATTATGGTCCGTTTGAAATTGTTGAGAAGATTGGGGCTGTGGCCTATCATCTTAATCTGCCGGCTGCAGCCAAGATCCATTCGGTTTTCCATGTGTCATTGTTGAAGAAAGCCATTGGACAGTACCGAGTTGAACAGGAGCTTCCCAAAGGTATGGAGTGTGATTTTGACAGTGAATGGCAACCTGCAGCAGTCCTTGCTGCAAGAGTTAGTCCTAAAGATGGAGCTCAGGTTAAGCAACTATTGATGCATTGGAAGGGCAAAGCGGCTGAAGAAGCTACATGGGAAGATGAAGTCACTATCCAACATCAATTCCCACACCTCAGACTTGAGGACAAGTCTAATTTTCAAGGGGGCGGCAGTGATAGGGCCTTGGATGATAGTTTGGGCCAGGATGAAGGAATGGGCTGTGATGATGTTTCAGCAACTAAAAAAGGGAAACCAAAAATATAGAGTGTATGAGAGAAGAAATAAGAAACAATGAGTGAATGCTGAGGTGGCAGAAAGAGAAAGGGTGTGATGGGTGTGTTGATTTTCTGTTATAGGGAGAGAGTGAGTGGGAAGTGAGGTATCATGTGTGATCATTTGTTTTTGAGGCAGTGAGAAGATATTCTCTCTGAGTGAGGAGCATCGCTCTGTGGGGTAGTAGGGATATTCCATCCCTCTATCAGTTTTATTCAATCAAATACCTAATACACATTTTGCATCATTGTTCTTATTTGCTTTGTTGATAATTTCTGCTTGCTGTGTTTGATTTTTGTTTACTGTGTTTGAGGAACCCATCACAAAGGGTCCTATATTTCCTTTTCAACTGACTTATGTTGTTTTTTAGAATATAATAAAACCAAGAGTTGTTGCTTACCAAGGATATTCTATCAGAAGAAACAAGGCAGCAATTACTTTGGGCCGAACTCATAACGGCAAACACATAGCTTTGATCAATTCTAAATATAAATATTGTATCGAATTACACCAAAGAACCCAGCACAAAGGGAGCTTGCAAAGGTTAAATAAGAGAAACAAATCCTACCTGCATATCATGAAAATCCTTCCCAGCATGTGGATTTACTTCAAATAATGAATGGAGATATAGATGTAAGAAATATCTGCAGTCACACGTAATATCAGCATCTAGAAGTTGCTTCACAACTTCAGGAGGACTTATTAAGTCCTTATTTTGAACTAAAAGAGGAACAGCACGCTTGCAATCAAGCATCATCAATAGGACAACCTGAACAAGCAGAGTAGACAAATAAGATACCCACATAAACAAATTTAAGGATACAGTATATTATTAAGAGAAGTGCTTTGGGTATCAAAGAATTACTATTTACTCGTTAAGCACCCAAAGCAAAGGTTATTAGTGATACAGATACATTGGCCTGCATCTAGAAGCCAGGCATGCACCACCACCAACCCCTCCATGTGCATGCACCACCACCAACCCCTCCATATGAAGACTCATCATTTTCAACTCAAAGCCACTATTGTTGACAACTTGCATTTTTATACAACTAGCATTCACATGTATTTTCTTTTGTATTACAACTTGATAGGTATCCGTACAAGAAAAAAGGTAAAAGGCAGTAGATTGAAAGAATTAGAGAAGAAAATGTGGTATGCTTCTTTAATCAGTAAAACAGCAAATGAAAAGATTACAGGAAAAGTGCAATTCCACGCCTGAGCTCGGCTCCACAGAGGTCGATTCTCTGCTCTAACCAACTAATGATTATTTTGCATACCTCACTCATGCCTCACGCACTCCCATATAACCATAATTCCCTTCTCACATGTCACCCCTCTTCTCTCTCTTCCACCTCATCATTCCCTCTCATTCTCTTTCCTCTTTCTCCTAACATACACTCTCCATTCCTTCGGTCCAGGAGGCTGCTGTGGTAGCAGCCCACTAGAGCCCAATGACTCAGTCCCATTCCTATCATTACCCACCCCTTGAAAGACAGACTTGTCCTCAAGTGCGAACTTAGGAAGCGGCTCCGTATGTTGAACTCCTCTTCCCATGAAGCCTCTTGTGATCTTTCCCTTCCATTGAACGATAATTGACTCTGATTCTCCATTCTTAGTGACAACGGCGTGGCGAGCGTAGCGAGGTTCTGTGGAGCGATTGCATCCCCTCCATGCCTTGAGGAAGCTCAAGTTCCACCCGATAATTTCAAGCTGACCTTCTTAAGCAAAGAGATGTGGAAAGCGGGGTGAATGCGTGCGACATCCGGCGGTGAACCACAGTATGCCTTTGCCCCACCTGTTCGAGAATTTTAAAGGGCCATAGAACCTAAGAGCAAGCTTGGGACTAATCCTAGCCCCATGGTCTGGCGGCCATGAGGCCAGCGACTTAAGGAACACCCATTCACCAATTTCAAAACTCAAATCCTTCCTCTTGCGGTCAGCATACCCCTTCATTTGGTTTTGAGCTCGGAGCAAATGGTACTTGAGTTGGCGTAAGGCTTCATCCCGGTCCATGAGTTCCCTCTGTACAGCCTCCATCTTAGTTTCCCCGGGTAAAAAACGACACAACACCGGAGGAGGCCGGCCATACACAATTTCAAAGGGAGTGGTGCCAGTAGACCCATGGTACGTCGTATTATACCAATACTCCGCCCAAGGCAACCAAAGGACCCAAGTTTTGGGCTGATCCGCAATAAAACATCGCAAGAAAGTCTCAAGGCAACGGTTAACCACTTCAGTCTGGCCGTCCGTTTGAGGGTGATAGGCCGTGCTCATCTTGAGACGTGTACCCTGGAGCTTGAACATTTCTTGCCAGAAATTACTGACAAAAATTGGGTCACGGTCACTGAGGATAGACGCTGGAATACCGTGAAGTCGCACCACTTCTTTAGTAAAAATTTCTGCCAGCGATCTAGCTGAATAAGGGTGCTTCAAAGGGATGAAATGACTGTATTTGGACAGCCTATCCACCACCACAAAAATGGCTTCAAACCCTTTTGATTTCGGTAAACCCGTAATGAAGTCCATAGAAATCTCCTCCCATACCGTTTCTGGAATATTTAAAGGTTGCAAAAGTCCTCCAGGAGAGGCAGCAAGATACTTTTGCCGTTGACAGGTGTCACATTCGCGGACAAACTGCTGGACACATTTCTTCATGCCAAACCAAAACAAATTAGCAGCCACACGTCTGTAAGTTCTATAAAATCCAGAATGGCCTCCTTGAGGGGAAGAGTGGAATTCTTGCAAAAGTAAAGGCACCCAAGGAGATTGAGCAGGAATAACTAGTCTTCCTTCAAACAATAGGACCCCATTCTTATAAGAAAAACCTTTTCTTACCTGCTGACCTTGCTGCAAAGCACGAATAACCTCCATCAGTTTCTCGTCCTTGTGAACTTCTTCAATTACTTGCTGACCTTCTATCCAATCAGGGTAGTGGACCATGGCTCCAAACTCCACATCGCCATACATTCTAGACAATGCATCAGCCCCCTTATTCTCCAACCCGGGTTTATATACTATGTCAAACTGGTACCCGAGGAGTTTAACAGCCCAATTCTGTTGATCCATAGTAGAGACCCTTTGCAATAAAAGCTGGCGCAAGCTTTTCTGGTCCGTGCAAACAGTGAACTTGCGGCCCAACAAGTAAGGTCTCCAATGTTGAATGGACAGAGCAACCGCCATGAGCTCCTTCTCATAAGCTGACTTGGCCAAGTTCCTGTCTCCAAGAGCTTTGCTGTAATAGGCAATGGGGCGGCCATTTTGTATTAAAATCGCTCCCAAACCTTGTCCCGAAGCATCACTTTCAATGACAAATGGCTGAGAAAAATCCGGTAAAGCCAAAACGGGCGCAGAAGTGATCTTCGCCTTTAGAGTATCAAAAGCTTCTTGTGCCTTGGGATTCCATAGGAATCCCTCCTTCTTTGTAAGCTCAGTAAGAGGTTTGGCTAATTTCCCATAGTCTTTAATGAACTTCCGGTAATACCCGGTGAGGCCGAGGAAACCTCTCACTCCTTTAACATTCTTAGGTACGGGCCAGGTCAACACACTAGACACCTTGTTAGGATCCATGGCCACTCCCTCTTTGGAGATCACATGGCCCAAATACTCCACAGACGTTTGCGCAAAAGCACACTTCTTCTAGTTAGCTACAAACTGCTGTTTCTGCAGAACTCCCAGTACTTGTGCTAAGTGGTGCATGTGGGTATTCCAATCCGGACTATATACCAAAATGTCGTCAAAGAAAACTAACACAAATTTCCTCAACATGGGTCGAAACACCTCATTCATAAGTGACTGGAACGTAGAGGGGGCATTCATCAAACCAAAGGACATTACCAAGTACTCATAGTGTCCCTCATGAGTACGGAATGCAGTTTTATGCACGTCCTCAGGTCTGACTCGCACTTGGTGATAGCCCGATTTGAGGTCCAGCTTAGAAAAGAATTGAGCGCCATACAACTCATCCAACAACTCGTCAATCACAGGTATAGGGAATTTATCCGGAACGGTTACCTTGTTAAGAGCCCGGTAATCCACACACATTCTCCACGTACCATCCTTCTTTTTCACCAAGATGACTGGACTCGAGAAGGCGCTCTGACTATGCCTAATGACCCCAGTGTCGAGCAATTCCTTCACTTGCTTCTCTATCTCGTTTTTATGGTGGTGGGGATAACGATAAGGCCTCACATTTACAGGACCGTGGCCTTCAAGCAGGGTAATCACATGCTCCTTACTTCTCTTGGGAGGCAGCCCTCTGGGTTCCTTGAAAACCCCTACAAACTGGGACAAAAGCAGTTGGAGTTCTTGCTGCTGAGTAGACACAGCCATGCGAGAAACCCCACCTCCTTCCCCAGCTTCAGTTAAAAGCAATTCAGTGGAGAAGAATAAGCCTCCTACCACCTGTGTTGGCTTCCCAAATAAGCTCTGCAAGGCTGTCTGACGAGACTTAGTACCCCCTTCTCCTTGAAGTTCTATCCAATGACCTTGAGTCCTGAAACGCATGCACTGCTTCCCCCAATCGACCCACATTTCCCCAAGGGATGCCAGCCACGAAATTCCTAGCACAACATCAATACCTTCCAAATCAAAAAGCAAGGTATCCACGGTAACCCTAGCATTTGCCAATTCGATTTCCACTCCAAGACATTTGCCTCTAGCTACAGCTTTGAACCCATCGCCAAGCTTAATGCTCAGGGCCCTTGTATCCTCAATAGGCCAGCCCATCTTCTGCACCAACTTCTTGGAAATGAAGTTGTGGGTAGCACCACTGTCCACTAGAATCAAAATCGGGACACCATCTACTCTGCCTTTCAATTTCATCGTCTGCGGGTGCTGTCCTGTCTTGGCGAGAAGACTTCCCAGGCTTAGGACACTGCACTCACCATCTTCCTCGTTCTTCTCGGCTTCTTCATCGACTAAGACATTAGCCTCCACCTCGTCGTCTTCTTCGTCGTCCACCACCATGACCTTGAGCTGCCGATCTGGACACTGATGGCGAAGATGTGAACCGCTTCCACAACGGAAACACAGCCCTCTCTGTTTCCGGTCAGCAATCTCTTGAGAAGAGAGGTGTCGTACGCCCCGATCACGAGAGCCAGATCCCCTTCTCTCAACGCGCGGATCGGATCTGAAACTAGACCCATTACGGCCTCTCTCTGGAGGGTCTTTGCTTCCCCGACTATGACCCCCATCGAGCCCACCGGGTCGGGTCGAGTGCGCGGTACCGGGAGAATGGTTTGGGCTGAATCGGTAATTTGAGCCCGATCCGTTCTGCCCCTTGTTGTTCCCAGTATGACGCGGCCCAGCCCAATTACCTTTGGGCTCCTGTATCTCGCGTTCCACTGCCCTAGCGAGATTCAACAAGCGTGCGCGAGGAAGGGGCCCCAGAGTACGCATACTTCTCACCTTCCCTCTGATCTCCTCCTTCAACCCATGAATGAAGTACCCGAAGTACTGGTCATCCGGCAAACGCACCACCTGCGCCGTCAAGCATTCGAACTCCACGATATATTCCTCCACGGTGCCCTCCTGACGGAGCGCCGCGAGGTACTCAAAAACGTTGCCATCGCCAAACCCACCATAGCGCTCCAACAGCTCTCGCTTGAGCTGGTCCCATGTCAACTCATCACTTTCGTCCAACAATGACTTGAAGAAATGAATCGTGGACCCCTCCATACATAACTGGGCCAGATTCACCTTCACCTCTGGGCTTGTCTCATGGACTTGAAAGTAAACCTCCGCCCTAGCGATCCAACCAGCTGGGTCTTCGCCATCGAACATAGGGAGCTCGACATTCTTCACGGAGAGGCGAAATTCATCGAGTGAGTCGCCCTTAAGCTGCTTGATAAGCGAGTGCCCCTCATGAACGGATTTATCATTCGACTTCTCAGGGCTATCAACCTTGCTCTGAGTAATGATAGACATCAACTTTTCGTGGTTCTCCTCTGCCTTCAGCTGAATCGAAAGCAGCCTTTCCTGGGTCGCATCGGCTTGTAATTTCATTCCCACCAGAGTTTCACGGACGCGGGCCATCTCATTTTCCAGCGTTGCGACTTTTCCCTCCATCTTCTTCGGTGGCATACGTATATCCTTAGTTCACTGATCCTTCCTTGAAACGAATCCGGCAGGTCGGACCAATTTGATAGGTATCCGTACAAGAAAAAAGGTAAAAGGAAGTAGATTGAAAGAATTAGAGAAGAAAATGTGGTATGCTTCTTTAATCAGTAAAACAGCAAATGAAAAGATTATAGGAAAAGTGCAATTCCTCGCCTTGAGCTCGGCTCCACGCAGGTCGATTCTCTCTGCTCTAACCAACTAATGATTATTTTGCATACCTCACTCATGCCTCACGCACTCCCATATAACCGTAATTCCCTTCTCACATGTCACCCATCTTCTCTCTCTTCCACCTCATCATTCCCTCTCATTCTCTTTCCTCTTTCTCCTAACATACACTCTCCATTCCTTCGGTCCAAGAGGCTGCTGTGGTAGCAGCCCACTAGAGCCCAATGACTCAGTCCCATTCCTATCACAACTGTATCCATCTACCTAAGGCCTCTAGGATTAGTATAAAAGGCCACTCTCCTCCATGTATTGGATATCTTGAAGTTTATGAGAAATTGAGTATTTTGAGTTAGAGAGTTTTTCTCTCTTGTTCCTGAGCCATTTTGGCATCAGAGCAAGTTCTTAGATCCCGGAGTTGAGTTTGAGTGAGAAAATCAACGGAAAGTTAAGTGTTTTAGGTGAGCAAGAGAGTTGTCCGCTGAAACTCCACTTTACGGCCATTTTTCGCAAAACTAACGCCGCCATCGCATCCGGAAGGCGAAAACCTTAGGAACCCAAGTTTCGAGGCCAACGGAGCCTCCACGGCCGCCGGAAAGTTCGCCGGAAGCTGTTCGCCACGCCGGTGTTTGAACCACCGCACGGAGTTGCGGACCATTGCCAGAAAATCGAGGTTGAAGGCGACCACGTCGGCGTGCCACATCACGGAACACGTGTCACCTTCGGACACTCTCTTCACGCCACGTGTCAAGGAGCCACATCACCCGATCAAAGTCTACCTTTGACTCAAGAGCCACCTCAGCTGACCACGCCATTCGTCACCAACGGCCAATCGCCACGCGCGTCACTTTGACCGATCAACATCCATTTGTCTAAAGTTATTGAAATTATAGATAAGCCCCTATACTTTGCAGTATTTACATTTTTGCACCTAATCTTTTGAAAATTATAATTTATCCCCTAAACTTTTGAAAAATTGTAATTTGGCCCCTAAATTTTTGATGAATTGTAATTTGACCCTAAACTTTTGTGAATTGCAATTTGACCCTTAAACTTTTCAAATTTATGAAATTGCCCCTCTATATTTTTCCCACACAAAGTACCAAATTGTTCTTTGTTATTGGAAAAGAAATTGTGGAATTATAATAAGTGCATTTCAAGAAAGGTGCGGCTATGGAAGACAAGGTTATTAAATACGCTTAGTGACACCTCTCTTTCTGGGAACTTCCTTGGTGTTCTAGTTATAAAACTACAATCTCCAATCTGGTAACCCTTACTTTCACCAATTTTATTCTACGTCCAAAATGCCTCCCAGAAGACAACCTCTACGAGACCTTGAAATGGCGAAATGCGAAGACAAATTCAGAATTACAAGACGCTTTACAGGCACATCGGATCCTATTAGAGGAACGCCACCACCTTGAAGAGGAAGAATATTCCGGTGATTCCTCATCAACCCGGCGTCCCAGAGACCACGGTCGGACATGATGACATCAAAGTTGATATTCCCGACTTTGAAGGAAAACTTCACCCAGATGACCGTTGATTGGCTTCAAGCAGTTGAAAGAGTGTTTGAATACAAGGAGATTCGAGAAGAAAAGAAGGTGAAGATTATTCGTGAAATTAAAGAGATATGCTTCCACTTGGTGGGAAAACCTTAAAAAGAGCTCCAGAACGTGATGGGAAAAGCAAGATCAAGACATGGGAAAAAATGCGGCGAGAGCTAACCAGAATGTTCTTACCTCCTCAATATTATCAAGACAAATTCATCCAACTGCAGAACCTTCGTCAGAAGAATTTGTCAGCAGAAGAATACACTAGAGAATTTGAGAAGCTGATGATGCAGTGTGATGTACAAGAGAAAGAGGAGCAAACAATCACCCGTTACCTTGGAGGATTAAACACTGATATTGCCGATCGTGTTGAACTTCAACAATATTGGTCGTTAGAAGATGTTATTCGCCTTGCTACGCGAATAGAGAAGCGATTGCCAGGAGATCCACCTCTGAAACTTCTCCTCCAATAATCCACCTTACACTCGTAAACCACCCACCGACCAACCTAGTTCATCTAGTAAACCTCTGCCAAACCTACCACCACCGAAAACAAAACCAAGGTAGTCAAATGTTTCAAATGCCAAGGCTTTGGTCATATAACCTCCAAGCGCCGACAAGGAGAACCATTACCATCATCAAAGGAGAAGCTTATGAAATTTACGAAGAAGAGGAAGCTCGAGTAGAACCTGAAGGAGAAGAAGAGTTAGATCCAATATACGATGAAGAACTCATCATTCTTGACCATGGTGAATCCTCAGTAATCAGACGAAGCTTGCATATAGTATCAGCAAAGGAAGAACCTTGGTTGAGGCACAATATTTTCCACACTCGTTGCACTTCTACCGAAAAAGTTTGTGACGTTATTGTAGACAGTGGAAGTTGTGAAAATGTTGTTTCCAACTATATGGTGGAAAAATTGGATCTACCAACCCAGATACATCCACACCCTTACAAGTTGCATTGGCTCGTGAAAGGAAGTGAAGTGAAAGTTGACAAGCGATGCCTTGTGACCTTTTCCATTGGCGAAATACCAGGATCAAGTCCGGTGTGATGTTGTACCTATGGATGCTGTCATCTCCTCCTTGGAAGACCACGGCAATATGATCGTCATGCACTATATATGGCGGTTATACCAACACCTACTCCTTTGTCAAAGATGGAGTAAAGATCAAGCTAACTCCTTCTGCCGAATGAGCTTGATAAAGGCAAGAAAGAAGCCAAACCATTGGTGTCCTTAGTCACAAAGGAACAACTCAAAGAAAGCGCAAAGAAGTTCAAACCATGAGCTATATTCTCTTGTTTGAGTCAAATAACGAGACTACCATTCAAGTGGAAATTAAGCTTGACTACTTGAAGAGTTTCCGGATGTTATACAGGAAGAAGTTCGGTGGACTACCACCAATACGAGACATCCAAAGACGCCATTGACTTCATTCGGAGCGGTCATTCCCGATAGACCGACTACGAGAATGAGTCCCAGGAGCATCTTTGAAATCCAGCGCCAAGTTGAAGGATTGTTAAAAAAGGATTGATACTGAAAGTATTAGCCACTTATCTTTGTTCTGCAATCCTAGTGCCCAAGAAAGATGGAAGTGGAGAATGTGTGTTGATAGTCGAGTCATCAACAAGATTACCATCAAGTCTGGTTTCCATACCCGGACTTGATGATTTATTGGATCGATTACATGGTGCCACTATCTTTTCAAAGATTGATCTTCGTAGTGGATACCATCGGATCAGGCTAAGGCAGGAGATGAATGGAAGGCGCCTTCAAAACCGTAAATGGCCTTTATGAATGGTGTTATGCCTTTTGGGTTGTCCAATGCCCCAAGTACATTCATGCGCTGATGAATCAAGTCCTTCGACCCTTTATTGGTAAATTTGTCGTAAATACATTTTGATGACATTACGATTTTTAGCAAGGACAAAGAAGAACACTTGGAGCACCTTCGGCAAGTGCTACAGACTCTCCGTGAGCAGAAACTCTATGCCAACTTAAAGAAATGTTCTTTCTTAACCAATGAAGTTACTTTTCTTGGTTATATTATCACATCAGAAGGCATACGAGTTGATCGAGAAAAAGATAGAAGCGATCAATACCGCTTTGTCCCACAATCAATCCGTGAGGTGAGAAGTTTCCATGGATTATCCTCCTTTTCTGAAGATTCATCAAGAACTTCACTCGATTACCGCTTCCACTCACAGATTGCATAAAAGGAGACAAGTTTCAATGGACAGAGGTCGCCTGAAAAGTTTTGACGAATCGAAGAAACATTTGGTGAAGCACCGGTGTTAGCCGCTTCCCGATTTTGATCAAGTGTTCGAAGTTATTGTGACGCTTCCAACACTGGAATTGGTCTTTGTTCTAAATCAAGAAGGTCATCCCATAGCCTTCTTGGTGAGTAAGCTCAACAATGCTAAACTCCGATATTCTACATATGATAAAGAGTTCAATGCAATTGTTCGTGCTTTGCAACATTGGAGCCACTACTTGTTGAATAAGGAATTCATTCTTTATTACGATCATGAAGCCTTAAAGCATTTGAACTCTCAACAGAAGATTAGTCGCCACATCTTTGCTTGGAGTGAGTATTCTGACCTTTTCCCTTTACGATCAAGCATAAGGTGGAGTTCAAAATATTGTAGCAGATGCCCTCGATGGCGTCATACTCTACTTTCCATCCTACAAACAAAAGTAGTTGGCTTTGAAACAATTAAAGAGTTGTATCAGGATGATCGACCTCCAGAAAATTTGGAATGCCACCGAGTTTCATTCTTCACAAGACTACTATAGGCATGAGGATTTTTATTCAAAGGAAAGACCTTGTGTATTCCTCAATGCTCGCTACGAAGCTATTATTTGGGAAATACATGATGGAGGATTAGCGAGTCATTTTGGACGAGATAAAGCGTGGCTTTAGTAAAAGAGAATTTCTATTGGCCAAGGCTGGAAAGAGATGTCAACCGACATATACAAAGATGTAGAATCTGTCATTTGGCCAAGTCTAAAGGCCAAAACTTGGATTATATATGCCACTTCCAGTTCGAAGCACCATGGGAAGATGTTAGCATGGATTTCATTCTAGGACTCCCACGAACTCAACGTCGAGAAAGATTCCATCATGGTTGTGGTAGATGATTTTCAAAGATGACCCATTTCATTCCTTGCCAGAAGACCAATGATGATGTTCAAGTTCTTGATCTGTATTTCAAAGAAATTGTTCGTCTTCATGGAATTCAAAAACCATCACTTAGACCGAGATGTAAAGTTCTTAAGCCACTTTTGGAGAACCTTGTGGGAAAAAATGGGAACTAAACTTGATTCGATAGTGCAGTCATCCCAGACAGATGGACAAACAGAGGCCGTCAGCGAGCTTTTGGAAATCTACTTGAAGTTTTGTTGGTAAAAATCAAACAGTGGGATCTTATTCTTGCACAAGTTGAATTTGCTTACAACAATTCAACTAATCAAGCCACCGGAAAATGTCCTTTGAAGTAGTCTATGGCACTCGTCCGTTGAGTCCACTTGATTTAACTCCTTCAACAGACAAGCAACAGCTTTAGTTCAGATGCGAATAACCGAGCAAAGGAGATCAAGAAGCGCATGAACAAGTTCGAGAGCGGATTCGCAAAGCGTAATTCAAGGTACAAATCTCGGCGTGACAAACATCGAAGCGACAAATTTTTAAAATTGGAGATTTGGTATGGATTCACCTACGGAAGGAGCGGTTTCCAAATCAACCAAATGCTAAGTTGTCCCCAAGAGCTGATGGACCATTCCGAGTCATGCAGAAAATCAATGACAATGCTTATAAGATAGAACTACCAGGATCATATGGTGTTTACGCAATTTTCAATGTCACGATCTTTCACCATATTTAGATAATGAAGCGGATCTAAACTCGAGGGCGAGTTCTATCCAACCCGGAGTATGATCTGAGATACATTGGCTTTGCATCTAGAAGCCAGGCATGCACCACCACCAACCCCTCCATGTGCATGCACCACCACCAACCCCTCCATATGAAGACTCATCATTTTCAACTCAAAGCCACTATTGTTGACAACTTGCATTTTTATACAACTAGCATTCACATGTATTTTCTTTTGTATTACAACTGTATCCATCTACCTAAGGCCTCTAGGATTAGTATAAAAGGCCACTCTCCTCCATGTATTGGATATCTTGAAGTTTATGAGAAATTGAGTATTTTGAGTTAGAGAGTTTTTCTCTCTTGTTCCTGAGCCAATTAGTGTCATTTCACAGTTAAGGTATTACTATAAATAGAGATATATGGTCTGCTTCAAGTTCTTTGGTTGATGGGATCAGTTTTAATGTTCTTTGTTAAGAGGTATAGAATTGGTATTGAAGTAGACTTCTATTGTTTGACTATTTTATTAACAAGATAATTGGAGCCAGTAGGTCCAATTCAATGCGTCAAAGAACACCTAAGAGATCTGTCAACATGAATATACAAATGCCAATGTTCAACACCAAAGTAAAGATGGAGAAAAACTGAATACTAACTCCGTTCTTTTTTACTTGTCGATTTTTAAGAAGAAATTTGTTCCCTTTTATTTGTCGTTTTGATAGTTGAAGGTTACATTTTGGCAATTCTACCCTTCTCCCTACTAATTATCTTACACATTTTCCATAAAATTGATTAATAAATAATTGAGAGGTTCAAAGATGAATTAATTATGATACATCTACTCCCCAAAAAATTACTTTGTTCCCAAAGAAGTAAATTTATTTCCTGAAAACTGTTTACGTAAAAGTGGATGGGAGAGGAAACTTCCCGTGAAAATATTCTTTGTCCAATAGATAAGTTGTGCACTTGTGTTGAAAAGCTTTCCTATTGTTTAGGGACTTCAATGTAGAGAGAGACTCAATGGGTGGCATGGAGAGTAGAGTTAGGGGGAAAAAAAAAGAAAAAAAGAAACAAAGTCAAATAGTCTTCTTCACAATATATCTACTATGACTGACTAGTTCTACAGTACAAGAAATTCTCTAAATATGGTAGAAAAAGACTAGAAAGAAGCAAAGGTCTCTACATATTTTTTTATTATACAGAGAATAATTATATAATATAATTTATCAACAAAAATTTCAAATTGTGGGTATAACAGGAACAATTTTGTTTACAAAGATTTTCCCTGATAACCAAAAAACAACATTAAACGACATGTATTAAGGAACAGAGGGAGTATCATTTTTTATCATGTGAAAGTACAGGGTCTACTACAATTCTATAGCTAATGCACATAAACCCTATTAATTACAATTCTAGAATTAAGGGATATAAAAAGTCGTAAAAAACAGAAACTAGAAAAATACAGCTGTATAAATAAAAGGAAATAAGGAAACTGTACAAATGATGGAAATAACAAGAATCAAGTAATACAAAAATCCCACTTAAGGTAGTGAAAGGATATTTGTCATTCCCAGCTTACTGGTAAGACATTGCAACCACTCTGTAGGAAGTTCCTTGATTAATACATCTGCCAGCCAATATCCTGAATGGACATACATTATAACTATAAGACCATTGTCTAACTTCTCCTTAATAAAGTGACAATCTATTTTTATGTGCTTTGTCCTATCATGCTGAACCAAATTGTGTGCAATGCTAATGGCTGATTTCTTGTCACAAAACAACTTCATCCATAGTAGCTCACAAACTCCTTATGCCATAGCTCAAAACTTTGCCCCTATACTTGATCTAGCAACAACATTTTTTTTTTACTTCTGTGTGTCACCAGGTTGCCACCTAAGAACACACAATATCATGAGGCAAATCTCCTATCAACAATGGTCCTACTTAATTTGCATCTGTGTACATTTTCGTGGATAGTTCTCCTCCTTTCTTGAATAATAGGCCTCTTTTCAAGTACTGCAAAATTCTATTTACAACTTGTATATGTCTCTTTTGTGGATCATGCATGAACTGGCTGACCAAACTATCTACATATGCAATGTTTGGTTTGGTGGGGGATAGGCATATTTTCTTCCCTACCAGTCTATGATATTAGGCCTTCTCCACGGATGTGCTCTCTTCTTCATTCCTAATTCTATTACTCTACTCAGTTGGCACACCAATGGCTTTGCAACCCAACTTACCCACTTCCTTAAGGAGATCGAGAACATATTTCCTTTGGAAAATAAAGATACCTTGTCTAGCGTAACAACTTCAATCCCAAGAAAGCATTTCATTTTTCAAGAATCTTTAATTTCATACCGAGCTACTAATTTTTCTTTCAAAATCTATTTCTCAACATCATCATCACCAAATAAGATTATATCGTCCTCATAGACAAGTGGGATAGTATGCTTACCTTCCTACGAATGTTTTAGGAAGTGGATGATAGAATAATGAATACTGGGCCTGGGCCCAAAATTGATGATGAATATGAAGATGATCAATTACTGGATCAGGGTCCATCCAAACCAAAGATATTAAAGGTTTTTCTAGGAGGCCAAAAGGGAGAAGAGGGAATTAGTTAGAATGATGAGTTGGCAAGTTTGTGAGGGAAAGGGGATGGCTATGGGTTATAGGGGGAGAGTGAGTGGAGTGAGGCACTTTCGGAGAATGAGAGTTTGTTAGGAGAGGAGCCAGGAGCTCTGGTTGAGAGTTTCCTTTCTCATTTATATTCACGTATTTGTGATCTTTCTCTTTTCGGTAAACAATATAGTGTTTTGCATTTTTTTCTGTTATTGTGTTCTATCAATTGGTCTGACCTGCCATTCCTTCTATTCCTCATGCCACCAAAAATGATTGGTAGAGTTCACTAATTGGAAGCGAAAGTTGGAGAATCCGCTCAAGAGTTCATTGGAGGGGTTCCGATAGTCTTTGCTACTCGAAATGGGTAAGCTGATTGATTAGCAAATTGTCGATAATGGTAGTAGTGGCGGAGGAGGCGCTACTTCGGGTGGTGCTGGCTCGTTTTCAATGAGTGACACCTTGGACGAGTATCACATGGCGGTTAAGAAAGTGGATTACCATAGCCGAGACCTACCTTGAGGTTCAAGGTACGTCGGAGGAGGTCAAAGTTAAGCACGCTCATCTCAGTATGGATGGTGCTACTATTCACTGGTCCAACTTGTTGCGAGAGATTGAAGACCATTAGACTTGGTCGCAGCTGAAGCGCATGTTGATTGCCTATTTCAGTGGACGTCGCTACGACAATCCATTTGAAGCGCTCTATGATTTATGGCAGCAACGGAGCATCAACGACTACATTGCTGAGTTTGAATTCCTTTCTCCTCAGGTTAGTCGTCTACCGAAAGAACAATATATTGGCCATTTTATGGGAGGATTGCGATCGGACATCCGCCGGCAAGTACAGACAATCAACCCCAAAATCCGGTCACATGATGGTTGTTGCCCGAGCCATTGAAGCAGAGGTAGGTGGGGATGATGAAGGACACGAAGTCTCCTGGTCTCGTGGGCATGGTGGCCATTTGGGCCTTCTTATAAAACTTTCAAGGGGAACCCATCCCAAACTGGCATGAAGCCTTTTATTTTTCCAAGTTGGACCTCAAATCCGGGTATCACCAAATAAGAGTCAAGGAGGAAGATGTTCACAAAGTAGGACTCACAAGGGGCACTACGAGTACTTGGTTATGTCATTTGGGTTGATGAATGCTCCAACTACCTTTCAATCCATTATGAACTATATCTTCAAGCCATATTTAAGACGATTTGTTTTAATTTTTTATGACATTCTGCTATACAGTTCAGATTGGAAATCACATTTATACATCTTCAGCAGGTTTTGCAAGTGTTGCAAGACAACTAGTTTGTGGCTAATAAGAAGTGCAATTTCGGTACACATTGGGTGGAATATTTGGGCCATGTTATTTCAGGGCAAGGTGTGGTTGTTGATCCTAATAAGGTCAAGAGCGTGTGGAATGGCCTATCTCCCAAAATGTTAAAGGTGTGTGAGGTTTTTTGGGACTCACAGGCTATTATCGGAAGTTCATTGCAGAATATGGCAAGCTAACCAAACCATTAACAGATTTGACAAAAAGGAAGGCATCAATTGGGGCCCAAAAGCTTTAAAGGCCTTCGAGTTATTGAAGGAAGCTATAACTTCTGCACTGGTGCTCACTTTACCTGACTTTACTCAGCCTTTTCAAATTGAATGTGATGCTCCTGCAAGGGGAATAGGAGCCGTTTTAATGCAAAATGGCTGACCGATTGCATATTTCAGCAAGGCATTCTCAAACCGCAATCAGTCCAAGTCAGTATATGAAAAAGGGTTGATGGCTTCGGTTTTAGCAGTGCAACACTAGCGACATGATGACGACAGTGCTGTCAATGGTGGACTCTACACTTCTAAGGGCAGTATGAAACATGATGATGGTGTTGGAGGCTGCAATGAAGGTAACCCAAGGTGGCCACAATGAAAATGGCTAGAGTTTTGATGCGAAATGCCAACTTGAAAGAGAAAAATTGAATATTATTCTGGATGACTTGAAGATAAAAGCTCTAATAATATTATATAGACTAATGTATATAAGTCCTGGTAATTAGAATTCTAGAATTAAGGGAATTGAAATCTGTCCTAAAAAACAGAAACTGGGATAATACAGCTGTACAAATAAAAGAAAATAAAGAAACAATACAAATTAAGGAAACAACAAGAATCAAGTAATACAATATACATCAATAATTGTAAAAATTTACTTTAGGTGAATCAATGCTTAAAATCAAATGCCAACAGGGACGTCAAATATGTTTTGCACATCAGCTGACACCATAAACTACATAGAAAACATAGAAGAACTCCAAGATAAATTCCACTTCTACAAATTATAAGCATACCTTGTCACGAATTGCATCATGTAGATTATGTTTATCAACGAAGTCAAATACTTCTGGTTTCATAAGCTGAAAGTTTCAATGCAAAAAGGAGCAAGTAAGAACTATCAAAGCATTTGTATGACATCCAATCAATGCAATTGCTTCCTGAACACAAGGAAAATTTATTAAGATCACCTACATCAGCATACAATGAGAAGGCCTTTTCATGTTGCCCGTCAATTGCATACAACTCTGCTAATGCCTGACATAGAAAAGGAACATGTTAGTATAAACAGATTGTTAAGAGATCCAAAATGCAAATATAATTAGTCAGACTAATTTGTGTTTGTTTAGAATTATAAAAATCTGAAGCTAATTTGTATTTGTTTAGGATTATAAAAATCATTTTTTCAACTCTTATGAATGAGAAGCTACTTTTTTCAGCTTTTCATTTTTAACCTAAAAATCATTTTTTTTAAAAAATCATTTTCTAAAAAATCTGAAACAAACACAATTAAAATTAAAAAAATGATTTTTAACATAAAAAAAGTGATTTTATTCTAAAAAAAGCCGTAACAAACGCCCCCTAAATGACAGAAGGCCAGGATTTAACAGTGGACAAGAGATCCTTATGAAAGGACGGATTTGTAGCCAACGCAACAAGAGCAACCTGTAGAACCAAAAGCAGAATAAATCCCAAGTGAGTTTGATTACAGATACAACAGGAACACATTACCTGTAACAGAGACTACTTTATTTTAGGCTTTAGCTAACCTCATAAGCAGTATCACGCAATCTAGGGTTTTCTGTAGGCATGTAAGGAACCAAAACAGGGAGTAGACGAAGGTGCGCGAAGTGGAAAACCCATCTGTTGAGAGCAATACATTGACAATCAATTGCCAAACAAGAACTGTACAGCAGATAACAACTAATGGTAGTGGTACTGGTACCTCTCCCATGCTGAGGCTGATCGTTGAAGCAGCTTGGGACACAAAGAAGCTGCTTCAGTATATTTTCTTTCCACAATCAGATGATCAAGGTACCTAGAGCCCACCTGCAAAGATAAATCACAGTTATGCTCAAATGGACAAACTCACCTAGAAGAATGCATAGAGATATATATAATATGCAATATATAGAGATGATGATTTAAAAAATATTAGCAGTAGCATAATAATAAAATCTTAAGGAGGTTTACATCAAAAAAAATTCTTAAGGAGGTTACTAGAGAAGAAAAAGAGCCAATCATGCTTCAAAACTGATTGAAGCAATTTGAACTTTTTCAGTAGATGTAGAGACAAGGGGTTAAAAACATGAAACCGTACTTTACCAAGTAGATGAAATTATAGGTTTCACTTCATTCCCTTTGAACTTGCATCTTGGGTCAAATATTATACAATGTTATGGATGGCAAAACAACCGGTGAAATTGCTCGGAAAATAAAATAGTTGAGGAAGAGGAACCTTCACATTCATGCAATCCCATACTAACACATAATTGAGTGCCTCCATGAGCACACATGCGTAACCTTATTCCACTGTTATGTGTTACACACTCACTTTTTTTTTAATACAACTACAAGCATACACATCTAACTGCAATAATCATTTAAAAAAATATAAGACATTGAATTAAGATAAACTTAAATACCTCATCAAGTAGTTCACTCTGTCCCTGACCAGATTCGACCACAGCCAAAGCTTTCTCATGCCATCCATGTTGAAGAAGCCAAGCAATATGATCTTCAACATCCCTGGTTATTAAAATGCGTCAATTCCAATCGATATTATAATTTCATCTTTTCTAATTTGTATACCGACTTAAAAAAGAAGTATAACATTTTAGAGATATTGAGAAGGAAAAAAACCCATCAACACTTGTGAGCAAGAAACTTAATGTGGACAACAGCCTACATTTTAATTTTTCTAGTCCCATTAGGATAATGGAGGTTAGAATGGTTTCCTACCAAAAGGAAAATAACAAATATGGGAGGATCTCTAGCATAGGGAAAGCATTTGAATTTTCTTTGAGGCATCTGAATTTTCTTGAGTAAAATGAGTAACAAATAGTAACTCCTTAGATTATCATTCTATGATCTATTAAACAGAATAACATAGGAAAAACACTATCAGTGATAAACTTAAACACCCAAACCTATCCACAGCATCCTAACATTTTACTATGCTAAGCAGTCAGCTGTCAAGTGGCAAGTCAAGGGCACATCATGAACTATATACAAATCTAAACAGAATATCTATCATGTTGGTGGATATAATGAGGTATTGAGGTTTAATAGCACTTCTTTTGTCCTCAATCACCTGCCCAAAAAAAGCAAAAAGCATTTCAAGTATAGTAGGATAGAGTCAAATAGGAACATAGCATCCTTCTTTTCTTTTTCTTTTTTTGATAAGTAAACAAAAATGCATCAATCAAATAGAACAGTACAATAGGATCAAGCTTAACCTTGGCTTTGCAATAACTACATCTTTTGGGGATACAATATAGTAATGTGGTTCATCACCTGCAGCCCACTGACCACCGGCATAACTGCTACCTACATTTGAATGGACCAAGTAACTATTATCATGAAGAACCATTTCATCACAAAACATAGATCATATATAAAACTAAACAAATGTTCACCCGAGAAGGGAGCATGAGCAAGGGAATAGTCCTTTGCCTTGTAATGCTCAAAGCCATGCAATGGTAGAGCATCTGTAGAAAGTTCATCATTGTTCCATGTTACCATTCGTACTTCCGGTCTTTGTGCATTACCCTGTTTGAAAATTTACTTGCCTTGAGAACAAAATAATTTTCGATATGAAATAAAGAGGGCGATGCTAGTATTGCTTTACTTTTTCTTGCCTTTTATGATACATAATAGGCATAAAATTGCTTCAGCATTTAAGAGCTATCAACATATAAAATAACAGAAAATGTTAAACATTCTCTATACAACGGACACTAGCAAGGAGTAATATCAATTATCAAAATATGCAAAGATAATATATAACCTCCATCAGACATACCGGACTAAATAATGTAATAACAAAATGTATATGAAGTGGCTAATTTGAAGGAAGCCGCATGATGTGGTTTGATACTGTGGCTTACACAACAGAGTAAAGTATCCAAAAATTTCAATTGAGCCAGCCCAATGTTTGTTCCTTCACAATAAGAAATTAAAATTTTAAATTTCCAATATGTCCATGCATTAAGAACCAGGCTATCACAACTGTTAATTAAAATGCTTGGAGGCAGCCCTTTTAAAAATGAAATAAGAAAAGTAGGTCTAGCTTAAAAAATAGGAAGAGGTGGGGAAGAGTATCACAGGTGCAAGGTCAGTGTAAGAGGTTAAATAATTTCATTTCATCTTATCACGTGCAAGGAATATATACCTTCCGTGAAGGAGCAGTGCTACTAAAGTCCTTTTGAAGGAGCAGTGCTACTAAATATGCAAAGATAATATATAACCTCCATCAGACATACCGGACTAAATAATGTAATAACAAAATGTATATGAAGTGGCTAATTTGAAGGAAGCCGCATGATGTGGTTTGATACTGTGGCTTACACAACAGAGTAAAGTATCCAAAAATTTCAATTGAGCCAGCCCAATGTTTGTTCCTTCACAATAAGAAATTAAAATTTTAAATTTCCAATATGTCCATGCATTAAGAACCAGGCTATCACAACTGTTAATTAAAATGCTTGGAGGCAGCCCTTTTAAAAATGAAATAAGAAAAGTAGGTCTAGCTTAAAAAATAGGAAGAGGTGGGGAAGAGTATCACAGGTGCAAGGTCAGTGTAAGAGGTTAAATAATTTCATTTCATCTTATCACGTGCAAGGAATATATACCTTCCGTGAAGGAGCAGTGCTACTAAAGTCCTTTTCTTCATCTTCTTCTCCAGGAATATAAGCTAGAACAACCAAAGAATCGCCAAAGGGGGCAATTCCTGAGATGAAATAGCTAGTCTGAAATGATGCCACAATATCCACCTGGGTCATACCAGACAAAGGAACTTGCCTGTACGGCCCATTGACTGATTGTTGATGGTTTGTCCTCCTTATTGAAGCAATTTTGACAGATGTTCCCCAGCCAATAACCAAAAGGGTGTCATCCTGTAAAATATGGAAGGAACTTAAGCTACATAAGTCTTATCAAGAGATGGTACGAGGATTGAAGTCAAATAAAATGCTATTGCAGCAGTACAGAGCAACCAAAAAGCCTTCAATATAATTATAGTGGTGGATACAGCTTCTCAAAATGACATTGTTAGAATATAAGAAAATATCTTATAATATCTTGATATTATGTTAGAATATCAAGTAGATTATCTCATGGGATTAGTCTAATCTTAGAATATCTTCTAGTATCTCTTAAGATTAGTTTCCATATTACTTGGTTATTATCGTGATTTGTTTCCTAGTTTCCCTATTTCATTAGAATTAGGAGTCTTGTATCCCTATAAATAGGGATTAGTATTTAGTCTTGTCTATCAAGTTATCATCAAGTTATTATTAATCATATTATACCATTATCATATTCAAAGTCCTTATTATTTCTCATCTCCTTCTTTTATCTAAATCTCTATAACTTCAACAGACATAACCAAATAGCAAGCCTACATGGATATTTCACTAACCTGCCAAACCAGATGAGGAAGCAAAAGCTCAGGTCGAGGGCTAACTCGTGGCCTTTCAATAAATGTTACACGCTGGTCATTGGCGGTATCATAAACCTTCACTCCTGCATCATTTGCCGAAGCAACAAGACTTGTTCTCCACTTCACTGCGTGTATTGGACCTTCTCCAGAGTGCAAAACCTTTTTTTTTTTTTGGGGAGAATGGGATATTTTTATATCTAATAATTCACAAGACCACAAGAGTACTAGTGAATTACCAAGAACATATCCGTTAAGGGTTAGAAGAATCTTACAAACCTGGTCACGATAGCCTAACCATTTCCTTGAATTCAAATATAAATTCCCCGCCAAACCACCAGCAACAAATCTCCTAGAGGTATTTCTCGCATAATCCGGATCCAAAGCAATCGCCTTCATGGGGCGATGGTACTCAAATTTCATTTTCTCATCAGAAAAAAGGCAACTTATTACAACGGATCCATCATCAGAGCAGCTTCCGATATGTTCACCTTCTATATCAAAGCTAAGGTCGTTAACAACAGCAGCATGAGCAGAGAATTCTTTCACCTGCAATGAGAGATAACAAAGTAAAACAGGTTTCTTAAAATTAAATAAACTAAACACTGGCACAATTAATCATCTATAACACTAGTTGAAGAAAATGGCACTGGACACAATTTCTTGATCATATAAGAAGTTAGGGAACATGCAACATTGCCAAACTCATGAGACTTGTGATTCAGGAACGTTTAAAGGTCGCCTAAAAGGAAAACGAACTTAACTAGCTAGCTTCATTTTGAATGTTCAAATTTCACGTAAACATTGAGTGGCAAAAGCAAACAAAAATTGGTGCAGAACTGAAGAGATACTAGTATTATGGAGAGAATGATAACTAACCTGATTCCCGAGAAAATCGAGGATGTAAATGACGCCGTCGTGTGTGCCAAGGGCGATCATCCGTTCGGCAACCGCTATGCAAGACGCTCCATCACTCGCTAGCAGCAAAGGTACGCTGCCTCCCATTCTCTGGTACTTGAGCCTCGGCTCCTCTTCTTCATCTCCTCCTTCGTCTTCTTCCTCTTCTTCTTCTTCTTCGTCCTCCTCTTCTCTCTCATCATCTCCTTCGACGCCGGTCTCGGACAGAATCGGAGGCATTCGAACAGTTATCTCCGGCGAGACGAAAGAAAGAGATCTGTTTGGTTGCTGAGAAATTCTCTCTATCTATCTATCTTGTTTGGTTAAATTGAAATCGTCGATTGTCGTTCAGGAGAGTTGAAGGGGGAAAGGGAAGAAAGAGGGCGGGGTTGGTTGGTTGGGTTAGTTTTAGTATAACAGTTCCTTGTTAGGAAAAAATTAAGGCAATCAACGGTAATGATATTCAAACATCATATCTGTGGCCACCGTATGTGGCCACCGTATAGAAACAAATTTTTTTAAGTGGTTAACAGTAGTTATGTAAGTAGTTAACACGAGTTGTGTAAGTGGTTAACACGAGTTTGGAGTGGTTAACACTGCATCTCACTTCAAAGTAGTGTTAACCACTTACACAACGCGTGTTAACCACTTACATAATTTGTGTTAACCACTTACTAAAAGCCTGTTAACCACTTCAAAATATATTGTATCTCACTTCAAACTCGTGTTAACCACTTACACAACTCGTATTAACCACTTGCATAACTTGTGTTAACCACTTACAGAAAGCCAGTTAACCACTTCAAAATATACTGTAACTCACTTCAAACTCGTGTTAACCACTTACACAACTCGTATTAACCACTTGCATAACTTCTGTTAACCGCTTAAAAAAATCTGTATCTATTAATATTAGTAGACTGCGTTAACCACTTACACAACTCATGTTAACCACTTACATAACTACTGTTAACCACTTAAAAAAATTTGTTTCTGTAAAAAAAAAACGTACGGATTCCGTACGGAAATACGGTGGCCACAGAGTGGTGTTTGAATATCATTTTTGGGCAATTAATGGGGTACACGACAATAACAGCCGGGGGCGTCGTTGAATGTGATTGGACGGGGAGACACCTGTCACTAACGAAACTGGCTAAGAAGGGATATGAGCTTGTCCATTTGCGTTTGGACTTTAGCTCCACTGACATAAGACCATCTTCACTTCTTGTTCATTTTTTCTTAGTGTTGTTATTTTGAAAACAATACTCACACCGTATATCATATATACGCCACTGTTTACATACGAATAGTATTGTTTATGTACGGATGGTACTATTTATGTACGGAAATTCACGGTTCATATAAGGAAAAAATACTATTTTCAAAAAAATTATTTTTTCCTTTTCTATTAACCACTCACTAATAATTATATAGTTAATGCAGTACAAATACCAGGTTAATTCAGTTCTTTACGTGATTAAGGAGTTATTGTAACCCATTAACCACGTAATGAACTAAATTAACTAAACATTTGCATTGCATTAGCCATATAGTATCAAAGTAACTCATTTACCATTAACCAACTATTTCAATCCATTAACCAAGTAATAAACTAAATTAACCAAACATTTACACTGCATTAATCAGGTAACATCAAAGTAACTCATTTACCATTAACCAAGTATTTACAATCCATTAACCACGTAATAAACTAAATTAACCAAACATTTGCACTGTATTAACCACGTAATTTTTGTTGAGTAAGTAACTCATTTACCATTAACCAAATATTTGCAATCCATTAACCACATAATGAACTAAATTAACCAAATATTTGCACTGTATTAACCACGTAATTTTTATTGAGTTGTGAAAAATATGAAATTAATTGTGCATAAAAAAAATTGCAACTCATTAACCACATAACGAACTGAATTAACTAAATATTTATACTGTATTAACCACACGTGAACAGTCAAAAGTTGTCAACAAAGTTGTTAAAAGTTGTTGTCAAAAAAACATTTCTCTTTTTTTATTTACGAATAAAGGAGATTACAACCAAAATAACGAACAACACGAGTTAGATTAACACCTCTAGCATTGTCCTCGTTGTAAGAGTTGAGAGGGTGTATTATGAAAACAGTTGTGTTAATTAGACACACAAGCCCGACACCAAATACGGGACACTTGTACGGACGTTCCAAAAATTTTATTTATTTATTTTTCAAAAACATATTTTTTTAAAAAAAAATTCAAAAAAAATATTACAATTTTTTTGACCGGTTAATCAAGTTCACATATCTGGTTAATGCTATTCATTATCTGGTTAATGTCAAATCCTGAAACTTTTGGACATCCTATTTTCTTATCTGGTTAATCACATTCACATATCTGGTTAATATCAAATCATGAAACTTTTGGACATTTCATTTTCTTATCTGGTTAATCAAGTTCACATATCTGGTTAATGCTATTCATTATCTGGTTAATGCCAAATCCTGTAACTTTTTTTTATCTGGTTAATCAAGTTCAAATATCTGGTTAATGCTATTCATTATCTGGTTAATGTCAAATCTATGTTAACCAGTTAAAAAAAATATAAAAAAAAGCAAAAAAAAAATGTTCGTACGGACATACGGTGTCCATACGGGGCCTATGCGATTTTGTGTTCAATTATCATTTTTTTTATGAAAAACAGAAACTACAAAGTCCCATAAATGACCCATATTAGACATGAGTATATCCGCACAGCTATTGGCCTCAGCATAAACATATTTTTCATGTATTTGATACTCCCTTCGGCGACTTAGTTATAAACAAAATACCTAATTTCATACTGATCAAGGAAGATAGTTAAGTGAATTTGATTTTCTTTATTTCATATATAATAATATCTATATTTACTAAACTACCGTTACTCATAATTGTCCTCATAACATTTCTTGAAAAACAAAAGTTGAATTAACTTATTGGTGTTTTTGGAATAATGACTTTAAGTATGAATATGTTAGCTGAATTTTGTTTATATTTGAGTCCAACAAACTTAGACACTTTTTGCTTATAATTAAGTCTAGAGAGAGTAGTAGTGTTAGTGAAGGAAGAGTTGGTTTTTTACATGTAATAACAAAACCAATTTTTTCTATAAAAACAAGTTTTTAATATTAAAAACTTAATTTTTGGGATGAGGTTTTAAAGATACGGGGTTATTTGTGGGATTTATTTCAAGTTGTGTTCTACTATGAGAGTGAAAACTAGTGAGGGTTAGGGTATGTTATAAACTAGTTGTTATAAAGTCAATAGCCAATTTTTTTCGTTGGCGTAAACACACACATACACATATATACATACATACATACATACATACATATATATATATATATAGAGAGAGAGAAGGGATATATTTACTCCAAGAGTAAGTCTTTTAAGTTACTCCTAATCCCCACCCTTGCTTTTAGCGAAATCTAACGGATTAAAATCAGCTACTAATCACAGTCACGTGAGATAGTTATCTATTGATCTCTTCCTTCTCTATTCACGACTGTATCCACGGTGACTATCTCCATGACAAATCTCCACGATCAGTTTTAGAATTACTCCAAATTATATCCTTTTATTTAATCACTAATTACTACCCACATGATATTTCTCATCGCTTTTAACAAAACCCACGAGCAAAAAACCCACAACTCGACGACTGCTGCAGATATGTTCTGTTGATCAAACATTTAGAAGAAAGGTTTTTGTGTGCTCCTTCAATATATAAGAATTGGAACAATTTAGCACAGATTTTTCCCCCTTTTATGTATTACGACTATCCATAGATGATGTTTCTCCACCCCACTATGTTTTCGTTAAACTTGTTTCAATTTTGTTTCTTATGAATTTGTACAATGGGATATTAATTTTGTTATTTATAGAGATAATTTGGTGATATTTTGCTGTCGTAAATTAATTTCTTATTTAATAATTTGACATGCCAATGATTTTTTGGAAAAAAATAGGTGGAACAACTAATAATGGATGGGTTTGGTTTTGATTCATCTAACAGTAATATAGTGACTACTGCTACTGTTGAAAATTGTACATTGCAAGAATTTGAAGCCACCGACACCGTGCCCAAAGATACAGAAACATGTGATGGAAATATTTCAGTGGGTGCTCCTAATGTTGGTGAGGAATTAAATAGTGAACCCTGTGTTGGGATTGAATTTGAATCAATTGAAAAAGTTAAAGAATTTTACATATCATTTGCTAAAAAGACGGGTTTTGGAGTACGTGTTCGTTCAACTAAACCAAAAAGAGCAGTCCTGCTATGTTGCAACGAAGGTCAACGCAAAGTGAAAAGCTCTGGGAATGAAGAAATTAAGGATGGCACTAGTAAAACTAAAAGAAAGTGTTCAACTTTTCGAAATAGTTGTGAAGCTTCGCTTATTGTTTCAAGAGGTACAACAGAAGGCAAATGGATTATAAGTTCTTTTAATAATGATCATATACCATGTCATGATCAGCCCCAAAAGTGTGTCTTATATGTGTCACAAAAAGATGAGTGCTGCTGCAAAAAGTCTTGTTGAAAAATTTAAGGAAGAAGGCATACCAACTGGAAAGGTTGCTACAATTTTCAATGATGAGGACTTAGCTTTCTCTAATAGGGATTGTTGGAATCATATCAAAAGTCTTCGTAGTAAGAATTTAGATGTTGGAGATGCTCAAGCTGTTTTCGATTATTGTAAACGAAAACAGAAAGAAAATTCAAACTTTTTCTATGCAATCCAATGCGATGAAGATTCTCGAATGATAGTTTTTTTCTGGGTTGATGCTAGATCGAGATTAGCTTACCAACAATTTGGGGATGTTATAACTTTTGACACCACTTATAAAACTAACAAATACAGTATGCCATTTGCCCCATTTGTTGGATTAAATAATCATTATCACTCAATTTTATTTAGTTGTGCTTTATTGCAAGATGAGTCAGAGAGATCTTTTAAACACATGGGCATCATCTTCTGTTGCGTCACAAAATGGACAAATAATAGGACACTGCACCTTTTTTAATTGGAGACGTGATCTAGTAGGCAACACCCCTCTAAGAATTCTCCAAACTAAGAGCTTTACTTTGGGAGGTATTTTAAGGCGCCATAATTCGGTCCAATCTCCTGCAACTCTAAGGTGAGAATTATCAATCAAAGTTTACATAGCACCAAAATATGCGGACTTGACCGAATATATACCATCCCGACTAAGCTTCCAAATACATGTACCTTCAATTTGCATACATGGCAATGGAGTTTTGAAAATAATCTGAGCATCAGCCTCATTAAATAAAGAACAAATTAAATCACCATTCCACTTGTGAGATGCATTATCAATATGATGTGATACAGTCCAATTTTCAGTACCTATCACCGGAGTGCTTGTCACAAAAGAACTTCCTGCTGTACTAAGCCATGGTTGAGTCCAAATATTGATCTTCCTTCCATCACCAATACGCCACCCCATGCCTAACTTAACTATCACATGGGAAGTGTGAATGCTCCTCCAAACGAAACTGAGATTATGACCCAACCGGGCCTCCAAGAAGTCCCCTTTTGTGACACCCTCTACCCCGTCATGGCATTTTAGCAATGTAAGAAGAAAAGAACAAGAAATAAAATTTTGATCCAAGTAAAAACTTTTCATTTCAAATAAGGTAGGGTTGTCACTCTCAACTTGTAGAAATCAAACATAGTACAAGAGGGAAAACATCAAAAAGAGATAAACCCAAGGTTCCCCGATGTCACATTAATTCAGAGCTTCTCCCTAATTATTACATTGAAAAAAATACAATAACTTGTTCAAAACAAAAATAAGTCTTCTATCTATTCCAACGAGCTATCACAATCACTCATCGACGTTAACATCCTCAACACCTGCAGCCTCATCATCTATACATACCCAATGGGATATGCATAGCCACAAAAGGGGTTAGTCATCATAACCTCAAATAGTACATACAGTGAAGGAAATCAGTGAACAATGCGCAATATAATAACAATTCTAACAGCAGCATCTGAACACCACATGCTACAGCACCATTCACAACATAAACATGTTACCACAATAACTAAGTATCACACACTACAACATCAACCACAACATTAAGGTAGCCAACAAAAACCAAGCAACCAGGCATATTATCATGCGAAATGTTGTATTTCTAGACCATAACTATATGCATGTGGATCCATTTATAACGAGGCTGGGATACCTTGCCCGTTTTGGAATACCTTGTCCGTAATGCCCCAATAACAACAGGACTGGGATACCATGCCCGCACGGGATAACTTGCCCGATTCGCCCCATTAACCGTAGGACCGGGAAACCTCGCCCGTCACGGGATACCTTGCCCGATTCGCCCTTTTAACCGTAGGACCGGGAAACCTCGCCCGTCATGGGATACCTTGCCCAATACGCCCTACTAGCAACAACAACAATGCCGACACCAGGATGCATGAACATGACCAAATGCGGTGTCTAACAATAACGACCTCTATCGCGATATCTTCGATAGAGTAGCAACAACAACAACAGGACACAAGTTCATAAGTCAATGAGTGCCTTCAATCAACAACAGAATCAATCAACACCCTTAGTCAACTGAGTTTAAGCACACAACACTTAAATTAATCATCAAATTAAATAATTGCCCCCTCCAAGTTTTATCATGTTAACCATTCTTTAGACATCCTAGACAAGTCCTAGACATATGATATAGTCCATAAGACTCTGCCCAAAACACGAGAAACGACGAAACACGAAGAAGTTACACGGCGGCCATTACCCAGAGGGCGCCTGGCGCCTGACAGAGTGGGGCGCCTGGCGCCCTGCCTCTGTCCAAGAATTTAAGTGTTGCGGTCTCCACGCTTTCGGGGACCGTTCGGGGTACGGTTACGTCTTATAAATCATACTTAAGACTTATCCAAAGTCCTTAGACCCATACTTATCCTCTATGAAATTATAAAACTCAAAAAAATGGTTCTTTAACTATTTAAGTTCAACACCTAATAATCTCTAACAGAAAATTCTGCATAATCTAACTTAGCCATTACTATTAGTGCTCAAACCTCATCTTAACACCTCGAAAATTTATTATCAAAACATAGCCAACTCATGTATCAATTATTCTAGATGATTAATCCTAACTTAGTCCATTTTAACCCAATTTTTAGCCTGATAAGCATTCTATTTTTTTTAAAACATAACATTACCTTCTAATTCCCTACAACAACAACTAGTTGAGTTAGGCAATTCAATAACTTGCACATGATATCAATATCAATACCAAGGCACAACAACACAAATCATATAGCAGATCTTCAAGGTTTGTAGGATTCATGCCATAACAATTTACAACAACAACCAAAAACCCATAAATCCATGAACATCCAAGAGGTCACCAAGAGTAACAATCATATAAACAGTCAAGACCCAATCACCACACCAAATCCATCAATCCAATGAATCTATCACATCACGATACAGTAAATAGCACAAATCAAGGATTGTAATAGAAGGGTTCAAGTATTTTCCTATCACAGTGGTGATAGTACTCATTTACCGTTACCGCGCGAGGCGTAGGGGTCTTGGGACACCCCTATTGCTCACTCATATTCCATACACTCAATAGATGAGAAACAACTACCCCTTACCTTAAGAGAATTTCGTGCTCCTAGAGTAGGGTGAGAGAACTCCAAGATTCTTCCTTCCTTATAGTGACTTCTTAACCAAAAACACGAGAGCAAAGAATATAAGAATGAGAAACCAGAATTTTGGAACCCTAATGACGATTAAAGGACTTATCCTCGGTCAATAAGGCTTACCTTAAACTAATCTCCTCAATGGACATAAGAGAATGACAGTGATACTAGTCTTCAATTCGAGTTTCTATGCACAAGCTCTATCCAAGAACACCCTAGAGCAGAAAAAGCAAAGAGAAGAAGAAGAAAGTGGTTTTTCTGGTGAGACACTTTGCGGGCAGTTTAGAGAAAGTGGTTAGAGTAAAAACTGAGGCTTAGTTGGTGGTTCATAACCCTAACATGTAATCTTAGTGAATTGGGTCGAGTTTGGGTCCAATGGGTCGGATTACACGTCCCAAAACGCCTCGAAACATAAAAAATCGCATGACAGCACGCTGCCAACAGGCGCCTGGCGCCTGGAATGGGCGCCTGGCGTAGGCTCTCGGTGATCCCCGGGCGCCTGCGCTTGAGTCTGGGCGCTCGGCGCCACTGCATCATTGTTTTGGCTGTATCTGGAGCTACAGATGTCTGGTTGAGGCGTTCTTAGTGTTGTTGGAAAGCTAAGCGAATTTCCTACAATTTTCTCTCTAATAGGCTTACCCAAATTCGGAATCTAACAGGATCAAACATGCAGTTGAAATATACTATAATATTCCTAAGTGTTACGCTTGCGCTGTGTTGACTCCAGAGAGCATATCTAGAGTTGTAGGTATCGAAATCGAGTCGAACTAAAGCCAACTAAAAGATAAGAGATAACGCTACAACTTTATTGAAGGGACTTAAATCTAATTGAGTTGTTAAGGGGTTCGAAAATGGGGAATACGGTGACTGAAATAACTAAACATAGGAATAAAGGTACATCTAGATACTCAATCGGCTGAAGGAATGGTCAAACATATGAAACACATCCCAAGCAACTATAAGCATGTTCTAATACCCTAAGACATATCCTAATCTTGGAGGATGAAAAATCTGGGCTATTACACCTTTTGGGAAATATTTAGCTTTGTAGACTCTGGTAACTAGAGCATCATTATTAGTGGCCATCTTCCACCCTTGCTTCCCTAGCATTGCCAAGTTAAAACCATATAAATGACGAAATCACATACCGCCATACTCCTTCCTCATTGTAAGCTTATCCCAACTCAACCAATTAATCCGTCTACCTGCTTTCCTATTTGAACCCCACCAAAAAGAGTTAAGCATTCGTTCAATTTCATCCCCAATTGATGAGGGAAGAAGGAACGTACTTATACAATAAGTGGGAATTGCTTGGGCCACTGATTTAATTAGCATTTCCCTTCCTGCTTTTGATAGGTGTTTTCCTTTCCAATGTTGAATTTTTCTCCAGACTCTGTCTCTCAAATAATAAAACACCGCTTTCTTATCTCTTCCCACCATAGATGGAAGCCCCAAGTACTTGCCCGTGTCAAAGCGCTCTGGAACTTGCAAGATAGCAGTAACACTAGCACGCATGTCAATGTGAGTGTTTCTACTGAAATAGATCTCAAACTTTTGAAGGTTGATAGCTTGCCCTGATGCTTTCTCATACATCTTCAACAACTCCTTCATATTATTGTTCTCTCTATCTGTGGCTCTGAAAAACAAAAAACAATAGTCAGCAAATAAAAGGTGTGTGAGGATGGGTGCACCCCCACACACTTTCACTCCATGGATGTCGCCTTTCGCTTCTGCTCTTTTTATAAGACAACTAAGTCCATCTGCACACAAGATAAAGAGGTACGGTGATAGTGGGTCACCTTACCTCAAGCCTCTTTCTGGAGTGAGAAGACTTATATTTTCCCCATTCACCAAACTGAGTACTGAACCGTTTCTAAGCACATTCCCATCCAATCTATCCAGTTTTGACAAAAACCCATTTTACACATCATGCCTTTCAAAAAGCCCCAGTCTACCCGATCATAGGCGTTACTAATATCAATTTTAAGGGCTACCTCCCCAACTTTACCATTGCCTTTGCACTTCATGTAATGGAGAAGTTCAATGGCAACCATAACATTATCAACAATGGAACGATTCTCAATGAATGCTGATTGCTCTTGAGATATACATTTTTGCATGAGAGGTTTCAATCTATTCGCTGACACCTTAGAAATTATCTTGTAAACAACATTACAAAGCGATATAGGGCACAAATCCTTCATAGAGGTAGGATTTTCATTTTTTGGAATAAAAACTATATTCGTATCATTCAAATGAGGGGGGGGGAAAAACCTTGCTCCAACCAAGCTACCCCCGCATGAAACACTTCAACACCACAAAGATCCCAGAACCTCTTATAAAAAGCTGGGTCGAGCCCATCTGGCCCCAGAGTCTTATCAAAATGCATCTGGAAAAGAGCTTTCTTAAATTCAGATATAGTAAAATCGGTCGTTAAACTAGCATTATCATCTGTTGTTATTCTTTCATTTACTAGATTAAGGACCGGTTCGTATTCACCTTGATTTTGAAGAAAAAGCTCATCAAAATAATTCTTCGTAACTTCACACATACCTTCTTGTGATTCAGCCATAGCCCCATCACTTCGCTGCAACGCCACTATCGTATTCCTCTTCTTACGGGCATTCGCCATGGCATGAAAAAATTTAGAGTTTACATCCCCATCACGAAGCCAATACACCTTTGCTCTTTGTTTCCAAAAAGCCTCCTCCTGTGCTAAAAGAAGACCCATTCTATCTTCCACCTCCTTGTAACTATTGTCCCCTCCTCCTCCACTTCTAATATCTTCCAAATCCTTTCTACACTCTTCAATGGCGTCCCTATACTTGCGACGCAACTTCCTACCCCATGAATTCAATTCCAAGGAACATTGATTCAGCCGCCTCATTAGGTCCCCTAGCATTTCCTTATCCCAGCCATCACGAACGACCAACTCCAATTCAGGTTCCTCCAACCAAGTGTTCTCAAACTGGAATGTAGCCCCACCGACCCTTCTCGCCCTTTCATAAAGCTTGAGAAGAATAGGAGAGTGATCCGAGCGATCCGCCACACAATTTATAAGTCTGCAGTTAGGAAAAATATCAATCCAACCTTGAGATGCTAGCGCTCTATTCAATCTTTCCTTTGTTGCATTCGGGTCATCCCAATTCCTACTCCACGTAAACTGATAACCTTCCAATGGAATGTCAATAAGATTACTCTCCATCACAGCTTCCCTAAACCCCCTAAGGAGCCAAGGGGGATGATCCACCTGTTTGCTAGTATCTTCATTTGAAAGTAAGTCATTATAGTCCCCCATAGTGCACCAAGGAAGAGAAGAGTCCTGAGAAGGTCCCAAGACTCCCTTCTTCTTCTGTGCTCCGGGAAACCATAAAAACCCGAGAACCTCCAAGTTGGTCTACCATGTTGTAAAACTTCTGCATTGATGAAGTTTAAGGAATAATTTATAATGTTGCACGTAAACGGTTGTCTGCATAACAAAGCCAACCCACCACTTCTACCATTTCTTTCTACTGCAAAAGAAAAATCAAATCCCAAGTTAACACGAATTTCTTCAATCTTGCTTGCTTGAACTAGAGTTTCACACAAAAAAATAATATCTGGTTGGTACTTCCGACAAGATCCCGGAGAGACGGAACTGCCCGAGGGCTGCCCAATCCCTGACAGTTCCAACTTAGGATGCTCATTGCCTTCGGCAGGTCGTTTTGCCGCTGCCCGCCGTTAAAAAAGAATCATCAGAATTATTTGTTGGAGTAGCATTAGCTGACTTGACTTGCACATGTAATAAACGCTTATATTAAATGAATAATTGAAATAACTGATTAAAACACCACAATTAATATTAAATTTAATTAATGCATAGCAAGTATTAAAATTTATTTTACTATTAAACCTCACAATTAATATTAGATTTAAATGCATAACAAGTACATTAATTTATTAAAATTTATTTATTATTTGTCTCATTAATTAATAACAAAATACATCACTATTTTCTCTAACATTAACTTCTCAGTTTTGCGTTTAAGTGCACAAAATATTAATTACTTTAAAATTGTAGTACTCCCTCCTGTCCATATAGTAATAGACAAAATTATAACTCACACAGACCAAAAAAAGATTTGAAATTAGCTAATTCTAATTAATACTCCTAAAAATTTAATTTCTTTTCCAAATATACCCCTTCCATAAATAGTGGCTGATAACTAATGAGAGTTAATTCACACAAATTTCACTAATTTAAATAAGGGCATAATTGAAAATTAGCATTTAATGTATGTAAAAATTTATGTTTGTTTCTTATATTTTGGACAAAAAAATTGAACCAATTTGTCTCTTATAATGTGAACTGGAGGGAGTAATTTTTTTGGGCTTAACTTAAAAATACTATTTTTAAATACGTTCTTAATTTTTTTAATAATAAAGACATTCAATTCCAAATTTTCACTCACAAATTTTATTAACAAAATCAATTTATTATTATAAAATTTTAAATTTTAAGAAAAATCTCATCGGCCTTATCTTTTAGATTTCAAAATCCTTCATAAATTTGCCCTTGTTTGCACCAAAAAAAAATGTAAAAAAAATTCCCTCCATTTGTCAAAAAAAAAAATTCCCTCCTCATGAAAAAAATAAAGATAAATAAAGGAGCAATTGCATTTATAATAAGATATGATAATAAATTCGGGTTACCTTAATAAAATATACATTTAATAATATTTTAAGGGAACATATGAAAATAATGATTCGAGACATTTAATTTACAAACCATACCGATATGGGGAGGGATCAAATTATATCGGTGTAATACTTGGGTATTGTTACGCCGTTCAATAACTTTGTAACGGATATCTGTATTACAAAATTCACTGTTTGATTGAAAGATACTATCAAATAGATCATATCTACAAAATTTTACATTAATCTAAAATCATTTGATATGTCAATGAGATGCATCAAGATTAACGTCTTATGCACTTTTATTAAACGATGTTAATCTTTTGATGCATCTCAATGACATATCAAATGATTTTAGATTAATGTAAAATTTTGTAAATATGATCTATTTGATAATATCTTTCAATCCAAGAGTGAGTTTTGTAATACATGTATCAATTACAAAGTTATTGAACGATGTAACAATACTCAAGTATTACACCGGTGTAATTCTCTCCCCTATAAATATATTTACAATATTTATTGTTTAAAATATTAAAGGTTGTCAAATATAAAATATTACAAAAACAGCAGCATATTTTTTGCACGCTTCTTACATACGAGGTTGTATTGAACGTACCGCTTGATGATAAGGCTCTTGAGGTTTGGTGGGACCTCAAGTTATATAGTGCACGTGGTATAAATTTTTCACATATTCACCAATTTTTCCATAAATCATTTTTTCCTTTTATTATTTTCCCCCTCTTCAAGCTATTGCCACGTATGAGAAGATGCAAAAAAGAGATTAAAAAGGTATAACCATAGTGTCCCCCAATCCGTCGGTCCAAAATCCCTATTGATCCACCAGCCCTCATCTGAACGGCCATTAGAATCTTTGTCACATTATATAAATTCTTAACTTTGTCAATGTCCTCGTCACTTTTTTTTTCACTGCCTCTCTCTCTCTCTCTCTGGTCTTGTCCAAAATCAACCTCGACAATGGCGATGGTAATATGTACCCATTATTCATTCCAATTGTAATGCCAAGTTTAATTCTTTGCATTTTTTTTTATTCTTGCTATTACAATTGTTGGGATTTTTTTGTCTCCTAGGAAATGACGGCTTTGCCCTGGCTGGAAAAATTATTGTCGATCACGACATTTTTCTCAGTATGTGGAATCCACACCAATGTAGCAAAAAATGAATGCAACATGTTTTGCCTCGATTGCAATGACCAAGCATTATGTGGCTCTTGCATAAAATCCGGTCACGAGGATCATCGAGTAATTCAAGTGAGTGTAGAATTTGATTGATTAATTATTGATCAATGTATATAATTTCTCAAAAAATAGATCTATATATCTTTGTATATCCATTTCTACATTTTAATTTTTAGTGATATTGGAAATTAAAGTTTGAATCTTGATATATACGTGCAATTGCAAATGCAGATAAGGAGGTCGTCTTATAATGAGGTTGTGAAGGCAAAAGACATTGAGATGCATGTGGACATTCTCGGGATTCAACCATATGTGATTAACAGCTCTAAAGTTGTTTTCTTAAACAAGAGATTTTATGACCCGCCTAAGAGAAAAAACTACAAAAGCAGCTGTTATTGTAGAGTGTGTCTAAGAAATCTCGTGGACTGTTCTTATTTCTGCTCTTTGGCATGCAAGGTTGGTCTCTTTCATTTATCACCCTTTTTCTCATTCTTCTTTTATATATCGATCCTTTTATTATTCTTAATTTGTTTTTTATTTAAAATTTTGTTTGGATCTCTACTAATAGAGAATGAAATGATCAGAATGAGATAAAACTGAACAAAGAATTATATAAAATTATTGTTATATATTATTTCATTATTTTTATGATCGAGTAAATATAAGTTGATTTCATTCTTTATCCTAAGTCGGGGAGGGGGATTTAGAGTATTAATTGCATCAAATAGAATGAAATGTATTTGATCATATTTTTTATTACATTATATATTACATTATATTTTAAACAATTTAAATAATAAAAATCAGTAGTATTATTTTATTTTATTTTATTTTATTTTATTTTTCTTCTATTCCATTCCTTTTCATTAATCTAGAAGTTTGGGGGCTGATAATGGGTATTTTAAAGAGAATAATGCTAGCAACATACTCTTTAACACTCTCTTTTGAACACACGTTCACTTATTGATTGAAATTCAAGTGGATCCTACAATTTTGTGGAACATATAGAGCCCGCTTGATTTCAACGAATACAAGAGTGTGTGTTCAAAAGAGAGTGTTAGTAGTTGTGTTGCTAGCGTAACATTTTTCTATTTTGAATTATGCTTTTTTTTTTGTTCATCGCCAAGGTGACATATGACTCTTGATCACTAACCCAATGTCACCGAAAATTTAGCTTTCTTGTTAGAGAAAGCAAATTTGTACAATCTAGTTATCTGCAACTGCTCTTTTAATTGAAGTCCTGACACTCATTCATATATGTCTTATTCATTTTAAGGATAAGAAGAATATATGGGATTTAAATTTATTAATAGGTTAAATATTAGTACAATTTTAACACTAGTACAATGTCTATTAAGCACAATCAATCAATATTTTAAAATATATTAAACGTGTATCAATTCAAAGGGACGATAAAATTCTTCCTGAAATATTTTTAATGTCATCAGTTGGACATGATAACAGTATTGCTATAGTTTCATTATGTTATATTTTTTAAATAGTAATAGTTAATAGTGCACTGTGTGTGTATGATAATAGCTTGCATGGATAAAGGCGAAGGGGAGCTTTGTCGTAAGCGCAAAGAAAGAAGAGGAAATGAGGAGAAAAATGCAAGAAACAACCAAAAGATCAGCACCAAAAGAAAGAAAGGAAAAATTGCCTGAAGGAACACCGAAACGAAAACGACAGGAAGAAGAAAAAGCAGAAGAAAAAAGTACAACTTCTCCTAATCGCCCGTCAGCTTCGAAACGTAGCTCAACTTCAAGAAGAAAGGGAATACCTCATAGGGCACCTTTTTATTAAGGTCCTAATAATTCAAGGGTTAATAAGAATAAAGAGATTTTAATACTGCAGTCTCATGATGTATTTCTAGCTGGACTTCATAAGTATTTTATTCAATAAGGATTAATTATAACTGTATTAATGGAGATCTTCAATTTATATATGATCATAATTAGTTGATGGAAATGTTTAGATTACTTTCGAATATTGGTTGGCTTTCGTTACAATAATGCTTTTGTGTTAGATTTGTCAAATTTTTTTTAATAGCATAAGAGTATATTGTACATGGGGTATTAGGGGTACTCCGTCTCCAACCCATTCAATCATAAAAGATTTGTCAAAAAAATGTTTTTTAAGCATAAAAAATTGTTTGAAACATGCTAGGTTTTCTATATACATGAATACTTGAGTAAATAAGCAATTTAGTAAAAAAAAGAAAATCTTTCACCTCGAAATTTATTTATATTATACAAGTTACTAGCGGTAAGACGGGCACTACCGTGCCTGTCTTTCCGCATTTCTATTGCACTACGATGAATACCTATAAAAAAATGTATAGAAGTTTAAGTAAGAAGAAAAAGATGCAGTTTTTTTTCAGTTATTTTTCTTGTAAACTGCTCAAGGATAAAATAAAAAGTAAATTAGTACACTAAAAAACAGTTATTGAAAGTTGTTCCCTTTATATAATGGTATAAATATAATGGTATAAATATATAATGGTATAAATATAAATTAAAAGTGGAAGTTATCATCTGATCATTGTGGTGTTTGTAGTGGTTATTCTAAAGGTTATTTATGTCCAAATAAAAGTCTACACCAAAAGGAATATCCCCTTTATATATAGTTATAGATATAGTAGCTTCTAAAATTTATATGAAACTCATATTACATTTTCCCATATAATTTCCTTATGTATATATTGCCACAATTTGCATTAATATTAAATTATCTCATATAACTGACCCGGGTCAAAGTACTAGTTATATATATATATATATTCTCTTTGATATTTTGCTGGAGTTTGTTTTTCTAGTTGATTAGCTTTACTTTCTTTCTGGATTTGTTAGATCTTTTTTTTTAATGGCACACATATACAGATGTGTGTGTCTATATATATATATACACACACACACAAAGGAGGAGTACAATGGATACTTCCAACCCATACAATACTAGAATAGATTAGAAGACAACCCAACAACCAACAACCTGGTGAGGACGGCCATACATCTCCTACGTACCTAGACATAGTCAGCACAGGCCGAGAGTACTAACTCGTAGCTATACAACCTAGTGGTTCAACAAACCATTGATAATATTAAAGACATGGAGGGGCTTTACCACGTGCTAAGAACCACCTTCAAGGCAATGATCTAGTGCGATCAAACATATAACCTAGGTCAGGCACTCTGCCAGAAAAGATACACCCATTACAGTTAGATCCTTGAGAGAGTTTTTTCCTAAGTGGGTTTATGTGACTATACTGAGATTAGTTGGAATCAATATTAATGTGACTTTTGAATACTAAGAGAAATTGAACAAACAAACTGGTTCAATCTAGAAGAACGAGTGAATCACAAATCGAGTGGAAGTACTTAAAAAGACTGATTGCACATACTTATTATTACCTTTATGCTTGAAAGAAATTCAAAGAGTAGTCACGAATATGTTAATTAATAATCAACGTGATTCTTATTCTTCGTTTTTCGAAGCAACAAAGAGGACTCTATATAAATAAGAGTACAAAGGGTGCTCGATCCCATATATACAAGAAGGATCTAACATTAATATTGTTCCAATTAATCTTAGTAGAGTCATATAAACCCACTTAGGAAAAACTCTCTCAATGTCTATAAAATTAAATAACTCATCACACAATTAAATATGATAATTAAAATTAAAGATATTAGGGAATCTCATTGGTGTTACCCAAAATGAGTGAAACATATGCTTGCGTATTTGTCCATAAGTCAAATCAGACATGTAATTATTGGAGACTCAAATGGTGGATATGCAAGAATATCACTTATATGTTGTTCTATATCTCTATGAATCTAGAAACTTTTGCTTGCGTTGTATCATTTGGTCTTAACTCACGTAGTTAATAACTTACAACACAAATATTATGGTGTAAAAGCTTCGTTTTAAGGGAAAATATCCTTTAAAAAATTAAGGGAAAATATATAAGATCTTCTCATGCTATATATACATATAGGGTGATACTGGTACACGAGAGAAACTGTGAAGAGAGAGTATGAAAAGAGAGAAAAATGTGAGAAATATGGTAGATTTGGGGTATTGATTGGAATAAGAGAAAAAGAAGAGAAATAGGAAAGAGAGAGATGTTGATTATTTTTAAAAAGACATTAATATCCTTAACAAAAAAAGTAATAATGTCGCTGAAAGTGATAGTGTGATAAGGTTAATCATGGAAAAAGAAAAGAAGCGTCTCTCTTTGCAGGTTTTCTTCGCACGTGAGCGAAGACAATAAAATGACATGGGACCCACCTTTTTTTTTTATCTCACGTATTTCGTTGATAAACCAAACTGGAGAACTTCTTCATTTCTTGCCAAACTCTCTCGTCTTTATCTCTCTCGTTCAAACTTGCGGATTCCAATCAAGGCGGTAGTAACATGCTATGAGTGCTCTTGCTATTAAAAAAAAATATAGTGTTTTCAGAGTATGATATTATAAAGTTGGAATATCACATTTTCAATATGAAAACAACAATTATAATTTTTTATTATTTTAAGACAATTTTAAGGCATTTTTTATTATTTAATTTCTGAAAGTGAACTTTCTTATAAGAGAAACTTAATATGGATAAATACATATAAGGTGTTCTTAACAGTTGCAATTGATTTTTGTAATTGTTAAGTGAGAGACATTTGGGTCTTTCAATAAGGGAAGGTGTGATACTGAGAATTCGATTATTGAAAAAATAAAAAGTAGGTTGTCTTAATAGAAGAGCAAAATACGAGAAAATCAGATATGTAATTATTATTATTGGCATCAATATAGGACGTGGATTCCCTCCTGTCAACACTTTCACACATTCACACTGTCAAGGAATTATCAACCATCAGATCTATTCAACGTTTCAGATCAGTTTTGTTTTCAACTTTCACTCTCAGCTGCCAAAACGACGTCGCACCATCTACTGAAAATACACACTAACTTTTCACTTCACACAACGAAACTTTTGCCATCTCCACCTTGTTTCTGTTTCATCCATCTTCTCCATTTTCTTTTTGCACGTCGTTAATAAATATCAAAACCAACACCTCTAAACCATTTCTATTGCGCGCTTAACTATGACAGATGCAAGAAATTCAGAAATCGTGTGGATCCCTCTATTTCTATAGCTCTAAAGTCTAAACCATCTCTATACGGGTTGTGAATTTGTGTTGGATCCCTGCATTAAAAAAATTCAGAAATTGCACACATTATATAAGCTGGGATAAAAACAAAACAAAGTTTCATCATTAATTTTTATCAAAGATATTGCAGTTTAGCATTTAACCCCACTGATTCATTCACGGATCAATTCAAGACACAAGCTTCACGTGTCATAACCATGTGAGACTCCAACTTCCAATTTCCAGACACCAAAGGCTCTATTAAAATTTTCGGATTAACTCTTCACTTATATCAAACAACCGGTGTTCTTTACTCAATAATAAAACAATGGCAGAATACGTGTTTTAACCGGATCTGTGTCTCAATTTTAGCTGTTGTTTCAGCTTCGGAATTAAAAATAAAACAATCAAAATTACTGTAGCCTTGGTCGTCGTCACAGATTCCGTTGATGTCGTCGGTGTTGGCCGTTAAGGCTTTCGAGAAGGCAGGTTGCGTCGGTGCAAGGTTGCGCCGTTGGAAGGTGGTGTCGAGGTTGCACCTGTTGCGAGGAGGAATGTCAAAAGAGAAGGAAGCTTCTGTAGCGTGAATGTGGGATGTGTTGGGCTGGAAATGGAAAAGTAACATTGTGTTAATCTATATCGTTCGATGAATCCAATAGTTGAGATTTGTATGTCAGTGTGAATGTGTGAAAGTGTTGACAGGAGAGAATTCGCGTCCATCAATATAAGTTGAAGGAAATTCTTATATGCTAAAATCAAGAACTAGATGGATTAAGGACGGCGATGCAAACTCTGTAAATTTTCATGTTTTCCTTCATTCCCATAGATATCATAATCAAATCTTAGCTCTTCAAACATATGTATTGTGTTAGAGGGAATCGAAGAGATAAAATCACAAGTTAAATGTCATTTTTAAAAGACCTTCTCACAATCATTGCCAAATTGCCTTTTGCTAGATATAGTTTATTTTCAAAAGCTGACAACATATTATAACACTTGTGGACGGTAGGGCAGCGTTTTGGAAGGAGGTTATTATGGCAAAATATGGGGACAGAGCGGTCGGGTGCCCTACAGTGGTGGTCCAAGGATTCACTACCTAGCATCATCATGGTGGAGGGATATTCACTCAGTTGGTATGACTGGGATGGCAGTTGCAGACTGGTTTGCAGAGAGTTTAGTGCGGAGGGTGGGGAATGGCAGCTTCACTTCCTTTGGGCATGATACTTGGGTTAGACCAACTCCTTTGAGTCAGGCTTTCCCCACTAGTACATGAAACGGAAAATAATTGGGGTTTTTACACCGATTTTGTATTTAACCGGTTTAAATGTGACGCGGTGGCAATTTTGAAATTATCGCGTCAAATTTTACACCGGTTATATACCCGACCAGTGTAAAATCCTTGATGATTTAAAAACTGAACATATTATACACCGAGTATATATATAACCGGTGTTAAAAATATATTATTACTCCGGGTGTTTCAAGAACCGGTGTTAAATATCTTTCTTTTGATTTTATTACTTCGTGGGTCCCATTCTCATTTACGCGGGCTCTTCTTCTTCTCATACAGATTACCCTATTGTTTCTCTATCACTGCTGCATGCACTCCACCGTCTCCAAGCTTCTCATTCTCTCTCGCGTCATTCTATTTGGCCGCCGTTCGAAGCTCTCTCTCTCGCCGCCATTCTAATCCTTCTTGTCCGCCCCGTTCGGCTCTGTTTCGTCTTCTTCCCTAGCACTGTTCGCCAGAGCTCGCGTTCGATGTAGCTGTTCATCAGTGCTCGTCTTCTTCTCTGTTTTGATTTTCAGTTCGCGATCGTCAGTGCTCATCTTCTCTGCTTCAACTTTGCCTCTTATGCGTGTAATAAGTTTCTCAGGCGAGTTCATTGACACGTAAGTTTCCTTGCTTCTTCTTTTGATGAATGTTCTTCTGTTGGGTGTTTGATTCATCATTGTATATAATAAACACATATGAGGCATGACATTTGAGAACTTGAAGTTGAATAAGAGTGTGTGACGCAAGATATTTATACCTAGTTGCCATTTGTTGATGTCACCACTACTCTGCATTAACATTCTATAGTAAGTGCTTATGAATCTTGCTATATGTGAATGGTTTATGGCATTACTTGATTATTAGAGCTTGGATTGGTTTGTTTGGTTTGTTGTGAAGTGATGTTAATGTTGTTGACTTTGGTTTTGATTATTCAATGTTAGTTCGTAGAGTGGCATATTCTTTGAAGTCTGTTAGTTTTTTAAACAATGTGTGCAAATGTTATGGATTGCTGTGGTAGTGAGATTATTTCTATGAATTTTACTCTGGATTTATGTGTTACAATTGTTAGACATACTGGGTAATTACAATTAGGGGCTTTATGTGTTACAATTGTCACCAATTCTGCTGCTCTTGTTTCATATTGAAATTATTTCTGGTAGTACTTTGGCATTCTGTAAGATGCTTATACTATGTGTGCACCTGGTTTGAATGCTTAATGATTAATGCTAATGGCACAATTCTGACTGACATATTATTTTTTTTCTATACAGGCATCATGGATGATTCTTCAGCCTCCTCTCTTACGAGGTCTAAGACTAGACGTGCCACGGCTTTGACTGGTTTTACTGCCAGATATCCCCTGGTGAGAGGTTCCATATGTTGAGTTTGATTCTGTTACCTTCCAACCCAGTGGTCAGTATGCTACGAAGTTCAAGAGTTATGTTGGTTGTCTAGCACGTAGCAAGGTTAGTATCAATGAAAGTAATTGGAAAGACATACACAAGGATCTTAAGGACATGATTTGGCAAGATGTCCAGGTATTTAGTATTAACACAATTATTGTTGTTGCTTATATATTAACATAAAAACTATGTTTAGCTTCATTTACTAACGCCACCATTTTGTTGTGTAATTGTTATAGCAACAATTCACTATTCCATGAGCGGCTTAAGAAGAAATGGCATTCTCTCACATAATGTATTAATTGACAAATTTATATATATGTTGTAGGAAGAGTTGGTCGAACAGAGCACACAAGGATCTTTTGTTCCACATGGACGTCAGGATATCCTAACAACTGCCATTGGAACACAAGAGCACCCTGGTCGTGTCCGCACTGTTGGTTGGGGTGTGGGCCTAAAGTACTACTATGGAGGACCTGCACACCCCACCTCTGGAATGATCTCTAATGAGGTACTTCAGGCCATCCGGCAAGAGATCTAGCAGCAGGTCCGGAGAGAGATGAACCAGGAGTTCCAGGAGAAGATGCAACAGGAGTTCAATGAGAAGAAGCAACAGGAGCTCCGGGATAAGCTCTCAAAGGAGATCCAGGAGGAGATAAGTGTAAGTATGAAGGACGAGATCCAACAAAAGGTTTTGCAGGTATGTGTAACTTGACACAATTAATGAATTGTGTAAAAAATACTAACTTTATCAATATTGTTAGTAATGTTTACTTAATTTGATACAGACACTGCAATCCATGGGTGTGAGCAATTATAATGCTCTACCTGATTGTTCTCATAGAGCTACCATGCATGTCAGCACTAAGGGTAGTAATTGTGCACCTGACATTGAGGACCAGCCACCTAGAGAAAATTTTATTGAAAAGCTAAAGAATCTCAAAGGTGATAGGTTCGAAGTAGACTTGGAGCATTGTTCCAGTGTCCCTCCATGGTTTGCCATTGAAAGGCGTGACGTGGATGAGATTATGGATGGTACTAAGTCGCTTTCCGCCGAGGTGTTGTCATTATGGTGCACGTAAGTATCTTATTCACTTTGTATCAATTGTAATTAACTATTTCAAAATTTATTAACTATTTCAGAGTCTATTTGCTAATTGTAATTAACATTTGATTAAAAATCTTAGGTATCTGCATCGCCTCTGTATCGCAAAGGGCAACAACGATATGTTTGGATTCTTTGACCCAGTCAAGATTATTTCCTCCAAACATTGCCTTCCTGCAGAAGTAGTTCAATCTTACATGGAAAATAAGATACAGAGTGAGCCAAAAATGTGTTACTTAGGAGCGTATTTGCATAGGTAAGTACATATGTTACTAGCTGTTGTCAAATTAGTAACCTAGTTTGCTTTTGTCTGTTTCTGCTTCAGATAAACCATTATTGTTGTTCATTATTTGCAGCGATCACTGACAGTTGTTTATCCTTAAGCCTAGGGATAATGTTGTTGTTTGGTTGTGTTCGCGACACTATCAACCAAACGATGTAATTAAGGGCATGATTGAAAGGTAAACTTATATTTATCATATATACATTGATTCTTTGTCTCCTGATCTGCAACTTAATTCTGATGAATATGTTCTTTTATCAGGATATATAATAAGAAACCTAAATGGGTGCAGACTAAGGTAAATAGTTTGTCTTCCTGAAATTCATTTACTTAATTCATTTGTAGTACTAGTTAATGTGTATAATTTTTACTCATTATATGTTACTACGGTATTCATTTGTGATGGCCTCGACAAAAGAATGGTTGGGCCTGTGGGTACTATGTGATGAAAAGTATGTTAACAATTGTCTCGGCGGATATTGTTGACGGATGGGAAAAAGTAATAAAAATTTTAACCTCTTGCTATTATATTTGTAATATGAAAAACATGTTATTACTTTTAGGCCGGTTTAATTTATTATATATATGTTTGAACTTGCAGATATTCAATGACCTAACTGAATATGGTCAAGATGAAATTGAGGATGTTAGACAAACTTGGGCAGAATTCCTTTTGCAAATGATTGAGCAGAAAGAAAGGAAGATGCAATTGCAAGAATCCCAAGGAACAAAGTCATCAAAAAGACCTAAAAAATCATCAAAATGACTTTGTATATAGCACTTGATCATTCTTAATTTATACATTATTTATATATTGTTTATGTATATAGCACTTGATCATTCTTTGTACTTTGTATATATATATAGCTTAACTTTATTTATGTGTATATTTGATATGTTTATAGATTAAATTTGATATATGTTTAAATGGTTTGAATTTTGGGTACATTTGGTGCCAATTATTGGCAAATTTATTGTCTGTTTATTGTCAATTTAGATAATCTCTAGGTAGCAATGGACAAAAAAAAAGAGAAAACAAAAACGAAAAAAATAAAATAAAACCTTTTACACCGGTTTTTCATGAAATTGGTGTAAAAGATATACTTTTAACACCTATTTTTGTCAATAACTGGTGTAAAAGGCAAGTCTTTTACACCGGTTATTATAATAACCGGTGTAAAATGTCCTTCAGAAAATAAGATAAAACCCAAACTTGACATTTTACACCGGAAACATAACCGGTGTAAAAATCAACATTTTACGCTGGTTAAATAACCGGAGTAAAAACCCCAACATGTAACACCGGAAGCATCTACACCGGTATAAAAACCGGTGTAAAAAGTCATTTTTAACCGGTGTAAAATCCTCCTTCTGCACTAGTGCCCGCGGCTTCTATCAGTATCTGACCAGTAGGAGAGCCGCATTGCACAGATTGTGAGTAATTGATTGCCCTTCAAGAAAAGCTTTTAATGGTTGATATTGTTTATTAGGATTTCTTTAATTGTAATAAAAATAATAATTTACTTTATTTCTTGAAAAGCCTTGTATTTGGCAATATTTAGCGCTTGGGGAGGCGCGTTAGTAATTAAGGGGGTACGTCTAGCACCTAGTATAAATAGGCCTTGATGTAGCTTCATTTGGGACCTTTTGATCATTTGTGAAATACAAGAGAGTTTAGAGCATTGCTCCTCTAGGGTTCTTCTTTGAACCTTTCATGAGTCTTATCAAGAGCTTCCATGCATCTTGTGACGATTCAACTAGTGGTCTTATCATTCTTCCATGAAGAGTGTGGCGATCTTCTTTGTTAACTCATCTTCTTCCTTTTCATGTTTGTAAGTTTTCTTCTAAGTTTCCCTTTTCTTGAATTTGTGTGAAAAATTAAGATCAAATCATGAATGATACTTTATTTTATTAGTGATTCTATGGTAGGATCACATCACACCCAGATCCCATAGCTTATGGTAGAAAGACTAAGGTGTGCTCCCAACATGAGACCTTCCTCCCGGGTCCCATAGCTTGTGGAAGAAGAGCCAAGTGATGATGAACATATAAGAGCTTCCTCCCAGATCCCATGGCTTGAAGCATGGCGATGGTAGGAGGAAAGGCTGGAGAAATATGGTGGCCTTTTCTACCAACAAGTGATAAGCTCCTATTTTGACCTCTTCATGTATTGATTCTCCATGAAGCACAAGAGTCTTACCTTTCGGAGCTAACTTTGATGCATCCATATACGCATCCAAACCATCATACTTAACCAAATCAACAACTTATGTCCACCTCTAAGTATTAGAGGAAATCCTTCATCCACTTCACCTTCAATAAAATCTATCCTCGTGAACGTATTCTTTTCAAAAAGTGTTCCATATGGCTTTTCTACTAGAAGTTTGGAACATTCCATAGCTTGCACTTCCAACTTCTGCATCATTTCATTTATTTGCATAGCTATTTTTGTATAATGTTTCCTGGCTCGCATTTCTAATCGATGAAGTTGAGCACTCATTTCTGAATTTTGATGCTCTATGCTTTGGATTACGAGTTGTGCATCTATCTCCCAAAGAGATTCCAACACATCAGGATTTAGATTTATGTCAAGTGGTGGCGATAGTAGCAAAGATGACATATACGATTTCCATTCCTCCTTGGAATATATTTTTGCTTGCTCATTCACGATACAATCAAACACGATATAGTCAATTTGGTCTTGATAACTAGGATTTTCATCATAATAGTCCATATGATACACCACCTAGCAAGAACAAAAAAGAAAACAAATCAAAGTAACAAAATAAACAGAATATAAACGAACAAAAATATGTACAAAGGTATTCAATAAAAATCAAATAACAATAAATTAAATTAAATAACGTAAGACGCAGTCCCCGGCAACGACGCCAAAAACTTGTTCGATCAAAATTCACAAGTGTACGATTTTGTCGTCAAGTAATAAAATATCGATCCACAGGGACTGGCTACGCTAATTAATTAATTCGGCGTCAAATGATTTTATTAAGTAGCAAGAAAATGTTTGATTAAAAGATGTTGATGGAAAGTAGTGACAGAAAATAAATAAAAGATGATAAAAATATACTTTTGTTGTTTTTGTTGGTTTTTTTATAAATAAAAGCTTCATAGGACTTGGGTTACCACAGTGATACTCTGAGAATTCAAATTAATAATAACTCTAACGTTAATATTGAAATCATTTGAAGGCAAATTGTCCAAAAATACCAACGGCCTCTTTCAAGGTGGCGCTAGCGTGCTAAGATAAACATATCCCTACTTTTGTGGTAATAGGATTTAAACATAACCCATTAAGATCTTTGACAATTTGTTTTACCCTCGAATGAAATAAAACTACTTTCGTGAATTAAATCCTAAGTTCAATTATTATATAAGTCCAATAACCAAGTTCACCTTTCAGTTCATCCCTACTTATCTAATAAATGTGAATAGGCGATCAACGGATTCACAAGCAATAACAATGATAATAACCAAATCAATTCATTCAAATCAACAATAGAGAGTATCAATTATTCATCTCAGAAACATCAAAAGACATTGTCCAAAATCCTAGAAATAGATAAACTACTCAAACATAATTATAAAAGACATAATAGAAAACAAGCAAATAAAAATAAACATGGAGGGAGAAAGAAAGATGGAGGAACTGCTCTCCGTCAAATGAGGTGCGTCTTTTCAATTTTGCTGAGCGCCCCTTTTATAGGCTGGATTCTGAGGTTAAGCACGGTTGTGCATGGTCAAGCATGGTCGTGCTTCATCATTTTAGTGCGTACCAACTTGGCCACTGTCTGCTTTCGGTGGAAGCACGACCGTGCATGGTGAAGCACGGGCGTGCTTTCCAGCGTTGTTCCGTTCCAAGGCCGTGCTGCAAGGGTGTACTTCAGCGTGTTGGGCCTATTTCAGGCCCTGTTTCAAGCCTAAAATTGCATTTTTCAATCATATTGCTTATTTTTTTATTTCTACACAAATTAGAATAAAAGAGAGTAAATTTTATATAATAATCAATAATTATTCTAAATCACACTCAAATATCCCCATAAAATAATGCAATAATGAAGCTATTAGTTTCTTGTGAAACCACTACCGTTTAAGCGTTATATTACACCAAATCTATCCTAGTGAGTGTACTAAATTTCAAAAGATCAAATGAGTACAATTGAGTACAAATTTTCTACAAATTGTTAGGTTTGGAGTATATTTATGCACCTCGTAATACAAAATTTAATGAATTGAGTGAATACGTACAAAATGATTAGAAAACTTCCATATAATGAGGTAAGAAATCTATATGATGACAACATAAACAAATCACATTAAATAAAATTTAAACAAATATAATGTCAAAGTTGGGCAACAATAAAAAGTGTATAAATGAATATAGAGTCTGTAACAGTACCCTGATTTTTCATTTCTATGTACATTGACGTGTTTATACGTGTTTTGTATGATCCTCTATGTGTTTGATTTCATTGTGGGTGTTTTAATATGTGTTTGGAGTAGTGAAGCCTTTAGAAAGGCTCTTTTGGTGAAAACGGGATGTTTAATCCGTAGCCTCTAAGCGGTTAAATATATTAAACAGTTTTTATAAACTCATTTTGTGAATATTTGAGATTAAAAAACTTTAGAAAAAAGGGGGACATACACTATAAGTGTAAATCAGTTTCACATTGATATTCAATGAAAACCCACTATTATATAGTTATTTATAAAATGCAATCACAAAGTAGATTAATATGACAATATGGTAAACTATTATTGGATGTTAGTGTAAAATTAATTTACACGAATGGTGTATCTCAATTAAACTCAAAACTTTAAATTGAAAAACAATTTATAAAAGAATTTTGAAAAAAGTAACTATTTTTTAAAATTAAATTATTCTCAAACGCGTACTTTCTTTTTGGATTACATCAAACGCGTACTGTGTATCTTATGGTGCAGGGTTAATCATGTTTTTTCTTGAAGCCGTTCAACAACTGTTACATTATTAAGCTTCCTACTTTAACGTTACTCTTCTTTTGTCAAAGGCATATCTTTTTACTCTTTTTTTTTTTTTACAGAAGCATATATTTTACTTACAATCGATTGAGTTACTGTTTAACTAGTCGCAGAATAATACTGCTTCAGCCTATCTAAATTTACTTTTAAATTCTTCCTTAAATATCAATCAAAATAGCTAGCCTTGATTCAAGAAATACCAAACCCATTCTTATCAACAAAAAAAAAGAAAAAAAGAAATACCAAACCCATTTATCACGAGATTTGAAATCTGAAATTTTTGAGTCCCCATTACTTCTACTTTAATTCATTTTTCCTTTATTATGTTAGGTCTTAGATTTCTTTTACCAAAAACACATGAGCAATAATAATATGCCATTACTTTATCGTTCCAAACTTACGTCAATATTGAGTCGAAAAACTTTTATTGGAGTTTTTTGTTTTTGTTTTGATAAGGACTATTATTGGAGTTAGAAAGCCTTACATTAACTATATTCATTAAGTTAGCAATAAAAAATATATGTATCAAAATAATATGATATTTTAATTATATTAAAGATAAAAAAATTATTTATACGAATTTTAAATTTGAATCCCAAAAAACATTTTATTAATATATTTTATTGGGTATGTATTTGACCAGATAAATTATATATTACTTCAATGTATTCGTTGCATTTTATAGTATTCTATTAGATAAATTTGGATTCAATGTATTCGTTGCATTTTATAGTATTCTATTAGATAAATTTGGAGGTTATGCCTTCAGGAAATGCTTAGGAAAAAATTTGACTAATATATAAAAATTACCATTTCACAACGGTCTAAAAATTCGAGTATATACATATAAGGGATAATAGTGGCCCAAAAAGAATCCAATGGGTATGTCCTCAATTTCCTTAAATAGGGTTTGAGGAGTGCCTTTCTTTCCAACCTAGTTTTGTACTCACATGAGTCTTTCTGTCCTTGGAAGCCTAATACTATAAACACAAGCCACTGTCATTCCTTTCCAGTTTCAAATCTTGCTACTACAAGGAAGAAAAAAGGTACAAATTAATAGCAAAAATTTTCAATTATATATCTAACACAATTATTCTCTCTTATTTTGAAGATCTTTGTATATATATAGCTAATTGAGTACCATTGTTAAATTTTACTTTTTTGTTTTTTTTGGTTTTTTGCTTAATCTATGCAAGTGAACCAAGATGGCTAGTGGATCAAATGATCATGATGAGAAGAAAGGTGCTCCAAAAACTGAAGGAGGAAAAGAAGGTATGAAAGTACCAAAGCTGGTGATTCCACCAAAAAAGGTGATGGAGGAGATTGAAGATGCATGCAAAACCCCAACTTGTGCTTGGAATAAGATACCTGAACCTTTGAAGTGCCCACCTGCACCAAAAAAGAAGAGACAGCCAATGATGATACCGATTCCACCAATCATGATGGGAAGAACATTGGTCATTTTTAGTGATGCAAAGATGGAACTGATCTTCAAATCTATTCATGAGTTTCCTAGGGTTAACAAGAAGCGCAAGAGTATTGCTTGAAAGTACTCTTGCTGCATCTGTTTTTTTTTTTTTTAATAATAGCTGGGGGGAATAGCCTCACATGAACAATTAATTTAATAATAATCTAGTTCTTCTCTTTGGACTTTAGGGGTTTTCTATGACTGTGACTATGGATCATGTATGATTCAACTTCCATATATGGGGGAAAATTGTATAAAACAGGATAAAATTGAAATGGAAGTAAATAAGATTGCAGTTCAATAAATATTATTTTATTGTTAGTTTACAATATTATATGAAATTTGATGTCACCATATTCTGTCCGCATATATACACGCGCAGATTTTCGTCTTGCCCTTGACTCAATTCTATATATCCCTTTCAAGGAGAAAACCAATGTTCAAATATTAAAAAAAAAAAAAAAGGACTGTAACAATGTTTGTGAGATGCCTTGATTTCTGAAAAAAAAAATTATTCCAATAAAACAAATATTGCTCTAAGTATTGACTGTGACAACGGTACATGTCCTTAATAGTAACCTCAACTTGGGTGTGAGTGGTTAACGCACTCCATTTAAAGGGACAAGTTCGGCTAATACTTGAGTTCGATTCCTGACGATGGAACAATTTAGAGCCAGACTTTATTATCTCCCGCTGAACTCTAGATTAAGCAGACCCATTTTCCCTAAACATTGGAGCAGTGTCAAAGACATTTGGACCAAAAAACATGTCCTTCTCATTCAACGATCCCAAATGGATTAATGTACGTGTGCATCTCTCTCGAGTTTAATATTAACTTCTTACAAGGATGACAAGAAAAATTCGCTCCTTTTTATTGTTAGCTTGCAGTTCATATAAAAAACTATGATAGAGGATGAATGAAATTGGAAAAAAAAAAAAGAAAAAAAAAAGGCAATTGCAGAATGGAATTTTAATTTCTTTCCTTAACTTTCATTTAGATGGATTTATTCGTATTCAAATGAAATCAAGCTTATTACTTAATCTCTCATCTTCGTTTATTTTCTTTCTCTTATTGTCTTTTTATTTATTTCCTTTCTCTCATAATCTCAAACACAAAGGTAAGAAGAATCCCATAATGGAATGTTAATTTTTTTTTTTGATAAAATGGAATGTTAGATATTGAACTTTTAAACTTTCATGGTTTAAATTAATTATCAACCATTACGGCCAAATACTTTAGAGGGAATAGAGGTAGATCATGTAGTTCAAATTCCATCATCAAAATATATAGAATGAATGAGAAACCTGTGCTTAAGATGTCTTTTTGTTCTTACAGTGAGACTTTTTTTTGACTCCTAATTACAGCAAAACATACAAAGCAACATATATTATATATAAGACAAAACAATCAAGTGTATATATATATATATATATATATATATAGTTTCAGTGAACATGAGAAACATGCTACTCTGCTGACTACTTGATAAGATCATAAGAGTAACGCTCAGTTTGTAGAAAGAGTGCCATGTCATTCCTAGAACAAAGACAAACACCCACGAGCAGCACGAGAGAAAAGAAACGCTAAGTCACAATATTTTTTTTGAATGGCAAATATATATATTTATTTATTTATTAATAGAGGGTACAAGGGGTACCCCAACCTAATACATCCAATTAAGGAGGAACAAACAGAGCGCCCAAAGCCCACATCAAGTCATAAAGAAACGAAGACCAATCCTCTAACCAAGACTAAGACCTCACAATGCACTCTAGTGGCTTGGTGAACCACTCATAATACAAGCACGGCGAATACTTTGACCTAGACAAAAACCACCTCCAGGACAACGATTGAATGCGTTCAATCAGCTGCCCCACATCAGGTACTTTCACTAAGAAGATACAATCATTACCGAGATCCCAAATCGCCCACAAAACCGCATGCCAGATCATTGCCAAACCATACCTATATCGAGATGTACCTCGAAGGTCAGTGAACAAGGAGAAAGAGGAGAACAGATCAGGAGGCTGCACGAAATCATAACCCAGCCAGCTAACAACCGCATACCACGCCGTCGAGGTAAAACTACATCTGCCAAACAGGGGTAACGCACACTCCTGGTACCCACCACAGAGGACACAGGTAGTGGTAGACACATCTCTGATCACACCCCTTCTAAATAAGTTTGTCCGAGTCGGAACTCGGTCCAAAAGTAACTGCCAAGAGAAAGCAATCATTTTTTAAGGAGTCAAACTCTTCCACAACTTGCCTAGAATCTCAACCTGTATGTCAGATACCTGCTACACCCTAGCGGATGACTCAGAAGGAAACTCATATAGTTGTACACATGCTATAACACTACAAGAAATCAGGTATCATCTGAAGCGGCCTTATACGCCAGCGGCGAGAAGCCGTCGGCGAGAAAGCAGTTTTCAAGCGGCTACGCGTCGATAAATCAATGCGGCGTCTGAGTGGACTTACCAGCGCCAAGCGTCGGAAAAATCCGTTTTCTACTTGAGCGGCCCTCGGCGTCGGTATAAACTGTCGATATACGCTTTATTATACATACAAGCGGCTTTAACCGTCGGTATTTGAAATTGACCGTCGGTAATCGAAATTTTCCGAAGCGGGTTAAGCGTCGGTAAGGTTAATCGGCTCCTTCTTGATCTCGTTACCTCTTCCTCTTGAGTTCACATTCCTCGCGGCGTCGTTCCCTCGCGTTCCCTCTTTCTCGTGCCATCCCTTGGTTTTCTCGCTCGCTTCCTCGCGGCGTCAAGCTCTGCTTCCCTCTCGCGTCGCTCTGCTTCCTGGCGTGCTCTACTTCATCGTCGTCGCTTTGCTTCCTCGTCGCACTCTCTTGGAGTGCGCTTCCTCTGTAAGCTCTGCTTCCTTGGCGTGACTCTACTTCATCGTCGTCGCTTTGCTTCCTAAGTCGCACTCTCTTGCTGTTGCATTGCATTGTTTAGTTTGTGGGTTTGGATCTCGGGTTGGAAAAATGCCTTCATCTTTTCTTGGTTTTTCTTTCATTTTCTTCTTACGAATTTTTTCCTCGCTGATGTGTAGAAAAATGTAGATCCTCTCTTTGCTTCTTGAGTTTTTGGTCTTGATTTTTTTCTCTGCTTGATTCTTTTTAAATAAAATAAAATATATGTGGTGGCTCACGGTTTTTTTGCTGAAAGCAACTTTTTAGTGGAGGGCTTTGTCTCATTCTTTTTACTAAATTGTGGAATTTGGTTATGGTTTCCTTAAATAGGTGTTTGTTGAATATAAAATTGGAGATGTGGGCACACAAATGTAAGAGATTGGGAGTTTTTTTTTATTTAGTAGTAGTATCAGTATGCCCCCATTGCTTTGTTATGTCTGTCTGATCATTTGTTGACATTTTGTATGCATTGGTGAATGGTATTTAATAAGAGCATTTGTGTGGCTTGTTTTGTTGGTAGTTGATAACATAGGAAATATGTTGGTGGCAGTCAAATTTCTTGTAAAATGTGGAAGTTATTGTCTCATGTTTATTTATGAAATTGGAAAAATAAACCCTCATCCCTTTGTAAATTTAAAAGTCAAGCTAATTATCTTTGGCACTTTACATTGTAAGATAAGCAAGCATTTGTTTGTAGTTTTTGGAAAAACTTTTTGTTGAGTTAGGTTATTTCTATGCCATGAAAGCAAGGGTTCTATCAAGTTATACAAGATTAGGTTAGTCAAAGAAGGAGCATAGCTTAGTAATGTCTACTTGCCATTTTTTGTAAACTGAAATTAGGTAATAATTTTGAACTCTAATTTTGAAATTAAGTAGGGTGAACTTTGTCTTTGCCTAATGTGGGCTTGACATTGCCTCAATGGATTGTAGGTGTAAGCACGCCTATGTCCATAACTTGCATACCTGTGTTTTTATTTATTTATCAAATTTTCCTTTTCTTTGTATTTCATTTCAAACAAGTAAATTTTGGTTGCACCTCTTAAACCATTTCTTGTTGAAAAAATGAGAGTTAGAGCTGAAATTGGAACTTAATATATGACGTAATAACAACAACGAAAAATAGAGTTAACTATCATTGATAGTGATGATTAAATTGGTAGCATCACCTATTTTAATGAGGTTGTACAAGTTTTGTTGTGTAGGATAATTGTTCTGATTAGTTATTTTACATTGTTAGTTGTTTAGTGTTTTAGGTGTCATTTTCACCTATATAATGAGATTCTGACTTTCGAAAGTAACTTAGCATGAATTTCATAGTAAATAATTTCATGAAAAAGATATGTTTGGTATCTCATTAAAAAAGAAGATTTTTAGGGTAACATTACTGTTTTATTCTGAGAGGAAGATAAAACGACTTAGGCAATATAATTTATATATGTTCTTAATATGATTGTTCTTTACATATACCCATCTCTAATATACTCATTGTACTTTATTACCCATCTCAATCTCAATTAATTCCAAACCACTCTTTTATCTCAACTAAACCAACATTTTCATCCCAAGCGTGCCTTTCTTATTAGATTATAGGTAAGTCTTTCTTAACCTCAATATGAAATTCTAAATTGAAATTTTGCTCACCGTTGAGAACCCATTTGAATCTAATGTGAGTTTTATTAAAAAGAAATTGGCTTTTATATATGGCTTTACCATGAATGCCCTTTAATTGTTTGGTGAAATATTTTCTCTCTGTTCATATATAGATTAGAAAATTGCAGTACATTACGTGCAGGGTTACTTGATATATTGATTATGGGTAGTGGAATGTATATAATTTGGGAGTTATTTGGTTTCTCTTCATTATTCCAGGACAAGAAAGGTTCAAGTGGGACAAGTTTCAAATCTAGCTTCTTATTGTTAGGTTTGTTGTTCTGTGACTTCGAGAGAAGAAGGTCCCAGGCGCTTGAGATTACATTATTGTTATCGGTAATTTCTCTTTTCTTTTTATAAATTTGTTAGTGGAGCTATGGTAAATTATGAATGGTCAAATTTGATGTAGTTATTAAAATAATTATAACTTGCTATAATTGGGAAAAAAAACTTCATTGAGTTTGTAGGAAGGAAAGTGTGTATGGCTCTTAGATTTTTGTAGGCTAAGGCGTTCTTTGCATTATTTCAATGGGAGTTATGGTCCATACTCGTGTTTTATTACCAAACTAAAGCATTTTTAATCTGTTTTGAACTCGGGTTCTGGAAAAATGGGGTAGAAACCGGCTAGAACCATTGTGCAGTATTGAATTTTCCTTCATTTCTCAGTCTTTTCAAATTTTTTGTTAAAACGATTGCAAATATTGTTTCACAAGATTTCTCTTGATTTTATTGAATGTTTCACCTTTGAATCAAATTAAGTATTTTTTTCTTTTGCCTTGGTGAAAGACAACAATCTTTTGTGATTCTTGAGCTGATGGCTATTTTCTCACTAGTCTAGATCATATATGAAGGAACCTGGACATTAATTAGCCATTTCTCTTGGCGCTTGCTTTGTTTTCTTCTGTTTTCTTTTACTAGTTCATCCATTTTGATTATTATGAATGAATGTATTTGTTGGCACATTTGTGCTAATGTTCATTTCATCGAATGATAATGTGGGTTACACGAACAAGGATAAAAGATAGTGAAATTAGTAGTTTAAGTTATTCAAAATCAATGATTTTAACATAACGTTTTAGTTCAAATCAAAGCGTGCAAAAGCAATGTTTTTTTAACAAAGGCAATAGCAATTTTTAGAATTAGAAACTAAGATGATGGCGTCACTCGTTATTTATGTTCTAGTTTTTCTTTTATTTTCATGGTTGGTTTAAAGAAAAGATGATTTTTGACATCTTGAAGAAGAAATTAGCTAGGATGATCAATTAACAACTTTTGTAAATTTAAAGCACTCCATTGTTTTTGTGTGTAAAAGGGAGTAAGATTAATTAATCAACACGAAGGAACAGGCTCCTTTAGATTCCTCAACTACTCACAAAATGGAAAAAATACTATGAACAATTGTCAAAGCATAACACTACAAGAAATCACGGGTATACTGAGCGGCCTTATACCGAAGCGGCAGGCCGTGTCGGAAACGGATTTTTAAAACGACTTGATATGAAACATTAGGAATATCCAAATGTAATTTTGAAATGTTATTTGTATTGAGAAGAAAGATCCAAGCTATAAGAACATATAAATTTGACCATGATAAGAACAATCACTAATATTAACAAAATTTCATGATCTTGGACAGTCAAAAAGTAATACCCAAATGCTTATCTTCAAAATGATAGTTTGCCGCATAATGTTGTTGTTTGGGGAAGATTTCACTATGAGAATTTATAACAAGCTTGAGTTGAAATTTTAGAGTTTGCCTCCAAAAGTGGCTGATTGTATTCGAAGGTGTGGACTTAAATCTGTGTTATTATTTATATATGTTCTTAATATGATTGTTCTTAGTTTTTAATTTTAATGGTGTGGTTTTGATATTCTTGTTTATATCTTATTAGTTTCTGCTAACACAAAAAGCTCTGTTTCATAGGCCTCGAGTTAGCCACCTCCACGAGTTAAGCCACTTGTACCACTAGGTATGCACTCTAACTCATGTCGATTAACTCATTGGGTGGAAAAAGGGTTGTCTGCTGACACTTGACATGTTTATTTGTTTTCGTAGTTCTCTATACAGAGGGGATTTTGAAGTGTATTGTGTAATTGTCTAAATGATATGTTTTCTTTTTTTAATTTGTTTTTTAGTTTACGTTATCACATTTTTATATATGGAAAATCAATTAATAATTAAATTAAATTAAATTACAAGTAATTTTTAATTAAATTAATAAATAAATATTTTTAATATGAGAGTAAATTATTTTTATAATTAAACAAATAAATAATTAAATTATTTAATTAATTAAAGAATAAAATTAATTTGGTTATTAATTAAAATTGATTTATTAATAAATTTAATTAAAAAAAAATTCCCGATTACAAGCGGCCTAGTCGGAAACAATTCAGCGGTCCGTCCTTGAGAATCGCGCGTCATTTACCGGCGACGTTGCGTCGTGTCAACGTCATTTACCGACGGTATAGACCGGTCGATATTCAAACGGCGAAGAAGAGTCCGTCGGTAATCCTTCTTGACGACCATATTTAAACGGGTTTTAAGCTGTCGGTTATCCGCTCGGTAAAAGTGGAGTTACCGAGCGGCTTTTATAAACTTACCGACGGCTTTAGGCCGTCGGTAATCCCGTGTTTTTTTGTAGTGTAAGTCACAATATGCATGCTTTCTCTTATATAGTTTGTACACAAACCAGCCGTTAGGCTGTGAGAGTTTTGGATTAGAACAAAATGAGTTGTTATCGAAGTTATGTAATTGAATAAATAGTAAATTAATTTAAGAAAATTAATAGTTATATTATATATGTAACTTTTCCAAAATCACCTCTTTTATGAAATGAGTGAAATAATGATATGTAATTAATGACACCACTATATATAAATAAGGGAATAATTAGAAATTAATATTTAATGTATTTGAAAATTGATATATATTTCTGTTGTCTTCAATATCAATTAGCCGCAGATCGGCTAACTTCCAAAACGGTGATTCCCTTTTCTTCAAGCGATTACGCCAAGGAAGGAACTTTGTTCCTTAGCTATGGGTCCCTTAACTCACTCCAGAAAGGTTTAAGTCGATGAACTAAAATAAAAACTGGGACATAAAGGTAAACATAAATGCGAATAAAAGTTTGAGCGAAAAAATATAAGTTGTTTGATTGATTGATCGTCCCTAAAATTATTTACAACTTGAGTATTTATAGTAACAACTAAGAACTACCCCTATAGGCCACGTTCAGCTAGCTAACATTGATAAACTCCTAGTTGACAGTTATTCGGCTGAGTAGTGCCATATTCCACTAACCACGATCCTAAAATCTAGGCGCCACTTCACATCATGGCCACGTCTCAGCCAGCGTCTGTTTCAGCGTGGATCTTATCCTTCTGTCCCCTTGCTCAGCTCCTAAAAACTTGGAGATAATTCTGAATTTGATTAATTTTGAATTTAAATTGATTCAAAATTAATCTCCATAACTTTCGACTCATGGAGCAATTCAAGAATCTGACCCAGTGAATGACTTCACGCTAGCCCAATAGGCCCAATATCTTCATATTAATCCAATAAGCCTAAGGCCCTTGCCTAGCTCTTGGTTTCCTGCTTTTGGCTTTATTAGCTGCAAATTCGACTGTGTGCAAGTCGGCTAACGCCCAATCGGCTATTTGATCCACTCGGCTGTGGCTGGCTTCGGCTAATTCTAAAGAACATTTTTTTCTTTTAAGTGTAAATAATTTCTTATATTTTGAACAAAAAATAGACTCGTTTGTTTCTTATAATATGGACCAAATGAAATATTTGTAAAAAAAAAAACTATGCAAATTATAACGTATTAGTTCTTCAAATATACAGACTAATTTAATGGACTAAATATACATTTTTTGAGCTTATCTGATGTTTTTATTTTTTAAACTTCAATATTATAACCATATTTTGTTTTTTAGCTAAATTTAGGGTTTACATATCCAATATGTCCCAGGGACGTAAATCTAATGAATCACAATGACTTACACAAATATAATACTTCAGAACTCTTATACTATTCAATAACATTTCACAGAATAATTATACCACAAAATTCATTGCTAGATTGAAAGTTATAGATCATATCCACAAAATTTTATATTAATTTGTAATTAACTAATATGTCAATTGAGATATGTCGAGATTTTTTTCGAGAGGGGTCAAGATTATACATACCTTAATTTAAAATTATTTAATATGTCATGGAGGTACGACAACATCATTTATATTTTTGAAATATACGAAGATAAAGAACTATTTCTTATTATTATTATTATTATTATTATTATTATTATTATCTCATGAGATTTGACCATAACTTTGAAAATTGAACCGACCGATATGATCAGTTGAACTGCAAACTAGTCTGGTGTCCGGTCTTTTTTAATTCAAAAACCTGATAGATCTCAGACCCAATGAGAATCAGTAAAAAAATGATCAAACTAGTCAAAAACTGGTGAAAACCAATAAATAAAAAAACCAATCATTCATTTTTTATTTTATTTTTTGGAGTGTATTTTCATGTTTCAACTCAAAATAAATATTAGTTTAATCAAATAAAAGTCTAGTGATTATTTACAAATATTCATATACATATGTTTTTTTAATTATTTATCCTTTTGTTATTATTTTTATCTTATAAAAAATATAATATGATCATTTTCTAAATTTAAAATTTAATTTCTCTCAATTTATTAATATTTTTATCAAATGATTACTTGATATATTATAAAGTATTAAAAATATATATTTGAAAATATTGGATTTGACACAAATAAACAATGTAACATTGGTAATAGTCTTCTCTTGGTAGTTACTTTTGGATAGAGTCCCGACTCGGACAAATTTGTTTAGCAGATGTATTATTTCTGATATGGCTGCAACATCTTGTGTGTTGTGTAGATCACATAGAGAGTCGGGTTTACATCTCTTTGGTAGGTGTGGCTTCTCCTCAACGATTTGGTATGTCATTGTTAGCTGGTTGGGTTGTGATTTTGTGCAGCCACCGGACCTCTTTTCCTCTTACTCTCAATTCACAAACCTTGGGGGTAGCTCCCGATGTAGGGGTGGTTTGGCTTTGATTTGGCATTCAATGTTGTGGGTTATTTGGGGGCTCCAGAACTGTATTTTTTCAGGGGCGGTGCCTGATATGGGACATACGATTGATCGTATTCGATCCTTGTCCTGGAAGTGGTTTTTGGGTAGGGTCAAATCTACTCCGTGTTTGTATTACGAGTGGTTTGCCAATCTCATAGCTTGTATTATGAGGGCTTAGCCTTTCGGAGTTTTATTTTTGTTCTTGTTCCTTAGCGAGCCTTTAGGTCCTTGTGTTTGGATCTTTGGGGTCGTTTTATCTGGTTGTATCGGGTTGGGATACCCCTTGTACCTTCTATTATATATAAATATTTTGTCATTCAAAAAAAAATCAATGTAATAAATGTTATTTCCACGGTTAGATCAACAAAAGTCACACTATATTTAAAGTTATTGGTAATATAAGAGTGTCTGGGTATTACACACACACACACACACACACACATATATATATATATATAAGATTTCCTAACTTACACCCACCTATTTTTTAGTTGATGTAAGTTAGCAAGCTACAACTAAAAACTTGTCAAATATACCTTATGATGTAGCTTGCTAACTTATACCAACTAAAAAATGGGTGGGTGTAAGTTAGCAAATGCCTATAGGGTTTGCTAACTTACACCCACCCATTTTTTAGTTGGTGTAAGTTAACAAGTTATAATTAAAAATTTGTCAAATACACCCTAAGGTGTAGCTTGTTAACTTACACCAACTAAAAAATGGGTGGGTGTAAGTTAGCAAATCCCTATATATATATATATATATATATATATATATATATATATATATATATATATATATATATATATATATATATATATATATGAGGATTATTACAATACGCCCACTAGATTTTATGAAGGTGTATTTTAGCATCCTACACCTTTTTATTTGGACAATTAAACCATTCTTTTTCTTTACAAAATAACTAAAACTATGGGTATAAATGTAATTTAATATCTTTTATTCCTCTCTTTTTATCTCTCTCCATTAATTTTATTGCTGTGTTTTCTCTATCCCATTAATTATGAACAATTGTGCATTTTTTATACTTAATTAATTGTAAAAGAATTTTTTATGATTCAGATCTAGATAATGAACAAGTTACGTTTTTTATTTTTTTGACACAAACATTTTTTTTACAAATGTTACGTTTTTCCACTAGATAACAAACAGAAATGCAAAAAAAACAAATATGATAACCACAATATAATAACTGTAAAATAATACCGTAGAATTCTAATATTATAGAAAGTTTTTTTAAAAAAAATATAATAACTGCAAAATAATACACAATTATATATTTTTATTAGTACGACACTATAAACATACTGTATCATCTCGAGTGTTTATTAAAAAAATACTGTCATCTCGAGTAACAAAGAAAATTCAATGTCTTTTTGATTTTTGATTTGTAGATATCTTTTTATAGAAATAGAAAATGCACATGTTATCCTTCGTAGCAATAAAATTAATTGGGAGAGAGAAAGCTCAGCAACAAAATTTATGGAGAGAGAGAAAGAGGGAGAAAGGGATGAATAAAACATACTATCTCCGGTCTCATATATAAGAGATAAATACAGTTTATTGAATAACTGATATATTTAGTCTATATTATCGACTAGATACATCAGTTATTCAACGAACCTAGAAAGTGTATTTATCTCTTATATATGGGACCGGAGATAGTATTAAATTACGTTCTTACCCATAATTTTAGTTACTTTTGTAAAGAAAAGAATGGTTTAATTGTCCAAATAAAAATGTGTATGATGCTAAAATACACCTTCATAAAAACTAGTGGGTGTATTATAGCAATCCTCATATATATATATAAAAACTACGAACACTTTGTCATTGTAAGAAATGAGAACAAGCAATTATAAACCTTTGATCCTAATTAATCTAAGTAAACGGATCAGATTTGCTTTTACTAAAAATAATCCTCTTCTCTGAGTGCTTCTTCCTCCGCTCTAGCCCTGTATTTTGTTTCATCGCGGATAATTATTGACTTGATAATTTCAATAACACCTCCATCATTATTTTTAGCCTTGAAAACTACTTCTCGATTACGGACTAAAAAATAAGGGCTGAACCATATAATCTTCACTGACTAAACTTCCACATATAATCATCAAGGGAGGCGTCGGCGTTGCCGTCGAAGAGAAAGAATATGTGGGATATGTTCCGATTAAATAATATCAATTATTGGCGAGAATCTTTAACCTCAATAACATCAATAAGCCAGTGAATTGAATCCTTAATCAGTTCTAAAATTGCTGGAGCATGTCGTTTGATATTTTGTTGGGCATGTCTGGCTTTAATTAGTATGATGCTTGAATCTCTCGAGATGGTTGTAGCTGTTGTGCATTGGATTCCAACTTTCAGTCCAGAGAGGAAGGCGTACAGTCGGTGGTGGATCCAGAAAGTTTAACTGGTGGGAGCAAAATTTGGTCACTTATAACTTACAATGCTCATTTTTTTAAAATGAGTAAAAACCCAATTTTTTTTTTTTAGGTTACAAAAGAAAACAAAAGCAGACCAAACAAGAAAACAAGCCTAGCGCCTGACAAAAGTCACACTCATGGCATCAGCCATTAACAAACCATTCAACTCCATAGGTGGAGAAGACAACACCACAAAAGAAGCATCTCCACGAGCACCCATCTTCGCTAAAAATCAAGACACTGTTACACTCCTGAGAGTATGTTGCAACTGCACATCCCAATTACGCCGCAACATGTCTCTAATACTGGCAATCTCATTACCATACCTGTGAAAATCTTTATCACCTTCTCTAATAAGATCTAAGACATGAAGAGAGTCTAAGTAACACACAACCCGATTTAACGCCCATATCCCAAAGAAAGAGTAATACCATGCAAAAGAGCCATTATTTACGCACGAAGAATATTTGCATGACCCATAGAGCCATGGAAACCCCTCAAGAATTTACCTTCGTGATCCCTCATCAAACCTCCGAAGCCTGCCATGCCCGGATTGGTGAGAGCACTCCCATCCACATTAAGAGCAAAAGAGCCCGCCCTCGGCTTCAACCAAGACACCAGCCTGGGAACACCGTGAGTGTTGTCTGAAATTTTCCCATAGGCTTTCATGATATCCATGCACAAGTTTTGAGCTTGCATGGCAACCTGATACCCCTTCATATGTGTACCCTCAAAAATGAATTTGTTCCTACTGCACCAAATCTTCCACATTACACAGAGCACAACCACACCATGCGCCAACACCCTTTCGTGAAGCCACTCCAAGACAGAATTCTGATGGGCCGGAAAGACCAGCTGAGCAGAAAAACAAAGACGCCAAACCTCAAGGGCTCGGCTACAAGAAAAAAGGCAGTGAATAATTGATTCCTCAGGATCACCACAAAAAGGACAACTAGGATTGATAGGAATGTGTCTTGCTGCCAACACACCCCTCGTTGGAATTGCTGAGTGGCAAAATTGCCAAGCAAAAAATTGCACATTTGCTAGGATTTGCAGCTTCCACAACCAGCCCCATCCACTATCACCTGCCACGGCCTGCTGCTTTTCTCGCAACCACTGATAGGCACTCCTAGTTAAGTAAGTACCAGATGAACACTGCTGCCACGTCCAAGTATCATTCACCCCCTCCACTAAGGTCGGCCGAAGAGTAAGAATCATCTGCTTAATATCATCTGGCAACGAGGTGTAGAGCAAGTTGAGGTGCCACTCACCATCATAGAACACGTCCTGTATCTTCAGATTTGTGTCATGGATATCAACCGTGCAGACAGAATCACACAATCTCTCCTTCGTTAGCCAAGGGTCATACCAAAGACTCGTGCCTCCATTGCCAAGCTTAAGCTTAAACCCATCCTCCAAAAGGGCCAACGCCTTAACTATGGAATTCCAAGTATTGGAACCTTTCACATTAGTAGACCCAAACAGATTCTGATGTTTGACATACTTAGATTGAATCAAAGAGACCCACAATTTGTTTGGGGAATGCAAAACATCCCAGACCAGTTTGCCAAGAAGAGCAACGTTCTGGAGCCGAGCAATCCTCACACCTAGCCCACCATTCTTCTTTGGTCGCGTGAGGGTATTCCAATTGACCAAGTTCATACCACGATCACTATTACCTCTCCAAATAAAATCCCTAGCCACCTTATCCAAATGATCACAAACACATTGGGGGTACCACTGAATCTGCATGCCGTAGGAGGGAATCGAGGAGAGGACAGCATTAGTAAGAGTAAGCCTCCTAGGTTTGTTTAGAAGCCTACCTTTCCAAGAAGCAAGCTTAGACCTGACCCTATCAAGAACATCCGTAAACTCAGCCTTCTTAATACGACCATGAAAAAAATTGAACCCCAGATACTTATCAATGCTACTTGTGAAGTGCATTTGAGTTACTTGCGTTAACCTCAACCTTCGGTCTCACGAACACCCGTAAGTAAACATCTTAGATTTATCGACACTTATCTTAAGCCCGGACATTGCACAAAAATTATCGAGCAACTTCTTAACTACCCTAGCTTGAGCTACTGAGCCTTAGTAAAAAGCGAGAACATCATCAGCGAAGAACAGGTGAGAGACCATGGGACCATCCCTACAGATCCGAATAGGCTCCCAGTCACCCTCCCTCACTGCAGAAGAAATCATTTCCCCCAATCTCTCCATACAAAGCACGAATAAATACGGAGAGTGAGGGTCACCTTGACGCAAGCCTCTCCTCGGAGAAATACCATGCATAATAAGCGATATAATAATCGAAGGAAACCCAAACATCTCCAAGGTTTCCCTTAGGAAGTCCCAATTCACCCTGTCATAAGCTTTCTCTAAGTCTAGCTTGAACACGAGATCACCTTTTTTGCTCTTCTTTTTCTTAAAATGGTAAAGTATCTCTTGCAAAACAATTGCATTGTCTTTTGTACTATGCCCCGGGATGAAGCTACTTTGCAACAGGCTAACAATCTTGTCAAGATAGGGTCTCAACCTAGCCACTAACACCTTCGAGATCAACTTATACAATACATTACATAACGTAATTGGCCTAAATTCCTTAAAGGACAGAGGGTTATCCCCTTTCGAAATCAGGACAACCAGAGTAGATGTAGCTCGAGTATCAAACATACCGGTAGCAAAAGCAGTTTTCACAAAATCCCAAACATCATCACCTACCTCATTCCAGAACATCTTAAAGAAAATAGGCTGGAATCCATCTGGCCCCGGGGCTTTATAAGATTTCATACTAGTAAGAGCTCTATAGACTTCCTCTTTCATAACCGGTTTCATCAGCTCCAAACTTTCCTCTATACCCAAGGAATTTTGGATCACACCATGACCCTCGGTGCTGCGCACCTCCGTTGTGCAAAATAAGTCTCTAAAGAACTTCACAGCCTCTGATTTGAGCACCTCAGGCTCGGTGCACCAAATTCCAAACGGTAAATTAAGACCATAAACCTTATACGCTTCCGCCTAATCACAGTTTGCGCATGGAAGAACGAGGTGTTACGACTCCCCAACTTGATCCACTTCTCACGAGATTTCTGATACCACATGGTCTCCTCTTGGAAAAGAATATCCTCATACTCACTCAGCAACTGTTTTTGTAAAAGAAGCAAGCTCGCTGAGTCTATTCTTTCCAAAGAGCGTTGAATTCCCCTGATCCTCGATTCCAACTGTCGCTTTTTAACAAAAATATTACCAAAAACATCTTTATTAAAAATAAGAGAGTCGGTAGAAACCTGATGAAGAGCGCTGATCACATCACTAGCCTTGTGCCAAGCCTCCGTAACAACTTCCGGATAATCTTTATGAGTGCACCACGCAGCCTGGAACCTAAAGGGGCGGTCTTGCTGACTTGAATCCAAGTGACAACATCGCAACAATAAAGGGTTATGATCGGAATGTCTCTTAACCAAGTGCTCCACTGAAGCTTCAGGAAATTTCAACCTCCACCTGTAATCACACACACCCCTATCCAACCGTTTGGAGACCATTCTGTTGTGCCGCTTCCCCTGCCAGGTAAACTGCGACCCAAAATATTCCAAATCAATCATATCACAAGCATCCAACATTTGAGCGAACTTTTCTGCCCTAGCACAGAGAAAGTCACCCCCACGTTGTTCTGAGGGGAGGAGAATCTCGTTGAAGTCCCCAATCATTGCCCAAGGCATTAAAACATTATTCCGGACATTTTTAAGATGCTCCCAAAGCTGACAACGAGGAGAATACAGAGGGCTCGCATACACCCCTGAACAGGCCCAAGAAACGGCTCCACGGGACACAGAAAGAGTGATACATTGTGGCATAGAATCCACAACTGTATACACAAAAGAGCTGCTATTATTGGCCAACGCCCATACGCCACCAGCAAAACCCCTACACTCTTCCACAGCCACGCACACATACCCCATCCTATCCCAAAACCGCGACGAGCTGCTGAAAGGGACATGGGTTTCGAACAAAAACAAAAGGTCTGGCTTGTACCTTCGAATAAGCTCTTTCACATGCTGGTTGCTCTTTTTACTCGCAAACCCACACACATTCCAAGCAAGAATAGACATATCTTTGAAACTATCCATTAAAAACAGATCAAAAAGGATGGTAATCTGGGCATATCCCTCAACCCTGAAGCATCTCTGGTGTTTCATCCACCATGATATCTTCCTCCACTTCATCATTATTCTCTTCCTCCATGCCAGAATTCGAGTTCCCTCCATGCACACCGCCACCACCCTCCCCTGGGTCTGGTGGTTTTGGATCCTGGAGAATGGTTGCATGCATGTTTAGATCCACGCCATATTTACGTAGGGTTGCATGAACCTCATCCATGCCACTCTGATCAGTCAACCAAGGAACAGCCGAATTATTTTTCTTCACCACAGTAGTGTCCTGTGCCAGCCTCGGGTCCCTCCGCGCAATCTCACGATGCCCCCCGCTGGGTTCACCAGCTACCTCACGTGAGTTTTGCACCACTGTGGGTCCCTTGCAAGCCACCACAACAACAGGTTTAATGGTCTCATTCCTCGGGCTTTTTTCTTCTCCCAAACTTTCTCTCTCCAGGTGTCATTAATTCCAGGGTGAAACTGCACCCCCTCATCAGTAGCTGAGCCCGAAAACTGCACAATACTCTTCCCCTTATCTTGCAAGATTTGAAATTGGTTTGACCGAGATTTGGCCTGATCACCAAACCGAATCCCACTTAATTTCTGCGCATTCTCAGCAGCAAACTTATTATTTCCCTTGCCTTGCCTGTTACTCTTTTTAACCGCGATCCATTCTCCGTGTAACTCGCCCCAGCCATTATCTTTTGAATTATGTTTGCTAGGGTTAGGTTTAGCTAGTGAAGGCACACCTTCTTAGTTCGGCACCACTGGTGCGTCACCTTGTTGCTGCGCCGCCACCTCACTTGGCCCCTCCCTAGCCGCCACAACAGGTTGCACCTTAGATGGCATCACCTTCATGCAGTTACGACAAAGATGACCAAACAACCCACACTTGCTACACAATAAATGAAGTCCCTCATATTCCACATGAATCCATATGTCCCGAAACCAGACTTTCCCCACCACTGGTTGCTCAAGATCAATCTCCACGCACACCCTTGCGAATTTGCCACGAGAAGCGTCTATCGTTCTAATATCAACTCGAACCGGCGTACCAGTTGCCGATGCTAAGGCTGTTAAGACACTGTCATCGTAGTACTCCATCCCAAGGCATGGAAATCTTATCCACACCAAGGTTTTATTTATAGTAACCTCAGAGGCCACAAAGTCAGCCTCCCATGGTCGCACCGTCACATAGTGATCAAGTATCATCCATGGACCACCCCCTATAACCTTCTCTCGATCGGCTGCCATATCAAACTTGATCATGAAGAACCCGTGGCCTATATCAACCATATCCATACCACCCGCAAGTCTCCATGCAGTCTTCAACTTCTCCCTCATAGCATAATAACCAATCTGCTTCCCTAACAGCTTAACAATCACAGCATCAGTCCATGGTTTCCTCAGCTCGTTCACCAGCCCCTGATCAATGTAGCAACATGGCTTCAACCTATCACCATAATCCCATTCAATCGTGAACAATTTCTCCGCGATCAGATCTCTTTTTTCACGCCTTACTGTAGCTACTTGCTCCCCAAGCAACTTATCTTTGAAGGAAAGCTTGTTATTCATAGCCCCGCCGCCGCCGTCAGGCGGTTTAGGGGGTAACACCGCCTCACGGGGACCACTCTCCACACCCTCCATGCCGCTCGCCATCCGGGGAGAATATTCCGCGTGTGTGACAGGGTAATACACAGGTCTAAAATCTTCTAGTATCAAGCTAGTGGCCAGTAAAAACCCAAATTAATACAAAAAATACGGAGATCTATCTACTATCTAGAAAACGAAAAGTACCAATATCAAACGTCAGACATAATTAGTACATTTTAGGGTAATTTTTAGGGATATTTTAGATCCTCAAAGGACTAATTTGACCGACATTTGAGATTTTAGAAGACTAAATTGGTAATTTTTATTTCTGATGGACTAAATAGGTCTCCGTGTTTTTTGTAAAGGACTATTTTAAGCTTTTATTCTTAAAAAAGTTTGTACTATGGGGGACAACATTTATTTTTCTATGGGGGCAAAATATAAAATTATCAACAATATTCAAGTTAAAAAAAAATCTTTTGGGGGCAATTGCCCACAACCTCAGTAACCTACATCTGCCACTGCGTACAGTTGACGGAGGGAGGAGGAGTCGCATAATTGGTAACAACAAGTCGCGTGGTTTATTTAAAGTAAAAACAAATGGGATCCATTAATTTAGATTAATTCGGATCAAACGGTTATAATCAGAGTATTTCACTTAATACAATTAGTCTATCAATCATCATTACTGAGTAATAATAATCAGTAATAAAATATTTTCCAATTCATATCTTTTTTTAGGGGTCATTTCATATCAATTATGTTATAATCATATTGACATATCATATGAATGATTCCCTTAAACATGCATATTTGATGGGCATCTGTCATATTGTCCACCAAATCAACATCAAATACAACAAATGTTAATTAATAACCATAAGTCCATAACAAATGTCAATTAGCATTGCCACGATGACTGACTTTTGTTTTATTCTATTATTTATTCTAAAAAGCTTTATTTGCACGGTGATTTCAATGGATATCGGTCAAAATATAATTTTCCTCCTATCAAGTATGAGACTACTTGGGAAATATATGATATTAATAGGAAAAAATATAAACAAATCATGGAAAGTAAATCATATATTTTTTATGGGATACAAAGAGCATCTTATGAAGTAGAAATAGAGACTACCGTTAAAAAAAGTTATCCGTTGTGGTTCAAATAAAAGCATTTTGTAAATATAACATCAAATCTTGACATTTATCAAATCTTTCAATAACTTGCCTATTTTATATGCGTATAAATTTCAGCATTTTGTAAATATAACATCAAATCTTGACATTTATCAAATCATTACTATATCAGTCTAAAAAAAATAAAATCATTATTATCAATTATAATATTCATAATAAATTCAATTTTTTTAATTTCAAATTTTATATAAGGTTAATTTATTTATGGAGCATATTCACATATGTTCTCTATCCACTCAGTCATTTATATCTCGTCTTTTTTTCACACGCTTTCTTCTTCTTCTTCCTCTTCTCTTCTATCTCGACTCTTCATTTAGGGGGATTTATTTTTCAAATGAATTTTCTTTGGAGAGGGCTGCTTTTCTTTAATCTATCATTTGGGGGATTTATTTTTCAAATAAATCTTCATGTGTAAATAAATTTTCTCATTTTTTTCTTAATTGATTTTGAATTTCATATTTGAAAAATATATGGAGTAAATCAATTTTCTGCTTAAAATTATTTTATTATTTTACTTTATTATTTATATTATTATTTTGTGGTAGTCATAATCAGAGTATTTCACTTAATACAATTAGTCTATCAATCATCATTATAAGTAATAATAATCAGTAATAAAATATTTTCCATTTCATATCAATTATGTTATAATCATGTTCATATCATATGATTGATTCCCTTAAACATGCATATTTGATGGGCATCTGTCATATTGTCCACCAAATCAACATCAAATACCAAAAAATGTTAATTAATAACCATAAGTTCATAACAAATGTCAATTAACATTGCCACGATGACTGACTTTGGTTTTATTCTATTATTTATTCTAAAAAGCTTTATTTGTAGGGTAATTTCAATGAATATCGGTCAAAATATAATTTTCCTCCTATCAAGTATGAGACTACTTGGGAAATATATGATATTAATAGGAAAAAAATATATACAAATCATGGAAAGTAAATCATATATTTTTTAATGGGATACAAAGAAAATCAGATTGGTGACAAATATATAAGAAATATTGTATTTTATAAATCACTATTGCAAGTCCGAATCAACCTCTGTAGCCGATTTTATTTGAACCACAACAGATAACTTTTTTTAACGGTAATCTCTATTTCTACTTCATAAGATGCTCTTTGATATTTCTTAACTAAGTTGCCTAATTCCTTCAACAACAAAAAAAAACTAAGTTGCCTAATGGGGTGTTGTATAAGGGGAATTCTTTTGATTTTGTTATTACTTTGTGAAGGGATACTACTTTTTTTTTCTTTTCTTTATTTCTTTTTAGTGTGTGTACATTATCTATCTAGCATTACTATCACTCACTGTTTAAAATAGATAATATATATTGTAAAATAAATAGATAATATTTATTTTGATAATTGTGACTTTGAGAGTGTTTTAATATTTATAGTTGATATTCTTTAATAATGGCTCATTATTTTTTTATACGCATTTAGTATCGTGTAATTGTTAACATATTTATAGTTTAAGTTAATATGTATATTAAAAGAAATTAAAACTCAAACAAAAATTAATGTAATTTAATAATAAATGACAAAAACTTATTTAAAATAAAAAAAATTATAATTAAATTTTAATGGTGAAATAAACCATTTTTGAAAAGTGAATTATGAAGTTTAATTTTTTAGGCAAACATATAAAGGTTCATCGGATATCGTGCAGAAAACAGGCCATCATATTGTAGGTATATTTAGAGTGTGTTCTTAGATCATTTTTTATTTTTTTTCATTTTAAAAATATTAAATTTCAAAATCACATTTCATTAATTATGATCTATTCCTTATTATTTCATTGCCATTTATATACACAATTCTTAACACTTATATGTCCAAAATAAAATAATAATAAAATGTTATTCCTTTTTCTTCATTGGTAGATTTTATTTGGTTTCAGTTCAAGTTTTCGATATTGAATCTTTATGTTTTAACAATCACCTATAATGGATGTATGCATGTAATTACTTAAGTATATGAAGGAATATATTTATGTTAAGTTGTTGTAAAATCAAATAAAGTAAGTAGTTGTTAATTAAATACAAAAATCAGATAATTTTTTTTCTGGGTTTTAAATTAAAGTTTTTACTTTTTAAAAATTATTCGTACACCAATACAAAATAAAATTCCCACGTTTAAATATATTTTTAGTCCATATAATTATCTCGAATTTTGTTTTTAGTCCATGTACCCACTTTTTAGTCCCTACAAATTATAAAACTGCTTGCTAGGACTAAAAACATATTTAACCCTTAAATTTTTCATGCGATGCACAGGTCAATGCACTCAAGTATATAAATAGATTATTACATAACAACTTATTTATATAAGTGATCGTATAAGTACATATTATTTTCAATACTTTTTGCTTCAATGATAACAAAAATAATAGATTATTAATAATTTTATTTGGTCATCATTTCTATATTTTAAATAGAAATTATTTATTAAAATAATAAAAAATGTTATTACACAAACATAATTTGTATCGTGCATCGCACGGGTATACGTACTAGTTATTATATATTTGTTGACATGTTATTTTGGCATGTTGAATTTACTGGGTATATTCATATTTCTTTATAGCAATTATGCATGCATATCAAGGTAATAATTAAATAAATAACATTTTACTTATTTATATCTTAGAAGAATAATGGTTACTATAATAAATAATTGCTAGATATAGCAAAGTAATTATTTATAGTTTAAGTTTTAATTTGAAGCTAGTTTTACAAATAAAAAATATACCCACTTCTATGATCCCCACACTTTCTCTCTCAATTCCCTCCATATTTTCACCTCAATTTCAAACCATAATTTGCTCTCCCTCTCTCTTGCAACAGGCGCCATCTCTCTCCCTTTTTTCCTATCATTTTATTTTTTTCCTCTAAAAAAGGGATCAATCCATGTGACATCCCAAGATGGAACTTCCACCCTTAGATCAAGTAAGTAAGATGTTTTCTAACCATTGGATAAGGGAGCATTCTCACTCTTCTCTCTCTCGCTTATGTGCGACCGGCCTCACCCCTATAGCCAAAATCAATTGTTCCATTTGGTGCATGTAAGGAAAAACACTTATCCTCTTTACCCTTCCTTTTCTCTCCTCGCCATGCGAACGAGTTAACACTTCCCCTCTTCACATCTGAGTTGTTATCTTCCTCCTCCCCTCATTTTGTTCTTCCCCTTTCATGGATGCCTTGATATAAAGCGTCCAATAAGGGTGCTAAAATTAATAATTGAATTGGTATTATAGAGTCACTTTGGTACTTTGGTAAGGGTAGACATAGTTCAAGAAAATTAATAATGGTATAGCGAAAAATGGTAATGACATTATGTGTACACGCTGAGTCAATGGATGGTAATTTGTTAGTGTCGATGTGATCAATAAGGATATTATGTGTAAGGTGAAATATGTAATTAGGTAAAGAGCAAAGTTATCAAAAGAAGTAAACGATGTAGGATTATAATGTTTTTAGAAAACGATTGGTATTGTATTGATTTTTTTGTTGACGGTGACATATTGATGATGAAGGCATAATATATATAGATTAAATATGATGTCAAATTTGAATTTGCAAGGAATCATAAAATTACATGGTTGATTTGGGTGCAACTTAGGAAGTCTTATAGTTGTTTGAAGGAGTTTAAGTATATACTATATGGGTAGGGATGTTGTTTTTAAAAGTTGATTACTAAACTAATGTTGAAGGATTGTTATATCAAAGCTAGAAGAAATCTGAAGTGCTTTGATAATAATGGTATAGAAATTAATAATTAGTAAAGTGTGTTTAGGTGATGAATATTAGGAATCGATACAAGACTTTATTATAATTTGGTGGGGCAGCTTTTTGATAAGTCATCAATTAACTTGATAGTTGATGGATAAAGAGTAATCTTCATGTTAGTTTAATTAATTTCTATAAAATTAATACCAAATTCAGATTTTTGGAGGTATCTAGTGTTAGAATGGAATTTAGATTATTATTAATTTTTATTTATTTTAATGATGTTTAAAGGGGTTTGAGTATATGGTACTATATAAGTAGTAAGTTAGTTTTAGTGTTTGATTGCTAATTAGAGTTAGAAATTATTTAAATCGTCAGTAGTTATAATTACATTAAAATTATTTAATTCTTATATAACTAAACCGTATTATTGGTATTGAATTTTTTTGGTTTGTACCTTGTTAACCGTAATGGAGTAGGGTTGTGGATTTGGTTGCTTGGAAGGAGTTGGGATTTAAATTTTTAACTTGTTTTGAAGAGTCGAAGGGTGCTATACATGAAGATCAACTTGAAGAAATTGCTAAGGTGGGAGAAAGATTTAGTTTCGGCATAGCTGCGGAAATTTTTTTATTGGTTGTGCTACTTTAAGTTTAATTAGTATGATAATTGTTACATGGAGTGTGAATTGATATTTGGAAAGGTTCGAGATGGGTCCTAATAAATCTCATTGTATTGTTTGGATGGTTTGGGGTCTACCGTTAAATCCTATTGTGTTGGTTGTGTATGAAGTTATGTTTTAGAGACCCTCATTATGTAGAAATTAGGCCTTCATGGTCTATGAGGATATATTTGTATGTTTAAATCTATTAAGGTTCTATCCATTATGAGTTATATTTGTTTTGTGTTCCTCGAAAAGTTATATTTTGATGATTATGGTTGTTGGAACTATAATGTTCTATTTGATGTTTGAAATATTGATGCTTTGGCAAGTATACTTTTTTTGATGAATAAAGGAGATAGCACGAGGCTAAGAAACAAAGTGAGGGATACTACAGCCCATTACATCAAAGCAGAGCTTAAGGTTAAGACCGGATGGAGGAACATCCAAAATAGTCCTGGTAAAGGCACCCTGGGGTCCTAAGTTTGCTAGAAAATCAGCGCAACTATTTGCTTCTCTATAGATATAAGCCATTGAGACGTCCCAGTCAAGAGCACGAAGGAGATGAAGGGCTTCTAGGAGGAGCGGTTGGAGAGCTCGGTTGGAGCAGGATCCAATGTGCACAAGCCTAGAAACCACCTGGGAGTCTACTTCAACAAGAAGAGAAGGAAGTTGAAGCTGCTTGGCTAGTTTGAGACCATAAAGGAGGCCCTATAATTCAGCAGCAATGGCAGTGGAGGTTCCAATGTGGCAATGGAAACCTTTAATGAAAGCACCTCTAAAATCACGAATAAGACCTCCACAAGTAGAAGAGTTCGTCTAGGTGCAGTGGGAGCCATCTATGTTTAGCTTGTAGGAATTAGCAGGGGAGGCTGCCAAGCAATATGGACCTCCTGCCTAGGCCTCTCAAAATAAGTGGGGACAGTCTTGTTAGCATCCTGGGAGATCAAATAAGCCTAACTGGAGACTATGTATTCCATAGTGCGACCCAGATTAGTTTTGCCCTCAAAGATACGGAGGTTGCAACCTCTCCAAAGCATCCAAATGGTAATAGCAAAGATAGAAGGCCAAGGATAGCCTGAAACACCAATGTCATCAGTAGTCAAATTCCATTGCAGCCAATCGAAGAGACCCAAGCTGAAGAAACGACTCCAATGGTTTCTGTTGATGATCCGGTCTCAGTAAGCTCTAACATCGTCACAGTCACGCAAGACATGTAAAATGGTTTCATCTAAGAGATTGCATCTAGAGTAAGTGCCATCTGCACACATGTTTCTGCGATGTCTCTCAATATTAGTAAGAAGCTTACCATGAGCTACCTTCCAAAGGAAAGCTCTGATACGCTGGGGTCCCTGCCATTTCCAAATAATATTGAAAAGAGGGTCAGGATGAGCTTGGGCGTTTGGCTCCATAGTCAGATAAGTGTAGGCTGACTTGATGCTAAAAGTACCATCATTTGAGAGGGCCCAGATAGGGAAATCCTCGAGATCCCCAGAAGGAGGCTTAATGCTAGCAATCTTCGAGCAAACATCCATAGGCAAGATGGCGCGAAGCTTTAGCCAATCCACCCCTCACTGTTGCCATAACAGGCAATTGTGAAATTATCTTCTCCTAAGGGAATGGAGGTAAGCACTCGATCTTTTAAGAAGCCGAAGCAAGGGACCCAGATGTCTTGCCAGAAGCGAGTAGTCTGACCATTATTAACCGCCCAAGATAAGTTCGGCTCAATATGCTGCCAAACATTAGTGATTCCTTGCCAGATTGCAGAAGCATTATTACGCTGTTCCACCACAGGAATAGACACATTGCTGTAGTTGTATTTGGCTCAATAAATCTGAACCCAGAGCTTATCAGCTTGAGATATTAGCTACCAAGCAAGCTTCATAAGGTAAGCTTGATTAAGAACCCTAAGAGATCTGAACCCCAGGCCCCCCTCATCCTTGGGTTTGCAAATATTCTCCCAGGAGACTAAATGGCACTTGCGATGTCATTGGTGCTTCCCCAAATGAAGTTCCTGCAGATCCTCTCTACTTCCTCGCAGACAAAGATAGGAATGCAACAACTTTGAAGGACATATCCGGGGATACCTGTGAGAGAGGATTAGGTTAAAGAAATTCAGCCTGCTAGAGATAGGGTAGATGATTTCCAGCCGTTGAGCTTTTTCTTCATTTTGTCGATCATGAATGAATAGGAAGCCTTGGAATGTCGTTGGTGAAGCATAGGAGCTCCAAGACAGATCCCCAAATCATCAGTAGCTTTGATATCAAGCTGAGAACTAAGGTTGTGCCCGAGGTCATCGTTAACATTTGATGAGAAGAAAACGCTAGATTTGTTATAATTTAGCTTCTGACCAGAAGCCTCACAGAATCGATCCATACAAGCTTTGATAACCTCGACTTGGGAAGGAGAAGCTTATGCAACTAGACAAATATCATCAGGAAAGAAAACATGGGACAGTTTTACTGTGCGAGATCGACTGAAAGTGAGAGGGGACTAGGTGCTAGTGCTCACGGCATCTTGAATTAGGTGGCTCAAACGCTCTAAGCAAAGGATAAAGATGTAAGGTGATAAGGGATCACCCTGACCCAGGCCTCGAGCAGAGTTGAAGCTTTGAGTATTCCTCCCATTCCAATAAATAGAGATTGAAGCAGTGGTGATACACGCTTCAATAACAACCTGGATGTGCTAGGGGATGTGGAGAATATCCATGGTATCTTTGATGAAATCCCAGCTCAATCTGTCAAAAGCTTTCTCAAGATCAAGCTTAAGGATCATAAAGCCACGCTTCCCCTTCATTGTAGACATTGTATGGATGGCTTCATGAAGGACTAGGATGTTGTCTGTTGTGTTTCTATTGGGAACGAAGCTACTCTGGCAAGGAGAAATCACATGGGGAAGGATAATGCGAAGCCTCTGAGAAATGATTTTAGTAACCACTTTGTAGATAACATTGCAAAGAGCAATAGGGCGAAATTACGTAATTCTCGTAGGGTCCTCACACTTGGGGATGAGAGTGAGAGCGGTGGCATTAATATTCTTGATGGTGATGGGTTGGCAAAAACATCAAGGATGAATTGATGAATTGAAGGCCCAACTATACCCCATTGAGACTTGAAGAAGATAGGATGGAAGCCATCCGGACCAGGGGCTTTAAGATTGTCGATGCTGAAAAGGGCAGCTTTGGTTTCTTCAATAGTGATCGCCCTACCAAGTGATAACCTGTCAATATTGCAAATCAAAGGAAAAGAAATGTTAGTGGAAAGGGTATAGGGGGTAGAAGGACCAGAAGCATATAAGCCTCTATAGAAATCTACCACAAGATCATGAAGATGTTCCTCCTCATAAACCCAAGAATCATTAGAGTTCATGAGGGCAAAAATTTTATTTTTCCGCCTGCGAGCAAGAGTGAACAAATGGAAGAAACGAGTATTTTTGTCACCAAGGTGGACCCATTTTAATCTGGCTTGGTGGCTCCAATAAGCTTCCTTTTGAAGACAAAGAGTTGAATATTCGTTCCAAAGAGAATTCTTCAGGATTTCAAGGCGGTTGTTGGGATTAGGACTCATCATAAGCACACGTTTAATACCCTCAATACGGTGGAGGACACGATGCTTGTGGTGAAAAATATTCCCAAAGGTGTGTTGATTCCAAATGCACAAATAATCAGTAAGTCTTTGAATATTTTCTTCCCAAGTAGATGAGTGGCGCCAAGCGTGGAAGACTTGAGCGGAGAACTCAGAATGGTCTAGCCAGGGACTCAAAAATTTAAAGTAAGGCCTATGATTACCTCTGTTCGCGTGAGGATTAGCATGGATCCAAAGGGCAACATGATCTGAGACTTCAACAGGGATATGAATAACATCAGCAGAAAGGAAAGATGTCTGCCAAGATGAAGAGCAGAGAGCACGATCAAACCTCTTATTGATTGTCCCATTAGTCCACGTGAAGATGGGGCCTTTGAAACCAAGGTCAATAAGGTTGCATTGATTGATGCAATTAAAGAAACCTTCACTAAGGAAATGATTAAAAGGAGCACCACCAGCTGTCTCTGTTGCATAAAGGATACAATTAAAATCACCAGCTAGGAGCGAGGGGTCAGAAATAGAGTCTCCGAATGTGATTAATTCATCCCAAACAGCACTGCGAAGAGTAGCAGTATGACTAGCATAGACTATAGATAACACCCAAGAAGTAGTTGTATTAGCATTGATACGAAGATGAACACAATATCTAGAGGGTGAGATAGGGGTGACATGAAGCTGGGTTGGATTCCAAAGGCACCAAATACCTCTGGAGAAACCAATAGCATCCACTTTCTCAATCCCAAGTAGGCCAATGCGTTGAATGACCTTATTCGCTCTAGCTCCGTTGATACGGGGCTCTAAAATGGCAACCAAATCAAGACGATTGATCCTGAGAAAATCTTTAACGAGGGAGGGAAAAAGCTTTTCCCCAGCACTCCTGCAATTCCAAACTAGACAATTCATGAAAACTGATTGTAAGGGGTAAGTCCCAAAAGTGAGACTAGTGAACTGGGGGAGGGTATCCCACAGTGTCCATCGCATTTTCCATATCAACATTACTGGTGGTAATTGGGTTACCAGTCTCATCCTTGTCGCCATGAGTGTCGGTCTCACCATCATCAGGGGGTTCAGTGCTCTCAAACAAATTGAAACTATTTTTTACTAAGGAGTAAATAGCATTGAAATCGGTGGTGATGGTAGCAGTCTTAGGTGTTACCAAGTGAAAGATGGGGGTGCTAGAAGTAGCAGCGCTGCTCTTTGGTTGGATTAAGCTATTTGTAGTACTATTGAGCTTATCAGCTGGAGTGGTGCGGCCCAGTTGGTCATGACGGCGCTTTTTGCGCTTTGACCCGGATTTTGGCTCATGGTATGTTTTACTGGAACCAGCTGGCTGGCGCTTCCTTATTGTTAGGAAAGGATTTATTCTTTTTTTGAGAACCATGCGTAACAGAATCTGATGGCATGTGATTGGATAGAGCTGAAAATCGGTTGTGATTGACTTCAGCACCTGCCTTCTTGGCAATATTCTTGGGTTGTTGTTTCCTAGATTTCCGCACAACATTTATGTAGTCTCCATGGGGATCAATAGCAGCTAATATTAGCGTTGACTGATTCGATAATTTTACTGTTCCATGCGGATCAATCGCAACAGAAGCGATCTTTGACTGATCTGAGGATTTCACAGTTCCGTGATTAGCACTAGGATTTGTGGTCACGAAATTAGTGTTTATGTGGTCAGGTTGTGTCATCGTCGTCGTATCTGTCATGGTCGCCACCACCGTAGTGATGGTCACCGGAGATGATTTTTTTGGGTGCAATTACGAGTTATGTGACCGTAATATCCACAGGAGCCATAGATTAGATGAAGCCCTCATAAGTAACATTGTACCAATGACCTTTGAGCCAGACTTTTTTGACCACAGGCTCTGTGAGGTCTATTTCCACACAAACATAGGCAAATCTACCTCACTCTACTTTCAAAGTATTTTGGTTCACCTTAATAGGCTTTCCAACTGCCGAAGCCATTGCCATAAGGAATCTTTCATCATAATATAAAAGATTCAAACCCGAAAATCTGATCCAAACCATGGTACGGTTGATCTTGGTGCTTGGGGAAGCAAAATCTGGAGTCCATTCCATTACTGACAAGTAGTGGTCAAAGATCATCCAAGGGCCTCCTGAAATCACTTTGGTCTTGTCTTCAAGAAGGTCAAACTTTACCATATAGAAATCGTTATCCACATCCATGATATCGAAGCCACCAGACGGTTTCCAGATTCTCTTCAGCCTGTCTTTCATTGTGTTGTAACCAATATTCTTGCCCAAAAGTTTGATCACCAGCGCATCATTCCATAGGCTGCATAGTTCGTCAAAGATCTTGGGATCAAAGTGGACTTTGGGGAAAAGCCTATTACCATTCTTGTATTCAATATGGACTAATTTTTGCGCGAGTAAATCCGTAGTTTCTCTTGCCAGCGGTGGGGCCTTGGTGCCAAGTACCTTATCCCTGAAAGAAACATGGTCGTCTTTGCCTCTATCTGGTGGTTTGGTCAGTGGTGGGGGGTTGAGTCCCGGAGCACTTGCAGAGAAAACTATTCCTTCCATTCACTCTTAGTATAAAATAATATTTGGCAAGTATACTTTGTGAGCAATGAGTGAGGAAAGGATCATTATTTATCACTTTAAACAAGTTATATTAATAACATTTTACATAGTCCAAGGTGTAACACTTTAAACAAGTACTCCCTCCGAAATGAATTATAAGCAAGTTTTAGCTCATATTTCTGGGAATGAAATATAAGCAAACTCCAACTGTTTTTATCATATTTAATGATGGTATGTCAAAAATACCCCTCATTTAATTTATTTTTACTATTTCCAATACTATTACTCTGTCAACAATAAATAATGCTAAAAGGGTAATTTAGGCAATATATTTACTTTTTTACATGAGATTATGGGATTAACTAATCTCCTTAATAAACGTGAGTCAGGTAAAACTTGCTTATAATTTATTCCGGATGGAGTATAACTAATAATATTTTATAGAATAATTGTATCACAAAATTCATCATTAAACTGAAAGTTATAGATTATGTCCATAAAATTCTATATTGATTTAAAATTATCTAATATGTCATTCAGATATGTCGAGATTAACATCATATACCCATCTTAATTTAAAACATTTAACATGTCACTGAGATATGACAAGATTAATATCATTTATATTTTTGAAATATATGAAAATAAGAACTATTTGATCATAAACTTATTAATATGTAAACCTTATGAGATTTGGCCATTGTTTTTGAAAATTGAATTGACCAATATGACCGGTTGAATTGAAAACTAGTCAGCTGTGTCGGTAGATCTCAGAACCAGTGAGAATCGGTCAAAAATTAATGAAATTAGTCAAAACGGGTGAAAACTCAAAATAAATATTAGTTTAATCAAATAAAGGTCTAGTTATCAGTTACAAATATTCATATACATATGTTCTATTTATTTATCCTTTTGTTATTATTTTTTATCTTATAAAACATATAATATAATCAGTTTATATTAATTTAAAATTTAATATATCCCATTCTATTAATATTTTTATCAACTGATTACTTGATATATTATAGAGTATTGAAAATATATACTTAATTATGACTAAATTGACCTCGATTCATATATATATATATATATATATATATATATATATATATATATATATATATATATATATATATATATATATATATTAGATACCTGTATTACGAAAGTCGTCGTTGGATTGAAAAATGTTATCACATAGATTTTATCTATAAAAAATTTCATTGATCTAAAATCATTTGATGTGTCATTGAGATGCATCAAGATTAACGTCGTTTAGTAAAAGTGCATAAGACGTTAATCTTGATGCATCTGAATGAAACATCAAATGATCTTAGATCAATGAAATTTTTTATAGATGTCATCTATGTGATAGTATCTTTTAATCTAACAGTGGCTTTCATAATACAGGTATTCGGTACAAAGTTATTGAATGGTGTAACAATACTCAAGTATTATATATATATATATATATATATATATATATATATAAAAGGTTGGATATTATTACTCATATTACGAGACTATCAACACATCAATCATCTCCATATATTGCATATGATCAACACCTACTTTTGAGCATACCAACATATCAAAGCATGGCAAAGATCAAATTATACGATAATAGATCAACATCCATCAGCAGCATACACTAGTATATAAGAGCATACGACAACACCCCTCGGTACCAAATTTCATAACCAAAATATTTCATTTTTTGAAGAATTAAGCTTTCAAAAACAGACTCAGAATAATAGTTGTGAAAAATCTAATCCCATTTTATTTTCGAAGCAACTCTTACCAAAACATTTCTACTTAATAAATCCAATACAAATTTTTTTTAATAAACAAATGTTAGTTGTTAGTTAGTTATGTTAGAAGCCGGAATTTAAACTCTGGACCTCATTCACGTTTATAGTAGTGTCATTCTCGTATGGAAGTGGATCTATGGACTCATTTCCTTACATGATGCATAACAGCAAAAAAAAAAAAATTGCTAACAGAAAGAAAATCTAGTAAAAAGGAAAATTACATCTAACGAAATTGAAAAGGAAATGAGTCTTCAGTGTGTCAAGCATAATCTGATATCCAAGCTTGGCTCCTCTTGTTGCGTTTTGGCCTTTTATTTCACCATTTCCCCCACTTAATTTTCTTAACTCCCATATTTTTAAAAATCCAACTTTACCCTTGTTCTAAAATATCCATTTGTTAAAAATCCAACTTTTTCTACCTCCGGATTCTTAAATCCGGATAATTCCGGATTTTAGAATCCAGACACTTTAAATCTAGCAAAAAAATTAACACGTCCGGATTTTAGAATCCGGACACTCTAAATCTATTTGACTATGATGCTTTCTGACTCCTTCCGTCGTTCATCTGCTACCAATCAAAATCCACAAACAGCAATGCAATGTAATAATTATAATAATATATTTGACAATGAAATGTGAGCAAATTTGAGGCGAAAGCAAACCGAGTGAGAATTCTTGTTTGAAAGACTTGATCTTGCCCATGAAATATGAATTGAATCCTCTCTATTGCTAGCAGCTTCAAGAGAGAAAAAGGAGTAAAGCAAAATATGTGCTGAGAAGAGAACAACTTTTCCCACCTCCGGATTCTTAAATCCGAATAATTCCGGATTTTAGAATCCGGACACTTTAAATCTAGCAAAAAAATTAATACGTCCGGATTTTAGAATCCGGGCACTCTAAATCTAGCAAAATAATTAACACGTCCGGATTCTTGTCTCCGGAGTGATCCGGTAATAAGAATCGGGACGTGTTAATTTTAATTTTACAGATCTAGTAAAAAGGGAGGTGAATTGTTCAAAAACACGTCCGAATTCTTAATACCGGAGCACTCCGGAGACAAGAATCCGGACGTGTTAATTTTTAATTTTACAGATCTAGCAAAAAGGGAGGTAAATTGTTCAAAAAAAGTCCGGATTCTTATCTCCGGAGTGCTCCGGTATTAAGAATCCGGAGGTTGAAATTTTTCCAAAAAAAAATAACGTCAACATTTTGAACCTGGAAGATAGGAAAAGTAAAGGGTAAAATAGTCTTTTCCTTGGGTGGGGGAGGTGGGAAAATTAAGTAGGGGAGGTGGGGAAATAAAAGCCCTTGCGTTTTGGTCTACCCACGTTGGGCCTAATTGACTCCTCTGGCCCACTAATCTCTTGAGGGTCTTGGAGCAGCCTTGTAGTCGTTGTTTTGCGACCTGGACCAAGAGCCGAGTCGTTTTCCACAACACGCATATGAGCTAGAATTACTATTGTAACCGTCCTCAAGAGAGTTAACCTACATGGTACTGAGAAATTGGTACTCCTTCCGTTCATTTTTACTTGTCGTTTAAGGTTATTTTAGAATAACCAAAGAAATTAATAAATTTTGTTACTTTTAATGAAATTATTAGTCTTTTTCCTATGATATCATTGACCTTTCATTACTCTATAGAACATATTTCTCTCTCTGCAATAAATAGTTAAGGGTATAATTGATAAACAAGTAATTAATGTAACTTTAAACTTTGAGAATAACATGTAATTAGAAACAAAATTTTTCTAAAAAATTGACATGTAAAAAAGAACGGAGGGAGTATTTCCTTGTTACTGAGAACCCAAAGAGCCATCTGTGAAAGAAGAGCATGAGAAGAAGGCTAAGGCCCAGGAAGGAAATGATGGTAAAGAGAAAAGGAAGAAGAAAAGGGGGAGGAGAAACGGAGAAGGGTACCAGAGATATGTGTACAAGGTATTGAAGCAAGTGCACCCTGAAATGGGAATTTCTTCTCAGGCTATGACTATTTTGAATAATTTGATGAATGACATGTTTGAGAGGATGGCTGATGAGGCAGCCAAGCTGAAGACGTACACAGGACACATGACATTGTCGTCAAGGGATATTCAAAGGGCAGTGAAACTGGTTTTGCTTGGAGACCTTAGGAAGCATGCTATTGCTGAAGGAGCCAAAGCCGTGACCAACTATATATCCCATGATGACTGATATAGGCACACAAGTCGTAGGTTTTCTACTATGCTTCAACCTTTTGTATAGTAAGTTTAGGTGTGCTACAGCTGCGTATGCCCCTGTGTGAGTGTTTATGCGCACAAGCATTCAGGTATGCTTATTCGTTTTCTGCTTTCTTTTAGGACGATACGAGAAAATGTGAAGACAAATAGAATGGTTGCCTTTTATGTGAACCGTCTCACTCGGTGTAGATAACCAGTTGTATAATGGGTAGCGCTATTTGTACACCTGGGTGGCGACACCTAGGACGACACCTCCGACGGTCGGTTAATCGTGTACAAATTTTTGGATGATTCAATTCAATGGATGGTTAATGGGTGGATAACTCATTAATCATCTACTAAACTGAATTAACCAAGAATTTGTATATCGTTAACCAACTACTCCAAGTGTTTCCCCAGAGTGTCCACCACTTAGATCAATTAACCACTTCAAAACCATTATAAACACGGTTAACCATGTGCAAATTCATGTTTAATTCAGTTCAGTGAATAGTTAATGAGTTACACACCCATTAACCATCCACTGATCTGAATTAATCAAAAATTTGTACATGATTAACCAACTGTCACACGCCCCAGGTGTACAAAAATCATTTTTGTTGTATAATGGGAGTTGCTCCTTTAACTTTTATACTAGTTAGGTTGGTCATAAAAAAGTTTGCATTAAAATATACATGTTGAACTTCCTTCTTGAGCATTTCAAAATAATTCAAACACACACGAGTACCTTGTGTTAGAAATAGATTGAAAAACGTCCATAGTATACCCAAAACAAAATAATGTCAATTAGCTATCAAAAAGAGTTTTGCAAGATATATAGTATATGACCCACCGAGTCCATTATCGTTATAAGCCATCACTTGTCAAGTAAATTCTGCTTATTATCTCGTATAAAATATCAGTGTACGCTGTTACGCTTCATCAAGAAACCTACACGCTGTACGCTGAAAATAGAGAATGCAACTTTACAAGACAAAAGAATTAGCACGGTTGATCACTGGCGGCCATCAGGGACGGATTCAAGTGTAGTAAATTGGGGGCATTTGACCCCATTAACTTATTTATTTTATTACTAATTATTGAATAATTTTATTTTTGACTCCACTAAAAATTAAGTGTTGACCCCACTAAAGAGCAAAAAAAAAATTGAGTTACTCTGTTTTAAGTGTTGTCCCACGTCTACTCTCTTTTAAAGAGAAAGTATAAATCTTTTTTACTCCCTTTTATCTTTGTCTCTCTATTTCTGCTTCTCAAAATATTCTTTGGTTTCTACTATGTTTTATTCTTAAAATTCATCAACTCAAATACTTCGCAAGAGCCCTAACTCAACCCTTTTTACTCCATTCTCTCATTGTCTCTTGATTTGTGTCTTCTCTCTCCTTATTCAACATTTCCTCTCCATACTCAACTTCGTATTTTATTAGTGGTACCTTTCCTTTCATATGTTCTTCATTTCATTTTTAATCTTTTATTTTTTTTTTGTTCTATTTACAACTCTTTCGTTGCTTAAGTAAGTTTCTTTTGCACCATGTTTCATCTATGTGTATCATGTGTTTGGTCATTTGCCTAAATGGGTTAACAGGGGGTTATTTGCTGAAGTTTGCTTTGATTTTGCCTGTGGCAACTGCAATAGTTGAAAAAAAATTATGTGCAATGAATTTTATGAAGAATCAAACGTGCAACTTTATGGAAGATGAAATGTTGAATAATTGTTTGGTCACATACATAGAGAAATATATTTTTGATAGTGTTGAAAACAAAAAAATCATACAACAATTCCAAAATATGAAAACACGTAACAAGCAATTATAATTCGTAGATGCTAACGTGTCTTCAATTTTTTGGGTATATAATGCTATAGTTTTTGTAATCTCCAATTTTTTGTTTAATGATAATGATGTTATTATTTTATCACTTATGCATTGATGTATCTTTTATATAAATATATATTTATAGTATCTGATTTTGCCCCCACTTATCGAATTTTCTAGATCCGTCCCTGGCGGCCATGCCCCTTATCCACCTCGAGGTCAGAAACCAGTCCTATTTGATCTAATCTATAATCATACAATGGAATCTAAAAATACCTCAACCAACTAATGTTAGGAAAAAAATCCCGCACACTAAGAACCAAAGATGGGGAAAAAAACACAAAAAAGAAATAACAGATAACACAACAATTTACATTTCTACAAAAAAAGTTAATTAAAAACGTGAAAATCTACCTCAATTGTGTATCACCTATAAATCCGAATACCGAATACCTCACTCAAAAATTACAAAGAAACGTAGTACAAGTGAACACTTAACACTTGCTCTCTCTCTCTCTCTTCTCTTACGTTGGGATGCTTCAACTTCTCTCCTATTCACAATAAGAGGAAATGATGGTAGGTGGTGGTAGATAGTAGTAGACGTGGTAGATGGTGGCAAATGGTGGTAGGTGTTAGGTTTGAAAATTTTAAATCAAATTTCTAACAACTCTTCTATCAATTAAAATTTTTTGATGAGACCAAGTGTTAAGTGGTAACTTACAGTAAGAGTGACTCTTGTGAATAATTTTTTATCATTTCTCGTAACTCTTGAATGGGGTATTCGGATATGTAGGGTGATACACGATTGAGGTGGATTTTCAAGTTTCTACAACCTTGTAGCGTGTGTTTGATTCTACGGTGGACGAAAATTGATTTTGGTTGAATTGATTTTGTAAAATTGATTTTGGTGAAAATTGAGTTAGGCATAAAGTGATTTATGTTTAGATACATTTACGAAAAAAATGATTTTTTATCAATTATTATGTTGTTTGGATCAGAATTGCTTTTGTGTGTGTAATTACTGATATGGGTTTCAACATATATGTTGTACTTAGATTTATTTTTATTTTAAATAATTATTTTTTTGGTAAAAAAAGATAATTATTTAAATTCATGTTCAATTATTAAATTTAATTGGAGTGTATATATACAGATTACTAACTAAACAAATAGAACATAAACATAGTTCAAGCATGTAAATATATAAGGAAGTGACATAAAATAATTGTGATGAACGTTAGAAATTGTATTTCCCACAAACAAACAATTTTGGAATACCGAATATATGACAAGGAAACAATCTTTCCTACCCTATTGAAAATAAGTCAAAGAATCGATTTTGGGTCACCGTAAAAGCTTGAAATACCAGCTTCTAGTTAAAACGGGTTTTGGGTTTGGAATTGATTTGTCTTTTGTGAAGCCAAACATAATAATTTGCAATCAAACGTGGTTCGCCCATCACAAACGTGCGTACATGATGTCTAAACGTGGTTCCAAACAGGTGCGTAATCTTGTTTTGAAAACTGTGTTTAAGTGTTTCTGTGGACGTAAACAAGAAGTGTCAAATAACGTAAATTAGCATGTTCTATATTACTTTCTTTGTGGTGTGCTTTGTGTGTGTTCCCATCTTCAATTCTTTGTGTGTGGATTTTCCCAACAGAGATGTCAGAGTTAATTGAAATTCCATTATTTGATGGAAAAATAAATTTTACAATATGACATAGCACTATTCAAGACCTTTTGGTGCATCAAGTTTTTGATTGGGCCTTAGAGGAGGAGAACTCGAGCACCATGGGTGCAAGTGATTATAGTAGAATCAAGAAGAAAATGGTGAATACTATACGATTAGCTCTAACTACCTAGATCAAGTACAATGTGTTGAAGGAGACAACACCGAAGGCCGTGTGGGGAAAAGCTCGAGAGCATCTATGTGTCGAAGTCGCTAACCAATCGATTATGCTTGAAGATAGAATTGTGTCAACTCAAAATGGAGATGAAAGAAAATCTCCATGGCCACATTAATACAACTAACTAACTAGTATGTCAGTTATTGAACACGGAAGATAAAATCTCTAACGAGTAGCAGACATTGTTACTATTGGCCTCACTACCAAGGTCATACAAACCTCTGGTCAGGTGTTTCTCGCAGGGAGGACAGCGTTGAAATTGGACAAGGTGACAGAAGCCTTGCGAGAAAATGAGATTGACAATAAATGCGAACATCAATGATGAAGATCGTCGTGGAGAAGTCTGAGCAAGTGGAGGAACCAATCAAGGAGACAAGGAGGGCTGATAGGAAGATCAAAATCGCAATCATGTCCACAACGTGATAGGAATAATGTGGAGTGTTTATATTGTGGTGAGAAGGGTCGTGCACAAGCTAGGTGTGCACAAATAGGGAGGACTTGAAGAAATTATGAGTGATGGAAAAAGGATGGTGACAACTCACAAACCAATGTGGTGGATGATGATGTTTCCTAGCAACAGAGGAGGATGCTAAGTCAAAACGGGTGATGGATTTTGTTGCCTCGATGCACATTTGTCGAGGCCGAGTAGTTTTTGACACCTTGAAGACTAATGAAGAGTTCGGCAAATTTATGCTTGGAAATAGTGATAAAAGGAAGGTCGGAGGCATTGAGAGTATGAAAACGAGTCTCCACAATGGTGCAATTCACAATTTTCATAATGTGAAGCATGTATCTTCTGTAGTGGCCAATATCATATCTCTGGGAGAGATGATGTCACAGGCATACAAATTTGTTGGTTCAAAGTGGGGGTGTCAAGTGTATAAAGGAAAGCGGTTGGTCATGCGAGGACAGAAAAATGAGAAGAATATCTACTACTTAGAGATGCAAACCATGAGAAAAGTAAGAAGTGAAAAGAAGGTAAAATTTTTGATGATATAAAAATTCAATAATTTTAATTGGGGGAGAAATAGTTAGAATTTCAATTCAAAATTTCCAAACCTAACAGCCACCGCCATCTACCACTATTTCCTTTTACTATAAACAAGCAAGATTATTAGAAGTTGAAGCATCCCAACATCCAAGAGCAAGTGAACAGAGAGCAAGTGTTGAGTGATCACTTGTACTGAGAGCATCTTTATGAGCAAAAAATTATCATTCCTTGTAACTCTTAAATGAGATACTTAGGTTTGTAGGGTGATACATCATTGGGGTGGATTGTCAAGTTTTTACAAACTTGTAATCTTGTTTGAGATAGTGAACATTTTGCTAGAGCGTTTCCATACACGTGGGCAAAAAGTGTCGAACCACGCATATTGTCGTGTTCTTTATTACTCTCTTTGTGGTGTGTTTTGTCATTTGTGTGTTTCCATCTTCGATCTTTGGTGTATGCAGATTTTCCCCAGGAAATAAAATATATTTTTTATTTGTTTAAGAATTATGGTTCCGAAATAGAACCGTCATATGTTTCGTTGATGCACTCGACATAAATACAGTGATCACGACAAGAAGCAGCAAAAGAAAATTAAAAAGAAAAGAATACCTGGAAAGGCCCAGGGGATTAAAACTTGTAAGGATCATGTATTTTGTTATGTGACCCTTTAATGCCAAAATTATTATATAGAATAAGCACGGATCACTTCCACCACTGGTGCATGACACATTGGACACTTTCTTCTACTTTGGAGCAATTCATTGGCACATTTTGAACATGTGCACATGTGCCCACATCTGCAAGACAATTTCAAGAATATATAAGTGACTGACATCAGGAACAAACTAGTTGCTGATGTGTCAAGTTGATACTTACCTGTATAGTAAAGAATCAATATTGCTTTCGCAGCATATACAACAAAGTCCTTTCCTCACACACTCCCATTTAGATTTATCGTCTGGTGAAACATGGTCATGTATTCCTGTGATGATTTTAACTTGGCCATCTAAGATTATCAATAGAGGAAAGTTTCTTTTCTTGAAGATTAACATCACAGGTCAGGTAAAATGCTGTAGAAACAAGATATGAAATATGAAAGGGACTAAAAAATCGCAGACCTGATGAATCAGTTGAGCGATTTAGTGCTGCAGAGACTTCTTGTCTTATTGAGCGTTGCAACTCAAGCTGCATGTCCATACAGGCCCCTAGCATTCTCTGCATATTATTCATCCTTTGTTGTAGCTTAACCATGTCAATTCTCAAGTCATTAATAACATCCCACTCCTGCGAGAAAAAAAAAATGAAAAATCAAATCGGATAATCTTTCAAATAATAACACGATTTCAAAGTGAAAAAAGTGGACACTTTATTGTCAAGAGTTAAGACTACGGAGTACATCAGCTAAAGAAAAGCTGTCCCGTCCTGCAAATGAACGTGCGATTCCTAGGTGCTGACTATTTATCTCACTTTGTGTCCAGTTGTCATGACGTGAGTGCCGATCCCATAGAGGTAAAGGAGGAGGAGTTGGTGGTAAGGGTAGGTCAAGTGAACTATTAACAATATCCTCAGGACCAACAATTCGATCCCTATTCTGCTGATCTTGTTCTGCTGAGGGAGAAGAAGGGGTTGTTTCTTGCTGCTCCCATTCAACGTGAGCATGACCTTGCCTTTCAACGTATGATTGTATCAACTGGTCAAGACTTTCACGAAAACTGCTGCGTAGGAGGTTTGAGACACTTCTCCTGCAAAAGGAAAAGAGACATTTATTCTAAATTACTTTTTTTTTTCATTTTAAAAAAAGATTTGCTGAAACTCTGCATTCATATCTACATACCTACTTAGCAGTTCCCTGAGTTCAACACTGTACACATTGTCATCTTCTGGAAAATAAAATCCATGAATTCTACCAACTGGAGCTACTTCATTATCAGAAGGTCCTCCCAACCAAATCTCCACAGCCTCCTGAAAGCTGCCATCTTCTTGCCACACTTCAGAGGCTACTTGCTCTTGCAGATGAGAATTGTCTCCATCATCATTTCCCAAGATGTTTTGGGACCATTCATTTGATGTGCTACTGAGCTGATTATCATCCGCACTTTCCTGGGCGCCATCTCTCCACTCAACGTTAGTTTGAGGCCAGTCACTTCCTTCACTTTCAATAATAGCTTCTTCCTGTTGCTCTCTTTCCAGGGTAACAGATTCAACCAAATCTACATTATCAACAATATTGCCCAATACACGATTGCTGTGATTTGATAAATTGTTTTCATCACCAGTTATATCACCTACCAGAGACTGCTTGGTATGTACCTCTTGCATATTGCTACTCTCCGTAACTTCAATTTGCAAGCTTTGTTGGGTAAGGTCATTATCAGTGTCTTCGGTTGGCATCGTATCAACACTTTGTGCAGTGCCATCTTCTTCTTCTTCTTCTTCTTCTTCATGAATATTTGATATCTGAAGTCTGTCACTTCCCCTATTATTAGGCTCTGATTGTTCAGATTGTACAGCGGGGACAACTTGCGAACTGGTAGCTCCAGTTTGTTCAATTGTATTAACATCAATATCACTGTGAGATAAGGTATCAGATAGGTTGCTTGCTGCTTGACTGCAACCAAAATTGTCCTTTCTAAAATAATATTCGTCCCTGTTCAGAAGACAAGTTAATGTCACTGGTATAAAGCAGATACAAAAGAACAATTTTAAATGAAGGAAGGAAAGAGGACAAGTAGCTTTAAGCAGTACAGCTAAAGCAACCAAGATAGTTACACTTCATTTGGTTTAAGGGGAAACAAGGAACAGAAGATTATTTCAACAATTTGGACACATTTGCAGGCTTTGGCTAATATGGACCACCATCATAGGTGGTCCGAGATGGACAACATTTTTTTAACCTCGACTGTTAGATCTCACGGGCTCACAGGATCTAATGATAGAACATACACACTAGATCCTTCTCCTTTACCCTCCACCTCGGTCACACACTCTCGCATAGATCTTCTTCCTCTGTGTGATTAATCGGCGACCCCCTTTGCTGCTCTTCGCCGCCTTTCTCCGCCTCATGCAGCAGCGACAGTATAGCCATTAGCAAGAACCTCAAATCCTCCCCACCCCAGTTAGGGGTGGGCGTGGGTCGGGTTGGGTGGGTTTTGGGGTGTTTGAACACTCAACCCAATCAACTAAATATGGGTTGGGCTGGGTTGGTTTAATCCATTTTTTATGCGTGACCCAAACCAACCCAACCCGACCTCATATGGGTTGGTTTGGGTCGGGTGATCGGGTTTATTATTAAATATTTCTCAGAAAAATTTGAGAAAAAATGAAAAAATAGAATAAAAACTCCATTGTCGAGACCTTAATTTGGATTTTCAAATAAGAAAATCTTCATGTCCTCACGGTTGCATAAAAAGCACAGTTGACGTCAATTTGAAGTAAAATTTCCACTAAAATTATAGCACCAAGTGAAATGAAAACAAAACAACATTTATGTGTTTATAAATTACGTCTTTATTCATATAGTATTAGTCAATATATGCGTTCAATTACATCCAGTTGGGTTGGGTTGAGTTGCTTGGGTTTGCAATCTTCTGACCCGACACCCAACTCATAAGCTTTGGGTTTGCTTCTTTTAAAACCAACCCAACCCAACCCAATGACCCAAACCAGCCCAAATTTCGTGGGTTGAGTTGGATCGGGTAGGTCGGGTTCGCGGGTCGACCCGTACCTGTGCCCACCCCTAACCCCAGTCATTGGTACACTGTTGCCCTCCGCCGCTGTGAGCACCTTCAATCACGACAAATCTCCATTCAAGCATCCACCGTTTGCTCTCTGGCCACTGCAAAGCAGCCACTGCTACCTCGACAAGGAGCAGCTGAAACCCACCACGTGAAAGTCCACTGAAGTTCCCATGTTGCGCCGTCGTCTCCTTCACCACAACACCGCACAAACATGTTGTCCACCGTTGCACCTGCGTGCAACTTCCATCATGTTGTTGCTTGACCGTGCGCTACTCTCTCCCTTCCATCATCTATGTTGTGCACGGCACAGAATTCTGGAAGTTTAGGTTTTGGTAGGTTTTGATACGATTCATCCATTACCAGAAATAGTTTTTTCCCAAATTGAAATTGGGGCTTTTATTTTTTGAAACAAGCTCAAATCTTTCACCAGTCGAAATTAGGGCTTTTGTTCCTCTTCCATTTAGTTGGCATCTGTGTGAAGGTCCACCCATGTGAAGATTTGCAGTCACAATAGAGACGATGTGCTGCATCATGTCGTAGTGGAGCAGCATGACTGGCTCTGTGGGAAACGACGAAGATGGATTGTCGTTGTGACAAAGACGTCAGCGATATTAACAGAGACGCGGATGGCGCGACTTATAGGAGGGTGAAGAGGCGAGAGAGGAGAGACGGATGTTATTGGGCACACGATTTGGTGTGGCTACTGCATGATCCATTTATCCTACTTCATCTAATGGTTCTGAAACCATACCCATTCTGGACCACCTATAGCAGAGGTCCACATTAGCAGCCACCCACATTTGCAATAACATTAATCTCAAAATGATCCTCAAGCAGTAGTAGCCTTAATTCTTAAACCATCAATCTCTCATTTTCCCAACAAAATACATACTATAAAATACACACACACCCTTCTTCCTGAACTGAAAAAACACTTAGAAGCATGTAAAACTTTCATAAAACAGGGTATGAGAAAACCTGAATAAAATAAACCATGAAATATCAGGAATGAAAACAACAAATAAACTGAAAACAAGATGATATTTTTGTAAGTATTAACGAAAACATATTAACTAAAAAACAAACAAACGAACAAACTCTTAATTTTGATATTAAAAAGATTCACCTTCTTCATTTCAATTTTACCATCTTATCTTGAAGTGATATAATCGTGGCAATATACTTTAGATGATACTGATATCATATTACAATATCCTGGCTTTACTGTCTCATATAGCAGAAACAAGTTTATAATAACAAAGTTGAAGTTAATCTCTCGCTGTATCAAATTAAAGTGACCAGATGTTTAAATAAATACAACAGATGAGCACCAATCCACCCTTACATTTTTAGGATATAAAGTGTAGACGATATATATCCAGGAATGAACTCATTACTATTAGACATTCAAAAGATGGATAAAATGGCAGAATCTCATTACATGTCAGCTATATGGATCCAAAATAGAAGAGAAAGTCAGCAGAAGATATTTGACCTATTAACAGAGCACAAGAAAATTAGGAAAGCAAAAAACAAATCACAAATAGAGAAGTTGGTAGAGAAAGAAATCAATCCAGAAGACTTCAAGTATTAAAAATAAAATTTAGCTTCTTCTCCACTTAATGGAAATATGATGCATACCTTAGACATGATACAGTCTGTTTTAGCCTCAAGAAGCCCAATTCACTTTCTGCAATGGAAGCCGACCGGTTATTATCAATGGATCTATCATTTCTCAAAAACCTGCCTCTAAGCAAGGCCTGAAATATTTTCAACAAATAATCATCAATTGCAAGAGCAAAACTCAAATTCAAATTTAGGGTCTCTTGTTTTTCAGCTTTGAAAAAATGCATTGAAGGTATAGTTTTTTATTAGTTTTTTTCTCAGAAGCTATTATTTTTAGCATGAGACCAAATATAGTTATTTTAGGGTTTTGATTTAAAAAAAATTATTATTATAAAAATTTCTTTACATGCTTTTAATCAATTATTAAAATAAGTGTTTTTTCTTGAAAACAAGCACAGACAAACAAGCGTTTAATCCTTATAATGTCTTCTATTTTCTTCTTTCCTTTTCTGAATTATTTACATTTCAGATTCCAGGAATTTCTGTATTTTATAATGCACATACTACAAGTCACTTTTCGCTATGCCTATTGAAATTGTTTCACTTGAAGTTCCACAGCAATTCAGCATGAAAATAACCAAGGTGTTCACTAACGGGTACATAGAAAAAATGGTCCAATGTCCACACTTTATGCACATATGGTACAGAAAAGGTAAAGAAATATGATCAAAAGGATATCAATCATTTAGTGGACAAACCTGAATGCGATTGCGATGGGGAAAATGAGATACGGCCCGATGGTCCAACAATTCCTGAACTTCCCTTTGTCTTTCCATCTCAGCCTTCTTAAGCATATCAAGCAGAACCTGACGGCCACGTAATTTACGGATTCCTCTCCGTGTAGGCTCAGTTTGGCCTTCATTCTGATTGATGACAACAATTCCATCACGAACACATTCAATTTGGTTACCAAATTCAGAAGATTGTTCTTCCCTATTTTCCTCAAAACAAACACCTCTCTGCTGGCTACTCATCTGTACCCATTCCCTTATGACACTCACCCTTTCCTGCTCAGTTTCCCCAAGCAAACCTCCCCTTGAACCATTATTTCCTTGGGTAATATTTGATGCATGATCCCTAGAACCACTACTCATCCATTCCCTGAAAATTTGCCTCACTCTTTCCCTTTCGACTTCTCCAATATCAGAAGAGTTTTCACGACTAGAAGTGTTCAATTCCTCTCTTTCCTCATGAGACTCATGCTGACTCTGTGCCTGTGACCATGTTTCAGATTCATTCTCACCCAAAACTGCATCTTCTGTCAACTGCCCTTCACTCTGGTGGTGGCTACCTGGCATATTTTCCTGTGAGAGGACTGCAACTGCAATCAACCCATCACTCCTTTGTTGTACTAATACTTCCCCAGATCTTCCTTGAACCTGTCTCACCACCTGCTCATCTTCGATCTCTCACCAGATTTGCAAGACTGAAGATGACTGTGTGCCTCCCCTCCCTCCATCTTCTTGCCTCTGTGGTGACTGAGAATGAGAGTCCCTGAGGAATGTAGACTCCAACACAGCCGTGTTCTGCACTCCAGCAACAGCCATTTCTAATTCAGTTTTCTAACAAGCAAGCAGATCTTTTCAACCAATCTGATTCAAATGCAATGAAATTTGTATACCAGGTGGTGAGGTGGGGAAATCAAAGACACCCAAACAGATCATTTCACACATTTCCATGGATTTCAATCACATTTTCTATTATCATTGCCCGATATCATCTTCGTCATTCGTCACTATTAGCCCCATGAAGAAAATGAATTACAAACTTGGAATTTTCAAAATTTGCAATTGAAGAATATCTTGATGCTAATTATATCTTAGCATGCTTACAAGTTACAACAACAGCAGCAGCAGCAGCAATAATAATAATATAAAATAATATCATTATTATTATTAAATCAACTTATTCGATTTGTATTCCTGATAAAGAAACAGAAGCTTTTTAATAATAAAATGACGAACGGGAGTTTTTTTCATACTTATATATCAGAGACTGGCCAAATAAATAACAGCTACACTAAGCTAAAATTCTTAAAGACTGAAAATCACAAAATTTCAAGAGAAGCAAAACAGCTTTCAAATCGGCATTGCAGATCATTCAATTTTCCGATAGTTAAGAATACACAGAGAGAGAGAGAGAGAGAGAGATCGGAATATGGATATTGAATACTAATGAATCAGTTAAAACGCGGTGATCAAAAAAGTATCGGATGCAAATTGAACATTGAAGCGCAAGACTGGGTGTGAATCATGAAAAGGAACATACCAGTGAAGTGAAGTGAAGCTCCGCTGATTTTGAAGTAAAGGATAAGAAACCCTATCTCTGAATAAAAATCTGAGAGAGAGAGAGAGAGAAGAGAGAAAGAGAGCGAAAATGGAAGTTACAGTTGAGAGGAGCAGAGAGAGAAGAGCGGCGAATTCAGACAGGCGGAATAAATGTGGACACGTCAGCTGCAGTATGACTTTTTTCCTTAGAAACAGCCGTAACTTGCACTAACGTCCGAATTTTCTATTTGTTTTCAAAGTAGTCATCATTCCGATGACACGTGGCGGTCTCTCTTGTGTTCTGGGCAATTGACGATACGTTCCACCAAATCTTAAACCGGACGTCAAGTTTGACAAAAACGAAATCAACGGAATCTAAACGACGTCGCTTTTTGTGTATCATGCTTCCTACAGCTACAACCCCGAATTCGATGGATGCAATGGATGCAAAAAAATAAATAAATAAATAAAAATAGTAAGGCTATCTTTGACAAAAATTAACGGATAAAGAATAAGTTAGCAAAAAAAAAAAAGTCATCTTGTGGAAGTTCCCTTTCTGTGAGGCGTGAGTGTTTCTCTCCTTGTGAGGCATTGACCTAATTCTCATTCCTGTTCACTAAAAACTGAATACCAACTAGATTTCCTCTCTTTTTCCATGCATGGCATCAAAAGTTAACTTTGAAGATCTATCCCTTGGAAATGAGGAGGCAGAGGTGGAGTTATTGGAGGGCGAAGAACAAGAAGTCACCACCAATAGGTCCTTGTGCTTGGTGGGCCGCTTCTTCACTGATAGGCCAATTAGAATGCTCAAGATGAAGGATGTCATGGCTGGCGTTTAGCAACCGGTTTACGGCGTTTCTATCACAGAGGCAGAGCCAGGGCTTTTCCTATTCCAGTTTTATCACCACTGTGATGTCCAACGCGTGATGAGTCAAGGGCCATGGGCGTATGATAACCACCTACTCATTCTAGGGGTCTTGGAGGAGAATGATCTGTCGAACATGGTACCACTCTAAACAGTGCCTTTTTGGGTGCAAGTTTTCAACATACCAACAGGCTTTATGTCGAAAGCTGTAGGGAAGCAACTCGGCAACTTCCTAGGGGACTTTCTAGAATATGATGCGAACAACAACTCGAGTTTTTGGAGGCGTTACATGCGTATCCAGGTCTTAGTTGATGTGCGAAAACCTCTGAAGCGGTTGAGGAGGATCAAAAAAGAGGGCGGTGAGGTCAAGGAAGTAAGTTTCAAGTATGAGCGTTTGGATACCTTTTGCTATTACTGTGGCCACCTAGGTCACACAGATGCATTCTGCAAAGCGCTGTTTGCCGTGGAGAATGACGATGGCTGCCGTGGTTGGGGACCAGAGCTACGAGCGGAAGGGAGGAAACAAGGAGATGGAGGAGGCTCTCGCTGGTTGAGGGAGGTAGGGCCGGCGGGGGAGGAGTTGAACGGAAAGAGCCCGCATAATCCGGGTCTCAATAATGGCGAAAAATCTGGGATTGGCGAAAGTTCCGCAACAGATAAGCAGGGCGACGCGGAGAGTAGGAGGAAGGAGAAATTAGTGGAGATGTTGAAAAATTCGAACGTGTTAATTCCAAACAGAATATTTCAAAATAAAGACAAGGTGGGGCCATCTCAATCATTGGCTCATAATGGCAATAATGACGGGCAGTTTAATGATGACTCGGGTGCTGATGGGATGGACGTGGAGGAAGTAACTAAAGGAAAGAAGAAACGTGGGCGTAACGACAAAATGAAGGAAACAGACTCGGTCAAACATAACAATTTGAGTCAACTGAGGGAGTCTTCTATCCCCTACGGAATGGACCATAGCATGCCGCATGCACCATCGCAAGAAGAAATTGCAAAGCAGGCTTAAACAACCTCTATGGAGAACCATTTTTTAACGGAGGGCCTTGGCAGAGAGGCCTGCCAGGGGCAATGAGTATTCTAAGCTGGAACTGTCAGGGCTTGGGCAACCCTCGGGCAGTTCCGTCCCTCTGGGACCTCCTTCTGAAATATCGTCCTAATGTTCTTTTTCTTTGTGAAACTTTGGTTCAAGCTAATAAAATTGAGGAAATTCGTGTGCGACTGGGTTTTGATTTTTCTTTTGCAGTGGATAGAGATGGTAAGAGTGGCGGTTTGGCATTGTTTTGCAAGCACCCTTTCTCGTGTAACATCATCAACTACTCTCAAAACTTCATTAATGCTGAGATTATCCACCTTGGGAAGCCCACCTGGAGATTTATAGGTTTCTATGGTTTCCCAGAGCGTCGTAGGAGGAGAGAGTCTTGGGAGCTCCTTCATACTTTAGCCCAAGATAACTCTTTATCGTGGTCCACCATGGGGGACTACAACGACCTTTTGTCAAATAATGATACTAGTAGAAGTGTGGATCATCCCCCCTGGCTTCTCCGTGGTTTTAGAGAAGCTGTTTTAGATAGTAACTTGATTGATTTGCCAATGGAGGGTTACCAATACACTTGGATAAGAAGTAGAGAAGATCCTGACACTACTAGGGAGAGGCTTGATAGAGCTTTAGCCACTCAAAATTGGTTGGAGATTTATCCGAGGTGCAAGCTTATAAATGGTGTTGCTGACCGGTCTGATCATTCCCCTATTCTTCTCAAACTTGTTGAGAGGGAGAGGAGGCAGGGGGTCCTAAGTTCCGTTTTGAGAATGCTTGGTTGGAGGAGCCAGATTTGGAGTTGGTGGTGAGAGAAGGTTAGGATAAAGCCATGCCTAGTGACTTAATGATGCGCCTTAATAGTTGCTCTATGGAGTTGAATGAGTGGGGGAAGAAGCTTAGGGGCAAGTACCGTAGGGCCATAGAGGATTGTAGGAGGGAGTTTGAAGCCATCCGGGATGGTAATATGAGCGCTCATACAAAGAAGTTCAAGATAGAATGGGTGTCCTTATAGCTCAAGAGGAAGCTTTCTGGAAGCAGAGGGCTAAGTGATTGTATTGGCTTCGTGATGGGAATATAAATTAAAAAAAAAAATCATGCTATGGCCAATGCTAGGAAGAGAATAAACACTCTGACTGCTTTAGATAGAAGTGATGGTGTTAGAGTTGAGGAGTAAAGAGGTATGTGTGATATTGCTAAAAATTATTTTGATGATCTCTTTCCTCATGACCAGGGTGATTATGGCCCGATCCTTAATTTGGTTAGTGAAAGGGTGACTTAAAGTGATAATGATATTCTCACAGCTAGTTTTACAATATCTGAGTTTAAGACGGCGCTCTTCCAGATGCACTCAAACAAATCTCCAGGCCCAGATGGTTTAAATCCTGCGTTTTATAAGAGATTTTGGGATCTCTGTGGGGTTGAGTTGTTTCATGCTGGTGTTGTTTGGTTGGAGAGGGGTTTCTTACCTCCCCAGTTAAATGACACTAATATTGTCCTCATTCCAAAGAAGGAGAATCCCACTTTCATGAAGGATTTAAGACCTATTTCGCTGTGTAACGTGGTTTACAAAATTATTTCCAAGGTGCTAGCAAATAGACTGAAACCTCTCTTGAATAAATGCATTTCTCAGGAACAATCAGCGTTTGTGGAGAACAGGTCTATTCTGGATAATGTGATGGTTGCTATAGAACTTCTCCACCATATAAAGTGTAAAATTAATGGTAAGGATGGAGAGGTGGCCCTCAAAATTGACATAAGCAAGGCGTATGATAGAGTGGATTGGGGGTTTCTGAAGGGGATGATGCAAAAGATGGACTCTGTCAAAAATGGATAGAATGGATGGGAATGTGTTTGGAAACAGTTCAGTACTCAGTTTTGGTGAACGGGGAGAGTATAGGTCCCGTTATCCCAGGGAGAGGTTTGAGGCAAGGCGACCCACTGTCACCTTACCTCTTCATTTTGTGTGCAGAGGGACTTACTACATTAATAAAAAGAGCGAAAGCGAGAGGTGATATTCACAAAGTGAAAGTGTGTGGGGGTGCACCAACCCTCACATACCTTTTATTTGCTGACGACTATTTTTTATTTTGCAGGGCAACTGAGAGGGAGTGCAACAATCTGAAGAATCTTTTACATACCTATGAGAGAGCCTCCGGGAAAGTCATCAACATGCAGAAGTCTAAGATCTACTTCAGGAAAAACACAATGGGAGATACTCGAGAGGTAATTACTACCATGTTGGGAGTGACGGAATGCATTGGGACGGGCAAGTATTTGGGCCTTCCTTCCATGGTGGACAGAGACAAAAAAGCTGTGTTTGCCTATCTACGTGATAGAGTGTGGAGGAAAATTCAACAGTGGCAAGGCAAGCACCTTTCAAAGGCAGGGCGGGAGGTTTTAGTAAAGTCAATGGCACAAGCTATCCGTACCTATTGCATGAGCATGTTCCTTCTCCCTCTATCTCTTGGAGAGGAGATTGAACGGTTGATAAACTCGTTTTGGTGGGGCTCAAATAGACGAACCGGTAAAGGGATAAATTGGTTGAGCTGGGAGAAGTTGACAATGAGAAAAGAGTATGGAGGTGTGGGTTTTCGCCATCTCCATGGTTTTAATTTGGCAATGCTAGGGAAGCAGGGGTGGAAGATTGCCACCGATAATGATGCTATAGTGTCTAGAGTCTTCAAAGCGAAATACTTTCCAAAAGGGGACTTCCTGGGGGCCCGCTTGGGCCACAATCCCAGCTTTCTTTGGCGTAGCATCCACACTTCACGAGCAATTGTCAAGTTAGGATTGCGATGGAGGATTGGTGATGGTAGGAAAATTAATATTTGGAGCCAACCATGGTTGCGTTCGAAAGGGCAAACTCATGTCATGAGCAACCCGATTGAAGGCACAAACGATTGGTCAGTGGCTCATCGTATTGATCAAGACACTAAAAGCTGGCGGCACAACTTGGTCAGGTCCCTATTTAACCCTCTGGATGCCCAGAAAATACTAAGTATACCGATTCCTTGTGTGCAAATGGAGGACAAGTCGATTTGGAAGCTTAGCAGGAGCAGTATCTACACTGTCAAGTCTGCTTACTTTGGTGCTATGGAACACCTCATAGATACTAGTCACCTGAGGATTAAAGGGGACTGGAACTTAAGTTGGAAGTTGCGGGTTCTACCCAAGGTAAAATTGCTTGTATGGTGTGCTTTAAGAGGAGTGTTACCCACAAGAGTTCGACTCCAAACTAAGGGTGTTAGTTGTCCAACATTCTGTCAGTTTTGTGAGCAAGGAGAGGAGAATGACTAGCACACTTTCATTGGTTGTGATGGCACGGTTCAATGCTGGGAGGCTGCTTCACTGTACCAGCTGGTTAAGGACCAAATTCCTCACGCTCGGGACTTCAAAGATGCCATGTTCAGGTTGCTGCGAGGTGCAAATTAGCAGAGACAGCGAGAAGTTGCTATGGTCATGTGGTGTTTGTGGCGTCGAAGGAATGATAAGGTGTGGAAGAATGAGGAAAGAGATGCCATGAGTTTGGTTATCTTGGCAAAGAACTGCTTCAAGACTGGGAGGTAGCAAAAGGCCAGCATGCAAACAAACAGCAAGGACCACGTTCTCAACATCACATGCGACAGACTCAGTGGAACAAGCCAGCAGAGGGCACTTTGAAGGTCAATGTTGATGCAACAATTTTTAACGATATCAGCAGCTTTGGGATAGGCATTTGTATCCGTAACCACCTTGGAGACTTTGTGCAAGCCAAGACACTTTGCGTTCCAGGGTCTGTACCAGCTGTGGAGGCGGAGGCAAGGGGTCTATGGGAAGCGCTTTCTTGGTTAGGCGACTTAGGCTACCAAAACATCTCTCTTGAGCTAGATTGTAAAGTGGTAGTGGATGGCCTAACGGGAGATTCAAATTGTCAAATGGAGGCGGGGATCATTATTAAAAGCTGTAAGGAGAAGTTGAGTCATTATCAAAACTATTCGGTTAGCTTCATTAGGAAACAAGCAAATGTTGTTGCTCACTCTTTAGCAGGGGCATCAAGATTTTATGCTAGTCCCCAAGTCTTTGATTATATGTCAACCTGTATTGCGGACCTTATTTTAAATGATATGGAATGATTTTGTTTTCGTCAACAAAAAAAAAAGTTAGCGAATAACGAATAAGCTTATAGCGGATAGCGGATAAGCTAGTGAATAACAGATGAGTTTATAGCGAATAGCTGATAGCGAATAAGCTAGCAGATTAAATTTGAAGTGTTTGGTAAAATTAGCTGTTGAACTAATGGATAAATGTTTAATGACATAAAAGAAATTAATGTCTCAAATCAACTATATTATATAAAATAGAGTTTTGCTACGTGGGACCATATCACGTGTCAAAACTTGGTCATTCCAATTCCCGCCAAAATGCAACTTTTGATTTATATATTTAATTTCATTTATTGATATATTTTGATATTCATTAATTACTAAATAGATTTCACCCATTAATTAGATACATATTCATATCATTACTGTATTATGTCAATTAATTACCATTAATAAAATTAGAAATATATTTTCTCAAATAAATCACCAAATTTTAATTGATATATCAATTATCAATCATCATTTATTATAATATATTTTTAGAATTTGAATTATTTGATATTTCAAATTAAGAAACCCTCTTTTTTAAAATGATTAAATTACAATATCTAACTTATAAATTTTGAATTCGTTTAATGAAATCCATAAAAGTAATTTAGTTTATGAGAAATAAATTTGTTAGTTGAAAGTAGGTATTCAATGATTTTGAAATATAACTTTTTAAAAGATTTACACAAACGTCAGAATTAAAATTAAAATTTTTTAAAAAGGAATAATTTAGATAATCATATCATGCTTTTTAACGTAAATAGTTATTTATTTTCACAATCTACTGTCTACTTTATTATATAAAATAGAGTTTTACCACATGAGACTATGTCGCATGTCAAAACTAGATTCATTCAATTTCTCGCTTAAACAAATTTATTTTTTTAATTTATTTTTAATTAATAATTACTCCCTCTGTCCCTAAATATAAGCCTCATTTGAAATATTTTTTTGCCCCATTTCAAATTTCACCCGCACATCGCATGGGTTAATACACTAGTATTATTAGTATTTAATAGAGGATAGAGAAGAAATTTATTTAACACAATGAGGTTAAAAAGAGGAAAAAAAAGTAATACGTTATAAGCTATAAACTCAAACACTACTTGAAGTAGCGTCTGGAAAAACACTATAAGCTACTAGTTACCAGACAGTTCTATTTTTTAAATAAGTTATCCGTTAGTCAAATACGTTATAAGCTAGCGAATTGGACTTACCAAACAGAGCAAAGATCATCTTCATTTCTATTGAGAAATGAAAGGCTCTATTAAGAGAAATATAGACGTATAGGTTTTAAATGATTTAAATTTTTTTAAATAATAATAAAAAATTGATACAAAATTTAGTTCTATAGCGTTGCTTAGGAGCTCAGTTCTGGGACTTAGCAAACAGAGTTCAGTTTAATATAAACATTGCAAAAGCCGCCATCACGAGATTGCCTAATCTATTTTCATTTTTCCTTGTTAGATAGAAGTAATTGTGTGTATGCGAAACCATGATGTACGTGGTAAATCCAAATAAAATACGCACAAAGTATATACCTTGCAAGGTTCTTACTATCGGCCGCTCCACTACCGCACCCATATATTCCTCCTACAATCCACATGGTTGATGAGTTACGTGTCATGCCAACTCCCAGAGATCTTTCTTTACCGAATTATTTACACTATATTTAGTAATCAGCAAGTGGGACGAAACTTATACTTAAACCACCCTTTTGAAGCTTTAACGCTTTTATAGATTGCGAAAGATAATGCTTCAAATTGGAGGAGGGAAAGAAACAGGTTTTTTTTAACCCAACCTAATTATTCTTTTAATCCGAGTGAGTCTACTAAGGTATCCACAGGGCTTAGGTCTTTCAGACCCGCAATGAGATTAATTTTTAGTTCGATTGATCGAACATTGTTTTACTCTTTCGTTCTCAACCTTTCAATGAAAGTGACTCCACAAAAATTCGAACTCAGGTTCACCGCGTTCTACTCCTTATTCCACTCGACTCACTCCTCATTCATAAAGATAGAAGGTTTTATTCCAGGCAACATATACCACTCACGCATCAAATAGCATGTGTTGTCGATGCCTAGATGCTGCTCGATGGTCCGAATGGATGATCAATCTGGGGAGACTGACCTCATCAAGAACGACCCACCAACCCAAAGAATTGGGAATTAATGCTTATCTAGCTATTAGGTCGGGCCTATGCTAAGTTTGGCCTAGTGCCCGACCTATAGTCTGTATATGGTCCACAATCATACAATTTGGTGTATACAAATGGCCACAGTGTGAGAAAATTATTTTTAGTACAAAAAAAATTTTGTTGTAATTTAGTTAAGGCTTTTTTTACCAACACCCTCCATTGGACTACCCACACCCTCTGTCAGCTTTTATAATTTTCAAAAGACCAAAATACCCCTTATCCCAAATCAAATTTTCAAAACAAGCCACGACACCCCATTTCATTTTTTTCAGGCGCTCTCTCCCGCCCGTCGCTCTGTCTCCCCCTCCCTCTTTCCTGGATCTCACTCTCCCCCCACTCTGTCTCCCGTCGTGCCTCACTACACTCAGGCCGCACCATCTTCTCCGTGTTGTTTCAACCGCCGCACCATCGCAAAGTAAGGAAGCTTCTGCTCTTTTTTTTTTCCTTTCTATGATTTCACATTAGGGCATTGATTGTTTCCACATTAGGGCATTGATTGTTACTCCATTTTAGTGGTTTAGGGTTTAGATGTTGTTTGGGTTTAGGATGGTTTCGCCATTAACGCCGCTGAGTTCTGCAATTTTTTTCCGAAAACGATGAATTGTAGTGAACTAAATTCAAGTAGACCACGTGAACTGAATTCACGTCAACTACGTTAATCGAAAACACGTAAGATTTAAAATTCAGTCCATTACGTGAACGATTGAATTTTAGACCCTACATGTTTTCAAATAATGTAGTTGACGTGTACTCAGTTCACGTGATCTACGTGAATTTAGTTCACGTAATGTAACTTTGTGGAATTTTAGGTTTTTTTTTGTCAACATAGACTGTTGAACTGTGTGCAGGCATGACTAAGACTATGATCACTGATAGCGAGGGTCATCGTGTTATGCTTCATGCTTCTGCACGTAAGGTCTGTACCGAGCAGCAGCAACAAACCATGGCCCGACGCCAGCGGGGGAGGCCCTGTACCCAGCCTCAGCAGGATGAGGCAATGGTCCAGGAGGAGCCACTGGTCCAGCAGGAGCCACCTGCCCAGGAGGAGCAGGATCAGGAGTCACAGCCCCAGGAGCACCAATTACATGATGACGTCGATATCCCGGCTGAGGGATTTCCTGGTGGTCCAGTTGACACATCAATCCTCAGGACATATGCAGACAATGTGGCCACTTGATTGCGAATTGGAGAGGTAATATGTCCCAAAAGACATTTGTTTTTTGTGTTTGTTGTCAGATTTAATTGCCGATTAACTAACAAAATAAAATTTGTTTTGGTTTCAGCATCGTGGAAAGTTGGGAGTGTTCAGCAACGGGAAGAAGATGAAGGACGTGGTTGTACATGCCGAGATTATGCAGTATGTGGAGGGGTCATAGCTCCTACCCCTGTTGGAGTGCAGTCATGGCCTTATTGACAAGGGGTCGGTGTCTGCTTTTGTCGAGAGATGGCACCAGGACACCAATAGCTTTTATCTCCCAGTTGGGGAGATGACCATCACTCTGGACGACGTGTGGTCACTGATGCACATACCGATCATGAGGGCATTCTTCACTGTGAATCAAGGTGTGGAGGTCATGAGTGAGCTGTTGGGAGTCACCACAGTAGAAGCTAAGCTCGAGTTCGACACTACCAAGCAAGCAGCTATTCGCTACACTGAGCTCATTGATATATACACACAGCGTTGTGAGGAGGAGCGATGGGAGCAGGCTGCCAGGGCTTTGTTGTTGTGCATAGTTGGCTGCACACTCTTTAGCGATAAGAGTGCATTTGCAGTCAACGTTGCATTTCTGGAATGTTTTAGGGACTTGGACAGCTGTGGAGGATATGCTTGGGGCACTGCAGCCCTTGCACACTTGTATGACAACCTACGCGAGTCCAGTCTTTACCACACAAAGACTATTGTCGGCTATCTGACTCTCCTGCAGGTATTTGTTTTGTTGTTGTGTTTTCTGTGAAACTTTATTAATTATAGAGTAACGTGTTGTTTGTGTTTCTACAGGCTTGGATGTATGCTTATTTTCCTGATCTATGCGCCAACTGCAAGAAGGAGTTCCCAAGTTATAATAAGGCCTGACCTCGAGCTCTTCGATGGCAACCGAAGAGGCTTAGGGGGCTAGTGCTTCCTTTTAGGCGTCATTGGATCTGCTGACAGCGGAATCCGTGTGCTGGAGCCCATACGACGGGCATAGAGCCTCATGGACTTTTTAGGAGGCATCACTATATAGAGGATGGATCAGATGGGGTCCGCATATGTTTGCACATCTCCCAGATAGGGTCATGCGCCAGTGCAGATTTATTCAGACCATTATGCCCTCACCGAGCGACATCACGGGTCATACGACCACGCCAGAGGAGATAGACGTCATGTTCAAGCAGTGGGGTATTCACTTGATTGACGTTCATCCTGTAGTGCACCCGGGAGATTGTGTTGTTGATTATATGGACTGGTTCTGCAAGATCTCCCACCCTTTCATCATGCCACATCATGCTCCAGATGCAAAGATATCCGATTACTGCTCTGGCTCGGCTCAAATCACCAGGATCTGATGGTACATTTTATAACTTATATTGTTAGCTTATAAAACTATTTATAATTTATATATCTATTCTCATTGTTATTTATTGCAGGCGAGACATATGAGGATGGTTGAGCTCATGCAGACTCTTATGGACTTACACATCTCACCCGATGGGATGCCAATCGCTAGGGAGTTGATGCATTTGATCTACAATGACCATGATCAAGGTGTTAGTGTAAGCCCTAGAGGCCAATGTAGTTCCTTTTGAACTTATAATTTGTATCATGTTATTTATCTATTATATGAGGCATTTCAGTTATTATGTTTGTTTCAACGTAATAAAGTCCTCGAGTAAAAGTTCAATTTTAATAGAACATCGAGTAGATGACTCGGTTGTGATATACTATAGAACTTACTCTTAAATATCCGTAGTCGAGTATTATTATCAATAAGGACAATAATAATACATTAAGACTATTATATGGGTGGACTGATAACCTTATCTCACAGGTTATATATATGAGATATCAAGTCACTACATAGGTACACATTAGTGTAATTGTGTACTGGATTGACTCGGCATGAGAATACTACATAGTGCGTTATGTAAGTGTCATAAGTTGTTCCCATAGTGATAATGGTGTATTCCATCCTTTGACCTGAAACCACTATGGTCCCTACATGAAGAGTTGAGTGTTTTGTTGCCGTCAAACATTGTCTGTAATAAGACAATTATAAAGTCGGTTAACTGGGCACTCCACGAGTCATGTAGAGGGACATGAGTGACCTAGATGGGATTTGCCCCTTCTACATAGCAGGAGTAATATCTGTGGGCCCCTTGATAGAGTATGACTGTAAAATGCATGGCCATGCTGAAATAAGTGAATATGAGATATTGCTCTTATTTGTTGTTACTTAGTCTACTTAGGTATCAAGGAATATAATGTTAAACTATACAAGGGTGACACACACTATGCCTTGTGTTCAATATAGATATAAGGGCAAAAGGGTAATTATACACATGATCATTATCACGGAAAGGTTACGTCATAACACTGACATTCTCGTTACTTAGGTAACAATGATGTGTTGCTAGACACCGCTCTCTGTTTATAATATAAAATAGTGATTTAATATTATTGCCAACGTTACGGGAACCTACAGGGTCACACACATAAGAACAGATTAATGGGAGATTAAATATAAATGAGTAAGACTCGTTTTATTCAGTGATGCGCTCTTATGACGCACCATCGTAAGTCAAGAGCAACGCAGCACATGGTAAGCTACGGTGTGCCGCTAGGTCAGTCTTAAGTGGTTCTATAAATAGAACACTTAAGCTGAAAGTTCATTCAAGGAATTAACCTTAGCCGTACTGAAAGACCTTGTGTGCGTTCGTATTTGTCGGCTCAGATTCGTCGGCTAGCACGATGAAGCGGTGGCGCTCAATTGAAGTGCATTTCGTGTGGATTTGCGTAAAGGCGTTGTCATCGATGACGACGCTTCGTGCTCGACTCCGATTCTAAATCTGCAGCGATCTGCCGCAAGAGGTAACTAATGTAATCCCTGATTCATGACCATTCGCAAGGATCTATAGAAGGGAATTTTTTTTCCCGCTACATTTTATCTCTGTTTGTTGCGCGATTTCCCTACACAAGGAGATGCCTCTTCCAGCGTTGTACGACAGACTGGTGGTGGACATTGAAGTAGGACATATGTGAGGAATAGGAAGAGAGGTCGAGATTCCCAGTGAATTGTATATTTTTGTGGACCTATAGCTATTGTATATTTGCGTGTAGTGGCTTTATATTTTGGTACCTTTCAGACTACTGTAATTATAGTACTTTTTAAAATGAATTTTATTTTAGAGTATATTTAGAGTAAATTAATCACAATTACTTAAGAAAAATGACAGATTTGTGGATTAGTCACAGATACTTAAACGAAACGATACGATACGATACGATAAGATAATAATATTATTCAACAACACTTGGACAACAACTAAACGCATAGATAAGCAAAAACTCAATCGAAATGCAGGGACAATTAAAGACACCAACAACATTGAAAAAACCATCGGGTTGAGCCAGATCATGGTTGAGTGAGACTAGTAATTCTGATGACTCTGGTTCATGACACATAGCAATGATTTGGTTGATTGTTCTTGGTGGAGTCAGCTTCGCTATAATGTCGTCAGCTGATCTAGCCAAGTCAGCATACAACTCTATAGGACCGAGCCTTGTGTTTTCATTGAATGACCTGAATATCCTTTGTATGTCCTCGTCATTTACAATTGTCATATGTTCGTACCAAACGCTCCCATTTCCCATGCTTGAAGGGCATCGATAAATGATATTTGCCACCCTACGACATCCAGCTATGATCTTTTGATGAATCTTTTGCCTCAGTTCTTCAAGTATGATGTCGTGCTTTATCCTACAAAACTTTGGGTCGTCACATTGAAACACGACACCGTTAAAAGTTGTTGTGATCTGGCCATCATAATAAACAACAGCCATACTCGACTCCATCGAGAATTGGGTTGCTTGAGTGAGTGCCATTGTTGTCGGTTGATCTGAGCTCTCACAAGTTTAGGGTTTAGGAATGTTAGGGTTTGTGAAAGCTAGAGTTCTATTTATAAAATAGTGGGTGCGATCCTGACCGTCAAAAGTGTCGGTAGGATATTGTCCGTTGCTTTTTCATTTCACAAAGTGACAAAGGGAATTGATTACTTCTGTAACACCACACAGTTAAAGTCGTAAGCGATATTACATATATGTCCAAGCATCAATAAATGTTATTACAATAATGTCAAAAAAATAAAAGGTTATTCAGTAATATCAATCATCTGCAAGGTTTATATGAGGTGTCTCTGTAAGTGGAAATATTCGCAACAAATGTTGTATGCGAGGAACACAAAGAGTCTCCCATGTGCGAGCATCTTCATAGGCACACTTTCTCCATAGGCTTGTTGGGGGAGGTATTGGCGAATCACGCTTCAAATGAAACTGTAGTGATGGGACAACTACATATATTCAATTATTTGTACAAAACAAATAGTTATAGCAACCTGTGTGATACATAAAGGTTTAGTACCTGCACAAAGTGACACTTCTTGACAAAAGCAATAGCAATGACGGGAATACACGACGTAGAGGGTCCACGTCTAAGTGGAAGAAAAGTCAACGGCTGGTCTAGCGACAAACTGACTAGGACAACGTTTTATCTCGAAGTAATTACATGTCCCATTTCTGGAAGGGTCATCCAGTTATCATATCTTACAATATCACGAACATATAAGGAATCAATAAGCTGGTACACCCAAATATCACCACCGAAAAGCCTCGAATAGTCACCGGCCCACTGCTGAAGCTCCATGATCAGCTCATCACAGATTTCAGGCCAAGATTCCTTACCCCTGCCTAGCAAGGCACTAACAGAACGATACCCACAATTTTCGTTGTCACTAACATCCACGACATCTGAAATAAAAGGATGGATGTCCTGGGGTAACCACTCCATATAGGGAAACATCCTAGGTTGCTCAACACTAGGGACCGATTCAACACTAGGTCGCTTATGATTGGATGCTGTCGGTCGGATAACTTTATGGACTGATGACTGAGTACCGCATGCCTTTGCTCCACTACATCCAAAATAATCATCCACACGTTCCCATTATGATGGGTCGCGCTTTGTTAATTTTTCTTTTTTATCCGCCTTTCTGGAGGCAAACAACTTACCTTTCCCCTTCTTCGGTGCACCCTTTGTTTTTACCTTTTCATTAGGTGGACACAATGAGGTGGTCGCTGGGAATACTAGCTCGCGCACCCTACCCTTGAATGCAATTTTACCAGATGCATCAAGCTTATTAAATCTTTGTTCTAACACTTCTATCTCTGGTTTTAAAGACAACAATGAGGACTTGCTAAAACCATCATCAACAAAATTTAACCTCCTCCAAAAAATATGAACCGCGTCCAAAGGAATGGCGATAGCCATCATACTGCAACTGGCAAGCTCACAAGCACAGGGCAATCCATGTTTTGTCCTAATGATGCAACGACATAAGGACTTACCAATACCGACATACTTAACACGGTCAAATTCATCGGCAATGTGCATCAATGCATTTCTTGACACAAATCCGCGCAGATGGGCATACAATCTGCTACTGTGTCGATGTTCTTGCACAAGTATGCTTTTCTGAAATGATGCCTTTATTTCATTGTGTTGTATTATGATCTTGCTTGAAACAGCATCCCGGACACTGCAAAGGTCACCCATGCTATCTTGCAACAACCTCTTCAAACTCCAGTGTGCAGACTCGACCCTATTAAGAAACAACAAGGACAATAACACAAAATTAGTGATGGTTGCATAATTGTTTACTCTATATTCATTGCACAAGATATATCATTATACCTATTTGCTGTCGTGTTCCCTAAGTGCATCACCTGGTTTGTCCATGCCTCAACAAATTTTTCCTTGTGAGATTTCAACCACTGCTCTATTACATAATCATAGAAATAAGGAGAATCATGACAAACACGTTCAGACACACCCAACCGCTCCATATACTCAGCTACGTCAGAACACCTCACAAGAGCATCCCATGCCTGCATGACCTCTTCTTGTTTCTCCTTCGAGGCAACAAGAGTCTTGCACTTGGCCCTCACGTTCTTGCACACATGAAACAAGCACAATAAGTTGTACGCACAGGGAAAAATAAGGTGTAATGCGCTCATCAAGCCAAGGTCTCTATTAGTAACGATGACCCCGACATCACTGCTTGTAATCTGTTCTTTCAACATCGAGAGTGCCCATGCAAAGTTATCAATACGCTCGTTTTGTAAATATGCGAAGGCCACTGAAAATGTCAATCCAGTAGATGTAACTCCGACAATCTCAAGTAGTGGCAAGCGGTATCGGCAAGTCTTGTATGTGCTATCAATTATCAACACCAGGTGGAAGGTATTGACAAGGGTGATGGCATCTGGATGTGTCCAGAAAATGTCTCTGAGTTCATTAGAACCTTCCACCAACTTATATCGATAGACATAATGATCGCGGTCCATCAACTTCAGTAGTTGTTGCATTTCAGTTCTATTACCTCTAATGGATGGCCGATATGCCTGTCGTGCATTGTAAATCTGCTTCATAGTAGTCATATTCTCCGCATTATTATTCTTCATTGTCAGCAAAATATTTCTCGGTTTAACCATATTCTTTGTCATGCCTTCAAGTAAAGTATTCTCTTCACATGATAAACGACCAACAAAAGAATATGGCCAACCAGTGTTTCAGCCAACTCGTGGTTGTGCAAACCACATGATACAATCAGGATCCATCCTTCACCGCCACTCGTGGGTCTCCCTTTCAATCTAAAGGGACAGTCACATTTTTTGGTGCCTGTACTCCTCACCAGTTCAGGGTTCCTCCAAGGTCTGTACTTGCCACTTTTTTCACAACAAAGGACTAATATTGTCTTCGTTTATGGACGTCCTGTTGTTGTTTCAGACCTAATAGTCACCACAACTATTCCATTTTCCTTCCAACATTTCTAACCCATTCCAACAAATCACTTCGCGTGGCAAACACCTATAAAGACAAAAATGACAAGGTTGTAAAAAATACTTACGACATTGTAAATTTGCTGAAAGCAAGAGTAAAAAATTAATTACATTGTCGGTGGTAAATTTTTCAGTACAATCCATTTGGAATTCAGTATTTTCGTTTTTCACACTGTCATCCACTTCGTCAAAATTATCTTGTTCGAACTCCATTTACTGAATGGAAAATATTTACAACATTTTATAATTGTGTCATATGGCATTTTTCAGGTGTACATAAATTAAAATCAAATACATTGAGTTTATGTAAACTTAATTTACGTAACGCATGTGAATTAAATTCACGTATGCTTACGTAAATTCAATTCACGTAGCCATACGTGAATTTAATTCACGTATCAGTCCAATAAATTGTTGATCACGTGAATTTAATTCACGTAATTTACGTAAATTAGGTTTACGGTAACATACGTTAACTTAATTAACATTGAATCTGAAAATTTCAAAATTTTAGAAGTTACGTGAATTGAATTCACGTGTGAGTACGTGAACTCAATTCATGTACGACTTGCAGACGAAAAAAAAAAAGAAACAGATCACTTACCGTTGTGGTGATCTGTTGTGCGAGTGAGATAGCGAAAATGGTGGGGGGGAGAATCGGAGTCGGGACACACAGTGGGGGAGGGGACTCAGCGATGGGAGAGAGAGTAGGAGGGAGAGAGAGAGGATCAAAAATGAAAATGGGGTGTGAATGGGTGTGAGTGGTTAGAATGGAAAATTTGATTTGGGGCAGGGTTTTTTGGTCTTTTAATATTTAAAAAAGCTGACAGGGGTGTGATTAGTCCAATAGGGGGTGCTACTAGAAACAGCCTTTAGTTAATTTGTAGGCTTTTTCTATCCACACCCCCCACATTTTCTAGCCACACCCCCCTGTCAGCTTTTTGTGGATGAAAAGACGAAAAAGCCCCTACCCCCACCTAATATGTTTTATCAGCCTAGGAGCGGCCCGCCTCACGAGCTCCCTCCTCACCCAGCGCCTCCCTCAGTCACCCTCGGCGCCTCCTCACTGGCGAACCCGCAGGAGAAGCGTCGAGCTCGCGGACATTGGGCGCGTCGAGCTCGCAGACATTGGGCACGTCGAGCTCCCAGACATTGGTCAACGTGACATTGGGGACAAAAGAAGCGCGCAGGGTTAGCACGTCGAGCGCGCAGACATTGGGGACGTGGAGCTCGCGGACAGTGGGCGCGGCGAGCTCGGTGGACATTGAGGACAAAAGAAGCGCAGTTTAGCACGTCGAGACATTGGGGACGTCGAGCTCGCAGATTGCTTTTGAGTGATGTGTTTGGTCACCACTGTCTGCGAGAAACTACACGTTAACTCAGTTCACGTGCATTACGTGAACTGCAAATACGGGAAGGAAAAAAATTGCCCATTACGTAAACTGAGTTTACGTAGGCCACGTGAATACTGAAAATACGAGATGGGAAAAAAATTTGCCCATTACGTAAACTGAATTTACGTAGTACACGTGACTTGAATTCACGTGTACTACGTAAATTCAGTTTACGTAATGGGCAAAAAAATTTTCCTTCTCGTATTTTCAGTTCACGTAATGCACGTGAACTCAATTCACGTGTACTACGTAAATTCAGTTTACGTAATGGGCAAATTTTTTTCCCTTCTCGTATTTTCAGTTCACGTAATGTACGTGAACTGAGTTAACGTGTAGTTTCTCGCAGACAGTGGTGACCAAACACATCACTCAAAAGCAGTCTACGAGCTCGGCGTGCCCAATGTCTGCGAGCTCGACGTGCCCAATGTCTGCGAGCTCGACGTCCCCAATGTCTGCGAGCTCGACGTGCTAAACCTGCGCGCTTCTTTTGTCCCCAATGTCTGCGAGCTCGACGTGCCCAATGTCTGCGAGCTCGACGCTTCTCCGGCGTGGGTGTGTTCAGCGTCGTGAGGGAGGGGAGGCGCGACGTCAGCTTCTCCAGCATGGGTTCGTGAGGGAGGGGAGGCGCTCGGGAGGGTGACGGAGGGGAGGCGCTCGGGGTGAGGGAGGGGAGCTCGTGAGGCGGGCCGCTCCTAGGCTGATAAAACATATTAGGTGGGGGTAGGGGCTTTTTCGTCTTTTCATCCACAAAAAGCTGACAGGGGGGTGTGGCTAGAAAATGTGGGGGGTGTGGATAGAAAAAGCCTAATTTGTATTGTGTAGCTTACCATTGTTGCTTTAAAAAAGTGAAGTACCGTACGTACCGAAAAGGAGGGCCACCAAGCGTGTGGAGCATTGAAGCTGGTCGACGCATATCCCTTGGAAGATGCTGGGATCTCAGTTACAAACCCTTTAGTTTTCTCTGCTTTATAAACCCCTCCTACTGATCCTTTATGCTACCCCGCTCTAACATATATAGGTCCCATAAGTTATAAAGCTCAGGTAATTAATTTTCTCTCATAGCGCCGTGAGACAATGCCTTCCACGCCACTGATCAAGTTGGCTATAATTTTATGGCTCAGTGTTGGTAGGGAGGTGAGGGATGATGATGATGGAGGTGCTGGACGAGTTCATTCATCCATATGTTTCTTAATTTGGACATAATGGTAGTAGTTGGGTTAATTAATTACAATTACTCACACTAACTACCTCAGGGCAACTTCAATCCTTTGGCATACCCCTTTTTTCGAAAGTTCTTATTTCCAGGTCTTGATGCATTACAAGTTGGAGCTTTTTCTTCAATCTTCTACTATAATAACCGGAGAAATTTTATTTAGTTTGGGTTTGTTTTGTGGAACAATCTGCTAGATGCACTACTAGTGTTCATGTTCAGGCTTTTCATATACCCCGCTATATCTGTAACCTCACCATATAATATTATTCTGAGTATTGTTATGTTATATGTACTATCAATTGCCTCTATATATATATATATCTGTGTGTTAGAATTTTAAAATCAGAATAGTAATTAGAATAATATCAGGTGCATTTAAGTAAATTAATTAAGCATAAGTATAATTCCACTCTCAAATGGATGCCTTATTTTTTTTTTTAGTACTAGTAAGATACCCGTGCATTCGCACGGGTCACTTCGTTTTCACGCATTTTTGAAATACACATGTTTTATAAAACTAAATTTTTATGTGACAAACTTGATTACTTGTTTTAATTATTAAAAATGCAGAAAGAGTAAGGGAAGTCATGCTGAGAAAATAATTCAACCAAATTCCAACTTGTTATGTTACATAAATAATTGGTTGCTATAAATGCATACATAAAATTGATATGTGCTAAATAACAACAACATTATGGTCTAAAACTCAATCTAAGTTATTATACGTTCTCCATCAGGATTTAAGATTGTGAATAGATACATGTAAATAATAAATACTTGCATAACATTGATGTGTTTAACGACAATTGAACTATACCAACAAATTCAACTCTAGCTATTACATGTTACCCCGTCGGAACTTACCAAGAAAATAATCATTTATAAATAATAAATATATACATAAAATTGATATGCAATAAAAAAATTTGGTTACAAAATATACAATAATATAAAATAAAAATGAAAAGAAATAATACCACTATTATATGGTCTGTGTTATGCACGGTGTATACTTAAAAAATATTAGTAAAGAAATATAAAGAGAAATTTCATAAGACATGTATCTAAAGTGCACATAAAAAATTTAAAATGAACTTGTTTTCAAAAATTATAAAAATATTTCAATTTTGTAAAGAGAATAATAATAAATTTAAATAGGGATTCATTGCATTGTTAGGAAAAAATATTGAATAGAAGGTAAGCTGTTGATCAAACTCAAGCTCAACCTGTCGAGATCAAACTCAAGCTGTTGATCCTCAGTGTCGAAGTCATGCCCGATCTCGACAGTCTGTATAGTTTGTCTTCAAGCTGTCGAGATCAAGCTCTCAGGCTGTCGAAGTCAAGCTTGATCTCGACAGCTTGAAGACTACATGTTGAGTATCTCGACAGCTACAGGTTGAGCTTGATCTCGACAGGTTGAAGACAACTGTCGAGATCAAGCTCAACCTGTAGCTGTCGAGATCAAGCTCAAGATGTCGTTATCAAGCTCAACATGTCGACATCAGGCTTGATCTCGACAGCTTGAGAGCTTGATCTCGGCGGCGAAGACAAACTATCTGGGACTGCCGAGATCGGGCTTGACCGGCGACGAGGACTAACCGCGAGTTTGATCTCGGCGGGTTGAGCTTGATCTCGGTTGAGCTTGAGGACCACGGCTATTCACATGATTGTGATGGGTCTTGATGCTCCAATAGATAGTTGTCTTCGCCGAGATCAAGCTCTTTGTATCGAGTCAAGCGATCTCGGCGAGTTGAGCGATATCGTCATCTTGAGCTTGATCTCGACAGCTTGAAGACAACTATCTATTGGAGCATCAAGACCCATCACAATCATGTGAATAGCTATTGTCCTCAAGCTCAACCGAGATCATGCTCAACCTGTCGAGATCAAACTCAAGCTGTTGGTCCTCAAGCAGTCGAAGTCAAGCCTGATCTCGACAGGTTGAGCTTGATATCGACAGGTTGAGTATCTCGACAGCTATAGGTGGAGCTTGATCTCGACAGGTGGAGCTTGATCTCGACGGATTGAAGACAACGACAGCTTGAGCTTGATCTCGACACCTACAGGTTTATTTGATAACTACAGCCCAAAGAGAAAGAAGAAAGAAATGAAAAAAATTGAAAATGAATCCATTATATAGTACATAACACTTTCATTCACCACATATGGCATAACAGAGCCATTTAATTATAACTTCACAATCATACTTAAATTTGCTTTTTATACATAGTGTCAAACAATTACTGTTAATGCACGAAATGGTGCAAGCTCCTCGACGAGTTCGTACCGCCGCTTTGATCTTCTGGCTGGTAGCTAGGTGATGAGCTTTGTGGTGAGTACTCCTCCTTTGGGCGTGATGTCCTTCCTCCTTTAGATCGGCGGGTGGGGTACCTGCAAAAGGCACTCTGATGCCTAAGTTAGATAGGGCTTTTTAGGGTTTGGAGAGAGTGTCGAGAGAGAGTCCAAACCTGGGGGTCTAGCCCCCTTTATATAGCGAGTTGCGTGGAAAGAAGGAAACCTCTGCGCGCGGTAATCCCTCCATCAATTCGGGAATTAGCTGATCTCTTCCTGATATTCCGCTCCTGTGTCGGCCACGTCCCCAGCTCGACGTTATCATCGGGAAAATTGTACCGGAAGTCGGGTCTGGCGGGTCTCAGGTCGGTGGCAATTCGTCGAGCTCGGGTAAGGTGAACCGAGGCGACTGCACTGTCGTGGCGTACTAGGACTTCGGCTCGGGACCGGTCCATAACACAAGCCCCTAGACTCTTCGCACGAAAGGGCGGAGGGTCTATCCAATGTCCTCGGGTCGGTATCCGAGTCGAGTCACCAAGGTCGGGGTGTGTCCCGAAGCTTGTTTGTGCGAGGGTCACGCTCCACGTCTTTGCACCTTTACTCGGCGTTACGCCACGTGATGGGACTCGGGATGGGACGTGCGCTCAACCGTTCCTCTTCCCGCCGTCGATCATCGATGCGGCACGAACCGCTAGAACTATATCGGTTTCGTAAATGTAGGGCTCGGATTGGTTCGGCTCATTTCGGTGATCGATTAGGAGCCCGGCTCGGAGGTCGACGTAACAAGCCCCTAGACTTGTTAACTTGAAAAGTTAAGTCTGTATTATTTGTTCTTTTTTGACCCTATGAATGAGGGTATTGAATGGGGAGTGATCCGTTGTTGATTTTGAACCATAAGTCTCCGAGACTTGCTTGCCGAGTGGCCGAGCAACTTTGTCGAGAGTAGTAGGTCGGGTTGGACCCATCTAAGTGCCACGATCGATTACATGGGTTTCAACTGTCAATAATATAATGACTGGTCAGATGATCTGATCTGCGAGGCATGATGTCTAAATGTCTGAGATGACCTATGGGGTCTGATTTCTGAGGTCTGAGCTGGTGAGAGGTACTGGACCTCGACTGATCGCGTAGTCTTCCTTGGTTCATGTGCTACATGTGTCAGGCATTAACCTTATTTCCTGTCTTTACAAGGGGACGTAAGCCCCCGATTGTTTAACTGCGTCGCGGCTGCACTTATTCCAGCATCCTCTTTTTCCTCCAGGATGGTCGGTCATGGTCGAGCTTATTCGATCCGGGCTCATTGTGGCCGAGCAAGTTGTAGCCGAACTTGTGAGAGCTACATGAGGCACTGGAGGCCCAAAAAGAGTTGCAAAATGAGAGAGATCTCTTGGCTTTCGACCTTGCGTTTGAGAAGGAGAAATCCCCGACCGAAGCTGTTCGGGCGGAGGAGTATAAGAGTTTTTGTGCTCTACAGTTCAAGGAGGCCTTTGATAATGCCTTTGCCCAAATCAGGTGGTTGCCCCGATTTGGATATCTCGAGCTTGACTTCACCAAGGCTGCGAAGGATGGCAAGATTGTGGAGGAGGAGGATGAAGCGAAAAAGACCAACCAGGGTGATCCCGATGAAGCAAGTGGAGAAGCGGTTCGCGAACATAGAGAATTATTGCCGATGGTGGCCTAACAGAGTCCAAGGGGATACCCTTGAGTAGTTTGTATTTGCTTTCTTTTATGCTTTGTGAGGTAGCTTAAGTGGAGCAAAGAAGAGAGCTCGACAGTCTTGGTGACTTGATGATCTAGACCATAGAGGTGTTTCTTTAGGTCGAGTTATCACCTTCCGAGCCGCTTTAGAGCTCGCCAGGCCTCTTTGCACGACCTGAAATCTTTGGAACCGCAGGGTTAGTCTTTGTCGCTACCGTGTTTGAGCTCAGACGCCTTTATGCTGACATGGTGTCTTTGAAACCACAATGGTCTTGTTTAGCTCGATAGGCGACCTTAGCCGAGCTGCTTTAGAGCTTGTAGGCCTTTATGCCGACCTGATGTCTTCGAAACCACAAGGGATGTTTAGGCCGACTGGCGACCTTCCGAGCTGCTTTTGAGCCAGGCCTCTATGCTGACCTGGAATCTTTGGAACCGCAGGGGTCGAGCTGCGAGTGAGCCCACCAAGCCTTTATGCTGACTTGGGTTTAGGACCACGGGGGTCGAGCTGCGAGTGAGCTCACCAAGCCTTTATGCTGACTTGGGTTTAGGACCAAGCCTTTATGCTGGCTTGGGTTTAGGACCACGGGGGTCGAGCTGCGAGTGAGCCCACCAAGCCTTTATGCTGACTTGGGTTTAGGGGACCACGGGGGTCGAGCTGCGAGTGAGCTCACCAAGCCTTTATGCTGACTTGGGTTTAGGACCAAGCCTTTATGCTGACTTGGGTTTAGGGGACCACGGGGGTCGAGCTGCGAGTGAGCTCACCAAGCCTTTATGCTGACTTGGGTTTAGGACCAAGCCTTTATGCTGACTTGGGTTTAGGACCGCGGGGGTCGAGCTGCGAGTGAGCCCACCAAGCCTTTATGCTGACTTGGGTTTAGGACCACAGGGGTCGTGTCGAGGTTCTTCCGACGGTCCGAGAAGCTCGTGGCGGGCTCGACCTTTGGTTTTGGGACCTTTGTTCTGTCAAAGTATAGACAATTTGCAACAATTTGATGTAATAAAGTTAGCATTAATTTTTATGCTGAGTAAAGTGCTCGTAGTCGAGTTTTATACTTCCCTGTGAGAGTAGTCGATTTGGCTGTCCAAACGGCAATGTTGAGGTCATCAAGTAATCGAGGTCGATGGCGTAGCCGAGTTGAAAGCCGTCGAATATTGAAATTGTTGAGGAGGCCTGGTAGGACGCCCGAGCACCTGACCGGGTATCCACCGTTGGTTGTCCTGGTTTTGAGGGACGATATCGTGGTCGTCCGAGTTGATGGGGTCAGCAATGTGGTTGACTTGAGCTCCTCCAAATAACAGGTCATGCGACTCTGAGTTGAGGTCAACTCGGTTGTTGAGATAAGGTTGACCAAGCTGAGCGGTTGAGCTTTGTCAGGCGTATCTTGATTTCTTCCAAGATTTGTGGTTGACCTGCGTTCCTTATTTTTAGGATACCCCACGATTTGATTTTGATCTCGTCCGAGATTTGTGTGGCTGACCCGCACTCCTGGTTCTTAGGGTATCCAAAGATTTGATTTTTATCTTGATCTCTGATTAGAAACACGTTCTTCTGGAGTCCGAACTTTGAGGCCATAAGTTATTTTCGATCCCTTGCCGTTTGCCTGCTTCCTTTCGAGATCGGATGATATGTTCACCATGAGAAGGTCCCGTGTTCGGTGTGCTCCTGTTTTTGCCTTCCAAAGTTGCTCGTCAACAGCCAGTAAAGGCCGATCCGTTTCGGACTGCCTTTTCGGCCCTGAGGTGCTTTAAGTTCTGATTTTTAGGTTGATACCATCCTGCTCGCGTGGTATCCTTGAGGCCCAGGCTAGTTTTACCGGGCCCCACGGTGGGCGCCAATGTTAATGCACGAAATGGTGCAAGCTCCTCGACGAGTTAAATGCCGCTTTGATCTTACGGTGGTAGCTAGGTGATGAGCTTTGTGGTGAGTACTCCTCCTTTGGGCGTGATGTCCTTCCTCCTTTAGATCGGCGGGTGGGTACTGCAAAGGCACTCCGATGCCTAAGTTAGATAGGGCTTTTTAGGGTTTGGAGAGAGTGTCGAGAGAGAGTCCAAACCTGGGGGGTCTAGCCCCCTTTATATAGCGAGTTGCGTGGAAAGAAGGAAACCTCTGCGCGCGGTAATCCCTCCGTCAATTCGGGAATTAGCTGATCTCTTCCTGATATTCCGCTCCTGTGTCGGCCACGTCCCCAGCTCGATGTTATCATCGGGAAAATTGTACCGGAAGTCCGATGCAGCGGGTCTCGTGCCTGGCAATTCGTCGAGCTCGGGTAGCGAGGCAGGCGATTCTGCACCAGGTCGGTGAGCGTACTAGGACTCGGCTCGGGACCGGTCCATAACAATTACAAATTGCTAAAGATTAAAAATGGGGGAAAGCTAAACAACTATAAAAGATTTGGCCTGCCATGTGCATTATGATTGAACTTTCCGAGACTGAGGATGTGAAATCTGACGATTGCCCAAATACAATCTCAAATTGAAACCAAAATGAGGCTATGCTTTTTGATAACTTTAAATCTACATTATAAAACCAGCAAGTAATAAAATATTCTGCATATCAGCATAAAATTATCTAAAAACACAAGACAATCAGCACCATAAAATGCCTTATTGATCCCGTGCGCCATGAGGAACCAATATTATCAACCACTGAGTTAATATGACCAGAGACCACCAAACTTATAATTGAACCAATGCTTGTCCAGGTAGAACTGGTCAACCACATACAAAAGCACAACATCAGTAACCATGTGAACTTCTCTATTTAATAAAATTTCAAGACAGAATTCAAATATTTGACAAAATAATTTGAATGAAAAACTACAACATAAAACAAAAACAATGTCTTAAAAGCACTTAATCTACAAACTACAACAACAATCAAAATACACCAATCCAAGAACAGACCCAGATCAATTTCAGCAGTACAAATTCACTATTATAGTAGAACTTACCTTCAACAGTCCCTAAAAACCAAAATCGAAATCCCGTAAACCACTGTCGAGTAGAGATAATAGGTTTTCAAAACTTTCACTCATCATGAAAAGAAAGAGGAGGAGGTAGAAAATATTGTGATATAATCCAAATCATATTGGGCCTTGTCGAGTTGGGCCTGTTCATTGTCGAGTTTAGTTCTGCTCGTTGTCGAGATTGGTTCAAGCTCGTTGTCGAGTTGGTTGGATTACGCTTTCGTTGTCGAGTTGGTTGGTTACGCTTTCGTTGTCGAGTTGGTTGGTTTAGTTACGCTCGTTGTCGAGATTGGTTCGAAGCTTCGTTGTCGAGTTGGTTGGAGTTACGCTTTCGATGTCGAGTTGGTTGGTTAAGTTCTGCTCGTTGTCGAAATTGTTTCAAGCTCGTTGTCGAGTTGGTTGGTTCTGCTCGTTGTCGAGTTGGCTGGTTCTGCTCGTTGTCGAGTTGGCTGGTTCTGCTCGTTGTCGAGATTGGTTCAAGCTCGTTGTCGAGTTGGTTGGTTCTGCTCGATGTCGAGTTGGCTGGTTCTGCTCGTTGTCGAGTTGGTTGGTTACCTTTCGATGTCGAGTTGGTTGGTTCTGCTTTCGTTGTCGAGTTGGTTGGTTACGCAAATTTGATTCATTTTCAAGTTCTCTTTTTGAAAATCTATTACGGTGGATAGAAAGAGGAGAGTGAGAGGATGAAGGATCTGTATTTTATTTTTCAAATGAAGGATCTCAGATCTCTCACACAATGAAGGCGATTCTGGAAAAGCAAACATAAATAAGCATCTGTCGGACCGGTAGAAAGTGATGGTCAAGTGTTGCCTCACCAAGAGTATTTACGTACTCAAGATTTTTGGGTGATAAAAATAAGAGGAGGCATCAAAAGCCTCACCAACTCAAAGAGAAGAAGGAGATTAGATGCCTCACCATTTTTGGGTGATAAAACTACAGTGTTGTGTGCTTGTTAGGGAGAAGAAGTAAAAGAAGTTGGGGGAACTAAGGGAGGCAAATAGCGAAACAGAATGAAATGAGGAAGATGGGATGGGAACTTAAAGGAGAAGGCCACGAATCGAGGAGGAAGATGACGGAAAAAGGAGGAGAAATCGAGAGAGGGGAGAAGAACGAAGGCCACCTTGTTGAGTAGTGAGATGAGAGGAGATCACTGTGTCAAAAAATAGGGATTACTAATTAGTGAGATGAGACGAAATTAGGGAAGAAATTGAAAGAATGAAACGAAATGTGAGATTCAAAAAAATTTAAAGCTGAAGCGAGAGAAAGAGGCGGTAAGAGTGTTGGAATTGGAAGGAAAAATAAAAAAGAAAAATAAAAAAACAATGCCATGTGTCAATTAAAGAAGGTGCCACTTGTTTAAAGGAGAAGTGATTATGGTGGGAGGACTTAAATTCTTTCAATAGTAAATAGATGATTCGGATCAGTTAACCGCTCAATGAAATCAAGCATTGGTTGCCAATCAGATTCCCGAAAAGTCTTAGCAAGCACATGGCTCTTTCATCTTTCATCTTAGAGAATAAAAGCAAAACAATATTGTAATTTAAGTTGAACAAAGTAGTTCGAACAACCAACCAGATCGGAACAGCACTTTTATATTACTTCGGGTACTGACATTTCAAGTTACAACAAAACCAATTCGCACCCCCTTCGTTCAATACTCGAGTTTCAACTAATAAATTTTGTTTTTCTGAGCTTAGTATGGGAACCCTGTTTGCGTTGTACTACGTTTAATAATAAGTTTGCCACTACATGAAATTAGCATTGAAACACGAGTAGAGAATAAAAAAGCAGAGTTGGCCGACCAAAGTTGCCAATTGTCCGTTTCATGTTCATTTTCTCTGTCAAAAAAAAAAATTATTCATGTTTTCTTTTATATATATTTTAATATCTTGTGGCTTCCTTCCACGGGCTCTAACAAATTTGCTTTAACATGGTTACATTTCTCCTCTAGCTCCCTCTTTCTTTCTCCTCTCCTCCCATCTCTTCTTATTATTGAAAAATTGTTCCCGTTACTTCCTTAATGGGGATCTTCATGGTCGGCGCATGTTACGATTATTAAAACTCTAGTTTTAGGCTCACTAACAAAAAAAAATGTCATTACTTTTTATCAAAAAGGTCACGTGTGACGACAAAATTAAAAGACCAACCTAAACTTTCTCACTTGAAACAAAAAGAATTCTAATAAAAAGTTTGATTTATGTCTCATTACTATTAAACATTATTGGATCGATACAGATATCTTAAATAATAAATAAGGTCTTATATTGCCATTACTGGAATTGTTGTTACTATTATTATTGTTATTATAGTTGTTATTGTTAATTTCATCTTTATTTTTATTATTTGTTATTATTTTATCTATAAAAGTTGGTAAATAATGGAGAGTTTTTTTTCCTAATCTGTCAGTCAAAATTGAGGGTATAATAGTCTATTAGACACATTTAATAGTCTATTAGACACTTTTAACTTTGATGAGAAAATCAAATCTTGCCTAAATGTCTGTATTTAATGTACATCTTATTGTTATTATATCAGCGCTTATTATACTATCTCAATTAAAAATAATAAACAAATCATAAATATATTTTCTTTCAATAGCATGCTTATTTTATATGTGTATAAATTTCAGTATTCTATAAATATCACATCAAATCTTGACATTTAACAAATCATTACTATTCCAGTCTAAAAAAAATCAAATCATTATTATTGACTCTTCAAATCTTCTTTCTCTAGCATGTTTTCATTGTTTTTGTTTCCTCTCTTTTAACTATTATTCTCTCATTCTTCTAACTCATTCTTAATATTTTGTTTGTTTCAAGTATTTTTTTTTTCATTTGAGAATATAGATGGCAAGGTATATGCTTTCAAAAAATGTAACTTTATTGTATGGTGTGATGCGTTTGCTTCTTTAGACACGTTCAAATCATTCTTTCTACCTATTTGTTGTAAACCTATTGCTCTAAAAATTGGAAGTATTCGCCTTTACATGCTTTCATCACGCCTCTTCCTCTGTGGTTATCTCTCATCATTTCTCTCATACATATAATGGATAATGTTGTAACTATCTAAATTTTCTCTTTCTTTTTCTCTTTTTGTAAATTGCATTTCTAATTTGTTTTAATTTTTCAAGTCGATGAGGGTGTTGTTTCGTTAAAGATCGATGCTAATGGTTTTATATCTTCTTTTATATATACTAATGGTTTTATTATTAGTTCATAGTTTCGGTTATTGTAGGATAAAATTTCAAATGAAGGTTATACCATTTGGGAGTTTATCACTCATAATCTGTCCGCCAAAATTGAGGGTATAATAGTCTATTAAACACTTTAAACTTTGATGAGAAAAGTAAATTTCGCCTAAATGTTTTTCTTATTGTTATTATGTCTGCCATTATTATACCACCTCAATTAAAAATAATAAACAAATCGCAAATATATTTTCTTTCAATAACTTGCTTATTTTATATGTATATAAACTTTAGCATTCTATAAATATCACATCAAATCTTGACATTTATTAAATCATTACTATCTCAGTCTAAAAAAAAATCAAATCATTATTATCAATTATACTATTCATAATAAATTCAATTTTTTTAATTTCAAATTTTATATAAGGTTAATTTATTTATGAAACATATTCACATATGTTCTCTATCCACTCAGTCATTTATGTCTCATCTTTTTTTTCCACACACTTTCTTCTTCTTCCTCTTTCTTTTCCTCTTCTCTTCTATCTCGACGCTTCATTTAGGGATATATTTTTAGATAAATTTTCTTTGGAGAGGTATGCTTTTCTTTAGTCTGTCATTTGGGAGGATTTATTTTTCAAATAAATTTTCATGTCTAAATAAATTTTCTTATTTTTTTCTTAATTGATTTTGAATTTCATATTTGAAAAATAAATGGAGTAATTCAATTTCCTGCTTAAAATTATTTTATTATTTTTCTTTATTATTTATATTATTATTTTGTGGTAGTCATAATTGGAATATTTCACTTAATACAATTAGTATATAAATCATCAATACTGAGTAATAATAATCAGTAATAAAATATTTTTCATTTCATATCTTTTTTTTTACAGGTCATTTCATATCCATTATGTTATAATCATGCTGACATGTCGTATGAATGCATATTTGATGGGCATCTGTCATATTGTCCACCTAATCAACATCAAATACAACAAATGTTAATTAATAACCATAGGTTCATAACAAATGTCAATTAGCATTGCTACGATGACTCACTTTGGTTTTATTATATTATTTATTTTAAAAAGTTTTATTTGTAGAGTGATTTCAATGGATATCGGTCAAAATATAATTTTTCTCTTATCAAGTATGAGACTGCTTAGCTGATTAGCTGATAAGTCAGCTAACTCGCACTCCTAGCAATAATTCCTCTTGATCAAACGATTACGTTGAGAAAGAGACTATGTTTCTCAGTTACAGGTTCATAAACTACTTTAGAGAACGTCCAATGTAGAAGGTTGGACTACTAAACTAAGGTTGCATGAAAGATAAAGGATAAAAAATGATAAAGGAAAGGTAAATGTAAAGACCCATGTTTGATTGATCGGGTCTGTGTTCAAAAAAATCTGTACAATTAGTATTTATAGACGTAGACTATCTAAGAAACCTATACTAACACTATTTGTCACGTTCTTAACTCACTACCTCACATATTACATCATATAAAATCATTGCTAACAACAAAAATATATGTAACTACCCAATCAGCTAAGTTACAACCTAAAACCACTTGATCAACCAACTTATTGACTGTCATATCAGCTGACCACGTCGTCCATAACCTTATTTTTAAGAAAATAGGGTTTCATGCACATCTTTGAATTGGTTAACTCATATAATTCATATATCTGCTCAAAGATATGAATTTTAATTAAAATTATTAAGATAGAAAGTTAGCTAACAACAAGTAAGTTAATTATTAGGGAGATAATCCTATCAATATAGAAGATCAATGTGTTTTTAACTACTTCTGTTACTATTTATTGGCCGAGACAGCTAGACTAATACACTTTTTTCCTGGTATTAGTTCAATCATATATTGGTTAATTTCTCGGTTGATTTCTTTCTCGGTTACACACCTAGACTAATAGTAAATGTGAATTTTCTTTCTTAGTTGATTTCTTAGCGGCTAAATTATACATTTGGTCCTCTATGTTTATTTTAGTTTACAATTTAGTCCTCTACGTTTTATTTTTTTCGTTTTGGTCCTCTATGTTTATTTACATTTTCAATTTGGTCCTTTCCGTAGGTAAAAAGCTAACTGCCCGTAGGTAAAAGTCCATTTTCCAAAATCAAACAAAAAAAATGGACTTTTACCTACAAACAGTTGAACTTTTACCTACAGAAAGGATTAAATTGATGTAATATTTGAAACGTGGAGGACCAAATTGAAAACTAAAATAAATACAGAGGACCAAAATGAAAGAAATAAAATATAGAGGACCAAATTAAAAACTAAAATAAAATAGAGAACCAAATGTATAATTTAGTCATTTCTTAGCTGGATTCACTTTTTGCAAATGTATATATGTGTGTGTGTGTTTTTTTAAAATTTTTCTCAGCACGGTGCTAGGGCCCACGCTTCCCCTTCTACATCCGTCCATGCTGATAGCCTGTTAAGTCAAATGTCATTGAATAAAAGTATCCTAATATGACAAAATCACAATTTAATATTCTCTCATGGTGGCTTTTAGGGTAAATTTTCTCATCATGTGGTTTATCAGTGAACCACTTATAACATACAGTTAGATTTAATCAAGAGCTCAGATGACTTAAAAAAATTAGTAACACCTACATCTTTTCCTTCCCAATCTCTTTCAATAAATGTTAGAATCTATCTTCATAATTACTAAAAAATTGAGTTAAAAAAATATTATCGGATATAAATAACTTGTTCCTCTCACCTCACCTCACTCCTTAAAAAACAAAAGTTTTTTTTTACGGATTGAAAAAAAACTAAGGGTTCGTTTGTTACAGATTAAAAAAAGTAATTTTGATCTAAAATAATTTAGAGATTATCTTTTAGAGATTTTTGAGAAAAACAAAAGTTAAGAGCCTATTTGTTACATTTTTTTATTAAAAAAATCACTTTTTGTAAGTTAAAAATCATTTTAGTGTTATTAATTGTGTTTGTTTCAGCTTTTTAAGGAAATGATTTAAAAAAAAATTATTTTTATGGGTAAAATAAAAAACTATTATTGTTAGCTTTTTATCGGTAAGAATCATTTTTAAAAAAAATGATTGATGGTAAACAAACTCAAAATAGATTCTACTTTTCATAAAAGTCTCTAAAACATAATCTCTAAGTTTTTGAATATCAAAAGCACTTTTTTTCTTAATCTGTAATAAACGGGCTCTAAATTGTTTTTGTTTACAACCATAAAAATACTTTTTAAAAAATAATTTTTATCTTGTTTGGATAAAACTACTTCTATGTGGTTATATCCAAACAAGATAGTTTTTTTTTTAATCCATGAAAAACTTTAATTTTCTAACTAATCAAATCTTTTTGGCAATTATGAAGACACATTTCAACATTTATTGAAAGAGATTGGGTGGGAAAAAATATAGGCGTTACTCACTTTTTTCCATGCCATCTGAGCCATTGACTAAATCCAACGATATATTATAAGTGGTTCACCGGTTATTGTGAGAAAGTTCATCCTAGAAGCCACCTTCTCTCATATATGTTGTTGCAGATATAATAATGAGGATTTTTTAAATGTTATAGTTCATGTAAACTCCTTAAGAACAAATGGTATGATCTTTTTATAACGACACAATGATCGTTTTATAACTTTTATAAATCTCCATAAGAAAATGGGTAAACTCATTAGTGTAACAAGATGGTAAACATTTTGTTTGATTACTTGGTTTTCAAAATGAGCATATGTGCATCCCACATCAAAACTTGTTCTCGTGTTACCACGGTCACGTCCATATCAATGAGCTACTTGTTCTTCTTAGTTGTAAAATGTGGATGGTAATCCTTTCGCTCAAGTAATAGTTAAAACTCGTTCTTCTCTATTATAGCGTTCACCTTGGTAGTTTGAGCAAGAGCGAGAATGAAAACGGTGTTAGAAATGCGGAACATGTGAAGGTATGACAAGTACATGACAAGAAAATCATTAAACTCTTTGAAAAACTAAAAAGTTAAAATTTAGAAGTAATTCACATTTTTTTTAATATATTTGGGGCCTAAGGCCAATTACACAACTACCCAAAGTGATAAAGGAAATTGGAAATGGACTATATCGTCCAGTTGTAGGTTTAATGGAGGCAATTCCCTTATATCTGAACTTTGGGGCATGCTTTTTGCTCTTCAAATTGCTTATGATAGAGATCAAAGGAGGATTTGCATGGAATGACTCCATTGAGGCTATTGAGCATATAAGGAGAGGCACTGACAATAATCACATGTGTGCTACTTTGGTAAGAAATATCTGAGCATTGTTGAATAGGGGTTAGGAAGTATCAATTGATCATATTAGAAGGGAGGCGAATTCAGTGGTTGATTGGCTGGCTAAGAGTGATATGAATGACAGTTTTAACATTCAAATCATGAAAAGTCCATCCCAATATTGTTGTCCTCTATCTCAAAACAATAAGGCAGGTGTTTGCCATCCCTGATAAAGCATAACCATGTGATCTTCCTATGATAAAAATGTATATGGGGAATGTTGGTCGGCTAGAACTACCTGAAGATAGGGTGAGGAAAATGGAATGTTAATGGTGCTTTTGGTGGAGGCCAAAGAGTAGGGTGTGGCGGGGTCTTCGACAATAAGGATGGCAAAACGGGTTTGGCCAGACGGACTAGCCCATCAATCCACCTAAAATGGGGTGGGTTGGGCTACGACATGTCAGGCCACCAACCATCTAGCCAAATTTGTCTAGCCCGTCAACTCGTCGGGCCACAAGCGGGTCGAGCAGCTATTTTGATCTATTTTAAACAGGTTGACCCGCCATTTTGGCCCCGTTTTAGCCCAAATTTCAATTTTTATATTTATTTTTTATTTTTTTGATTTTTTAACTGGTTGACCCGCCAGCCCTTGACGAGATGGATTGGGTTTAACATCTCAACCCACCACCCTCGACAGACCGGGTTGGGCCCTTTTTTAGCGGGCTTATGGCTGGTTGGGCTGAATTGGCCCGTTTTACGATCCCTATTTTATTCACCTCTTTAAGCATGGAACTTACATGGAAAACAAAACACCTTCCCCTCGAAAACTTATTTATTTCTTTTTTTTTGATAATAAAAAAAACTTATTTATTTCTATGATGCCAAATACACCATATTGTAATAGTACTGAATAAGATGTGAACATTCTCTTGACTAGCTTTGAGGTAGAACCATATCCCATACCTTCCTAACATGAGTGCAATCTATCAAAATATACAGAGACTCCTCAATAATTAACAATTGTTTTTGATAGATTCAATAATTAACAATTTGAGATCTTTTAAAAAAATATGAAAATATTAACTAATAATAAAGTTAAATATTTTTTTTAAAATAAACATTATTGAAAAATGCCAATGGCTTCCATCAAAAAAAAAATGCCAATGGTGGGTCATTATCTGACCTAATCTAATCCAACTCGTAAGAAATTTCAAAATTTTGTTAGTTTACAACAATTATTAAATTAAATCATTTATGGGGCGTATAAATAAGGAAGGGAGAAACTAGAAATACACGAAACACAAGGAGAAATGGAAAAACTGGAGAAAACGAATCGCCATCATCGCAGGGTTAGTTTTGGCATATTGGAGAGAAAAAGTTTAGAAGGACTCCCCTTCTCTCTCTATTTGCATTGGCCTTCTTTCTTCAACGAAACCCACCCACCCAAAAACAAACACCAATATCAAAAATCAAATCCCCTCTCCTTCTCCCAAATCTCTTCCAATCTCCTTATTTTGAAAACCCTAGACTCTTTCCCCCTTCCCCCCCTTTCAAATTCAATTTTCAAGCCCCAATAATACAAACAAAGACTTGAATCTCTTCATTATATTTTAGCGTTGGGGTTGGGGGTTTCACTTTTTCCAATAATAACAAGGGGATTTTTGGTTATTGATTGTGTTGCTTTCTTTCTATGGCGAAAGGCACGGATTCGGACGAGTTCATGATGCTTTCTACGGTTCGAACGGGTCTCAAGAGGGAGTTTGCATTCGCCATGAAGGCTCAATCCGAGATCGGAGGTTCTCTCGGTCGAACCCGGTCCAACAAGAACCGGAATGAGGCTCCGGTTCAGACCTCTCCGGCCGGTAAGAGGTCAAGGAAAACCGGTTCTTTGGAGGACGCGCCGGTGACCTCGAAGAACGAGGAGGATGCGACGGTTATGGAGAAGAACGAGGAGGATGCGAGTGGTGCCATTAGCGAGGAGGAGGCTAAGAGTGACGTGGTGGATCTTGCAAGCGATGATGAGCCAAAGAACATGGTGGGAGAGTCGGAAGATTCAGAACCTGTTTGTGAAGAGGAACCGCCAAAGAGTGATGATGCGGTGGTGGAAACCGTGATAGACGAAGAGCCCCGCGTGGTTGAGCCTTTGAAGGAAGAAGAGGTTATGGATGAAATAGAAATAGCACAACAACAACAACAACCCCTTTGCGAAACCAAAGAGGATTTGGAAAAGGGTGGTGCAGAGGAAAAAATTACCCTTGTTGTTTCGGTTAATGATGATGATGATGATAAGGGGAAGACGAAGAAAAAGAAGAAGAAGATGCCCTTAGAGAAGCCAATGAGACGGTTTACAAGGTCAGCATTGAAGGAAAAAACTGAAGAAACAAATGTGATGAATGATTTGGATAACGCTGTTGTTGGAATTGATGATGATGTTAAAAGGGAAACTGAGGCTTCACCATTGATGACTCTTCCAACTCCAACCTCAATGAAAATGTCTAAGACTACCTGGAAGAGGTTCCCTAACAAGCTAAAGGACCTTCTGGCTACGGGGGTTCTCGAGGGACTGCCAGTGATGTATATAAGAGGAGTGAAGGTATTGCTTTTGATTTTTCATATCATGGTTCTTTGATTATTCTTGATATTTTGGAATTTCTTGTTGGGGTGTGAGTGTGATGAGTTTGAGAAATTATCGTAGTCGCGGAGAGCCGGAGAAACAGAGCTTCGAGGAGTGATTAGAGACTCTGGGGTTTTGTGCTATTGTGGGATTTGTAAGGGGGTTGAGGTAAGTAAAATGAAGATAAGTTTTTTGTTTTTTTTTCGTACAGTCATAAATGTCATAGGTTAGTAATGTGGTTTTACCATTTGGTTTTTGCTGAGAGTAGGTTGTTACGCCCACTGTGTTTGAGCTGCATGCTGGTAGTGCTAACAAACGTCCTCCAGAGTATACTTACCTTGAAAATGGACATACCCTTCGTGATGTCATGAATGCCTGTTCGAGTGTTGCATTGGGAACCTTGGACGAAGCTGTCCAAAAGGTCCTCGGTGACTTCACTATGCAGAAATCTACCATCTGTTTCAATTGCAGAGGTTTGAAATGCATATGTTTGATTTCCTACCCTTCACGTTACATGTTTGCAATTTTGCCTACTTATTTCCAGGCGATGTGACCTGTGATTTTGATGAATTGTTTGTAGCGTCAATTTCTGAATCCAGTAGGGGTATGTCAAGGCTAGTATGTGATTCATGCATGGAGTTGAAAGAAACTCAAACAGCCACAACAAGCAGTAAACGTGTTTCCCCCGGCGTTCAACCTAGGTATATTTTTATTTGTTATGTAAACATAATGGGTACATCATGGTACATTTATAGAAATTAAGATACACATATGCTTCATAGTATAACTTTGCATGCTTCATTATAATTTTATAAAATCTTTGTAATGTTAGCCATTTTAGACCCTCCCTGTATTTACCTGTATATAACAGAGTGCCCATTATCTTCTTTTTATAGTTGCTATTCTTTTATTTAATCGATAATATAGGATGGCAAATTGTTTAATTGTTTTATTTAACGTCACTTGCACTTTTCTACACTCGGCATACACTTATGTGCACCAAACTATAAATGAACACATTGCATGCTTGTATTTGAATACACATATAGTACATATTGTGTGATCTATTAAAGTTCACGGGAATGTTTGCATATCATTGTCTAATGATGAATGGTCCTATTATTTCAGATTGCCAGAACCGGTAGTGGTTCCAGAGTCATTAAACACTGAGATGGTGGTTCCAGCATCTTTAAACACTGAGATGGTAGTTCCAGCGTCCTTAAACACTGAGATGGTAGTTCCAGCGTCCTTAAACACTGAGATGGTGGTTCCAAAGTCACTAAACTCTGAGATGGTGGTTCCAAAGTCATTAAACACTGAGGTTATTCCAAAGGCATTAAACACTGGGATGAAGCAGAGTGCATCTCGTGGTAAGAGTCATGGAAGACTAACTAGAAAGTAAGTGTCTTTTTAAAGCTCTTATTTAAAACGTTTGTGTAAGTTAGATTTAGATGCATATATTTTTATATGCATCAACATATCATGATTTAGTTCCATCAGGGATTAACCTCTGCCCCTTTTTTAAACAAATTTTGATAGGGATCTACGCTTGCATAAGTTGGTGTTTGAAGAAGATGTGTTGCCAGATGGAACTGAAGTAGCTTACTACGCTCAGGGAAAGGTTGCTTTGACTGAGATGGGTTCTGCTTTACCTATTTTTATGACTTTTTTTTTTTTTTATCTTTTCTGAATGTGCTTTTGTTGTGTTGTCAGAAACTGTTGGTTGGTTACAAAAAGGGATTCGGAATATTTTGTACCTGCTGCAACTCTGAGGTGCTTTTCCTTATGATGTAGTATATATTGTGCCATATATTAGGCTTTTCTAGATATTAACTGCTGTATTTTTTATTTTTTTTTTAAATAATGGATGAGCAGGTCAGTGCCTCTCAGTTTGAAGCTCATGCCGGCTGGGCATCTCGACGCAAACCGTGAGTTCTTGTTTTAATTTTGTTACTGGATGTATTGTCTATCTAGTTTTGCATTGAATCACTCATCATATACTGAGTTTTATCTTCTTTTTTTTTTACTAGAAAATATCTTATGCGTTTTATGAATATTTTTTAAATATAGGTAAATCTACATAAATATATTCTGGTATACAAAAAAGATTCAAAATTATAAAGGGAATGTGCATCATTAATTCAAGTAGAATATAAATGGTATTCATTAAAAGAGAAACATTTCAAGATATAGAATACATGCATGATTAATTAAAAAGTTGTTGAGAGAAGTTGAGAAGACACGTGTCATTCTTTAAGGGAGAGAGATAAAGAAATTTCATCTGTCTCAATCAAGGTAGTCAAAATCGAGATTTTACTCAGAATCGGGGAAAGGGGCATAAAATTGTAAACCATGGAATCGCAACACGAATCCTAAGATTCTACAAAATTCATAAAATACATACATATGTATAACTTAATATATATGCATATAAAATATCGTAAATAAGAGGGGGAAAAAACCTTTAAAACTCACTTCAAATACTTAATTAAACTTAAATTCGTAAGCATACGGAAGTCAATAAATAAAGTCATACACATCTCAACGCATAAATGTTGGCAATTGGGATAAAAAAAAACAGAGAAAGGTGGAAGAAGAGCCTGGATCCAATACCCACTATTCTATTCTTACAAAAAAATAACATAAAAATGAACGAGTTGGTCCCAAATGGCCAAACATCTCTCTTTCACTTAAAACCCCAGCCTCCCCGTTTTTCACTCATCAGCCCCCCCTCACCACCAGCAGCAGCAGCAGAGCTTGGATTTGAAGACATTTAGCGAAGCAGAAGAACCAGAGGCAACAAAGAAGAAGAACGAAGAATGGAGAAGAGGAGCACAGATCGCGGACCCGACCCGAAATCACAGAAACACCAAAAATTGCTGATCACATTTTTTTCTCGACCAAACACGGTGATTCAACCTTCCACCTACTTCCAATCTCGTGGGATCTGAATCGCCGAGGGCATGCATAATCCCAAAAATCGTACGTTTTCTACGATTAAAAACACGATTTTGACTACCTTGATCTCGAGAGAGTGGACTGTAATGTAATATTTAGGGATTGATTATGTTTCCTTCTTTTTCTATTTTCTTCAATTTCCCAATTTCCAAGGTCTAGGTGATTTTGTCATCCTTGAATTGAATTGTGGTATTTTATAAAATTGACTAACATTTCTTTCTTGTTTAACATTGAGTCATTGTATTGCAGTTACCTGCACATATACACATCTAATGGAGTCTCACTACATGAGTTGTCCATCTCTCTATCAAAAGATCGGAGGTTTTCTATCCATGATAATGATGATCTTTGCAGCATATGCCAAGATGGAGGGGATCTCTTGTGCTGTGATGGATGCCCACGGGCTTTCCACACAGGTGAGCCGTTGTTTGCTTTTGTTGTATAAATATATGCAGAGTTGATGTGTGTTTGTTCACTAGTGTATATATATGCTGAGTTGATGTATGTTTCTTTGCCCTATTGTATAATGCATGACAGTACCTGATCAAGCAGGTAACTAATGGCAATGCTAAATTGCCTGTTTCATTTCGTATGTAAAATTGTTTTGGTTGGGTTTAGTTTCTAGGGTGGTTGTCAAGTACATTTCCATACCCAGACAAGGTAAAGCTGTTATCTGAATCATTAATTATTTTTAATATTTGAATTGTACGATAGTATAACAAAGTAATAAAAAATCTATAATCAAGGAAAACCTGATGTATCTGATATTCAGATTTTGAATTTTCTCCTCTTATTGATTATCCGCTATTGATTTTTTTCCTTGTTTGATTTGTTTCTTGATTTTATATTTGTTAGATTAGTTTATGTATAGTTAGAGTTTAGGAAAAAAACGAAAGTATGTTAAAAATCCTAGTATGTGGTTTAGTATGAAAATGAAAGGCAAGTCGGAAGTCAACTGAGAATAGAAAACGGATGTAGAGTAAAGGCAGTACTGCCCTTTCTGAAACATTAAATGAGAGGTAGTTAACTGAGAATAGAAAAAGGGATACAGAGCACCTTCCGAAGAATGTAGGTCTCTATAGATTCTTATATTTGTGGCCATAGCATAATCCAACGCAAGTTTGATGATACCATATATGAATATGTAGTTACTAAGTTTTTTTAAATAAAATTTTCACCAGTTGAAATATTGATTTCTTCATACTTCATTTTTTGTTTCTTTTGTCTTTTTGTTTGATTTGTTTCTTTGTTTTAATTTGATTATTTCTTTTCATTTCATGTCTATTCTTAATTCTTAATAGCTTTTAAGTATAGAAAAATGGGCCGATGCATTAAAAAACTGAAAATGTTCAACTTGTGGTATACTAGCTTTAAGTTAGATGAACAGAATGGTAATAAGCAGTTTGATAATTGGATAATGAACCGCTTTTAGCCCCCTAAAAACGGAGGCAACAGTTAGTCATGCAAACATGGATCCACTGTTATTTCTCTGCAACTTGAACTTGAAGCTGGTGTTGTATATTGTTATTCTTACTGTTGTATTTTATGTCGATTTCAGATTGTGTTCCTCTACCATGCCTTCCTAGTGGTACTTGGTATTGTAAATATTGCCAGAATAATTTCCTGGCAGAAAGACAGGCGGAAAATAATGTGAATGCTCTGGCAGCTGGAAGGGTTGCAGGCACTGATCCTTTAGAACAGATAAACAGAAGATGCATTCGCATTGTCAAGGGTGTGGGGGTTGACCATAGTGGATGTGCCGTGTGCAGGTAATGCTTTTTTATATTTTTCTGCAAGTTTCATGATGAACTTAAATATATTATTTATAATCTTATCATCCTGTCTCTTTTCTACTTTGATCTGATGTACATGACAGGCATTTGTATGCTATAATTTGTGACATATTTCTGGATTTGAATCTTGTATTGCATCTGTTTTCCTTTATTGTTGGCAAGTTTCTTTTTTAAGTTGCTTTTATATGGTAGCTTGGAGACATTCTCAGCTTCTCAACACTTGATATAATGTACAGGTGTCATGATTTCGTCAAAGTCTTTGGTCCTCGGACAGTAATTATCTGTGATCAGGTATTGTTTTATGTGAATTATAGATAGATTGCATAGCCTTAATTTTTAATTGCTATCAGAATATGTTTGTTCGAAGTACTGATTGATGTGTTCTTGCAGTGTGAGAAGGAATATCATGTTGGCTGTTTGAAGGATCATAACATGCAGAATCTAGAGGTATCATGATTTCTAAATTTTTTAACTTCTGATTGAACCTTTTGTAATGCATGCATTTGTTGACGGGAGGTTATTTACCAGGAATTGCCTGAGGGGAATTGGTTCTGCACCACAAGTTGCAGTGATATTCATTCTGCTCTGATGAATTTGGTTGCTTGTGGTGAGAGTAATCTCCCAGATTCTATTCTAAGTTTGATTAAAAAGAAGCATGAAGAGAAAGGTTTAGACACCGGTGTTGGTCTTGAAATTAAATGGAGGGTTCTTAATTGGAAATTAGCTGCGTCTGATGAAAATAGGCAATTGCTTTCAAAGGCTGTTGCCATCTTCCATGTGAGTATATTTGGTCACCTACTTTATTGTTAATACTCAGTAACGAAGTTGAGAGTTAGTTATCATTTAAATTTTAAATGCCTAATTTAAAAATTTTTATTCGCTTGAGGGCTTTTATTCAGAGTTGGAATGTTTTATTTCCAGGAGAGGTTTGATCCTATAGTTGATTCTACTTCTGGCCGTGATTTCATTCCATCAATGGTGTATGGGTAAGCATCATTTGTTTGTTCTGTCTAGTTGACGTTTTTGTTTTGACATTTATGCCTGTTAATGAATATGTTTTCTCTATTTGGTTTGGTTTGACTTCCACAGAAGGAACATCCGGGGCCAAGATTTTGGTGGAATGTACTGTGCAGTGCTCACTGTCAAGTAAGGGATGAGGAGGGAATGATTTATTTTTCCCAATTGCATATTTGGCTTGTCGGGTTACCTGATTGTGGTTTATATTTTTTCTGTTTTTCAGCCAAGTTGTCGTGTCTGCTGGAGTATTCCGTGTCTTTGGGCCAGAAGTAGCAGAGCTTCCATTGGTGGCAACCGTTGCTGATTACCAAGGACAGGTTATTTGATTTACCTTTTGTTAGATATATCCCACTATCTGGTGCTTTTAAATTTTTATTAATTATTAAAATTGAAGATTTTGTGAATGTCACCAAATACTCTTCACTGAAAATGATACTGTTTTGTTTAGGGTTACTTCCAGTGCTTGTTTTCTTGCATTGAGAGATTACTTGGATCTCTAAACGTGAGAAATCTTGTCCTGCCGGCTGCTGATGAAGCGGAATCAATATGGACTAGTAAATTTGGGTTTACAAAGCTAGGGCTAGAAGAGGTGTGTAACTTCTTATGTAGTTTGCATGGATTTATATTGGTTGCTACTCACTACACTAACTACCGTCCTTGTTGCAGATAAGCAATTACAAGAAATTTTATCATATGATGGTCTTTCAAGGGACCTCAGTGCTTCAGAAGCCTGTTTCTGCACTATGAAGTACTTTTCAGGAGTTTGTGTAAAGTTTCTAGGAGGCTCTCGTATGGAATGGCCTTTTTTTGGGTTGTTTTGCTGGGTGCAGAGGACGCTCGTTCCGTATGTACAGTGATCTGCCTTTTTGGTGTACAGACAAACAGACAACCCCTTCTTGCTGTTACAATTTTTTGTAGCAAAGAAATGAAATGAGATTAGAGTTGAAAATAGAGGAAACTAGGGCAAGGGATATTGAGAAACTTGCCAAATTTTGGTTTTTTATGTCAAAAATTCATTTATTAGTTACCACAGCTGTTTTGATTCTGTTTTGAATCTAATGATTTGGGCTTGTGTTTTTGAACAAAATATATTATTCCCTTTGTTATCTTTCCTTTAAATTCTTATCTTCCTTAGTTTCATTTAATTAGCTGCCATGCCTTAGTTGTTAGTATCTTGGTATAGGGTATTGAAATCAGTTTTTGTAATGAAATATTATTTTGAAGTGAACAACTATATTTATTTTGTACCTTGTTTAAACAAAGCTCATTTTTTATTTTTTTTATTGTTAATAAGGGTAATGTACTCTTATCGTTATGAGATGATCGATGATCCTCTTTTTTATTGTTGTGCTGCAATATATCACGACACGATGAAGTGGCTCATGAATGTCATGAATGATGTGGAAATCTTTCTTAAAAACTATTACCTCTAGTCCCATGTATAAGAAACACGACAAAATCACAATGACTAATGAGGTGTATTGGAATGAGTAAATCTTAATTAATAATGTCATGTTTTTAATTTTTTTTCTTTTCAAAATTACCCCATGTAATAAATGAGAGAGAGAGAGATAATTAATGGCAAGTTGGCAAATAATGTAAATTTGGTCTTATAGTAAATAAGGGCAAATATGAAAAATTACAATTAATGTGGTTGAAAATGAGAGTTTGTTTTTTATATTTAGGACTAAAAAAAAAGATCTCATTTGTTTCTTATAAATAAGACTAAAGATAGTATAAAAATTAAAAATAGATTTGATACCACGATTCTATTTTGCTGGTGTGAAACTGTTTTCCAACAATTCTGTTTTGATACCCACTAACTAATATAGTAACATAAAGAGACACTCTCACCCCAAACTTGTCACAGAAAGATCCACCATCATCATCCCTACACACACACTGTCATCTCTGATCTATATTAAGGGGCCCGAAATATAGCTCCAAAATCAAACTTGTTAATCAATGACTCATAGACATCGAAAACTTTAAGGGCATTAACAATTTGTTACTCAAGTGATGTTTTTATCTAGTTTTGCTTCTTTTCAAATCTTATTTTTGGTTTTTCTTGGTTACGATTGCCATGCTGCCAAAGAGCAAGATGTTGGAGGTGGGTCCCCTTTTTTCGGCGATGGTGATGAAGTGGTCATGGACATAGAACAATAGAAGATGAGATGTACGGAGGCCAAATCCACGTCTAAGATCTAATTCAAAAATTAGAGAGAAAAACTGAAATAACATATACACGGTCGATGCTACCTCATTCGTGATGTATTCGTGAGTTTTTTCTCATGATATTCAATATTTTCCTTTTGATTTAGGAAACCAATAAACTTTAAATTTGTGATGGAAAATAGGGTGGTTTCTATTGTCCATCAACTTCATAGGTGTTGCATAAATGAGGGCATTTTACTAAATTTTAATTGCACAAACCCTCCAACCACCAAACATACAAACCTCAAGTTCTTCATTTCACCTCGAACCCACTTTTTCAACAACAATATATGTAACCACTTTATCTTCACAAAACTAATATCTTTGGTAAGTGGAGAGAAGAGAAATAGAAGAAACATTGATATTATTATGCAATAAAAATGCCTTCACCTCTTCAGCTCCATCAATTTAGCCCTAACACCGCAAAGCCACATGCCAACACTATTGCAAACCTCGTGAATTGGCCCAAGCTAGCCCGAATGCAGCATTTTTGCGTTTTTCTCGACCAAACTAATTGTTCTGGACACGGTGGCCCACCACCACGAGCAAATGGTGGGCCCAACCAGTGCTTCTCCATGGTACTCCAAACCGTCAATGTCGTGTCCACCATGTGGTTGGTAGTGCGACGTTTCGACAACCCGTAGGGGGTACAAGGATTTCGTGAGGAATTGCCATGTGGTCGTTGACGGCGATATTCAGCGTGATCCATGTGGTGTTTGGGCTCCTCGCCACGTCGAACATGGAGCTACTCAAGATCCTCAACGACAAGCGCCACTTCGTCAATTTCAGCGTTGTCGGTGACAACCACCACTTCATGAATTACCGGTTGGTGACGAAATCCCCCTTTTTCTCACCTCCTTCCAAACCTCCCAAACTCCAAGTTTTGTAACGAGAACCCACCACTATATTCCCCTTCGGAATGGGCCTAACAAGAAGGCTACAAGACGAAGAAGTAGAAGGTGTCGATGAAACCAAAGCGGGCCTTTACGATTGGGAATCGAACTACGAGGACACTATCGAATTAGAGAGCGGCGAAGAACCAGCTGAAGAGGGATTTGTGGAACCACCCAAAGATGGGAAAATCTGGTTGGGATCTTTACGATGTTGATAGTTAAGAAATTGACCATGCTTTTCGAGTAGGCCGCAAACTTCGAGATTGAAAGGCGAGACTCTCTTTTGCCCTTTTCAATTTGCAATTGGTGGGGTTAAAATGGTGTTGAATTTGTACTGAAATTAAATGATGGCATAGTGGTGTTTGTAGTTTTAGGTTATTTATAACAGGGAAACTAACCTGGGGTTGTTGTTCTGCATTTGTAACCATGAGTACTTTTTTGTACTGAAATTAAATGATGGCATGGTGGTGTTTGTAGTTTTAGGTTATAACAGGGAAACTAACCAGGGGTTGTTGCTTTGCATTTGTACTTTTGAAGAAGTCGATATGGATGGTATATTGAAGTCGCGATTGGATAAGGTATATGAGCAGGGTAATGTAACTTTTGAGAGAAACTAAAATACTACACACAAGCTAATGTTTTGTTTGGGCGGTTTAGCAATGGAAATTTGAAATAGCGGTTATTTTAGTTGGGTGATCATTTCAAGTAAAATAAAATCTAATTAGAGGCGTTATAGTTAGACATCATGCATGTTCCTCAATTTAAATTTATTTGGATCGATGTCTTATTGGTGAGGAGCTTATGTTATGACCCTACCCTTCACCTCTAATTTGAAGGAACTTTAAAATTCCTCACACTTTCTTCTCTCTACTATAACCTAGCATCCACTACTTTTGTCTTTTATGCCGTGGATTCATCTCCAAAGCTGCTTCTTCATTTTCAACTCAACTTCATGTTTGCTCTTCACAGTGCTCATGGTTTTGTCTTCTTTATGTTTCTGGTTTGTTTCGTTTAATTTCTTGACTTTGACTTCTTGGTTCTATTTTTCTATTTTTCATTGATGGATCTGATATCATGGATGTGATCTTTTGCCATTATTACTGGACTTGGATTGCCTACAGTCACTGCTCCCAATGTAACATCCTCAAATTTTGTTCCTAGGAATTATAATTTTAAGTGCTTCAAGGGTGTGGTTGAATGCATATTAGAGTGCCATAGTACCCTTATACACAAGGATATGTTTAGACCCAACCCTATCATTAGGTTTAGTCATTTCAGTCGACGTATTTCTTATTTTCGAAACCTCTAACAACTTAGTTGAATTTAAACTCCTTCAAGAAAGTTGTAGATCTATCATGTATCTTTTATTTGGCTTTAGTTTGACTCAATTCCGATGTTTAGAACTCAAGATAATCTTTTCGGAGGCAATGCAGCGCAAGTGTAGCTCTTAGAAATATTGGAGTAAAATTCAAGTGCATTTTTAACCATGTTAGAGCCCGATTTTGGTTAGGCCTATTAGAGAGAAAATTGTAGGAAATTCTCTTATCTTTCCAACGCTAACAAGAACGCCTCAATTGAACATCAGGAACTCAAATTATGTTGAAAATAGTAGTGTCGGGCGCCCACACTGAGGCGCCCAGAGATAGAAGCCAGGCGTTGGGTGCCTGCTGCAGCATGCTGTTGCACATTTTTCTGTGTTTTAGAGTGTTTTCGGTCGTTTTATGACTCTGTGGGACCCACTTTTGACCCATTCAAGGGTGTTACGAATTAAGGGACTTAACCTCCCACTAATAGCCAGTTATTAACCCCCCATCACGTTCATAAACTCACCCCAAAAGATCAAAGTCAGAAAATGCTCTCTTCTTCCTCTTCTCTTCCATTTTCTGCATTTGGGAGTTCCATCATAGAACTTAACCTGAGAAATCCGAAATTTGGCCCACTGCTACTGTCATCCTTCTCTCATTTTGGAAGTGATTATCATAAGGTGAGTCGCCTTGGTTAGAGCTTAATCTTTCTTTCATTCCTGGGGCTCAAAACCCACCCTTTTTCCATTCTATGTCATATTCTTGTGTTCTTGAAGGAGACAAAGCACTTTTGGAGGAGCAAGAACCATTCTTTTCCACCTTTACTAGAGATCACGAAATTGGTTAAGGTAAGGGGGTAGATGGATACATAATTAGTGGGCTTATGGATATAATTAGGCAATAGGAACGTCCCATGGTCCCTAGACTTGGCGCAGTTGTGCATGAATAAGTACCATTGCCATTGTGACGAGAAATTCATGAGTTTGACACTATCATAGTGTCCTTGTTAATTTGGAAATGTTTGATGTTATGTAAATTGTGTTAAATTGGTTGATTCCATGATTATGTGCTATGTTATGCAATATGTGATATGTTGGTTGCCTTGACTCATATGTGATGGTTATGTGATTGAAAAGTTGTCTTATGAATTGTGTTGTTGTTCCTATGTGCTATTTAGGATTGGTACCTTGATAAGTGTTGGTATGCCATAGAGTGTGATTGGTCTTACTTGGGTTATTAGGTGTGGGATGTGATTATGCAGAAAAATTATGAGTGGAGTAGTAGGTTGTAATTATGCAGAATTTGTCTAAGTTAATTATAGTGCCTAGTTGACTAAGTTGTGGACTCAATGAGTTTTTGAATCTAGGAAGGATGATGATATTCATGTGATAATGGTTTGAGTGTTTAGGAGGAAGATTTAGTGAGATTGGTAACTTAGAATAATTTTATGCAGAAAAAGTTAGCAGAAAATTGACTAAGTGTTGGCAGTTTTTGACAAAGCTTCACTAATCGTATTTTTAAATTCAAAATAGGTTAGATATTGATGCAAACCCTTTTAATTAGTGTTCCATAATTACTTAGGAGTAGTACGGTACATCCTGTTGTTCCTGAATGCGTGGGGACCACATTAAAAAATTCGTCGAAGCTTCTAGTGGCTGCCTTTGGTGCGCCGTGTTTTTGCGTTATCTCGTCCGTCCCGGCTTAGGGCAGTGTCTTAACGTGTGTTTTAAGGGCATTTGAGGTTCGATAGGGTATTGTAAGTGCTGATCAAACTTAATTGGATTTATGTAGGGTGAACCACTTGAGAACACGAATTAGAAACTAAGTTAAGTTAGCCTAGACTTAGTGTTGTGAGGTAGGATGATAACTTGGACTTGTTCCAAGGTTGGGGAAAACTTGCCAGTTTAATGACGAGTAGTACCTTGTTGTTGATATTGTAGCCGACTGCTTGATGAGATAGTTGGTGAGTTGATACGTTGTTGTTGTTATTGTTAGACACTTGTTTGGTTTTGTGCTCATGCATCATAAGGTGTCTTCTTGTTGTTGTTATTGGCGGTGAGCAACGATGATGCGATATAGTACCGGCCATTGATGGGCAAGGTACCCTGCCTCGGGGGTCGATTGGGTAGGTGCGTCTTACAAAAAGGAAGTGGATGATCACCACAGCCAGGGCGTTGCCATATAAACCGAGTCACCCTGACTAGACACTGTTCGCACTCAAGAGTGACGACATTCCCTCACTTGCTCATCTGAGTTGGTTTGGATCCACAAGTATGGTGAATTATAAGTTGGTCTTAGGATTGCATATATACTCGTAGGGTCATGCATTCATGTTGTGTGTTGTGCAAGTTAATGTTGATATATATGCGCATTGCTTAAGCTATTTCCTTTGCCGTATGTGTTATTCTTGTGCATGATGTCTAACCCCTTTTGCTGTGGCTACTCATACACCATTGTGTATGTTTAGACGATGAGCTTGCATGTGTGGATGATGACGTAGCTGAGGAGTGATTCGTGGATGCGATCATACGTGGTTAGGATTTCTGTTTCATTATTGATGTTTGTTGTTATTTTCCGATGTAATACATAGGGTCAGCTCTGAGATATTGTGACATCGGGGTAGTTATTGTTCTTTCAAAATTTGACTCTACATGTATGAGCATAATGACTCTACCTTGATTTATGAAATTTTAAATTGACTGTATTTTCTGCCGTTTGTATTTTATTTTATGGCAAAATTACTCTAGATGTCTTTTATCTTAATTTAAAATTTCAAGTTAGTCCTTTATTTTTTTTGTTTTAATTTAGTCCTGCATGTTTTAAAACATTAATTTCGAGGCAAATTATTGGCTGATTTACAACGAGAAATCCATGTGTGCCATAAGGACAATATGTCCTATCAATTGTGCCACAAATCAGAACAAAAAAACTGTTGTAAAAAAACCAAAAACTGTCCAATTTGGCCAATATTGTTAACATTTTAGAATATGTGAGACTAAACTAAAACTAAAACTAACTTTAACGGACTAACTTGACACAAAAAAAAGATAAAGGACTGAAGTGAACTTTAAATTATGATATATGACCCCAGGTGTAATTTTGCCTTATTTCATTTATTTTTTAACGATAACATGCGATGTAGAGGGTGTCATACCCAACAGTCACACAGTCAAGAAAATAAGGATCATTGAATAGATATCAGACGACTCATATCCAACTTCAGCAAAATTGGGACCTCAAAATTTCAACCATCCATATTTTTATCAACAACAACCCCTACAGTTTGACTGCAGGGATTTCATTTTTCCCGCTTTTCTCAACGTCCAAATTATTACTGGACTCAAATTGCCTGTAGTCACACATTCCAACAGTCACACAGTCAGACAAATCAGGATCATCGAATAGATATCAGATGACTCATATCCGACTTCAGCAAAATCGGGACATTAAAATTTCAACCATCCAAATTTTATCAATAGCTGCCCCTACAGTCTGGCTGCAGGGATTTCATTTCCCGCTTTTCTCAACATCTCTAGTTGGAAACTTTTGTTCGTTCATGATGTTTCATGTTCATTAACATGTTTTTTCAATATATAACGGTTAGTATCATTATAGTCATGAGTACCACTATGGAAATTATACCATCTGATATCATTATGGTTAATTCTTGTGGGTTTCATTTTCAAGTTATTAGAAAGAGAACATTGATGCTTCATTTAGCGACATGTATAAATGAAAACTTTTCTTAACAGTTTTGTAAATTTTTATTCTGCATGCTTGTTGCCTTATATGGCTTTTTTTCTTTGGAATTTCAGTTTACCTGTTTCACACAATGCTCCAAATATTTTCAGGTCTTCTTTTTGTCATATCATAACACCACATTTATGTGACATTTTATTTTTTACTCAATCCAAATCACTTCATTTTATTGCAAATAATATTCCAAATACAACTGGGAATATAGCGAAAAAAATGTAGTGAGCATAAGAGGTAGACGCTTTTGCAAGAACATGGACGCCTTGTCGCCTAGTAATAATAGTTTCGTAGTTGTTATGATAAGATAAAATGGTTCTGCACTCCTCTAAAAGGCTACCATATTCAGAGTAATTAGATTTACCAGTGAGCACATCATCAACAACCAGTTTACTATCCATCATAAGCAACCCATATTGCAAACCAACATATGGCCAATAATCATAATCCTCCTCGTTGTCATCATCTACAGAGTCAACATGTTGGTCTTATGCTTTAACTTCATTCTCAACAAACTGGTATTCTACATCAACACCATGCTCAGTAGGATGGTCTTCAACATCAACTCCATGCTCAACAGGCGGCTCATTCATCTCATTTCCATGTCCAACAAGCTAGTCTTCTGCCTTAACTCCACACTCAACGAGCTAGTCTTCAACACTAGCTTTGTGCTCAATAGGTTCGTCTTCATCTGTAGACGATTCCTCATGAGGTTGATTAGGTGGTTCAATGACATCTAGATCATCCTTACGGGTGCGTATAGTACAAGTGAACTCCATGGTTGTTATCATGAGCAGGAATACACAAGTCTAAGATGACGGTATCACTCAACTATTCAATTAATCCGGTTTGAAACCCTCTCTTAGGATGAATCCAACATAGTGCCCAAACATGTGATAACCTTTACAACTTTTACACAAATATTCTATTAAGTGTAGCGATTACGGTAATCGGTCTCAATACCTTCCCACACACATATTTCGCCCCTTTCATATCCCAGATGACCATCTTCGTATCTTATGAAACGACCACCGTGGTGCAGAAATTAAAACTAATGTAGTCGTTCAATCCATTCTTAAAATAATTAACAAAGACACTGATAAACCACATAAACCCCCAACAGTAGCATGCATTTTAACCCCAAGCTTGAGGAAAAGATTATAGTGCAGCCAACTATCACATATGCAAAGACTTTTGACTATATAAAGAGAGAGTTTGAGATACATGTTAATAAAATTAAGGGTTAATACCACTTTTAGTCCCTGTAATATTAGGGAAATCCAGTTTTAGTCCCTGCTGAAATTTTTGTTTAGATTCCATCCCTGTAATTTCAGATTGTCCCAGTTTTTAGGGGTGTACATGGGTCCGGGCCGACCCGCCGACCCAGTGGCCCAACCTGGATCCAACCCGTTTTTTGCCCAAACCAATTAAGTTTGGGTCCAACCCGATCCGAACCAATCAGGCCCAATGTTTTTTGGTTCGGATTATGGATTTTCAATTCCAAATCCAATCACCCGACCCGGTGGGGGTTTTCTTTTTTTCTTTTTTTTCCTTCCCCAAACTCAGTCTCCACTACACTCTCGAGTCTCATTTCTCACTGACCCACTGTCTTCTTCTCAGACCCTCTCGTCTCTCGTCTCTCTCCCATTAGGGTTCCGCGGTGCACAATCTCTCCTCTGCCATCTTGCAATCCCTCCTCCGCTGCCGCGTCCACTACTTCATCCTTCGCGCTCTCGCTCAAACAAACAAGTCGTCGCACTCTCCCTCTTCCCTTTCGCATGGTAATGTTTCATCATCTCTCATTTCATGCTTCCAGTTCATGTTCCTGCTTCTTCAATGGTTTTTTTCCCCAATTGTTATATTCTGTTTTTTTCCTGCTTGTTCCATGGTTTAGGGTTCGTGCTTCCTCTTTTTCCCCCCAAATTTCAGTAAACCCTAGTTTCTATGTGCTTGTTATGGCTATGGCTTCACGTTTTTTTATGCTCTCTGTTTCTATCAAATGCTTCTTTTGTGGGTGGCCTTTGTAATTGAATTAACATGGTTGTTGATATATAAGCCCTGGCCTGAGCGATTGTTCCTAGTATTTTGAGTTTTTACCTATATATTTTACAATTCAATGCTACATGTGCCTGATTGGTAATTTCATCTTGCAGCATACCTCTGTTAAGCATTTTACATATCAAATGCTTCTTTTGTGGGTGGCCTTTGTATTTGAATTAACATGGTTGTTGATATATAAGCCCTGGCCTGAGGGATTGTTTCTAGTATTTTGAGTTTTTACCTATATATTTTACAATTCAATGCTCCATATGCCTGATTGGTAATTTCATCATGCAGCATACCTCTGTTAAGCCACTAGGTGATCGAGTACTGGTGAAAATTAACGAAGCAGAAAGGAAAACCAAGGTGGGATTTTACTGCCATCAACTGCTCAAAGTAAGCCTCAAGGGGGTGAGGTGGTTGCTGTTGGAGAAGGGAAGTCAGTTGGGAAGAACAAAGTGGACATTAGTGTGAAGGTAATATCACTAGCTTAGGAAATCATTAACTCTTAAATTGTCTGATGTTTTCTGCCTGCTGTTTTGCTACTGTCACTGTTGTTGCTCTTTGACACTAAATGCAAGTTTTGGTACTGCTGTTGTGTTGCTTAGTTTAAAAATGCTGCTTGATTTTAATTTAATAGTGTTGTAAAGTGTTGCTTAGAACTAAGTGTAGACCTTCTTGGATTTTATTTTATATGCAATCAGATTTTTTTTGTTTAGAATTTAACTTTGTTTGCTTCAGAACCCGCGAGCCCAATCCAATCCAACCCGTTCAACACCGGTTTGGTTCGGTTCGGGCCATTTAGAGAAACTGCGGATTTTTTTGGAAATCCAAACCAATCAAATTGATCGGATCGGGCATTGGATTTGGCCAAAATCCATCCAAACCGGCCCATGTACACCCCTACCAGTTTTAGTCTCTCACCTTACCTCTCCGTCCACATGGCTGTGCCACGTGTAAATTATTTTATAGCTGGCCTAAATAATTGCTGACACAACATAAACCATATTAAAATAAATAAGTTAATTAATTAATTAATTAAATAATAAATTGAATAAATAATTAAATAAACAAAATAATAAGCTAAATAATCATCTTTCTCTCTTCTTCTCCTCTAGATCTGCCGGCAACATCCCTCTCATTGGCCGCCTCCCTCTGCATCTGCAATATTACCCCGCTGTCCACATCCCTCTCCTTGGCCGCCTACAGATTCCAAACCATCTCCCCCTGTCGCCGACGAAATTGAACAGGAAGGCAAACCAGAGAATAAAAAATCACTGTAAGAGAGAGGCAAATGAGAAGGGGAAAACGATGGTGAAGAAGACGAGATGATGAAGAAGCAAGACCTTCGGTGCCACCCCCTCATGGATTCCCTTTCTCTCCTCTTCTCTTCTTATCCACTCTCCAACAAAAAAAATCCCAATTTCTATAGAAACCCTATTTTTCCTCAAGCACGAAAATCCCAATTTCTGCGAAACCCTATTTTCTTTCTCGCTCCATCTGATGAAGAAGACGATGCGAAATAGGGGTTTTGGATGAGGTATTGGAGGATGGAACTTGGAATTGGTTGTTGGAAGTAGATTGAACTCTGTAATTTTCTTTCTTCTTCTCCTTAATATTTTTTTAACTCTGTAATTTTGTAATTGGTTGTTGGAAATAGATTGAAGAGCAATAGCTCATTTGAAAATGTTGAAGAAGGAATAGGTTCGAGGAGAAGGAGGGAGGAGGAATTGAAGAAGTCGTCGAGGGGGAGGTGAGGAAACAGGGGTTTTGGATGAGGTATTGGAGGAGGGAGCCTGGAGGGGAGGATGTGGTATTGGAGGAGGGAGAGAGGGAGTGGGCCGCCGCGGCGGAAGGCGGCGTCGGAGGGGACGAAAATGGTGGCAGATGTGGTGGCGGTGAGGGAAGGGGAGGCAAGGCGGAGTGTAAACCTGAATCGTGAGTCTCTTTAATTTATTATTTATTTAATTTTTTTTAGTATGGTTGGAGGTGTGTCAGCAAGGAACAGGCCACGTGTACAAAAATTTACACGTCACTCGTGCCACTTGAACGGAAAGGTGGGGTGAGGGACTAAAAATGGGTGAATCTCAAATTACAGGGGTAGAATCTAGACAAAAATTTTAGCAGGGACTAAAACTAGATTTTCCTGATATTACAGAGACTAAAAGCAGTATTAACCCTAAAATTAAACTATTCAGGGACGATAGTGACAATGTTTTCCACTTTCATAGACTACAGTTTTTTCATGACTTACAATGCCATGTACGGGTTTGAATTGTGTAAATTCCACATTGACCAGAGCGGGAAATCTCAGAATTTGAAAAATTTTAAAAACGTTTCATCATTCACTCATTCTACTAGCCGCTGATGCATAAGTTTAAAACTTTTTTATAAAATAAAAATATTGCTTGATAAAAAAAAAACAATACGCATGAATTTACGTTTCCGTCCTTTTACATAGTTGTTAAGGCCATATGCCCATAAACCGTTTTCTCTGGTCTCCATTATCTCTCTCAAGTCTTCTCCGTTTTCTGCTCAATCAGTGGTTTTCATTGCGACAATTGAATCGAATCAAAGTGAGAAACCCTAATTAGATGGGTCAGATCCAGTATTCCGATAAGTACTTCGACAATACTTACGAGTATAGGTAATCAAAATTATTATTATTATTATTTTTAGCTTCATTTTTCTTATTTGCCTTTCACGAGAACCCTAAATTTTGATATTTGTTTTCAGGCACGTGATTCTGCCTCCTGAAGTCGCCAAACTGCTTCCCAAGAATCGCCTTCTTTCTGAGGTACCTAATTTACCATTGCATTATCTTGAATCTTGAGGATTTATTGATCTTCATGAATAAAACGTGATGTTGTTTTGTTTTTGTTTTTTTGCTTTTTTATTTTGCGGTGTAGAACGAGTGGCGTTCGATTGGGGTTCAGCAGAGCCGTGGGTGGGTTCATTATGCAATTCATCGCCCTGAGCCACACATCATGCTTTTCAGAAGGCCTTTGAACTTTCAGCAGCAAGAAAACCAAGCCGTGCTTGCCAAATGATTATTTTCTGTTGAAGAAAATCCCTTAGTAATTGTACGCATACGTAGGTTCCGTGATTCTGGCATTTTTCTGTTTGGTGATAACTACTGTTCATTCTTATATTTTTATTTTTATTTTTTATTTTTTTGCGTTTTTTATTTTTGCACTTTCATTCAAGCAAAATGAATTCGATGTATTAGTTGCAGCCTTGCTGGGAAGTTTATTGGTTAAACTACTTTTAATTGGTGAATGGGTTGTTTCGTTGGTCCATATTTTATTACGCTTGCTGTTGCGATACTCTTTTGTTTGTCCCACGGGATGGACACCAAATGGGTTCTAGTTAACTGTTACTAAATAATTTGAGTTAACTGTTAACCCATTCTATGGGTCTGATAACTCAAATGTAGAAGCAATTCACTCAATAAAAAACAACATAATAAATTCAATCACTTTGGAAAATAAGTGCTTCATCAAGGTAAAACAAAAAACTTGCATAATATATTGTCAGAAAATAAAACTAAAATAAAATAAATCATACTAAATATCAACATAACAACTTGAATAAGAGCAAGAGCAAGTGGTACACTAGACGAAGTTGTTGACAGAAAAATGCCAGGGATTCTTGTAAAGCTCTCTAAGGTGACCTCGAAACGGAAGTAGCCACCGATTGCCAAGATCAGGTTCTTAAAAATTGTCAGATAAAAATGGCTCAAATCAAATTTGGATTGTCTGCGGTCGGAGGAAGTACGAATTCACGCATTTGGGCGATCTCGACAAATACAAACATATTTTATTTTTTTAAAATCCTAAAATACCAAGCTTGAATTTCGACCGTCCGATCATGATCGAACGACCTAGATCGCTCGAATGCGTGAATGCACGCTCTCTGCGACTATAGAAAATCTGGGTTCGCTTAAATCCTGACTCATGAAATTCTTTAAACCTATGTTTGGAACAGGGGCACAAAGAAACAAATGTGCGGTCAACTCAAAGCAGCTACACATAGCTTTTGCGATGAACTTGTATTGGGCCGTGAGAAAATCTGAATTCACTGCAAATCCAAACATGCTATACTATTTGGTTTTTGAAAAATAAAAAATATCAATTAGGTCTTTAATAATCTCAAATGTTAATTAAATCCTATAATTTGTAGTGACATTTTAATTCTTATTCGAGACCGATTTCATTTGAGGTTTTTTTAACAACAAATAAGTACTTTTTAATTTACAAAACCAAAAAAAATCATATTTTTTCTCAAAGAACTAGTTTATGCCTTGCTCATCTATGGATTGATAAAAACCCATTCATTGCAGGTAAAGTTGTGCGCTTAGTCGATGCTGACAACTCTTGTTCTCTCCAATTTTTTTGTCCAAGAATAAAACCTTTATCTTTTATTTATTCTCCCTTGGCTATCAAACAACATCGCTGATTTAATATCAAGTGCCAAGTAGAACTTGACAAATAGTAGTATAACAAAGTGATACAGAAAAAACCATTCATTAGTTCCACCTTGTATCTCTTATTCATTACCGATAGAATAGCTTAATCAGAAAACTTTAGCGGTTCTAAATTCCAATAGTCTCCTACCCTATCGTTGATTACTTCCTTGTGTTTAGCCTCACACAAACTAAGTTGGAAACTATGACAATAACTAGAGTGTATTTAGCCAACGCGTTTTGTTAAATTCCCAAATTAATTTTTTTTTTTAAAGTTCCATAATCCCATAAATTTTCAGGCATCAGTATAGAAGACAATATCCATGCGCTTTGTAAGCAGGTAGAAGTCAATGCTAAACACAGACACGAATTCAAATAGATTTCATCAAAATCATAATTTCATTGCGATCCAGATTTCCAAAACAGCCTTTACAAGCAGAGCAAGTTTATAGTGTCAAAACAAACAGAAACAAAAAAAAAAAACCTAAGAACTAGTAAACTTGGTAACCGCCTTAGTCCCTTCAGAAACAGCGTGCTTGGCAAGTTCACCAGGAAGAACCAACCGCACTGCAGTTTGAATCTCCCTAGAAGTTATGGTAGGCTTCTTGTTGTAGCGAGCAAGACGCGACGCCTCCTGAGCGAGTTTCTCGAAGATATCATTGATGAAGCTGTTCATAATCACCATAGCCTTGCTCGAGATTCCAATGTCAGGATGCACCTGCTTCAGCACCTTGAATATGTAGATCTTGTAAGTCTCCACGCTCTTCTTTGCTTTCTTCTTCTTCTTCTCACTTCCTCCTTCCTTCGGAATCTTCTTTTCGGCTCTCGGTTTCTTCTCCGCCGGAGCCTTCTCCGCCTTCTTCTCCTCTGCTGGTTTCTTATCCGCCTTAGGCTTCTTCTCTGCCGGAGCCATTTTCAGATCGCTGAACGTTGAAAGGATCAAAGAGATTGGTTATTGTACTGGTTGTGAACTGTGGAGTGAGCGTGTTGTGATGTGAGTTTGTTTATATAGATTGCTGCGCTGAGATTTGATTGGTTGAGCGGGATAGGGTGCGGATCGATGACGTGGACCGTTGGATCTTTGATTCTCGAGTTTGGACGGAGTGGATAAGCTTCGAGTTCCGTGGGTCGCGTTTTGCTTTCCCTCCTTGGCGCGCTCTTCCAAAATTTTACACTTTCTTTTGTTAGAAAATGAAAGTAAAAGAAAAGAAAGTAGAAAAAAAAAATTGTACAAGAAAACAAAAAAAAAGTAGAAAATGAGATGATTATTTTAGTTATTTAGTACAAAAGAAAGTGGAGTAAAAAGTAAGAGGAAAAAAAGGTGTATAATTATTAAAAGACATAACTACCCCTATGTAAAAATGGGATATTTATTTATATATTAATACATCGCCGAAGAGTTACTTGGGTCACGTGACGTTTTTAATCTAAAAACTAGTCTAATCCGTTAATTGTGATCTAACGGTTATCATTGATAGTTCTCGTTTCTCACAATAAACATCAGTTCTTACCGGATACGCTCCATATATATATATATAATATACAGGCCTATATATATATTTTTTTTTATATTTGTATATTTATATTTACATATAAATACATATAAATATATTTCTTACCGGATATGCTCCCTATATATATATATATATTTAATATATTGACCTATATATATTTATTTTTTTATATTTGTATATTTATATTTACATATAAATATAGTTCTTACCGGTTGCGCTCCCTATATATATATATATATTTAATATACAGGCCTATATATATTTATTTTTTTATATTTGTATATTTATATTTACAGATAAATATATTTATCTGTATAGCTATATATATTATATAAATATATTTATACACATATATTGAAAGCGTAAAAACAAAAAAGTGTTGAAGTGCAGGTCTTTAGCGTCTGATTGGTTTAGGTTAAAAAGAAGAGAGAGGTGAGAGTAGAGAGAAAAAGAAGAGAAATGACCAATTTCTTCTGATTGGTTTGCAAAGAAACAGGAAAGAGAGAACAAAATATGATGGGACCCGTTGCTTTTTCAATTCTTCCCTAAGCTACGAAGAAAGAGCAGAGAAATGCTCACTTTCCTTTTTTATCCTTCGTTGTTCCCGATTGAAGAAAAAAACGAAAGCTAAAAATACCACTGTTGCCGCTTTTGCAGCTGCGTGATACATTTGCAGTTTTGGGTTGTTGATAGTGGGTGTGGGAATGAGACTGTTTTTATTTATAATTTTTTTTTTGCATAAATAATCATCAGTTTATTTGCTTGTTCAGTGGGTCGTTACGTTGATTAATTAACTAAATTAAAACCAGAAATGAAATTAAATAATTTAAATTAACATTTAAATTAAAATAATAATCTCAAATAATTTAAATTATTAAAATTAATTATTTAAAATAATTGTATATTGGTTTTTAATCAAGGGCATTTTTGTCTTTTAAAAAATAATCAACACTTCTCTCTTCTCTATTTCTCTTCTCTTTCTTTTATTCTAATCAACACCCTAAATCTACTATATTTCTCAGCTCTTTCTCTCTTCTCACACTCTTTCTCTCTTCACACTTTCTTCTCTCAACCAATGAGGGCCTTAATGACTTTTCATATGTCCGTACAAGCTTTCTTTGCATTAGAGGCTGGAAAGTTTTTTAGCGGGCCCCACACATAATGGTTCTTCCGTTCACTTTTCAAACACATACAAAGGAAGATTCCCTTTTCTCTCTTCTTTCTCTTCTTCTCCTTTCTTTCCTGCATCTCTCCCTCATTCCAAACGGTGCGTTAAAGATGACGATAAATTTTCCAATGAAATCGTAGTAATTCCTGTAGCACCACCGGCCAATGTTGGAACGGCAACGAGAAGGGAAAGCAATTTTCAAGCGCATTTAAATTAAAATTAAATTAAAGAATAGTTTTTTTAAAAATTTACACTTTGTTTGGATGAACAAAGAGATGAGTGAGATAGAAATAAAAGAGAAATGGAGTAGAAATCATATGTTGTTTGAATGGCTAGAGATAGGAGAGAAATATAAATAGAAAGAAATACTAAAAGTGATAAATGACAAATTTATCCTTTTGTGATTAGAATTTAATAATATAAATCATTATTTTTACTAGCATGTACTATTAATTTTTTTTTTGGGTATAACTGTACCATTATTTTAATTTATTAAAAGAAGCAACAAACTTTTTTCCAAAGACTAAGGGTGTGATTGGTTCACGAGAGAAATTGTGAAGAGAGAAAGTGTGAAGAGAGAGTATGAAAAGAGAGAATAATGTGAGAAATTTGGTAGATTTTGGGTATTGATTGGAATAAGAGAAAGAGAAGAGAAAAAGAGAAGAGAAAAAGAGAAGAGATAAGTGTTGATTATTTTTTAAAAGACTTCAATGTCCTTGACTAAAAATTTAAATAATTTGAGATATAAGGAGAGAATAGGGGTAGAAGTTGGAAAAAGTAGAAAAATTTCGCGTCCCAGCATTTTCTTCACGGAACTGAGAAAAAAAAAAGTGGGTGGGACCCATCATTTTTTTCCTTTCACCCCAATTCATGCACTGCCATGCAGGAGAAAATTCTTTTTTCTCCACGTTTTCTCACGTCGTGTTTTCTATCGCCTCATTTTTGCCTGAACCAATCAGGCCGTAAGGGTTTGTTTGGTGTAGGAAAGAAAGATAAAGGAAAAGAAGGGAAAAAAGAGAAAATAAATAGAAAATGAGATGATTATTTAGTAGTTTGGTTTGAGGAAAAATAAAAAGAAAATGCGAGTGGAAAGAAAGAAACATTAAACTACAATTACATCACCCTGAGACATAACAAAAAGTAAGGGTAAAGTTGGAAATAAGAAAAACAATTTGTCCTTTTGTACCTTTTCAACTGCCTTTTTTCGTTTTCTGTCTGATTTAGGAGGATGGCAAATTTGTGGGTCCCACGACTTATTTTTCCTTTCTCGCATACTGTAGCTAGAAGACCAAACTGCTGAAAATTTTTCGAAATCTATGTTTTCATTCTTTTCTTTAGCTTTTCCTTTCCCTTCCTCCATTCCAAACATGCGCTAAGATATGGGAAAATGGTTTGTCAGTGTACAAGATTCAACATAGGCCCTAAAAGAGAGTTTAGTTACTCATGTCTTTAATAAGAGCAAATAAACAAATAATAGTTTTGGAAGTCCACCTGCCTTAACGCTTCGGTGCGGTTTATATATCTGTTGGACAACTCCACTTAATACTAACAGGTTTTAGGATGAAATCTAAGTAATAGGATTCATAGTTATAAATGAGAAATTATTAGTTCATAAGGTTATAATAGGGATTAAAAAAAGGGAATAATTTTTTGTTATAAAAACATTATTTTACTCACACTTTATTTTTTATTTTCAAAATTTTGTATGGAAAATAATGAAAACAGTAAAGTAAATACATTGATATATTTTTATAATTAAAAGTGAAAGCAGGAAAAAAAATTCAACTCAAATATCCTCTTATATATTGACCTGAGTTTTAAATCAATTAAACAAATACCATATAAAGTACCAATAAAGCTGGTCCACTTACAAAAAACTTTTATTAATAGAAAAGATATGCCACACAGGAACTGTAACACAAAATGCTCTCAATTTCATAGTTCCATGCCTGCACCACAAACTATTGGAGCAAACTGTATGCAGCTAGACCTTCACAATTACAAGTGTTGGTCCTATAAGCACGATTAGGAAGGCAAGAATCCCTGCACACAAAACCAAACACCCAACTAGAAACAAAACCACAACAAAGGAAAGCAAAACAGTGCAGAATTTTTCTCTAAAATATGTAGAAAATAGCACCAAAAAATTGCAAAAATTAAAGAGGAAGGGAGAAGAAGATTGTACACATAAGACTGTTTACAAGGTTCGGTCAATGTGACCTACGTCCCTCCTCTTCACTATGAATGAATGAGTTCAGATTAATTTACAAGAGATCTCCCTTTTTCTTGCCTCTCAATTGTTCAAGATGAACAATCACAAGAACCCAAGTTTTTCCTCTTTTACAAACCCTTAACCCAGATTCTAATAATAGCTATTTTGACAACGAAGTGCAGCTCAGTTGGTAAGACGCTTCACCTACACCCAAAGAGACGTGGGTTTAAGTCATATATGGGGGAAGTGGGGAACCACTATTAATCCCTTTTAAAAAATAAAAATAAAAATCTCTCACATTCAATGATATTCTCTCAAGAATTTACAAAGAGATAGAAGAATAAATCACTCTTGTGAAACCCAAAGACCCCCAAAGGAAACAAGTGTTATAAATGAAAGCCTCAAATCAGAAAACGACTTAAAAACACATCAAACCATCGTGTGAATCGATTCACAGACCGCATGAATCGATTCACAACACTAAATAACAACTTTGGGAATCGATTTACAACACTGACACTTCGATTCACAGAATCAACGCAAAATCTTCCGTGGTGCACAAGTCTCATCAATCGATTCACAAGTGAGGATGAATCGATTCATTAACATGAAAAATACTTCTAACATGTGAGTGTCATGCATTTCAAAGCTTTCCAAAACTGATTTTAAGGCATTCCCCACAACAAGTGTCGGTATGAATACAGAAGCTGCAACTAGAAAGGAGTAATATTGGACTAATTAGATAGTTTTTCGTCTGAAGTACATATTTATATATACATAAAGTAATGTCTGAAAATGCTTACTGATAGTGTGTATTTAATTAAAAATCAAAGGCATATATAAACAGCTGAATTGAAGGAGATAATAACATTGGTGTGGAGCTTGGGAGAGCACCTCTTCATTATGAATCATCATAAAGGCATATAAATTTGTCAACTTGAACTATACCATCGACTTACATATGCAATGCCTATGACAAGCCATGCATTTTATGCTGGGTGGTGTCCCACGAACAAACCAACATGTCCCATAAGCTTGTCTTTCCTAGAAAAGGTAGTGCCACAAGAGCACTGCCACCTGAGATTCCCACAATGCTTCTCATGGGTCCTCAAATCAGAAAGCACAGAGAACTGCTTCAGGTTACACCTCTTGCAAACATACATTTTGGGACAGTGACTTCTCTTATAATGATTCTTAGCACAAATCAATGACTTCAATGGCTGGAACTTGACATGCTTTTGGTTCCACCTACACCCTTCTTGAGGACATGAATATTTCTTTGGCTTCATACTCATCAAATAGTCTCTTTTCTTCTTAGTTGGGTTGCTCAATGCAGCACTTGTCTTGTACTCATCCCCATGTGCTCTCATATGCATCCTCAAATTCGCATCTCGCCTAAACCCTTTTCCACAAACTTGGCAATAATGTGTGTACTTAGCCAACAAATCCGCAGCATCCAATTCAACTATATCATCATCATCATCATCATTATAAATCTTTGGTGAAAGTGAAAGAAGCTCTCTATAGCCTTCATTACTGTTATTGATTTCACTAATTGCACCACTTCGATCATCATTATCCTTGAGCTTATAATTAATGTTACTACTTTCACCAAACCAGTCCAATGCCTCTGACTCAGTATTAGAAAATAATAAGCTGGGACCTCTAATATCTGTGCCTATAAAATTTGAGTGAGGCAATCTTTCATGATTAGATTGTTGGGGGTGCAAAAAGTGCAATTCGTTGGTGCAAGTAGTAGTACCTGGAGGGAAAGAGAGAGCCATGTGTTGGCAAGTGAACATCATTGATGTGGCAGTTATTATGATTTCCTGGATTGTGGAGTTCATGGTGGACATGGCCATGGAAGTTGTTGATGACTCGGTTAGGGTTTGATTTGGGGAGAGAATAACATCCACTAGGGTCTGCACCTGATTGAGCTTGTCTTTGAGAATAGAGAGATTGAAGAGGAGGGAACTGGAGGGTGAAATTCCTTCCACAGATGGTGGTATCAGATCCTCAGTGATCACAGGAAACATCTGAAGGCCTTGATGTCCACTTTGAAAGTTTGGTGTGACCCTTGGAATCATTGCTCTTCCAAGATTTGTTGATGAGTTTATTGGTTTCAAAGATATATTGAGAGCATACATATATATATGCCGAGTTTTTCTTCATATGAAGTCCTAGAAGCAAAAGCACAGCAGCAAGCATATTCTTAACTAGTGGGTACTATATGATAATGAGAGAATCAGAGAGAGAGAGAAGTCAACACTTGAAGTTCTTCCCTACTTACGACCTCCCTTGCATGTACCCATCTCAAAGCGGGACCACATTTTTTTCATTTAAAATGGAAAAGAAATTGCAAGTGATAGACATGAAATAGTTTGAGGTATAACTTTATTGGAGTGGCCCGCCGCATTAGGTTAGTTTCTACATGTTGAATATGATAATAGCTAGGTTGCTTAATTAATCTAATAAAAGCCTTTATGCAGGTACACTGCATGTCCCTATCTTCTCTCCTTCAGAAGAAAGAAAAATATTAATATTTTTGTCACTGCACATAGTTCATTGTCCTTTTTTTATTCTTTAAGGTTTATATATTCAATCTTAGGGCATGGTTTGAAACGTTCGGATGGACCAGTCTTGATAAAAAATGCGTCATATTTTTTTTTTCTTACTGAAAAATGTATCAATCAAAGCAAGAATATTATTATCTGACCCAGGCCCACAACAAAACTGTCAGAACTCATGCGGCCTTGCCTTCCTGCCCGTGCCATCCGGCCCAGCTTTATTATTCACTTCAGTCCATGCCATTTTTATTCCTTTATTATGTATATCAGCTTGCGGCTCGTGGACTAGCCATGAGTAATTTCTTTTAGAACTTAATTGCTTTTTTATCCTCTCTAATTTTTATTTTGGGAGGGATGGTATATATGACACATACAAGCAAATAACTGAGTCTCTTAAGTATGTAGTCAGAAGTTCGATCCCAAACTCATATATATGAAAATAGATATGTTGGAAAAGGTCAATTCCTTAAGCCTTTGATTGGTTTCGCTGACTTAGCCGAGAGAGATTGACGAGCGAGAGAGACAAATGAGAAATGAGCAACCACCGTGATTGGCTCAGCAAAAAAATACAGCAGAGAGAAAAAAATAGTGTGGGTCCCACCACCTTTATCTTTCATCGCAGATCAGCGAAGAGTTTGGAGAGAAGTTGGCTTTTTTTTTGTTTGCATCTATATCCTGCAGGTGCCAATATAATGCATCAAAATATTTATATATTAATTTTTTAGCTAAGGGCACTTTTGTCTTTTAAAAAATAATCAACACTTCTTTCTTCTTTATTTCTCTTCTCTTTCTCTTATTCCAATCAATACCACAAATCTACCATATTTCTCACATCTTTCTCTCTTTTCATACTCTCTCTCACTTATTTCTCTCTTCGGAACCAATCACACGGTAAATGAATTTTAGTACCTCGAATGAGTAGCCAGTCCTGGCTAAGAGATATATTGAGTTCACCCAAAAAAGAAAAATAGGGAAGGTACACATACAACTCCCCAACTTTCGAGCTCTAAAGAATAAAGTAGCTTGAAATGTCTAACTCAATCTATAAAGAGGATACACAACCCCAAGTTATGGAGTAATGTTGAACTAGGTATTTAAATATAAATTTATGAGTTATATTAGACCAGATCTCAAATATAAATTTTGCTTAAAGTCCCAAAAATTTTAAACACGGCCTACATGAGGGGATGCATGCTTACATATAATAAGTCGTGCAACAAATTAATTTGGACAAACTAACTTGGGCAAACTAATGGCTGACTTGGGGTATATGGGTACACAACATAATTAAATACTTATTAAATAAATACTTATTATATAACTGCTTATGGATAAATTGTTTTTACGATCGAAAAAGAGAATAAGGATAAACTCCACATGCTATTCAAAGAAGGAAAAAAAAGGATAAACTCCACATAAACTTTATTTGAGCTATTTCTATATGCTATTGTAGAGAGCGTATAAAAATGAGTTAGAAAACAACTTTATAGACATATCATAAATAGCTTTTATAAGTTCTTTCAAAACACTTTACAAGTGCTTATATCATTAAGTGCTTGTATCGATAAGAAAATGAAATAAGCTATTTACCAAAAAAAGAAAATGAAATAAGCTATTACAAACACTCCCTTGATATACTTGGTATTATGTAAAGTGTTATTTTATTCTTTTCAATTGTTAACTCAAAATACATCATTGCAGTTCTATAGGTTGTTAGTCGTCCTTACATAATTCTAAGAATTGCTTTGTCTCAGTTCAGTCTATACGATTTCCTGATAAATATAAAAAGTTTGGAGAAGTTTAACACTATAGGAATTTCAGCTGTTACCGAGGTCAAAAGCCCTCGCTAACACTGAAAAGCCCTCGCTAAAGAGGGTTTTACCGAGGGCCCACTGTTCGTAGGTTAATCGCTCATCGGTAACTAATACCGAGGGTTATTTTAAAAAGCGGTAGGTAATTACCGATGGCCTTTGTCAGTAGGTAACTTACCGAATTTAGCGAGGGCCTGTGGCCGCAGGTAATTAGCGAGGGCCACTGGCCGCAGGTAACTTTCTACAGTTAGCGAGGGCCACTAGTCGTAGGTAACCAGTAGATATTTTGATAACTGGAATGTTACCGTGGGCCTTTGGCCGCAGGTAATATTTTTTTATCGTGAGCCCTTGGCCATCGGTAATAATCTGAAATAATAAAAAAATAATGAGATCATTACCGTGAGCCTTTGGCCCTCGGTAATCTACGCATTTTTTCAACAAAAAAAAATTAACGCGAACGCGGAACCAGGAACATTTTCGTGCGCCAACATTAACGCAAACGCGAACGTAAAACCGAGAAAAAATGAAACGCCACAGATGAAAAAAAATACTCTACCCAGAACTTCAAACATAACCCAGAATCCCATAAATTGAACAATTTGTCCCATGAAAGACATAAATAAAAATACTACTATGCTAAATACTATCTTAAACAGATGCAAATAAAACAGTGGACCAATAAAAATAGAAGCAGAGACCAAAAAGAAAATGAAGCTATATTAATCAGATACAAAAATAAAGAATATTGGAAGTAGAAACAAAAAAACAGAATCACATAAAAAAATATTAAAAAAATAGAGATGAACAAATAAGAACATTTTCATGTTTTTATAGTCATTCATTTGTTATACTGTTGTCTGCAAAAAAATGAAACAAACATCAGTAAAACGATAAAAAATTCGTGTAATAAAATATAAATCTGAGAAGAAACGGGAAAAAAATAAAAGAAGGAAGAAGTGAGAATAAGAGGATAAAAGGATGAACAGTGAGTGAGATGACACAGAATGAGAGGATGAAGGTGGGCGGAGGGGAGCGCGCACAGGAGGTCCAAGAAATAGTGAGCAATTGAATCTGAGAGAGCATGTGAGGCAATTTGTTTGGGTTTTAGTATATTAGTATAAGTATATATGAAGAAGGAAAGTGGGTGGGCCCTACTGAAAATTGGGTTTGGGGGTTAATGTGGAAAATTCAAAAAAAACAAATAATGGGGGGCGAGTGTATCATCAGGGTGTGTGGGTTTAGGTTTTTTTATTTTTTTCTTAATTTTCTTTTATTTATTTCATTTTTCTTTTCACTATATTAATAAAAATATATTTCATTTTTCTTTTCACCATATTTCATTTTTCTTTTCACTATATATTTTCATATTTTTTAAGACAAAAATATTATTATTATTTTTGCCTTTATATTTTTATTTTAAGACAAAAATATTTGTTTTAAATTTTTTATTATATAAAAGCGATTTTTTTAATTTTTATTTTAATACCAAAACATTATTCATTTAAAAAATTAAACACTTGTTAATAGTGTGATGCATACATTAGGGGCCAAAGACATTGATAAAACACTAACAGATAATACATTTTAACAAAAAAGGACATTAATAAAACACTAACAGATATTACACATTAATAAAAAAAGACATTACATTCTTAAAATGAAACAGAAACAGACATTACATCCTTATAGTTCACTCAGGTCAGTTACGTCAACATTAGCTTCATACTTAGCTGTGCGAACGCACAACTCGATCGGGAATGTACGAAATGTATGCTGGAGGTGGATGGTGAACATCATGCATACGTCAGCAGTGTTTTCTATGTCCATGCTCTGGTATATAATCCTCTCGCGTGCATCAAGCCGAGGCGACGATATATTACCTTCTGCACCATAAGTTCATCGAGATTGAGTTTGCGGTGAATCTTGGATTTCAGGTCCTCAAATGTACTGTTCTCGTATTGAAGCCTGAGTGGTGTTGGTTGTGATTGGAATGCACACACAAACTTTACGCCATCAGAACAATTTATTATTGACCCCCAGTTATATAGATAGGAAAGGGCTAACCTTGGATAAGGGTAAAGCTCAACCAAGCACTCATCGTCTAGAGGCCTATATTGAAGCAACTCTTCAAGAATCTGGCTAATCCATCTTTGCAAAATAGCATATAGCTCTATAGGACCATAACTAGCATGTTCACCGAATGCTTCGAATATCCCTTCTATGTTGCCACCATTTTCAAGTTTCATCTGGAAATAAGTAACACGGCTGTAGTCAACGGACATAGGGCATTAACAATAGATCTCGTCCACCCTTCGTGATCCAGCTCTGGTTTTTCAATGAATCTTCTGCTTCAATTTATCGATGGTGAAGTCTTCCTTTATTGTCATTTGTTTTGGATCACAACATTCAAATTTCACGCCATCAGCGATTGTTGTAATTCTACCATCATAATACACAATGGCCATGGTCGGTGCCAAGGACCAAGTAATGAAAGAGTTTAGGGTTGTGATTGTTTACAAATAGGGGTGAAGCAGAATGGTTCTATTTATAACAAATGTGGTGAGATCTCGGCCGTTAAAAGTGTCGGTCGGATATCGTCCGTTAAAAGTGTCGGTTGGATCTCATACGTCAAAAATGTCGGTCAGATCTCCTCCGTTCATAAATAAGCCTAAGTACTAAATGTCGGTCGGTGCTTGACCTTTTCTCCTTTAATCAACACAACCGGATAAAATGTAATTGATTCTGTCTTTTACAAAAATATTAAAAGTCATTACTACTACTGACAATCTGGCCATTAGATAAAAGTAAAATACATTACTTACTAAAAATATAAGTAAAATAAAATCTAACAAATCCACAAAAAAATATCATTACACAAAGTCTAATCACCACCAGGACCACTGTAATAATCTTCGTCATTGTTGTCACCATCTCGTGCCTGTCAATGATATGGCTGATCAGGATGCGGGTTGATAAAACGTGTCACCAAAATCATCGGCCATACCTTGTACATATGTGGTTCCCTGGCATGAACGTGGCTCCTGACTATGGATATGGGGTTAACTGGTAGTGGCCGGTAGTAGTACTGTTGTGGCGGTGGTTGCATTGATTGCTGGTACTGTGACAATGGTGTTGTTGGCCAATAGCCGCCGTAGTGGAGTGGCTGGGGGATGTGAATGTGGGGGCATTGGCTGGGGATGTGAATGTACATGTGGGGGTGGTGGCCTATAGTAAAGCCCCTAGGGATGTGTGCATGGCGGTGTCGTTGGCCTAACCCCCTGTTATTGCAGTAATTCTAACAACTGTCTCTGCTGCTCCTCCATCTGTTGTACCTTTGCCTCTAAATTCCCATGCTGCTCCTTTAATACCTCCTGCCTCCTTATAGCCTCATCCTTCTGATGCTGCAAATCCAATACTTTCCTCACTACAAGAAAAATCGGGGATACCGATGGCTTTTTACCGACAGGCTATGACCATCGGAAAAATCCCAGGATTTTCGACGGCTTTAGCCGTCGGTAAAGCCAGCCCGTCATACACCGGAGAGTAGAGGACGTCCAGTTGCTTCTGTCCTTTGAAAGTGAGGTTGGTGCTTTTTCCTTTGTTTCCTTTAATTTCTAGTTTGGTCATTTTGTCTCTCTTCTTTCAATATTGGCCTGAAATCCTTGTCTTTGTGTATTGTTTTGTGCTTAATGTTGTTCCGTTTACTAGTTAGAAGTTTATCTAAAATTTGACCGATTCTTCAACTGCAAACCTTGAACTTGAAGATTGTAGTTTTGTACTAGTTTAGGGGAATGCCATTGCCAAGCTATGAGAAATTTCAGAGGTGTGAAGTGAAATTCTTGTTAGTATTAGACCTAAGGAGGCTGTTGTGGTTGAAAGAGAATATAGTACTCAATCAGATATTTCCTTTCTCATATTTTCCCAAATTTTCAGATTGTAATGCCTATGCATCTGGTGTGTCATTAGTACATATCTATTTTTGATTTTTGAAAATTGATGTCCATACTCACTACTTGATCAAATTAGGCAGCAAGTGGGAAATATCATTTTCCTCTAATGTTTCAAAGTTCTGTTATTTTTTGTGGAAAATTGAAGTCTTTCATCACTGGTATTTTTTCTGTGGAAAAAGATAAATACTACTTCAGATTATGTGCTGATGTTTGGTGTGTTGTAGGCCTAGAGGCGGTCGAGCTGGAGGACCTACCATTCTTAATCGTGGTTATGGGTAAGTCTCAGATCAATAATGGTGTGATTTTTTTTGGATACTGCTTTTTAATGAAATTTGTTAGTTGAACTTTATACCAATTAAGTGATCGTTTGTGTATATATTGATTCTTTAAAGCTTATGGTATATGTACTTGCTGGTGTTCCTATATATTGTTTAGACTTCTGATTTGATCATAGTAACATTTATAAATTTACCGCTGGGAAAAATATTGTTTGCTTATGTTTAGGAACTAAAAAACATAAGGAACTTGTTTTGGAACTTGTGTAGGTTTCCTCTCTTTATCGATAGTTTAATGACTAAAAAATCAAGTGTATTATGTTCCTTGTAAGTTTGATTTTGGGGTTCTGTTCAAAGCAGGTGTTCGAGCAAGTTCTCCACTACAGTAGGCTAGGTTTGTCTAGTGACTTGCAGTTCGAAGTTGACATTTGAGGAGAAGCTTCTTTCGCAGCACCGCTCGTGCCACTACTCTGCGATCGAGGTATGAACTCTAACGAAATGTCAGTTGACTCATTGGGTGGAAAAGTGTTGTCTATTGACCCCCACACCGACATTTTTTATTTGATTTCCTTCATAGTTCTCTCCACAGAGGGAATTTTGAAGTGATGTATGTTATAAGATTATGTTATTGTTAGTGATTTCGTGCTTTAAATAGTATTATTGAATATTTTTTATCATGCTTTGATGCTTGAAATGTCGGTTCTTTTTTGGTGGAAAAGGGTTGGCTGTTGACCCTCACACTGTATTATTATTCATGATCGTCTGCTTCTACATAACATGCTTATGAAGGATGCTATCTATCTATTTTGATGAAGTTATCTTGAATTAAAATTAGAACACAATAAAAAATAGAAGAATTAGAAAGTAGAGAAACAGAAAAAACAGATCTAATTCTATCCTTGGCTGCAATTTGCTTTGCACATAAAGCTATATCTTAGCCTTCAAGAAACCAACATCCGATAGAAGCGCAAGTAAATTGAACATGAGTGGAAAATAAACTTTTTCATAGAGGAAATGGAAATGGAAAGGGTCTGTAGAGGAAGTGCTTAGCAGAGCAAATAATACCACAAATGAAAATAGAAATTTAGAAAATCACAGTGCAATTTAATGTTAACTTGAGAATAAAACACAAAGAATACTAGATATATATTAGTGATTTAATCTACTTTATAGCTTGAGAATATGCAAACAGAAGAGAGATATATCAACAGGACCCCTTAATGGTTTCTCCTAAGCGTAAATGCACATCAAATCAGCAAGTAGCAAATAAGGGAATAGAACTTACCCACCATTTTCCTCCAGAGTTTCAGTTTTCAAACTTTCGGTAACAAGGGGTGACATTCTTTCTACTTGCAAATTTGGTGAACCACTTGCTTCATTTCTTCAGACTTCGACCTATAGTATATACAACGCATCAAAATGGAGGCTTTTTAGAATATTGACAATTTGACATATCCAAATAGTCATACATGACTAAAGAAGAAAAAACATGTAACTAAAAAAGGGAAGTAGAACATTTATTTGGAATTAAAAAAAAATGAAAATTCTGGTTCTTCTGTCATCCAAGAACATATTTGGAATTTAGAAAAAAAAGAATAAGGAAGATAATTTACATGCGGTACAACATATATAGATCTCAAAGCACAAAACAAAATGAGGGCTTGAAAATATATGAACAAACATTAATTACAATCAACAAACCTAATTAAAATCTAAAAACTAACCTATATGTGCATTGAAAATCTAAACTTTGAAAGAAAAAGAGAGTGGGAAGAGAGGGAGAGTTACCAGGGAAGGTTGTGGGAAAGAGAGAACGTGAAGGTGGGGTGAGAATGAGAAGAGGGCGTTGTTTTTTGAACTTCGAAGAAAAGGAGGGGTAAAGTGGTTTCCATCTGAGAACCGTGTAACAAAAAAAAAATTGAAAAAGAGGTCGTAACTATGGAACAACGTAACTGACAAAGGTTGGTAACAGTATGTGGAGTAAAGGGGTAAAATAGGAAGTAAATTAGGAAGCCAAAAAAAGCAGTTATTGAAGGCCATCCCCATTATATAATGGTATAGATTAAAAAATGTTAAAGTAAGAGAAAAATGAAATCAACATGGAAGATGAGGCAGTTCTTTACAAAACATAGTATTGTTCCTTTCAATATTCAATAGATTCACTAGAATAATGTTAGTTTGTAAATGGGAAAGTATCAAATAAATAAACAATGTGATTCAGTTACTCAGTACCTAAGCAGTCAATGCCAATTTGATTCTTAAATAGATAAAGTCAAAAGAATGACCGTATCTGCGATGATGCCTTTGACATGAAGGGAAAATCAACATTTTTGCCTTACTAAGAATGTTAATGGACCGAATAATCCATTTATAGGAAAAAATAAACCTAGGATTTTAGGTAGCTACTTGGGAAGTACAATACATTGAGCATATGTTCTTCTACTAATTTTTTTGCATCTATGAGATCAAAGTCCTCATCATATTATTCATGATCGTCTGCTTCTATCTAACATGCTTTTGAAGGATGCAATCTATCTCTTTTGATGAAGTGATCTTGAATTAAAATTAGAACAGAATAGAAAATAGAAGAATTAGAAAGTAAACAAAAAGACAGATCTAATTCTATCGTTGTATGCAATTTGCTTTGCATATCTCTCTGTACTTCTTTTCCTTGCCACTTCTGCTTGTCTAATTCTATCCTTTAAGAGGATATCAACTTCTAACCTGTTTCTTTTTAAATGACCAAGTAGATTTTCTACTTCTATCATCTCTACTTTTGATTTTTAGTGAATCATTTGCTTTGTTATTAGTTTGCTTTGTTATTAGTATCGGAGAAAAGCCTTAGCTTCCCGTTTGAGGTTCAATATATTATTGAGTGCATGTACTCTTTTAGTACCACGTGCTCATTGTATATTGAACCTTGAATTGTCCAAGTCAGACAGTTTGGGAAAAAACTTTTTCTTTACTCGTATAATAGTTGTTGCTTAATTCTCGTATCTTTATATTTGATAAAATTTCGGTTCGATTCATTTCCTTTTGTTCTCTGGGTGCATACTTGATCACGGTGTTCATAACTGCGATCATTTTGTGTACTCAGAGACCAATGGGAAATGCTGCCGAAATTTTGTCAAGTATAAGATATGAGAATTAAGGAATGACTATTATACGAGTTCTGAAAAAGTTTTTCCTCGAATGGGATAGGGTCATACCATTTAAAGAAAGACAGCGGTTGTAAGAACGTCGTGCTGCTGAAATTGTCATTTTTTTTACATGCAGAAGATGGAATTTTTCCCTTCGAGTCGTAGTTGGATGTACGATAGGTTGTATCCGAGGAGAGGGGGTTTGAAACAATCTTTTTGCGATGGAATTGATCACTTTGTCCAAGTCGCAATGGTACATGAAGATTTCAAAATTAATTGAGGGATTAGATGTCCGTGCCTTAATTGCGATTGCAGAAGGGTCAAGAGCCCAAGTGATGTCATATATCACCTGTAGAATGTTGGATTTAGGCCTAACTACTGGATTTGGACTAGACATGGTGAAGAGTTGCCTCGGGTTCATTTAGGGGTTGGTGATATAGGTGCTTCAAGCAGTTGCGTACATACGGGATATGGTGAGCAGATTGAATTGATGCAAGATATGGTTTGTGATGCCTTGGGGGTCAACGTATCATTCAAGGAGCAACAGTATGATGACACAAAAGAACTTCCAAACGAGACATCACAAAAATTTTATAATCTCTTGTTAGAAACAAATAAGCCATTGTTTGAAGGGCCTGCAACTCTAAGTTATCAATGTGTGTGAGGCTTTTAGCTCTTAAGTCAAACTGTGGTGCTACGGATGCGTGCTTGGATCTCGTAACGAAGATGATGTTGGACTCGTCACCTATCAGAGATGGTTTGCCAAAAAGTTATTACGAGGCTAAAAGCTTAGTGTCCAAGTTTGGGTTGGAATCTAAAATGATTGATTGTTGTGTGAGAGGGTGTATGTTATATTACGACAACGAATTCGGTAAAAACGATGGTGCGCTGGTTGAATGCAAATTTTGTGGTGAGCCAAGGTATATTTCACACACTGATAATGGGAAGGGTAGACAAAAACTAGTTCCACGGAAGGCAATATTTTATTTGCCAATTATTCCAAGGCTGTAGAGAATGTTTGCATCAATACAGACTGTAGACAAAATGATGTGGCACTATGAGAATAGAAGCACTTCAGGTATGTTGCGCCACCCATGTGATGGTGAAGATTGGAAGCACTTCGATCGTGTGCATCCCAAATTTGCAGCAGATCCACGTAATGTACGACTTGGCTTATGCTCTGATGGTTTTACCCCGTATGTTCAATCAACGGCGAAACCTTATTCTTGCTGGCCAGTTATTGTTACCCCATACAATCTTCCTCCCGAAATGTGCATGTCTAAGCCTTATATGTTCTTGACTTGTATTATACAGGGTCCAGATAATCCAACAGATGGTATTGACATCTACTTACAGCCTCTCATTGACGATCTCAAAAGGTTGTGCAATGGCGTTTTGACTTGTGATATTGCACGAAAGAAGAACTTTACAATGAGGGAAGCTTTGATGTGGACCATTAATGACTTTCCTGCATTTGACATGTTGTCTGGTTGGGGTACTCATGGTAAAATGGCATGTTCGCATTGCATGGAGCATACAAAGGCCTTTACCTTGAAATTCGGGGGAAAAAGTTCTTGGTTTGACTCACATCGCAGGTTTTTACTAGGTGATCATCCATTTAGACGGAATAAGAATGCCTTCAAGAAGGGGGAAGTTGAATTAGATGGCCTGCCCCCAAGGTTGACATCCGAACAGATTTTTGCCAGAGTTATGGATCTGCCAAAAATCACAGATCATGGTAAATTGAATCGATTTGAAGGATATGGACAATGGCATAATTGGACTAAAAGAAGTATTTTTTGGGATCTGCCATATTGGAAAGATAATTTATTGAGACACTACCTTGATGTTATGCACATTGAGAAGAAATTTTTTGACAATGTGTTTCTCACATGATGAACGTTAGAGGAAGAACGAAAGACAATGATAAGGCCAGACTGGACTTACCGCTTTACTGTAGGCGAAAGGACTTGCATTTGACGACTCGGTCGGATGGGAAAACCCTGAAACCGAAAGTCTGTTACTCTTTAATTGCTGAGCAAGCAAGGTCAGTCTGTCGGTGGATAAACGAACTTCGAATACCAGACGGTTATTCTTCTAATTTGGCAAGATGTGCCGATGTGAACAAAGGAACCATGATTGGGATGAAAAGCCATGATTGTCATGTATTCATGGAGTGTTTACTTCCTATTGTATTTAGTTCCTTGTCGTCAAATGTTTTAAATCCACTTACTGAACTCAGCCATTTTTTCAAAGATTTGTGTTCTGCAACCTTGAGAGAGGATGATCTTATAAAGATGAAATAGAACATACCAGTCATTCTTTGTAAGTTGGAGAGAGTATTTTCCCCTGGTTTCTTTGACTCTATGGAGCATCTCCCAGTGCATCTTGCACATGAAGCTAGGCTTGGCGGACCGGTTCAATACAGATGGATGTATCCATTCGAAAGGTAATATAATAAAATATTCTTTAAAATAAATATTCACTTAAAGGGTTAAATGTATCAATTTATATCATCAACCTTGTTATTTTGTAGATTTATGAGTGACTCAAAATGGTCGGTGAAAAATAAGGCCAGGGTTGAAGGATCTATTTGGGCAACTTACTTACACCGTGAGACAATCCATTTCTGTTCCCATTATTTTACGAACTTCATGCTGACACCAACAAATAACAGGAACGAAATATAAATTGAAAGTGTAAAACACCTGCTAGCCTTATCAGTATTTTGCCTTCCCGGTCGTCATGCTGGAAAGGAGGTGACTTCCTGGTTAACGGGAGAAGAGGGGAAGTCAATCCATGTTCACGTGTTGATCAACTGTGCCAAAGTATCACCATATCTTACGTATGTATCTTTTTTACCACTTTCAATTTCTTTTATCCACAACTATTCATGATCATTTGTTTTCAAATGAATTGATCAGGGCATTCTTGTTAACTAAGCCCACAGCCGTACAAGACTCTTCTGCCTATATTCATGAATATTTCCCAACATGGTTTATGAACCAGGTATGTATTTTTAGTCCTATTTCAACTATTTGTTGTTTGAAAATACAAAAGCTTGTTTGAAAAAAGGAAATATAAATCACTTGTGCATGTGTATACGCAGGTGTACAGTGAGCCAGAATCGCCTCAAATCGAACACTTGAGAAATTTATCTCATGGTCCTAAATCATGTGTAAAAGAATGGCACATGTTTTTCGTAAACGGATACAAATTTCAAACTCAATAAAAAACAGAGGGAAAAAACAGTTAACGGTGGAGTTTATGTAAAAGATGTCACAGATGGAGGTGAAGACAACTTTTACGGCGTGATTCAACATATATATGAACTGGCGTACAATACTTTAGACTACACTAAAAGAATAGTGTTATTTTATTGTAATTGGTTTGATCTGTCAAGTAGAGGTACAAGAGTGGATCGAAAATATAATACTGTTGACATATGCATGAGCAGAAGATACCAAATGTTTGATTCGTTTATCATGGCCCAACATGTAAGACAAGTGTATTATGTCCCTTACCCATCAACTCGAAGGGACAAACAAGGTTGGTGTGTTGCAATAAAGACTAAACCAAGGGCCCGCATTGAAGCAAATGATTCACAGGAAGAAGTGGCTTATCAAGTGGATGAGATGTCTGATGTCAACGTAGTAAATGAAGTGAAACCCATTTCTAGACTATGTGACGATCCAATCACATATGAAGATGTAGATGGAGATGAGGAATTAAATGAAGAAGTGGCAGAGCCATCAAGATCTGAAGACGATGCCGAAGCAGAGTGGGCAGAATGGGCAAAATGAAACTGTTTAACTTTTTACAATTAGCGAAATTAATGTCTAACAATATATTTTTATTTACTGTAACTGATATATAAAATTCTTTTAATTATTCTCACCATATGGATATTTATTCACGTATTCTAACTAGAATATAATATTACAACCGACGTCTGTTAATCTAAGTAGTAAGGAGTTTAGTTTCTTTTAATTAAATAATGTCTCGAGTTCAAGTCTTTGAATGGTAAAATAGGCGTTAGAAGAGTTTTGCCTTAATATGGGTTCACACAGCTCGACTCAAATTATACCGAGAGTCTAAATAAAAATAAAAAATGCGTACTACGATGTGACACTATATGGGATAATTCGTAGATATACAATTTGAATTTCATTATTATGCATTCACAATGTAAAAATTTCTGCACATATCTAATCATATCTCACTATGTAGATATTTATAGGTATTTTGAGAAATATTACTGAGACACGACACCATAGCTAAATATAATTGGATGTTTGTATAAAAAAATTTGCCTTGGTACCAAAAAAAATACTGCAAAGGGATGTAACTTGTTTATTTTTATGGAATTCATTTGTAAAATTGTTATGCTTAAATATATTATTTTATGACTGTTATTGTTGAATTGCTCTATAGACTTATATGGCATCAGGAGGTGCAGGATCCGACCCCCCCGACCACCCACTGGTGGTCAACGGAAGGGGAAGGGCATTGCCATCGACCCCCTCGTCGTCGTCGGCCGAACATTATTAGGATTGACGATGCTGGCTATGCGACGTTGTCATCCACACAACGTCCGCGTACATCTACGCATATACAGGCTCCAGCGCGTTCGGCCCCTACACAACCTCCAGTGCGTTCGGCACCTACACAGCCTGCAGGACCTTCTGTTTCGACACCCCATTTGTCGCCCATTCACATGATCCCTAACCCGGGGTTCCAGCAGACACCTGACGCTTCTTCCTCCCATTTTGTGCCTGAGACGGCGCTCGATACTCATATGTCCGATCATGACTATAGTACGGGTCATACACCTGATCAAACCGAGGTTGAGCAGGACGGGGATGAGCAGCAGGAGGTTGACCAGGGGGTCGCTGATGATGTTGAGATGCTGCATGATGGCCGAGTTGCTATCAGGTCGGCCGGTAAAGGGTAAGTATTTACTCTCTTTTTTCGAGTTATTAATAATTTACATGTGTGTATATATATATATATACACACACAGTGATTTTGTTGATGAGCGGTCGAGGCGGACCCAGGTAATTATAAAATATAATAAATAGTTTTTTAATAATGTTTATATTGTTTTATGACAAAAAAAAATTGACTTATTTGTATATGTTTGACAGGAGGAGTTTGAGGCGCGGATGTCTCAGATGATGTCTCAGACATCATCATGTTCCCCCACTCAGAGCCCTGAAGATTCATATGCACCGCTCAGGGTGTGGGTTGATGTTGTTGGCGGCAAGAAGAAGGGTCGCCTATACGGTGCTGGCGACCTCGTCGACAACTACAAGAAAGGTGCCCGCCGCCTCAACATCGGAGAGTCGTCGAGTAGTGGTACTGCCACTGGTCGCTCTGCCGCGGATGAGCAGGAGATAGCAGACCTGAAGCGGGCCATGGCCGAGTAGCAGCGGATCGTGGCCGAGCAGCGGGAGGACGCCCGTTGGACGAGTGCCATGTTGGCTGAGGTGCTGAAGCGACAGGAGGAGTTGTACCAGTTGCTAGCTCACCAGACGCCTCCTCCACCGCCTCCACCTTTGCCTCCTCTGCCTCCTAGTAATGTTGGTCATGATCAGGACTACCAGGACTATTAGTTCTGTTTGTACTTATATTTTTTCATATTTTTCGATATCTTTTTAGTTACCGTTGATCTTTGTTCGTCGGTTTTTTTATTTATTTATTACGTTTCTTTTTTTTTATAATTATTACTGATCTTTTTCGTTTACGTTATTGTATTTTTAAATATGGGAATAAATTAAGAATTAAAGGTAATAAATATAATTAAATTAAATTACTAGTAATAGTGTGACAACCACCCTAAAATTTAAATGGAGCCGCCACCAATATTTTATTTTTATAGGAAACATTGGAAAACCTATTTTTTGAATATTTTTGAATTTAACAATGAAAAAGGTCTTTGAACCAGATTTTGAGCCCAGGAGTTGGTTACACATAGGGAAAGTACTAACACCCCTAAAACGCCCATAAAAATACTACCTTTAATTGTTTAAAAAATGTTTGCCTAAAATTGTTAATTCCCTTATAAAATTAGTTTATTATCCAATTATTTTTAATAAAAAATGATATTTATAAAACAATTAATATGCCAATTTTAACATTTTATTTCTACTTTTATTTACCGAAAATAAACAACAATAATATTCTAATTTCATATTTTAGTATTAAGCTCAGTAAAAAAGATGACATTTTATTTACGAAAAAAAGATTAAAAATAAAGAAGAAATTAAATGGATGAATGTTTTGAAACCCTGGCTAGGGATTAGGGATCGAAACCCTAACCCGATGGTGGCAGTGATGGTGGTCACGGTGGCGGGGTGTAGCCAGGAATCCTATTCCGGCCAACACCCGTACGGATCAAGTGAACCACGAGTTCTCTTTCATTTATTGCAATCAGTCCAAACAATAAAAACAAAATAAATGAAACACAGAGAAAGAAGAAGATGAATTTATCCACAGTTCGTTCAGATTACGTGCAAAAGAAACAAGAATGAAAATAAAGGAAAGAGAAGTAGGAGGGAAGGAACCTCGGTTTACAGCTTTGGACCCAGAAAATTTACAAAGAAGTAAACATAAAATAGGCTAAAACTAATGGTGTTTGGTTTGTCTTTTTTGGTGATCTCACTGGGTTGTTTGGCTGCGACCTTGCTCCTGCTTCTGGACTTCCTCTCGGTTCGCTCCTCCTTGTGCGTGGTCTTGAGCTTGGCTTTTATAGACCTGCGAAAACATATCAAAACGAAATCAGTCATTGAATCAAAGAAAAAAAAAGGAAAGGAAATGAAACGAAAACTCCCTTCATCACGTCTAGGTCTTTTGCGAAAATCGTTGTGATTCGATGGGGGTTACGGTAGATATGATCCGGTTTTGGAGCGATTTACGGGATTAAGGGATGAGGTTGAGGAAAAAATGGAAAGAAATTAAAAAAGAAAGATGAAGGGGAGAGGGGATGATGCGCCGTGGGTAGAGGAATTAAGGTTAGGGTTTGAGAAGGTGAAGGAGAAGAGAAATGGAAGAGAAAGAAAGAAAAATGAGGGAGATATGGAGGAAGTTGCGGCCCAAATGGAGGAGAGGATCGTGGGAGAGAATGAGGGTTTGGGGGAGGAGCAGCCGCAGATGAAGGAATGAGTGAGGGAGTGAGTGAAAGCGTGAGGTTTTTAGGTTTAGGGTTATCAGGTGATGGTTTGGGCTGGAGGGAATGGGCCGCGAGTTTAAGGGCCAAGGAGAAAGGAGGGGTGCGCATAGAAGGGAGGAGGTGAGGCACTGGGGCTGCATAGAGAGAAAGAAGGGGTGCGTGTAGAAAGGGAGGGGGAACAACGTGCAGGGGCGAGTGTGCAGCAAAGAACAGGGGTGCGCGAAGCACTGGGCTGGGCTGCCAAGCAGTCCACCACTATTTGCACCCCTCTATTTTACTTCCTGCAACCTTTTCCAACCTTTTCTCTCTTTTCTTTCTTTCCTTTATTCTTTTTTTTTCTTCTTTCCTCTTTTCTCTTTATTCATTCTTGCCTTCTTCTTCTTTTTATTCCAAGACCAAAGTATTATTAATATTACTAATTCAATAAGCAAGCAAAAATAATAAAAATAAAATAAAATAAAAAGGCCGGACAAAATTAAGGTACTACAACTGCCCCTCCTTAATTACATTTTACTCGAAGGTCTTCATGCATTCGTTGTAAAAAGGTAATTAAGGATAAATGACTCTAATTTTGTCCGAAACAAGTGGTTTGAGATTGCGGGATTGGTTCCCGACTTCGGTGGGAGATTCTAGGGTCGGTATCCTAATGAATTCCCAGTAAGGCATAGGTATTTCCTAACTCTTAAAAAGTTGGTTGGAGATTCCAGGGCTGGTTCCCTTCGAATTCCCTGTAAGGCGTATATGTATGACTAACTCTTACAAAAATTGGTGGGAGATTCCAGGTTCGGTTTCTTGGCGAATTTCCCATAAGGTATAGGTCTGGCTCTTAACCCTCACATCTTTGGTATTGATTACTTCCCTACTTAGGGTAAGTCTGGGGTGCGAGCTTCTTCGTCACTCGACATAAGTTTAGGTTAGATTCCCAACAAGGGTAAGTCAGGTTCTTAACTCTTGCTAAAAGGTACGGATTGACTACCTTACTTTAAGGAATGTCTGTGATATGAGTTTCTCTGTCACTCAATATAGGTTCGGGTTAGATTCCCGGCAAGGTATAGGTCAGATTCCTAACTTTTGCTAAAGCATGGACTGGTTTCCCAATTGCAGGTGAACGTCCAGTGTATGAGCTTCTCCGTCACTCGACATAAGTTCGGGTCAGATTCCCGACAAGGTGTAGGTCAGATTCCTAACTCTTATTAAAAAGGTGTGGATCGATTTTCATAATTGAGGAAGATCTGAGACGCGGGTCAGGTTCCCGACTAAAGGCTTGAGTTAGATTCCCAAGGTGGCGGGTCAGATTCCCAGCAAGTGTAGGACAGGTCCCTAACTCTTGCTAATAAGATTGAATAGGCTGAGTACTAGTTCTTACTGAGTAACAACAGACCAACGGTATGTAATATTTGATAGGGTAGGTCAATGGAACCAAAAAACTTTGATGATCATGCAAGATGCAATGGTATGTTATGCATGAGTGTTGCTTTTGCTTTTGGAGCAAGGATTTTTTTTTAGGCGGGCGGTGAACCCAAAAGTATTGATGATTATGCAAGATGCAATGAATGGTATGCCACGCATGAGTATTATTTTGCTTTGAAAGATTTTTTGATTTCCCTAAATTCCTTTTGAGGACGCTACCCCTAGACTTGTTGGATGATAACTTTATGTCGGATTGCTTGTCCGAATGGTTGACTTTGTACTGCACCAGGTTTGCATATTTGCCCCTTGATAAATCATTTTATGGATCCTCAAATTTTTAGCTTCATGCTTTGAATGCCCTTGGGAGGATTAGATTGTCAACTTTGATCCATAGAGACTTTTCAGTGTCCCTTTGGCCTTCGTCCAGCCATGTGAGGAAGGATCTATGTAGAGACGCGGATCACCTTGTGTAGTTCTTGAATGCGAAGCTTATAGACGATGGGCACATCCTTTTGCCCCCAGCTTCTTGGTTTATGTGAGGTCCAATCTGGGTTGACATGTTTGTAAATTTGACCCTAACTTTTGCCTAGGCCGCTCTTTGCGAGTTTTCAACCTAGCGAGTCGCTCTAACTTTTGCCTAGACCTGCCCTTTCGGGTTTTTAGTCTAGCGAGCTTTTCTTTTATACTCTTTTTTCTTCTTCTTTTTTTTGTAAAGGAACTGCACCGAGGAGTTTATATGGATTTCCTCTTTCAAAAATCGAGTTTTGAGAAAATATGAGCAATTTGACTTTGATCAGAATGGACTTTATTAGGGTTGTAACGTGTCCAAGGGTTAAGGGCTATGAAAGAAAGGATATTTCAGGCTCAAAAAGTATTTAAGGGTTTATGAAAACAATGATCTTTAGTGCCAAGATGTACTTTGATGGTTGCTAGCACAATTGTCTTGTTTTGTTTTTGTATTTTTATTCATTTTTTTCTTTGCAAGCATCTTGATACATTGCATTTGATATTTACTTGCTTGTGTTTTTTTTTAAAAAGACAAAATTTAATGGACTATTGTGCTAGCCTTCAATGTATGGGTGATCCTTTTTAGGGTAATTGAAAGAATTTTTTTTTAGGCTCAAAAGGGGTAGCAAAGGATAAATATTTTTATATTTTTTGGATAGAGAAAAACAGCCAAACTTCATCTCAAAACCTTATTGCTCAAATTTTCACAAAAATTAATTTTTGATAATTGTGCATTTGCTTTACCATTATATTTTATATTTTTCTTAACTACTTTTTTTTTATCCCGGATTGACCATGTATCAAGAAGGGAAGTTGAAAAATTCAAATTGCATTTTCATTGATGTATTGAAAAGATGGGAACAAAGTGGGCCCTTTACAGGATATGCCCCAGGGCTTTGGGCAAAGCGTAAAAACAAATGAAGGTTGTTTAAACAGGGCTATTCCTTGAAGTTTTTACCACTGGGTGTTGATCAGAGCCCAACAATTCTCAATGGAGTGGCCCACTGCCTCAGTGCATGTCGTGATGAGCATCATTTGCATCATTGTTTGTATCTTCTTTCTGCTCTTGACCTATACTGCGCAATGGATGTTGAGCTTCGAAGTTGCCAATCCTTCCGCTTGTTATCCAAGCTTCCACTCTTCCTCCGACAACAACTAGGTCTGAGAAGCTTGAAGAGACATTTCCCATCATCAGATCATAGAAGGGTTGTTGAAGTGTGTCAATGAACGCGGTAACCATCTCTTTTTCAGACAGTGGAGGTTCCACATGGGATGCAATACCTCTCCATCTTTGGGCATACTCTTTGAAGCTTTCATTGCCCCCTTTTACCATGATTTGCAACTGGGAGCGGCCAGGAGCCATGTCCATATTGTATTTATACTGTTTGATGAAAGCTTTAGCCAAATCATTCCATGAGTTGATTTTGCTCCGCTCTAACTGCATATACCAGCGTAAGGATGCCCCGGTAAGACTCTCTTGGAAGAAATGGATTAGGAGCTTATCATTACTGGAGCAGGAGGCCATCTTCCGGCAGTACATGATGAGGTGGCTTTTTGGACAAGTTAAACCTTCATACTTGACGAACTCAGGAACTTTGAATTTTGGAGGAATTACCACGTCTAGGACCAAACATACTTCTGAAGCTTCGAACCCAACATGATTTGCCCCTTCAATTGCTTTCAGCCTATCTTCCACAATTTGGAGTCTCTCCTGATCTAGGGGGTCTCCTGATGGGCCATTGGAAGCCTCTCGATACACGTTAGTGCTGATGGAATGCACCCAAGTTCTGCAAGGGGTCCAATATCTTGTCCATCTTACCCTTGATTTGGTCGAGTCCTCCTCTCATCGCTTGCTGATTCTGTTCCAACAAGTCAATGAGTCTAGATCGAGCTCGAGTCCGGTAGGGATGCAGGGAAAGCTTATTTGTATCTATTTTCTGTTGAGGGGAAAAAATGAGTTATGTTATGAGGATGCCATGATTATGCATGTCATGAATGTTTTTTTTATGTAAATTTTATGCAAAATAATATGATGGATAATGGAGAAATATTTTTCTATTACATTTTTTTCAATATATTGCTTTTTTCATGCAAAAAGAATGCAATGGAAAAGAGAAAATATTCTTTTGTTTTTTTTTAAAAAAAAGGATTTCTGAAAAATAATGGAATTTAAATGGATGAAGATAAAATATGGGCCAAGTGCCCCTTGTGAGGTAGACCGGTAATTCCTAAGACTTTAGATTCTATGGCTTTGATCACATTGAAAGCGAGACAGATAGGGTTTGCTCCTTTGGTGATATGGGCCGGTAGTTCCTTAGAACAGATCTATGGTCTACATAAGTGTCTTTTCATGGGTGGCTTTAGAATACTAATCTAAAAAGGTTCCTAGAGCCAAGGGTCCTATTTTCAAATGTTACTGTCAATAATAGGTAAACTATTAAAGGGAGTTTTTTTCTCAAATAGGGCCAAACTCTAGGTGAGGCCTTCGCAAGGACCCAACTGACTGTATGTCCAGCAGATGCTCACTACACAGCTTCTTCTAACTTAAAGTTTTTTTTTTCTAACCCGGGTATAGGGTTCCACTCGTAGTGTGCAAAAAATGTGTTAAGTGAAGTGTGTGAAGGAGCAATAACCTAAAATACTACCCGTTGCAAAATAAATTAAACACATACAAATATATCATGGTGACTATCTTAAGATTTATATATACATGTGAAACAAACATAATAAAGCAAAATTAAAACAAATAGATCAAAAATAAGAATAAAAGAAAGAAAAGGGAAATAAATCATATAATAGGCAAACAAATTAATTCAAACAATTTTAAGGCCTAACTCTCTAAAGTCCCCAGTGAAGTCGCCAGCTGTGACAACCACCCTAAAATTTAAATGGAGCCGCCACCAATATTTTATTTTTATAGGAAACATTGGAAAACCTATTTTTTGAATATTTTTGAATTTAACAATGAAAAAGGTCTTTGAACCAGATTTTGAGCCCGGGAGTTGGTTACGCATAGGGAAAGTACTAACACCCCTAAAATGCCCATAAAAATGGTACCTTTAATTGTTTAAAAAATGTTTGCCTAAAATTGTTAATTTCCTTATAAAATTAGTTTATTATCCTATTATTTTTAATAAAAAATGATATTTATAAAACAATTAATATGTCAATTTTAACATTTTATTTCTACTTTTCTTTACCGAAAATAAACAACAATAATATTCTAATTTCATATTTTAGTATTAAGCTCAGTAAAAAAGATGACATTTTATTTACGAAAAAAAGATTAAAAATAAAGAAGAAATTAAATGGATGAATGTTTTGAAACCATGGCTGGGGATTAGGGACCGAAACCCTAACCCGATGGTGGCAGTGATGATGGTCACGGTGGCGGGGTGCAGCCAGGAATCCTATTCCGGCCAACACCCGTACGGATCAAGTGAACCACGAGTTCTCTTTCATTTTTTGCAATCAGTCCAAACAATAAACAAAATAAATGAAACACAGAGAAAGAAGAAGATGAATTTATCCACAGTTCGTTTAGATTACATGCAAAAGAAACAAGAATGAAAATAAAGGAAAGAGAAGTAGGAGGGAAGGAACCTCGGTTTACAACTTTGGATCCAGAAAATTTACAAAGAAGTAAACATAAAATAGCCTAAAACTAATGGTGTTTGGTTTGTCTTTTTTGGTGATCTCACTAGGTTGTTTGGCTGCGACCTTGCTCCTGCTTCTGGACTTCCTCTCGGTTAGCTCCTCCTTGTGCGTGGTCTTGAGCTTGGCTTTTATAGACCTGCGAAAACATATTAAAACGAAATCAGTCATTGAATCAAAGTAAAAAAAAAGGAAAGGAAATGAAACGAAAACTCCCTTCGTCGCGTCTAGGTCCGTGATTCTCGCGGAGATTTTTACGAAAATCATTGTGATTCGATGGGGGTTATGGTAGATATGATCCGGTTTTGGAACGATTTACGGGATTAAGGGATGAGGTTGAGGAAAAAATGGAAAGAAATTAAAAAAGAAAGATGAAGGGGAGAGGGGATGTTGTGCCGTGGGTAGAGGAATTAAGGTTAGGGTTTGAGAAGGTGAAGGAGAAGAGAAATGGAAGAGAAAGAAAGAAGAATGAGGGAGATATGGAGGAAGTTGTGGCGCAAATGGAGGAAGGAGTGAGGGAGTGAGTGAAAGCGTGAGGTTTTTAGGTTTAGGGTTATCAGGTGATGGTTTGGGCTGGAGGGTATGGGCCGCGAGTTTAAGGGCCAAGGAGAAAGGAGGGGTGCGCATAGAAGGGAGGAGGTGAGGCGCTAGTGCTGCATGTAGAGAAAGGAGGGGTGCGCGTAGAAAGGGAGGGGGAACAACGTGCAGGGGCGAGTGTGCGAAAGAGCAGGGTGCGAAGCCTTTGGGTCCGCCAGCGATCCACCATTATTTGCACCCCTCTATTTTACTTCCTGCAACCTTTTCCAACCTTTTCTCTCTTTTCTTTCTTTCTTTTATTCTTTTTTTTTCGTCTTTCCTCTTTTCTCTTTTTTCATTCTTGTCTTCTTCTTCTTTTTATTCCAAGACCAAAATATTATTAATATTACTAATTCAATAAGCAAGCAAAAATAATAAAAATAAAATAAAATAAAATAAAAAGGCCGGACAAAATTAGGGTACTACAAATAGTTAATTAAATTAATAAATAAATATTTTTTAATATTGGAATCAATTATTTTTAATAATTAAATAAATAAATAATTTAATAAATTAAATTCATTAATTACAATATTTCAATTAATTAAATTCATTAAATTAAATAAATATTTCAATTATCTTTTTATTAATTAATTAATTCAATAAATTAAATTCAATTATAAATTAATTTAGTCATTTAATTTAATATTTTAATTTAATAAATTAATTAATAAATTAAATTTATTACAAAAATTAATTAATTAAATTTTTTATTTAAAAAAAGGATTTACCGACGGCCACGGCCGTCGGAAATGTTTTGCCCATTAACCGTCGGTATTACCGACGGCCACGAAAGCGCCGTTGGTAGGCATTTGCGACGCCCTTTTTACCGACGGTCTTGAGGCCGTCGGTAACCCGTCGGAAATTCTGCATTACCGATAACTTTTTGGGATTACCGACGGCCGTCGGTAATCCCGTGTTTTCTTGTAGTTTCCTCTACATCTCCGCATATTCTTCTATGGTGTAAGAGCGTCCTGTACTAGCGGCAGAAGAAGAAGAAGAAGCATTAATATCGAGGTGAGAAATCCCTTTCCTATAACATGAGGATAGAACCCCAGCGCCGTACACTCGTCCCTTCTTCTTGCTGCCAGAAATCTCAACCCATTTGCTTAGCTGAACTTGACTCACATCGCCAGTAGGGGTGGATGATTCACCAGTACCCTGAGCTTGAGAAAGATATTGAGTCATCGCTTGGTCAAATTGTTCCTGGTATGCATATTTAAAAACAAATAAGTCCAAAGTAGGAACCACGTAAACATGAGAATTATAAAAAATTATATATATTTAAAATTACCTGAACCTGCCTCACGCGCTCATCAACAAATTCGCCAGTTTTCTTCCAAAGGTGGACTTTTTTATGCAGCTCGTGCAACATTGATTTGTTGAAATAGTATGAACAAAAAAAGTTGTTTCGCGATGCAAGTAAGACGAACAGATTGATCATTCAACCTTAGCTTTATTTTTCACTGACCGTTTTGAATCACCTATGAACCTGTAAAGAAAGGTTAACGAAATTGGTTTCTTTGACAAGAATGGATAGTTATAGTCACTAACTTAGGAAAAAAAATATACCTTTCAAATGGATACATCCACCTATATTGAACAGGTCCACCAACTCTAGCTTCTTTTGCAAGATGCACTGGGAGATGCTCCATAGAGTCAAAGAAACCAGTGGAAAATATCTTCTCCAACTTACATAGAATCAATGGAATGTCTTGCTCCATCTTAATAAGATCAACCTTTCTCAATTTTGCAGAACACAAATTCTTAAAAAATTGACTAAATTCTGTTAATGAGATCAAAAGATGTGCTGGCAACTTACTAAAGGCAATAAGAAGTAAACACTCCATGAATACATGCCAGTCATCACTCTTCATTCCTTGCATATTCTCATTGTTCACATTGGCACATCTTGATAAATTGTAATAATAATCATCAGGCATCTTGAGCTCCGTTATCTACTGATAAACTGATTTTGCATCCTCTGGGGATAAAGTGTAATTGGCTACCGGTTTTAAGATCTTCCCAATAGCCTCGTCATCCACTAACAACAAGTCCTTTTGCCTGTAATAAATAACTAAGTCCCTTCTAGCTTTGTTAATGTCTTTGGTTTTGCCCTTCACATTCATCACTATGTTAAATATGTTGTCAAAGATATTCTTCTCAATGTGCATAACATCCAGATTGTGTCTCAATAAATTGTCTTTCCAATACTCGAGATCCCAAAAAATACTTCTTTTTGTCTAATTATGCCACTCTTCATAACCTTATGGTCGTTCGATATCACCATTTATTGGTTGTACTTTTGACAGATCCTTAATTCTTCTCCATACCTATTCCGACGTCAGCCTACAGGGTGGGTCTTCATTTTCAACTACCCCTCACGAAGGCATTCTTATTCTTCCTAAATGGATGATTGCTTGGTAAGAACCTACGGTGCGAGTCAAACCAAGAAGTCTTCCCGCCGTAGTGTGATCAATGCATTTTAATGCATCTTTTATAGCAGTGCACTTAGTGTTCTTAAATATTTATTTTACCCAACAACTACTTTTTAGCATGGCTTTATATCTTTGGGTCATGATTGGGCTTTAGTGGAATTATTTGCTAATTTTCGGATTTTGTTATATCCTGACCCATGTTGCTTCTGCAGGCCATAACTTGGGCTATACTTGTCCGATTTCAGTGTTATTTGTGGCGTTGGAAAGCTAAGAAGCAGAGCTACAATTCTTATGTTGGGACCGAAGCCTAGTTCTGCCGTTTTGAAGGCCGAAATTCCACTTTACTGAAGCTGACGAGCTGCACTACGAGTTTTGGGCATATTTTTAGTTTGTTATCGGGCTTTTATCTTATAACCCGCTTTAGGGAATTAGGTTTTCGTTAAGCTGAGACTATTAGATAGAGGATCAGCCGTTTTCTTTCATTATCTTACGTTTATTATTCACTTGCATCCTAGCCTCCATGGAAGCCTAAGTTCCTAAGTTGATTCATCGGTGAAAGGTTGTCGTTCATGATTTTGAGGTTCGGTGCTTAATGTTTAATACAATTTCGTTTTAATTTCTTAAATTCCATCTCTATCAATTTCAAATTTGGTTTAAATGTTTGCAATCTATCCATTCGTTTCGCTTAGTTAATTGTTCTGTCTTCATTGCAAAAACGCGATTGATTGTGTATGAATGCTTGATTGTATGCATCTGTTTCAGAATCATTAATATTTCAATTGCTTGATCGCTTAAGATTAATTGATTCGAGTAGAAATTGATAGAGGGTTGATTAGAATTCTGTTATGATATTGGTTGCGTTTTAACGGCGCTTGTCCGCTCGTGACCGATTGAACCATTGCCGCTTGCTGAACGGTGTGGTCGTATAAACCGATTAACGCTTGTTTAGTTAGTTTATGTCAACTGTGAATTCGGAATTAATTGAATTGTTGTTATTTAGAACCTGTGATAAATCCAAGACGTGCACCCAGAAACCGGTGAATCAATTGTCTCTATAATCTGATAATTCTCTCAACAGAAACTGTTTTCACAAAACCCCCCTTTTTCGTTATTGTCAATTTTCTTATTTCCTTAATTTGGTAATTTTGGTGTTAGAGGTCTTCGTGAGACGACCAAGGTCTCTTGCCTTGTTACTATATTTACTGTTTAATTATTTTGACCTGCGTACGACCGCTGATCATAGTGCAAGGTAAATGCCTTCGTGTCCTCCATGCAAATCGGACACGTCAATTTACCATAAGCAGGGTAGTCATCAATGTCCACATTAAGGCTGCTCTCATCATAGAATTTTGCTTTCGCGCAATATCATACGTCAAAACTCCAGTCCACAACCTTTTCAAATTGTCGATCAAAGATTATAAAAAGATATCAATACCAGCCGTCGGTGAGGTTGGGCCCGAAATTACACACGATAAGAACATGTAAGGTTTAAACATACACATATCGAGAGGAAGATTGTATGGGGTGACAATAACTGGCCAGCAAGAATGCGATTTAGTCGACATCTGGACATACAGTGTAAACCCATCAGAGCATAACCCAAGTCAGACATTCTGTGGATCCATGGAAAAATCAGGATGTACCCGATCAAAATGCTTCCATGCCTCACCATCAGACGGGTGGCACAACTCACCTGAATTTCTTCTATTGTCATAGTGCCACGTCATTTTACCTGCAGTTTGCATTGATGCAAACATTCTTTGCAGCCTTGATACGATAGGCAAATAAAACATTGCCTTCCTTGGAATTGGTTTACTCCTACTTGTCCCTGTTTTGCGAGGACGATATCTTGGCTCTTGACAAAATTTACATTCAGTCAAGACACCGTCATTTGTGCCAAATTCATTGTCATAGTACAACATGCAACCTTGCACACAAAAGTCGATCCTCTGAACACCTAATCCCAACTTTGAGACTAACCTTTTAGAATCGTAATAACTTTGTGGCAAACCAGTATTAATAGGTGTTGCATCCAATATCATTTTGGTCATATAATCCGTACAAAGCTCAGGAACATTAAAGGTTCCTTTGAGACCCAAAAGCCTCACACACATTGATAATGTAGAGTGTTCAGACCCTTCATACAATGGCTTGTTTGCCTCTATCAATAGATTATAAAATCTTTGTGCTGCTTTATTCGAAAGTTCCTCCGTGTCATCATATTGTTGCTCTCCGAACGACACAGTCACCCCGAGAGCATCGGAAATCATCCCCTGCTTCACGTCAAACTGTTCATAATTTTGAAACCCATATCCGTTGGGCCACTGCTCGAGGCACCTGTGCCACTTTCTTCAACATGCTGTAAGTTAACAGTGGGAAGAACTTCGTTCTGATTAGTCCATATCCAATAATTAGGCTGGAGCCCATACATATACAAGTCATGTTTGACTTTGTCTGCAGTTTTAACACTTCTACACTTGCAATTGTCGCATAGACATCTAACCCCTTTCAATAAGGACACTATCCTGGCACATTGCATGCTTAACAAACTTCTCAACCCCTTTTACAAAAGGTCATTTTAAACCCCTTCTTCCCAAACAAGTCCTATCATACATCCAACTACGGCCCATTTTCTGCATTTTACTAAAAACGTATATTAATTACAACGTAACACACATTTTTCCTAAAATGTGTTTTTTCAAAACATAATATAATCGTAGCATAACAATAACATTTAATTCTAAACATATAATATAATATAACCTAAAAGTATCATATATTCTATAAAAAACAAATATTTAAACAATTAAAAACATAAATATCATTCTCCTAAAGTTTATATTTCTTCCTTTATAAAAAAACAACTATTTAATTTGGTAAACAAATATTTTAAATATATATATATATATGTATATTCATGTATTACTAAAAACATATATTAATTACAACACACGTATTTTTTTGTTGGTGTTAACACACATTTTTTCTAACACGTGTTTTTTCAAAACATAATATATTAAAACATAATATAATCCTAGCGTAACAATAACATTTAATTCTAAACATATAATATAATAAACCTAAAACTAGCATATATTCAACATTCAAACAAATATTTAAACAATTAAAAACATAACGTTCTCGTAAGGTATATATTTCTTCTTTTATAAAAAAAACAACTATATAATTTGGTAAAAAAATATTTTAAATATATATATTCATATATTACTAAAAACATATATTAATTACAACGCAACACACATATTTTTTTTGGTGCTAACACACATTTTTCCTAACAGTGTCTTTCAAAACATAATTTATTAAAACATAATATAACCGTAGCATAACAATAACATTTAATTCTAAACATATAATATAATAAAACCTAAAACTATCATATATTCTATAAAAAACAAATATTTAAACAATTAAAAACATAAATAGCGTTCTCTTAATGTATATTTCTCTATTTAAAAAAAACAACTATTTTATTTTATGTTCAGAATATTCTAAATATATTTATATATTATAAAAAAATTTATTGTATATCAATATATATTAATAACTATTGTGTAATTAATATATAATATTCTGGCTATATTAATAACTATTATGTCAAAAAAATTTTAATAAATTACTAAATAAATAAATTAAAAAATTAATAAGTATTCAGTTAAAAAAGTTCTAACTTGTAAGTGAGTGAGTGTGGTTCCAGAGGTAATTATTTCGTCAAGGTGCTTCAGATCCACTAAAAAAAAATAACAAAGAATGTATGTAATTTTTTCATGACAGAGAAATATAAATAGATCGAATCGGACAAAAAAATAAATGCAGACATTGTCGTATAATAACAAATAGAACTTATTGTGACAACGTAAGAGAAAGGCCGATCAAGTTTAGAAGCAGGAAAGAAGTGAAGCAATAATGTAGCTTGAAGAAGCATGAACGAGAAGCAGTAGCTGATTGAAGAAGCCTGTGCTTGATTTTATAAAACAGAACATACCGTGGGTCGGGCCGTCACTAACAAAGACGGTGAATCCAATACAACAATTACCGTCGGCCATTAGGCCGTCGCTAATAAAGGGGACTATATCGTCGGCCTTTGGCCGTCACTAAGGCTTTGCGGAGAAATCTAAGTGTGTTACCGTGGGCTATTGATAAGTCTTCATCACATATAGATTTATAGTGCTTAAGTGAATATTTGTGTTGTGATTGAAGCGAATTCAAAGTAATTATTTTCTTAAATTGTATGATTTAATGTACTCACTTGATCCGGTTCTAACGTTTGTGCATTAGTGTTTTCTATGATTGTTTTTGTTTCTAAGCACAGGAATGGTAGCATAGCCAAATGATTGGACTGGTAGCGCGCCTAGACAAAGAAGATTCTAAAAGCTATATCTTGAGCCACACTAATCTAAATGAGATGATCTTGGTCTTGTTTGAAAGGTAGAAGAATTATCTACAATTTTGATGAAGGAATCAAGACCTAAATCAATCTCTAAGTTGGAGTAATTTGTGCTACAAGTTGATAAGGTGATGTTGTCTCAGCCTGACACATGTTCAATGTTTTAATCATATCTGGAGTTGTAGGTGTCCAAATGAGATGAAACCAGTTCCATTGGAAAGCTAAAATCCATAGCTTCAACTTTCATGAAGACACCTTGAGCTAACTCGGACTTTACAGAGGTGAGAAATGCAAAACAACGTGGAAAAACGGGTGTAGGAGTGCACCCCGTGCGCGCAGAGCACGCTTGAGCGCTCTTGGAGCGCCAAATCTGACACCATTCTGTTTCTTAGCACGCAGGTTGCGCACCCGGAGCGCTCTGGTCGCGCTGTTAGCGTTAAAAACACGAATTTTTGATGTTTTAATCATTCTTTACCATTCCAAAGACCTAAAAACGTTGGAGGCTTGACAAGGGGTGCTAGGGATTCATTCTCCACCATCTCCAAGGAGGATTCAAGCTTGGGAACAAGGATTTGAGTCTTCAATGGAGTGGTTCTCTACCATTGTTTCTATTTTCTGGTTTGGTTTCTCTTTCTCTATGAGTAACTAAACTCTTTTAGGCTAGGGTTAGATGAATTTTGTGGAAACCCTTATGTAATTGGATTCTATTATTTCTATGCAAGTTTATTCATGTTAATTGATCATTTATCTCTGTTCTTAATGCCTTTTGATAATTGATAATTACTAAATTGAATTTGGGTTATGCTCATGATTGGAGAATTGGGGTTTTTAACCAGCATTGAGATTGTTGGACATATCTATAGGGTTATAGGAATATAATTCTATTTGGTATGAGTTTGTATGAGTCTTTATTCTTTATGCTTGATTTAATTAATTTGAATATAAGGGATTAGGGCTTATTAGTTAAATCAAAGGGATTAAGAGGAAACGAATTTTCGTTAATCTAATTTAGGGGATTTAAACTTCAATTGTTCATGAGTATCACTTGCATTGGTTTTGAATTCAATTGCATAAAGGTGGAAACAAAATGATTCAACCCCTAGTCGTTTCTAATTATTCGAATTCAATTACTTTTTATTAATTTTAGTTGTTACAAATAACATCAATTCCAATACAGAGAATTTGTTCACGTTCAAAATAGTTACGAACTTTGTTTAGTTGAATAATCAATCGCAATCCCTGTGGAGACGATCTTACTTATCACTTTATTACTTGTGTGATTCGGTACACTTGCCGAAATCCTTAACAGCTATGGCCTCACTAACGGGAGTGTCATAACGGTCACCTGCTTTTACGTACCGTGGGCCAAAAACCCTCGCTAACGGTTATCATATTTTTTCCTATGACCCAGGCCCTCAGTAATGAAAAAATTACCTACCACAATGAGACCCTCGCTAACAGTCAGCAGCTAACTCAACAAATTCTTGTAGTGTAAGGAAAATTTCCAAACTGGTATTGTCAATTGAGCACATATGATTGGTCAATGGTCATAATGTTTTATGTGGTTCAATATCCACATGCAAAAAGGGTCAATTAATTAGTTATTGGGATGTTATCAAGTTGTTCTATGGGTAGTTGGTGTTTCTTTAGTCTTTTAATTGACAGTTGCTCATATTTGCGTTTTGGTGTCTGTTTGATTAATTGCTACATGTCGGTAGACAAGAGAATTGTTTTTCTTTCAGAGATCCGGGGAAGGAGAATATGCCAACTTAGCATAGCATATATCCCCTCCGTAATAAAATATAAGTAAAAAAGTACATGTATTTTGGATCAAATACATGTACTTTTTTGCTTATATTTGGTTACAGAGTAGTATATTTTGGAGTTCACGCTGAATGGAATTGTATATAACAAATTCATGATGATAAATCTTGAAGGGTCAAGTAATCTGGTAATAATTTCCTGAGGAATTACTTCAATTGGTCTTTTCCTATGGCTTATCTTGTTTCCATTCCCTGAATTCCGTTCAATTGCTAGCATCTATATATATATATATATATATAAAAGAATGTTGTCTAGGGGTGACATTGGGAATTTTATTCTTCCATTTATAGGTTAATTGGTAATCTTACAATTTAAATAATAGTTTTAGAATAAAAGAAATAAGTTTCTTTTTAATTATTGTCTTTAGTTGGATTTAATTGCATTAAATTGTTTTAACTAATTTATGTAATAAATGTTTCAATTAATTTATGAATTAATGGTTTTAAAGGAAAAAATTACAATGAGAATACACTTCTTAAACGTTATATGATAAATTGTGTCAAAAAAAAGTTATATGATAAAGTTAATTTATTTATATTATTATATAAACCTAATGCTTATTTATATTTTTTTATTGCATAAAAAACATTTATATTTTTTTTACAGAATGTATGTTTATATTATATGCTATATCAAACAACATTTTTATAATTTAAAAAAATATTTTAGTTTAGTATAACAATTTAACAATAAGTATAAGTTAAGTTAAAATTAAAACAGTAAAATAAAAATGACAAATATAAAATATATTAGTAGTTAAATTTGTTTCATTTTTTATAACAATTTTTTGTTTAATTTCTTTTATCATAAATAATGTAAATTATTATTAGTCTGTAAAAAGAAAAAATGCATTAAATTGTTTTAACTAATTTATGTAATAAGAATTTCAATTAATTTACGAATTTATTTTTTTAAGGAAAACAAATTATTAATATATATATATATATAAGAAGGTATTTCCCATTTTTGGTTAGGTGTTTGTGAATACTATATTTTAATTTTAATTTCATTTTCTTTTAATCTCGATTTAATTTTTAGTTTTTAATTTCAGATTTTTTATTTCATTTTTATTTTGGTTTTGTTTTTTATTTGATTTAAAATAGTTATTTTTTCAAATTTAAAAAGTAAAAATTTAAAAAAATCTAAAATTAAAATAGATGGCAAATATTAAACTAACACAGATAATACTAAATGACATTGATGCTGTCAAATTCTTAATGTGAAGTTACATTTTTAATTATATTTTATGAATCTTTTTTTTGTTCAAAATGGCTTAGCGGCGAGACTCAACACACTAGGCGTACAGAAGAGAGGTATCGCGGGTTCAAACCCGCACCCCAACACATCATGTGTCCCTGCAGCCTTTTATTATCTCAACTACACTTACGGGACATATTTTATGAATCTTTAGCTCCTAATGTTTATCGCTTATGTCGTGGATAGATATTGAAGATGTTAAAAGGGGATGCTAAAGTTCAAAATTTTGATGATTAGCATAGGAATGATCATGAGCATTCTGAGTATTTCTTAAAGGATATGCCTTAATATGCATTTCAGTTTGAAACATGTGATTTTACGTAGGTGAATTATGTTTATTTTTTGGTTGTTTAATTCAAGTTATTTTACAAATGTTTGTTTGCTTTTACTATATTGTTATGTTAAATTATGTTGGCTAATGTATTTTAAATTTTTTGAGAAGTCTTTATATCAATTTTATATGATTTCGGAACTTTTTTTTGGTAGGTTGAAAAATTAGGGTGAGGGGATGGCGCCCCAGTCCAAGGCAGAAAAAAAAACTCCAGGCTTTGAACACTTACGAAGGTAATTACATGATTTCGGGACTGTGGGAACGAAAACAAAAACAGTTTCCATTTCAAATTGAATTTACCGGTAGCATTAAAGGTGAGGCTTAATTTTATTCTTTGGAAATTTTCTTGCTATTAGTTTTTTCTATTATTCCATCGTAATTGTGTATAAAATCCTGTAATACATAACTTCATTTTTTGTTATAAATTTTAATTTTTAAAATTAAAATGATACACGTGCTTTCTAATTGATAAATTTATTAATAATGATTTTACAAAAAATTTTAATATACAGTTTGGGATTGTTCAAAAAAAAATATTTATATTTTAAGTTAATTTAATCATAAGTTGGTAAATATGTAGGTTGGTAAGTGTTATTCCAATCTTTTTTTTTAATTATAGCTTGGTATGTGCTCTGTCTCCTTAATTTGTCTTTTCTAGAAAGGTTGATGTGTTATTTGATCTCTTAGTCTGAATATATTTGTTTAGGTAAAAATTGTTGTAAGGTTTTTGCTTTCTTGGTTTATGAGTTTGATTACAGGTGGCTTTTTCTTTATATCTTAAAATTTTAGGTGTTGTGAGGTTTTGTATATAAGACTTATGTTTTATGGTTTTATGTTGTTTTTATTTTCTAGGTTATATGTCATTGGGTTTGATTTTAGGTGATTTTTTTGTTGTTGCAAGAATCAGCCGTGACAATACCTTATACAATTATCATTTCTCCTTGAAAAGTTAAAGGTAAATAAATGTTAATTGACTTGGATGTATTTTGGATATGATTGTAAATTTGGTAAACATTAAAAAATGTAATAATAGAATCATAAAATGGATATATGAAATGCTCTTTAATTGTTTATTGATAGATAAGACAAAAGAAATATTCTTGAGAACTTATTGGTCAAGTGATATCCTATCTTATAAAGGCAGATTAGCTGAAATACTTGAAGATGACTTTAACATGACCTTATAGTCCAATGTTTCATTAGTCATAGAAATTGATCACATTACAAAATGTTATGTATTCTTTGGTAGTTTTTTTCACTTATTGTTTTGGAAGTTTGTGAGGTGCTTTTATAATTTTCTTTTATGTTTTTTTAATTTTTTCTAAATTAAAATTAATTTTTAAGTTAACCAAACATATCATACCCACATGTATTAAACATCATGCTCTAGTTATTTATATAATAAAGATGGGGAAAAAAAATATAAGTTGTGTGGTGTAGTGGTAAGCTTTGTATTTTTTTGTACCAAAAAAAAAAAAGATGGAAAAAGAACAATCTTATGCCTACTGTCTCGAAACTAAAATCGTCAAATGTGCATAGAACCGAAAAGCTAAATGGACAAAATGTCGTCAAATGTGCATAGAACTGAAAAGATAAATGGGAAAAATGTTGCTGCCCAGGATCGAACTGGGGACCTTCAGTGTGTAAGACTGACGTGATAACCACTACACCACAGCAACTGATGGCTTTATTGGTGTATCTAAGGATTTTATAGTAATTAGCTTTCCTATGTTATCTTATCCTTAAGGTAGTGTTTAGTTGGAAGGAGAATGGAGGAGAGAAAAATTAAATCATTTAAAATAAAATTACTTAAATATTCTTATATATAATACAATATAAAATACTATAAGGAATATACAAATAAATTAATCACTCATCTCCGTTAAAATCTCTCTCCTCCCCTCTTGAACCAAACAAGCAAAGACTTTCCTCCCTTCCCCTCCCATCCTCTTAACCAAACACAAAATCAAATTAAATATCTCCCTTCCTTTCCCTTTCTCTCCCCTCCCCTTCATTAAAAACTCTTCCATCCTAAGGATGGCAACGGGGTGGGGCGGGTACGGGTAGTAGCCCCCCACTACCCGCCCCGTTGGATAATTTGCCCCCCGCACCCGCCCCATACCCGCGTGACGGGTTTTTAACAGATTTTTGAGAATCCGCGGGTACCCACGGGTATCCATTGATACTTAATAAATTCTTAAAAAACACACTTATTTTCAAAAAAAATTATTTTTTACCTAGATTTCTAGACAAAGTTTCAAATGAGAATTTACAAAATACCACCTCATACTCCTAAATTAAAAAGTTTATGGAAATTACAACCAAATATCCATAAAATTTAAGTAATTACATATATACGGGTACCCGCGGGCACGGGTAGTATGATACCCGCCCCCGCCCCGTTTATACACGGGTAATAAATATCCGTCCCGTTACACCCGTGGGTACCCGTTTAACTGTCCGTTTAAAATCCGTGGCTGGTTTTACCAGCGGATACCCACGGGTACGGATTTTTTTGCCATCCCTATTCCATCCCCTCCACTCATTTAAACCAAACATACCCTAAAATGAGTGAAAACTTAAATTAGTTGTCAGGACACATTATTTCTTTAAATAAAATTAAAACTAAAAATATAAAAAAAAATATGGTGTACTCTTACAATCTTTTTTCTTTTTTCATGTTAGAAAAAGTAAAGATCCATAACAAAACTGAGCTGAGTAGAAATGGATTTACAATAGGCAGCGGTTCATAATTAGTTGGATTTTAGACAATTCCCGGCCAACCAACTAGTAATTATGTGAACTAACCACCCACACACACATATATGCTTCGCAAAGGTTTGAGTAATTATCATTACATTGCTTATAATTCCAGCTAGCAGCTACAGTCACTAACCTCCCAACAAATTCAGACTTAATTTTGATTGTGATTTGCAATGAGCCAATGAGACTAATTCGTTACGAGGGCTGCTTTGCAAATTAATTAACAATACCTCTATATGTTAATTAATTACTAATCCACATATTTTTTGAGCAATGTTCCAAATCTCAGCTGTTCTTTTCAGTGTGTAACTAACAACACGCACGTGTGTGTGTAGCCACAGAAAAGCCAACTAAACCCAAAGCAGTGAAGTAGATCTTAGGTAGCCAATTCCACCAAAGTAAGAACTACCGATAAAATAATGGAAAAGAGGGAAAATTAGATTCGCATTTATTAACTGGTCCGTCGCCAGATACCAAACCCAATTAGTAAGAGTGAATGGTTTGGTTCTGAGTGAATGGTTTGGTTCTAATATTCTGGAACCAAATCCTGTTGGATAGAGGATTAAGCGAGTGCAGCAATTTATGGTTGAATTGAAATTTGTTCATTACTACTAACACAAATGGAAATTTGGCCAATGCCCAATTTTTTGGTAGCTAGGGACAATAAGCCACATAGTAAACCAACTCTTGTATTTGAGGCGTTTGTCCGTATCTCCTAACCATGAACCAAAAGGCTACTCCAATTAATATACCTTGTTGAAACAAAAAGGATAACAACCACACAATGCATATGCTTCAGGCTAGATGAGTTTCCCACACAACGTCCCCAAGTTATTCAATCACGGCCATTAAGCTGTGTTGAGGTTGGAAGGCACGGCAAATCACTCTAAGATAGGAATATTCTTATCCACTACAATCATGTGGAAATCAGATTGCGATATGTGGTTGAATAATTAAATGTGAATTACCATATTAACTCTAAACTAGAATTTAAATTATTAAGCGTAGTACTATGTTTTTAATAAAAAAATATCTCTCTTTTCACTCAATGCTAGATTAATTAAAATTAGCAAGTATACTGTGCCTTTCATGGTATTTATAAAATTAAAATATAATAATAATAAACATAATAATAAAAAACATTTAAAACAATAGATATACATAAATTGTCAAAGTGACATGTTTAAATTTTGAAGAAAATATAAAAATAAATTATGTGAAATTTTGAAATAACCTACCATCATTTAGATATTTGTACCCAGTCTAGGTAAGAAACTATGGCATATATGTTTGGAATCGGTTCGATTTTGAAAGAGTTGACGTTAATAATCCAAAAATTTATGATTGACTAAATTTAAGTAATAATGATTAAAAATAGTAAAAAATTGAGTTTTGCCACATAGGCTCATGTCACGTGTCAGCTCTACATTCATTCTTTTCCCTCCAAAATACAAATTTTTTTATTTTTTAATTCATGATATTTCATTAATTAAGACATACAATACTCATATATGAACTTTTACCATTCAATCAAATTTGAATTAAATCATATTCAAATTTAAAATGTAATAAATTAAAGCATATCAATCAATTAATTCTCATATCAGGATCTTTTCCATTAAATCAAAATATTATCATTAATTTTTTTTTGGCCTAAATCAATTTCAATTTCAACTTTGTATTTTTTAGTTATTGTTTGAATTATAGCAATCTTTATTACCTCATGTTAAATTAAACAATAATTTCACAGTATAAATTATTAATATATTTCCTTAAATAACTTATCTATTTTTATTTATTATTTATATCAATTATTAATACTATTCATCGATATTTGTTTGACAAATATTATTCATCATAATTTTACCATACAAATTTGTTTTTTTTTAATTTTATAACATTTCATGAATGATTAATTTTACTATTTGCATCATAAAATTTAATTTAAAAATGATAACTATATACTGTTAAATTTAATATTGTTTTCTTCATAATTTGTATATTTTATCTCTTTTAAAAATGTTCAATATTCCATTGGAATGCAAATATTTTCAGTATTTCATCATTCACATGATTATTTATGTTTCATTATAATAAATGCTAAATCAATATGTATTTTTATTTTTTCCTTCTTAAAGCTTCAATATTATATATGAAAAAAACAAGAATTTATTATGGGATTAATTTGTTGTCCAACATAGATAATTGATTATCTCTTTTTCATGCTACTTATTTTGAATTTATCTTACTGTAATTTAGATAAATCATTCAATTGTGTGTTTTATATTTTTTTTGTTGAAACACATAGTTGAGAAACCATCTCTAAATATAAAGAATAGAACCAATATTTTTTTTATTTGTTATATTTTAAAATTGAAGTATATGTATATATACATATATTTTGTACTCCATAATGAATTATCTATAATATTTTTTTGAAAAATTTAAATCTACTAATAATTTTTATTTTGAATAAAAAAAACTTCAGATTTATTCTTGCACGTTAGATACTTTTACAATTCATACAGATAACCCGTGCGAACATGGGTAAATACACTAGTGCTTTATCTTGTTGAGTGTGGTAAATGTCTTCAGGTGGTTGAGATGGGAGTTGGCGACGTCTCCTTATCTATTTCAGTTGTATTTGGCTTTTTTTCCCCTTTGGGTCTGAGGCCCGGGGTAAACAAGACTTTACCTTAGTTTGACACTCGGTTTTGTGGGTATTGTGGGATCTTGGCCAAAACTAAATGTGACCCTTGTCTCTATTACGAATGTTTCATGGACCCTTATGGCTGTAGTAATAGGTAAGTAGTAGTGTCTTCGGGCTTGGGCAGTGTGGTGGTGGGTGGTACGCTATTTTTCTCATTTTTTGTTTTGATTTCTTTGGTGGTGTGCGCCCCATTGGGTTGTCCCTTTTTTATGTGCACATGTATTTGGTTGAAGTACCCCTTACTTTGTTCTTAATATATTTTCTTTGCTTTTTAAAAAAAATATTTTTCTAACTTGTACAACCATGCACACCATAAGAATCATTAATTTTTCATTTTTTTCTTATTAGTTACATAGTTTCCTATTTTGTGGATAGAGAGAAAACACATGGAGGTAAATCTATAAAATAAATAGGAAAGTGAATAATTAATAAAGAAAAAGTGGATAATTAATGATTTATCGTGTGCAGTTAGAAAAATTGTTTAAAAAAATAAGAATAATTTTTTTATAAGTAAAAATAAGAATAAATTAAGAAAAGCCTTCGCATTCAAAAGGTGAAGACTTAAATTTAATTTTTAGAGATTGACTTTTTTTAGGGAAATTTATAGAGATATTGATAGGAAAATGATATATGTACATAAAATTGCTACATTATTATATTATATTACATTTTGCTTGTTTGGGGAAAAAAATACGTGTTGGAATGTGCGGTTTTTTATTTTATTATTTAAAAACAAAGTTGTATAAAAATACGTCATGCAAATAATTGTTGATGTTATTACACATTAAAATATTAAGACTCAAAATACTCGTTATTCCTCTTTTTCTTAATTTTTTCTCAAAAGGACATGGACATCTCAGCCTACCAGGCCTTGTCTCACCGTGACTGGTAGGTTTTTTTTATTTTTATTTTTTTAACAGCACCGTGACTGCCTGACTGGTAAGTGATAGACTATGGCCATTTGGGGCACGCAAAGTTAAAAACTAAATTAGTACTCGTTATTCTTCTTTTTCTAATCTCTTGTATTTGTTACAAGGTTTTAAAATTTTATTCCTAGATACAGGGTTGTTTCTGACATTTCGGGTGTTCTATACGAATTGAGAAGCTAGTGCCTTATATTTTTTGTAAGTTATATATATATATATATATATATATATATATATATATATATATATATATATATATATATATATATATATATATATATTTATTGATTATTAAAAGCTGGTAGCCTTTAGCATACAAGAGGTGCAAAAAGCTAGGTATTGATTGTTTTAATATAACTTAAAAGAAATAAAATATTGCAAAAGAAAAGTTAAAAAAAATACTGCAACATTGAAAAGTTCAAACCAAACCAGCAAATTGCAATAGAATATAGCAAAAGTAGTTATATGTATATTTATTAACCCGAACATGTAGCAAGATTATTGAGTAAAAAAAAAAACTTTTTGGTGCACCCTAAAATTAAAAGGGGGGCTTGTGCAATCGCACATCCCACACACCCTCAGGGCCACCACTACCTAGATATAAAAAAAAAATTGGAAAAGAAATAAATTCCATGTTCCAATGGTTTTATTCCATCGGAAGAGGCGGGAAAAAAGTTTCTCATGAAAATGGGAATAAACTCTACGTGTAACTATCAATAATCTATATACACATTCTTATAATAATTCCTTGGAATGTTATAAATCTTTGTCAAACACATTTTTTTGAGATTATTCGAGAATAGAATTTTCATTATTTTATTTCTAGTAAAGTTATTATCGAAAATAAAATTTCGTAACTTGAAACAAACGCCCCTTAGGTCAAGTTGGTTCTATTTCTCTTACAAAATGGGATGAAAAAGATTTTGATAATAAGCGTTGATAGAGAGAGAAAAATTTATAAGGACCAAAAACATATTTATTTCAAGGATATATATACAAATTGATATCAAGCGTACCCTTACATTATGGCGAAGTTCATGGCATTATTGTGGAGATAATTGAAGAAATGTTCAATTACAGACTATACAGGGAGTTGAGTGACCAGAAATTAGGATACGCCTCACAAAACAAGCAAAGCAGCGATTCATTATTATAGTATTATGGTATAATTAAGTTCCTTTTTGAGTATAATAAGAATAATATATTATCTAGAATATTGTAATTTATATAAAGGAGAATACGTAATGGGAGGTTACACGACATGGAGGGAACTTCCCAACCTACATGTGCTAATGTCAATGAGTGATCACTTCTTATGCATTCGGACACCTCACGCAATGTATGTGTCCACATGCTTCGCTTACCAGCATTCACCAAAACGTGCACATAACTAACTTTGTATAAGTGTGTGACTAGTGTAAGTCACTTAAAAGTCTTCTCTCTCTCTCTCGCTCTCTCTCTACGTGTGTTGACATATATGCCCTCGACTCTGGCTAAGACAACTTGATACCATTTTTGTACTCGATTCACATTTTGTTATTTTTCATGGAAGAGAAAAAAATAGAAATGTTGTCATCCGTTCCGTCCACTTGTCATTTTCTCATCTTCATTCTGTGAACAACATAAATAAGGCTGAAGCTAATAACTAGAAACTAGAAAGTAGTAAGATAAAGAGTATGGTTGATGGGTCCAAATAGTGGACCATAGATAAAGCTCCTAATCAAATGTTTGTGGTCTCAGAGTCGGTAGTATCTTTCTTGAGAGCATGCATCAACTTTGTATGGGCTCTGAACTTCCACTAGATAATCCCAAAGCTATATAGTTATTTAATTTTAATTATATATATAATATCAATAAATCAAATTTGACAAGATTGATCAATTTACTATGTTTGATTTTTTGATTTGCAAAGAACAAAACAGTTAGTTAATTACACGGTTTTTTTTGTTTAAAAAAGCCTGCAACTGCGATCTAGGCTATGACATCATAGTTTTTTTGTGTCTTCTTGACCGCAATATAATTGCAACTGAGGCTAAATCAATTGTATTTAACTGCGATTCTCCACAGTTTTTTTTTTTGACTAGCAAAAGTGTATATTGATGTATAGGGAGGACAATGGGTCCTCCAACCCATACGGCCAACAAAGAATACAAGCGGACTCCAACGAGGGATCATAGCCCGAGCACCATAGATGCTACACCACCCAAAAATCAAAAAGCACCCATGTCAAACCTACCTGCACATGCACCCAAGAGGATCTACGATCCACTCATAAAAAAGGCATGCTCCAGGCTTTCCCCTAATCAGAAATCACCTCCAATAAAGAAACCTAATCCTATCTAGCACCTGTGCCCTATCCAATGACCACGACCATTAGTGCGACTTAAACCTTGGTTAATTAGGTGAAACTGACGAGCTTAAAGTTAAAATAAAAAAACTACATATAGAAACGGTGGTGGTGTGGACCAGGAATATAGTAATACATAGCTTATTACTGGATTTAAAAAAAATAGTTAGGGGATATATATTTAAAATACTAGTAATTCGGTGTGCTAGTGGCACATTGACATTTTCCAAACCAAGTCTTTTTTTTTAATTTTTTTTGTTGTAATAATCGCTTATTATAAGCAATAAGTGAAACAGAAGGTGAGTGTGGTAGCAAGAGTAGTGCGTGAGAACTGAGAAAGTGAAAGAGAAAAGGATCTTTTTAATCTTTTTTTACAATTATAATAATAAACAAATTAAAGCCACACAAAGTATGCCTATTTCTTGACTTTTGGTTGTGGTGGTGGTGCAACCAAACCCTTAATCGTGCTCATCCATGCCACCGCTCTATCTATCTCCTCCATCTCTTCAGTCTCACACATTAAAGAAACAGCCAAACCAGAACTAGATATAGTAAACCCAAAACATTAAAATTAAAAGAGAGAAAAAAAAAGAAATTAAATAAAGATGCTCCATATATATGACTCACTTTTCGTGAATGAAAGGCAAACGTGAACAGTTGAACACTAACCACTTACTTACTCAAAGAAAGTATTCCAAAACTTCAACAAGTAGATCATCCAAATTGTAAAATTATTAATAAAACCCCAAAAAATAATCCAAAGAATCGATAATTACGAATAATTGTAAATTAAAATAAAGCTACATGATAATTAACTAATTCACAATGATCATCAATGATCAAATAATATAATTTCCCCGCCCCTTCATCATCCAAATCCACCCTGGCCTAATAATGGCAACCCACCAACGCCGGAGCAGCAGACAGCACCACGGGTTTCTGGGTGGCTGGAAACTGAAACGTCGAATCTCGGAGATCGTCCTCCGGCGCGGGGAGATTGAGATCCAATTCTAGAACATTCCGAGACTTAACATCCACGTCAGCAACGTGGTTGTTATTTGTGGACGCCCTGTGCCTCCTCATGTGACCACCCAATGCTTGTCCCGATGTGAATTCTGAACCGCAAATGGAACACTCGTGAATCTTGTTTGGCTTGTTGGGGGGCTTAACAACACCACAGTACCCTAATTGAAGCGAAATCGGAGGAGAACTACTACTAATAATAATATTATTCTTCATTTGTTTTTGCTTATAATCTGCTTCTTCAAACTGATGATGACCAATAGAAGTGATTACTGGCGGCGGTGACGACTTTTTTTCTTCTTGCGTTTTGGGCTTCTTGTGACTCGCCCTGTGCCCACCCAACGCTTGAAACGAAGGGAATGTTCGGTTGCAAGTTTTGCATTCATAAATATAAAAACCACTTTTCGTAGCCCTCTCTGTCATCTTATTATCACCATCGACGTGATTTACGGTTGGTTGCTTATGCTGGTGCTGGTGCTGGTGGTGGTGAGGATTCGCTTCTCCTCCTTTTCCTTGTGCTAGGAGAATCAAGCAATTAGCCATGTCTTCTTCTTCTTGATCAGTGCCTTCAAAGGTGGTGGAGGATAACGATCCACCGCCGCCGCCAGAAGCGCTTGAGCAGCTGGAAGTAACGGTGGCGGCCACGCCGTAAGGGGACAACGGTTTTAACCGCCGTTTTGTGCGCTTCCTCTTGATGACGTGGGTGTCGTCGTTGTTATTACACGACCCAACGGCAACATGTTCCTCTGCGCCTATGCCTTCTATGTTGTCCATTTCAGACAACATCATCGGTAAATTCAAATAGAGATATATGATATGATATGATATCAAAACTAAGATATATATAATCAAACAGTGTGTATAGTTGTGACTGACTATGAATACCACAGAAGGATTTTGATTTTGATTTAATTTAACAATACGAAAGGCAAGTTAATAGTAGAGAGAAAGAGACACACACATGTATAGTTTATATAGGAAGAAGGAGTGTGTGTGAACTGTGGTGTGAACGAGTTATATATAAATATTGGTTGAGAATGGGCAAGGACTCAAAGTAGAGGTTTTGTTACGGTAGCTACTATGAAATAGTCAGCCACTTAAAATCTTCCTTGCTTTTTTTCCAACCTTGGAAGTGTTACAGGCAAGAAAAGTTCTTTAGTTTTAATTCACGCTCTTGTTTGTGCGCGTCGTTCTACGCTTCAATCATGGCCATGCTTTTTTGCTTCTCTTTCTGTTTTATTGCTGCCACTGGCACTGCTACTCTCAGGGTGTTGTTACCTTTATATGAAAGACTTATTTATTTTCCGCGAGTTTGTGCCGATCACAGTGTGTTGTTGGCACGGAGTGCTTGTACTGCATGCGTATGATTCATCAATGATTAAACATGCTTTGTACTTTGCAATTAATCTTCGAATTTAATGAGTTGGAACATGTCCATATAGTGTGTGTTGTGTTTGTTTAATCATAATTTTACGATTATCACCAAAAAAAAAAAATCATAATTTACGAGTGGCCAAGATTAATTGCGTGTTACTAGTATTAAAATTAAAACACGAGAGATGAAGATTAGAAGCAGCTGAAATTCGGTTTTGGGTAAGTGCTAATTAATTAAAGTGGAAAAATCTACTAATGGTTTAAATTTTGAAAGCGTTAGGTTGTTGCTAAATGTTAAAGTTTTGAGTTCGTTTCACTCTTTCTTTGGTTAGATGATAATTTAGGCTAAACAAAGGAAGGTATAGCAATTTACACAAACCCATTAAAGCAAAGATTGCACGTTAGAAGCATGCCATCTCGTCATTCAGTTCAGTTTTAAAGAAAAGTACTAATCCAAATGGAGTGATTAGAGATTCTGGTGGCTTTCAAGCAATTTTTTTCTTCATATTTATATTTATTTATATTTTATAAGCAGTAGTCCAACAAGAAAAGGAAAGGACATAAGTGGCATGTGATTAAGTATAGGATTCGGTTAAGGACTAAGGAGTAAGGAGGGTATATGTAGCATACAAGTATACTACTATGACATAAGCACCTTAGGACGGTTCCTACTTTTAACAGTGCTTCCTTTTAATTCCTTGGCTAGACTTAATCTTCTGCTTAAAGGTACGTCCAGGATTTTAGGTTGCAGCTAATCTATCATAATAATCAATTATTGCTAAACCAGTGCTATATAATGTCATTTCATGCCGACTGGGACTTTTGAAAGTCGATAGATCAGATAATTGGTTTAGTATTCTTCCACTTTTTTTTTTTTTTTTTACTAAAGTTTCTTCCACTTGTCTGTGAGATAATTAATGAATAATATTATTCACTTTTTAGAACAAAACAGAGATAAACTATTAATCATATTATTTAATTTATTGCTTGATCATCTGCAAGTACCTCTAAACGCTCGTTGAAATTTTATTACTCGAGTGTTTTTCTTATAATTTTATGTGAAGCAACTTCCCCTTTCACAAACTTTCAAGGCTTTTTTTTTTAAAAAAAATTCTTCATTATTTATGCATTTATATATATATAATTAAAGCAAACACGAAAAATAACTAAGTGTATAATGAAAAAGAAGGACCAAATCACACTACTGCATTATACTATTCCAGATCTAAGGGAGATTGAACAGTAATTTTAGAATATTGGGTATATTAATTAAATGAAATATGTAATCATAAATGAAAATTAAGAGGAGGAAAAAGCCAAACGTTGTGCCATTTGGAAGCAAATGTGGTTAAGATCGGCAATTGGGCTGATATATTGTTTTGATATTAATCAGTAATATGGATTTTTTGTCTACATATCGATATCTGAAAGTCACGTTAGATATTGACTAATCTGAATTCAGTCGATAGTCCCACTTAACAGGATAAAACTCTCACAGTACTTATTTTTTTATCCACAAAACTTATCTTACCCAAGGGGAATCAAATTACTCACCACTTGAACCAACATTATACACACTCTAAGAAAGAAGCATTTCATAATTTACAGGTAGTGGTCCAGTATTGGTTTAATAAAATGTTAGTTACTGATTAAGTAGATCTCAAATCATTGACTTAATCGTCTTTACCAAGACATGGTCCACTAGTAGGTGAGCAATACATTACCCGTTAGTGTGTCACACCATTCAAAGGAGCAACATACATACTAGTACACTACAAATAGTGAAAGTAAAAAAGTTCTTCGTCGGTAGATGAAACCGAAATCTTCAAATCACTGCATTTGGTGTATCAACTGAGTCAATAGTTTCTAATTACGTACCAATGGCACTAATACTATTATTGTCTATTGGTGTCTAGTCAGTGGCATCTCGTATCCAGAAGACCCTTCACTCTTATTACCACTCTACTAGCTACCATCTGTCATTTGGTGTGAGGATTTGTTTAATGGCTTAGATCTAAATTAAGAAGTCTATTATCTGATTCATGTACCGTTGACCCACATCTTATGATGCAATTAATAGCTTATCGATATACCAATTCATTTGCACTTGCTCAAAGATGAAGCAAGTTGGTTGGTTCAAATAAATCCCTTAATTTCTAAATATGTTTTAAAGTATTCTTTTAAAGAGATAACGATACAATTTTGAATATAACTAAAGACCTTTATAATTTATCATATTTGGTGTGTACAAAATTAAAAATTGTGTCAATATCTCTCCCAAGCAAGATAGGCATGTTACAAGAAGATTCAAATCTTCATTATTGTCTTTGATTGACTATTTCATGCTCATTTAATTAAGAGATCAATCAATAGTGTGGGGGAAGAGAATAATTGAAAATAATATATATGTTACACACTAAATGGTAAAATTCTAGACAAGAAAACAAATGTTCTGTTTGACGATAAAAAGCGAATATATAATTCAATTGATAGTATATAAGCTAATTATTTTGGAAACCTACCGTAATTAGGACCTTTGGTATCCTAGAGAATCCATTAGGGTATCTTCACAGCTTCGACCCTTTGCCCGACTATAGGACTAATATCCGGTTCAGATGATTTTTTTAATGACAAAATATCAATAATTAGTTGTTAATAATGTTTGTGAGGGAATTCGAACCCACATCACATTATCCCTCCAACCCTTATATGTTCCTCCCTTTTAACCACCAGGCCACCTTATGTTGGAAAATAGGTGAAGAAGGATAGTAAGCTGTGATGACAATGACCACTGCCGTGAAAGCAAATTCCGGTGGACCACTGATGCAACCCAACATCCGGTTTGCTACCCAAGATTTTCACATCACCGTGTCTTGACCTGTGCACTCAAGGCCGAATACGTTGGAGCTTCACAAACAATGCCCAGATGAACAAAGAGTAAAAGAAAAGAGAATATGAAGAGAATGATGTAGAAATATGGTATGTGGTTGTATCTAAAACCCAAGCTATTAACCCCTTTTTATAGCATATAACACATGACTGTTGGAATATTAGAATACGACCGTTGGAATAGTAATGGTCATTGAAAATATAAAAAGACACTTGAGTGGCATTATTTCAACAATCCCCCACTAATGGCAATCAAGTGAGGAAAAATATCTGGGCAAGGAAATGTTTTTTCATGCTTAAATATTAATGTCCTGGGGATTGAATTAACACGTAGTGAAGTGAGGCAACACCTTATGTCCAAAAAGTGAATTGGTCTTGAACTTAATGGACTTAAAATGAGATCTCGACAACACACATTTTTACCTTTAAATTTGTGATAGCTCCGCGATAAATTATTTCCACAATAATTTAGGCTTTTATATATCTTGAGTTGCTCATGAGTGCTTTAGAAAGATTGCATAAGTCTTTCATAGAAGGTTTCCTATGCCTTCACACTCACATAGGTAGATACATCTAGTGCATCTCTATAGCACCCTCCACACATTAAGGATTATGTATCTATTAAGAGCTCATGGCTCAACCTCACAACAAGCACTACCGCACGCCATAAGGATGACAAGTGTAGTGCATAGGAGTATTCATATGGCTTCGTTTGACCACTATTTGGGTGTCCGCCATACTTTCCTCCACTCAAAGCTTTAAGCTCATCCCCCTCGATGTATCTATGACAACTTCCCCGGAAGATCCTTTTGTAAAAGGAGATGCACAACAAGAAAAATTGATTTTAGAGAGGAAAATTTGAGAGGGACGCATATCCCTCACTAATAGTGACGGAAAACAAGATATCAGGTGGACTTAAGTTGTATCTACTTTGTGACGGTATTAGTGACGGAAAAAATTCGTCGCTAATTTATCTGTCACAAAATCCGTCACAAATTGACTAAAATACATTTAGTGAGAGATTTTTGAGACGGAAAGATATCCTCTCTAACTACAAGAAAACGCGGCGTTACCGACGGTCAAAAGCCGTCGGTAATGCAAAAAAGCCATCGCAAACGTAAATTTACCGACAAAAACGATCGTCACAAACGATTATCGACGAGTTTTTTTTATCCGTCGCTATTACCGACGGGTTAGCCAGTCGGTTAAAGACCGTCGATAATTTCTGACAGCCAGACCGTTGATAGTGCCTGACGATGATTACCGACGACTATACCCATCGATAATGCGATACGGTTAGTACTGACGGCCTTACCCATCAGTATTGTTATTTTTTTATATATTTTAATGAATGAATGAATGAATTAATTTGATTAATTTTTAAATTAATTAATTTCGTTAATTAATTTATTTAATAATTATTAATTTAATTAATTAGTTTAATTAACTATTAATTTAATTTAATTTAATTGATTAATTAGTTTATTTAATTAATTATTAATTTAATTATTTAATTAATTTTATTTATTTAATTATTAATTATTTATTTATTTGGTTATTTAATTATTAATGTATTCCATATTAAGAAATGTGATAACGTAAACTAAAAAACAAAAAGCGTCACAAACAATATCCTGCATCAATTCAATCTGCTCACCATATCTCGTATCTACGCAACTGCTTGAAGCACCTGTGCAATTATCGCCAACCCCTATATCAACCCGAGGCAACTCTTCACCATGTCTAGTCCAAATCCAGTAATTAGGTCTAAATCCAACTGAATACAGGTGATGCATGACCTCATCTGGGCTCTTTTTTTTTTAAAGGCCAAAAATTTATTGCAAATGAACTAGGGCACAAGTAATGACCTCATCTGGGCTCTTAATCCTTCTAAAATCGCATTTAAGGCACAAACATCTAATCCCTCCATTAGTTATGAAATCTTCATGTGCCATTGCGGCTTTGACAAAGTCATCAACCCCAACGCAAAAAGATTCTTTCAAACCCATTCTCCCTGGATACAACATATTGTACATCCAACTACGACTCGAAGGAAAAAATTCCATTTTCTACATGTTAAAAAAATGACAATTTCAGCAGCACGACATTCTTAGAACCACTCTCTTTCTTTAAATAGTATGACCCTATCTCATTCGAGAAAAAAACTTTTTCAGAACTCGTATAATAGTCTTTTCTTAATTCTCATATCTTATACTTGACAAAATTTCGGCAGTATTTCCCATTTTTCTCTGAGTACACTAAATAATCGCAGTTATGAATACCGCGATCAAGTATGCACCCAGAGAACAAAAGGAAATGAATCGAACCAAAATTTCATCAAATATAAAGATATGAGAATTAAGCAACAACTATTATATGAGTAAAGAAAAAGTTTTTTTTCCAAACTGTCCGACTTGGACAATTGAAGGTTCAATATACAACGAATATGTGGTACCCTAAAAGAGTACATGCACTCAATAATATATTAAACCTCAAACGAGAAGCTAATGCTTTTCTCCGATACTAATAACAAGCATAGACAAGGTACATAAAAAACAATATAACTTGGGTACTCATCTTCCCCAAGGTTCCAGCACGGCAATATTATGGCTACGACAGTTTATATCATTCCTTAATTATGCAAAACAAAAGTAATTCACATTTACCCAAAGCTCAACCAGACAAGGTATCTCATATAGTCATAACATCATTCACATATCCTTCATCAGTCAATCTCAACATTGATTTTTCAATTCAACAACAATCACAGTCATACAGTCTCTAATTATAATTACAGTCTCTAATCATACAATCTCTAATTATAATTACAGTCCCAAATATACAAAATTACATAGTAGTCACAAATCATACAGTCTCTAATCATAATTACAATCCCTAATCATAGAAAATTTCAACTAAACTATGGTCTCTAATCATACAAAATTTCAATTAAACTACAGTTCCTAATCATACAAAATTACTCGCATGATAAAAACTCATAACGAACCAACCTCGATCGCAGAGTAGTGGTAGAGGCACGGGCGGTGGTGGCACGGCAAAGTGGTGGAGATGGCGATCTCAGAGGCCTATGAAACGGAGCTTCTTCTGTTAGCAGAAACTAATAAGCTATAAACAAGAAAAAGAAGAGTCATTTCATAAAACCATTAAGCTATAAGGTGCCATGTATGTTCAGATTTTGTGAAATTAGATGGGAATGTGAATCCAGATGGAGACCGGAGAGGAAGAAGTTCAACGGAAGAAAGAATAAAAAAACAAAACGGACAAGTAACAAAAAGAGTAAATACTTTCAGATTATAGTCCCCATGGACCAGAATTAACAAGAAGCTTGAAAATTTGAAGGGCAGCTTAAATAAACAAAAAGCTTGAGCTTTACAATTAGATTGCAAAATTGTCACACACACAAAAAAAAAATGAAAGTAGAAATGAAGACAATTAAGGAAAAAAAGGGGTTGAACAAAAAGTGATTAATTTGGGCATGGACAAAAAAGCATTACTTGAAACAAATTCTAAAGCTCAGAATCAGAAACACCACTGTGAGGGGAAATTCAAAGACCCCAACGCATAGAGGAGCAACATTTACTTAAAACTGATATTCTTTTCTAAATTATTATTGTGATCTATTTCTCCTTTTTTTTTGTTGAATCATGAAAGATTGACCCTATGTCTCCACCAATTCCCTATTTTTACACTAACTAAAACATGCCCTTAACAATTTTTTTCTAAACACAAGCAGGAGCAGAAACACTCTTAAAACACCAACACCAACAAAAAGAAGCAGCAACCAAATAGAACAAGGGCAATACTTAAGCATCAGCAACATTCTTAAAACACAAACACCAAATAGAATGTAACAAAACAACCATTACTAAAAAACTAAAGTGTAGGCCCCATAATTTATAAAACAAAAAATCATTGAATGGGTAATTTGCAAAATGTACCTATTGTAGCAATCCCCAATTCAATTGGCGGAGCTGATAATGGTCGAGTACCCAATTCAATAGAGAGGAGCCCATATGGCGGCACTACAGCAGCGGCGCTGTTTGCAAGACTTGCAGCAGTAGCTTTGTATATGCTTCAGTAAGTTAGTAACTGCAATGATGAGTGGATATTTTACAAAATGAGAGGTAGTTAAGCTAATACTATTATTCCATTAGGGAACATTGGGGTAGAATTTATTTTCTCACCAGATGCGGTTTTCATAGTGAGAGAGAGACGAGTTGAGGGCTGAGATGGAGCTTCAACTGGAGGAGGGTTTCGTTTCTTGAGAGAGGGAGAGAGACTAGCAGAGATTCTCCGCGAGAAGGCGGCGGTGTCGTGGCTAGGTGCACGGTGGCCCTCAAAGAGAAACCACCGAGCTTAGACGGTGAGGGCAGAGACAGGGTTTCAACAGCGGGAAAACTTAACAGGGGATGGCGTGGTGGGTGGCAGACAGCGTGGTGGTTGCGGCAGTGCTTCAAGGGGAGAGGGAGGAAGAAAGAGAGAGAGAGGAGAGAAGAGAAGAAAGAACGTAAAACTGGGAATAAGGGAGAAGGGTCACTCTCTGGTCGTATACGGATGTTACCGACGACCTCATTTAAGTTACCGACGGCCATAGCCCGTCAGTAAACTCAACGCGGCATTACCGACGACCGCGTTTCAAATATCGACGGCCCTAGCCTGTCAATAACCTCAAGCATCAATTGATCGTCGATATTACCGATGGGCAAGGCCGTCGATATTTGAAAAATCAGCGGGAACCTAAAACATGGTAAATTTACCGATGGACTTAGACCGTCGGGCCGTCGGTAATATTTAGCATAAGACGGATTAGATTTACCGATGGCTAAAGCCGTCGAAAAAAGGCGGTTTTTTGGCGACGGGCGATGACCGTCGGTAATAGGCCGTCGGTATGCCCGCTTTTTCTTGTAGTGGGATTTAGTGACGAAAAACATTTGTCGCTAATTTATCCGTCACAATCGTCACAAATTGATTAAAATACATTTAGTGAGGGAGTTTTGAGACGGAAAGATACCCTCTCTAACTCCTCCGTCACTTCGTCACAAATATTTTTAAACTCAATGATTAGCGAGGGATATTTTCCCTCACTAATAGAGACATAATTTGTGAGAGATTTTAAACTCAATGATTAGCGAGGGATATTTTTCGTCACTAATGTGTTTTTTTTGAAATGATTATTTTTTTTCAATATCTTATATCTAATTAGCTTGCAGGATACCCCAAAAGCCCAAACCCAAACCTAACCCTAACTTTATTATACTGAATGAAAGAAAGGAAGCATAATACCCTCTCTCTTCGGCTGCGTATCAGAGAAAGGGAGAAAAGAAAAAAAGAAGAAGAGAGAGAGAGGGAGAGAGAGCAAGAGAGAAAAGAAACAGAGGGAGCTGGGCGACGATGGGAGTAAGGTTCTGGTGATTGGTGGTTCTGTGATGGTGGCGGAGGTTGAGAGGAAGGGGGTTTAGTAAGCCTGTTGTTGATGCTATTGAACGAGTTGGGAGTTCAGTAAGCTTGTGAAACACTCTCAGGATCAGTTTTTTACTTATGCTTGCATGGTTAGCCTGTTGCCATAAAATGAATCAATTGGTAATCTACAGATTGGATATTGGCTTGATGTATTTAGTGCTTGTTCTTTGGATTCCATGTTACACTTTCCATGTCTCGTCTTTGGTTTATTACCGCAGTTGGATGTTGGGTGTAGACTTTATTTTGGTTTGCTTTTACAATTGTCACTGTGCCGATTTTGATATTGAAGCCAAGTTCTTTCCACTAATATTCATACTATATTTATTTTCAAATTCTTTTTGTCAGCTTGGTTTGGAGTTGGTTGGGATCTTTGCCATATCACAAAGTTTCAAAGCAGTGGCAACCTAAAAATTACCCAAGCTGCAAAACAAATAAAATATACAAAATATGGTCTTTTAACCTAAGGTTTAATACATGCATAATATTCATCGCAAATATAAATATTCACAAAAGAACAATAAATAAATAAATAAATAAATAAAATAACAAAGAAGGGGAATTTAAACATAGAAGTTAACTACTTAGCACAATTAATTATTAATGGGTTGAAACCTAACACTAAACATTTTAAAACAACCCAATTAATAGAAAAAAACAAATAAATAAAATATGATGGAATTGATAAATTTTAAAAAGGAAAAAGGGTGGAGCAAGCTTTCATTTAGTGAACCCTAATCCTTGATTGTTGCATGTGGCGCCAACGAGAAAGAGAGAAGAAGAAGAAATGGCCTTCGCGGCCGAGAGAAGAACATGGGGTAAGCGGTCGGCGTACCGTCGTTGGCCGCGCGCGGCCTCGAGCAAAGTAAGTGGGAAACGTGAGCGGCGTTCCACCGTGAGTCGGGGCCGAAATCGCGAAAGGGAGAGACCGAGAGGGGAAAGGGTGGTGCGCGGACGAGAAGGAGTACACGGCCATGGCTGGCCACGGTGGTCTTGGCCAAGATGACTTGTCACGGTTAAGGAGAAAGCGGACCAGAGAGGGAGGTTGTGAAATGATAGGACACGAGCGACGGTCCCGGCGTGGTAACGAACGGTGGCTCGTGGTGGTGGGTGACTAAAGAGGCGAACCCGCCCCCTATACGCGGCGTCTATGCTGACAACGGAGGGCGAGCCTTCCCCTTTTCTCTCTTATTTGCCTTTTTTTTTAATTATTTGCATCTGTTTTTATTTATTCATATTTTTTTAGTTACAACCTTTCATTTGATTTTGAAGTTTGATTTTTGTATTTGAGTATTAGGTGCCTTTATATAACTTCATTTTTGTTTTTGCTTGATTATTGCTTGGATGCCTTTCTGTGACAGCTTTATAGTTATTGACTATTGCTTGAATGTTAGGCTGACAGTTGGGCATGTTCGCTTGAATTAAAAGAAGATCATCATGTGGCTTAAGAAGTGGGGAAGAGGATTTGGGGAACTAGATGCTATAGGGCATGTATAAATGGTTAACCAAAATCACACCGTGATATACATGTCACAACTCTTGTTTGTATTCTTTTAATTTTTTTCTTGTTCTGGTGTGTCTACAGAGACCGTGAAACACAGTTCGGAGCACGAAACGAGAAAACCTCTCTCGGTGAAAGGTGTGATCAAGCGTATGGTTGAAAGTCAGCATATATCCGATCACCATTTTCTTGAGGTAATAATTAATTATCAGTTATTTTTTATTAGCTTTTCTGTTGGTTCTAATTGTGTGCCTATTGTTATTGAAGTTGTTAGTTTGCTAAACTCCCTCATAATTGTATAACAATCAGCCAAATAAATTATACATAACTAGCGTAATAACCCGTGCCTAAGGCACGAGCATGGGTATCGACTATACAATATTTATTTTTTAATTTTTTATGGTGTTTTTTACTATTTTTATGTTTTCTAACTTTTTTCTACCAAAAGTTTTAGAAAAGTAATTTCAATAGATATAAATATCAACATGTGAATAATTATATAGTTTTATCTAACTAATATAATGTATATATGTCTTATATTATCCTAAGTGTTATAGACATATTTTTTAATAAATATAAAATTATAGGAATACGGGAAATTTTTTAAATTCAGGATACGGATGTGGCCTAGATATATTTAAAAAATTTATTCAAATTTTTATATAGACACAATATTGTAAATAATAATTTTAACTATTTAATATTATATATTATGTAATGTATTAAATAATATTTGTATATTAAATTTATTAGTTCAGATACCATTTGTTCAGTTATAATAAATAATAATAATAACACAATATGTTTTTAGAAATAATAATAGTAATTATAAATTATAATAATTATTAATATCATTATTATCATCAACAAAATATTTATTTAGTTAGACAATTTGCTTTGTACGTTACTGTCCATTATCTAGAGTTAGTAAACAAAAAAAAAGTGCACTAACTATCTAGAGTTTTCTGCTATGTCTTGTCTCATCGATCGTTTCTTTCAAAGAAAAATATTTATTTTGAAAAAGAAGAAGAAACTGAAACAGAGAATGAGAAGCAGTATAAAAAAAAATTAAAGCAATAGAAATAGAAGGCGAACATTGTCAGACAACATAAAAAGCACCTGAAACAGTAAAAGAAAAATGAGAACAAAAAAATAATAAAAAAACACCATAAAATAAGAGAGGAGGAAAAGATAACATCATACAAACTTGTAAAAAAATGAGTGTGTTTTAAATTTAAAATTTTTATTGCTATTTTACAATCACAAAAAATTTAGAAAGAGCAAGCATCAAAAAAATAGAATTTTAATTTTTAAATTAATAAATTAGTAATAATCTATATTATTAATTTTAAATTTTTTAAATTCATCCAGTAAATACTTATCATTTCAATGTTTAAATTTAGATCTGAAATGAATATTGTTCAATTTTAAATTTAATGAAAAATCAAATTATAATTTTATCCTTTATATATTTAAATTTAATTACGGTTAACATTTATATTATTTATGTTTAATGTTCAAATTTTTTAAATTTATTATGAATAATTATTAAGATGATGACATGTGATATAATTCTTTTATATAAATAGTATTATAAACATTGATATAGATATATTAAAATTCATAATTAAACATCAAAAAATTCAAAATTAAAGTATCCTGTAGAATTAAATTCAAAACCTTACTTTATACAAATAAAAAAATAGGTTATAGATTAATTTAATTTAAGAAGATAATTAATTTAATTTAAGAAGATAATTTAATTTAAATTGACTTTGTTTTAATAGTCAAATTGGAATGGATGTTGTGTAGACACCTAACATAACAACATGTAACAAAATATTCTTTTTATATAATAATAATAATAATAATAATATAAATATAAATATAAATATAAATTTAGTATTATAATAGATAAATAATAGAATATAGATAATAGAAAAATAACAGATAATTTGAGGTTTAATATTTAAAATATAGTTTAACTTTAGTAAAATAAATTTGTTATGAATGAATGTGAGAGTCATACTTGACATTATGAAAAACTTTTTTGTATATGTGTAATTCATTTATAATTTATAATTTATAATAATATAATAATAATAATAATAGCATATGGAGGCTTCGCATCCCACATAAGTGCAAAGTGTTGGTTTTGAAGAGTGTTAAGGGGGTGCCTTCCCACAAGGAGTAGATTACAACGGAAGGGGATCTCATGTCCTGGACATTGTGAGCTTTGTGGTCATGATTTTGAGGATGATTGGCACATCTTTATCGAATGTGTGCAGGCTAAGCAATGCTGGGATGAATTTCGACTACTGCATCTTCTTCAAAATAGACCTGCATCGCTGACATCAATGAGGGAAGTTATATTCCAGCTGCTAAGTAGTGCTAACCAGACCCAAAAGAATGACATTGCTTTACTCATGTGGTGCTTGTGGCATCGCCGTAATGAAAGGGTTTGGGAAGGACAAGAAAAGAACATGGTTGTCTCGGTGGCTCTAGCAAAACAACATCTCATTCAATGGGAGGTTGTGAGAAAGAAGCAGCACCACACCCAACCAGCAACTGTTACAAGCCCAACCCGTTGGAAGAAACCTGGGCTAGGCCGAGTCACATGTAATTCTGATGCAGCTCTTTTCATGGAGAATGGTTGCTTCGGAATCAGTTTGTGTTTAAGGAACAGTTTAGGTGAGCTCATACAAGCTACTACCATCCTAATTGAAGGCATTCCACATGTCATAGAAACAGAGGCTAGGGCCTTTGGGAGGCTATTGAGTGGGTAGGAAACTTGGGGTATCACAATGTAAATTTTGAGCTAGATTGTAAACTAATGGTGGATGCCATCACCGGTACATTGAGATGCCACACTGAATTTGGGGCTATCATTAAGAGTTGTAGGGAGAGATTGACACTTATGCAAAACTCTAGGGTGAGTTTCATTAGATGGCAAGCAAATTTTGTGGCTCACACGTTGGCTAGAGCCTCAAGATCGTTATCTAGTCGTCAGGTTATTGATTATATGCTACCTTGTATTGCACCATCTATTTTGAATAAAATGGAATAAATTCAGTTTTTCTCTCAAAAAAAAATATAATAATAGATAGATAGATAATAGATGATAGTTGAAAGATATTTAAAATATTAAAAATAGAAAATAAAAACAAATTTGAGTGATATTGTCATAATCAAAATATTAATTATTTTTTAAATAAAAAACACTAATTCATTCTAAGTAAAATTTCACCAAATTCAATTTTATGAATAAAAAATAAATATTGGTAAAATTTTATCTCCTAATTTAAAAAGAGAGAATGATTAATGTTGAGCAATTTATGCATGTAACCTACAGATTGGCTTTTCAATCAATCATCATTTCATTTTGGAATAGAAAGGAAATGTCAATTATAGTTTATAGGGCCACAGAGAATAACCGAATATAACAAAACCATCTTTCATATATATATATATAATTGATAAGAATGAGAATGGAATGATTGTTGTATTATAGGGGTTTTTGATGTATTGACTGGTTCATTTTTAATTGTGTGTATAATTTTGTAAGATTCTACTGGTTTTACACTTTTACTTTAATTTTTAAGATCCTACTCATTAAAATTGTTTATTATGTTGGGTGTTTGCTGCTGCTACTGTTGGTTATTCACCGAGCCTTCTTTTCTGTAATTTTGTATCTTATTTTCTATAATTAAGCATCCAGTCTATGATGTAATTAAGCATCCAGTCAAGGATAAGCGCTTCAGTATTGCAGATTTTTTTCCTTCACTGATAAATTAGTAGCTAAAGTTCCTTATATGCATGTTTGAGAAAGAAAGTTATGTATCATGATAGCAAAATTGCTGTAAATTCAGTGGTTCTGGCAACTGTAGACGAAGATGTTGAACTTGCTCCACATAAGAAAAAGCCACCTTCTGAGGATGAGAAGAGGTTTATTTATTTTGTGTTTTTCTATTTGTGCTTTGTCTCTAGTGGTACTTTTTTTTGGGTTACTGTGGATGGTGTTCTGAATATTGTTTCCTTCTTTCCTATCTACATGATCAGGGGATCCTTCAAATGCTACTGATTGGTGTGTTGCTTGTTTCATTTGGAGCATCATATAATTGCTTGTTGGATCTTGGTTGCTGCCTCCTCAGATGATCGGGATCATATGAGTTGGTTGATTTCTCAATCCTGCTAGCTTATTTTTTTCTAGTTGTTGTTTTTATTTGCTGGGAACCACTTTGATGTTTCAGAGAGAGGGCAACAATCTTATGTACTCAGAAATCTATATTGAACTAAGGCAAGACATTTTTGCAGTAATGTAAAATTATATTTCATTTTATCCTGTTGGTGGATTGGTACCTATGTATTAACTTTATCCAGTTTTATGCAAAATGTAACCCACAATTTACATTTCTTTGTATCTTTGTTGTTGCCTCCTCGGATGATCATGATGAGTTAGTTGATTTCTCAATCAACACTGTAGTTGAATAGAAGAATGGGAAGGAAATTTTGACTCATTTGGTATGGTTCTATTATTGGTCAGCCACTCAGATGATTTTAACTTATTTTATTCACTATTAAATGATCAGTTTTTTTTGTTTGTGAAAAAAGTGAACGAATCCGTCATTAATAGCGAGGGAATGAATCCGTCACTAATAGAAAGGGATTAGATCTCTCACTATTAGCGACAGAAAATGCGGTTTTTTCTTTGATTTGTGCCTATTCTTTAGTGACGGATTATTATAGAATTGTGATGGAGATTTTTCCATCACAAATTGCGACGGAATTTTGATTTTCCTCACTAAAATTTTTGCGACGCCAAATTCAGTTATGAATTCGTGTTCGTCATAAAATCCGTCGCTAATGTGGTTTGTGACGGATTTTTGAATGTTTAGCGAGAGATTTTGTTCTTCTCTAAAATCAATTTTTCTAGTAGTGATGTAAGATTTTTCTCACTTTTCACATACTCAAGTGAGATAACACAATTTTTAATTAGATATCTGATAACACTGCGTCTCATACATATATGGTTTCTCTTATAGAATAAACATTATTCTTAGCCACACTAACTGTAAGTTTAAAATAATAAACTCACACTTCATAATGAAATTTTATAGTTCTGCTTAGATTAATTCTAAGCGGCAACATTTCCATTAGGATAAAAAATCAACAATAGATTTATTCTCATTTGAATTAAATCTAATTACCATAATTGTATCCTTATAATACAATGAATACTTCACTATATGCAATACCATAATTCACGGTATATCGCAAACTGCCACAAAAATATTTTTAACGCTAAATTCACTATTAGGCAATTTCACCCCCACTAGGGATAAAAATAAATCTACTTTTAGATTCATTCTAATATGGATCAAATATAACTAACATCATTGTATTATTCCAACAAAGTGGAAAATATATAAAATACCGTAGCTCACATTGGTACCTCTAAATATTTCAGAAGTCCACAAAATATTTTTTTACTATAAACTCATCAGATTTCTTAAATATAACAAACTTTCAATAATTTATAAATACTCAGTGTAAAAAATAAAGCATACTCAATGATATTTAACTCCGAAGTGGTCAAACTTATCAAGAAGTTTCTCAAAATATCATTCTAATAAGGTAAATTCTTAGATACCCGTTCAATTAGTTGGGTATCAATACCCAAATTAAATGACAATTAAGGGGCATAAAACTTTTTTCTAATGGACTATGAATCCTCTTTTTGATTTTTTGCCCTTTATTTAAAAACCTGTAGCTTTGAGATTACGCATGAAAGAAAAAAAAAGATTGTAGTTGTGTTGATTGCACTTTATTTTCTTCTGCACATGTATGCAGAGTGATGAAATTCAGTTTGTGAGAGGAGTGAGTGGAAATGGCGGAAGTGAGGGAAACCATGTGAGGGAAACCATTGGAAACCGCTCTGACGACGTCATTTGAGGTGAAAAGTTCGGAATACGAAGCTAGTGAGTCGAGGAAGAGCTTAAAGGACCATGCGGCGGGGTTCTTGATGGCATGGTGTGAGATACTGATGGAGTTACGTAGTGGCTGTAGGGACATGACATCCTGCAACAGAACTTGTTCAACGAGGACTCTTACGATGTTAGAAAGCTCGGAGGACCTTGTGCTAAGGTTTCCAAGAGACTGGGTTTTTTGAATGATTTTTTGCTCAAGGATCGCGCTCCTGTTCAAGTCTGGTCCTTGGATGCAAGTAGGATGAGTTACCGAGAGACATTCTGCGGGAGCGGGGAACCACAACAACAACAAAGGCGTCGATGGAAAGTAACAGATAGAGAGGATGACTCACTGGTCGAAGATGGAGAGCTGCGTGTTCAACTTTGTCTTCATTCATTGCCTTCTCAGTAGCTGGGTTGATTAGTCTTGTTTAATTTACGATTTAATTCTGAGTCAGGTAGAGTTAATTTGTGAAATTGGTATAAGTTTCAAAAATTATAAAATTTACCCACATAGAAGATCATGAATAATATTAATGACATTTCTATAAAAAAAGAATAATATTAATGGCATGAGAAATTTAATACAAGTGGATACTCTTTATTGGTCCAAAGTAATTTGGGTATGGATACCCAACTAATCCACAAGGTATGGGAGTCCTCACCAATAATAATAGTATCATACTACCACCCTTTTATATGATTTAACACTTAAAATTGTACGTGCTTCACTCATGCATATCATACACGTATTTCCATAAATTCCTCAATAAAGTCTCATAACAATATGATCCAAGAGTAAAATAAACTATGACATTTCATAGTAAAACTCCTCAAATTATGATACACATATGTCAATATAAAATCTCAAAGTATAAAAATTGAACACCACAGTATAAAGGCAACGCACAAGCTAAATGACAACAGAGTCATTTGACGTAAAATTTTAACACTATCATTTTTCTCAATTTTTTTTAAAAAAAGAAAAAACTACAACAAGTAACATCAGGACCAACATATAAACTTAAAATTCCTATGGTAGATCATTTAACTCATGATATCAAGCATTTTATAATCAGTTGGGTTAAAAGCACGGAATGTATTTGCGCCATCACCATCTTCAAATAAAATATTTTCTACGGTAGCACCATGAATAGCGCATAGTAGGGCAGCACCCAATACACCAGCGTGTTTTTCTTTTCCGTTGGCACACCTTTAATAGCATTAACAAAATGAATAATTATAACAAAACTAATTGGATATGGATGGTTCACAAAAAGACTAATTGAAATAAAATCTTTACCATTAGCTCACTTCACATTTTAATTGCAATAAAATAACCATGAACTTTATTACAATAAGAACCTGTTGTGTCTTTAAAATCAACATCAACGTACAAAACACGTAAAGCAAATTAAATGTGTGCATGAAGGTTAATTATTTGGTATTCAAAATAGTAAATTACTTGTAAAGAAATTGGCTAACTGTTTTTGAATCCTTTAAACACTTTAAATATATCAGTTATAAAATAAATTTGCATAAAACAGAATTAATAAAACTGACACTTGAATCATCATTATAGCAACATATATTCTAAGACACTAATGTCCTTAAGAAATAAACATTTAAAGTAATAATACGTAACAATAACAAAATGCAAAATTCTCTTTGCGAATAGAGTTGTCACTTTTTAGCTCTATTAATACAATATGATTTTTTTGTATTGTACAAGGAAAATAACTATTTATATTTCTTTTTTCACGGCTACTGCACATAAAGGTATAAAAGCCTTTTCACAAAATTAATTTACCAATTGTTTATTACAAGAATCAGACAGTTTGCAAAGCACTCACGATGCTCCACTTTTTATTATACCAAAACCAGGAAAAATTGGTAGGCACTCATAGTTTCTAAACTCCATCAAGAAATTATAGTCCATGAATGTCTCAATTGTGGAACCACTATTAGCATATCAAACCTTCACAGAATTTTCAAAATTTTAATCAATACTTTATTCCCACTTAGAATCATTACAAAAAGCTTTTTTTTCCTACAATTTTTCACCAATAAGAAAATTTCAGATAATAGTATGCGGCCACAAACATATAAAAAAGATCACATCCTTAGCTTTAAAACGTATATGCATAAACATCTTTGAGTTCAAGGCACTTACTTGGATTTCAAGTTCATCTCTTTACTACAAATTAGACTAAGACTCATTTGAACTATCTTTCCATAAACTTGATCATTCCATTGGTGAATGAACCGAGGAATAATCCTTTCCACATGATCCAAACCATGAGGAAAAAAAAATAACAAAAACTTATCAACATTTCTAAGCATACATCCCAATCCCCGGTTTGCTCCTCAAGGTTTACACAGCGTCGTGTCTGGACCCATGCACTCGAGGCCAAACACGTTGGAGCTTCACAATCATATTTTTAAAAGTTTTGTTATATTAGGCAACAAACAAACTTTGTTGTTTATAGCCTTGCTAGAGTATTCGGGCTTTATGCTAGCCACCAAGTTTTTAATTCAATCTCCTCTTGTATTTCTGATTTGATTATGAATGAAATGACTTAAATTTATTGCCTAAAAAAAACTATGTCATCATCAAATTGAAGAGTGGGAAATGAAATATAATCATTTACTTTAAATCCTTTCAATTTGCCAAAGTCAACAGCTTTTTGAACCATACCATAAAGCCCCCTTTCGACAATCAAATTAAAATAAGAAAGGAGCCAAATTATCTCCTTGCCTATCACCTGCCTATCACCTTTTAACATCGGTTTCCTCAGTGGAACTGTTGTTTACTAGTATAGAGACAGAGCTGTAAAATATATGGGCTCTAACCACCTCGTCCAAGTATTATTAAAGCCCGTCCTTTCTAGCATATTGTCCAAGAAATTCCAACTAATAGAATCCTAAGCGATTTATTTGACTAGATATATTTTTAGGGTAAGAAATAATAGAAAATATTTTTTATATTTAAAATAAAAATTTATATAAAAAAATATAAATATATGTCTCTTCATGTTATACGTGATGAGAAATAAAAAAAAATAAAAAAAAATGTGATAAGAAAAAAAAGTATAAAAAAAATGTGAGGATTGGATGCTGCCATAACCTGCTAGTAAAAAATGTATAAATGTGATAAGAAAATTTATTCTCATTTACAACTTTTTTTTTGAAGCATTCTCATTTACAACTTTTTATACTTATTAGTTATTATATTTGATATTCTAATACCAAATATTTTTCTGATAGTGATCTCTTTTGGTACAATTTTTTTTTTCTTTTACATATTTCAATTTTCAAATACCAATTAGATTCATCAAGTGAATGCTCCAACGGAGAATCAACCTCCTTTTAGAGTGATGTATATGTATATGTAATGTAAGTGACATGCATTTACGGCAGTCAGGGAAGGTTCAATGTACAGTGAGGTTTGCTGAATAAAAAGAATGGAAAATATCAGAAAAAAAAGGACGGCAGATTCTTAGCGTATCAAATTAATGTGGTAAGTTGTGTTGTGTGAGGCACGTAACGTGAGGATTGGATGCTGCCAAAACCTGCTAGTGACATATTGGTATATAATTGCTCTGCTTCTGCTCTGCCTTTACCTCCACCACTTCCTTTTGAGGACGATAAATAAAATTTTAATTAGTGGACAAGAAAAACAAAGAAAGAAAGGGATTTGCAAATTGGAGAGGTAGGGGTGGTAGTTCAGAAAGTGCAGCTAGCATTCTTCTTTATCCCTTTTGTGCTCAATTTGAGATAATAAATGTGACTACGCAGGCTTTTGCAACCAAGACCATGCTGCAATATTTAAATTTTCAAACTTCACGACGTAACTTGAAAAATTTCGGTGGGGAAATATTTTATTTATTTTCGTTACAAACTATATAAATGCAAATTTTATGTGTGTCACTCTACTCACCATAGGAAGATTAATAAATAGGTGGTCAGTCAAACCCGTATCTTTTTTCTTCTCTAAAGACTCGAAAAAGTATGCAGAAACTGCCAGCATTAAGCTTAACAAATAAAACAAAACTTTTAAAAATATGATTGGGTCAAATTTCCATGATCTTATGGTTATGTAGATGATGACATTGTGGCATCCTCCTACTTAACTTGATGGGATGATAGGGACTGCTCAATTGTCAAAGAGGGAGTTCCGGGAAGAGAAAGAGAACGAAGAAGGGACATCTCATGTTGTAGGGTCTCGTTGAAATGGATATTTTCATTTCGATATTAACATATTAAGTATTTGATAAAATAATATAAGTAATATATGAGACTAGTACTTTTAATCAATATTAAAAAAATTAAAATTTACTAGTTGTATATGAAAAATATTACTTGTATACCCAAAATAAAAATAAAAATGCAAGTTGTATATTAGATACAACTATTGAAAAGTCAATAGTGATAATAATCTACCTTTTTGGAAAAAATGCGATTGCATTGTATTTTTTCGCTTTTTTACAAATCAAGCAAGTCATGTTTTGCATATATGACTTGCAAATTTTAATTTTGTCTTGCCAAAACGGGTTGGGCCTGGTAGGCCGGCCCGCCAAAACAGGGCGGTGTGTGTTAGGGTATATCAGTCCAGCAGTGTGTGTTAGGGTATGTCAGTCCACCACTCCGCATAACTCGGCCCGTTGGGCCAATATACTTTTTTTATTTTATTTTTTAACCAATTTTTATTATTATGTTTTTTATATATTTTGGGCGGGTCAACCCGCCAATCCGCTATTTTGGTCCGTTTTAGGGTGGGCTAACCTGTTAGCCCGTAGTGGGGCGGGTGGGCCGCTTTCTCAACCTACCACCATTTGGCGGGCCAGCCCGCCCCTTTTGGCGGGCTCACTGCGAGGCAGGCGGGCGGCTTTGCCATCCCTAAGTATGAAGGTATTGAAGCTTTATTGTCTTAGGAGTGATACCGCAAGTCGTAACTCATACAACATTGGTGCACTCCCTTTTGCAAATGGTTCCTCGAACTCGATCTATGTCTTCTGTTAAGTGAGTCAATTGTTTAATTTACAATATATAAAACATAATTGATCATAAAAGACTTCTTAGCAGACTCAATGTTTGCATTGTGCCTATTCAGATAGATTTTCATCATAGTGTTTTTTCTATGAATTTGACGATTTTGAACAAACACACATTTAATCTCCATTTCATTTGGAATTTTTTCAGCACTAACAATTTCATTTGCAAATTCAAATTCTCTATATTTTCCAATTATTTAATCAAACCTTTTACTAGTTCAGATTTCTATGGGCACATCAAAACAAATGTCTTTTTTTTGTTGCAAACTTTTGCTAATTTCATTAACAATCGCTAACAACTCAAACCAAATAGCCATAACTAATAAAAACTCAAAATTTTCAATTACATGACTTGCTAAAGATTCAGCTTCACTATTAATTTTTTTATCATTATCTTATTCAACTAGTTAAATTAAAACTTATGTTATGTCGGAAGCTCATGTTTTAATTGCATATACACCATTTAAATGATTTTCACAACATGTTTTTGAGAAAGGTTTAATAGTTAAACCTTTCACATTATCTCCTAAAATTTTCCAACATTTTGTCGAATGAGAAAATACAAAGTAAATACATTGTAGCACTCCAAAATAATCTTTAGTTTTAGTACAAGAGTTGTAAGTGGAACCCACAAGATAAAAGAAAAAATTGAAGAATGAAATCGGTGAAACTATGTGAAATATATGGTACAGATATGTTTTTCCAATAAAAAGAAGAAACAAGGAATAAATGAAATATTTACAAAGAGAAAATAAGGGAAAACAAATCTCAATAAATATGAAATAAATCAGTGACATATCTCAATAGGATCAGACCAAAATACATTGCTTGTATTTGTTGACCATCTTCTATAAATGAGTATGGCATACGATAGAGAAAGGTGGTACAAGAGTGATGTAGCATACGTGATGGAAAAACGACAAAAGTATCAAGCGTACGTGATGGGCGGAAAAAAAGGATTCAACTACTCGTTTAGTCAAAGAATACCCGAGATGTTGACGATAACAACTCGTTGATTCAAACGAATACTAAAGAATTGACACAGAGGGTTTGAGAAAAACTTCTTGATTTTCATTAATAATTCAAAAAACTGACTACCAACGTATTTGAGAAACAAATATATAAAGGAAATAAAAGAATAAAACCTAATGCAAAACAAATCCTAACAAGATAAATCCTAATGCAAAACAAATCATAACAAACTGATAGTTCCTAAAAAAAGGAAAGGATAATAATAAAAGAGAAACAAATCAAACGATAAGATTTATCTAAAAATAAAAACAAGAAAAGATATTATCGGTTGGCTAGGTTTAGCCACTTTGCACGTCATCATTCTCCCCGGGAAAGAGAAGATTCGTCCTCGAATCTCAGGCCTTGCTTCATCCATGCTCTTTTGTACTCATCCAATAATATGACTTGTGTAGGATGATAGTTTTAGGAAATAAATCCTTGACATGTTGGATGTCCAGAATTGGTGATTCGAACAACGAAACAAAAATCACGACGTGGGCTTCGTCGGTTGTAACCGTTAACTTTTTGTTTGCAACTGAAAAAACTAGTGGCATGGTGTCCTTTGTAGGTTCTTCCACGGGCCAAGATTTTCTTTCAATATTCTATATATTTTCTTTCTCAAATCGATGCCCTTCCAATATCTCTAACTTTTTGAGCTCAACATTCTGGTCTGCATCATACTCTAGTTCTTGGTAAAAAATGGGCCCTTCATCAAAATTGGATTTTTTGTCAAACATCGACCATTCATCTTCATCATGCTCTTCAGCAAATAGTAGTTTTCCATCAAAGATGAGTATTTTAGCAAACATTGGTTCATCTTCATCACCGTATTCCGACACTTCATCATACGTGGGCTCTTCATCACGTCTCCATGGCGACATTATGCAGGAACGTACTGACTACTGATACTAATCTGACGCAGCGTACGTGATGGAAAAGCGACAAAAGTATCAAGCGTACGTGATGGGCGGAAAAAAAGGATTCAACTACTCGTTTAGTCAAAAAATACTCGAGATGTTGACGATAACAACTCGTTGATTCAAATGAATACCGAAGAATTGACACAGAAGGTTTGAGAAAAACTTCTCGATTTTCATTAATAATTCAAAAAACTGACTACCAACGTATTTGGGAAACAAATATATAAAGGAAATAAAAAGATAAAACCTAATGCAAAACAAATTCTAACAAGATAAATCCTAATGCAAAACAAATCCTAACAAACTGATACTTCCTAAAAAAATGGAAAGGATAATAATAAAAGAGAAACAAATCAAACGATAAAATTTATCTAAAAATAAAAACAAGAAAATATATTATCGGTTGGCTAGGTTTAGCCACTTTGCACGTCATCAAAGAGGCACCCAAGGTGGTGCAAAATGTACAGAGGCGCCCGAATGTCTGACTGTTATCATTCTTTGTAACTCTTGAGTGAGATATTCGAGTTTGTAAGTTAATACACAATTTGGGGTGGGTTTTCCAAGTTTCGGACCATAAAACTTGTTATATTGTGGGGTGAGTTACAATACTATCTTATAATTTCTTTTTATAATAGTGGAATAATTTTGTTGAGGTGTTCCGTGGACGTAGGCAAGAGGTGCCGAACCTCGTAAATCCATGTGTCTTTTATTATTTTCTGTGTGTGTGAGTAAATTAGATTGTCGCGTGTGAATTTTTCTCAACAAGTGTTTACAATATTACGAAGTGTCATGTTAAGGCTATGACGACCACATGGTATATATAATGCTCTAGGATTTATATCTAATCATTTTCTTTTGTACACTTTGGTGTTTACCTTTGACAATACAGATTTTCTTGTTGTTGAGATTTTGACAATACAGATTTAATTTAAGAGATTCTAAATATGCACGCAAATGTATAGAATAATTTCTTATGATCTTCCCAAACAATTATAAAAATAGATAATAGGTAAAATTATAATCTCTACGTTTGGAGAGGCACTAAACTAGTTTGAGTGGAAGTTGCGAAATTGGGAGTGTGGAGACAAGGTGTTCACGGGTCAGCAAATCCTTAGTTCGAACGAAAATGACTCGTTGCCCACTCTACCTTATGTTAGGTTTCCCTGCTTGCTGATATATCTCACTCTCTTTTAGCTACTAGTGTGTGTGTGTGTATATATATATATATATATATATATATATATACTTTAATTTCTCGCCTTTGCAAAAATAAAAATAAAATAAAAAATATATACTTTAATTTCTCACGCCTAACTCGTGAGGATACTAAAATTCCACCACATCTTCTAACTGCAAGTGCAAACCAATAGCCAATAACCATACTCATATAACTTTAAATATAAATAAGTATATATATATTTTTTAAATGAAATGCTTTTCCAACTGCCTTTGCTAAACCATGTGTATCAGTGTATGTAGCACCCTTAATTAGCTGGTCATCATGATCACACACTTCTATATAATGTTCATTTGAGTTTAATTAGGTTGCCTCACATGAATTTGTTCTTTTTAAGCTTAATTAGAGGAACTAATTAACGTCCTTGCATAATTAGTTAGCTATATGTTAATGCAAAACTGCTATATAAGTACATTTTATCGTAATTAATATCATCACCAGGTACCTAATCTCAAGTTTCTTCCATTCTAAGCTCAACTGCTAACTAATAAGAAAGTTGTTACTTGCGAAAGTAGTCGTGACACGTAATTAATAATGGAGAAAGGAGTTAGCCGAACCTTTCAAAGCCACGTTATTTCATTATGCTAACAGAAGCATTCTTATAAGCCACAAAATCGACAGTTCTGTAGCATAATTAAGTTTAATATTTCTAGCATACAAAGAATACATTCCACACATAAGTAAGAGGTATAAAGGAAGTTAGGTGGTATAGGAGGGGTATGCCAACCTTTGAACTCTCTCTCTCTCTCTCTCTCTCTCTCTCTCTCTCTCTCTCTCTCTCTCTCTCTCTCTCTCTCTCTCTCTCTCTCTCTCTCTCTCTCTCTCTCTCTCTCTCTCTCTCTCTCTCTCTCTCTCTCTCTCTCTCTCTCTCTCTCTCTCTCTCTAGTTTCTTATTATATGTTTCTCTCTTCACATACATCTCCATTCTCATGCAAGCACAACCCTAGACGGAAGGAAGACACGTGTCAAATAAAAAATGAGGGGTGCTATCAACATATTCTCTAATACTTTTTTTTCAACACTCACTCTCTTATTGGTTGAAATCAAAATGGATCCCACTAAAACATGTGGGTCCCACATAAATTTGGTAGAACACATATGAATTTCAACTAATAGAAGAAAGTGTGTTGAAAAGAGTATTAGATAGCGTGTCCCTAACATTTCTCATAAAAAATAGTAATTCTGAATACGCATAGCACTAAGCATGATAGACTAGACCAATTTGATGCATAATTCAAGTCTGGGGCACGCTGTTTCTTTATTACCAATTTTTTTAAGACGGAGCTCATGCTCTAAAGAAATTAGTGTTTCATAATCAAGGGCCGATATGATCTAGCTTTTATATAAAATTATTACATCACATTGAATTGATTGTCGGTTAATCAAATTGCATGAAGGCTCACCCATAAGCATGGTTCAAAATCAAAATAAACAAGGATATGGCTTCAATCAACCGATTCAACTGAATATCAAAAAAATAAAATAAAATAAAATAACCGATTCAACCCATCTTATGTTATAAAAGCAAATGGAATATCCAGAATATACAGTGCCAGCAGGAACACTCGATTAGAAAACGTAGGAAAACGGATTATTTGAATTCTCTAGAATAAATGGGCATGGCACCAACGTAGTATACTTGTCCACGCCCCAAGCTTATGTTTTTTTTTTTTTTTTGGTGAAGTTACAAATCTTGCAACAGAGAAAGGAAAGAAAAGAAAAAAAAACACCAACGCAAACTAACACCCAATCTCATCCTTGAGGAGAAGAGAGCCTAACCCAGGTGGGGGAGTAGACCAGAGGCGATATCCATTTGAGCCAATACCAAGCTTAGCAAGGAAGTCCGCAGCCATATTTTTCTCACGCAAAGCATGAGAAACCAAGAAAAGGTTCGTGTCTCATCCATCATCATCGTGATCTTGATCGGGAGAGCGACGATAGCGAGTGGAGGTGGTGGTTGGACCGATTGAGAATCAAGCGCACAACATCCAAACAATCCGACTCACGCATCAGGTAAAAACCCAAATCTTTGGCAAGCATCGACCATGGTAGATACCCATTACACTCGCCACAGACATCATTGCCATCGAAACTAGAGAAACTCCTAATCCATTCCCTTGTGCGAGCGAATGGGGCCACCATGAGCCTATGAACGGCGATGCAACGGACGTAGCTACCGTCCGTGTTGATCTTCACGAGCCATCGATGAGTGGAGTCCACCGAACACTAAGGCGCCGACAACATTCGTGAGTTTCTTATTGGGAAAACTAGTAATGAAATCATCATGAGAGTTATAAATATTCCGCACCACTTCATTTAGGCTCCACTTAGTGTCTCCAAAGATATGGTTACTTTCTCCAAAGCCAAGTCCACCAAAGACCCGGCCAGAATGTGTGCGACAGCTTTCAATTCAACAACTGACCCATTCGATTTGTTGTAGGAGAGGAAGTCATGGCAATCCCAAAGGCCAAGTTTTTCCCAAACCAACCGAGAATCACTACAATCACGAAGACAATGGATCCCAGTCCTCGTAGTCTATATTGCGGCCAGTACAAGTGGGAGAGGCGCCATTTTTCTCTGGAACCGTTTAGTAGGTAGGGCATCATGGACACAAAGCCAAACAAGAAATCGAACCTTTGGCTGAGCAGGCGGCGCCCTGACCACTCCCGATCGACATTAGAGTCCCGATTCTCTCAGGGTTAGCGTAGGTGAGTACAATCGGCGAATAGATTCTTCGTATTCCCTGTGCACCACACCCAAGTATCATGGACTTGGGGATCGATCCTCATGGCCCGGGGGGATAGTCTCAAGGAAATGGAGAAGGTTGGAGGGCAACATAGTCGCTAGGCTGAAAATTCCAAACACCAGTGCTCCACACATCTCGAATAGCAAGATCAGTCAGAAAAATTCACAAGGAACGAGGAGCAAGAGGTCCCAACTTAGTCCAAGCTGTTATACCATAAAGTGTCACCCGAACCAATTTTGAAGTGTAACTATCGCCAAGGCTTCTACAAAGATGCATAATACTTCTTCCAAATAATAGAGTCATCTCGCTTCCTCTTAGTAGACCCAGGATATTACCCGAGTCCAAGTACTTATTACGAAGCACTGAACCCAAAGCTTCCCGAATCATGAATGACATTCAAGCTAATTTACCAAGCAAAGATATGTTAACCAACCTTGCTTCGCGAACACCCGACCCCTCAAACTTCTTGGGAGAGGGATCAGCGTATGCGATTCACAAGACTCAACTACGGTTACTTACCATCGCCTCCCAAGAAACTCCGTGCGATTTTATCGACTGGTTACATATGTTCTCGGGAAGGTAATGAAGTTGCATAGTATAACAGGGATGGCCGAGGGTGACTGATTTCACAAGGCAAGCTCGCCCGCTTTATTCAAGAGTTTACGCTTTCAAGAGGCTAGCCGCCTTTGAAGAGAGTCAATCAACCCATCATAAATTTCCTTATGAACTCTTCCATGAATTAGGGGAAACCCAAATAATGATCCAGGTTTGCAACAAAACCCAATATTAGAGGCTTCCTTGAGAGTTTGCTTCTCTTTGGGGACCCTTCTGAAACACATAGCTTTAGACTTACGGAGATTCACCTTCATACAGGCGAACAGAAATCCTGAGAGTGTTCATCACCACGTGAACTCGATGAACATTTGCTTTAATAAAAGAGGATGACATCACAAGAAAAGAAGTCACGAAATGCAGACCACCTTTAGAGATATGAATTGGCTTCCAAGCTCCTGTTAACTTTATTTTGAATACTAAGAGCGGTTCTCCATGCAAAGCACAAAAGATAGGAGAAAGGGGGTCCCTTGGCGAAGGCGCCCCTGAGGGTTGAAGTAATTGGTTTTCTCACCGTTCCACAACATTGCCAGCTCTTTGGATCTAACACAACTCATGATTAAAGTAATAATGAGAGGAGGGAAATCAAAATCTTGCAATGTGAGCTCCAGAAAATTCCAATCAAGCCTATCATAAGACTTCTCTAGATCTATCTTGAAAGCAATAGAGCCTTTCTTGAGGTGGACTGCATGTGATTAACAACCTCTTGTCGCAAGCATGACATTATCCGTAGTCCCAGGGCGGGATAAAGCTACTTTGAAGGGAAATTTGAAGCTCATCAAGGTAGCGAATTCTAGACACAATAACTTTCGTGATGATTTTGAAGATCACATTACAAAGGCTTAAGGGACGAAAGCTTTTTGAGACGAGTGACTCGGCCTCTTTAGTGGATAAGAACAAGAAGAGTTTTAGCTATATCCTTATCGATGTAACCCCGAGTGAATGCAGACGCAACCAATTTCCAAACATCATCCCGACGTCCCCAAAAGTGTTTGAAGAAAGGGGTTGGAAACCGAAATGCAGGCCAGGAGCTTTGTAAGACTTCATGGTGAAGGTTGCAGCATTTAACTTCTTCCTTTGTAACAGCGCCATAAGGGTGTCCTGCAAGAAGAAGCACTGGCGAGGGCAAGAGGTATCAAAGAAATCGGGGTGGTTAAGTGTACGAGTCAACACGAACAATTCTGAAAGTGAAGTCATGGCTTCTTCTTGAAGTCTATCTTCATCAGCACCACTCCCCATTTTCCGGATAAAGACCCTGGATCTTGTTTCTCCTCCGGGCTATGGTTTGGGTATGGAAGAATCTGTGTTGCGGTCACCACGCTTGACCCATTTCTCCTGGATTTCTGGTACTGAGAATTTCCTCCTAAGAACGTCCTGTACTCCTTTTGAAGCTCACCCTCCAAAGAAGGTGAAATTTGGCGTAATCAACGGTCTCAAGCTTCTTCTCGAATATCCCTCAGCGCTTCTCAAGAGTTGCTTTCCTACGAAAAATATTGCCAAAACCTCGTCATTAAAAAAATCTTGGAATCTGGCGAACTACATTAAGTCGATGAAACTTGAATCTAGAATTCCAAGCTTCCTTGACTACACAGGGAAGCCTTCATGCGCCACCCAGAAGCCCGAAAAGGTCTTGCATTTTTATTAGGGATGAAGCTAACTACGCAACAGTGAGGCGGTGATCGAGTAAGGCCGAACCAGGTGCTCAATATAGGCTTCGAAACTGATTCCTCCAAGGATGGTCCCCAAGGCTCTATCAAGCCTTTTAGCCCGACCGCAGTTTTGAGCTCCTCTAGTCTTCCAGAAAGTATATATATACTACCGTAGCGCCAAGTCTATAAGGTTGCTGTATCAACCATAGCGAAGAAATTTGTTGGCCTGATTGATGTGATAACGCCTCCTTTCACTTCGCTGTAGGAAGGCACGACTTCATTAAAATCACCCATTAGAAGCCAGGTGTCCGCTACTCCATTCCTCAAATCAACCGATAGGTCCAAAGGCTCTCTAGTAATGGCGGTGACATAGATAGCAGAAAGGCACCACTTCAAGTTACTGCTTTGCAGAAATATTGTAACAACCTGAAAATAAATATCAATAGCATAATATTATACTGGCAACCAGCAACTCTCTTTTTAAAACTCCAAATTCCCGACATGGCACGACCTAAGCTTCAGAATGGTGACTGCGGTGTAACCAGGCTACTCGAAAGAAGAGGCTCTAGAGAAAGCGGCAATGAGTTTCCATGAGAATAACAATATTAGGACTATATTTCTGAACAAGGAGGCGAGTGCGCTGCGACCATCCTTGGCGACAAAGCACCTTCTAATGTTCCAACACAAAATATTTAAATCGTCAAAATCCATTAAAAAATAAAGAGAAGAGTAAGCAAAACACACACAAATCACACGTGCCATTGGCTGGGAAGTGTAGTCCATCCTTTAAGCCCTCTGCTGTCCCAATGTCGTTATTAACGGCGCCTTCATTATGGTTGCACTTTGCCTCCTCTATCATAGCTGTAGGTTGGCTAGGATTTCAGATCGCCCGATGTTGATAGCGACATTCCCAGGTCCTCCCAACCCGGATTCTGGAGTCACACTCTTGTTGTCGCTACCTTCATCATGCCGCCATTAGTGAAAATTGGTTGCCCTGCACATGGTGAAGTCTAGAGGTTGACTTTATTCCATTACGCAGGTCAAAGACTCGGTGACCATTGATCATGACAGTACGAGGTACCCCACTATGCGAATGGCCCACCTGGGAGGCTTTTGGAGTGGTTGCATGGTTAGGAAGATCACGTTGGACCTCATTTGGTATAGGCGATTGTCTCGGCGTGGCCCATTGAGGCGAGCCTTATCGAGCCCTTTGAGACTTTCCCGATCATGGTCTCGTGATTGGCACCGACAATGGCGATGTTGATGTACCATGATCGCTTCTCTCTCCTCGGCGTTTTTATGGGATTTATTTGATGTGTGTGGCCATTGCTTGTCCCTCATTAAAGGGTTTTGAAATGTTGAAAATTACTTTTTGGCATCCGCTTCCTTCGGCGTGGGGGCCACCGCCAGTCACGAAACCCTCGGTAGTGGCGAACTTGTTCGCGCCGACCCAGGGTGACGCCGCTTTGGTTGTGACCCATATTATTGCTTCTTCCATTTTTTGGTTGCCATGAGTGACTCTTAAGGTTTTAAAACAGTAGGAATGCATGCATCGATTCCATTATCTTTCGCACTTGAGAAGCGTCTGCAGATTAACCGCCTACCGTGGTCAACGCGTCAATCGGCGTTTCCATTGTTAGGACTATCTTTCTTATTCGGGTCGGTTGGATGATCGCCGATGGAGCCTCGATGGCGGTGCGATTGCGGGTGAGGTGACCATAGCGACACGCCGCAAATCATGTGCAAACCCTCGTAAGCTACGTTATACCAATTACCCCGACGCCTTTATCTTACCCACCACGGGTTGGTCGAGATCAATCTAACAACCTGGGCTTCGGAAAGCGCCCTTCTCTCCACATTCGTGGTGCTCGTCAACTTTAATGGGCTTGCCCATGCGTGAGGCCATAAATAATGAAGGTTCTCGTCTGCAATGCTAGGTTCATACTCGGGAATCGGATTCAAACCAAGGTCTTCTCGACTTTCATTTGTGGTGGATACAAAGTTGGGGGACCATGTAGAAACAACAGGATAGTGATCAAAGATCATCGAGGGCCCCCTCTATCACTTTCTTGGCGGTCCTTCTTCCACGTCAATTTCACCATGTAAAACCCGTTGTCAATGTCCATCGATCAAGCCCCCACTAAGTTTCCACGTGCTTTGTAGCTTAGTTTGCATGGTTCTAAAACCCAAGTTCTTTCCAAGTAGTTTGATAACTAGAGCCTCCTGCCAAGGACTGAGCGTGTTGAACATATTCTCATCAATGATGACGCTTTGGAAAGAGTGCTGCCCCCACATACTCTATTCGACTAACCGCCGATGAGATCCATCTTTCCATAGGTGGCGCAACTTTTATTACCCAGAGCTTATCTCCGAAGAACAAGGCTTTGCCGTCCCCGAGCCTCCTCCTCCTCCTCTCATCCGTTCCGGCTTTTTATTTACACGATCCGTGTTAATACAGGACACAATACGATATCTGATCTGTATTATACGGACATACGGTCATCTGATCTGACACTACTTTTTTCCAATTTTTTTATTTTTTTAGATTTTTTAAGCGGTTAAAAAATATTTATCATTAACCAGGATAATGGCGCATTAACGGATAAATGAACTTCGTTAACCAGATAAATAATGAAATGTGAGTTTGACATTCACTAGATAATGTGAACCATTAACCAGATAAGTGAACTGCGTTAACCAGATAAATAAAATGGAATGTGTTAAGTTCCGGGGTTGGCATTCACCAGATAATGTGAACCATTAACCAGATAAGTGAACTGCGTTAACTAGATAAATAAAATGGAATGTGTTAAGTTTCAGGGTTGGCATTCACCAGATAATGTAAATCATTAACCAGATAAATGAACTCCGTTAACCAGATAAAAAAAAATTGAAATTTTTTTTTACAAAAAAAAGTGGTGTCCGTACTGTACGGACAAGTGTCCGTACAATATGGACAGTATGTGTGTCTATTGCTGTGTCCATTGCTGTATTCAAATAACAGTTGTGTTTAATTAATGGGCTGTTCTTTTATTATTTGGGCAAAATTACAAGTATATTTTGATGGGGCCCGTTTGTTCCAATAAAAACAGCCCATTAGACTACAACCGAGGTCAATACATAAACAATCTCCACTCCACGTGACAAGGGCTAGCCTCATTGGTATACATGTTAATCGATTCGTAATTAAGAACACATTATGATTTTAATATGGAGCATCCACACCATACCACAACCGTGTCTCCAAATCAGCCATGAACCCACGACCACAAGGTAAAGAATATTATATTATACCATTTAAGCTAAATAAATTTGTTATAAACTAAAGGAATTCAGTCGTTTATATTAAGTGAAAATAAAAAATTTGTCTTATTCGCTTGGGCCTTGAGCCGGCCCTGCGTGTCTCCATCCTTTGGCATTATATGTCTTCACGATTTTATTTTACATTCATCAATCTTTAGACATAGCTTATTACATGAGTAACTACATAAAACAATCAACAAATAAAACACGGTTGTTACAATAACATTAGTAACATTTACACTGGTGTCAAACCAAACAAACCTGTAAACAGGCAAGCACAACAGAGGTCATTATTCACACAAAAAGTCATAAAAAATTAGTCATTTTTGAACAAAACCAAAAAGTGAATCACATGCGAACATTAACGGTTGTTGGGCTTGGGACTACGCAGCAGTTGTTGGGCCTCACTATGTAAAATCACCGGGTTTCTATTTGTACCTCCATTTTTTCTAATATACCTCCTATACTCGAAATTATAATTTTTCAATAATACTCTTATTCAGAAGTTTACTTTTGAAAGATATATTTTTTTTATAAAAAAATTGAAATTCCTTTTGGAAGTTAACTTCTGAAGGTTAACTTCTAGAAGCAAAATATACATTCCGAAAATTTTGTTTAAGAGAAACCAAATTCTTTACCATTTGGATCAAAAAGTGTTGGTACAGATCGCCGGTTAATTGAACCATCTAATGATCTCGATCCATATATTCAACTATAGTAGAATATAATTATTTAATAAATAAGCAAAAAAAATGAAGCGCTCCGTTCATCTCATGCTACCATAAGAAAAGTAAATTACGAAAAACATTTAAAAAATAAATATAAGTGTGTTTAAAATACAAATAAAAAATATAACAATTTTTATTTTATTTACTTTTCACATAACAGAATGAAATTTTCACTTTATTCTATCATAAAATTGTTACATTCCATTTTGTTTTATTTCATTATTTTTCACTACACCAATCCTTAAATATTTTTGTATGTCAATGAAGAAATAAGTTTCACTATACCAATCCTTAAATATTTTTGTATGTCAATGAAGAAATAAGTTTCACTATACCAATCCTTAAATATTTTTGTATGTATTGTAAAAAAAAAAAATTGTATGTCAATGAAGAAATATGTATACGAAACATTTGAGCCATTTAACACAATTTAAAACACGGTATCCACAATCAACAATTAATGAAAAAAAAAAGAAGCATGAAAACCAAAAAGTATAATGTAACCGTAACAGTACAAGTACGATACATTAACATTACTATGCCTTTTTACTTCTGTTCTGAAAATTTTAAGTTGAAGCGTTTTGAACGAACTGGAACTTGAGACAGAAAGTCCACGTTACAAATAGGGGAAGAAGTGGCGCAGTGCAAACTGCGTGTGCAAAGTGCCAAAACTAAAAAGAAAAAGAAAAAAAGAAATTCAGAAAAGGGGGAAAAATGAGATGAAGCTGGAATTCCAAAAATTTTCAAGCAAAGAAGACATAGATTGTGTTGATGGAGGCACGAAACCCTTCTCCCTCTCCGGTTCGAGTTCTCATTCGTCCTCCACCTTCTTCTTCTTCTTCCGCTCCTTCTTCCTCCACCGATCGTCCCTCAACGGCGCCTCCTCCCTCCTCCGAAGGCGTGGTGGTCGTCGGTTTTATCGCGCGACGACACGACGATTCAACTTACCTCCTCAACCGAGTCATTGACTCTAGCGTCTTCGCTTCCGGCAACCTCGACAAGCCCTTACTCGTCGACAATGAGGAAGCTAGAGAGTGGTTCAAGCGCAGGAGAATCAGCTACTTCCATGACCGCGATAAGGGGATTTTGTTTCTCCACTTAGCTTCCACTCGCAGTAACGCCATTGACGCCTCCCCGGAACCCTCGCCGGGATTCGATTCCGTCGTCGAAGAGCACCAGTTCGGTGACCACCAGGGAATGCTTTTCATGTTCTCCGTAAGTCGTTTTCATCATCAATATTCTAATCTTATCGTCTGCATTACACTCATTGAAGCTCCGATGGTGATTTCATATATATATATATATATGCATTGTGCTAAGTTTGCAGAATTAGAGTAGGATTTATATTATGAAAATCCGATGGATTAGGAGCTATAATTTTTCTGATTTAGTTAGTTTTATGTTATAGCAGGGTGCTTCCTGTTTGTACTTTTAGATGATAAATTGCGCATAGCTGTGGTAATTGACAACTTAGAAATGCAGGTTTGCCATGTTATCATATATATTCAGGAGGGGTCACGCTTTGATACTAGGATTTTAAGGAATTTTCGTGTGCTTCAAGCAGCTAAGCATGCTATGGCTCCCTTTGTTAGGTCGCAAGGTATGCCGCCGGTACCGTCTAGATCGCACGCTTCTTCGCCCTCCAGGGCTACGTTGTCGGCAAGCAATTCTTCTCCGGGTAGAGGTGGTGGTGGTAACTTGAGTCGAAATGCGTCGGCTGTGTCTCTCATGTCAGGTTTAGGTTCTTATACTTCTTTGTTTCCGGGACAGTGCATACCTGTGATGCTGTTTGTATTTGTGGATGACTTCTCCAATTTATCAAATTCCAGCACAAACGGGGAGGACTCTTCGGATGTCACTTCACATAATCAGTCTTCTAGTTTGAGTAGTGTAGCCAAGACAAATTTGCCTGCTAAAGGTTCTGGTTCAGTAGTTGTGCTGGCACGCCCTGCAAGTCGATCTGAAAGTGGGTTTAGGAAGAAACTACAGTCGTCTCTTGAAGCGCAAATTCGTTTTCTGATTAAGAAATGTCGAACATTATCAGGTTCTGAAATTACTCATTCTGGTGTGAGAACTGGGGGTACCTCAACTTCTGCAGCTCTGTTTTCACTTGATGCATCAAGGGCAGTTGTCTTGTTAGATCAGCTTTCAATTCAAAAAGGCGAGTCTCTTGAGTTTGCCACTGGACTTGTTGAAGATGTCTTGAATGGGAAAGCAACCTCAGATTCCCTTCTGCTGGAAAGCCATGGTCAAAGTGCAAGCAAAGAGGATTTAATATCTATTAAAGATTTCATTTACAGGCAATCTGATATTTTGAGAGGGAGAGGGGGACTAGTAAATACCAGCAGTGGCTCAGCTGCTGGTGTTGGTATGGTTGCTGTGGCAGCAGCTGCAGCTGCTGCCTCAGCTGCATCTGGGAAAACATTTACTACTCCTGATCTTCCAAGTTTTGAAACTTGGTTAACTTCAAGTCTTCATATCTTGAGTAGAATTCTTTGTGCAAAAGGGGGTTGCTTGGATGAATTTGAAATTATGAAAAGAAAACCTCGTCCAAGGAACACTGTTTCACATGCAGTCGAAGGATCTTTGAATGGTACAAATCCTTTTGACGTTGCAGTATCTTGGTTAGAATGTGGTAGAGGGCTGAACACTAAGTTTTCAACTTCATGGTGCCAAAGAGCCATTCCAGCTGCAAAGGAGATATATTTGAAAGATTTGCCTGCTTGTTATCCTACTTCACAACATGAAGCTCATTTAGATAAGGCTTTGCATGCATTTCGCTCAATGGTAAAAGGACCTGCAGTACAACTTTTTGCAAAAAGGTTGGAAGATGAATGCACTTCCATTTGGAAATCAGGAAGGCAACTATGTGATGCTGTTAGTTTGACGGGCAAGCCATGCATGCACCAAAGGCATGATGTTGAGGCCAGTAATTCAGACCTGGGATCTTCACCCAAGCCACATTCAAGTGGCTATTTTTTCCTTCATGCTTGTGCTTGTGGTCGTTCACGACAGTTACGCCCAGATCCCTTTGATTTTGAATCAGCTGATGCTAGTTGCTTCTCTGACTGTGATAAGCTACTTCCTGCAGTCAAACTACCTGAAACTGAAGTTGCAGGACCTGTTCAATCTTCTGCTTGGAGTTTGCTGCGTATTGGAGGTTCAAGATACTATGAATCTTCCAAAGGCTTACTTCAAAGTGGTTTTTGTGCTACTGAGAAATTTCTTCTGAAATGGACAATATACCTTGAGAAACAGAAAAGGCCAAGTGGGTCAACAGAGAGTATAGTGAATCATAGTTCTGTAATTAGGGCACCCAAGGTTGAATATATTGCAGATGCAAAGAAAACTGGTGATAGACAACCCCATCCTGCTGTGCAGAGGGGAGTGGAAGACCAAAGAACGTCTCTACATATTATGAAAGCTGATAACAAAAATATAAGTTTCGGTAGAGGTTTTCCTACATTCAAAATGAGGAAACCTTTTTCTGAGGTTGTTGCTGGATCAGCTGCTGTTGATTCGGGATTCCCTCCTCTTCAGCAAAGGAAATTGCCTACATCGGGTTTTGAAAAAGGTGTGAAGCAAAGCAGCCCAAGTAATCAGAATGGAGAAAGGGTTAATGCAACTACCGATCATCAAATATCTCAAAAATCACAAGATATATCATCGACTGAGGGACCCCTTGATGTTAATGGCAATAATAGTTGCAGGGAGGGTGACCCTTTTTTGAGGATAGGTAGCAATGTAGTACCTGTATACTTGAATGGTGGTGAAAGGAGCAAACCACATTCTCCTTTAAAGCATGTAGTAGTGTATGTTGGATTTGAGCATGAATGCCCCCATGGCCATCGTTTCCTGTTAAATGCAGAACATCTCACTGAACTTGGATCGTCATACTCATTATCTGAAGAATCTCATATATCTTCTTCTATGGAGCCTGCTGGCAGAAATCAGGCACATCATACTAAAGTAAGCAAGAATGCTTCCTTGGCCAAAGTTCATCGAAGCTCAAATGAAATTATTTCTGCATCCATAAATAACAGAAGAGATGTGGACAAATCAAATGAAATTATTCCTAACGGTGATTTGATTTCAGATGGTCTAACATATTCTTGTATTCCACTGAAGGAACAAAATCTGACATCTGTGAATATATTGGCAAAACCCCCCAATCTTATCAAAGATTCTGGAGGGGATCTTCAAGCTATTAGCATAGGTGGTGGTGAACTTGCATTCTCCATGCTAAACCGTAACTTGCCTATCTACATGATCTGTCCTCACTGCAGGCGTTCTCGGAATAAGAAGGATACAACGAAGGTTAAGTTTGCCAGTGGTATCTCACAGCTCAAAAGGATATTTCTGGTATGAATTGCTGCTCATATAAGTGTTAAGTTTCAATTAGCATGACGAACTTTTTTTATGTTCATATAATTCATATTAATACTGAAACATGTTCCAATTTTGGTGTTTGTTTTATCGTTTACTGAGTTTTCTTTTTATCATAAACCTAATGGGGTTGTGCAAGTTTCCTTTTGTTTTTTGCGTTTTAGACTGTCTGTGAACTATACTTTTTGCACACTTGCTTTATGTGAAAAACAAATGGTATATCACCAAATGAACGTTGGTCTCATCTCCATTAACTTATTTCATTTTATTTTTTATCGCATAAGATAACCCAAAATTTCCTTGGATAGGAATCATTGATTGATGGGGAGCTAGTTTCTTCTAAGAAAATTAATACTTGTAATACTGTTAAAAAAAGACACCGTATGGATTATGAAATATTTTCAACCCGTGATCTAAATTCTGGTTTTCTTCTTTGAAATGGAGGTAAAAACTTGCATCAAGCTCTTTATATTCTTGCCATCAAGTTCTCAAATCAAACCATGACATGTGGATATTTTTTTTCAATATTGAATACCCCCCTGAATTAGAAAAAGATATCCACATGGCATTGTTTGATTTGATAACTTGATGGCAAGGATATAAAGAACTTGATCTAAAATTTTTCCCATAAAACAAAATGTTGAACTACCTATTACTTATAGGGAGTTGTGTTTTACCATTTGGCATCTTCAAGGTTGAATTGACTGGTGACTATGAGTAGTTTATCATTAATTTTTGTTCTCTGGGCATTAACACTGGTGGTTGAAAACTTTGTGTTTGATTTTGCTGGTGAATGTATTGGATGCCGCATGATATTTGATGTTCAGTTTCTTTTCATATTAAGATAATAATTATATATATAATTATTATCAGATCAGCTGCCTAATCTATAGATATTGCTGTAGGTCACACCAGCATTTCCTGTAATACTAGCAACATGCCCTGTCGTGCAATTTGAGGTATGTCTTTCTTCTTTTAGTGTGCATTTCTTGGAAATTTGAATGTAATTTAACAGAAGTTCACATATTTAAAATGCTATGGCCTTCGGTAGATAACAGTTAAACATCTCAAGAAATGGGTGTTTTAAGATGAGAGAAACTATTCTATTATGTGCTGTTGGCCCAAGTTGTGTTGATATATTTAGTGTTTGTCTAACACCATTGTTTCATCTTTGATGAATACCCTCCATTAAGAATGTCTTTCTGAATTAGAAAAAAATATCCACGTGGCATTGTTTGATTTGATAACTTGATGGTAAGGATATAAAGAACTTGATCTAAGATTTTTTCCCCATAAAACAAAACGCTGTACAATCAGCAGAGATCTGGAAAACCTTTTAGAGTTACCTGTGATTTATTAGTTGCTACTTGCTATCCTTGAATGGGATTCCTTATCATAGTTAAATTTATGTGGCTGGGGATGTTTGATTAAATCCAGTTTGTGCTTGTTTGGTCTTTTCCTAGCGTTCTTCTCAATTGTATAATCATCTCGCTATTTTGTCCTTGTAGACGTCATGCTTGGCTCCATCAGTTCCAGATCGTGAACGAAAATTGCAGTTTAGCCTTGGATGCCAAGTAATCTTGCCACCAGAGAGCTTCCTTACCCTTAAATTACCGTTTATGTATGGCGTGCAGCTTGAAGATGGAAACAAGCATCCTCTTAACCCCTTTGAACAACAGCCAGAGATGACTGCCTGGATTTCCAAGGGCACAGTACTGCAGATCTTGTCCAAGGGGAACAGTGACGAGGGATATCAAACACAGTAAAAGCTTACTAAATCTTTGAGTGGCCTATTTAGAATGAAAATGAAAGGATGTCAATAGCTTCTCCAAAACTCAGGTGAAGTTCACCCCCTACCCCTTCCTCCTTTTAGCTGTCATAATGTTTTGGAAATTTAGTGGGCAAAAATTTGCACCTGGCCACAATCATCCGATTATAGAAACTAGATGCGCTATATCAAAGGAAACAAAATTATATTTTGTGCAGAATGATTACAATGTTTAGTTCCTCCTAATCTTAGACAAGAATATATGTTGTCCTCGTCCTTCATAGTGAAGAAGCAGAGATCCGGGACTGCAAAGCGTTAACACTATTTTCTTTGTTTTATTTTTTAATATTTACCATCGGATTTATTCTAAATAACTCTTAAGATATAACCCAAATATTATGAGATATTTTTCATATATTCTAACACAAGCATTTATTGGCCTTTTGAGATACAAATACTGATTCTTTTGGGTGAAAAGAAATATTGATTTATAACTCTACAATGTATGAGTATGCTCAAATCTGAACAAAAGGGAGAATTCCATGTGAAGTTAAACATGGTTTGAGGTGTCTCTACTGGCTCTTTCATTAAAGGAAATGAAAAAGATAGTTGAAGATGAAACGGTAAGAGGATTTTGTGGCAGGATCCCATCTATTGAAAGAGGTGCAAGTATGTCTAGATAATCGGACAGTATGTCATGTCTATTCTACCTCTACCATGAAGGACTAGCAGAAACCTTTGTCATAAGTGCATTGTTTCTTTTGGCTTCATTCGTTGCTGATAGGATGTGTACAAGTTGTGATTGAACTTTCAGTTGTTACCCCGAAAACAATGTTTGGAGTTTTCTGCACTTGTTTTTTTAGCTAACTTACAGGAAATTATGTGCTTTTTAATATTATATATACAATTTTTGATGGTTAAAAACTGAATAATAAATGTCTCAAATCAGACGTTTGGTCATTAATGCTGGTTGAATTGATACGTTTAATTGTTGTCATCTCACGTGAAATAGATGCGTTTGTGAGACATTGCTGGGTATTTTTTTTATTGTTGGATGCACATTGTCGTGTTATTTGAATTATAGTTTTTCATAGAGTTGCTAGGTCATATGTATAAACTTATAATTAGAGATGTGTGCAGGACAAGGAACTGTGGATGATGAGTATGGTCCAGAATGGAATTACTGAGCTGTAATGGAAACACATGGAATACATCATCATTCAGGCATGAACTGGTAACATGGAATTACCTGCTTTAATCATATTATGGTATGATAATGTGAATTATTTGTACTTACTTGCTAGCCTTTAATTAGGTTCAATTTTGGGTCTCTTGGTCACTTATATCCCTTTGGGTGGCTTTCGAGCTTGTTCATCTGCTCTTGTATAACCTCATATGGATAAATGCAAATCCATAGTTCAAATACTGCTGTCTGGATTTATCTGGACGATGCTGCCTTTTACAAATGAAAGTATTCTACAATTGGAGGGGAGTCTGAGATATGTGCATCAATAAGGAGTCTGAGATACGTGCATCAATAACCAGAGACTTAGAATGGTGCTAGTAATGGTACGCATCTTGAATGTAGTCCTTAATTTTTATGTTGATTTTCTTAATGGCCCACTCTCAAAAGGACTTCCTTTGTTATGGGAAGATTTACCCTTCAGCCTTCCTGACTGTAAACTTGTGTATTTTGCTTGATCTTCAGCTGTAGCATGTTAGTAATAGTTTGACTAGTTTAATATGTTCTATCAACAATGTGCAGTTTGTTGTAACAAAATAAACAAACTAGCAAATAAAAAAGTGCAGTTTGTTGAATCATTCAAGGCTTTTTTTTTTTGGGGGGGGGGGGGAATATTTTGATTGATGGCTTTGGCTTGTTATTTTCATCTTTCACGGCTGGCTAATTGGATAAGCAAGATTGAAGCCCACTAGTTGTTTGCTACTTGAATAAAATGTACAGGAGTAACTCTCTCATTACCTCATTATTTGGTTTCACATGATTCCTGGACCTCCTTAAGAATTATTGTCCCAATAATAATTAGGATGCTTCAGCCTAAACATAGACCTTGTTAATGTCATTTCCCCCTCATATGCTGCTTGTTTATTTTCATGTGACTGCCACTAAACCTTCCTACCATCGGAATTCCAACTAACAAAGACTCACTGTGAAGGTGAAATTATGCTTGCAGGTGAAACCCCTCAAAGTTGTAGTGGATGAAAGGTTGGATGGCATCATCTACATAGAAATATCATTTAACCAAGACACCGGTTATGCCTTTTATGCAGTTATCTTACTCTTCAATGTGAGACCCAACAATAAATGAGGCAATGAGCATTGATATTGGTCCTGTGCATTTTAATATTATACGAAAAGCGCGAAAGGGAGAAGCAAGGGCCAGAAAGGAAAAAGTTTCTTTATTTCAACTTTTCAAGGGGAATGGAAGCGCTGGAATGGGATAATACGATAAAATGGAAGCTTGTTGATCATCAAAACGTGCTGAAAAATCGTGGATTTGGAGCGTGGTCTTTGTGAAAGACTTGCAGTTTTGCACTGTATTCTTTGTACAATTCATTTTTTCATAAGCAAATCTATATATTAAAGGGAGTTTAACGGCTACTCTAATTCTTATACAGCAATCAAGAACAATCTTTTAAAAGCTGCACAACTAATAAAGGCGCCTAATAGTACTCCCTCATTTTCTAATTTTTCTAGTTGACTTTTGTTTTAGAGAAATTAATTTTTTAAGAGTAATTATCGTTTTATTCTTTTAATGTAGTATTATTTTTTTCTCCCAATTTTATCATCAAATAAATATTATGTGCATCACTTTTAAGTTATTATATTTTATTATGACAATGGTTAATATACTAATAGTTAACAAAGACAATTTAATAAAATTGTTTTACTTATTATTTATTGTTTTTTTTAATCTGTGTGAAAATTTTTAAACAACACATAATATAAAAAGGAGGGAGTACATTTAAGAGACAATTATAAATAGATACCCCAATTTTTATACAGAAATCGAGAACAATCTTTTAAAAGATGCACAACTAATGAAGGCACCGCCACTCATGATCTCAAACCACTCAAACCATCGGCAACAATAGGAAATAAGATCTTGTTTAAGTGGATTTATGGTTTGATGTGATTAGTATACTAAATGCGTCAAACAAACCGTTAACGGTTATTTTTAGTTAAAAATCCACTCCAGACAACAAACAATTAAGATTAAACGAAAATAAGACTCTTCAGTAAATAGGTAATTCTGATCACGGATTTAGAGCAATAAAAGAACTCAAATGGTCTAAAAAACCACTTGATTTAGAGAGAGAGATGAATGCAGAAATGTAAATAAAAGCATTTAAAGAACATGAATTTAAAAAAAGGCTTGTAAATGCATGAAAATAAATGACAGAAAAGGTTAATTGTTGTAAAGTAAAGACAATGAAATAAAATGCTGGAATTGAAATGGTTGGGAACATTGCAGTGACCCGTCAATCCGTGAACATTGGGGACTTAGGATATGTATGGTGCTTATAAGTTCCAATCTTGATTACATTGTGCTTACAATTATATATAGGCAAAGAAAATAACTTCCTAATGACACAGGTGTTGACATGTGTCTTACTTAATAACTTCCCTATTCTAGGATTGACACATGTCAACTAATAATTTCTCTGGTAATTTCCTTATCAGAACTTGCTTTGTCGGCACTTTCACTGTCAAATGGCCTTATCTCTGTCAAATACAATGTTACATTTGGCAAATATTTATTCTGATACTAACATAGGCCAATTTTGCCTTTAACACGTGCCTTATTTTAGACAATGGTATCAGTAAACTAAATATTAGGCCAAGTGAAAAGGCCTCTTTCAGGTCTATTATCATCTCAAAGTCAAATGGGCTTTCGACGTGCATCTCAATATTTATGCCAACTATGTCTTTGACGGAATATGGAAAAATGTAATTTTCAATACTAACCCAAACATAAAAATATCAAAAATTGTGAACTCCACAAGTTATGTGATAATTTTGTTAAAAAAAAGGAGCCTTATGTTTACTATATGATTTCACATGAAATGCACTGATTGGCTTGTCACTGAGGATTTTGTCAAAGTCATTCACCAAACTCGACATAAAATCAACTTAAGCAAAAGCCAATGATGTTGGTAGAATTGGCAGTTATGAGAACATGTAAGAAAGAAAATGAATGTGACGAAGGATTAAGAAATGAGTGGGGATATGCTTTGAACACACAATGAGTACAGAATGGATGATTGCGCATATATAGTACAAGAAGTAAAGAAGTATTTAAAATGCATGAAAACATGTAAATTGTATGAAGTTAAATAGAAACATTTAGATCACTAAAAATTAGAGGGGTGTTTATGGGGAAATTTGGTTTATGGTATGGTTCTACCAATTTTGATGATCTTGAATGATCTACCAAATTCATCAAACAAACAAATAAATTTTGATGATCAAGCAATTATGAGTCCGAACGAGTTACGTGGTAATCTCGTTTTGAAAACAACGGTTTCTTTTAAATATAACGGTCAAATACTCGACACGTTAATCGTTCTTTAACATTCTTGGCTTTTAAGCCATTAATTGTCAAGTCTTATGCCAAATTTGATTACGATAACTTCAAACAACAATTGAATTGTTGTCGAAATGGCACTAAGCCTAAGGCCAACAAGATTGGCCGTCGAGAGCCAATAATTTAATTAACAAGTAACTAAATGCAAACAGAAACTAAAAAAAACGCAAAGTTATAAATATGTACTTTATGAACTTAAACAAACAAACTGAAATGAATGCAGAAATGTAAATGAAAAATGTTTAAAGAACTGGAAATGAAAGAACAATGAAGTTAAATGATAACAAATATAAAGAACAAAAAAAATAAAACTGCTAAGCGTAAATAACTGGAATTGAAAAGCAATAATAAATTGGTTATGAACTAACAGAAATGCGGGAAACTGAAAACAGATAAAAGTTCAGAAATAACTTAAAATGCAGTAAAGATAAATGAAAAATGCAAGGTAAGAAACATGTAAATAAGTCTCAGTAACTTAAAATAAAGAGCAAAACAAGGAATTGGAAATAAAACTTAATTGATTTGCAAATTGCTGAAAGGAAAGAGTGGAAGGCATACTGTGATCGTGTTTCCTTTAATCTGTTTCGTTGTTGAGATGTTAGGAATTTTAGATCAAGTATCCAACCTTTATTACATCGTATGAACTACTATTTATAGGCAAAAAATACAAAAACTACCTATCATCCGACCTGACACGTGTACGAATACAAGGTCGGTAGTTAATTTATCTAAACTACTAAACTTCGACAGTATCACTTCCTGTCGAGTTATCTACATTTTGCTTAAAGCCTAAGTCTAATTTGACCGTTTCCATGTTGACATCTTCGACGCTTCATACACCTCGTCGAACAACCGCCAAGTCACCCGGTCCTTTTAAACTTAGTCAATCTTCATCCCTTCTTCTGGTCTCTTTCGCCTTCACTTGTCGAATTCTAACATTCTGTCGATTAACCCAAATTTGAAATTTGGCACCCAACAGATGCCCCCCAAATTCTGAGTTCTCGACACCAACACACGGAGAGACCCAGAATTTTGTTTAACTTCACGCACGACGGTTCCTTTTCCGTAATGTCCCATCACAGGTCTGCGCTTCCCACTTCCCTAAAAAGTAGGACCATCATCACTTCAAATTTAGGCGGTTACTCTTTCCGTTCGCACACTTACGTCACAAGTTTTTTGCTATAAGTAACCTGCACAACCCTTTCAAAACACTTTTCTCCCCTTCTGAGTCTTTTCTGAAAGCTTGAGCAACTTCGTAATGGCGTCTTCTTCAACCCCAGCTCAAGACACCGCTGCCCCTCGAAGGAAAACATGGTGGAATCCTGACGTCGATGCATCAATCCCTTGGCGGAAATCTAAGGTAATGATTCCCTATTTACATGATCCTTCATATCTCTTGGACACTCCTGCGACTTACTTAGGGCCAGTCATCCCTTTATCCTGCTTTCCAGAGAGTTTTGAAGACTCTTTCCCAAACAAAGAAGGTCACACTGACCTTCTAGCTTCTGCTCCCAAACTTCATATCCATTATTTCTTTAAAAGTGCTAGGCTTTTTAGAACGCCCCCTTTGAATGTAAACGGATACTCTACTTGGTTGGCTAGGGTAAAAACCAAAAAGGCTAAAACTTGGAAAGAATTAGGTATTTATCACCTAATTCAGCTGTCAAAACACACATTTAGGTTAGACCCTTCTATGTTGGGAGCCGTTATCTTTTTCTGGAACAAAACCACAAACACATTGATGTTGCTGCTCTCACTGGCCTCCCACCAGATGGCCAAATGATCCATCCTTTGTGCACTCCAGAAAACGTCGTTGATGTTTTCAGTGATGAACCCCTCTCATTTTCAAAATACGTTGCTAGCCGAATGAGAGACACTGATGATATCTCTGATGAGGAACACGTAGCTTTCCTGTTCCATTGGCTCTCAGCATTCGTCCTTTGCAATAAAAATGTTCAAATGTCGAAAACCCTCATCGACTTAGCAAACCTCCTTCATGAAGGTAAGAAGTGGGCTTTCGGCTCTTTCCTCTTGTCGAACCTTTACTCAAGCATGTCGAGCCTTTACGCTATGGTGAAAGGAGGAGGAAAGAAAGTTGGAGTAGGAGGCCCAATTTGGCTACTTCAACTGTGGTTAAACCTCACTCTCCCGGGCCACACTGTTGACAAGGCTCCGTCAGATCTTGAAATTGGCACATATGGCACTCTGGCCATGTATCGCTTTCCCAAACCATTCGACAGTGAACTTGAAGGTTTCAAGTACTACTTCAACCTCTTTCACTCCCTTGCTCCCACAACTCCAGGCATCCGCTTTCAACCCTTTGTTAGCAGAAGATATGGACCCAAGTGGTTCACAGCCCCTTTTGATCCAAAATCTGAGGAGTGTCAAGTCATTTGGACTCACTTCCTTTCTCGATAAGCGTTCCCTGCAGGACTCCCTGGTTCGACAGATGGTTCTGCATTTTGTTTCCTTCCCAACGCTTCTGCCAACAATATTGGTTTCCTGCAATCCATTCCTGGTCCCTTCCCTTACAAGAAAGAAGACATTCTTTTAGATTACATTGATATTAAAGAAGAAACCTTTGATGGCATGAAGAAAAAGAACGAATCCCGCAAAGTTGCTGTCAATCTTGTCCCTTTCTCCACCACTCTTGGCATATCTCAGGACTTTGAGACATGGTGGGCTAACTATTACAAGAAGTTTCACCCATCTTTTGAAGAGTGTGTAAGACGATTTGTTGATCCCTCTGTGCAGGAACAAGATCCTTCAACTAAAACCAAAGGTGAGCACTTGAAGGCTATACTCGACTTTGAAAAATTTTATAAACTAAAATGGGATCCTCGATGTCCCCATTATATTGTCGAACAGGCGAATGAAATGGTTGCCAAATCAAAAGAGGCACATGATAACAAATGGGGCTTAAAGGCTCTAAAGCACTATCATGAAACAGGGCAATCACTTGTGAAACCCCCTTATCCTGAGCCTGTGCCTTTCCCTTGTGCAAATTTTGGTTTGGCTGACCCATTTCCTGGTAAACCGACAAGGGCTGGTAACTTCATTGAACTGGAAAGATACTATTCTTGTTCCAATGTCGATAGCTTTAGCAACAAGGAAGTTACTTTCACTGGTCGGTTTGCTTCACCTTTCGAACAAAGATAATGAAGTCACAAGCTCATTTCCCATTTTCCCCAAGGTAGTAACTCTACTTTGATTTAAAATTCGACAACTATTCCGCTTTTTACTCACGCTTCTTGTATTTTCCATTTCAGCTTCTACTCTGAAAAAGCCCTTACAGCACAAGAAAACCAGTGGCAAGGCTCAAGAGGTGGATGAAGAAAAAGAGGATGATGAAGAAGACGAACCCCCTTTTTAGTCAAAACCCATCAAGCCAAAATCGAGCAAATCCTTGGTCCGAAGACCAAGCGTGGGTAAAAAACCAGTCACGTCGAAAAAACCGCCCACGAAATCCAAGCTTTCGACGAGTTCCTCCCCACAGGAAACGCCTAAAAGAAAACGGTTTGGCTGCCTCTGAAGTTCAACCAAAAAGGCGTAAGATGATTTTAGCTGACTCTCCTTCCAACTCGACACCTCAAACGGTATACATTTTTTTGTATAACACATCTCTTTGCATAACTTGCCAAATACTAAGCCCCAAAACCTTCAAATATCAGGAAACACCAACAGAAAAATCTGTTTCTGAAGGCTTAGAAAATACTCCCACGGCGGAGCATGCAAAGGTATATTGTTTTACGAAACTTGTTTGGCAATTGTTCCACACATTACACCTTGTTGCTCACACCGTTCTCACATTAGGGGGTCAAATTTGCTCCTGCAAAGAAAGGTGTATCTGAGGAATGTACCTCAAAGAATCAACCTACGGTCGAAGAGGTTGCCTCCTCAAGCACTGACAAGGTTCGTGCCTTCTTTCAAAACACGTTTACCTCTAAATTTATGACTATGACCTCATCGTGCTTATTTCGACAGGACTCTTCTGAGCAGCCTTTCATCGACACTTCCTTGCCTCTGCAAGTAATTCTTCCACCTACAGCTTCTCCAACTGCTGAGGTAAAAATATTCACGGATTATTCTGTTTTCAGTTTAATAGCACCAGCTTCTAATCTGTGGTATTGATTTTTATAGGAACCCCCACAAGTGCAACCTGAAGAAGTGCTTAAAGTCTCTTCTCCCATGAATGTCGACGTGGTCACCCAGAACCCATCGACAGAGGATCCGACTCACACCATTCCCGAAGGTGATCCCATTCCAACTGAAGAAATAATTCCTGCCCCCCAAGCCATTGAGAAGGTAACTCCCATGGTGATTCGGGCAGAAAGCATTGACATGGATCTCCTTTTTGATAATCTAAACACTACATCCGCTCAGCCTGCTTCATTGACCAACCCTGTGCTGCGAAGCACCAATACTGAAAAGGGTGATGTCGAAGTGGATGAGTTGATTGAATTGCTTTCGGGATTAAGCAGCAAGACTTCACCAATGTCAGCTCGCTCGTCGACACTTCCTGAAGGTAACCTCGCTGCCAAGCTTGAAGAAATGGTAGAAGAACTAAAGGGTTTCCTCAAGCACTCATTAACCATGAACTTAGAGGCAACCTTGTGCGCACAGTCAATGAAATTAACAGACTTCGCAAACATCCCTCTATTCGGCGAATGTACTTCATTGCAATACATGACTTTATCGAAGATCTGACTCCCAAGCTTCCTCAACTTGACAATAGCATATTGCCTTATCAACAAGCAACCAAGGCCAAACAAAAGCTTCGAGATGAAATGGTCAGTTTTCGACTCGACAAAGCCAAGTTGGTCGAATAGGACGCTCCCAATCAAGCCAAGATACTTGAATTAGAAAAAACTGCCGCGCGCTTGGAGGCCGAGCTAGCAAAGGTCAAGGCTCAACTACAAGAAGCGAGGCTAGCTTCCCATTCGCCGAAATCAAGCGCCGACCAACACCGCGCTTCTAGCGCTGCCGAGGCAAAAGCTATTCTTTCTAAGATTGAAAAGCTCGAGGTCGACTATGCCACGCCGAGATCATCAAGACCGATCTTGCGTAGCCTGGAGGATCTCAAAACTCCCTTTAACTAGCATAGTTTTTTTGTACTCTTTTAACTTATGTGTATGTCGAACACATTTGCTCGACCATAAGTTGTACTTAATCGACCATCTGAATTTGATTTGACGCTTTACACATTGATCGTTTCACCGCCCGGCTAGCACGTTTCTTTTCTTGTTTTAATTTCGCCAGGCTAATAAATTACATTCAAAGTCGTTGACCAGTCAAATTGACTGTTAAAACTTGAAAATCAACGCCATTTTGCGCTATAAATAGGCATTTGCCATGCATCATTTCTCGCTCAAAGCCCAAACACTTTCTGAACTCCCTGAAATTTCTTTTCAAAAAGAAAAGAAAACAAACCCTTAAGAAACTCTTGCTAGCATCACAAACAACATTCCCAAATCCAACTTGTCCTCGCCCCCAAATTAGATAACTCTGAGTGCAACAAGTTGCTATGGAAACCTTTTCCATTCACTTTAAACCTTCATTCCCTGGCTCTGCCTATTTCACTTGGAAACCAGGGCTCCACCTCCCGGGATCCCTTTCTTCAAGGTCTTTGTCTCAATGGTGAAAGACTCTCTGGGTTTTGGTAATTTACCTTGTGTTCAAAATTCAAGGTGTGGGATCTGCAGGATGGCATTTGACACTTCCCATCAACGTATCCACGCTTTTAACTTCACATATCCGTCGATTTGGGTATCTACCATCTGAAGCAGCTCTTGCAGACTTGATTGGCCGGATGGTATGCCACGGGAGTCGCTTTTGCTTCCCATGTTCCTCTCTCTTCCTGAATTCTTCCTCAGCATGATCAGGATCCGGAACATGGCGAAACTTCCACAAATGGATTTATTCCGTAGTAGCCTAGACTTACAGACCTTCCAGTACTTGTATTACCAGGCTGTAAGCCTATTCGACAATGTATATTGTATACTGCCAAATGGCTCTTGAATGTTGGTCTTACTTCGCACATTGTTGGTCTTTCAAGGTTGTATTCTTACTTCGCACATTGTTGGTCTATATAACTTCAAATATTTGCCATTAATAGACTTAATTCTAAACCCAGAACTAACTTCAACAAGCGCGTAAGCATTCCCTGAGAATATTTTAACAATTTTATATGGTCCTTCCCACTTAGGGGACCACTTACCATATTCTCGACATTTCTTATCCATCGGCAAAATGACTTTCCAAACTAAATCATCAACCTTAAAACGTTTATACTTGACCCGACTATCATAAAAGTTTGCTATTCTTTCCTTTTGTCGAATCAAGTGTTCTAGGGCAATAATTCTCTCGTCATGCGCATCATTTACCTCGTCAAGCATTGAGTTCCAATACTGGTCTACTGGCAACTCCTCTTGTTTTTGAATTCTCAATGAACCAAGATTTATCTCGACAGGCAACACAGCATCATGTCCATACACCAATTTGTAAGGAGTTGTGCCTGTCGATTCTCTAGGTGAGTTTCTGCATGCCCAAAGAACTTGTTCTAAAGTCGAATGCCAATTTCTCGGATATCTGCCAATATGCTTCTTTATCAAACCAATGATAATTTTATTCATGGCTTCTACTTGACCATTTGCTCGAAAGCATAATATGGTGTCGAGGTAATCATCTTGATCTTCCTCGACTCAGCATACTCCACAACTCTCTTTTCAACAAACACAGATCCTTGATCAGTTGTTATAGTTTGTGGTATGCCATATCGACACACAATATGGTTTTCAATAAAATCCACAATATCTTGTTGTGTCACTTCTTTCAAGGCTATTGCTTCTACCCATTTGGTGAAGTAATCAACCCCTACTAAAATGTATTTATGACCTTTAGAAGAGGCAGAAAAATTTGACCTATGAGGTCTAATGCCCAACCTCTAAAAGGCCAAGGCTTAACAATGGAATGTAACTCACTAGCGGTACATTACAGTAGTTGACCATGCCTTTGACATTCTTCACAGGATTTTGCAAACATAATGCAATCCTTCACCAAAGTGGGCCAATATACTCTTTGTCTTCTCAAAACCCATTTCATCTTCTCACCGCTCGATGAGCACCACAAATTCCTTCATGAACCTCTGCTAAAGCCAAATAAGCATCCTCTTCGCTTAAGCAAGTTTCCAAATTACCATCAACCGATTTTCTATATAAAGCCCCTGCAAATACAACAAACTTAGTTGCTTTATGCTTGATCTTTCTGTCGACGTTGGTATCTGGATTTTCCAAATACTCAATAATGGGCTTACGCCAATCAGCTGCATTCGACGTATTTGCAGCAAAAATATCTCTTTCGCTCAAAGGGTACAATAACTCACGGATTTCTATGAGTTTTGTCAGCACCTTTGAAGATAACTTATATCCTGAAGCCAATTGGGCCAATTCATTAGCCTCTTGATTTAGCTCTCTAGGAATATGCTCCAACTCAACATTGTCGAACTGTTTCATCAACTTGTTAGCCACTTGACAATATTTGACAATGTTATGACTAACACATTTGTATGCTTGAGTGTCTAATTACTAATTGCGAATCACCAAAAACTTTGACAGTGCACGCTTGCATTTCTATCAAAATTTCCAAACCCACAATTAAGGCTTCATACTCAGCCTCGTTATTAGAACAAGCATATTTTAGTTCAAACATCAATTTAGTTGGTACCCCTAAGGGTGAAATTATTAAAACTCCAATACCAACCCCATTTCTATGTCTTGAGCCATCAAAATACAAATGCCAATGCTTCAATTCGACTATCCCTGTCAGCTCTTTTATTTCCAAACATGGATGGTCCGTTAAGAAGTCAGCAATTGCTTGACCTTTAACAGCCTTCATAGGTACATATTGCAAAGAAAATTCAGACAATGCAAGTGTCCACTTTCCATTTCGACCATTCAGAATTGGCTGGGACAACATGTACTTAATTACATTTGTCTTTGACATAACTAAAACATTACAAGGCATAAAGTAGTACTTGAGTTTTGTACAGGAGAAATATAATGCTAAACATAGTTTTTCTATAGCACTATATCTAGTTTCTGCATCATTGAGCACTCGACTGAGGTAGTAAATGGCTCTCTCGACATTGTTTCCATCTTCTTGAGCCAATAAACAACCAATGGTCTCTTCTGATGCTGATATGTACAATTTCACTGGTCGATGTGGCTCTGCAGGCATCATGACCGGCGGATTTGTCAAATACTGCTTGATTTGGTCAAAAGCTTCTTGGTGTTGTTGAGTCCACACAAAAGCTTCTTCTGCCTTGAGTTTCACCAACGGAGCAAAAACTCTTGTTCTTCCTGAGAGATTTGATATGAACCTTCTGAGAAAATTGACTTTTCCCAAAAAGGATTGAAGTTCTTTTTTGTTAGTTGGAGGTTTCGCTTCCAGCACAGCTTTAGCTTTATTTTTATCCACTTCAATGCCTTTTTTGTGCACCAAAAAACCTAAGAACTTAGCAGCAGAAACCCCAAAACCACACTTCTCAGGGTTCATTTTCAAACTATGCCTTCTCATTTCCTGGAAGGCTCTTCTCAAATGGTTCAAATGCTCCTCTTGACTGTCAGATTTAACAATGACATCGTCGATGTATACTTCCATGAATTTGCCTATCATTTCATGAAAGATAGTATTCATTTCCCTCTGATATGTTGCACCAGCATTCTTCAAACCAATGGGCATCACTATCCATTCATAAGTTCCAATTGAACCTGGACACCTGAAAGCAGTTTTAGGTACATCCTCTTCAGCTATGAAAATCTGATTATAAGCAGCATGCCCATCCATGAAACTCAGAAGCTCATGACCAGATGTTGCATCCATTAGCATATCTGCTATGGGCATAGGGTATTCATCTTTAGGAGTGGCTGCATTAAGGTTCCTAAAATCGACACACACCCTCATCTTGCCATTCTTCTTTATGACAGGCACTACATTAGACAACCATTCCACATACCTAGTTGTGCGAATGAATTTAGCCTTCAGCAAACGTTCGACTTCCTCCTTGATTTTTAACACAACTTCAGGAGCGAACCTTCTGTTGGCTTGTTTAGAGGCAATCTATGCTCCACGAGTTCTCTATTCAGTCCTGGCATCTCGTGGTAATCCCAAGCAAAGCAATCCTTATACTCAGAAACTAGCTCCACAATCTGCCTTTTAAACTGGTCTGACAACATTACACTCACATATATTGGCCTCTTTCTATCTGCATCGCCCAAGTCTATCTCTTCTAAAGGGTCTTCCAACTCAAAGCCACTTCTATCTTCAAGCCCCTTTTCAAAACCCAAAGGGCCATCATCAAATATACAATCGGCCAACACACCTTCTTCTCGAAGTTTGGCGTTTGCCCTCACAGCCGACAATTGTATTTGAGGATGTTCATAAGTCATTCTTGTCGATTGGCGATTTTCGCCGGCCTCATCCAAAGAACTTAACCCCAAATCGCTCCATTAAGCACGATTGAGCTTCTTTATCAATAACACCACCCTGCACGGAGATGGGTTTCACCTTTGGATCATATACTTTGAAGTCTACATGCATTTGTTGCAAATAACATGGACTATCATCAGCTTCAATAATCTCAACTTCATCACGGGCATTCCAAAGAATCATTTTTTGGTGTACTGTCGAAGGAACTGCTCCAACAGAATGGATCCAATCCCGACCCAACAAAACATTATAACTAGACCTCGAAGGAATCACAACAAACAGAGTAGATCTTTCATCGATCCTACTTGCACATCAAGCATCACTACGCCATCCGTTGGTGCGCTTCTTCCTCAAGTCAAGAACCACTATATTAGTTGGCAACAAGTCAGACTCATCCTTTCCCAATTTCTTGAACATGGCTCTTGGAATCAAATTCACTGATGCACCACCATCAACCAGTACTCTATTAGCTGGCTTGCCTTCAATCATTGCTCTAATGTGCAATGGTCGAATGTGACTTCTCTCCTCATGAGTTGGTTTGTCGAGCCTAGTAAAGTTATCAAATATAGTGACCATGTCTTGCTCAACAAATCGCCAACCAATAGGAAAGTTCTCTAAGTCTTCCTCGTCAGGCACTTCAACTATAAACTCGTAAGGAGCCTCATATTCCGCTGGCAACACCGAGACCAAGTTTACATTCAATTTAGTAAACTCCTCTTCAGTAGCGGTATCTTCATTCTCCAAATGACTTCCCAACCTCATGCCTAGTTCGTCGAATAAACAATCTTCCGATCCCAGATCTGACAAGGTAGTACCCATTGTCATCACCAACTCGTCCAAGTCTTTGTCTAAACTGGTGTCGATCAAACCGTTTCTTCATCTTCAAAACCTATTGGGTCATCCGGATCATCTAGTGCAAAGAATCACCTCTTCCATGGACAAATCTGTTTTGACAATGTTCTGCTCCATGGACTCCAAGCGGTTCATCTAACAAATCGTAATCATTAGCTATGATCCTTAATTCCTCCATTGACACATCATCGCCGTGCCTCCTCCGGGGCCGGTTGAACACCAACTTCGACGCGTTCCAAAGCTAACCTTTCCGCTTCAATTAGACCTATCGGCCAAGGAGTCACCTCTTCCTTAGCCAAAGGAATTTCAGCATTCTTGGAACTTTGCTTGAAAGAGGCCTGTTGTGAATGTACTCGCATCTTGGAAGTCTGGCCCTTGTCGTAATTGCTGCCTATAACTTCAACCACTACACTCTTCAACTTTGGACCAGTCTCCTTGGGCAACGACACTTTATGTATCCCAACCATGAAACAATTTTCATGTTGAGATCCTTCCAAGTCACTAGCCTTCGTTTTCTCTCGAAGCTTGCCTTATCCTCTGTCGACGACGCTTTTGGCTTTTCGACAGTGGGGTCTTCTTCACTTGATCACCCCCAGGGTAAGGTATTCTGCCATGCTGGTATTCTTCATCCCAAAACGGTGTTCGTCGAGGGTTACTCTTTGTCGCTCTCACCCTGTTTCTCAGTTCAGGACAACGAGCCTTGGGAGAATTCTCGACCCATTTGTTTACCGTAACATTAGTATCAGGTTTCCTAGTCCTGTTCACCTTTCGAAAGGATCCTCGACATTCACCACGCACTTCTGCTTGGCGCTAATGTTCACCATGCTACAGCTTCTCACATTTTGACCTTCGACATTGGCAATGCCTTGACCAAATGGATCAGTATCCACCTTCATGCTAGGCTTCTGTTTGTCAGCAAACTTGAGCCTACCTTCTTTGAGAGCCTTTTGAATCAAATCCCTGAAACGAAAATATTCATTAGTAGGGTGGCCTAAAGCTCCATGGTACTTGCAATAATTCTGACCATTAGAGTCCTTAGGCCCTTTCACTCTATGATCATCTGATAACTTAAGCTATTTATCTTTTAAAAGAATATCAAATATTTTATCAGCTTTGGTTATATCAAATGTATAGGTTCTCTTATTCACATAGCTCATCTTTTCCTTCCCCTTGGAAGGTGCTAACGCTTGACAAGCATAAGGTGGTCCTTCTTTTAATTCAGCAAGGTTTATTTCTTGCTCTGTCATAGCCTCATCCTCACTGTCTGTTAGATCTTGTTCGACACAATTGACTTTCTCACGCCTAATAAACTTCTTATTGTTCTTCTGATTCTTCTCAGAGCGGAGTTATTCAACTTGTCGAACCTTCTCCCCTAATTGGGTGAGGTCAACTATGTGTTGGTTTACCAATTTCTTTCTAATATGGTAATCCAAACCACTAGCGGCCATTTTCACAATTTCCGAACAAAGGCGTAAAACACCTGCTCTTCATTTGCTTGAACCTAGAGATGTAATCATCTATAGATTCATTATAGATGCGTTTGACGTTGAATAAATCAGTCAGATTAACCCTCAAATCGCCCCTGAAGAATTGATCATGAAACAATCCTTCCAGTTGTGTCCACGAATGGACTGAATTAGCTCTCAACGTCGAGAACCAAGAAAATGCGTTCTTTGTCAAAGAACTTGGAAAGAACCTCATTTTCAAACCTTCCACAGTGGCCAACTCTCCCATTTCTATCGTGTATCTAGCCACATGCTCGACAGTCGATTCACCACTGTCACCAGAAAATTTGGACAATTTGTGGATTTTCATCCCTCTTGTCACTTCAGCTTATTGAACCCACTCAGGAAATGCAGATATGAAATATGGTCTAGTGCCTTGACCAATATTAAAGCCAAGCCTATTCAGCATTTGCTCGACAGCCTGATTCACGTTTTGTTCTATCTGATTTCCCATGATATTGTGCCTGAGGTTGGCTAAACCTTGATGCAATCGGTGGGCCCCTGGTCTTGATTTCTTTGTAGAATGCACCGCCATAGGCCAAGTTATTCAAATTCGACCAACGCTCGGTTTGGTGAACTACTGCTCGCACCACCATAGGGTTATTCGCATTATGCGGAATGCCCCCCATGCCTTGACCATGAGGTATAACCCCTGGGCCTTGTTGAACATTCTCGTTCACTGGTGCTGCCAAACCCAATGCTTGATTAGTAGTCTCCATAAGAGGTGTAATCACTGCACCCATCTGCTGAGTGAACATGTTCACCATCTCATGGTTACTATCATCCACTTGTTGTCGAATACTCGCCAACGAGTTTTGTGTTAATCCCCCATTATTCTGAGGCATTTGTCTCGACATGTCCCCCAGTCCTAACCCTTGTCGATTGGCTGTCGTAGTGGTAGCCATTCCTGCCATTCCTTGCGTATCGGAAGAATTTTCGAATGGCATAAAAGGCTGGTTAGCATATTGGTTGAACATAGTTGAACCAATAGCAGGGACTGTCGAGTTTTGCAAATAACCATACGGCATTTCAAACGGAGGTTGCGTTACTTGCGGTACAGGCCTAATACTTGAGTTCCTCGCACTTCCAGGAGATGCCTGAATTTCTGGAGCACTTTGAACCACCGGTTCAAGCACTGCAACGCCTGGAATAACTTCTCCTTGCGTATTGGCCGTTGCCATCCCAGTACCTGCCCCAACGGTAGTATTACTCATCCGCGGGATCACAACTACCCTCGCTCGCATCGGTGGTCGAAGCATTTGTATCGCAACACTTGGCATTGTGGCATCGCTATTCATGCCGCCACTCATGTTTCTATATTGCGTTACGTTAGAAGCGATAATCTTTCCACTTCTTAGACGCATAAAACCATCGTTTAAACGAGTTACTCTAAACTCGTCCCATCGGGCGCAAGCAATTTGTTTATGGGGAAATTTGGTTTATGGTATGGTTCTACCAATTTTGATGATCTTGAATGATCTACCAAATTCATCAAACAAACAAATAAATTTTGATGATCAAGCAATTATGAATCCGAACGAGTTACGTGGTAATCTCATTTTGAAAACAACGGTTTCTTTTAAATATAACGGTCAAATACTCGACACGTTAATCGTTCTTTAACATTCTTGGCTTTTAAGCCATTAATTGTCAAGTCTTATGCCAAATTTGATTACGATAACTTCAAACAACAATTGAATTGTTGTCGAAATGGCACTAAGCCTAAGGCCAACAAGATTGGCTGTCGAGAGCCAATAATTTAATCAACAAGTAACTAAATGCAAACAGAAACTAAAAAAAACGCAAAGTTATAAATATGTACTTTATGAACTTAAACAAACAAACTGAAATGAATGCAGAAATGTAAATGAAAAATGTTTAAAAAACTGGAAATGAAAGAACAATGAAGTTAAATGATAACAAATGTAAAGAACAAAAAAAATAAAACTGCTAAGCGTAAATAACTGGAATTGAAAAGCAGTAATAAATTGGTTATGAACTAACAGAAATGTGGGAAACTGAAAACAGATAAAAGTTCAGAAATAACTTAAAATACAGTAAAGATAAATGAAAAATGCAAGGTAAGAAACATGTAAATAAGTCGCAGTAACTTAAAATAAAGAGCAAGACAAGGAATTGGAAATAAAACTTAATTGATTTGCAAATTGCTGAAAGGAAAGAGTGTAAGGCATACTGTGATCGTGTTTCCTTTAATCTGTTTCGCTGTTGAGATGTTAGAAATTTTAGATCAAGTATCCAACCTTTATTACATCGTATGAACTACTATTTATAGGCAAAAAATGCAAAAACTACCTATCATCCGACCTAACACGTGTACGGATACAAGGTCGGTAGTTAATTTATCTAAACTACTAAACTTCGACAGTATCACTTCCTGTCTAGTTATCTACATTTTGCTTAAAGCCTAAGTCTAATTTGACCGTTTCCATGTTGACATCTTCGACGCTTCATACACCTCGTCGAACAACCGCCAAGTCACCCGGTCCTTTTAAACTTAGTCAATCTTCATCCCTTCTTCTGGTCTCTTACGCATTCACTTGTCGAATTCTAACATTCTGTTGATTAACCCAAATTTGAAATTTGGCACCCAACAAGGGGAAAATCTCTAAAATGTATGGAAGTAAATGACTTTGAACTAAACAAATGCATAAAATGTAAAGTGCAATGAAAGTAAAATGCAAAAAATATAAAGAACATGAAAGTAAAATGTTTGAAGTAATAATGCAGGAATGTATATGATTTTGAAGATAAATGACTTCAAAATTAAAGTGCAGAAGAATCGAAGAACGCAGTAAAGTAGATGACTTCAAAAGAAATTTGCATTGAAACGAAAGATTGGAAAATATACTTGATCTTTGATATGTATGATCTGCTGCAGTGAGATGCTTAGAATGCTCAATATAAAATATTCAACCTTGAATACATTGAGTCTTACGACATTTATAGGCAAAACTAAGAAGAAGAAAAAAAACAACGTATTTATCTGTTTGACATGTATGTGGCGGTTAAGGCCGCATACACAGCAGTTACACATTATTACTAATGTCCTATTATTTGACGAAACTGTCCTCGTCGACGGTAAAAGCTTGACTCGCATAAGTTAGTCCCCACCAGTGACACTTCAATACTAGGCCAATTTAAACAAGTCTTTGTTGGCTTTGGTAACTTTGTTAATCTATTCGACAAGAATCCAGGGACCCGGATCGCCTGCAGTCCAATTCCCTGCAGTTTCACGCAGTTACACGTAATTTGGCAAATTGGGAAAAATGCTCACCGCATGCGGTATTGGATTCACACACAAATGTGTCAACTGCGTTAAAACTTTACTGCAGGGAATCCAATTTCAGAATCCATATCATTAGTTCTCAACACAATATTCTTCCGTCGAACAAAATGCCAAATGATTTACAAGTTAGCTTATTTCCCTTGCTCCATTTATGCATTTCTTAAACATGTGGTCTCTATACTTAATTTTTGAATCAAATCTTCGTTGAGCTTCATCACCTTGCCTTATTCATAATTGCATTTCTGCCCGTCGAAACCAAATCTAGAATTTGAAACCCAACAGAGCTGCATCTCTTTTTATAATACTGAAACTTAGTTGACTTACATCCTACTTTCTCAACCAGCGAACATTAGAGGGAAACAAGCAAACTATGTCCTTTTTTGGTGTCTTCATTCATACACGTGAATTACCCCTAGATGTCGGAACTAAGTTAGCTTCATTTTCCTTATGAAATCATAATACATTCAATCTAATGATTTATATGTCCAATAATTCATTAGTTTTAACATCACTTTTTTTTTTTTTTACCCTTTATACATCAGGAATCAATGTTAGGTGACACCGCTTAAATAGGGATTTCTTTATTACCGGCAAAGATTTTTGATGATTATTCTTGTTATAGAAAAATCCAGTTTTGTCAAAAAAAAAAAAAAATTACTCTAGTCATAGTCGACAGAAATTTTTTTGCTTGTACGAAAATATTTAAGAGCAGCTTGTATAAACACCTAGATGTCTTTGTGGGGTTGAATTTTGATTAATCTAATAATCATTGTGCAGTGCTATTATTTGTTCTGAAAATTGGAGAATTACATAGAACTATAGAGATAAAGGTTTTAAATCACAATCACAGTCACAATATTTTACAGACAATCACAGTTAAATACGATCTCAACTGCCGCCGCCGCATTGCAGTGACAGTCTGACAGAGACATGCATCAAAAACCTTGATGTGGCGACACAAATCGCCATTGCAGACCTTTTATTTAAACCCTGATACCGATCAATGATGACGGGCAATCAAACTTGTGTTAATGCTCATAGTTGGCAAGCAATGAGAGACATGCATATTATATGTGTTTCATGCCTCATCATAATTGCTCAAATGCAACTTTCATGCAGTGAGTGTTAAGCATGAAAGGATGGCATGAATTCAAAGCCTTGGTTGAGAAGAGCACCGGCCACCCATAGCTTCAAATTTGGAAGGTTAATTTCTGATTCAGAACCTTTTACCTGTTTAATTTCAACACATCAACGACTAAATCCATAAGCAAAAACAATGACTCATTTTAATAAAAATAATAGAAAGACTGACTTGGATGGAGAGGAAAACTTACATTCAATGTAAATGTAAGTTGAAAACTGTCACAAACTGTGGCCAAGTTAGAATTCTGAACATTGAAATCTGCAAGAGACTCAAGAGCCTTGTACAGCGAAGCAGCCACTCCTTCTCCTTTATTGCACACTATTTTTGCATAATACCCTCTTTCCTCCACTTGAAACATCTCCACCTGCATAATTTTCTTGCAGATGGTAGGATGGTTGTTATGGGTGACTTGAGCATTGATAGGGTTGTTAATTGATCCTTGGTAATTTTGGGACACTGATAAGGATGCTTCAAGTCCTGCAACCTCAGCCTTCAGCTTCTTAGCTTTTGCTTGTAGATCATGCACGTATGATACTGCATCTCCAATTATAGATGCCTTATCCATCTGTAGATATAACTTTTCATTCTCAAATTAATATAAAGCATATCATATTAAATAGAACTTTTAAATACGCCCCCATTAAGTTTGTTTTCATATGAAAACTTAGAACAACCTTAACCTTGTGCATGAAAAACTATAAATGTTAAATGACAAAATTATCTTTGCAACATGACATAGTTTAGATAGGTTTCTGAAACTAATGTGAGATCCATATAGTTTCTAGTGACTGGTCATAAGTTAGCCCTAGAATTTTTAGTAGGCCCAATTTTTTTGCATTAGCTCTATTGCTTCATTAGGTCTTCAAGATTATGACATCATTAGCTTAATTGGGGGTATTTAGATATATAACTTAATTAAGCGCGTATTCAATAAGTATTTATCGTATAAGAGTTTATGAATAAGTTCTATAATCGAATAGAGAATGTTGATCAATTCTGTATAAGCTAGAAACAATTTGTGGTAGGCTTTCTAAAGGAGCTTAAGAAAGTAAACTGAAAACAACTTATAAACATACGATACGATAAGTTATTTTGATAAGTTTTTTTAAACACTTATGCAAGTGCTTATATTATTATGAAATAAACCTAAATAAGCTCTTCAAGTAGGGAAAGAACCTTAGTAATGTTGGGAACCAGAGCACGCAATGCATAGAGCTTATCCTTCATGCGGCATCTCCTTCTCCTCTCAGAAATGAGAGTCTTGGACCTATCAGTTTTCACCCTTGGTTTGCCATCAGCAGTCTTAGTGGTTGTTGCAGAAGAATCCCCTCCATCATTTTCTCCTTCTCCTTCTCCCTTGACCTCCCCATCAAAACAAGAGAGAGAGCTAATTGTAGTAGAGCTAGGATCATAGACATTCAAAGCATTGTTATCAATATTTTGATGATCAAAGGGGTTTGGAGGACATGAAATTAGGAGCTGATTATCAACGAAGCAATCATTGATAAGGTCAGAACTGAAGTTACATACTGCATCTTCATTCTCCCCTCGAATCAAATCGATAAACTGATCAAAGTTGGGATCGTCTATGAAGTCATGCAGCTCAAAATTATTGATGTACACTAGTGAGTCTTGGTGAACACCCATTGTGTCCATGGTTGGAAATAACTTTGGATATAGACAGAGGTCTGATTGTAATATATAGAAGGTTAGCACATGATTATTAATATAGTAGTTTTGGTGTGAATGGAATAAGATGGGTTTTCATGCATTGCACCAAGGTCTATTATTTTAATTTTTGTAGTTAACTAACTTGAGTAAGATGTATTAATTATTTCTTGTTTGGAATTAATAAATTACAGATGTGCTCTAACTACACTATATGTATATTGTGTGAATCGAATCAAGTGCAGACATAATGACATCCCTCACATTATTTTAATTTTTATTATGACAAATGTCAAGTACTGTGAAGGGAATTAATTACTTTAGGGGTTTTAATTATAATCGTAATGAGATCCCAAAAACTTGCACCCCGGATAGAGATGGAAGTGGACCCTAAGTAACGTTTTACGCCTAGACTCAGAAAGAAATTGTGTGTTTGGTTTATCGCTAATATTGATATTAATATTGATTTATATATGTTAAAGCAAGCTAGCTCAGTTAACTTGTCATGTTGTTTTATATGAGTTCCAAAACTGTCAATTGTGAGCGTGTAAATAATTGACCCTGGATCAAATGATTGAAGCTCCGGATACTCTGACATTTTTTTTCCTGCAGAATCTAATACGACATCACCGACCACTATTTTTATTACATTTTTTTTCCTACTCTATTTTCTCCCGGTTAACCATGGTCAAGCGAACCGAGGAGTAATGAAAAGAAGCACCAAGAGCTGAATGCATTTATTTCAATCAACTAATTCACTGTTTTTGAGCAATTTTTCATTTGTTTTGACCCTAATTAAGTCAACCCACCCAACCACGTTAGTAAGTTAGTAGTGTCCAAGTTTTATTTTCGGTTTTATCATAGTAAATTAAACGTGGGAATTGGGGTTTTCCCAATACACAACCCAACAACAAAAGTAGTGTTATACCCCAATTTTGTCCACTCACATCTTTTAATTTATTTTTGCTTTTGAAAATAATGGTTGGACTCATTTTTTTTATGTTATTTTTTTGGGGCCAATTCCAGTCCAATTGCGATAAAAAAAAGGTACAAATAGATGGACTTTTTGTTACAAATTACTATCACCAAGCACAAGCCCAAAATACAAACCAAAGTCCATTACAAGTCCAAAATTTATAAAATCAGAATGAATAAAAAAACAAAAATACAAAAGAAAATGCAAGGATGCCATGTGCATCCTGACCAACAAGCAGCAACATTATTTTAGCAATGAGTCCAAAGTCCTTTCTTCTTGTTCTTTTGTTTTTTTTTTTCATTTCTTTTCCAACCAAGCAGCTTTGCAGGCACCACTCTGCAACTCCCTGCATCCTTCAGACCTCCCACATCCCTGTAACAAGTAGGCCAACATTGTCCCATTAGAGCTCTTCAATTCTATAAATACCAATACATAGAAACAGTAAAGAGGGGAATTTTCTGAGGATTTTCTGAATTCGTTTTACCTCCAAGCAAAGAATTAGAGGCTCCACATTGGGGTCCTAATTCAATTGAGTTTTAAACACGAGAGGGAAAGGGTTGGGTATTAAGAGGAGAAACGAGACAGTAACACAGAAGAAGGAATCGCAGAAGCAGAAGAGAAAAGAGAAAGAACCAGTGTCAGTACCTCCTACTCAAAATCCAGGTAGGACCTTTCGAACATTTTTGTGTCTTGATTTAATCAGTGTAGGTTCTTGTAAATAGGGTGTGATCAATAAAGGTATCCTGTGAGCCAACTTAAGATGAGAACCAGAGAACAAAAACATAGGAACTGAAACTAAAGAACAATCATAGAATAAATCACAGAAAGGAATAAGAGAAAGTGAAATCAGGAAGAGAGATTAGGGATTAAAAAGGCTGAATCAGAAAAACTAGGAAGAAAGAGACCTGATAAAGAGAAGGAGAAGGTTGAGTCGCCGCATGTCGCCGCACCGGTGGGCAACTACCACCGTGCGCACAGCCCTTTTCAGCTATCCACCATTGCGAGCCGCCGTTCGTCGCTACGCCTGAACCGTGGTTCACACCTTCTCCCCTTCGTGCTCCTCCTCATTCGCGCTACCTCTCCCTCCCCCGCCTTTCCCTCTCTTCTCCTGCGGCTTTGCCGCGGTCTCTCTCGCCCCCAGTCACGTGCATGGCCGTGCGCGGCCAAAGATGGCGCGTGCCGGTCGCTTCCTCTTCTTGTCCCCCAACTTGCTTCCCCCATCTATCCCTCTGTCTCATGGTTGCTGCTTAGCAGCGTTTCGAATTAGGGTTCCCAAATGAGACCCATTGGATCTCGCCCCCCTTTTCTTATCAACCGCTTTTTTTTTTTTTTATTAAAACCTTTTTTAATACCCATTCCTTTTATTAACCACACAATTTTTATTTTAAAATCCTCCAAATTCTCTTTTGGTTTGGTCATCATAATTTCCTAATAAAAAATTAAATAAATATTAGTAGCGACAACGCCAAATCCACTTTTGGTTTGGTCACTACGCAAACCCTTTTCCGATTTCAAAAAACTTAAAATCAATGACTACTCCAAATCCTCTTTTGGTTTGGTCATTACAAAAATCTTAATAAAGTATCTTAAAATATTAGTAGTGATTACGCCAAATCCACTTTTGGTTTGATCACTACGCAAACCAAAAAAATTAAGTCACAAATTGATTAATTAAAATCAACCAACACACAACTATTTTCTACCCAAGAACTACGTAGCCTTTGATTTCTCCATTGCACCCGGAGATACGTAGGAGCAGGAGCTCATTCCTGTCAAGCGCAAAAATAAACAACTTTTATTAAGTCCTCTTTTTTATCTTTGTTAGTTCTTTTTTTTAATAAAAGGGAAATATATATTTTTAGAAGTTAATATAATTTTGCACAATTAGTTAGAGGTAACCTTTTTCGAAAGGATGTCGTAGGGTGCTAATACCTTTCCTACGCATAATTTGACCCCCGAACTCAAATCTGGTCTCAAGGACCATTTTCTTCAAAAAGGGGTTTTTTTTCCAATATTTTCCCCCAAAATAAATTATTAGTGGCGACTCCATTAAACTCGAATAAATCCCACTTGATTTTTCAGTCGCTATAAGTAGGATTTAGGATAGGCTCTAATACCCTTTTAATTGCTTTGCGTCTCACTCAATCCCACAAAATCGGCTAGTAATGTGAGTGATGTTCAATTTTTATAAGCTCTTATCGATTAGTAAGGTGAGGAGTGCCCAAGTTTGATAAGCTCTTTTTAAGTCTTATCTCTAGTCAATGTTCGAATTGTGTTCCCAAAACACGTCATACGCCCTAAGGTTATTTGTGTCTGACACATTGATATGGTGGGTGACCCAACAACGAATATAGGATCTAGGATAGACTATAATACCAATTTAGGTTTTAGATCTAATTCAACCCCACAAAAAAACGGCTACTAAGGTGAGGAGTGCTCAAACTTTAAGCTCTTTTTAGGCTTTATTCAGTCAAGTTATGACTTGGGTTTCCCCCAGTTATTTTAGCAAACTATGAGTAGGGTGGGCACGAGTTGGGTTGGTTCGGCTTTTCAAGATTTTGTTAACGAACTCGGGCGAAACCAACCCAATCACATTCGGGTTGGTTTGGGTCTAGTAGTCGGTTTAGTAATAAAAAACAAAATGAGAAAAAATCAAAAAATATTGAAAAAAAGGGAAAACCCTCCTTTGGCCCCAATTTGGGAAAAAATTGCAAATACAGAACTTAGAATTTGTAAAATAAAACACACAAGTACAAAACTTCGATGAAACAAAAATGGAGACCACCGCTCGCCCTCTGCCCAAGCACTGTCGCATGCTTCCAAATCAGCCACACAGAGGCATGTTCTGCACCCCAACCGTGACACTCGTTGCGTTCTGTAACTCGCGTGACACTTGTCGCATTCTACATCACCATAGTCGCGTCATCGATGCTCCGCCACCTACGTGCAGATGATTGCAAGCGCCATGTCATCTTTCTCTTCCATGTTTTAGTATGTATTCACTGTCGAGAGGCTCTTGATGGAAACACTAAAAAGGGGAAAATAAATAGTGGGACGTAGAAAGAAAGAGGGAAGAAGAGTCAAAGAGCAAGAAATGGAAAGTTGTCCTGTTGCTACCTCCCTCAGCAGTTCTGCTACTAAAAAGATGAAAGAGGAAGGAGCCCTTACCCTAGCCCTAGATAGTTTGACAAAAATCCAAAACAAAACAAGAGAAAAACAAATGTTGAATATAACAAATGCACACACTATAACAGATTTGTAGAAAAATGGCACCACCTTAAACAGCTGTATCTACTGAAAACGCTAGCTAAAAAAATTCATTACTCATCGCTAGCGCTTCTTTGAAAAATGATAGCTTTAGTAATTAATAGCTAGAGCTTTCTTTAGAAATCGTTGGTGACTATGTGATGGTACCTTCGCTAGCGCTTTTCCAGAAAATCGTTGTCTTTGTTTTATCTTCGCTAGCGCTTTTCCAGGAAAGCGTTGTCTGTGTTTCTTCATCACTAGCGCTTTCCCAAAAAAGCGCTACCTATACTCTGAATTAAATCATGTGTATCCTCCCATTACAATTCATTTCTCTTACGCGCGATATGTCTTCCCTCTCTTTCGTCTAAAGATCAGAACAGTGCCTAGCTCCTTAGTCTCTGTCTCGCCTCCGTCTCTGTCTATCCTCCGTCGCTGTGTTGTGCCTCCATCTCAGTCGCTCAGTGCCGCCGCTCTCTCCCTCTGCCTCCTCCTCTCCCGTCTCGCAATTCCATCTGCCTCCTTCTCTCCACCGCGGTATATCTCCTTCTCCCTCTTTTCGATTTCCTCTATCATTCTGTACCTGATGGTTTGTTTTGGTTTGGGGCTTCCCATTTTTTAGTGACTCGTGGATAGGGTTTGTGTATTACAGAAGATCAGTCACTGTCAACCCTCTTTTCTTCCCATTGCTGTGAACCCAGCTGTGAACCCACTTCTCTAGCAAACTCGCGACTCAGGTAATGAATTTTTTCACTCTCTCATTTTCCTTCGTGGGTATGCCATTACTTGATAATATTGTGTTATATGGAATCTGATTTTAGGTTCCTCTTATTTAAAATTATGGTTTTAAGTTGCTGAGTTACTTCTTGCAGTGCATGTTGTTACATTGTAAAATGGTTTACCCTTTATTAATATAGTGTTGATACTATTTGTAGTGTCATGTGAATATAGGACTCTGTTTTCATGCACTCCAGCCATGTGAATGAGTTTGCTTCAAGATATATGAGCTATAGAATGTATATGTGTTGGTTGGTTAGTGCTTAAAGCAATATGCCACTATGTGTTTTGCTACCTTGTGTTCTGCTGCTATTTGTGCTGTTGCTATTTTTTTTGGTTGAAAGTTTTTGTCTTTCTTTTAATTCATCAATGATGGAGTGATTATTCAGATCATGCCCTTTATAAAATCTTGTTTTTCTGTCTTTGCTTCCATTTTCTGTGATTTGGATTTTGCATGCTGGGTTTGATCATAGAACAAGGTTTGTGGTTTGTGATCAAATTAATGCAATTCATGTATTTGTTGAGGTGTTCGTCATTCATATACTCTGTCCTGCATGTGTTGTATTTTTTCTTCTTCTTCTGGTTTGGCTGTGTTTTGAGCTTGTTGTGATGTTGTATTAATTGCAGATAGATATGGCTAATTTCAGACATGAACTAGATGCTCATGATAGTGATGCTGCAGCGGCCCAAAATGTGAACCGCCGTCCCCGTGGACCGACATACAAAAAGAGTATCATCCGAGCTAGGAGTAGAGGAGAGATATAAGCGGTAAGATCGTTACTAATTAATATAATTAGTTATTTTTATCTATTTTTTTCTAATGTTGTACACTTTTTTTAGGTTTCATGGAATGCTAGAGGTCAACCTATAGGCAAAGGTGGCAGAGATTTGAAAAGTTTCATCGGAACTCAAGTGTGAATGACATTCCATGTACGTTTAGTCGTTGGTTACAGAAAGATAATGTAGTTTTGGATAGATGCAAAGAGGAGCTTTGGGCTGAGATAAAGGTATATAAATTAATTAACATTGATCATTTGTATTTCTTCTCAGTTGTGTAAATATACTTACCTTACCATTTTGTTTATAATGTATTTGTAGAAAACATTTGATGTTGACAACACTCGTAAGGACATCATAATGAAGATTGCCGAAAAATCTCATCGGACATTCCGAGCATGGTTGTCTATGCGGGTGAGAGATGAAAAAGGGAATATTAGATCTAATCCTCCATCATTGTATGCATCAGTCATAGGAGTGGACGTTTGGACTGATTTTGTAGCAAAACACACCAGAGATCTTGAATTTCTGGTATACTTATTCATGTCCCTACTTGTATACCTATATATGTATGTCAATACTTGTATATTTAATTGTTGTCGTTCCTAATCACATTTATATGTTTGTCTATATAGAGAACAAGTAACGCAAATCGGCAGAGAGCATCAAATCCTCTTTACCCATACAGAGGAGGGGTTAAGGGGTATTCGGGCATTGAGGAAGATCTAGTATGCAGAGTAATCTTAAATTATATGTACAACTGGTGAATTTGAGCATGTATGTAGAGTAATGTAAGCAAGCAGGAGAAGAGGATTATGCAACCTCAAAATCAATCGATCGCCATGTCTTGTGGATAGAAGCCCGCCGAAACAAGGATGGTGAGATTGAAGACCCTCAACTGCGGAAGTGTATGAAAAAGTTGTAAGTATGATATATTAAATAACATTTTCATTTGCAATTTTTTAATGAAAGTGATAATACTTAACAATCTTTGTGACTAATATTTGTGTCTCAGGATGCCCTAACACAGGAGGCTATGTCACAGGGGGGTGACATAGACATCCTTTCCCAAGTCATCCCCATTAAAAAGTATCCAGGACGTGTAAGGGGCGTGGAATTTGGGGTCCCACAGAAAGCTATCTTTGGTCCACCGAAATGCGCAAGAAAAGATGAAAATGAAGACTTGAGGCGGATGGTAGCCAAACTCTATCAGGAGGTCCAAGAATTGAAAAAGGGGCAACATCAGGACAAGGGACCGATAGGGGAGCATCAGGACAAGGGACCGATAGGAGAGCATCAGGATGGTAGCGCCAAAGATAGTTGCACTCTAAAGTCACACAAGGTGTTAATGCACGAAATGGTTCAAGGTCGTGCCTTTGCTCCTCTGCTTGGTAGTTGGGCGATGAGCTCCGTGGTGAGTACTCCTCCTCCGGGCGTGATGTCCTTCCTCCTTCAGACTGACGGGTGGGGTACCTGCAAAAGGCACTCCGATGCCTAAGTTAGATAGGGCTTTTTAGGATGAGCATAGTGCTCGCATCATAGAGATGAGTTTAGGGTTTAGAGAGAGCGTAGAGAGAGGGTGAAAGATCCGAGCCCCATTTACCTGAGGGGCCAAGCCCCTTTATATAGGAGTGGTAGTTCCGGGTTATGTGCTAGCTTCCTTCTTCAGAAAGTATTATTTGGAGGGCCTTGCTAGATCAATGGGCTCGGGTATGGTTGGGCTCAGCTCGGTGATCCAGTTAGGAGCCCAGCTCGGAGGCCGGCCCATAACACAAGCCCCCTAGACCCTTTGCCTGAAAAGGTACAGGGTCTAATTGTTTTTTCGTTAGGTCGGAATTCGAGCTGGGTGGAAGGCCAAGAAAGAGAAAGTCGCCCAAGTTCTCGGGTCGACCCCTGTCCAATAACAAGACCACTGTGGTTTTCTCCAAGAAGTGATCACAAGGTTCTTCTCGTCCTATCCCTGTCCACCCCCTAGACTTGCTTGCCGATCAGCTGAGCATGTTTAGAGTGCAAGTATTTGGTTTTCTCCAAATTCCCTATAAGAGTTGATCTCATCATAGAACTGCTCTTGCTGAGCTTGAAATAGTATAATTACTTCTTGAGAGTAGTAGGTCGAATGATCTGATATGCAAGGTATGATATCAAAAACCTGAGATGACCTATGAGGTATGAGCTGGTATCTGATACGCGACTTGAGGTCATCCAATTATCTGCATGGTTTGAGATCATCCAATTATCTGCCCAGTGATCTCTTGAACACGGGGAGCTTAAATGCAGATCGAGCTTTGAATTGGTTGAGTCGAGCTCAGATGAGGATGAGCTCCGAGCAGGTCGAGCTCAGATGAGGATGAGCTCTGAGCAGGTCGAGCTCCAGTTAGGATGAGTTTCGAGCAGGTCGGGCTCCAATAAGTACTTAAGTTGAAGTACAAGGAGAGCTTGTAAATAGGTTTGAACTATGGGTAGAGCTTCGACCCCAAACTTGACCTTTGACTTGAAGGTTAAGATAGGTAGAACTCCAAACAGGTTTGAACTGTAGGTCTCTGCATTGGTCGAGCTCTGACCTATGGTGGTCTACTCCCACCTAAAATTTGTACTTGAATTTGAAGAATTGAAGTGCATGTTGAGATATAGGCCTCTACATTTGAAGTGCTGATGGGGAGCTGGTCTTTGTTGGTGAGCTCACGGAGAGCTGCTTCTTGTTAGTGAGATCACGGAGAACTTTACTTATCCGAGCTCGTGTAGAGCAGGTCTTTATTGGTGAGCTCACGAAGAGCTCCACCCTTTCCGAGCTCGTGGAGAGCTGGACTTCATCTCGAGGGGTAAAAAGGCTTCAGTGCTCCCCAATTTTAAGGGGGGTTTCGATGGTGCCTGGCCCAAGTGAAGGTGATCGCTCTCGATCTTGTTATTGAAAACCAAGGGAATGCCCTTATGTAACTTGTGCTTTTCTGTTTTTTGTTTTTCTTTAGTTCCGACCTTGTAATTGCTCATCCGAGAACCAACTCTTAATTCCTTTTCCTATGAATGAAATTTGACTAAGTGATGATGACTTACTTTACTTTCTTTTCACGCTTTCCTATAGTCCTTGGGTAGTATAAGGTAGTGTAGTCCTCGGGTGGCTTCCCCCTGAAAGACTTGTTTCAAATTGAAAGTTTGGAACATTAGTCCCCTGTAACAACATTAGTCGAGTGCTTGTCTAATCTGAGCATCGTTTTGAGCTGTCAGGTCTCTATGATGGTTGGAGCTGGTTAGGCTTTTCTTCAGGTCGAGTTATCACCTTCTGAATTGCTTTAGAGCTCGCCAGGCCTCTATGCTGACCTGAAATCTTTGGAACTGCAGGGGTTAGTCTTTGTTGCGCTGAGTTTGAGCTCGCCAGGCCTCTATCCTGACCTGGAATCTTTGAACTCACGGGGGTCGATTTTAGGTCGAGTAGGACCTTCCGAGCTGCTTTAGAGCTCGACACGTCTTTATGCTGAAGTGGTGTCTTTGAACTCACGGGGGTCGATTTCTGGTCGAGTAGGACCTCCCGACCTGCGTTCGAGCTCGGCACATCTTTATGCTGACGTGGAGTCTTTGAAACCACAGTGGTCTTGTTTAGGTCGATAGGCGACCTTAACCGAGGTGCTTTAGAGCTCGCCAGACCTTTATGCTAACCTGGTGGCTTCGAAACCACAGGGGTCGACAGGTGACCTTAGCCGAGCTGCTTTAGAGCTTGCAGGCCTCTATGCTGACCTGGTGTCTTTGAAACCACAGGGGTTGCTTAGGTCGACTGGCGACCTTTCGAGCTGCTTTAGAGCTCGCCAGGCCTCTATGCTGACCTGGTGTCTTGGAAACCACAGGGGTTGCTTAGGTCGATTGGCGACCTTCCGAGCTGCTTTAGAGCTCGCCAGGCCTCTATGCTGACCTGTTGTCTTCGGAACCACAGGGGTTGCTTAGGTCGACTGGCGACCTTTCGAGCTACTTTAGAGCTCGTCAGGCCTCTATGCTGACCTGGTGTCTTGGAAACCACAGGGGTTTCTTAGGTCGACTGGCGACCTTTCGAGCTACTTTAGAGCTCGTCAGGCCTCTATGCTGACCTGGTGTCTTTGGAACCACAGGGGTTGCTTAGGTCGACTGGCGACCTTTCGAGCTGCTTTAGAGCTCGCCAGGCCTCTATGCTGACCTGGTGTCTTGGAAACCACAGGGGTTGCTTAGGTCGACTGGCGACCTTCCGAGCTGCTTTAGAGCTCGCCAGGCCTCTATGCTGACCTGGTGTCTTCGGAACCACAGGGGTTACTTAGGTCGACTGGCGACTTTCCTAGCTGCTTTAGAGCTCGCCAGGTCTTTATGCTGACCTAGGGTCTTTGAATACACGGGGGTCGTGTTGAGGTCGAGCTTCTTCCGACACTGGGTGCCGAGCTCCGTGGCAGGCTCGACCTTTGGTTTTAGGGCACTGTTCCTATCAAAGTATAGACAATTTGCAACAACTTGATTTAATAAAGTTAGCATTAATTTTTATGCTGAGTAAGGTGCTCGTAGCCGAGTTTTATACTTCCCTGTGAGAGTAGTTGACCTGGCTGTCCAAGTGGCATGGTTGAGGTCATCAAATAATCAAGGTCAGCGACGTAGCCGAGTTTAAAGTCGTTTGAATATTAAAATTGTTGAGGTCGGCCTGGTAGGTCGCCCGAGTACTGGACTGGGTATCCACATGTTGGTTGTCTATATACTGATTTGTTGAGGTTAGCCATCAACAATGTGAAAGTACATCATCCATTTAAATGACAAATTATACCTTGCTCGAAAGTTTGGGCAAACATAACATGTCATGCGAGAAGACCTTATACAATACTCCAGGTAATAAAGAATAAAGTGACACGAATCATTGATGGTTCATAGTTAAGGACGAGATGCTGAAAGAAACGTGGAAAAGTAGCACCTGGTTTTGAGGGACGTATCTGTGGTCGTCCGAGTTGTTGAGGTCAGCAATGTGGTTGATTAGAGCTCCTCCAAATAACTGAGGTCATCCGACTATCTGAGTTGAGGTCGGTCGAATATCTGAATAGTTGAGGTCAGCTCGGTAGTTGGGATGAGGTTGACCAAGTTGATTGGTTGGGCTTTGCCAAGCATATCTTGATCTCTTCCAAGATTTGTGTGGCTGACCTGCATTTCTGATTCTTAGGAACCGAAAGGTTTGATTTTTATCTTGACCTCACCAAAATGCAGTTAATAAAAGATTTGATAGGATATTTTGAATAGAGAAGATATGATTTGTTAGAAATCATTACATAAAGAACTCGGATTTGAATTCAAAGAAATCCTAATTAAGGATAGGACAGGGCAAATGCTTATAAAAAGGCAATTTATCATTCTGATTTCAAGTAAACTTATTGCTCTTTAAATAATAACAATAATAATATGTTGTTAATATATGGCTCGACGTGCAGCCAAACTTGTGAGATACGCTAGATTTCATGATAATAAATAGTAGGCATAAACTAGATGTCAATGGCGTGCATCGGATAATGCCGTTATTGAGAATTAGAAATCGACCTTTCTAATGTCACATGGCATGTCAGTGATAATTCAAAATTGATTATGATATGCTCTTTGTTTGAATCAATCTAAGCCACAGGTTGGTCAATTAGTCTGATTGAAATATGTCTGGCAGTTTTCAAAAATTAACCTGCCTATATACGATAAGATCGAATGGCCAAAAACGTAAATATTTTTCTTTTTCGAGAACTGATTAGAGCTATTTTTGCGGAAATTGATTAGGCTCCTTCCTAAAAATCTTATCCATGATAACTAGAGGGGAGATATAACAGGAAGGAAAACACCTGATTTAAAACACGGTGGTCGAAGAAGACGCCGAGACCGTGTTTGCTTGAAGACTGATCTTCCATGTTCTTGACATAATTGGCATGCACCGAGGTCAAAACTACTTTGCCGAGTGTGAGAAATATTATGCTGACGTTCCAGAATGGCAAATTTTGGGCGAGTGTTTTCTCTGTGATAATGATTTGGTCAAGCCTGTTGACTACATTTGTTTCACGAAGATCAGCTTGGGTTTGATCGGTCTGATCTTGTTCTCCATTTGGGCGTCCGTTGGCGGCGATCCTCGATTTACAGTGCTCCTCGCGTGTACCATCTTGCTCGTTGGTATCCCTGAGGCCCAGGCTAGTTTTACCGGGCCCCACGGTGGGCGCCAATGTTAATGCACGAAATGGTGCAAGGTCGTACCTTTGCTCCTCTGCTTGGTAGTTGGGCGATGAGCTCCGTGGTGAGTACTCCTCCTCCGGGCGTGATGTCCTTCCTCCTTCAGACTGGCAGGTGGGGTACCTGCAAAAGGCACTCCGATGCCTAAGTTAGATAGGGCTTTTTAGGATGAGCATAGTGCTCACATCATATAGATGAGTTTAGGGTTTAGAGAGAGCGTAGAGAGAGGGTGAAAGATCCGAGCCCCCTTTACCTGAGGGGCCAAGCCCCTTTATATAGGAGTGGTAGTTCCTGGTTATGTGCTAGCTTCCTTCTTCAGAAAGTATTATTTGGAGGGCCTTGCTAGATCAATGGGCTCGGGTATGGTTGGGCTCAGCTCGGTGATCCAGTTAGGAGCCCAGCTCGGAGGCCGGCCCATAACACAAGGTAATAAATCAAATTACTTCAAAGGCAGAGTTTAGTAGATTAATTAGTATTTGTGAATTGTTAATTAGTGGATCTTGATTATTTGTGAATTGATAATTAGTATTTGTAAATCAAATTACTTCTAATTTAATATTATTGTAAATCTTGATTACTTAAGGAACTGGAGGAGGTGATGGAACCGGTGGATGGATGCACTCTTAAGTCACCCGAGCCCGATGTAATAAATCATTAGAAATTGTCGTTTCTTGTATGTGTTGCATCAATGGTTTATAATATTACTATTTTGTTTATCATTGGTTTAGGACTTCAAAGAGTGTACGCTATATTTGTCAAGCCCGTCTCGAGCGGTTGGCAATGGGATTTGCTTCACTGATGGTCCATTACCTAACCATCATTGCAAGGTTAGAGTTGACTTTGCAATTGAAGGGGATGCACCATTGCCTGTACCACTTGAGGGGCAGATATCATGACAGTGGGACAGGCAATAGGTACTTATGTGGCATGGCCGGTAAAACTCGTTGTAAGTGACGTGCTATTTTTTAATAAACATGATTCGTTATCATAATCATAATATATTTATAAAATTATGTGGTCACTAACTCATGCAAAATATATAGAAACCCATAAAATCCAAAGCCAATGACAAGGAGAAGGAGAAGGAGAAGGGAAAGGGCAAGGAGCAAACATTTGGGTCTTATACATCCCCAGTAAAGCCCGTGGACAAATCTCAGCATTTCCCTCTTGAAGCAAAATTCTTTAATTATCTGAAAGTTCATGTTGAAACAAGAATGACAATAACCGGAGAACAAATCCAAATTACAATGGAAAAAAAATATTTTCGGTTATGAATCTCCATTATTTCTCAGTGCTAAGGATGAACTGGCAGAAGTTTTTACTGATGGAGCGTGGGTCAGTCAAACTGTAGTAAGTGTATATATCAGGTACAACATCCAACTTTAAAGTATACATTTTTTTATTCTTTCACCTAATACTGAAGTTATTGTTAATGCATTAATTTGTTTACGTTTTAATTATATTCAAGGTACTTGTATGATGAGATACTGATCCCAGAACAACCGACCGAGAGGTTTGTGTTCTTATGCCCAGCGAAAACAAATTTTCGATATAAATCTGGGAATATGGTGGATTATATATCTAAAAACGCTTGGCAGATGCAACGAAGCTAGGTGTTGACACCTTGTTTTTGTCACCGATTAACCTAGGGTGAGTCATTTATTTAATTTAATTATACACACAGACACACACACACACACATAACGATACTGAATTTTGTGAAATGTGATTACCTGCTAATTAGGATTTCCTTATTCAATATTTTTTTGGGGCCCATTGGGTATTGTTAGCGATCAATCCCCGAGAAGACACAGTGTACTATTTGTGTTCTTTGCGTACTCCTTTGAGCAACCGCAAAGAAATGACGGCTACGTTCAATCAGTAAGTATATATATGCATGTATTGGAACGAGTTCTGAATGTGGAATTGAGGTTGAAAATTTATGCACTAATTAATATATTTAATTGTGTGTTATTATGACTCAGGGCTTTGGCAATTCATTAAGGACATCGGACACTACACAAGTCCCGATTTTCTAAATCATCCAAGACAACGACTTAGTGGATTCCTATAGAGGTATTGCCAAAATTGTTATACAATTATTTAGTTTAAAAAATTAAAATTATTTATTTCAAATATTTTTGGTTTTTTAGTGCCCCCGCCAACTAAACTCCAATGATTGTGGCTATTATGTTATGAAGTTTATGAAGGATATTGTTGTTCATAACCAAATGCAAATCTCAAAGAAGGTATATAATCTATGTTCTTAAAATACTTACTCTTTCATTTGACCATTTGCATACTTAAACTTTAATGTGATTTATTTATCATTTCGCAGTATATTCCTGAATGTAAATACGATTCGTATTCTGATGTTCAAATTGCTCAACTCAAGGAAGAGTGGTGCGAATATGTGGCTGAAAAGTTTGTTTTAAATATATGATCATTGTGTATACACATTATTATATTATTAGTTAGATGTATGTTGTTGGCCCATGTGAAGCATTAATTTTGGTTAACATTGCTTGTTGTATTGTTGGTTGGCATTGTTGTATAGTTTATTTTGGTTTGCATCATTGTAAAATACTGCAACTGTAAAAAAAAAAAAATCGTTAGCGCTTCCTTAAAAAACGCTAGCTATTATTGATAATAGCTAGCGCTTTTTCAAGAAAGCGCTATCTATTATTAAATGTGTATATGCTTCATTGAAAAAGCGCTAGCTATTATTAAAGGTGTAGATAGCGCTTCCTTGAAAAAGCGCTAGCTATTATCAACAATAGCTAGCGGTTTTTTAAGGAAGCGCTAACGATTCTTGTTTTCACTAGTGCTTTTAAAACGTTGTCTTTAAGAACCCAGATCACTAGCGGCTGAATAGATAGCGCTTTTAAGCGCTAGCAAAGGCAAAAAATAAGCGCTATCTATTTCGTTTTGTGTTGTAGTGACAGTTTCACTGATTGGCTTGGTTTCACCAGGTTCTCATCTTCTTAACCTAGTATCCGAACCAAACACATCGAGCTGCCTATTCTAAGAACTGAACCAAATCAACCATCTGAACCAACTCAAATTTTTTGGATTTATTCGAGTTTACGGGTTAACCCAGACATGTGTCTACCCCTAACTATGAGTACTTTTGTTACTCTTAAATTTTTATGTACCCAAAAAATTTTAAAACCTGAATTAATAACGAAAGCACTCAGTTCGCTTGATATTTCCTTAATTAATTCGTGCCAAGTTGGTTTAATTATTATCGACTTAAAGTAGGAAACGTGTTCTTAAATTTGAAGAACATGGATGGCACGTGAAGGAGCGTGTGAGACAACAGTTTGGGTGACGCTTACACGTGCCTTGGCCCATCATCTAAATATTAACTTGAGTAACGTTTAAGATTTTTTTCACAATAATTAAGCAAAATAATAAATAATTTTAATAATTTTAATTAGTAAAATAATTTTACTAAATTTTCTCCGTCAATTATTAGAGTATTAATAATTATTATAAATATATAGTGAAGTATATTGACTTAAGAGTGATGTAGACACTATTTATTTTAGACAAAATTGAAAAAAAGAAATAATAAAGCATTAAAAACATAAAAATAATACTTAATTTGAAATTTTTTCTTTTTCTAAAATAACAGTCAATTTAAAACAGAAGGGGTATTACGGCTAATCACAGCCAACTGGTTAATCCATCTCATCCTACCACGGCCCACAGTATAAGAATTCAAGTAACATAATAACATCATAACACATCCAACATATGATATAATATAGGATTTCTATTTCTAGCTCTGGTTCTAGAAACAACAAGCAGCAAGCATATTCTACAAATAATAAATAAACATGATAAAGTCATGAATTATTTTATTTTATCCATGTTTCTCAATTTTATTTGACGCGTCTGGTGCAGCATGACCCATTCTATTCTTTTGCATCAATAAACTAAGTCAACTCTTGCATTGTTTTTAAGTCTCAAATAATAATCCGGTAGGCCACACAGTGAAAAATACTGGCGAAACGTGAAGTGGATTATATATCTAATTCTTTCCTTAAGAAAGATGCAAAAAAGACTGCATACATTGAATTTTTATAGGTGACGACTCCGGTACCTTTTAATTTTATTGAGTATCGGTACCCAAGTGAGTTAGATCAATAAAATAATACTCATTTTTTTTCTAATTTACCACGTCCTTAATGATATTCTTATGTCTAAACATTATACATATAAAATGTATACATAATCACTTATTAAAGATTTAAATTATGTTCACAAATTAATCCCTAAACTCAAGCTTGTTGTTGTTTGACTATTTTCTTGGCTTTAAATAAACCCTTTTATTAGTTGGTCGTGATACCTTCTTTTTATGATGGTTGGTTGTGATACTTAAACATTAGAACATAATTGTTGTGATATTTTGTTTGTTTTATATCTAACGATGAACGTTGAAGATGAAAGAGAAAGAGCAATAGATTATAAAATTTGTAAAATATATTTGAAACACTAAAATAATTATTCATAAATTTACTAGTTACTTTTTAAAAGAATAAAAATATGTGTCTTAACCGTTATATGAAAAATATAGAACATGTGGACAATTTATATTAAAACGTTTAACATGGGTATTAGTACCCAACTAATTTACAGGGTACCAAAGAATTTACCATTTTTATATGAGAAAAGGGGACACGCACGGTTAGTTTTATACTGACGTCTAATGAGAATTCACTATTTTACAGTTAATTTTAAAATACAATTATAAAATGGGCTGATTTGGCAATATGATAAGTTTTCATTAGATGTCGGTGTAAAACTAATTTACACCGAAAGTCCATCCTCATTAAACTCTTTTTATATTGGATTTGGATCTCTGAATTATGAGTGTTTCCTTGTTGTTTTTCTCTTTAACCATTAAGAAATTTTGCTAATGGATGAGAACAAAGTTAAATATGTTATGTCGATACGTAGTTAGATTTGTTATGCCAAAGTTTTGTTTTTTTTTTTTTTGCTAAAAAATGTTATGTCAAAGTTAGTTATTTTTATTTTTAATATACGTATTTAATTAAAGGGGAAAATATTATTCGGACTTGTACATGTGCAGAGTGCTTATCACTTGTCATATGGACCGGTGTTTCATCGTGAATTCTAGCCATATTTTTTTAGACCGGTTGTACGAAAATAAAGTGGTCTATTAGTGGACAGAAAATATTGTCGTTGAATATAATAATCATTTTATAATTATAATGAAAGGCTCAAATTGTTTAGGCTTTTTCTAACCACACCCCTCATTAGACTAGCCACACCCCCTGTCAGCTTTTTTATTGATGAAAAGACCCAAATACCCCTACCCCCAAACCCAATTAGCGCTGCACATGCTATGTTTCGTCTGTCCGTGAATTCAATTCACGTAAGTTACGTAAATTAAGTTCACATAAGGGAAAAAATTAAACTAGTTACGTGAATTGAATTCACGTAACTTACGTAAATTCAATTCACGGAAGAGAAAAAATTTTAAACTAGTTACGTAAATTGAATTCACGTAACTTACGTAAATTGAATTCACGGAAGGGAAAAAATGTTAAACTGGATACGTAAATTGAATTCACGTAACTTACGTAAATTCAATTCACGGAAGAGAAAAAATTTTAAACTCTTCACGTAAATTCAATTCACGGAAGGGAAAAAATTTTAAACTGGATACGTAAATTGAATTCACGTAACATACGTGAATTGAATTCACGGAAGGGAAAAAATGTTAAACTGGATACGTGAATTGAATTTACGTAACTTACGTGAATTCAATTCACTGAAGAGAAAAAATTTTAAACTCTTCACGTAAATTCAATTCACGGAAGAGAAAAAATTTTAAACTAGTTACGTGAATTGAATTTACGTAACTAGTTTAAAATTTTTCTCTTCCGTGAATTCAATTTACGTAAGTTACGTGAATTGAATTCACGTAAGTTACGTAAATTCAATTCACGTATCCAGTTTAACATTTTTTCCCTTCCGTGAACTTAATTTACGTAACTTACGTGAATTCAATTCACGGACAGACGAAACATAGCATGTGCAGCACTAATTGAGTTTGGGGATAGGAGTTTTTGGGTCATTTCATCAACAAAAAAGCTGACAAGAGGGTGTGACTAGTCTAATGAGAGGTGTGGATAAAAAAAGCCAATTGTTTATCTGAACCATTTTGGGTAAGTGTCCTTTTTCTGACTCAAATTACCTGCCACCCACTTTAAAATAATAAAAAGTATTAATTAATATCTCAACCAACTTATTTTAATTATTCTTTTCCTCTCAAAACTTTGGATGATTTAGAAATATAAAGTACAATTCCATATTATTTTTCTATTATATCCATAGACTAATAATATACTTTAATTATAGTCTATTTTTACTGGGTGGTTTTAGTGTTGCGTCAAAAAAAAAAACTAGGTAATTTTAGTGCAGTGTTAATAATATCTAATGAATTTTGTATTGAAAAGTTACACATTTATTAAAAGTATTTTAATCAAAATTTATCTCAATTAATTATTTTTAAATTAGTGTGGCAAAACCTTAAACAACTAAAATTTTGAGATGAAATGAGTAGTTTTTTCACCTAACTATTTTAATACTCTACGAAACGAGATGTTTTACTGTTTTATCGATAGATGATTAATATAGGTATTTTGGTCAAAAAAATATCATTTTATCATAGAATTTAGTATAGTCTATCATTCTTTTAACAATTGTGCTTAGCCTCACACGACAAGTAATCGACGAGTAATATGAGATGAAGATCGTATTGACTTTCAATAATTGCAAACTGATCTCTGCATAGTAGATCTATGGATATAGGGTACGGCCTCTGCAACAATAAAGGGCTTTAGTGATGGATGAGAGTTGAAGCTGAAAAGGGATGAGCTTGCTATCGGAAAAGAGCACGTCAACAGGGAGCATGGCGACAGCATCTGCTGAAGATTTTCCAGCAGGTTCAATGGATTATTGGAGGAGTCATTAATGTCAACTTCATGACATAGGGTAAGTTTGAATCGGTTTGTAAACAATTTTTTTAGGCTTATCTATTGTCATAAACATTTGTCAAATTCTTTGAGAGAGTTTATAAAAACAACTTCTGAGATGTCTATAAGTTGTTTTTACTATTTCCATAAACTCTCCAAAATAGTTTATGAAAACAATTTATAACTTATATAAAATAATTTGATATTATTTTATCTTTTATTATAGAAGTAATTTATACATAAGCCCTTATATAAGCGCTTACTTAACCAGTTAATCCAAGGAGGGACTTAGTCATCCCTTTATCACTTATACTAAATGTTCAATATTGGTAACATTAATTTCAAAGGGAGCTCAAATCAAAAGTAAGAAAATCTACGGCAATGAATTAAGTTAACACATAATAACCAAAATCTTATAAACATATAGGTTTGTTGACTTATGTTGTCCTCTTCATTAATGTTCTCTACTAAATTTTGGCATGATGTGTGGCTTGGAGCTTAATCCCTTAAGGATCAATTTTCTCAGCTCTTTCAATCTCAGTATAAATTAAGTGGAATATTAAGTGTCTCCTGACGAATGCTCATTTATTTATTGAGGCTTCTTGTATCAGTTTAATTTTAATTTGGTTGCAAACTTTAGAAATTAATCATTCTGGAATTTGGTGCTGTATTGGACCAGTGTGGAAATTTCTACCTCATATTTCCGTCTGAATGAAATCATGGTTCTGTTTTTGCAGGTAATGTACTCAATATGCACTTCACTGTGTGTTATGTTGCTTTCAGGTGTTCTACAAGGGTCTCATTTTTTTCTTGGACACTCAGTTTTAAATTCTTGGAATTTAGCCAGGGTGTTTTATGCTTTTATTGTTGGAATTAAAACCTTATTAATAACAACAACAAGAATAAGCATACTCAAATCTCATAGAAGAAATACTTTAGGCGGAAGCTATAAAGACATACAAGCATGCTCAAGAAGAACAACATGTTCTCTACCCTTAGGATCTACGACATGTTGGATTATCAAGGATTAGAAGAATACTTGGATCTATAGCAATCAATCACCTGAAGCACAATACCAAAGGAATGATCGCGAACAACCAACGAGCAACTGAATCCATAGCAACGAACAATGAACACGTTAGCGGTGGCTTTATGGTTCTTCCTCAACCGAATCTTCTTGAGCTCTCTCACGAGACTTTAGATTCTCTTCAAATGGGGAGAAGAGAATGGATGACGGCGATTCGGTGTATTGGGGACCATAGCCTTCTTTATAGTGTGTTAAACCTAACAGGGTACCCATTATCCCCTTATCGGGCCACACTTACATCTACTCATATAAGGTCCATATCAATTAAATTAGGAGTCCAATGAGCTTACCTTATTTTAACTTTATATAATCACATAAAATATAGCTCATTTATGATAAATAGCTAATATAATTATTAATTATATCAGCCCATATTAATTATTGGAATATAAAATTCCAACATTTATATCTTGTTGGCAAACAATTCAAGTGAAGATCGGCCCTTTATTATACTACATTTCTGTTTTGTTGTGATTAATTAAGATATGAGGAGCTAAAATTGGTGTTTTATGTTGTCCTGCTCTTGTTATGTGAGTACCTGCTGCTTGTGAGGTTTCAGTGTTCTTTCTAATTCATTTGGGCTATTGGTGTGGTGCTAAAACATCTTATGCAGACATTTTTCTGTAGGCAATTGCTAAATGCACCCAGCAAATTGCTGGGTACACCCAATATTTTCACGAGTTGACAAAATTGCCCCTGATAAAATTAAAACATTTTTTCTTTCATTCGTCTCACTCGCAAATGAGGTATTTGCGCGTGAAGAAATTCCAAAAATTTCAACACGCGCAAATAACATATTTGCGAGTAGCTAAAAAACACTTGCAAATATGCTATTTGCGCGTGTTGGAATTTCTGGAATTCCTTCAAGCGCAAATAACATATTTGCGCATATGTCGCATTTTCAGAAATCACGCGCAAATAACAAATGTCCCATCGCAACTTGCTGATCGCAAATTGCAGTACCACAGTCCCATCGCAAATATCAACTTGCTGTATCAAATGTCTTATCGCAGCTTCATGTCCAGCTTAACCCACAAATAAAGTAAAACAAGCAAAAACATCAAGGTAGAAACATAAAGGTAGAAAAGTACCACGCGCAAATAACAAATGTCCCATTGCAAATACTATTCGTTCACGGACTGTGCAAATATCACGCGAATATCAATTTGCTGGACCGCTCGCAAATTGCTTATTTGCGAGTGTACAAAATTTAAAAATTTGTACATGCGCAAATAGCATATTTGCGAGTGTTGTTTAGATACTCGCAAATATGCTATTGGCGAGTGAGACGAATGAAGGGAAAAAATGTTTTAATTTTACCAGGGGCATTTTAGTCAACACGCATAATTATTGGGTGTACCCAACAATTTGCTGGGTGCATCTAGCAATTGCCTTTTCTGTAACTTGACTGTTATCACCTTTGCTTTGACACAACTTGTGTTGAAGTCTAGCTTTCTTTTGTTTTAATATGTTTTTTTGATTTATTAAGAAAACTAAGATGAGACTTTATCATTGGCATTTTAATTTGCAACACCAATAATAAGAAAATTAAATTGTGTCATTCATCCTTGAATTTGCAACACTTAAGACATGTGTAGAGAAGACTCGCAGAAACACCAATAAAGAAAATAAATCAAGTAAAAAACAATCAAATGGTTAAAGAAAGAGAGACTTAAGAGAGTAATCACGTAGAAGATAGTAAAATTGTTACAAGAAGAGAGACTAAAGAAAACTATCGGTCAAACCGTTAAAAAGATATTTAGAGTTAAAGATACATATGTCAATGACATAACACTATGATGTCATTTGATATATGTAGTCGATTCTATCTGATAAGAAAAGACTTCGACGGTTGTTGTTTTATCGTTAAAATTTTAGTGTTTGGTTGGATTCATTTTTAAAAACTTTGTTATAAACTAATTTTTAGAAAGATTAGTATCTTTTTAAAAAAATTAGACTTACTTACACTTTTGGTCCCACAAGTGTTGCAATTGTGTGATTTAGGTTCTCTTGTTTTTTATTGCACAAATTGAGTCTCTACATTTTGATTTTCATCATGTTATAATCAAGTCATTCAATTAGACTTTCATCCAATTGCTAACAGAAAATGCCTACGTGGCACAAACTGAGCCATGTGGCATCTGAGGTAGCACTTTTTTGTCTACGTGGTTGCGACGTTGCATCTAAAACAACACTTTTGGTAGATGTGGCACATGAGTGTGGGAATATGATGACATGGCAATGACAGGGCTATGCAGATACTACTGGCGTGTCAAACCATGTGAAAAGTGTGAGCATGTCCAACCCATGTGTCACGTAAGTTAAAACTGACAACTCAGATATCATGTTACTGACACATAAGTTAAAAGTGCCACCTCAGATATGTCACATGGCTCAATTTGTGCTATGTAAGCATTTTTCGTTAGCAATGGAATGGAAGTTAAACGTATTTTCAAATATGTATTTAAGATTTTATAAGATTAATACCTATTATTTGTTCATGTGACGTCCTAATTAATTTCTCCAATATATTAAATATATTAGTTTATACAGTAATAATGGAAATAATTTTATTTTATTTTAGCAGGCAGAATGTACAAATGTACTTAAAAGTACTCAACTTTAGGGCCCTTAACTGCACAGAGTGCCAAATAACTGAGACTCCTTAAAATACTGACTTTGACTCACTGGATGTGTATCAACTGAACCATTTCCTTTCTGAAATTGTCTGATACCTGCTAAGACCCGTAGACAGAAATATACAGGACACAGAAAACAAACGGGAGATAAGAACACACTATACGCACCATTCAGTGGGAAAACAAGATTTAGAATTCATGTATAAAAAGGCAACACACACAAGCAAAGCAAAACAATAGAACATGTGAAAGATTAAACAACACATCTCCCGATAATGATTTGGATTATTACCTAGCTACCCTTGTCCATGCAACCTACAACTATATGCCTACGTGGCCACACAGATTAATAAGGCATAAGCGGCCCCACCTCAGCTAACTTAGCCTTTGTAGATAACAACACAACGACCTCCCACCGACGTGTGGGTAGGCCAAGCCAGCTGTTCATCCCCCTATCCCGCTCATCGTACCCCTAAGAGTGAATCCCTGCTCCCCAACTTCGATGATAGGAACAGGTATCGGGGCGGCACTCGGGATCGGCACTATGGACAGTGATACAACAGTACTCCATCAGGATAACCAGGCTACCCGACGACCCGACAGGATGGTCGCGAGCCATCCGTCACCTATGGAATAGAGCCGGACCCAATTTATCCTCAAGGACCGACGTGACCGATGTGTCCTCTGTACTGACTGTATCGTGCCCACACTCTGGCACCTGGCCTCGTGCACAGCTTATGTACACGGCGATGGATTACAGCAGATGCATATGACCACTTATTATTCAACACCTTTACAACTTATCCTCATCATTCTTCAGCTCAATACATCAGCTTATTATTTCAGCACTTATCAAACTATCAGCTCACCCAGCTTTAATGTCTTATTCCAGCACTTATCAACTCTTTATAACTAAATAGCTCAGTCAGGTTCCCACACACAACACTTTAATAACTTAATCATTAAATCAGCATAAGCAAAATAACCATCTTATACAGCACAACCATCTGTATATAACATAACATCATTTATCAACCATCCTTGATCAACATATAGGTCAACCAACACATCATCAAGCATCAACCATCCTCGATCCACACATGAGTCAACCCTAATTTTGCTCAGGCGATCTTCTGCTGACATGTTATCAATCCACACACCAGCTATTACGCACATAATTATAATGCAATCATAAGAAACTAACATCACATCAATCAACATCCATAAATATCAATAGATATTTCCTATGGTTGATAAACCTCTGACAACTGTCCTCAGCTATCACAGGTCACAGCCCCTCTCCTAAGGTGCTGCTACTATCAACCTCTAGTAGGACTTGGGTCACCCTACGCCTAGTTATACACTTATTCTAATCCTACAATCCCTAGTGGATAGGGTTCAGATCTCCCATACCTGGCTTAGAAAACCGCTACAGTTCCTGCCACTCTTTGCTCCCTCGCCGCTCTTACTACTTGTATTCCTACCTCTAGACACTCCTACCTAGCTTACTAGGCCACTCTCATCCTCCCCTCTCAGAGGATTACCTACTAAGGGCTTTCTGATGCACAAGATCCTCTCTTGAGGCAAGTGCAGAGCATATTGCTCCTTAGTGGCCCTCTAAGTCTCACTCCCTTTCTTAATCTGAAGGATTACTTACTAAGAGTTTTCTGATGTGCCAGATCCTCATTAGAGGCAAGCACAGAGCATACTCACTCTTTAGAAGTCCCTAGAGAGAGAAGAGGATTTGGGACGAGTTGGAATGGAGGGGTGAAGGGGTATTTATAGTGGATTTTGGGTGTATCGCGTCGCGACCAAAATACACATAAATCCCGTCGCGTCGCAAGCTGGGACACGTGGCACACATCGGACGAGCGTGATCACCGACTTACTCACCGCCATTCATCGCGTCGCGATGTCTTCCTTTGTTTTCTTCATCGCGTCGCGATGGACCATTTCCGAAAATGTCTAGTTTTTTTCGTTCTAGAAAATTCTAGGGCATTCTACGCTCTTCCAGGGGTTTCTAGACTGTTCTTATGATTTCTATTTCCTTTCTAGGGTTTCTGAGTCCCATTTAAACTCATCTTATCCCAAATTAAGGTTTTTAATACACGTTTATCACTTAACTACCAATCTAATTATATTTAGAATATTATTTATGATTATCCAAAAAATCAGGATGTTACAGTTCACAAGAAAAAAAAAGATTAATACCTATTATAACTCTATACATTGCATAAGATTAATATACACCAACGGAAAGAGGGGGGGGGGGGAAGGTTCAACAGTACTCTTGCCCATCCACTAGCTCGTCAGTCATCATCCAGGAAGTGCTTGTTCGACGCGAAAATAGGCCCAACAGGCGTGAAGACGCAAGTCTCAATTTTCATTTTTTTTTAAATAATTGCACCCAAACACTGCCAGTCAAAAATAAAATAACATAACCACATCTAAAGAAGAAACACAAAGGGGGAAAAACAGGAGATTGCGAGAAGCCCATGCACTTTTGGAATAATTTGTCCTAGTAACATTTATATGCCTATTATTTTAGGGTTTAATGCCTTCCTTCCAAAGAACTTCATTTTTTTTTTTATATAAAAAATCCCATGTTTCCATGGCACTGTCGTCAATTTACAACCAACGATGTTTCCAAAAAAAAAATATCATCTTTTAAAGCTTGCCTTCCCTTTTGTAGGCTTAAAGGAATCTATGAATAAAATAAAAAATGCTAGACTTAGCAGTTTACATCTGTACCGTAAAATTTCTCTGATCTTACATCGTTTTTCTGCACTTGCACTTTAATTTTGACACCTCGCAATAGTGGAAAGAAAGGAAAGGCACAGAGCAATACAATGTCCGAGCATTGTTCTAAATTAGCTTTTTGCTACCTTTTAACTTTGATAATTACTTGTGGCTTATCCAAGTTGGCTCCATTCAAGGTACACAAGTAAAAACTCATGTACCAATACACCGCCGCCACCGTCCCATTCTGACACTGTTGTCGCCAGCCTAATCCCCATGCCGCTTTGCCACACTCCTACACTGCTTTCAGTGGCAAAGCTAGCTAAATTTTTATGAGAGGGCAAAATATAAAGATCATGCACAATTTCATTAGGCCGAGGGAGCTGTAGGTAGCCATTTGTTTTGTTCGTCGTACCGCTTTTGTGTGCAATTTCGTGTGCACTTGTAGGTTTGGAAAAGGTAAAGTAAAACAACCAATAACAACTATTTAAATATTAAAACATACATATACCAATGTAATAACTTCTTAAGACACGGGCACCACCGCACTGCCTTCTTCACCATTCATCCCTTGTTTTTCTTAACGCCCTTGTTTTTTAATCCACTCTAACCATCCTCCTCTGGCTGGCCCATACTTCAGCCGACACCATTCTCAGCTGTTTCACCCTGAGACCAACCGCCTAGAGTTTTTTGTCGCCCCATCCCGCCGCCATAGCTCCAATTTCCAGCAAGATTTGTACCTGTTGGGTTTTTATATTTTTATTTTTATTTTTTAGATATAGCAAGAGACTTTTACCACATTTGTTCCTAAAACCTTAATGTGATATGTTTACGAGTCTAACATCTTACATATTCTTTATTTTATTTATTATTAAGCGATATGAGACTATCTCACACTTGGATACCCAACATTACAAATACAAAGTCCCACTTTGTTTATAATAAAAGGCACCACCCAAGTTATGCCCTCTCACTCTGTTATACAACATAGGCCGAAGCCCAACAAAGAAAACTATCCAGCACATTCAATGTGAAAACTATCCAGCACATTCAACAACAGCCCCAGTTCCATGAGAATATGCGTTAGACAATGACCCAGAGGCCAGAACCCTTTCTTTTTTGCAGCTTTTTATCTTGGAGATGCAAACAAAGTAGCAGGCACCAATTTGAAACAAACAAAAGCAGCGAATGCAAAAGGATATAGTATCTGTAGTTACAAAAAATTTGTGCAATCACTTCATTTCAGATAGCAGTCCCTATAACCAGCACATAAGATTTACATACACAGCTTTGGACCATTGGGACCACACCTGCACTATTAGCCCCCTTTGCAGTGAGTAATATATGTCATAACATCTTCACTTTGTAGATTTACAGAATATATCACGTGTACCCACATAGATATATTATATATACCACCATGATGCATTTAGAAAAAAAAAAAAAAAAAAAAAAAACCCTAGCAATTTTGCTAGTTGCCAAACCTCTAAAACATTAATCTTGAAGAGCTATTAGGTGCTGCTGTGTTGGAAAAATGGTTTAGATTGGATTATAACCCGAGCTCCAGAAGCAAGCCTGTTGAGTTAAAATCAAACTTGTCAATCAATGAATGAAAAACCTTAAACATTAACAATTTTTAAAGAAAACCGGTAGAAACAAGACGAAGTCAACACTTAACTTTCATCAATTTTGATCACCTTTTCTTCTCTACACCTTGTAGATTGCTTTTTCTCTGATGAAGGTTCAGTGATTCTTTTGCTGCTACCATTAGATGGTACTGAGGAAATGCCTGAGTCATTAATTCTATCCATGGAGTTTCTTGATCCATCAGAAATAGGAGATCTCATGGATGATGGAGCCTTAGCGGACCGCAGAATGCATTTTGAATTTCCTGAGGATGATGATTCCTCCACGTCTGGTGATTTCAATTCTTTACATGTCCTGCAAATTTGTGTTCAGGTTTTGTTTCAGATGAAACATTGGCCAGGATGTCAAGACTAATGAGTCTCCCAGTAAGGACCTCATTTTGTAATAAAGCAAGAGCGCAAACATTAAAAATGAAAGGCTGGACACTACTGAGAAAAAGAATTCCTTAAAGTACAATACTTATTCCCATGATATTATCTCCAACCTTGTTTCAAAAGACAGCTATAAAAGCTAATGATAAATGCTATTCATCTTTATTATTCCACATGAATACACGAGACAGGAAAAAAATCACAAGAGGATCTAAATCCCCATTTGTCCAGCCTTTCGCTTTTATTCTTCTTTATTGTTTTCTTATATTTCCCCTTGTGGAGTGTGTCACTGTTTGATATTGGAATTTGGAAGTTCTAATGAAATCTATTTTTTTCCCCTTTAGAATGATAGAGTCATTATAAAGCAATCAAGCCCCCTTCTTTTGGCCTTCGAAGCCTCCACTTCCTTTAGACATCTTGCCATACAATCATAAATAAAGATCTAAACAAGCATGTTATGTTAAAGCACTATTTTCCATTTAATATTTTTTAGCTTTAAACAAGCACTTATTTTTCCATTAAATATTGTTTAGCTTTAAAAAGCAACCCACAAAAGAAATACAAAGACATTTGCCAGGGCGTAATTTTAGAATCTTTTACTATAAAACAAATTTAGAGCTGACAAGGTGATTAGAGGGATAGAAGAACTTCAATTGTTTTTTTTATCCAAAAAAGATGCTAAAGTGATATTGTTTCAATTTTAAGAGGAGTGAAAGCATAAGCAAAAAATGAAAGTAGAACAGCAGAGATTAGTCATTGCATCTTAGTTTTGACTTAGTACCAACGACCAGCTCACTGGATTGTTTTTGTGTTTGTAATAATGAAATCATTCATTTAATGAAAAATCACTCATTTAATCATTCATTTGGCTCAATCAGGACAAATTTCAAGTCCGGTAGAAACTCTCAACACCAAATTCAAGCATTTTCCACAATACTCACTATATGCAACAATACTCACTAATTAAAGAATGACTATATGCCAAAGATGAGTCCTATTACTTCATCAAACTTCAGCACTCATATGTCAACTCCTCAGCTCTGAACAAGTGTTTTCTGAAGTTATGACTAGCATAGTCCTTCGACAACCAACCACACAGCAGCATGTAATGCACCATCAAACGTCATATCGATTTGTTGCTACCATAATTTTTGGGAAAGAAAGCAATAACTCAACCCAATGCTAATTTGATATGTTGCAAGGAAAGAGTTGAAAGCAAAACCTACCTCTCAGCATTGAAAGAAGAAGAGCGTTTCATAGCATTACGTCCATCTTCTTCCTTCGCCACTTTAGACTCGACTATGCTCCCACTAAAATACTCTTTGTCTTCCAATCTGAGGCCCTTCGCCTTTGGATTTTCAGCTATGTAATCTAATTCCCCCAACATAACAGAAGTTGAGAACAATGGGGAGGGGAATTTTGAATGGGAAAACCTAGCCTTATACGAAGGAATAAGGTCAAGACTATGGTTTTTCACCGATATAGACCCGCACGAGATCAGTTGCATCAGCAGATTTGAAGCTTTTAATCTTGTATTGGTTTGCATTCGAATATCGTCCTCTTCTAGGACCCTAAAGCTGTTCATTTGACTGGCATCAGCTCTAATAAGGGATTCCAAAGTTTCAGTCTTCCCTCCAGAAGATGCTGGACTCGAAATCGAGAGAGGAGGAGAAACAGTATCCCTACAAATTTCTGAATTATCCTTCACTTGTGGCACTTGTGTTTCACATATTTCATGGCATTCAGGTTCAACTGATCCATCCTCTGTTGATACACCCCTAGTACAAGTTTTCTGTGTTTGGGGTTTTTTAAAATATTCTTCTGTTTGAGTTGAAGCATCTGCCAATCCATCAGTCTTGTAGATTTTGTATTCTGTCAATGGTAAGCTTTGGGAACCACTCTTTCCAGCTCTAGACGCTGGTGGAGAAACATCAGAGGAACCAGATTGTTGTCTTGGAGAAAGCTCGTCTTCTTGGGAGTTTCTACCCTCCCTTTCATTCAAGCTAGAAGAGGAGGAAGATTCGTCATGACTCCTACAAGAAACTGGCTCTGGTGACTGCTTCAGGCTCTGCATTTTCACATTACTAATGGGGCTGAAACGATCTGTGAGTCAAAATTGAACATTCACAATGATTAAGATTTTTCAGTCCGAACCTAAGTAAACACAACATTGTGAAGATAAACAAAACAAGATTGATAAAATATTTTTGACCTGAATTTGATTCGCAAAACAGCTCTGAGCCTTTGAGGACATACTCATTACCATGTGCAGGTAGAATTATATCATCTTCACTGAGATCATGCCACACATATCCGTTCCTGTAGCTTCTGAATTACATAATAAAAAAAAACAAAAACAGAAGCACAAACAAATTGGTGACGATGTAAAATAACAACACAAAGGTTAACAAACTTGATTGCTTCATCCAACCATAATTATAAACTTTAAACTAATGCTAAGTTGACTTTCCTAGAATGCAAAAGAGAAACAAAGTGACTAGTACAGTCTCTGTCAAGTCTCAACATTATTCATACTCTTTATGTTTCTCACCATACATACAAATTGAACACCAAGATAAGATAGTAAATAAAATAATTTCCTCACCTCTTACAAGACCATGAATACAAGGCAGCAATGCCTCTACCTCTCAAAGCATTAAGCCTATCAATCACATCTGCACACACAAACAAAACAATTGCCTCAAAAAAACCACAACCAACAAACACAAATAAATAAATAAATAAAATCCCAAATAAAAGTTGAATTTGAATTTTCCTTTTTTCTACCTCTCAAGAATAAACCATCAGGGGATGAAACCGGAACCTCCATGAAATGAGGGTGTTCTAGCTGCCTATTCCGGCAAAGATAGTAAACCACCGGCACCTTCCGGTTCTGATAATACTTTGGGGACTTTTCCTTCCATACTTTGGCTCTCTCAGGACTCACTTGTTCCCTGTACTTCCTCATCCGCGCTTCCATTCCCACATTCATAACCGCACAATTTGCACAAATATGCAAACTTTTTTCTACAACTTCAATAACAGTGTTTCTCGGTGGAAATTAGCATAGCAAAAACCTACCCTTTTAATATGCTATTGAAGCTGAAATCTCCAACAACAAAGAAGGCAATAATAAACGATAAAGTAAAAAACTTTAAAGGAAATTTAAGTACCCAATTATAAGCTCGGATGAGGGGTTGGGGAAATTCAAAATAAAATTGCGTTGAAAGAGGAAACGGGACGCCCGGATATAAAGCGATGGGACAGAGACAGAGTGTGTAAGTGTGTTGTGAGAGGTTGGAGAGTTAAAGAAGGTTTTGGAAAAGAGACAACACAGTGAAGTGAAACGAAGCTCAGTAGGTTGCACCTTATTTCGCGGTAATCTTTTGGCTGATTTGATGGACCGATGTTTGTTAAAGTGTGTTAAACTGATTCACTTCACTCTTTATCTACTTCTACCCTCCTTTTGCTTTTGCCCTTTTCACCTTACAATACCATTTTTTTAGTGTTCCTCTGTCTTTTTTCCAAGTACTTAAGCTTGGTGAAATTCAGAGAGTATTGTCTTTGTCTTGGTGTATTCACAATCGACTTCATATAAATTTGAGCTAAAATTCAATAAGAAAACGCATATCACAATATGAGTTATGCATGATGCATAGCAACTTTGAGTAATAACTAGAAAGATATTTGTGCATTCGTAAAAGTTACTCTATTTTCACGATTTTTTGAAATACACATGTTTATAAGATTTAATTTTTGTATTGTCACAAAAATAATTAGTTATTTTAGTTTTCTAAAAATGTTCAAAAATGAGAGTAGTCCGAGAAATAAAATAATTCAACCAAATCTCAAGTTATTACGCAACTCAAATCATTACTTGCTATAAGATTTTTGAAAATCGAGATCATTAACTTGAATAAATGAATATATATTTCACTGCAATCAAAAGACATACATTGTTTCCCTTGCAATATCGAAATTTAAAATAAAGTATTCAAATTTAATTCATTTAATAACATATGTGTAATTCTTTTTTTTTACATGGCATATGTGTAATTCATTATCAAACTGAATTTGGCATATGTGTATGTCATATCATCATACTGATGTAGATACTGCACCCTCTCATGTGGTTGATCATCCATATAATAATGATTTTAAGTTTTATAGGGCTGACAAGAGTAGTTCCACCGACGCTGATGCTCTTCCTATTGATACCTCATTTGTCCCTACCGTTTCCCAAGAACCTTTTGTGGTCTTGGATCCTCCACATTGTTATCCTCCTTGCAATCGTAAGTCCACTTAATTACCAGGTTTTGTTTATTCTACTTACTCTACTTCTTTCTTGTCCTCTATTCACAATTTGTTTGAGCAATTTTCCTATCAAGAGGTTGTTCTTGATCCTCTTTGGCAACAAGCTATGGTAGGGAAACTTTTTGCTTTGCATAAAACAAATACTTGGGACAAGGTATATCTCCCACCAAGAAAACGTGCAATTGGTTCTCGTTGGGTGTACAAGATCAAAACCAAGTATGATGGGTCAGTTGAGCGCTAAAAAACTCGTCTTATTGCAAAGGAATTCTCTAAACAGTATGGTATGAATTATGAAGAAACTTTTACTCCTATTCCAAAATTACCATTATTTGCAAACTTATTGTTGTTGCATTTATTTGTTAGTGGCATATTTCTCAAATTGATGTTAAAAATGCTTTCTTAATTGGTGATCTTAAAGAAGAAGTTTACATAGTACTTCCACCAGGTGTGTCTATAGTGCAAGAAAAGTTTGTAAGCTAAACAAGCCTCTCTACAAGCTTAAATAAGCTCCTCGAGCTTGGTTTGAGAAGTTCTCCATTGTGATTTCATCTTTTGGCTTCTGTTATAGTGCTCATGACTCTGGTTTTTTTCTTTTGTCCACTTCCCATGTTCATATGGTACTCTCTATATGTTAATGACATGATCATTACAGGGTGATGTTGATGGGATTGCAAAGTTGAAATTGCAATTAGCCCAACGGTTTACCCTACTCTTTGATATTTCTTGGAGATTGGAATTGTCTACTCTCTTAGAGGTTATATTCTTTCTCAATCTAAATATATTTCCAACGTTCTTGAACAATCTCATCTCTCTGATACTAGAGTTGCAGATAGTCCTCTTAAGCTTAATGCTCAATATGCATCTTTTGATGGTGTCCCTTTATCAGATCCCACATTGTATCGTACACTTGTTAGTAGTTTGGTGTACCTTACCATCACTAAACCCGATATTGCTCATGGAGTGCATGTTGTTAACCAGTTTGTTATTTCTCCTACTATTGTGCATTAGGAAGTTGTTTTTCACATTCTTCGTTATCTTCGAGGCACTCAATTCAATAGTCTTTTTTTCCCTCCACTTCTTCATTGGAGTTGTGTGCTTGCTCAGATGTTGATTGGGCTAGTGATCCCATTAATTGTAAGTCTACCACAGGTTTTTGCATTTTTCTAGGAAATTGTCTTATTTCTTGGAAATGCAATAAGCAAGACATTGTCTCTCACTCTTCTGCAGAAGTTGAGTATCGTGCTATGACATTCAGCACTACATAAATAGTTTGGTTGCGTTGGTTACTTACAAATATGGGTGTGTCTCTCTGCTCCAACTCCTATATACTGTGATAACATGAGTGCTATTCAGATCACCCACAACTCTGTCGTCCATGAACACACCAAGCATATTGAGATCAACTGCCACTTCACTCAACATCATTTTCAGCATGGCACCATCACTTTATCCTCTATCTCTTCCCCACTGAGATTGTTGACTTGTTTGCCAAATCTCATTTCGTTCAACGATTTCGCTTTTTGACTAGCAAGTTCTCAATGCTTCTTATTGATGCATCGTGAGTTTGAGGGGAGATGTTAAAATATGTGTGTATGTGTGTGTGCGCGCACGCGTGTGTGTGTAATTTTATTTTAGGCCTTTATTTATATTCCATCTTAATGGTAGTTTAGTCTTCTCACTTATTGTGTATTTATTCTACTTTACTCTTCTTGTAAGCTTTGCAATTGCAATCGAAAACCTAACTACCTTTGTCTTCTACATCTTCATTTTCTATTTGCATTGTTGACAAGTAGTTCATCAGTGTCAGGAAAGGATAGGAAAATTTACCCCAGATAAGTGGTATATGATTGTTTGTTACAAAGTTTTTTTTTATACAAACAGAGCCGAATATACTTGCCATTTTATTATTTATGATGGATTTTTTTTTATCATGTGCAAAGTTGCACAGGTTAAGAAATCTAAAATAGTAAGTTTATGTTGGAACTTATGTATTTTGTATTAAATACTAAACTTTTTAATAAATAGTTGTTGTTTTCAATAAATAGTTACTATTTTTAGATTCCTTAACATGTGCAACATTGCACATGATAGAAAAATACATTTATGATTACCCATCTTTATATACTGAAACTGATTTGAGATTTTTCGTATCTTTTTTTTTGTGTGTAAAAGATCTCTATTATATACAAATCAAAATAAACTCATTGATTATCTTCCAAATGGCAAGCTCTAGGAGAATTAGCAATAAATAATCATTATGTGTCATCTTTAAAAAAGAAAAATCGATTATGTGGTTACAAAAATGTGACTTGGAGCAATGAAATGGCAATTATGTGTCCACCATGTTTTTTGCAAAAAAATAAATAAATAAATAAACTCAACGCATAAGTATTATCGGTTGCCATTTTTTTTTGGGAAACCTAATTATTATGAAAGGTCCCTGGATAGCAAATGTGTACCGAATATAATTGATATAATTGTATCAAATATAACAAATCTTGACTTCCATGAACTACACTATTGATTATTTGTACCGAATATAATTGATATAATTGATTATAATAAATTATTTTAATAAAAATTATGCTCCATTAGTGCAAAAAAATAAATCCACCATCGCAAACATATTGCAAAAATTGAATGTGTCAGATGCTAATTAGTCAATTATTAATTATATTTTTTGATTAGTCAAAAAATAAATAGGTGTTTAAATCCACTATCACAAACATATGTTAATTAGTCAAAAAAATAAATCCACGATCAGAAATATTTAATTATATTTTGTAATTTTTTAAACTGGCTCAATTAGTTAATTAGGTCATAATATATAATCATTGACCTACTAATTTTTCTATGCAATTACGGAGTCTATAAATAGAGAATAGAACCATAAATGCTCATTGTGTGTTTGATCGTGTAGTTAGTGTGTTTTGATTGCTCATAGTTGTTTATTTTGTTATTTTTTTATTCTCATTAAAAATAAACCCCAACCATGATTAAATTTCTGAGATTGACTCCTCCGTTGATCGGAATTGGAATTTAGTAGTTGAGATTTCTGGTGCACTAATGCATTAGACACACAAAGTTTTCCTTTATCCATTGAAGTTATTCTTTTTGACAATGAGGTGAAAATATTTTTTTTTTCGACAAAATCAATACAATGTTTGTTGTTTACACCTAAATTTCGTTTTTTACATTTAGGGAAATAAAATTCATGCCACGGTGCCCAGAACTTTGATGTATAAGTTTCATACAGTTTTAAATGAGGGTTTCATATATAATATCAGAAATTTTGATGTAGTTGCAAACAACGGTTCCTACCTATAACAAGACATAATCTCTATCTCTATTATATACATTTAAGAATAATCTCATTGATTACTCCTCCAAATGACATCCTCACACAAAAATCGCATTAATTATATATCTATGTGTATTCTGTAAGACAAAATAATAATGATGTGTAATTATTTCGATGATATGTAAACTAATTTGTCAGCATGTAATGCTTATGTGTCCCAAATAATTAAAATAAAATATATTTCACGATTGAAATATGTTTAAAGAAACTATCTGAAATGTGTTTCCATAATCAACCAAATTAAAAAAAGGAAACAAATTTCGACATTTCAGCATCAATTTTATCATCTCACGTTCTAAAATTATTTGTGCATTCCACAAATAAAAATGGAAACAAAACCAAAAAATTAATTTTGTCAAAAAAAAAAACCAAAAAATTAATTGATTCTTAAAACATGCATTGAATGCATTTAAAAGAATTAAAGCTGAATATATAGAAAAACGATCCTTATAGTAAATGCTTTTTCAAAATGTTTAAAAAAAAATAAAAATAAAGTACGAACATAATAATTATATTGTCAACCAATCTAATTATTAACAACATCAATTCACCTTAATGAAAACGTGATTTGGTGCATTAAGAGGGTCAAGAATTTGATTTTCTATAATTTTAAATTAACACAATAATAATCTATTCCATCGTTGTTTTCTTTTATCGAGTCTAGCAGGATCTGTGTAAGACTTTGCTTCTCTTCACAAGATCTTATCATCTCTTTTCTATTACTCTCTTCTCCATCTGTTCCAATTTATTTATTTTTTCTTTTTCTGTGTTACTCTCTTCTTTCATTTTACGTCTTCTGATCTGTCTCGCTATTTTTTTTTCGTCTCAGTGTCCTTCAACAGCAACGTTGTGCCGCCACATGATGTCGAGATGTCGACAAGATATTTGCACCGCCACTGAACTTCGCTATGGTCGACAATCATATTCCTAAAATCTCTTTGTATTCGTTCTGTAATGTGAGCTTCGTTTCTCTTTCTATATTACATGTCCCATGACTGAATACGAGGACATTATTTGGGTTGCTTTCCATTGAGTATGGTTTCTCTTAATGTTTCTTTGACATTTATCTCAAATTTGTTATTCTAAATTTGTTGGAAATATGTAATTTTCAGATTGTCAATTTGTTGTTATTCATAAAACCTCAATTAGCGGCTCATGCAGAATGTGTTTAGAGTTTTGAAGACTATTGTTAGATTTGTAAGGTTCATGATTACATGCTGATACTACAAACATCATGGGTCATCTCCAAGGTTATTTCACTTATTTGTTTATTCCTCATGTTTTTCGTTTAGATCTCTAACTTTTCAATTACTTTCATTATTCATATTCATTGTCAAGGTACTGTTACAGAGGTTTCTATTGCACCAGCTCGGGGTGCTTCTGAAGATTATAGGGGTTCTTTTTTCAATTGAAAATAACTTGCTCTTCATCGGCTATGAAACTTCATTAGTAACCATAGCTCTAACTATTTACTCTTCCTTAAGAATGCTTTTTTTTAATCCATTTGACTAACTATTTTTGTTATTTTTAAGAGTTTTGTTTGTTATTTTTTTTTCCTAAATTATGCATTTCGTGTTTTATGTATTAAATCCATCAATCTCTATAATTTATTATTCATCCATTCATCTGTCATTTTATAAGTTTTGTATATTTTTTTTTGTGTTTAGTTTTGGAATGAGATGAAGTTTTTTTTTAATCTAGAGTGACTTCATGGAGTTGAACAAGATCTAAATAACTTTGACAAAAATCGGCAACGACAAAGAAAATGGAATTTTTTAAAGCTACATGGTGTCAAAGTTACAAGTTAGCTCCTTTTGTCCTGATTTACATGTTTTTCACTCTTATGGAAATTGTTCGCAAGTCCTTCTTGGAAAAAACTCTTATCTGCGTGCGGAGCATCAACTGTCCCATTTGAATTTGGCGTTTGCTTGAGAGAAAAACTCTCTGCCACTTTCACCTTTGCGGTTGGCATTCAAATTTGCCACTTCTCCATTTCCTTTAAAATTGGATTTGGCTCCTCAAACTATTGTATTAGATAATGATGGATATAGAATAGGATAGGATCGTGAAAACAATAATTGTTGTCATATCTATATTTGGTTGTTCAATAATACAGGAATAAAACACATATGTTAGTCATGAAAAGTTAAACTTTTGTTCCTATAGAAAAAAAAGGAAAAACATTAATATCATTCTATAGAAATAGAAAATTATTTTTAGAAAATTTGTATACATTAAAATTTTATAATCTTTTATGGAAATATTCAAAGATGACATATAAATTGAGACTCATATTTTTAAGGAAAACGAAGAAAAAAAGTATAACCTTTTATATAAATTAAAAATATTTTTATAAAATTTGTAAATGTTGAGTACCAGAAAAAATAAAATTTGCATATGTTTATTTTTTTTATTTTTTATAGAAATATTCAAAAGTTAACATATGATAGCATACTATGATATATATCACCTTTCTTTTTATTAAAAATAAGGAGACTAATGTGTGTGTGTGTGTATATATATTGATTATGATTATGTCTTTCTTAAGTATATACTATGCGTAACACGGGCCTATGGATATATTGTAAAATAATTTTATTAAAAACTTAGATAATTATAAATTTCTTTTATTATAGTATATAAATCATAAGACATGAAGATGAACATTTTACAAGAAAACATAGGAAAAAATTACATTTAACACAATATTTTACATGAAAAACATTAATATCTTTATGTAAATTGATTAATATATACGCGTGGAGTAAAATTTTACATGAAAGCAATGAGGGGATTTACATATAAAGATAAAATTAAGTTTTTTTTTACAAGAAGATAAAATTGAGTTAATTCATGAGGATAAATAATAGTAATTAGCAACTTTAAAATTATTTCACTTTATGATCCATGATTGAAATAAACTAAATATTATATAAATTTCTATATACAATTCCTTTTACAAATGTTTAGAAAAAATTTATATATAATGTTTCAATTATTTTATAGAATTGTTCATAAGCCACACATACCCTTTCAAGGTAAGGTTGATTATAAGTTTTTTAAGTATATATCGTGCGTAGCACGGGCCTGCAGATATATTGCAAACATATTTATCAAATATTTTGTTATCTAAGAAAATTACAATTTTCTTCTAATATATACTATATAAAGTACAAGACATGAGGATAAACATTTTACAAGAAAAATACAGGGAAAAATTACATTCAACATAATATTTTAAACGAAAAAACATTAATTCTTTTATAGGCCGAAAAATTATTAATATCTACATGTAAATTGATCAATATAGAAATTATAAATAAAACATTATATGTGAGAATAAAATTTTACATAAAAGCAATAAGGGATTTACACTTAAAGATAAATTTCAGTTAATTAACAAGGATATATAATATTAATTTGTAACTTTAAAATTATTACACTTTGTGATCCATAATTGAAATGAACTAAATATTATATAAATTTTTGTATACATGTCCTTTTACAAACTTTTAACTTTTTAAAAAAATTATAAATAATATTTCAATTATTTTATAGAATTGTTCATAAGCCACACATATTCGCGCATGGCTCGAGTTGCCTATAATTTTTTTAAGTATATACCGTGCGTAGCATGAACCTACCGATATTGTAAAAAGTTGTCAAATATTTTTTTATTGAATAAAATTATAATTTTCTTTTAGTTAACATGGACACGGGAATGACATTTTACAAGAAAACAAAGGGAAAAATTACATTCAACACAATATTTACACAAAAGAACATTAATATCTATATATAAATTGTTCAATATAGAAATTATAGATAAAAAATTACATGTGAGAAGAAAATTTTACATAAAAGCAACTGTGTGAGATTTATACTTAAAGATAAATTTCAGTTAATTTATGAGGATATATAATAGTAATTAGTAACTTTAAAATTATTACATCTTGTGATCCATGATTAAATAAACTAAATATTATATAAATTTCTATGTACGAGTGCTTTTACAAATGTTTAGAAACAATAATATATAATATTTCAGTTATTTTATAAAAATGTTGATAAGCCACACATACCCATACATTACACGGTTTCAATACTAGTTTTGTAACATGACAGATCTACTATATAATTTATTTATTATTAATCCGCATAAAGTCCATTGAGAGAAAATCTCAATAATTTTTTGGTCAAGCAGGAGACAACTATCTTGTGACTTCTACAAAGGCCCACGTGCCTGCTAGCTAGAGCCTACCTACGAATCAGACAAAACGAATTTCTTCCGTTTCTTTCTCGGTAAGCAATCCTTATCATTGCATTGGATGGTTATCCCAAAACATCTATTTGCAATTTGTGGAACTCGCTCCCTTTGACTGTATTGCGTGACAAAGTGCAAAACTACAACTATAGAAATTAACTGGGAAAAAATCAAAGGGATTTAAAAAAAAAGAAAAGAACATATGTTGGAACAATTGGAAGACACTTGTCAATGACTTAAGATATCTTCCTTTTTCAAGTTAAGGAACAACCGGAATATATTTTGTTTCACCTTCTCTCTGTCGCTTTATATTCTTTATGAGTGTATGTTTGCAACAAACGAAAGTTAAGCTAATGAATTTTATTGTGTATATTTTTGTATTGCAAGCTTTCACTTTGTAAAAGTTGTTGTAATTACCTAGGGAGCACCTTCTCACTTTTGGTACTACTTCAATGGGGCAATTGGTTTCACTTCCCTCACCTTAGCAAAAATAATGTTCTTATTAATTTGTAAAAGATATACATTATGTCAACCAATTAATCAGATATTTAAAATGGTGCAGATCTGGAGTCATACCATATATATTACCTTTTTTGGGGTTTTCAAGTACTTTAATTTATTAAGCCAACTGCCTTATATTTGAATTTGTTAGTCACAAAGTGTAAAAACGGTTACCATAGATTCAGATACTCCTGCCAGAGACTATTCGATCTTGAAAAACATAATAAGATTGAAAAACATAATAAGATTTGCAGATAACAATTCATTCCGAAATAAGAAAGCTATTCTGTTAATCATGAACTGCATGCACACTGGGCTCCATTTATTTGATTTAGTTTTAGATTATCTTAGCTTAGCCAAATAAAAAATTTTAAAAATAGTTTTGGACATTTAAAAGGATGCCGAGGTTTCAAGGGTTTAGATTTTAGTAGTTAAATAAAAAAATAAAAAAAAATTAAAAAGCATGAGAAAGCCAGACAGAATAGTTGTTTCCTGTGGTCTCTGGAGAAGACAACTCGTATAGTACGGAGTAATATTTATTGTGACCATTTATAAAAATGCATGGCAAGGAAATCGGTTAATGCAAAGAAGCTAGCATTAGTAACACCACATGGATCAACCAGAGGGTATATATGCTGGACATTTAACATTGCTTGCAGGTTGCAGCATATATATGCCTATATCTAATATTTTTGTCTCTTATTCTGCAACAAGGGCAACATAGCACTATAAAATAGGATTAGTGGATGTGTATTCCTCTTCATTCTTTACTCAAATTTCACTTTTTAGGTAATATTAGTGTACTGTTAGGTACATATAACTACCCCTGGACCCCCTAATACCTGTCATTGTTCAATTAGACATAGCCTTCCGCTTGCATTCACTTTCGATGCATAGTACTATGAATTAAATTTGATATGCATATATATGCCCAATTCATCAAGGCAAAAAGCTTAATTATAACGAAAACTCTGCTTAACTCAGGGCCACAAATTAATTCAGTCAATTATTTCATACTTTTCAAAGGAAAAATGATTGAGATGGGCTATACATTATAGTAGCATGATCATTATTTAATTTTATGACTAGGAAACATGGTCTCGTTCGTTCTTGTCCCATCTAATCTAGGAGACAAATTTTGGTTAGGTAAGAAGCATTAAAATCCTGGGGTATACATTTTGCAAGTGTACATGTACGCTTGCAAGTCTCTTATCTATCATACCAGTTGCCCGCGTTCAACGCAAACCAACCAACCAAGGAAGGACCCGCGCATGTGTAAGAGACATATAGGAAACCGATGGCTCATGAGTCATGAGTTATGACATTACATACATTAGGGAGGGCGCGCTATTCCCTGATTCAAGGGCAAACCGATCATGTACAAGTTTGACTGGATTTTGGATTTAGACACAAATTAATTGAAAATTTAAAATAATATTAAATTAATTTTTATATGAACTTTGATGTCATCTGCTTTAATTTTTTTTTATAAGCCAAATGAAATCATTAGCAACAAAAAAAAAAAGGAAACTTCAACTTAAGTGTAACATATTCTCAAGCTCAAGTCTATCTAGTACTAAAGAAAAGTTTAGTTACATTACGCAAGTTCTGCATTACATAAGCAGTTCCAAGACCAGTAAAACAGAACCAGAAGAACATGCATCAAAGCAGTACAAAACTAGAAAAAGAATGTACCCAAATCCAACCAGTGGCAGAGCTAGACGAATATATGTGAGGAGGTCAAAATAGTTAAGTGATATACTCAGAATTCAAAGTTATACATAATTATAATAATTCATAATTATGATAATACTTTTACTTAATTTAGTTACATTTAAAAAGAACGTTTAAATATAAAGTTTTAAAAATGTCATGTATAATCTTATTTATAAAAATATTAATTAAGAATATTTAAAAGAATACAATTAATTTTAAATTTATATAAATGATTAATTGGATACTATATATGTTTATGTGTGGCATATATTAGATGATGTATAATAATTTCAATATGTTTTTTTTTATACATTTGTAATCAAAATATGTGATAGTATTTGAGAAGTAAACAACAGAGGTTAGTTTTGTAAATTAGTTAAAGATGGAAGATTTAAGACGTGGAAACAATGTAATAAATGTTTGTAGATAGAATATGATGTGTGGAGCCAAGAACGTGAGATGAGACAATGGTAAATGAAATACTATATTTTAGTAATGAAGTAAGACAATGTAGTTAGTAGTGCAAGTGTGTGAGTGGTCACTCAGTCTTCTCTCTCTCTCTTCCCGATGTTATTTACTTGCACCTACTCTTGCTGCTGCTGATTGTGACTTGCACCTACTTAGTGTAGTAAGAAGTTTCAAATTTTTTGGGGAACTACGCGCCGCCTCTGAATCCAACCAACCTTCAGTAAGCCCACAACCTGTATCAAACCAGATGGGGGCTGCTTCCAGCACCTCTTTTTTGTCTAACAGCACCCCCACCCCTCACTTTCCCCAAAATACTCATGTCCCTACTCCTCCACTTTCTCTTTCCCCATTCCTCATCCCAAGCGCTCCCATCCCCTAAATACCCTAAAACTCTTTTTTTTTTTTTTTTCCCTTTTCTATTTCGGAATCATGTTTCTGGATTGGAAATTGTTTTGTAGACAAACCTACCCAAAAAAAAAAACAAAGAAAATAATTTCAGTGGCGGCAAAGGGGAGGGGATGATCTTTCCCTAAATAAAGAAATAGTTAATTTAAATTATTTTCTTTCTTTTCGTGAGCATGTATCCGTTTCATTCTTTCATAACAGTATTGCAGCTAAGGTTTTGTAAAATGCTAGCTGTGGGTGACAATGTTTTTAAAATTGGACTAATTACTAACTAAATTAGGATATTGAGTTGAAGTCGATTATAGAATCAGTTGTACCAGTATATGTTAACAATTCTAAATAATTCATAATTTGTAAATTTATTATCTAATTAAGAAAACTAACTATACTTGGTTTGGTTATCCACGTTGTAGTCAGGGTCAAATTCAAAAAATCATCAGAGAGGGGGCTAGACTTGTATAAATTGATTTTATGAACACAATTTTTTTATTTTTTATAATCTTATTCAAACACTCTAAGAATGTTAATGATTTTTTGAAAATAATAATAATAACAAACACAATAATTATAATTTCTATTTTAGATTCCAATTGCTCCTTAACTTTTTCCTTCAGCCTACCTGAGTTGGTTTTGATCCCTGTCTTTTATAACGAAACTTTGTAGGCCTGTAGTGGTTACTAATTGGTTAGTTGTAAAAACATTTTCTCATTTTGAAGGGATGAAAGCCGAGTATATATAATTATATTGGGTAATATGTTTGATACAGCTTACTTGTGGACGCATAATTTACAGGTGTGGTCTCCTTCAACATATTTATAATATAATATGATCAATATATAATATTAGAAAGTAATGTTCCATTATGTCAGAAGATAAATGTTACTTTTGAGAAATATATAAGTAAAGTGTGTTAATGTACTATGATGGGCCGAGAGGGGGGCTCAAGCCCTGGCCTGCCCCATGCTGGATCTGTCCCTGGTTGTAGCATATGACAATATTTATATCTTCTATTTTAAAAAAAAAATAACTACATTTAATTTGATTATTCACGTTGTGCTACGTGACAATATTTTCATATTTTTTTATATAGAAAAACTATTTTCTGCTGATTTTTTCGCACCCGTGCTCACATTTGCTAGTTTTATACTTAAAACAATTAAAACAATTCAACTTTACTAACCATCTTAAGAAAACAAATAATAATAATAATTACTAAACAAAATTAACAACCATTAATCAATTTTTCTAATTTCATGTATACAATACATATCCCTTTATTTATAATTATACAAAGATGACTGGTTGGTGAAGAACCGTAACATCCACATGCTCGTGGCATCTCAGTATTAGAGCTCCTTTTTCAAATGATTATGTGGTGGCACATATTGCCATATTGGTCTTGTGGGACTATATATATGTACGGCTTTCTTTCTTATCCTAGATGTTAATATACCCTGAAGGCAAAGCCCCCATGGACCTGACTCAAATGAGAAGATTGAATACTGTGTCGGCCGTGGAGTGGTGGCTAGGAACATACATAGGGTCTTCTGGAAGCCAGAGAAACTCAACTCAAGAAAGGGACTAGGTTCAAAGATTGACAGAAAATTCTAGGTGGAGTCTGCCTAATGTTTTGAACGACGTATACGTGGGGTATGGTATAGTCAAGCAAGTGATCATCTTCAAGTCTCCGCTCCATGGAATAAGCCACCCTAGACTTTTCGGTTTGATCTTAGTTTTGGATGGCTAAGTGAGTGTCAATACACATAATCATTTTAATGTTAGAAATTATCAGAAGAAAATATTGTTGAATAGTGTTGGAATTGGAAGGGAAAAAAAACGAAGAAAAATGATGTTATAGTTGTGACGTGGCAAAAACTACTATTTTGAAAGCAAATTCCGGTGAATCTCCAATGCAACCCAATTTCCGGTTTGCTCCTCAAGGTTTTCACAGCCACTGTGTCTGGACTCGTGCACTCGAGGCCGACCACATTGGAGCCTCACAAACAATGCCCAGAAGATGTAAAGACTAGGGATGAAAGACACAAAAAATTGGTTATCTTCTTCTCTTAGGCTCTGTTTGTGAATTTATGAGGGAAGGGGAGGGCTTGAAGAAAAAGGGAGGAGGAAATGTAAGGGGGAGGATGGATAGTCTCTCACTTTGAATGAGGGGTTTATTTTTCTTCATAATACTAAAACCCTCTAATTTGGGGGGACTCAAAAAATGTATTGGAGGAGGATTTTAGAGAGCTAAGAAAAATTCTTCATATCCTTTTCATCTTTTTATAATACTCTCAAAATTAAAAATATATTAGTTATAAGTATTCTCTTCTCTTCCTCTACAAAAATACTCTCTTAAATAAGGTGGGAGATTTATCTATTTTTTTCTCTCCTCCTCTCCTCCCAAAACCTTCCCTTCCTTCCCCTCCTAACTCCCAAATGGAGCCTTAAGGAATTTTGTTAGTGGTATTTTTATACACATCTCAAGCTGCCATGTATATAAACGTAATTCAACAGCAATATTCACGTGCCAGAAACGGCCTTAATATCAAGGTATTGTGACCACACAAAAAAAACACTGATGATAGTAAAGGGAGGATAATAAAAACCATTGATTTCAAATTGTTAACGTTCATATTATAAATGAGTAATTAATCCATCAGTTATAATTTTAAAGGAAAATAAATTATATATATATATATAGAATTAAAAGACGCTCTATTGTCATTATATCTACGTTTAAAACTAAAGATTACATTAAAATTGTTACAGTATGGGTTATTATTTTAATGTATTTGAGTTTGTGATTAGTTGTGCCCGTGCACACTATATTCACATAAAAAAAATTGTTCGTTTTGGATTTTCATCCGAAGTGGACTTTGAGATTGGCTTGAGAGATGAAAGCGACGACATTAACGAAGGAGAATGGCGACGCGCAAGGTGGAGCATGACGGAGCACACGGTGGTGGTGGTACTTGCAAGCACTACGATACCTAAGTCAGTATCGGAATGTAGGTGAGGCAGGTTTAGAATGGTGCATACCTCAGTTTGGAAGGGTTAGATCATTTTATAGGTTGAGCTGATCGTTTTTGAGGGAAAAGCGGCTATGGTCCTAACCGAATGCGGATGATTTGGCATTGGGCACGGATCACCGTTGGATTTGATCATGCAGTAGGATTTGAATAGTCTTCTTCGCGTTCCTTGATCTGAAGTGCATGTCAAAAGGCTTAGACAAGTTCTAGCGAATTGGGCCTCAGACCAGTCTAGAACAGATTTCTTTTTCAGTTTTTCTAAACTTAAAAAAAATTTAAAAATGGTTTCTTTTTTAATGCTTGAAACTGGTTTTTGTTTCTCTTGTTGTTTTTTTTTTTTCTCTTTAAATGAATGATTAGAAATACTAATAGCACACTATTTAAATATATTTTAATCATATTGTCAAAAAAAAAAATTAATCATTAAATGAAATTTATGTGTATTTTATTAAATAGAAAATGAGACCCAAATGATTAAGTGAATTTCACATAAACTTTATTTAATAACAAAAACATAATAAAAATAAAGTATAACAAACTATATTACCAATATTTTTATAAACAAGATTTTTTTGGTCAACAAACAACATTTATTTTGTTCCTTCGACGTAGGTGGTTAACTTGGGCTTGTATCAGAAACAAAAACCATTGACTTGGACCTCTAATATAAGTATGGATCTGGGCTTCGTGAGTTCGGACTTTTCTTTGTGATGACGTGTCAACTTGAGTCCGGAGTTGTATTTGTTCGAATTATTGGCCTCCCATTGAATTGATTGACCAAAATTCTAATATCCATTTGTCTTGTGTGGCGCCATTCGCGGATTTCACTATCCAGAATTCGGCTTAGCGTGTCTTCCAGGACTCGCTGCCGTCCCCGGCAAGAATGCATTGACACAACACAATGTTTTAAGATACATTTGAATTTGTGAAAGGAGATAGAATATACTAATAGAATGAAAAATAATCTAATATCAACAAAAAAAAAAAGAATCGTTAGAGATTATTGTTAGTGTCCAAGGTCTGCTACCTCATCTGAATGGGGTGGATTCTTTTTTTTTTTTTTTTTGAGATGACAAGGATTCCCAAAGGAGGTACTTATACAAGACATTCTGATGCTCAAGTCGGAAGTTATTTTAGCATGATAATAGTATTTCAAAGATGATTAAGCGTCCCTCTTTCTATGTGAAGTGTGGGTATCTTAGGGTGAATATGCTATTATGAAGATATTTTGTGAGCAATTTGTTAGGATTGATAGAGAATTTTAGTAGTAGAAACATGTGGAACCTCCTTTGTGTGGGAGGTATGATCTTTCTCTGTATTTTTCTCGTTTTGTCTCTCTAAACTCATTCTTGAGTTTAAGACAAAACGCCCAATTTCTCGAATATATTTGAATTGTTTAAAATAGAATGAAATGAAATGTAAGAAGATGTGGAATGAATTTTTATCCAATATTCAATTTTTTTTTCCTTTCCTAATAATTTGATGGAATGAGATAGAATATTTTTTCTCTCCATTACTCTCCTCGTACACTCAAACATAAAGCATTGCTACCTTGGCGAGGAAAAATCCGAGGTAAAAATGCCATATGAGCTTCGAGGCTCTTGAATATGAACAAGAAATCATTATCATTTAGAAAAACTACGTCTAGTAGACACTATTCATGACCAAAGCCTAATACTCGTTACATCTACCTGTCTCCTCCAGAGATGACTATCTATGTGACTTCCCTTTACCTGCCCTTGACCCTATACATTATGAGCCATTGATGTATTAAAGTGAAACAGAGAAAAATAGATTATTACAAAAAAAAAAAAAATCGATGGTTGTAATGGGATCTCCGTTAAGTTTGCATGTAACACTATTGTAAGCCTTTACCGTTTACATCCTTGTAATGAAAATCGAAGGCACCAAATTGGGACAGTAAACAGTGAAGACAGTTTGGTAAAAATAAGGGTTATAGATAAGAAATGTGCTAGAAGCTAAGTAGCATAAGAAGAAAGTGAGTGAGGGACAAGGTTCTTGCTTAAGTAATAAGATATATTTTGAGACAATATAATTTAGCCTCTTTTTTCGCATAACATATTGATATAATCCCACACCTTTTTTTTATTATTATCATAATGTAGCATGTTTCATTTGTCTGTGGAATCTATTTTCCCCCCTATTGCCATGCTTTCATTGAACATGATTGTAGTAGTCAACATTAGCTACTCTTCTACCGGAAGAAATATTTGCGACTCTAATCTATTAACTACACTAATAACACCCGGTAAAAGTTCATTATCCGCTCAAAACTGTCTCATACCTTTTTTTTTTTTCTTCTCAGATATGTTGTGTAATGGTGAATCACATAATCATATATGTATCTCTAACTAGTGAAAAATAGAAGTTAAAAAATGTTTAGTGGGAGCAGATACCAAAAATGGGCTTAGGTGAATTGGTAATACAAAAGTTTTGAAAAACGAAAGATAAAAGCAGAATAATCATAATCATAACTTCCCTAAGAAAAGTTTAACAACATAATCATTCATCACATCACACCAGTAATAGATACTGATTCTAATTTTTGGGTCCCCCCAACTCGACAAGCAGAGCTCACAGACCTTAATTCCCTTTGGTTGTTGCTCACACTCACCTCCCAATCCAACCACTCCACACCCATTCCCTTAACTTTTCATGTGATTGATCCTATAGTTCAATCTCACTCAGTCACAAAAACACACACACACACACAACAAACTCAAATCACATGCTTGCTGGACTACAGTATATTTTGTTACATTACATAATAATTATAGAGAAAAATCAAGGCTCCTTTTGCTTGCATCAGGAAGCAAAAGTTGAATGTGAAGAGGAGAAATTGCCAATTGCCATGTCAATGACAAATTCTTCACCCCAAATATTGCCAAGAAAACCCTAAAATCAAGCACTTTTTTTTCCTTTCTTTTTTTTCTTCTTCTTCGTCTCCTTCTCTGAATGAGTTAAATCCGGATAACTTTTGTGTCCTAGAATAGAACAAAGTCACAAACCACTGTACAGATGCTAGATAAGTTGCATACCAGGTTGTTAACCCTATTGAACTTGTTGCAGATATATAAATTAAAAACTATGTGGGTAAATAATAAATCTGGCTGAGTAGAAATCAGTGAAGTACAACCCTTTGGTACTTGCTCTCCGTAGGAGAATCAGAGCCATCACAAAAGTTCCTTTTTCTACTTACTCTTCCACAGTGGGAATTAGTATTAGTACTAGTGTTGTTGCTGCTAAAAAAGGAGTCTTGGTGGAGGAGCTGTGGTGGTGGTGGTGAGGGTATGGTGACAGGGGGAATCTCAAAGGACTCAAGAGGTGGTGGAGGGTGTCTCCATTGAGGAAGTGGTCCTGCAAGGAGAAGGGTTTGAAGGAGAGGACCAGCTTTCATCACTGCTTGTAAAAGCTTACCTTTTTCTGGTAATGGTTTCTCTGGTGTTAGTTCAATCATGGATTCTGTCACTGTTGGTAATGGTGCTAATGGTTGTGGTGGTTGTGGCAAATGGTCAATAATAACTGGAGAGGAAACAATGCTTTCTTCACAATCTGATGATGAAATACCATTGTTGTTGGAGTCAATTCCTCTTCTGTGTTCATCTTCAATGCTAGAAATTCCAGAAACAGGTGCTGTAACTGTTTGTTGCTGCTGTTGTTGTTGGAAAATGAGCTTCTCCAAGAAAAGTCTCTGGCATTTCTCTTGTGCTTCATCTCTTTCTCTTATGGTTTTGTTAAGCAGATCCTTTAGATGCAGTAGTTGATCATCTCTCTTTCTAAGCTCCTCTTGAGCTGCAGCTCTTGTTTGTTCAAGCTCCAGAGTTGTGTATAATAGGGACTGCCTCAGCTCCTCCATTGACTGTATCAATTAAGTTAAACAAACACCAATGAAGAATTAATTAAAACTCAAATTCTCAAGATTATGAGCCCCATTACTCTATTTTTTCCTTCTTTTTTACATGCCTAGCTAAAACATGCAAGTATAGGCATTATCAATGGCAGAAATAGTTGAAGGGTTAGTTAAACTTAAAACAAAGTAGCTACCTTTCCTTGGCAGAAGTAAGCCCAATTTAGAAGAGAGCTACGCTGATTCTCCATGTTCTGAAGTTTCAACTCTCAAGATGACAATTTTGCTTAAATATCTGCTTTTTTGAAAGAAAGAAAGAGGAAAGGAAAATGGAGGGAAGGAGGAAGAGAGAAAAAAGAGATAGGGGGTTTTGGGTGGTGGTGGAAGCTTTTTTATAAGAACTAGTCCAAGTCACTGTTGGCCATTGTGGTTTGCTTTCTCACTTGGATTTGGAGAAGAAAATTTGCACATAAAAAAGCCAAAAGCCTAGAATCCTAGTACACTGTCACTGTTCTTTTTCTATTATGAACCCCTCTTTAGACTAAGGGTCAGCACAGTAGTATTTTCAATTTGGTCTATGATTTAATGACTTAAAAACCGTATCAAACCGGTTCGTTGGAACATGAGCAGGCCAGTTCGGTGATTAGTACACCTTTATTTGAACTGTAGTCTTATTGAATCGCTTAGAATTGGATTAAACTGTTTGAAATAATTTTTTAAATTACTGATTTCCCTAAATTTAATACTTTTTATTTTATTTATTAGTTATTTGGGGTTGAATCGAAATAACCAATTAAACCATAAACTGAGGTGACTCCGGTTCCATCTCCTCTTTTTTAAAACGATGATATGGTGGCACAATCGCATTGATGGAAAGGGATAGTGGTAAGGATACCCGTAGCGCGGGGAAGCAAAAATCAGCAGTAAAAAGCGGGAACAAGAAAAAAGAAACAAGTAGTAGTATCTTGTCTGAGACAAAGTCCTCTTCACGTTTGTTGCTTTGCTTTTCCAGCCACTTGACTCGAATGTTATTGAGCAATAAAATATAAGAAAGTGACCGTAAAAAACAGTGATCCCCTTTCAACCGTAAAATTAACAATAATAACAAGAATGAAGAGTTGGACGTGACATTTTAACTTGAAAAGGGCCCATTATACTGAAATGATATTTCTCAATTTCCCTTTTGAAAAACAATTTTTTGCATAATAAAACTAGAAAATTAAAGGGATAGAAGTCTCCACGGGTATTGAAGAGTTGTGATCAATCCAGGCGGAATCTACTGGTAGGATCTATGGATATCTTTCTGATAATCATGTTTGTATCATATCTGAAATATATTAGTCATTAACAGTTTAGAATGAGGCATTTTAAATAAGAAATCCCTCAATAAGTGACACTAATATTAAATTCATCAAAAAAAAATATATATTTAATTAGTGAAATTAGTGAAACTAGACTCTGTCCCGTAGGTTGCGCGGACGCTAATATTTTTTTTTTTCAGATTTATAAGTGATATATTATGCATTGTAAATATAGTTATTTGGTAATATTCATCTATTGAAGTGTAACATATTTTAAACATGCATAAGGTTGCTAAATATAAGCATTTCAAATATGTGAAATTTAAAATGAAGGAAACCATTTTTTGTTAAATATATTGTTCAGGCTTTTTTGCACTTTTTTTATGCATTTATGATTGTTGCTTCTTTCATTTCTCGGGTTGTTGTTTTTCTCCTTCAGCTTACTTAAAACTGAATAATATCATATCACTTGAATAATATCATGAAGGTAAAGTACAATATTTATATATAAGGCTAACCTAACCAATCCCTAAAGATTAGGGAATAGAATCAACTAATAAAAGGAAACAAAGAAACTAATAAATGACAATATCTCAACACTCTCCCCTCAAGGTGGAGCATATCCATCATATGCATCCAGCTTGTCACATATGTAAGTAATCCGAAGACCTCGTAGAGATTTTGTGAAGATATCAGCAAGTTGATCCTTAGAATTGACAAAGGAGGTTCTGATGATTCCAGAGAGAATCTTTTCTCTAAGGAAATGACAGTCGACTTCTATATGCTTTGTCCTCTCATGAAAAACTAGATTGGAGGCGAGGTGCAAGGCTGACTGATTATCGCACATAAGCTTCATAGGACCAACCTTACAAAAATGTAGTTCTTGCAGTAAACCTTTCAACCACAAAAGCTCAGATGTGGCATGAGCCATAGCCCGATACTCAGCTTCTGTACTTGACCGAGCAACAACAGTCTGCTTTTTGCTCTTCCATGAAATCAGATTTTCTCCTTAGAACACACAATAACCTGAAGTAGACCGTCTATCGCTTGGATCTCTAGCTCAATCAACATCTGAATACCCAATGATATCATTGTGGCCTTTATCACTGAAAATAATCCCCTTTCCATGTGACCTTTTGATATACTTAAGAATTCGAACAACTGCATTCCAATGACTGTCACATGGAGAGTTAAGGAACTGACTGACTACACTGACTGGAAAAGATACGTCAGGTCTAGTCAAGGTGAGATAATTTAATTTTTCCACTAGTCTTCGGTATCTAGCTACCTGGATCAGGATAGGGCTCCCTCTGATTAGGAAAGAGCTTTACATTAGGATCCATATGAGTGTCAACTAGTTTACAGTCTATAAGACATGTTTCTTCCAAAATGTCAAGAGCATACTTCCTTTGAGAGATAGCAATACCTGACTTTGATTGAGCTACCTCAATCCCAAGAAAGTAACGTAGAGGACCCAAGTCCTTAGTTTGAAAATTCTGAAAAAGATGTTGTTTCAATGCCTTGATACCCTCATAGTCATCACCTGTAATAACAATTTTATCAACATAAACCACAAGATAGATATATTTATTTGATGATGAGCATCTAAGAAAAACTGAGTGATCTGACTCGCAACGGATCATCCCAAACTGTTGTAGAACTTTACTAAATTGACCAAACCATGCCCGAGGTGATTGTTTCAGGCCATATAAAGAATTCTGCAATCTGCATATCAGACTATGCCCCTTGAGCAACAAACCCAGGAGGTTGCTCCATATAAATCTCCTCCTTCAAGTCCACATGCAAGAAGGCATTCTTGATATCCAACTGAAACAAGGGCCAGCATCTCATGGCAGCCATAGCTAAAAAGAGGCGAACATGGGCCATCTTTGCAACTGGTGAGAAGGTATCATTGTAATCCTGACCATAGACCTGTGTATATCCTTTTGCCACTAGGCAGGCTTTTAATCGGTCCACTTGTCCATCAGGGCCCACTTTAATATTAAACACCCACCTGCAACCAACAACAGATTTTTCAAGAAGAGGTGGAACAAGCTTCCAAGTATGGGTAGAGTCTAAAGCTGACATCTCATCAATCATGGCATGTCTCCACCCTGGATGGGATAATGCTTCCTGAATTGTCTTAGGAATAGAGACAGTTGAAAGTGCAGAAACAAAAGCATAATAGGAAGGAGACAGCCAATGATAACTCAAAAAGTTATAAATTGGATGAGGATTAGACGTAGACCGTTTATCTTTACGAAGAGCAATAGGTAAGTCATCAGAAACAGCAAGTGGGACCGCAGTGGGAGAAAGTGTTGGAGTAGAAGCTGAATCACGGGAATCAGTAGGAGTAATCTCTGGAGTTTCAGGACGTCAACACTCATAAGTAATACCAAAACGACGCAACTCAGGGGCATCCAATGACTGTGGAGAACCGTGAGTAGAGACAGATATTCCAAAGAGAGGAATAGGTAGTACCTGAGAAGGAGTAACATCTGTGGTAGAATCTGCTGTAGCTGATGATGCAAAGAAAGATGTATCTTCAAAGAAAGTAACATCTGCTGGGACATAAAAACGATGTGTAGCTAGAGAATAACAACAATACCCCTTTTGGTTTCTGGAATACCCAAGAAAACACACTTAACAGCCCGAGCAGACAATTTATCACGACCGGGAAGAAAGATCATGAACAAAACATGTAGAACCGAATACTCGAGGAGGGACAACATACAATGGGTCCTTCAGAAACAAGAGTAAGTGAGGAATCTCATTACCCAATACAGAGGATGGCATGCGGTTTATTAAATAGCAGGCAATGAGAATAGCATCACCCCAAAATTTTAAAGGTGCATTGGCATTGATCAATAATGTCCGAGCTGTATCAACTAGATGACGGTGTTTCCATTCGGCCACACCATTCTGCTGTGGCGTGTGCGGACAACTGGACTAATGTAAGATGACATGAGAAGCCACAAAGGAGTTGAATGGTGCAGAAAAGTATTCTTTGGCATTGTCACTCCGCAAAATTCGAACTGTTCTCCCAAATTGGGTCTTTATCTCTGAGCAAAAGGTCTGAAAGGCACCAAACAATCCAGAACGATCCTTCAATAACGTGATCCAAGTGCACCTCGAGAAGTCATCAATGAAAGTGACATAATACCTGTATCCTAAACATCAGAATGGACAATATCAAAGGGAGACATGGATCTTTCATTGCCACTACTAGGAAAAGATGCCCTTACATGTTTGCCAAGTTGACATGACTCGCAATTCAAGGACTTTAACTGTGAAATATGAGGAATCAACACCTTTAACTTATCTAGAGTTGGATGACCCAAATGACGATGAATGAGATCCGGAGATGCAGAAATAGTGCATACAGTGGATGAAGGAGGTTGAAGATAATAGAGACTAGAGACCCCGTGATTCAGATCATGCTCCAATCATTTGTCCCGTACTACGGTCCTGTATAAAGAAAGAATTAGAAGTGAATGTTATGGAACAATTGAGAGAACGGGTAAGTTGACTAACTGAAGCCAAATTAAAGGGGCACCCGGGTACAAGTAAGACAGAATTTAAAGACAAGCCTGGAAGAGGTGAAGCATGACCGATACCGGTAGCTTGTGCCTTAGATCCATTAGCAATGGTAACATAGCAAGGAGCTTTAGGAGGTGACAAATTAGAGATAAGATAGGGATTACCAGCTATATGATCAGAGGCACCAGAATCTAAAATACAGGATCCCACAGAGTGAGATTGACAAGCAGTAGAATTATCAAAATGTGACAGCGTGGCTGAAGAGGAAGCCTGTTGGTCTGCCATTAAACAAGTGACACAAACAAAAAATAACGCTCTAAACAGTAGGCAAAAGCACTCAAACGGCAGCCTGTGCTAAACGGGGAATAACAGAGAGGCTGTGGTGAAGCAAAATAACTTGAAACTGAACCAATTGAATCTAGAACTCAGCAAGAGAGACCAACAGCTACCAAGAGTGTTACGCACAACAACGGCAACAAAAAAGCAACAAAAAGAGGGCCTGGAACGCGCCTCAAGAGTAGGACCCACAAGCTGAAAGGGGTCCCAATAGAACCAGAAGGCAAAACCGAGTTAGATGGTGGTGGCGGCGAAGCGATACGAAGCCGACACGGCGACGCGTGGAGGTCACGCGCCCGGAAAAGCAATTTGTGTTCCCGGCGCGTGGAGGCGGCGGCGACGACGATGAAATTTGGGCCGATAATAGATCGGCGGCCGGCGGTTCCAATGGTGGGGCGCGTGTCATCGTAGGAGGTGGATGCAGCGGTGGTCCGTGACTGCCCAACCTATTAACCAAACAACGGGATCCCTTGGATACCATTAGAAACCAACCTTGCTCTAGATACCAACTTAAAATTGAATATTATCATATCACTTGAATAATATCACGAAGGTAATGTATAATATTTATATATAAGGCTAACCTAACCAATCCTTAAAGATTAGGGAATAGAATCAACTAATAAAAGGAAACAAAGAAACTAATAAATGATAATATCTCAACAAGCTTGAGATGAAAGTTGTTTCTTCATTAGAGGATGTTATCTCTTATATTTAATCTGTTTGGATGACTTTTTTCTTTTGTTGCATTTCATATCTAAATCTTTAAGTGATGATGTTGTATGCACTCTTGTGATTTTGACTTCATTTGATGGTGTTGTATGCACTTTTAAATCAGAATCACCACTAACATTGTTGTGCTAAAATGAGATTTTTTTTTGGTTTTCAATATATGTGGTAGCAACTTACTTAAGAAGTGTGGTTGTTTTCTCAAATTTTGCTTACCAAGATATGAAGTAAAATGCATATACAAAAACAAAAAATAAAAAGTAAATTGTTGAAAGAATTAATATTGATTTTTATTTGTTTCAAATCACTTGCGTCTTTTTAAAAAAAATATTGTATTTCAATTTTTTACAAAAAATTATTTCATTGATTGAAATTCGGTGTTAATTTGTTAGAAGACTCGCATGGCAATCTTTTAGTAATTTATCTATTATAATAATGATATTGAATATTGAGTTAATGATTTGTGAAGAAAAAATCAAATTAAAATAATAGCATCAAGAGTAACTGATTTTCAATTAAGTTTTCAATTGGAGTTATAAGTTTTTTATAGTATTTAAATGCTTGAATTTTATTGTTTTCACGCGCAATAGGTGTTGTATAGGTAGAATAAGAAACAGATAGTAGAAGAATTATAGAGCATGCAATGTAGAAATATTTGTAACGTGACTTAAATAGAATTATATGTTGGTTAAAAAGCTGAGATGTCACCACACCGATGTGGAATCAGTTTTTATATATTATAATAGATCGATTTCTCAATAAGTATTGAATTTTTTATCTTAGTGAAATTTAATATTTAATTAGTGATTTTTATTCAGAACAAGGTTTAAAATAATTGAATCAATTCAATAATAAATATTTTAGGTGTTGAGGTTTTAAGTAAAAGGAGATCTCATAAAATCAGTCAGCTTTTGTTCTTGGTAGGTCCATTTTTGATAATGCGCTAGTAGCAATTGAGGTTGTGCATTTCATGAAGATCGACCGAAACCAAAGGTAAGGTAGGGGACGTTGCTTTCAAAAATATGGGAACAACTTAAGGTTCTAATCCAATTTTAACGTATTATTTTTTAAATTAAATATATTTAAATTTCAAGATGAATTTAAATTAAATATATTATTTTTTAAAAATTTCATAAACAGAATAAATTTGTTGATGCCATGTATTAATCATTTGAAAATTTCATGTCCTTTTAATTTTTGACAGAGACAAGGCCTAATTATGATAGGAATTTGAACCTTTCGGGATTGTCCTACTCTACATTCTCTATTTTTTTTTTGTCATTAGGTGAGAGACCTCGTGCACATTACGGGTGGTAAAAAAATAAAACTTACAATGTAATTAAGTTTTTAATAAAAAATATATGAATGAATTTTATCATATGTCTTTAGTATAATTAAGTTTTCTTAAATAGATAATAGATTAATGTAGAGGAATGAATAGTTTTAAAAGAAAAAGATTAAACCATTTTCTTGCTGTGCATTATAATACGCTCTTTCACGGGAATGCTTTTTAAGGTGCATTTGACTTACATTGAATGACAGAACAAACAGAACAGCATGCGACAAACCTTCAAGTCATTGGACAACTAGTTGTCTTGTACATTATTTGGTGTACAATAGACAACACATACTAAATAATATTAAATTTACTATAATACCCTTTGTATTATATATATATATATATAATAAAATCAAGCATTATATAAAATATAATAACTAGAAAAGTAACCCGTGCGATGCACGAGTTTTTTTGCCTTTTTTGGAGATGTGGTTGAAGATACTAATATAATTTAAAGAAATTTAAAAAAATATTTTGTCGACTGAAAATGGATTTTTATGTAAAAGATTATATTTTAGAGGCATGTCACTAGTTGATAATAAATTTTAGTATAAAATTATTTTGTTGTAGTATAAATATGATAGATATGTTGCTTGATCATTTCTTAGAAGTAATTATATTTGTAAGATTTTTTTTTTTACAAAATTATATTTGTAAGATGTAAGTTAGGAAAAAAAATTAAAACTATCTTTTTTATAATATATAAACGGAAGTATATTGGAAATACATGGTATTGATGATTAGTTGACTTATTTCTTTAAGTTATACCATGTAATAATATAATAAAAAGATAAATGTATATAAATTATGTTTATTAATAAATAAATAGTTAGTTTGTTGATAAAAGTCAAGTAACTATTGAATTAAGAATATTTTTTCGTAAGATACATTATTGGATAAGAAATTTTTAAACGAATTAAATAATAAGGATAAACATCTACAATTTTAAGAAAATACTCATATTTGAATTAAATAGTTATGAAATGAGAATTAAAAAAAAGACAAATAATGGTAGATTAATATTAATTCTAAATGACAAAACATAAATTCAGTACATCAATTATCAAAAATAAATTTAGTACATCAAGTTATAAGATACAAAACTAATTAAAATTGGATATTTTAAATATATAAATTAGAAAAGAATAAATTATGATTATCTTATAAATTAATAGCTACAAAGTTGTTAAAAGTCAAGTAATAGTCGAATTAGCAAATCATTTTAGAAATTCAATGATAAGGACAATCATCTAATGAATAAAATAATTTATAAAAAGACTCATTGTTATTATCGTAACCATATCGCGATGGGAGCGGCAAATGATAATTCTCTTAGTTATCTAATATTTACATTCCTTGTGAAGTCGAAATCTACATGTAAATTTGACTCAAACTTTGTTTTTGTCTCAATTTAGAGTTATTTAAGCATAAATGGCTATGAATATTCTATTTATATACTTTTGAAAGTTGCTCGCAAAAACCAAACAAAATTTAGAAGTGTCTATCCTTTTTTTCAAAGTGGTCATCCTAATAACTTGTTTTAATTAAATTAAATCTTAAAAATTGTTCATGATAATCAAACAGGAAGATTCAAAATAGTTATTCTTAATAACTCAATTTTAATTTTACGATTAAAAATTGTTTGTAATGACAAAATAAGAAGTAGATCAAAAGTAGTCATTGCTAACAACCTAACAATTTACAATTTAAAAAAAAAATATTTGACTGTGATTTTAAAAATATCTCAGTTTTTTATTTACACAATCCATTGTTTAAAATAATATTTGATTTTCTGTTTACTTAAAATAAAATAATCTTGATTGAAATAAAAAAACGATTTTGTTTTCTATGATTTTTATTATAAAATGGAGTCAACGCATGACTTATTCTTTCTTTAATTCAAAACAATTTTCATTTTTTTTGAACTAAATTATAAAAATATAAAAAGTGAATCTTCTCATCCAAAAGGTAATTACATACCACTTTACCAAAATAAGATAATCACGTACCAGATGGGCATAACCACAAATGCGATATTACATATAAATTGCAAGACGATCAAACTTTGTACTTTTACGAACAAAAGATATTACAAATCATGTTACAGTACCTATATTTGAATATAAACATAAGAAAAATGAATTTCTTCGTTAATAACCATCACAATCCTTTTTGCAAGGAAAAAAAATTACAATCTGTTACTCATCATATCGGAACTTGCGCCACTTAATCGCACACTCATTCACTCAAGGACAAAGCTCTGTCTCTTCACCACCCGTGAACAAAAAAATAGTAAAATGATGTGTATTACATGTCACACAAAAATATACATTATCGCAATATTACTATCAACCAATTAGCGTACACAAAATAAAGAAAGAAAATTAAAGAATAAATAGAATAAAAAATAAGAAAAGGTAAATGATAATTTATGGAACAATACATCACAAGCTATACAAGTGCAATGAGAAATGTTAATTGTAATGTTTCATCTTTTTTTGGTTTTGGAGAGCGTGTCCCCAAGACCGGGACAAAACAATACAAAAAAAAAACCTTAAATTTGGATGGTCTGTCATACCTATGTCTTAGTATTGTATTTGGGTCAAGCTTCATGTTTCTTCACCATTCTTTTTAATCTTAGGCAAGAAAACTGAGTGATTTGTTGGAAACTCACTGGAAATGGGCTATGGTTTCAATGTTGGAAAATTTGCAGGAGATGTCAATATTCCGATTGGCGAGTGATGGAAGAGATGATCATGGGTGGATTCGATGGAAGTTAGCTACTGGTGAGGGGTGGTTTGAGGGAGACAGCCTAATATTTTTTGTATGTGTTGATTCTCCTTTTAGTTTAGTTATTCATGTTTTCCTTTTTACTTAAAATCTCTCTCTCTCTGTATTGTAATTTCCGTACTCTCCTTTCTTCAGCTTCTTTAAAATTGACGATAGTATTTTGCTCATTTTCTTATGCATTATCTTCCTTTTATAACATAATATTCTAATTTTTTATTCTTTTCCCACTTCATCAATTACATTATTTTTATGAGAGTAATGAATTATAATAATTTACTTTATATATGGTAAAATAATTAAATAAAAAACGTTACAGAAGATGAAACAAATTCAACTACCAATATATTTTTATTTTACCATTTTATTATTTATCTATATTTTTTTTTTTGTAGAAATTGGTGTAACTAACATTTTCAGACAACACTTGTACTTCAGTTTTGTGTTTAAATATTTTTTGACTTATGAATTTGGAATAAAAAAAGAAAAAGTAAAAATGTTTTAAAATTGTTATATTGTTACATTAAACTAAAATAATGTTTTAAAAATTTTAAAAATGTTTTTTGATATAGCATATAATATAAACATACATTTTTGTAAAAAAAAATATAAATTTTTTGATGCAATAAAAAATGTAAATAAGCATTAGGTTTATATAATAATATAAATAAATTAACTTTATCATATAAAGAGTTTTTACACAATCATTTATAATATTTTTCCTTTAAAACCATTAATTCATAGATTAATTGAAACACTTATTACGTAAATTAGTTAAAACAATTTAATGCAATAAAAACTACCTGAAGACACTAATTAAAAATAAGCCTTTTTTTATTCTAAGACTATAAATTAAATTGTAAGATTACCAATTAACCCATTAATGGACAAAGAAAATTTTCAATATTGCCCCTAGACAACCTTCTTTAACACACACACACACTCTAAGTATAATAATATATAATAATATATACCTATAATTGTAGCTCAACTAGTTTGAGCTAAGGGTATGAAGAAGTGAATGAGTTAAAGGTAGCCGAACGATAACAAACTAATCTAACAATTAACATACTAATATTTGCTTATAAAATATATAGTACATACACACATAGGAGAAACGTAGTGTTATATATATATATATGTTGAAAGGCCAAAAAAGGCTTATTGACTTTTGCTTAGTTTGTCCCCCATAATTATGTTCTCTATTCAATGGTTTAGTGAGGGACAAGAATTTAGAGTTTTGTTCAATCACTTATTCAATTTTTTGTCCTATAATTTAACCACTTTGTAAATCATATGCAAGACAAATATGTTTTGTACTGTCAAGTCCCTTAATTTTATGCAAATCAAACTCACCCTTAGTTTTTTTTTTGTTACAAAACTCGCCCTTAGTTTTCAAATGCTTAACCATTATTGGGCAAGTAAACGAATTTTCCTCACACGTGGGCTGCGTCACGCAGTAAATCCAATAGTTGTTTTGTTTTGTTTGGAGCTATTCCAGATTTCCCAATTGGTTGCATTGACGTGGATGCCACTTTTGCCTTGTATCTCTATTTATATTTTTTGTTTCTCTACTTATATTTAAGATGGTTTTAAAAAGTAAATAAATAGTACAAAAAAGTAAATAAATAAAGATTTTTACGAACAAAATATCTAGAAATGAATAAAAGAAAACATAGATAAATTCAAAATGATGATACTAACTCATTATATGAAAAATCATAATTTGTATGGAAATTATGTGGCGGATAGCTTCTGAGTCATGAATTTTATGGAAATTATGTTGTCAACCATCTTTTATATGGCAGGATTTGGTAAGGGTGTGCAAATAGTGTAAATAAATATTTTATGCAAACGTCGAATCATATTTTATCATATTAATTGTTACGCCATATTCCAACATAACAAGTGATGATGCAGCGGTAGATGATCGATAAATTGTGATTGAATGTATTATGTACGTGTAAAATATATTTATATTATTGTTACCAAATATATACTATTTGCAAACTGCAGTTTCTGGGAGTTTGGTATTTGGCGTTGGCATTGGAGCTGGTCACGGGCCTTGCGGCCTAATGAAGATGCTTTGAGGGTGGAGTTGGAAAATGCCTTGCAGGTTGTGGTATTGAGTGCCTCTTCTAGGGACAAATGGTTTTGGAAACACGACCCATCTGAGCAATTTTTCGTAAAGTCTGCTTATCAACATTTGGTAAAGTTGTCTCAGGGTCTTGACAGCCCCGTTGATCACAGGATGACTAAGGTTTACATGGGGGTGTGGCACTCCGCTATCTCTTCAAAGGTAGCTGTCATGGTGTGGAGACTCATGTTAGATAGGCTTCCTACTAGGAATGCATTAATAAGTCGTGGAATTATTTCGTCCAGTCATAATGCTTGTTGTGTTCTTTGCTTTCACCAGGAAGAAACTGTAAGTCACTTATTTTTAGCTGTAATTTTTCCTTTGCGGTGTGGAGTTCCATTTACTCTTGGATTGGTCTATCTGGAGTCTGGCACTTGGAGGGGGCTGAAAATTTTCTTCAATTTGGCCTATTGGGTCTGGGTAAAGTGAAGAAAAAGGTGAGATATGTAATTTGGTGTGCTGTGGTGTGGGCCTTGTGGTCTCTTAGAAACAATATTTTATTTAGGGGTGATACTGCTTCACATTCTGATATAGTGGCAAAAATAAAGGCTATTTCTTGGGGTTGGTTTATTGCTAAAACTGGGAGAAATGTTGGCTGACAATACTCGGATTGGTGTTCGAACCCTCTTGGTTGCTTACAGTCGGTTAAGTGATCTTTTTTCTCTCTGTTTGGTTGCTGAGTTTGGCTGTTATGGAGGTGTTTTTCTTGGTCCTGTTGGGCACACATCTGATATTATTTGTTGTCTGTGTCTTTTGAGGAGACTTCCAAAATGTGTTGTGCTGTGTTGTGGTGGTAAGGGAAGAATTTTGAGATGTTGGGTGTAGGCTGCGTTCCTTTTTTTGGGATAGAATTATGAGTGGCATAGTTCCTGGTTTTTGATTAATTGTTATGAGGCTGGGTTGGTTCGAAATTTTGGTTCTTTGGGAGTTATACTTGGTGTATCTAAAGGAGCTCTTGTCTGGTGGTATTTTCCATGCGCTCTATTTGGTGGAATGTGGCAGCTGATGTTCTACTGTTGTAATGCTGTTGGCCACTTTCCTTTGGAATTTTTATGTATATGTTCCCAGTTTTGGGATTTGTTTTTCTTTTGGTGGAGCTTGCTTGTACACTTGTACTTATTAGAATCTGTCAATATCTTTTATATTTGGTAACACATGGCTGGGGAGGATAGGGTTGGTGTAGTTGTGTGTTGGGTGGGGGAGGATTGTTCCGTAGTGTTGGTATTTAGAGGTGGAGAGGTTTGGTCATCATGAGTGGTGAAAGAGGGTTGGTGAGATGAGTGAAGGAAAGGTGTAGTGCTTGTATCCAAAAAATCATAACTTGATGAGGAGGGAGCAATTGAATTAGAAAAGGGAAAAATATTTTCATCAAAAACAACATGCCTAGAAATAACTATTTTTCGACTCGACAACTCATAACATTTGTATCCTCTATGGTTAGATGGATACCCCAAAAACACACATGGTGTTGATCGAGCTTGTAATTTATTTCTAGAGGTAGATGAAATAAGAGGATAATGAGACATCAGAAACATCGAAGATGAGAGTAGGACGGATTTTTTTGGTAGAGAATTTTGGTGGGTGTTTGGAGGGCAAGCTTTTTATTTGGGAGAATATTGAGAAGGTAAGTGGCCATTTGTAGTGCATGGTGCCAAAAGGAAGGTGGTAGACAGGCATGAGCAAGAAGAGTTCAGATGATGTTATTTATTGTACGAATTTTTCTTTCGGCTTTTCCATTTTGAGAAGATGTATGAGGACAAGAAAATCTAAAAGCCATTCCATTGAGTTCACAAAACTTATGAAAAAGCGCATTATTGTACTCTTTTCCGTTGTCACATTGAAAACATTTAATTTCTCTTTCAAATTGGGTTTTAATGTGATTACGAAATTGGAGAAAAATGGAATAGACTTGAGATTTTTTTGCGAGAGGAAAAGTCCATAAAAAATTCGTGAAATCATCAAGAAATAAAGCATAATAACGATGTCCACCTGAACTAAGAATAGGTGATGTCCAAAGATCACTATGCACTATATCAAAAGGAAATAAAGTGGATGATAAAGATTCATAAAAAGGTAATTTAATTTGTTTCCCAAGAGGACAAGAATGACAAAAGAAATTATTCCGAGACTTATCAAAGACAATAAAATTGTTTCGGTGAAGAGAATGTAAAACAGGAGCTCCCGGATGTCCTAAACGATTGATCCAACCGAATATCGGAGTCTTGCCGGCGCCTTACAATATTTGACATTTACAAGACCAGATATCTCCTATGCTGTTCAACAAGTGTGTTTGTTTATGCATGACCCGAGGACCCAGCATATGACTGCCTTGAAGCGAATCATTCGCTATGTTAAAGGTACTCTTACTTTCGGTCTACATCTCTCCCCCTCCTCCATTGATAAGCTCACCACATATATTGATGCTGACTGGGGTGGATGTCCAGACACCAGAAGGTCTACGTCTGGATACTGTGTATATCTCGGGGACAATTTAATATCTTGGTCTGCGAAACGACAACCTACCTTGTCTCGATCCGGTCTTTGAAGCCGAAATGCAGTGGAGTTGCTAATGTAGTTTCCGAGTCCTGTTGGCTTAGAAACTTACTTTTGGAGCTTCATTGTCCTATCACGAAGGCTACATTAGTCTATTGTGATAATGTAAGCGTAGTCTATCTTTCCGGCAATCCTGTTCAACATCAACGCACTAAACACATTGAGATGGATATACATTTTGTGCGTGAAAAGGTTGCTCGTGGTCAGGTACGGGTTTTACATGTTCCTTCACGTTACCAAATTGCTGACATCTTCACTAAGGGTCTTCCGCTGCAACTCTTTGATGATTTTCGAGATAGTCTCAACATTCGTCAACCTCCAGTTTCGACTACGGGGGTGTATTAGAATCTGTCAATATCTTTTATATTTGGTAACACAATCATAGGAAATCATGTAAATATCTTTTATATTTGGTGTACATTTATTTAGGAATCATAACAACAAAATCATAGGATTCAGTTACGATTTTGTAACCAAAATGATTGTATTTATTTAGGAATCATGGCAACAAAATCAAAGGATTCAGTTACGATTTTGTAGCCAAAGTGATTGTATATATATTTACTTATCATATCAATGAAAAGGAAGACAAATATTTCTCTCAAAATATTTCTATCAGTACTCATGGTTTGGTGTACTTTTTTTCCTCCCCTAGTCTTTTTTCCAATGGGTTTTGGCTTTGGGAGGTTTTAATGAGGCACCCCATGTTGCTGTGGGTTGGAGTACCCCTTGTACTCCCCTAATAATAATTCTTTGCTTATAAAAAAAAACTAGATTTGTATTTTTATAGTCTTGATACATTAATTATATAAATATATCTAGTTTGTCTTGCTTGACATTTTCGGCAGCTGAGCTAGGAATATGCAATTGCCATCAATATTGACAATTTAAGGGTTATGTGCAAACAATACGCAGCTGTGTGAAAAGATGACTAGTTCACTGGAGTTAAACTGAAGTCTATCAGTAGTTTCAACATTAACTCGTTAATTATATTTAAACTACGATATAAATTTGCAATTTGGTAGGATTCTTCTAACTTATACTTGGAACTTCGAGAGAATTTTTGTTTGCTAGTTTAAAGTTTCCGGCCCGTTGAATATATCCACTCGCCGGTTGTCTCTATATTCCCCCATTTCTTTCACCCTTTGGAATGGCTTTGATTTTTATTATTAAAAAAAAAACTTTACGATCCAGAACTAGATGATACCCATTTAATCAAAAAAGGTATTTCAAATTTGATTGTTTATTTATTGGAATTTCACATGGTCAGCTAATATACCTACCCCTTTGTTTTTGGAGAAAAAGGTTCTTAATTAGGTTATGAGATATTAATCATCCCCTCCTTTTTCTCGGTCTTTTGATTTTGATTTTGTCTTTGGTTTTAATTTTCAATATTTAACAAAAGAATATTTCAAAATACAAATACGAATATTTATTTATTATTTTTCAACACACATTTTGAAATGTACTCAGGCTATGTTCGGTAAAAATAAGCTATAAGATAGCTGATAGATTATAGCTAAAAATCTAGCTAATTAAAATTGAAGTGTTTGGTAAAATTTACTGTTTAACTAATTCATAAATATAAAATAACTTAAATGATAAATATTTATCCTTATTTTAAATTTGAAAAAAGGATAAAGAATAAAATAATGAAGATAAAAATGAGGGAAAAAGATAAAAAGCTATAAGCTCTTATGCTACTTCAAATAATATCTCAAAAAAAGCTATTAGCTAGTGTGATAAGTTTGCTTACCAAACACATTTTCTTCGTTTAAACAAACTTATAAGCTAGTCCAATAAGCTATAAACTAACTTTTTTACCTTACCAAACAAAGCTTACATGCGCAAATCCTTTTTGATATTAAACTGATAATAACATATACTACAATTGATCTTGGCCAAAAGACCGAGAAAGATATATCAAATCCTTCTTTTCTCCCCTCAGCATGTCATTTTTGACAAACCAAGTAAACCAAACAATATATAAAATTATCAAACATCTCATGACACTCATCTTTGACTTAAATTCAATTGATAAGTATACATGTGCTCTTAGCAGACTGCCTCAGAATAGAACCCTAAATAATAGGTATTACCATGTCAATCTTTGTCTGTCTCACTCGGCTTGGTAATACTCCCTCCGGTTCTCAATATAAGAGAAAAAAATGTGTTTTTTAGGGTTTCAAAATATAAGAGATATGTGAGATAAAAAGGTGTTTTTCATTAGAAAAAAGAGTGTTTTTCTTGGTTTTGATGAATTAGGGTTTTGTCTCTTATATTTAGGACCGGAGGGAGTATCATATACAGGGTCAAAGGGATATTAGTTTTATTGGTCAGAAAAAGGAGCTGGTAACCAAACTTTCCCACCAATATTTTCCCAAAAAAAGGTAATGGACCCCCTTTGAATAACATACAATAAAGTCCTATTACAAGGAAAGGAGGAGGCTTCCATTTGACTTACTCAAGACCCTAATGCTAAAGTTTGTAGGAATATTAATGACATTTTGATTAAATTAGCTAGGGTAACCCACATCTTATGAATATATCTACCCTCTATATAGGATAAGACACGTGTACAGTTTCAACCTTGAAGACAAGCAAATACTTAATGATTTACAATAACCGGTGGCCGTTAAACATGTGATAAGGGGTTTTTATTAGTTAATTCATCGATATTGTCAATTTATCATATAGGTTTCCTAATAAATAGTAATAGTAAATACAAATATATAATGGCAAAATCTTATCATTGTTTTCTACTTTCAAGAAAGAGAAGGGTAAATCCAAATCGATAATACAAATCTCAAACCAAAGGGAATAAAATGGGGCGCCGCGTCTCGTCTTGGTTTTTATTATTGTCTATACAGTGGTGTGGGAATAGGTCAAATCGCCCGATAGAGACTATGACATAAGTTACGTCGGGTTCAAATCAGATTTATTGACTAAATAAACAGGGTCAAGACTTTATTAAAAGCCTATTCAACAAAAAGGCTACATTTTAGGTCATTCAAAAAGTCTTTTAAGCCTATCCGACTAGTTTATTTAAGAAAATATAAGTAATAATTTTTTGTTGATATTATTATTATATTTGATTTCGTACGTTGTGTTAAAATTCATATGCTTATTGATCTTTCAATAAGTTATGTATGTTGTTGGTATATATAAAGACTTAAACTTATAAACTTTTCGGGAATAATTTTATGACCTATTTAAAGGCCTTATTGCAAAATAAACTTGAAGTAGGTTATCATGTGAGGTCGTATCTTTCTAAAAAGTCAAGTTAGACATTAAAAAATTTATATCAAATAGATAAATCAGATTTTTGTTTATTAGTCTGTTAATCTATTTATAGATAGACCGCGTGACTTATTTAAAGAACTTAATATCAAATAGGCTTTTAAGTAGTCTAGCAAGTTATATTAGACTTTCCAAAAAGCCAGACCAACAACAAAAACCTATAACAAGTAATAGACCGGACTTAGGCCTTAAATTTTTTAGACAATCAACCTATTTATGCAAAGTCTTGTTCAGCCCGACCCATTCCCACCCCTAATCTCTCCAATTTGGTTTTACCGTTCTCAAAATTACCTGCATGCTCAAGTGTGCCAATCAATGTCTAGGAAGCGGCAGATTGAAGCATTAGAGGCGCCAGACAGGAAGGACCTTAACTTATGTTTCTAAGACTTTGGCTACGAATACGATACTCATTAGTGAGAATTAGTGAGATAGATTTCTCTTGTTTTGTCTTTTTTATCAGTTGAATATTTGAATAAAGAATATATATGAAAATGGTACAAAGAGATGGCGTTGATATATGTTGTCCAATTTTGTATTGTAATTAAACAAATTTAAGGAAACTTTTTGGCCTTAATGTGATGTCCACTACGGATGCTATAATTTATGACATTGATTAATTAGTGTGTGGCATGTGTTATCATATATATCTTAGCAAGCGTGGGAAGCCAATTTCCTACTTGTATCCAGTACATGATTTTGTATCCACAATCGATGTTTCTTATTTCATAATTTTCGATTAGTAAATGCTATAAGAAATGAATGTTAGTTGATTTTTTTTTTGGACAAAAAATGTTAGTTAATTAGCAGTTAGCATACTCATGAATTTGCTCTTAAAAAATGAGGATAAGAGCAAGAAGTGGAAGTGCACTATTGTACGTGGTGACTGTTTTCAAAGTCATATAATTGTATGTCTTAGGCATGTTATGAAGCCATAATTTAAATTGTGATAGACATAGCATGATACTAGGAATTATGATTATTAATCAATCGAATAACGAAAAGGCAGGCCATATGGTATCTTCGTGGTATGCAGTAAAGGTGTGTTTAGGATCAGGGTGTGGGGGAGCTTTCAACCTCCTTTAGAGCTTCCAAATGTGATTTTTTAGGGGGGAAAAAGTAACATGTTTAGATATTTTTTTATCAATTGTGATTTTACATTTTAATGCACCTAATTATGTTTGAAGTGAGAAAATACAACTTTTTGTATTGAGTTGAAAATTTATATACTTTAATAAAAAAATAACTTACTTTTGAATTAAATTATATTAATTATGAACTTAAATAAGATCATTTCATACTTACATTTAATTAAAATTAATTAAAACTAATTAAAAAACTAAATTTATTTGAAGTGAAATCTAGAGACGTTTACTCAAAGACACACCAAGTCTTAAAAAAAAATTCATCCTAATATTAATAAAAGAGGGAAACATTATACACCACTACCTTATTACCTTTTAGTTACTAAAATAAAATAATTGCCCACTCAAATCGTTGAATATTTAATACGCTAATTATATAATTTCATAAGCTTTATATTAGCTCCTCAATATTGTCTTTGTGGGAGTGGGACCAATTCAACTTAATTAGCCCCACCACATTATATATCTTATCCAAAAGCAAAAAAAAAAAAAAAAAAAAAACGTAGCCCCACATATTGTTAGTTTGTGGTGCCCTCTTCAGTGACGATATACTACTACGTTGGAGCAAAGGCTATGATCCGGTTGGCAATTTGGAGTGCAGAATTCTACTGGAACTGATGAGATTTAATGAGTTTGAACCCTTCATAAGCCTACAAAAGGTATTCCAATATTATGCTTTCAAATATGGGAATCAAAAAAGGAAAAATACGAATCAGAGTTCCCCCATTTGGGTTGCAATTTGAGATATTCTTAGCAGTACTTGTCGGCCAAATATCGTAACGTCGATGTTGTTTAAGACATGGATAAATAAGAAATTCATTGCTACGACACAAACACGTGAGAGGGGACTGATTAATTCATTCTTTTGGCATCAATGTCTTAGGAGTGACATTTACTCCATCTCCTCCATGTCAGTTATTTTGTTTTTATTAAGGAAAAAAAAACAGACAACGTACATAACTGAAACTTTAGATACTTTAGATCTTTTATACTTTATTTTTGATATATGTATCTTTTATACATCTTTATTGCTTGTAGATAGATAACACAGTATATATGTTGTTTTTCACTAGCAAAAGAGATAATATATTAGGGAAGCACAGTGGGTGTGTCTAGTTGATAGGATTTACAAATCATTCATAAAACATACATGAATACTCAAATTATTAGGCATAACAATAACAGTCTACATCCACCTGAAAACCTTATACCAAACCTGGAAAGAGAAATCACGCCAACAAAAAATATGTATGTAGGATTCTGGCCCTCCCCACATAACACACGAGATATACCATTAGCCTCGCGAATAACCTTCCGCCTAAACAGATTAACCCGCTAGGGGATTCTATCTAGAAGAAGTTGCCAAGCAAAACCAATAACCTTGGAAGGAGAAAAACTCTTCCATTGATTATCAAGAGCAAAACGCTTGGAAGTAGAGAAAGAAATGTGTTGCACATGGATATCAGACAAATAAGAATATGAGGATTTCACTAAGAAAGCACCTATATCTCAATTTTCCAAACCCACAAGTCATCTACATGCAACATACACTAATGCAGATTAGGGTTTTTACATAAGTTAAAAATGGCTTTTTACATCGGTTGTTTGAGCGATGTAGATACTGCCGTTACGAAATGTACTGACTTTTTACATCGGGTGAGCAACCGATGTAAAAACTCCCTTTTTACATCAGTTGAAAGGTAACCGTTGTAAAAGAATCAAAATATATTTTTTTAACGAGACTTTTTACATCGATTACGCGTACAACCGATGTAAAAAAGGGGTTTTTACATCGGTTGCCAATGTAACCGATGTAAAAACCCTCTTTTTATATCGGTTGTACGCGTAACATATGTAAAAAGTTTCGTTGGAAAAAAATATTTTGAATGTGACTGTGATTTGTTACAGATTTGGACTGCCCCTACACATCTCCAAATCTGTAACAAATCACAGTCACATTCATAACAGAGACAAACCCATACAACAACCAAATTAAATAACTCATTCACAGAGCATATATTCAACTTATAACCTAAAATTAAGTGATAACATCTAGTGATAGTACTTAGTACTCACTTTGGTGTATTTGGCTTGCTTACTGCTCTTACTAGCTACTGAAACATCTTTCTTTCATTTATTGGGTCCATCCCTGTTAAAAACAGAGTCAACGAAGGTCTCTTGAGCTGTGTGAGGTCAATCCAGAAAGAATTTACTTCAAAGAGTAACGAAGGTTTATTTTTGATATATGTATCTTTTATACATCTTTATTGCTTGTAGATAGATAACACAATATATATGTTATTTTTCACTAGCAAAAGAGATAATATATTAGGGAAGCACAATGGGTGTGTCTAGTTGATAGGATTTACAAATCATTCATAAAACATACATGAATACTCAAATTATTAGGCATAACAATAACAGTCTACATCCACCTGAAAACCTTATACCAAACCTGGAAAGAGAAATCACGCCAACAAAAAATATGTATGTAGGATTCTGGCCCTCCCCACATAACACACGAGATATACCATTAGCCTCGCGAATAACCTTCCGCCTAAACAGATTAACCAGCTAGGGGATTCTATCTAGAAGAAGTTGCCAAGCAAAACCAATAACCTTGGAAGGAGAAAAACTCTTCCACTGATTATCAATAGCAAAACGCTTGGAAGTAGAGAAAGAAATGTGTTGCACATGGATATCAGACAAAAAAGAATATGAGGATTTCACTAAGTGAGCACCTATATCTCAATCTTCCAAACCCACAAGTCATCCACATGCAACATAGAAACAAGGGAGAGAAAAGATAGCAAATATGTCAGTAAAGCCTCTTCCCAAGCAAAAAACTACATCCCCCACCTCAAATTCCACACCCACACTCCTTCTACCCATGAGCCAAGATCCACCAACAAATTATTCCTTTGAACCGAGATAGAATATAACCGCGGGAAGGTGACACACAAGGCAAAAAACATACCCCACCCAAACATCATGAGAAGGAAACAGTTTTCCCATTGCCAACTGTTCTCCCTAAACATTATTTAAAATAACCCACCTCTGATCCCCTACATATACCTACTAAATCGATATCCCTCCACCACCGTGTGGAGAAATAACAGAAGCCTATGTCACCTAAACACGCCTCCTGACCCATTCGAACCCATATTTGGCCATCAACGCCTCCCTCCAAAAGGCTCCCCTATCCACTAAAAGACGCCACCTCCACTTCCATAACAAGCTACGGTTGAACACCATGAGATCCTTAATACCTAACCCCCTCTACTGCTCACTACCACCTGTCATACCCTAATTTTGTCCGGTAAAATAACATTCAAAAAGAACAAAAATAGTAGTAGAGAAGAAAGAAGGAGAAAGAAATCTTGAAGAGAAAAGAGGTTGAAAAAATTTGTACTTTGGTATAGCTTATGTATTCTGGGTGTAATTAATGTTGTGGAGATGGTATTAAAGTGATTTTTACCTTGTTAGAAAGCTAAAACAAAACTCTACAACTTTGATGAGGAACCCAAGAGTCAAATATGAAGTTTACTAAGTCCAAATTGACTTGGAATTAAGAACAAGTATGCTGAAAAATGGTTTTGAACAGTATGTAAAGATTAGGTCATATCTTGAGTTGTAGAAGTCTTTTTTTAATTAAACCAACGCCATTTGAAAGCTAACATCCTTGGCTACAAATTTTATGAAGGACTCGGGACTTGATTCTAACGATTTACTGCCCTAAAATACCATGAAAGTTATAAAACTGCACAAAAACGGACAACACATCATGTTGAATAACGTTCAAAGAAAATATCGTATCTTGAGCTATACTTGTCCAAATAAGGTGTTATTTATACTGTTGGAAAGATAAGAAAAAGATCTACAACTATTATTTTGGATTACAAACCCAGATCGACCTCTATCATGGACCAAATCGAGCATGAAGTTCGAGACGTGATGTTACATGTATTGTTCGGGACAGCCACTTGTGTTGACAATATCTTGAGTTGTAGATATCCTTTTGAGATGAAACTTGTGCCATTTGAAAGCTGGAAATAATGTCTATAATTCTTATGAAGGTCATGAAGCACAATAAAGTTGTTTTAAGTGTTGTATTAGTGCTCAAAGTTGGCTATTTAGTTTTGTTGAACATTTAAAATATCAAACTTAAGAAGCCAACTCCCAACTTTACTATTGAAGTCCCACTTTGAAAAATCCACACTCTTTCAACCTCTCATTCTCCTATATAAGGAGTGCATCACCAAGCACTAAGATCATCCAAGAAAAATGGATTAATGGGCCTAGTGCAAAGCATAGGGCCTTTGCTTTAGTCAAAAAAATTTTGAGAAGGTTACTATCCCTTTTCAACCTTCAAGATTGGAGGGATTCGTGGAGATTACGGCGCATTGCGCTCACCAAAAAATATTTTCTCTCCAGGTAAGTGCCTTTAATTCCTTCTCTCTTTTTCTTTTTATGTATTTTTTTTAGTATGTTTATGTTTGTCTTTATTTATAATGTTAGATACTTTTGTTATATTTGCTATTATTAATAATTGTATCTAGCTTAGATAATAATAATAATAATAATAATAATAATAATAATAATAATTTGAAATATTAGTAGTGATTACGCCAAATCCACTTTTGGTTTGGTCACTACATAAACTTAAAATCAATGACTACTCTAAATCCTCTTTTGGTTTGGTCATTACAAAAATCTTAATAAAATACCTTAAAATATTAGTAGTGATTACGCCAAATCCACTTTTGGTTTGATCCCTCATAAACCATAAAAATTAAGTCACAGATTGATTAATTAAAATCAACCAACACACAACCATTTTCTACCCAAGAACTACGTAGCCTTTGATTTCTCCACTGCACCGGAGATACGTAGGAGCGAGGAGCCCACTCTGTCAGCGCAAAAATAAACAACTTTTATTAAACCCCTTTTTTATTATTTCATCATTGTAAATTTTTGTCTATTCTTTTTTAAATAAGAGGGAAATAAATATTTTTTAGAAGTTAATATAAATTTTGCACAATTAATTAGAGGTAACCTTTTTCGAAAGGATGTCGTGGGGTGCTAATACCTTCCCTACGCATAATCGACTCCCGAACCCAAATCTGGTCTCAAGGACCATTTTCTTCAATAAAGGTTTTTTCCAATATTTTTCCCTTCGAAATAAATTATTGGTGGCGACTTCATTAAACTCGAACAAATCCCTCCAGATTTTTCGGTCGCTACAGCTGGCGACTCCACTGGGGACATTTTTTTTTTAGAGAGTCAAGCCTAAATAACTGATTGTGTTAAATAGTTAACTCTTATGTTTAGTTTCCCTTGTTTTTATTTATTTATTTATTTATTTATTTATTTATTTATTGTTCTTTTGTGAATATTTGTTGTGAATGTTATGCATATATTGAACCTTAGGTTAGAAGACCATATTTTGTATATTTCATTTGTTTTGCAGCTTGGGTAATTTTAGGTTGCCTCCATCACACACCTCACTTACACACCTTTTACACACACTTATGAGTGGGACCCTATGCAGGGCAGAGTGCAGCTTATGGAGTGAGAGGTTGTTAGTGATAGTCACTTCGAATCTACTTTCGATTTGGGTATCATGAGAACCTCATCTAGAGTGCGACTGTTCCGTGGGTGCCCACACGTAGGATCTTCTTCCTATTGGTGGTCACATCCCGTAATGGTACTTGGCTCTAGAGACCTTTGGTGAGGAAGTTATTAGTACCACCTGTGAAAGTGCTCACATATCGGATGATTTATAGGCCCTTAGAAGTAGAAATCCTCTGATTTAGGGTAATTTTATTTAGGACACAACGAGGTGGTCTATTTTTCGATTGACCTTTCTTTCTTTAAAAAAAAAAAAAAATTCGAAGCGACATAGGCATTCCATCATTTACAAAATTTCAAAAAAATAGGCATATCACATTTTTTTGTTGTCCATTTCATTAATAATTTCATTAGTCTGACGCCCATGCATTCTTTAATAATCAACATGATCTGATTTGATATTAGTGAACTTTAGCATTTTGTATCCATCCTCATTTCATTTAATTTCTGGGTAGGCTCGCCAAGGAATCGTACGGAAGAGCTAGATTTGATCGGCAAAATAACATGAGATCAAGTAGTAAAGCAGTTTCAAAAAAAAAAAACTCATATGTGCCAAAACAATGAGGCTTACGGTTCCCTGGCACAAATAAATAGATTCATGCATCCACATCCATTCATTCATTTTTCTTTTCTTACATACTCATATCATTTTTTTTTAATCGCTTGAGAAAATAATCAAACAAAGCTGGTTCCTCGACACCCTTATCGAACTCGCTCTCAATCAAAGATCATGGATGACCAAGAGATGAAAGATGGCGTTAATCGGTGAAGGAACAAATGAGTAATGTCTTAGAGCCTGCGATCTCTTAACAAAGACAAGGATGCGAGATGGGGTATCTCCAAGATGAATGATAAAAGTCAAGCTACACCTTCTCACCCACCTGGCTTCGGTCCTATGCGGTTGCAATATGGTCTCAATACTCGAGGATGATGGTACCTTTTGCAATTTACCCGAGGTCCTACGATCACCCGATTAACAACCCTCGTAATCAAGTACCACAATTCCCACTTTACGGACTCACTTTGGTTACACGCCACGTATGGACAATGATGATACTACAAACCATAACCCTCAAGGCCCACAGGCACAACAGTTCCCACTATTTGGTCTCCCACGGTTACACACACCGGTGCTAACAATAACTCTGCGGCCGATTCCCAAGCACTTGTTGTGCAAGATGTAGCTCGAGGATCTGCTCGATCTGAAACCATACCCGGTTCAAAGCTCAACTCCTGGCTTCATGACATACACCTTTCCACCTGGTTATGCACCATCCCATCTCGGGAATACTCAAGGAGTCGATGCGCGTATTGACCCCGTGGTGAATCACCGACCATTTGGTTACCCTATTATATTCAAGGAAATCCATTGAATCCCGGACTAACCGCATTTCCTGGTCTCCGGCTATGGGAGGACCCAATCTAAGCATCGGTTGGGAATCGATTAAATGCGATCTGAAGTTGCAAATCCTCGAAGATAGGCTAAGAGTAGAAGGAGTAAGTTATCTCGGTTCAAGTATCGCTCAGATCTTTGTCTCGTCTGGATGTGGTTGTACCGCCAAAGTTCAAGGTGCGGACTTTGACAAGTATAAAGGGACAACTTGCCCAAAGCCACTTGACCATGTCTTTGTAGGAAGATGGCGTCCTATGCACATGATGATAAACTTCGATTCACTTTTTCCAAGATAGTTTAACGAGGCAGCGTCGAGTTGGTATAAACACCTTGAGCGATCTCATATTATTTCTTTGGAAAGATTTGGCGGATGCCTTTTGAAGCGATATAAGTATAACATTGATATGGCTCGGATAGAATGCGGTTGCAAAACATGGCAAAGAGACAATGAGACCTTCAAGGAATATGCCCAACGATGGAAGGTGGCGGCCCAAGTGGAACCGCCTCACGATTGAAAAAGAAATGGTGGCCATGTTCATGGATACTTTTCAATCACCCTTCTATGACAAAATGATCGGAAGTGTATCATCAAACTTTTGAGATATGGTCATCGTAGGGAAAGAGTTGAAGGAGGAATGAGGAGCGGAAAGATTGCTCAAAGTTTCTTTGGAACTAATAATATCAAGAGACCCCGACAAACTTCATAAAGAAGAAAGAAGGAAACCAATCTTTGTGATAAGCGAGCAGGAGGACAAACACAAGGAAAACCACCTGATTCTTTACCAATTTCCCACATCCTTTTCCATACCCCTACTTTCCACCTCCATACATTGCCGCCGCCTCTCATAATCCAACCCCCCGGCCAAACCAATCAACGATGCCCTTTCGACCACCTTCCCCCATCCAAACACAAGCACAACCAGTTGCTCTCAAGATCCAACATCATAATTCCTCACCATACCGCCCAAAGATGAATGGGGCAGTTGAAGCTGCAAACAAGAACATCAAGAAGATTGTCCAAAAGATGGTGGTAACATTTAGAAACTGGCACAAAATACTCCCTTTTGCCTTACACGGTTATCGAACTTCGATTTGCACCTCAACAGGGGCAACCCCTTTCTCGTTGGTGTATGGAATGGAAGCAATGCTTCCCATTGAAGTCGAGATTCCCTCGTTAAGGGTATTGATGGAGACGAAACTAGAAGAGGCAGAATGGGTTCAGGCTCGGCTGGATCAATTGAATCTCATTGAAGAAAAGAGAGTGATGGCCTTATGTCATGGGCGATTATATCAACACAGGATGAAGAGGGCTTACAAAAAGAAAGTTCGTCTCGGGCATTCCAAGAAGGAGACTTAGTACTCAAGAAGATTTTGCCCATCCAAAAGGATTCTCGTGGGAAATGGACTCCAAATTATGAAGGCAGTATATTGTGAAAAAGCTTTTCTGGAGGAGCCTTAATCCTCACAAGGATGGGCGGTGAAGATCTCCCACTCCCGGTGAACTCGATGCGATCAAAAATATTATGCCTAAAAAGAAAAAACATATGAAAAGCCAAGCAAAAGTGAGCTCGCTAGGTTGAAAACCTGAAAGGCGACCTAGGCAAAAATTAGAGTGACTGTTGGATTGAAAACTTGAAAGAGCAATCCAAGCAAAAGTTAGGGTCTGAAATCGGACATTGAAGAAGGTGATGCATCGAGGGCTCTTACCCAGTAGGCGAGTTCTATATATTTTCAGAAGTAGAGTAATGAGTAATCAAAGTTATGGATATGGGAAGTTGGCATGTGTTCCTACAAAGACACAAACTATAAAATATCTGCTTAGTTATTGTCTTTCTTTGTTTTTTTCTTCCTCCTGCGTTTTTCTTGATGTATTTTCAAGTTTGTGTAACTTCAGTCCTTGAACACATAACTCTTCTTTTGAATACCAAACACCTTCGTTCTTGTATTTCAAAATGTTGTTTTATGATAATAGGCACTGAATTATGAAGCATGTGATGATATGAGAAAGCATTACGGTTATTATATACATCTTAAGAATCACGAGGAAACGCCAAATCTCAACAAATAAGTTTCAAAAAGGACAAAGGGATTACCTTTAAAAAAGTAACTAGTGCTGCATTGATAACTCGCGCTCTCTCCCAATCGAAGCATAGCATGACTAAATTCGATGAATCTCAGTCCATCCCATATCTTTAAGCACTAGAGATCATACGGGACGAGGAATCAGTAAAAATAATAATCGCATTGCATACACGCACCACATGTCATCTATTCATGCATCATCTTCATATCACAACCTTTCCAGCGGCTTTGTTATGCTTGGTCCATGCATCAAGTATCGATCATTCAGTATTGTTTTCAAAACAATATGCCGAGCATTGGTCTTTTATTTTGCTTTACGGCGACACGCCAAGTATCGCTCACTCTTTATTGCTTTCCGATCACCGTGTCAGTACCCGACCTGGCGGAGATCCTTCTTTATAGTTTTCTGATAAATGCGCCGAGCATCACCCCTTTTTATTGCTTTAAGATTACCGCGTCAGTACCCGACCTGGCGGTAGTCCCTCATTATTGCTTTTTTGACCAACATATCAGTTCCGGACCTGATGTTGATCCTTCTTTATTGCTTTCCACCGACGCGTCAATACCCTACTTGGCGTTGAACCTTCCGATCACCGCGTCAGTACCCGACCTGGCAGTGACCCTTCTTTATTGCTTTCCATCGACGCGTCAATACTTTATTTGGCGTCGAACCCTCATTATTGTTTTCCAATCACCGCGTCAGTACCCGACCTGGCGGTGACCCTTCTTTATAGTTTTCTGATAAACGCGCGGCGTTAATCACTCATTCTTGCTTTTTCGATCAGCGTCGATGCTGACCTGGCGGTGACCGCTTCTTTATTGCTTTCGATAAACGCGTAGCGTTAATCCCTCATTATTGCTTTAGATCACCGTCGATGCGACTGGCGGAGATCCTTCTTTATTGCTTTCTGATAAACGCGCCAAGCGTTAATCCCTCATTATTGCTTTTCGATCACCGCGTCAGTACCTGACCTGGCGGTGACCCTTCTTTATTGCTTTCCGATGAATGCGTCAAGCGTTAATCCCTCATTATTGCCTTTTGAATCTTTGCGTCGAGACTGACCTGGCGGAGATCCTTCTTTATTGCTTTACGATAAACGCGTCAGCGTTAATCCCCGATATTATTCCTCACCTCACCCTTCGCCTATCCTGCTTGAGGACAAAATTAGTGTCTTTATCTTTACTTATCTTTTACAATGAAATTTGAAAACCATTGTTATTCATATTTTCTAGTAAAATATAATTAAAGAGGGGCAGCTGTCATACCCTAATTTTGTCCGGTAAAATAACATTAAAAAGAACAAAAATAGTAGTAGAGAAGAAAGAAGGAGAAAGAAATCTTGAAGAGAAAAGAGGTTGAAAAAATTTGTACTTTGGTATAGCTTATGTATTACGGGTGTAATTAATGTTGTGAAGATGGTATTAAAGTGATTTTTACCTTGTTAGAAAGCTAAAACAAAACTCTACAACTTTGATGAGGAACCCAAGAGTCAAATATGAAGTTTACTAAGTCCAAATTGACTTGGAAGTAAGAACAAGTATGCTGAAAAATGGTTTTGAACAGTATGTAAAGATTAGGTCATATCTTGAGTTGTAGAAGTCTTTTTTTAATGAAACCAACGCCATTTGAAAGCTAACATCCTTGGCTACAAATGTTATGAAGGACTCGGGACTTGATTCTAACGATTTACTGCCCTAAAATACCATGAAAGTTATAAAACTGCACAAAACAGACAACACATCATGTTGAATAACGTTCAAAGAAAATATCGTATCTTGAGCTATACTTGTCCAAATAAGGTGTTCTTTATACTGTTGGAAAGATAAGAAAAAGATCTACAACTATTATTTTGGATTACAAACCCAGATCGACCTCTATCATGGACCAAATCGAGCATGAAGTTCGAGACGTGATGTTACATGTATTGTTCGGGACAGCCACTTGTGTTGACAATATCTTGAGTTGTAGATATCCTTTTGAGATGAAACTTGTGCCATTTGAAAGCTGGAAACAATGTCTATAATTCTTATGAAGGTCATGAAGCACAATAAAGTTGTTTTAAGTGTTGTATTAGTGCTCAAAGTTGGCTATTTAGTTTTGTTGAACATTTAAAATATCAAACTTAAGAAGCCAACTCCCAACTTTACTATTGAAGTCCCACTTTGAAAAATCCACACTCTTTCAACCTCTCATTCTCCTATATAAGGAGTGCATCACCAAGCACTAAGATCATCCAAGAAAAATGGATTAATGGGCCTAGTGCAAAGCATAGGGCCTTTGCTTTAGTCAAAATTTTTTGAGAAGGTTCTTATCCCTTTTCAACCTTCAAGATTGGAGGGATTAGGTAGTCTGACGCATTACCAACAAAAATATTTTCTCTCGAGGTAAGTGCATTTAATTCCTTCTCTCTTTTTCTTTTTATGTATTTTTTTTAGTATATTTATGTTTGTCTTTATTTATAATGTTAGATACTTTTGTTATATTTGCTATTATTAATAATTGTATCTAGCTTAGATAATAATAATAATAATAATAATAATAATAATAATAATTTGAAATATTAGTAGTGATTACGCCAAATCCACTTTTGGTTTGGTCACTACGCAAACTTAAAATCAATGACTACTCTAAATCTTCTTTTGGTTTGGTCATTACAAAAATCTTAATAAAATACCTTAAAATATTAGTAGTGATTACGCCAAATCCACTTTTGGTTTGATCCCTACGCAAACCATAAAAATTAAGTCACAAATTGATTAATTAAAATCAACCAACACACAACCATTTTCTACCCAAGAACTACGTAGCCTTTGATTTCTCTGCACCAGGAGATACGTAGGAGCGAGCCCACTCTGTCAGCGCGCAAAAATAAACAACTTTTATTAAACCCTTTTTATTATTTCATCATTGTAAATTTTTGTCTATTCTTTTTAAATAAGAGGGAAATAAATATTTTTAGAAGTTAATATAAATTTTGCACAATTAATTAGAGGTAACCTTTTGAAAGGATGTCGTAAGTGCTAATACCTTCCCTACGCATAATCGACTCCCGAACCCAAATCTGGTCTCAAGGACCATTTTCTTCAATAAAGGTTTTTTCCAATATTTTTCCCTTCGAAATAAATTATTGGTGGCGACTCCATTAAACTCGAACAAATCCCTCCGGATTTTTCGGTCGCTACACCACCTTAAAGAAAATCTCTCTGAATCTTAACCACCAATTTCCACATTTTCACTGGCATTTTCAAAAAAGATAAAAAGAAGATAGGAATTCTTCCAAGGACAAAATTAATCAGAACAATCTTATGTGTTGCAAAGAGGAAAGCCTACAGCAAAGTACATTAATCATCGGCTGCCACACAGCTAGTTTTCGTGGATTAGAACCAATCTAGGGACCATGATACTTAATACGAACATCTCCAAACTTATAATTCAAGAACCCCGAATCCATATCTAAAAAGTCATCATCCACATTCACCCATATCAAGCTAGTCTTAAATAAATTAACCTTCAGCCTATAGACCAATTCAAAGCACCTAAGCACAGACATCATAGCTACGATATTCTCAACACACGACTAACCTATAAAGAGAGCATCGTCTACATATTGTAGATGGGAAATCACCAAATCTGAGTTACCGATCCGAAAGCCCCTAAACTTACCAAGGGAGGCAGCCTTGCTAAGTAAACCACTCAAACCCTCTACTACCAACAAAAACATAAAAGGCACAAGAGGATCACCTTATTTCAGACCACTCTGAAATCTCCTCGATAAAGGTGCCATTTACCAACACTGAAAGATTCCCTGAGAAAACACATGCTCAGATCCAAGTGGTGCCACCTATCTGAGAACCCAAATCGCCCTAGCATATAGTCCAGAAAACCCCAGTTAACAGAGTATATATGTACATTTTCAAGAATTAAGATTCGTCAGTTTTTTAAATAAAATTACACACTACGCCAGAAACGGCTATAAATAACACTTTTAATAAACAATACATTATGCTTAAAAGAGCTATATAAACTGGCGCTATTTATAGTATACATAGCACTTTATTATGTGCTATCTAATATATACATATTACATGTGTAACGCGTTGCAGGTGCTCACTTATATAGCACATTATTGAAAAGGCGCTATCTCTACTGCACACCGGAAAATGCTTTATTACGGAATATTTCATCTGTTCCAATTGTTTTAAACAAAAAAATACATCAAAAGTATCAAACAAGACCAAAATATCCTTCTGCTTTGTAATTAGTTGATCTTAAATTGAAATTCTGTTTTGATGAGTATACATATACTCATCAAAACTTAGTGTAGGAACAAGAGACTAGTGAAATTTGAATTCCCATAGAATCACACTTTATCGATTGTTACATACAAGAGCTGTGAGAGGGCATTATAGTAATTACATTCAACATTTCTCTCTACAGTATGATTCGTGCTTTCAACTTTCACATTTAAGTTCAACCTCTACCTTTCACAATCCAATGGCACGAAAGCGCACACCCATCTAAATTGTTATTTGCGACACCCATATTCTATTTCTAAAAATTAAATTTTAAGTACGATTTCATAAAATAAATTGTAGTATTGCATGCATAAGTGTACAAATGTATGTGCCTAAAGATACCCTTACATAGGGCCCCAGCTATACAGTATATTCTGTAGTTTGGACTTCCCATTTACTGACTCGGACTTCACTGGCTGTGTATCGACTGAACCATTTCCTTTCTGAAACTGTCTGATACCTGCTAAGGCCCGTAGGCAAAAATATACAAGACACAAAAAACAAATGGGATATAAGAACACATTATACGCACCATTTAGTGGGAAGCAGAACATAGAATTCATGTATAAAAAGGCAATCACATACATACACAGATCAGCAAACCACATATAGGTAAATTAATAAACACACACACACACACACACACACGTATATATAGATCAACCACTCTCGCACTCATGCATGCACCTAGAGTTCTACATGCCTATGTGGCCACACAACTTCCAAGAATGGCAGAAAGGCCCCACCTAGCCACTTCGCCTTTTATAGTAAAAAACCCCTCAACAACCTTCCACCGACATGTGGGTAGGTCAAGCCAGTTGTCCATCCCCCTATCCCGCTCATCGTACCCCTAAGAATGCATCCCTGTTCCCCAATTTCGACCTTAGGAACAGGTGTCGGGGCGGCACTCGGGATCGACACTATGGACAGTGATACAACAGTATCCCGTCAGGATAATCAGGCTACCCGACGTCCCGACATAATGGCGGCCAAACCATTGGTCACCTGTGAACATTGTCGGACCTAAACTATCCCCAAGGACTGGCGTGTCCTGTACTCAATGCATCGTGCCCGCACTCTGGCACCTGGCCTCGTGCACAGCTTATGTACACGGCGGTGGATTACAGCACACAGCCATGCATATGAAACCTTTCCTCGTAATATTTCATTATCCATAATCTTATTCAGCACTTACCGGCTTATTATCAACTCAACCAGCATCCACAACTCACCTCAGCATTACCAATACTCATCAGCTTATTAGCTCATCCAACATTAGTATTTATTTCAGTATTTATCCACTCTCTATGATTTAATGGTTCAGCCATATTTTCATGTACAACAATAATAACTCAATATCAAGCCAGCGTGAGCAAGACTATCAATGTACACGACACAACTATCAACATATGACATAATGTCAATTAATAATTATCATATTAACCAGCACGACATCAATTATCATCCATCTTCAATCCACCTATAGATCAACTCTAGCGTCGTTCAGGCGACCTACTACTACAAACATGTTATAAATCAACATATCATCAAACACACATACACACTATCATAGAGCTATCACATCATCGAACCAACATTCATCCATAGATAACAATAAATCATTCCTATGGTTGACAGATCTCTGATAACTGTCCTCAGCCATCACAGGTCACAGCCCCTCTCCTAAGGTGATGCAGTTACAACCACTAGTAGGGCTTGGGTCACCCTACGCCTAGTTATACACTTATTCTAATCCTACAATCCCTGGTGGATAGGGTTCAGATCTCCCATACCTGGCTTAAAAGACTGCTACAGTTGCTGCCACTCTCTGCTTCCTCGTCGCTCCTGTTTCTCGTACTCCCACCTCTAGATACTCCTACTTTGCCTGCTAGGCCACTTTCATTCTCCCTTCTCTGAAGATTACCGACTAAGGGCTTTCTGATGCACAAGATCCTCTCTTGAGGCAAGTGCAGAGCATACTTGCTCCTTAGCAGCCCTCTAAGTCTCACTTCCTTTCTCAATCTCAAGGATTACTTACTAAGAGTTTTCTGATGTGCCAGATCCTCATTATAGGCAAGCACAGAGCATATTAACTCCTTAGATGTTCCTAGAGAGAGAAAGTTAGAGAGAGAAGGGGTTTTGGGGCGAGTTGGGAATGGAGGGGTGAAAGGGTATTTATAGTGGATTTTGACACCATCGCGTCGCGATGAGGCCACGTGTCATGCACTTATTGACTGTGTTCACCGACTTCGAAGACTCCACAGGGTTCCAGAATCTTCTGCCATCGTGTTGCGATGGCCTCTAGTGCAATCTTGGTCACATCACAACCGTGACTAAGGAGAAACATTCGGTTTCTTTGTTTCTAGATGTTTCTAGGGTTCCTGGACTCTTCCTATGGGTATTTTTTTTTGTCCTTTTGAATGTTTCTATAACACATCTAAGCCTATTTCCTTTTAAATTAGAATTTCTAATGCTCATTCATCGTCCAACTGTACTTTAAATATTATTTTCTGAAAAATGGGATGTTACCTTACTACCCCCTTAAATAATTTTCGTCCTCGAAAATTCAGCGGTAGTTATACTGCTAGAACTATTATCCTGAAACTCTTAACCAACTTTTCTTCTGACCTTCTTCGAACATCGATTCATCCTAATCACCATGGTCTTCCTAATAGCTTACCAACCTACACTAAGAGGATTTTCTCAATAATACCTATAACTTGTCTAAATTCCTCTTTCCAGTTTTTATCAGGTTGCACCAAGGCTATTAAATACATCATTCTAGTTTTATTACTTTCTCGGGTCCTTTCAACATCTAAGTCCTTCCAATCTTAATACTTTGCTACTTCTAATTCTAAACTTTATTTGTCCTCCAGAACCATTATCATAAGTACCTATAGGTTGACTATATCCAAAGCTCAATTCTTCATCTTCCTCACAAAAGATCTAAATCCCTATGTTCATCAATTCTACCTATTTTTTCCTCTGACTATATCCGTCCTTGATATTTTTATCATTGTCCTATATACTAGTCTTTCTCCAACCCTTTTTCCAGAATAAATTTCTTGACCCTTCTCCTTGCTTCTTATTGGTCACACAATTTCTATTTCAATTTCTTGAAAGAATCCTTTTGCTTATTCTATAGAAACTATTAAGAATGCTAGTTTCATTATTAGATCCATTGTAATACCTAGATCTATTAAACCACTCCATATTTTAATACTTAATTAAGCCTCCTAATCCTTTCAATTAATCATCCCAAGTCCCTTTATTGCTCATCCCATACTTTATCTATGGTTATACTCAATTCCTGAAATCTTTGACCTAACACCCAGCTTGACACTTAATCACTTCCCAACTGGACTTTATGAATTTCCTTACTCAATCCTTAGTCAAACCCAAATCATACACACACTCCTCTATGTTCACTCAATACATAATTTAAACACTTGTATTATCTTGACTCTTAATCAAAGCTTAACCCTATATGCCTGGCGTCTTAATTATTTTTAGAATTCAGAGATTTGTCCTCTCAAGTCTATTACTACTCACGCTAAGAGAAAACAACTTCAAAGAGAATGTTGGAGTTTACCTACAAGGGTATGAAACGAGAGAGATGAAAGATTTTATGCTTATTACTTTTAAGGGTCTTCCAGAAAAGTGAGGTCAACCATTAATGTGATGATTTCGACTCCTAGATCATAATCTACAATGGACCTAAAATTGTTATGATCATACTTTATCTAATTCTTCTACCATACTAAGTTGCTCCTAAATACATCCATCCGGGGAAAATTGTCTCTTTCTAACCTCTGATAATTATCCTACAGATGATCATTTTCCTAATTGACTTCTGAAAATGATGATTAGATCGGTCAATATCCCTTATTGTCCTTGGTCTTTCCTATTTTCCCTAAATATGATATCTCCAGATAATAAACCTTCCTTGTAATTATTGCTTCTAATCCTAAAGGTTATTATGGTTCTTTTGAAGATTTATCTTTAGTCCGACATTCCTTGTACCTTTATTTTATACGGTTGCCATTTAGACCAAATCCTCCACCCTTTTCACGCGTAATTCCTTGTCTAATACTAATAGGTCAAAGTCTTCATTCTCCCATACTTGTCATCCTATTCACTGCCAACCTCATCTTATCATCTGAAAGTCCATTCTCTTACTGTTCTTTCTTCCCTTTAGTCTCAATCTATACTTCTTTGTTTATTCATCTTTACTGTTCACCCTAATTGTACTCCTTACCTGTTCTACCGGCCACATAGTAGAAACTCACATCTTCGTTCCTAGAAAAATTCTCAAAGGTTCCAATCCAATTTGCTAATCGTAGATCTTATTCTAGGGAATCTTATTCTACCCGTATGCCTAACTCCTAGATATATGCTAATTCCTCATCTTCTTCCTGCATCCACGACTTCAGACTTTTTCTCCCGAATACTATTCTTTTCATATGTCACACCTTATTTTTCTAATGCTTGCATTATCTTTGCTCACATCCTTTTACTTTCTTATAGTAGTCGTCCTAATCATTTCCTAACTCCTTGATTTTTCAACATTAATCATACTTTAGCTTTTGGATTTTCATTCCCTTACCGCTTCTGTACTCTATACCTTTCCTCCTTAGTTCTCAATTTGTACTCCACTTAACATTGTTTACCTATACTATTTACCTTAACCACACCTCTTGTTAGTCCCACAGTGGTAACTTACTCTTCATGGAAAAAGTTTCAAGGGTTCAAATCTAATTTGTTAATCGCGGTCGGATACTACTATTGTACTATAAGGATCTCTGTTCTGCCTCTATGCTCAATCCCTGGATCAAAATCTTTGCTAATTCCTCCTCTATTACTATCATATGGTTCTTCTGCCTTATTGCTGACACTCCTCCTATGGTCTATTTTAACAGACTCTCAGATCACTGACTGATGAGTTTCTCCATTTCTAATATATGATCTATCTTACCTTCCATCACCTCTATTCTTATTTCTTTGTTTCCAAATCTAACCCTCATTGGATTTACTATCATCAGGTTGGTCACCCCTTGGTTCTAAATCCTTTCATACCATACATTCATTTCTTATCAAGGTTTAGCTGATAAATCTACTCTAGTTCCTCAACAGCCATACTTCCTTGGGTCAAGTCACATAACTTACTTATTCTAATACTTTACCAGTCTATAGAAATCCCTTTCAAATAACTTTTTCTAATCAGACCCCAGGAGCCACTATATCTTGAGCCTAGCCTCATCTACTTCCTTCTCACACCTTATAACCTTCTCTCCATATCCTACTCCGAATTATTCTATTCCTAGCTAGACTATTGACTCTAACAACATTTCCATCTCTTTTATCATTCTTAATCAACTATTTCAATTTCCTTTAATCAAGGTTTAACCTACTAGCTAAAGCCTAAGGGTGTTCATCCGATACTTCTATTAATAACGTAACTCAACCTCCAAACTTCATCCACTTTACCTACCAAATTTCAATAATGTAAGTCTCCATTTCATCCCCTCAATATTGCATCATCAGAAGATCTTTTCTGGTACCTTTGCTTCTCATTAAATGTCTGTATAGGCTTCCTTATGGTTGTCACTAATCTATTCTTTAATCCTAGTAGTCTCATGTCTATTGTATAACCTTCCTAGTCCTAATACGGTCATCGTTAGACTCAACTATCTTCCCTATGGTAACCTTATCTCTCTTCAAAAAGGACCTTAACTCTCTTAAAAAAGGAACAGTCTTATCACATTTATGAACCATGAATTCTTGTAATATTCTCTCAGCCCATGATCCATGAGATTGATTACCTCAAAAATGGACTAAAGTGTACTTATCTATCTTGACACTTTATGACTTAGATGTTTGTGAAGAGGACACTCTACCCATATCTAGATATAGTCGGAATCTAGTGGGAAGCCAACCAGACACAGCCAGTGACAATATCCTAATGATTCCACAGTCCGGTTAGGACCGAACTGCTCTGATACCACTAAATGTGATGCTCATAATCTATTTTCTAATAATTAAATTTTAAGTACAATTTCATAAAATAAATTGTATTATTGCATGCGAAAGTGTACAAATGTATGTGCCTAAAGATACCCTTACATAGGGCCCCAGCTATACAATATATTCTGTAGTTTGGATTTCTCATTTACTGACTCTGACTTCACTGGCTGTGTATCAACTGAACCATTTCCTTTTTAGAATTGTCTGATACCTGCTAAGACCCGTAGACAAAAATATACAAGACACAGAAAACACATGGGAGATAAGAACACACTATACGCACCATTCAGTGGGAAAGCAGAACTTAGAATTCATGTATAAAAAGGCAATCACATACATACACAGATCAACAAATCATATATAGGTAAATTAATAAACACACACACACACACACATATATAGATCAACCATTCTCGCACTTATGCACCTAGAGTTCTGCATGCCTATGTGGCCACACAACTTCCAAGAATAGCAGAAGGGCCCCACCTAGCCACTTTGCCTTTTATAATCAACAACTCCTCAAAAACCTTCCACCCACATGTGGGTAGGTCAAGCCAGTTGTCCATCCCCCTATCCCGCTCATTGTACCCCTAAGAATGCATCCTTGTTCCCCAATTTCGACGTTAGGAACAGGTGTCGGGGCGGCACTCGGGATCGGCATTATGGACAGTGATACGACAGTATCCCGTCAGGATAATCAGACTACCCGACGTCCTGACACAATGGCGGCCAAACCATTGGTCACCTGTGAACATTGTTAGACCCAGACTATCCCTAAGGACCGGCGTGTCCTGTACTCAATGCATCGTGCCCGCACTCTGGCACTTGGCCTCGTGCACAGCTTATGTACACGGCGGTGGATTACACCACACAGCCATGCATATGAAATATTTTCTCATAATATTTCATTATCCATCATCTTATTCCAGCACTTACCGGCTTATTATCAACTCAACTAATATCCACAACTCACCTCAGCATTACCAATACTCATCAGCTTATTAGCTCAACCAACATTAGTATTTATTTCGGTATTTATCCACTCTCTATGATTTAATGGTTCTGCCATATTTTTATGTGCAACAATAATAACTCAATATCAAGCCAGCGTGAGCAAGACTATCAATGTACACGGCACAACTAACAGCATATGACATAATGTCAATTAACAACTATCATATTAACCAGCACAACATCAATTATCATCCATCTTCAATCCATATATAGATCAACTCTAGCGTCGCTCAGGCGACCTACTACTACAAACATGTTATAAATCAGCATTTCATCAAACACACATACACACTATCATAGAGCTATCACATCATCAAACCAGTATTCATCCATAGATAACAATAAATCATTCCTATGGTTGACAGACCTCTAACAACTGTCCTCAGCCATCACAGGTCACAGCCCCTCTCCTAAGGTGATGCGGTTACAACCACTAGTAGGGCTTGGGTCACCCTATGCCTAGTTATACACTTATTCTAATCCTACAATCCCTGGTGGATAGGGTTCAGATCTCCCATACCTGGCTTAGAAGACTGCTACAGTTGCTGCCACTCTCTACTTCCTTGTCACTCCTGTTTCTCGTACTCTTACCTCTAGATACTCCTACCTTGTCTGCTAGGCCACTTTCATCCTCCCTTATCTGAGGATTACCGACTAAGGGCTTTCTGATGCACAAGATCCTCTCTTGAGGCAAGTGCAGAGCATACTTGCTCCTTAGCGGCCCTCTAAGTCTCACTTCCTTTCTCAATCTCAAGGATTACTTACTAAGGATTTTCTGATGTGTCAGATCCTCATTATAGGCAAGCACAGAGCATATTAACTCCTTAGATGTTCCTAGAGAGAGAAAGTTAGAGAGAGAAGGGGTTTTGGGGCGAGTTGGGAATGGAGGGGTGAAGGGGTATTTATAGGAGAAACATTCGGTTTCTTTATTTCTAGATGTTTCTAGGGTTCTTGGACTTTTCCTAGGGGTATTTTTTTTGTCCTTTTGAATGTTTCTATAACACATCTAAGCCTATTCTCTTTTAAATTAGAATTTCTAATGCTTATTCATCGTTCAACTGTACTTTAAATAATATTTTCTGAAAAACGGGATGTTACATTAGTCGCCTATAGCCCACTCCGAACACCTCCCATCCGTTGCAATAAAAAAGGTAAAACATATTTTGATGCTTGCCTTCTTCAAATTAGGGCACAAAGACATACCTAAAAGCCTCAAAGGTCATATCCATGGCAGGATTATGATGAGGGGAAAAGCAATCATGAACAACGACGGGTGGCGGGAAAAGTATCTGTACTATGTTGAGATAGAGCTTGGGATAGTCGTTCCTTCGCACGGTGGCTTGACAAAGCATGCTCGAAGGACAATTATGTTGCACGAAGGAAGGAAACAACATGCATGAACCACAATTCGCAAAGGGGATGTGATGGGGCATCAGACATGTAGTACAACTGTCATTTGTGGTGGCTGAAATGCACAATCATTGGATGAGGGACATGGTGGAGCTGCTAAAGATGTGGAGAGTCGTGCATTCGCGAAATAGAATTAGTGCCTAACGGAGAGAGGCAACATGTCCAACCATTAATCTGGCTTTGTGGAGAGGATTAGGCGGTTTTAAAAGAAACTGGATGATGTGAGGCAGGGGAGTGAGGAGGAAGACTGAATAAGAGCGAGTGGCGGTGGCTGAGGGAGTGTCGGTGAGGGAAGAAAAAGGAAGAGGAGGAAGAAGGCGATGATTGTTTTCCCTTCTAATTAGACTTTAAAAATTAACCCTAATCTATGTTTCCATGTCATCATTCATATCACGTGTACATGTGGTACTCATTGCATGATGTGGTGTGTCTATTCGGAAATTTCTGGTAGATGCCTCACAATATTCAAATAGATGGAGAGACTGATGGTGGAGACCAAAGATATACACCTTGAAAATGTTAGGAATTTAGATTGAACAAAAAATTCTATAGAGACTAAAACCAAAAATGACATATTTGTCGGGATTAAAACCGGAAAGGACATAATAGTAGGGACCATAAACATATTTAAGGCAAATATTTTTGTATTTTTTCTATTTTCTTTAATAGGTGAGCAAATTAGGTAAAAATATATACAACTATTATTATTATACTACGATTAATAATAGGATTCTAATTTTGTGGTTTTATTTGTTTCTTGTAGAGATTGAGAACGTATTTGCGTCTATGCTTAAGGATACAAATTGAGGGAGTTGCCTTAATAATTTGTGTTGATAACAAAAGAAAGCAAAACATAAAACTTAACGTAGATGTTTGGTTGCCGAAGAATCATTTCGCGTGCTAAACATCTAAGTGATCCCAAAGTTAATTAATTAATTACAATGTCTCGTAAGAGAAAACAATGACTACGAAAAGGAATTAAACGAATTTCTTTTGGGGGCTGTTGGTCTCTGGCCTAGTATCAAAAGAGTTCACGGATAAAGTCACATTCTACCCCTTTTTTGACTCGTCCACACGCATCCACCAAAACATAGACGTAACGATATTTAGGCCATTGATCATGTCTCAAATCTCAATGATAATATTGCAAAGGATCCTCTAATAACTTTGAAGTGGGATCATCATATACACAAAAACTATATACTATTATCTTCGTACCTTCAATTTACATAAAACCAAAAACAATTTGTCAAAAAATAAATAAAACGAAAAACAAAATTTAACATTAATGTTGGTTCTTGTTTCCGTAAAAAAAAAATTAATGTTATTTTAACAATTAAGTAGAACGTAAATATTTTGAACAATAAACTCATTTCAACAACCGTTTAAAAATCAAATTCAAATAAGTAGGTTTCAACTCCAAAATATTTCGATTATTAGTTCAACTACGTACAAAACACCACACATTATTTCACATACGTACTGACACATAACAAATACTATTATAATTAAACTTAGACAATATACGTTACAGTTTGAATACAAGCATTTGCAGATGTACATGTGATGAGATGGCCCAATTGCATTTGCAAATTGAATTATTTAAAAATTTAAATTAAATCAAACTGTTTAGCTGGGGTTTGTAATAAACAAACAAGCGATTACTCACATATATCTTGAAGCTATATCAAAGATGGGATATGGGATAGACCTTTGATTAATTTGGAAGAGATTATTAATACGTAAAAAGAGAAATGCTCAAGTCCACCATAAGTGGGGTCTTAACGGGTAACAATTGTCGGGAAGGAACCATTGAGAATCATGGATGCCAACTTTGTTTAAACCGCGTGGGCTCCATTAACTCAAAGAATTTTTAAGCATAAAAAACTAATTAATTAAAGGAAAATGGTTAACAAGTCTCGTTACGACATTGGTTAAAGAGTCGAAAGAGATAAATTTATATGAGAAAATAATGTATTTATTACATTAAAAAGTGTTTAACTTATATTTTCAAGACAAACTTTACTTTAATTGATTCCTTAACCAATGCCCTTAGCTAGGGCACTCATTAACAAGACTCTTAATTAAAAATAGGAAAAACTTATGTAAGACTTCTTAGGTGCGGTTGATGTGGTTTCTCTCACAAAATAGATAAAACAGTAGTTATGTGAGGTTAGTGATATTAGGTGTGGATAGAAAACAAATTATCTATTTTATGAGAGAAATCACACCAACAATACCTAAGTAACTTTACCTAATTAAGTTTTATCCTTAAAAATAATAGGTCTCTCATAGCCAACCCTTTTTTATTGTAATGTAATTAAAGTCTTTAGGTGGGTCGTCAATTCCACCTCCAATCATATCATGTTTTATAGATCTTTGGAATCCCAAGCGATCGTTAATACTAGTACAAAAGTTGGGGACCCATTTAACTGAAGTTTATATTAAATTCGTAGATAAAAAAAAGTTTATATTAAATTCAATATACTGTTATAAATTTCAAATTTGAAATACGACTTTAATATTTACTTTTATATAATAAATTCATGTATATGTCCTTGAAAATATTTTAGGATCTGCATATATCTTTTTTCGTGTAATCACGTTTCATTTTCTAGTTTGTGGCATATGTTTTTAAAATTTTCATAACAAAATAAATTAATATTTTTAATCTAAGTAGTTGTTTAACTAAAAAGTTATCTTTAATCAATAATCATAATTTTCAATCCAAAGTAGACACAATAAAATATTTATGAATTAATACCAAAATAATTTCAGTAATTAACTTTATTTTAATTTTTTCTAGAAAAGTAATATGTTAATATTCAATATATTTCAATTTATTTTTATTACAAGTGAAATAATTTTTAGTTATTTTTAATTTATATTTTTTATAATTTATACATTTTAATACATAAAATATGATTATGACATAGCTTATGAGCTCTAGTTAAACATATAGTAATCTATATTGTTAGCTGAACCTCCGTGTGTACGCGAATGCGTGCGTGTGGATTATATGATATAAATGATAAACAATTCATAAGAAGAAAACTTTGAAAATTTTGAAAATTTCAATGTTTTTCAAAAGTAAAATATGTCAATCGGCATGATCTTCTTTTTTTATTTTAGTTAAATCGGCATGATCTTCTATTTGTTAAATAATAAATATTTCATACTTTATACGAATATACACAATTATAAACCAAAAGTAAAAACATAAATTAAAATATATTCTGAGATTTTATTCAATTAATAAAAATTAATTCATTGATGATAAAAACACAAGCATTTAAAATTTAAAAATTTAAATTTAATTTAACTGATAGATTCTTTTTTGAAATATAATTTATAAATTCTTATTATATCTAAGTGTTTATTGAAAGAAATTGAATATTAATTAATGAAATTATGATAAATAATTTTTTATTGAATAAATATCCATGTGATTTGATATCAAAACTTGAAGATATATGCATCAAATAAGAACAATACATATTTATATGAAAAAAATGCATATATATTATCTCAATTTTAAAATTGATTATTTGAATTTATTACGTAAAAATGACTTAATAGAGCGTCCATCACATGAGAACTTATGTCATAGTTGCTAAAAAATAAACTGACTTTCATAAATCTTATAGGTATAGCTAGACTATTTAATTTTAAAAGTTTAACTAACGAGTTTAAGACTACGTACCGAGAGTGTAAAACTTTTTTACACAGTCATTCAATTAGATTTCACCATGTAATAAAGTAAAATCTGATTGGATGACTGTGTAAAAGAGTTTTACACTATCAGTACATAGTTCTTAAACTATTTTTCAAATAATAAAATGACAAAAAAAGATCGAAATCTCACGCATAATTAATTAAGATCATCCAGGGCGGTGGGAAGGGCAAGACAAGTGAGGCAACTGCCTTAGGCCCCACCCTTACCCACTCATTAACAATTAAAAAAGTTCTTATTATTAAAGGCCAATCTAAAAATAATTAAATGTACATAAGACCCAATAGGTAGTAGCAATATAAGTATTAGTAATGATAGTAAAAGTGTGATTGAGCATGTATGTTATTTTATATGGCCTAACTGTAATAAGTGTGATAAACTTTGAATTAAAAAAAAGAATTATAGAGAAGAAAATAACAATGTATACTGTGAATCTTTAGTCTTTAAATTTTTTACCTAAGGCCCCAAAATTCGTATACACGGCTTGAGATCATCATGGTTTATAAGTGAAAAGGTTATAAGCTCATTTAATTAGATTTTTGTTGTTGTACAAACTCATTTAAGTAGCTTTAATTGTGTAAATAAAAGATATTAGAAAAGTGATACTCACTCCATTACTTTTTATAAGCCTCTTTAGACATAAAATGCATATTAAAGTAGTTAATATAATTAAATTGTCTATAATGTGTATATTTTTCTAAATTTATCCTTCAATCATATTTTTAGTTAATTAATGCATGTCTTGAATTTTTAAATAGTATGTAATTAATTAGGGCTACTTTTGAAAAATAATAATTAATGTATCTTATAATTTAAAAAGGGGCTTATAATTAGTTAATAATTTTTTTTCCTAAAAATAACTTATAAAAAGTTACGGAGGGATTACTTTTTAAGTATAGTTATTTAATTTTTATTTTTTTGGGTACAAGTATAGTTATTTAAGTTAACCTGAATTAATCAAAACTTGAAGTGATCTTTTATTGCTGGGAACAGACAAAAACTAGCCACGTACGTAAATGTGATATCTGATATGTTTCAAAATCCAAAATATAGAAATACACATTTTTCCTTTTGAAGCGAAACAACGCGGTTTTGGGTCTCGAAGTCGGATAAACGACGGCATATTTGTCGCATTGTTCCCACCGGATCCCTCGCTTCGCATGTGAGGAATTTTGATTATATTATTAAATCACAAAGTTTAAAAATAATAATAAATGGGCTTAGGCCCTCTTTATGTACTCAAAAAAAAAAAGAATTGTAATTTTATTAAATTAACTTTAATAATTATTGGTATATTAACTATTGTCATAGATACAAATTTGAGGGTATAACTGACAGAAAATATTTAATATTATATTGAAAATAGAAAATGACATATATTTTGTGATAATTTTTTTTTTGTAAAGGTGACATATATATTGGGACGGAGGGAATAGTTGCTTAGATACTGCCATGTGTTCTTAATCTTCTGATTTTAAGTTTTTTAAACAAACAGGTGAGAGAACTCAACGGAACATGTAGTGTAATTAAGTTTTTTTGCGGGAAAATAAATAAATAGAATTTTGTCACATGTTTTTAATGTAATTACATTTTTTAAATAAATAATAAGTAATAGATAGATTTAGGGGGTGTTTGTTACAACTTTTTTTAGAATAGAATCATTTTTTTATGTTAAAAATTATTTTCTTAATTTTAATTGTGTTTGTTTCAGATTTTTTAGAAAATGATTTTTTTTTAAAAATGATTTTTAAGGTAAAAATAAAAAGCTGAAAAAAGTAGCTTCTCATTCATAAGAGTTGAAAAAATGATTTTTATAATCCTAAATAAACACAGATTAGCTTCTGATTTTTTTTTAAATCTATAAAAAATAATCTCTAGATTATTTTAAAACATAATCACTTTTTTTAAGTAGTAACAAACGGGCCCTTAAACAATAACAACGAAATTCCCCAAAACCAAAAGGGATTTTTTTTGTGCATTGGCGGGTTCTCTGCGGACAACATGCCTTCACCCTTTTTAGCTAAGAAATTTGGATTATCTTCGATCCAATCACGCAATCGCTAATCTAAACTGCCAGGTTAAGATCGAATAACTCACATTTCAATTTTATATTTTGAACTTGATTTATCAAAGTTAGAACATATACCATTGGATCTTGGTCGAGTCTAGATCACATGACAACATCAAATGCGTAATTCCCTTGCAGGGAATTTGGGCCCGTTGCGACCAAGTCACGGGACTTGTATTGTAATTATTATGGAAAAGGGAAAATAAATAGCAAAGGAGAGTGAAAAGAAAGATGCATGAAAATCCAGGTGAAATCTGAATATTGAGGATAGAGTTGTCCATCATGACGACAGGGATTTAAGGGTAAGCAAAAGAATTTGTATGAGATTAGAGTAAAAGGAAAGGATTATGCTATCAAAAAAAAAAAAGGATAGGATTACTACAGTTTTCAGGCATCAAATTTTGAATAAAAGTACTACGAGGAGGTCCCACACGTTTTCTCTATAAGGCATTTTAGTTCATGGAAGAACATGGGTGGTGGCGGTGCTGTGCTACTCACTGCACCAAAGAATTGTGGTATTGACTATGAGTCTCATGTCACATGGTTGCACAATTTGTATTTGGTCAGAAATCACTTGTCAAGGAAAGTTTCACATGTTAAGGTCGTTTAAAAGCAGAAAATAATTTGCTGTTTCTTTTTCTTGAACTTTAATGTTCTTGCCTTTTTATTTAAAAAAAGAATTGGTCGAACGACGTATCCGAAATCCAAAATCTCAAATAGATCTTACCATAGCCCATAAGATCAAAACTTGATGGGCTTAGTTCAACTAAAAAAACTTGATGGGTTTAGCCTTTTTTTGACTGGTTGATGGGTTTAGCCTAAGAGGCGTAATTGGACCTTGAACGTATTTTTTTAGCAAACACTCAAGGTAGATGATAAAAAGGGTAGAAACATAAGATTGGATTATTCTGAGCGGTGTTCTAATCCCTTGGGATGTTTGTTGCTATAATATATATGGGGATGACTGTCGTGTCAATGATAGTTGTTTGATGTAAGGGTTGGAGGACCCTTTATACTTTATTTAATATAATCTTGCTTATAAAAAAATGATAAATAACTCAATTGTTTAATTTCCCGCCTCCCACTATTTTCATTTTTCCTAAACTACCCCCATACCCAACCTCATATCACTCCTCGAACCCCACCAACCCTCTCTTCCCTGCAACCCCAACCCCTCTCCCAAATCTCGTCTCCCACTCCCCCCTCCACTACAATCTTGTCCCTCACTCTCCCTTCACTGTATTTTTATTTATTTTTTTAAAATAAATGTTCTTCATCCGAAAATTTATTTTTCGTGTGCTTCTAGAAATTAATTTTCACACGGGTAAGTGACACTTTTTTACACGTCCAGAAATTAGTTTTAGGGCGTGTCTGAAATTTTGCAAGGTGGGAAGAGGGAGAGTTTAAGGGGATGAGGGTGTTTTGGTCTTTTCAAGTGGTGAAGGAGGCGAGGAAATTAAAAAGAGGAGGTGGCTTTAAAGAAGCCCAAACTCAAAGGCTGCTTCAAACTAACGTATCACTCCAAATTAGATAAACCACAGTCCAAATGGCCCATACGTGACCTGATCCAGCTCCACTAATGCGCCAATCATATTTGACCCCAAAATGCACCAAACATAGGAATCGATTATTAACATGCTAATATATATATATCGCATTTGCTAACTTACACCCGCATATTTTTTTAGTTAGTGTAAGTTAGTAAGTTATAACTAAAAATTTGTCAAATACACCCTAAGGTGTAGCTTGCTAATTTACACCAACTAAAAAATGGGTGGGTGTAAGTTAACAAGTTACACCTTAGGGTGTATTTGACAAATTTTTAGTTATAACTTGGTATCTTACACCAACTAAAAATTAGGTGGCTGTAAGTTAGCAAATCCCATATATATATATATATATATATATATATATATATATATATATATATAAAGTAATGAAAAAACTTGAAAAGGGATTTAGCAAAAAAAAAAAAAAAACTTGAAGAGTACAACAGAAATCCACATGGCAATTGGCAAACAAACGATCAATTAAAGAGAAACAAAACACAGATGAGCACTGATAAAAAAAAAATGGTTCTAATTGTTTTAGTCACATAATTCGGCGTGTTCTAGTCTTTGCAGATTGACTCTTAGAGGAACGAACATCCTTCTTGATTTTGAGCCTTCTAAGGTATTCCAAAACTTTCTATTCTACTGCTTCATCGAAGAAGTCGGATCTTGATTGAATGAGATGATATTTCAGGCAAATTCTCTAGAGATCGCGTTCATTTGTTTTGAACCTTGCACAATGCTCCCAAAAAAAATAAGCTGTATTTATGTGTTATCCAGTCATTCTGATTAACCTTCAATATAATAACAAGCATGAAACTGAAGTTTTTCTTCTTGGAATAGTTTTTTGCAACATTTAACCCTGCAGGCACTTTTTTAACCAAAAAATGAGAAGGCCAAAAATTGGGAGAAAAATAAAAGAATAGCATGTCATTTTAATTTGTAAATGTTGTATGTTAACCTTGACACGATTTGATTGCTCCATAGCAGCTGCCTAAATGAAGCATTTTGTTGCTTATTGGGAAAAACTTATGTTTCACATAGATTAAAAATAAGACCTCAAAAGAGTTTATAAGTAAAAGATACCCTTCACCTTACAAACTAGTTTTATAAGGATGGGTTAGACCCAAAATCTTAATACCACTACTTTAATGCAAGATTTGATTAGATAAGCTGTTAAACTGCTTTTATAATATGATTTTTATTTTTAAAAAATTACTAGTTATGAGAAAATGCTAAAAAAATTCTGTGTTTTAGATTTTCTTAATCAAATTCATTATTTTAAAAATGTTTAAACATACTTTTAATTAAAAAAGCGTTTTTGAACATAAAAATGCTACAAATAAACATCCATGTGTTGTACAGACTAACACTGATTTTACATGTTTGGTAAGGCCAAAAAGCTAGCTTATAGCTTATTGGACTAGCTTATAAGCTTGTTTAACCGAAGTATATGTGTTTGGTAAACAAGTTTATCACACTAGCTTATAGTTTATTTTGAGATGCTACTTGAAATAGCATATGAGCTTATAGCTTATAGTTTTTTTTTTATCTTTTCTCCCATTTTTATCATCATGATTTTATTTTTTTTATCCTTTTTCAAATTTAAAGTTGTTCCGAGCAAGGAGCGAAGAGGTGGCCGGAGTCGCTGAGGTCGCCGCGTGCGGTGGTAAGTGACGACGGAGAACGGTGGTAGGGTATCTGCAAAAGGCACTCCGACGCTCAAGTCAGTATGATTCTGATGAGGTCAATATGATATAATGAATGTATACCTTGTTTCTTCATTGGCCCTCCTTTTATATGGACCCTTTTAGGATTTGGAGTGAATGGATGGTGATAGGGCGGCTAAGTCCCTTGTGATGTGCTTCAAGCCATTGACCAGATCGACGACCCCAGTTCGGTGGCGTAAAACCAATGCGAATCAAGGGGCCGTCGATGTAACGGACGTTCCAGATCGGTAACCATTGATCGGTTATGACCAGTTGTTGGTGTTGGGCCATGGAAGTGGTTCTGGAAGGAGTGGGTCTTGGCCCAGTCCGGAACAAAAATAAAGATGAACTCTTGTCCTTTTATGTCATTTTATATTTATCAGTTAGTTAAACAACTAATTTTACCAAACATTTCAATTTTAATTATCTAACTTTTCAGCTATAAGCTATCAGGTAGTTTTTCAGCTATAAACTAGATTATCAGCTATAAACTAGCTTATAGCTTATTTTTACCGAACCAAGCCTTTATTACTCCAAGAATAGTATAAAATTTACTGCAGAAATTATTTGAGCATGCATATTTCTTCTCTATAGATTGTTGGGGATAAAAACTGAACATGCTAATGTCACGTTGACTCTGGTACTATGAAGTTAAGAACTTTTCTTTTTTTAATCAAAAATTAAAGTATTTTTATTAAAAATGATAATTTTTAAAATTTTTAGTTTATTGAATGCTACTAAATGTCAATATGTCATGATTCCTAACAAAGATTTTCTATTACAGTCAAAAAAAAGATACAAAGATTTTCTATATATTGATTTTTTAACTAGTGTCTAAGGCACTAATTAGAAATTGTTCTTTTTGTCAATAAGAAGTTAAGAACCAAAACTGTGCCCTGTGTTTCCCATGTGCTGACTCTATTTGACTATTTGGGCCGGTGTTACGGGTCATCAATATTGGATGTCAACCTGCAAAATGTCGGGTTTAATTTTGCTCGAGTTTTCGGTTGGCTGGTCTGGGCTCTTGGGCGGAGGGTCATGGACGCTGCTTCGTTACAGTTTTTTTCCCTTCCTACACCTGGAGAAATTTTTTAGTCCTTCTTCAATACTCACTCCCCTCACGGGCTGACTCAGTTACGAGAGCATTACTTAACGACCAAAGCTAACATTAACATTGTAATAATAGAGAGATCATGTTCGTATAACGTTTATAACGTAAAAGACTAATTTGAAACAAATAATAAATGAAAGATCAAACTGAAACCTAAAATAAAGTTAAAAAACTAAAAATATAATTAGCCTAATATAATGAAGAATAATCGTAATTGGGAGTGGGTTGATAATTTGAAACAACTTTTCACCCATTTTTTCTCTCACGTGAAAATACATTTGTTTAGGTCTTACTGTGACTTTTTTACAGAAAAAATGTCTTACTATAATTTTTGTACTCATTACTTTCTCTTAAAGGAAAAATCAATAATTCCCTTGTTTTCTCTTTGTTGGAAACATAGACTCTATAAGAAAAGAGTCACACATCGACCTAAATAGAGTGAGTTGCGGTGTATATATGATGGGAGGTCCAAGTCCCCAACGTCATGACATTTTGATCTAATGGGCTCACAGTTGGACTAAACTAAAATATGGGCTTGGGCTGTCACGATGTGGGTCTGCTCACCAAACACTAACTGGTATCAGAGATTTGTTAGCCGTAAGTCCGTCCCTGCTTGAAGGGGGTGTTGAAAACAAAGACTCTATAAGAAAAGAGTCCCACATCGACCCAAATAAAGTGAGTTACAATGTATATATGCTGGGAGGTCTAAGTCCCAAACTTCATGACATCTTGGTTTAATGGACTCACAACTGGACTAAACTAAAATATGGATTTGTGTTGTCAAGATTTGCGTCTGCTCACCAAACAATAAAAAAATAATATGGGTCCCTGGCTCAACAAAAAAAAAAGGAGTACAGGAGTTACACAGTCGGACTCCATTGAGACTAAGCACCGGAGGAAAAAAAAAAATGAAATCACTATTATGCTGGGAGGTCCAAATAAAGTGAGTTACGGTGTAAATATGCTTGGGAGGTCCAAGTCCCAAACGTCATGACATTTTAGTCTAATGAGTTCACAATCGGCCTAAACTAAAATATGGATTTCGGTCGTCACGATTTGCGCTAGCTCACCAAACACTAATTCTCTTCTTAGTCCTTTCAATTTTCTTGCTTTATTTTTTTTCTCAAACAAATAAAGGGACACAAAGGGCCTATTTGATTATACTTTTTAAAAACAATTTTTTATTTTAAAAAATTTAACAAGAATGAAATTTGTTCTTTGTCTATTTTTAAAAACAAAAAAAATTGTTTTTCTGTTTTTAAAAATGTATCAAACAAGCCCTAAGTTCCTCCTTCCAACACACGAAAACCAGAATCTAGTAGGTGAAGAGAAAAGCTATTTCTTTTTTGGTTTGACCAACCATATATACAACTAGTGTTTTTTACCCGTGCGTTATGGTCTATCAAGCAACATTAAATTAGTTTAATTATACAAACAATAAACCTTGTTTGATAATGGATAAGTATGATATGCAACAAATTTATAATTTTTCTTAAATGCGCATCCAAATCATGGTTAAATATTAAGAAAGTATCAAATAAAAGAGGAAAAACCATTATATTCCCTTTATTGAATGCACGAAGATATCAAATTAGTATTAAAAAAAACCACCACAAAAATCAAATAAAATAAATAACAAATTGCTAGAATCACATATTTTCTGAAAAACTTTTTGTAACCATTCTTGACAATAGAGCATATCTCACCATTATCATTACAACTTTTTTAGGCATCATCATTACTACTTAAAACTTTCAACCCATTCTTACATTTTATCCTAGACAAAGCTTATAGTTAACCATCTGAAAAATACCGAATGTGGCAAGTATAAACCAACATGAGGTAACTTTTACTTTTGACTTTTATTTCAAATATGAATTATATACTCAAATAAATTAATTTACTAATTTACGGGTGATTATAAGATTTTTTATGTAATTTTTTAATATGAAAAATAAGAATAAAAAAGTTTGATTTAACCTCATTACAATAAATGTAAGGGTAATGCTCATGTAATATTCCTTCAATCTTGTAATGTCAATAAACATCTATTGCAAACTTTTTTATACTACTACTTGATTGGTATATTTATACTATTGTCTGCAAACTTTTTATTCCACTGCAAGTGCACCGCTAACCAAAATTTTTCCCTTTTCCCTCTCCCCAAATTTGATGTCTCTATCCTTGGAAGGAACAAAGACAATATCGAATCAAGTACACCAAAATCATCCCTCCGAGCAAACATCAGATATACATTTTTAATTAGATAATTTCTTTTCTTAAAGATTGAGACATGGCTTAGGAAAATAAAAAGAAACTGCAGTGCATTGTTGGAATTGAAGCATCACACTCACAATTGAACTTTATCAATTGAGCAATATCAAAGAAACAACTAAAACATAATTTTAATATGTATCATGACAATATTCATAAACTAATAACAAAATTTGATAAGTACACAATTATTGTTGTTTCTCGTCACAATATAAATAATCAGAAGTGTGAAGCTTTCAGAATCTACGAGCAATATTATGTTTGAAAGTTGACATCTTAAACGTCTGAAGATTAAACTTTTTTACTGCTCATTGCAGTTGATGTAAAAGGATAAAATGTGAGGCCTCAGTCTTTATCTCAAATCTGTTGAAATAAATGTCATGCACTGTTCTCTGTGATACCAAGCTCTGCTAGTGTTAGGATGACATGTTAGCATGATATTCAAACAAAAAGTATATTATGAAGTCTTTTAAACGTTAACATGAAAAATATAGCATCTAATTGGTAAAGGAGTCTCACAAAGAAATATGACTGCTGCCTGCTAGAGTCCACTGAAATACCACAATCACATACACCTGTAGTTAAGGATTTTTCCAAGTAATATCTAAAATTGGATTCTCCACAGAGAACACGAGGCAGAAATACTCATAAGCATTGTGTACCCCGATAATGGATAGCTCTATATAAAGAGATGCAACATAATCACTGAACAACCATTCCCACAAAGTCACACAACTGGTTTATCCTAATGGCAACAATCCATCATGAGAAGTTAGGGAAATATTGATGCAATGAAAGTGCTTGACACTCTAAGAACTACATAATAATAAGTGTGCCAGCTAGAAGCACAAGGAGATCAACAACTAGATATTCAGCAAGACAAATTTCAGCATTCCTCCGTAGTGATAAGGCTGTGTACATGTTGGCTAAACCATGCCACTAAAAAATAGGCAAAAGCATAGCCAAAATGGCAATGACATTATTTGCTTTTGTTTGTATAGTCAGTATCACATATAAGTATAAATATTATAAGAGAACCTATATAATCAATTTAAAAAAGAACATAAATCATGTAAAATGTGCGTGAATGTTTTAATATTACATATTTGTTTATGCTAAGCCCTGCAAAATATTGATAAATGGACTTGAGTCTGTGACAATAGTTTAAAATTGTAATTATAAACATAAATACAAACTTAATCTTCTCTTGTTGCTCTTCGGAATTGAATTTACAAACAACACCTCATCAATGTGTTAGAAGTAGCGTCAATGACTTTTCAATGGAAATATCTTGTTCAGAAGTTTGTATCTTATGTTTATATGCTTGAAATTAAACATATTTCTTGCTCACAAACTAATTCTTTTCATGGTCATAGGTAGCAGTAGAAATAAATTGTATTACCAATTAAAAGATAAAAAAACAGTATTCAGGAAAGCAGACTTTGGTGGGAGACGTCTCTAGTAGAAAGAAGGAAAGTAGTTAATAATAATTCCCATATGGTGTAAAAGAAGCAACTTTCCTTATTAAGTTTGCAGTTCAAGGAATTAGGGAAGTAGTAGTTTTAAAGAAATTCAGAATTAGTTGGCCTTAAATGACTATTTCCTCCTTTATCATGTGTATTCTACGATGAAGATAGATTTCACATGGATATTAATAATTGTCAAGAGTATTCAACACTATCAATTGTATTAAGATATTCAGCATTCAATTTACTTTGAAAACTAAAGGCAAAAAAATGCTCCATCAGATTAACCATCCTCCCAACGATTTGCAACTAAAAATTTGTGGAACACTTTGCATGAAAGCATTGATAAAAATAATCTTAAACCCAGAAAAGAAAATAATTTAATGAAATGGCAGCCTCTGCAACTTATCAATTTCTTTGAGAAACAGGTTGTGTTGTTAGTCTTCTTCTTATTGAGTATTTGTCCGGTGTTTCCATTATACACCTCTATAAAATAAAAACAAATATCAGAGAAAAAAAGTTGAAAACAATAAAGATCTACATCACCTCCCCTAGCATCGAGTAAAATTCCTACCGGTATCCTTTGTCTCCATGAGCGAACAACATTCTCTCTTCTGTTCTGATAATATTTCTTTTATTCGCGTGTTGTTTTGAAAGAGTAAATAATGACGTTTACGTTTATCAATTATCATCCCTCCTCTTTGCTTGAAAGTTGAAACTCTGATGTAAAGTCAAGGCTCTGTCAATTGCTTCATTTTCTTCCTCATATTTTCCTCTCTGTGTAACTTAAAATGGGCAAAAAAATAAAAAAATTAAACAGAGTAAGACAAACGGAAACACGCGTAAAATTTTTAGCGTGGAAAACCCTTCAATGTGAAGGTAAAAACCACGGAACCCGTAGGCCACTTAAGATCTCCACTATAATAATAATGGGAATACAAAATTCACCCTTAGGTGGACCTCTCAAAATAATACAATAATTTGTACCCTCAATTTGTGGCTAAAACTCTCACAAAATTGGCTCACTATTTTTCTCTCACTCTCACGTGAGGATCTCTTTATTTTTCTCTACGAGGATATGTAACTCTCGTAATTTTTCTCTGATGCCTCAAAGCCTTCTGCATGCTCCTATTTATAGGAGAGTTGCACCGAGTGCAATTAGGTGGATGTTGAGCATTAAATGCATTGTGTGAACAATTTCAACACAATCCTGGCACCATTTGAAATTAAGCACCGCATGGAGAAAAAATAATCACTGCTCACATTTTGCTTTTGAAAAAATGAAGCACCGCTTTTTTTTTTTCCTTTGGCTGGAACGTGGGTAGGTCCCACACCTGAGCCTCACTCCAAACCTAAGGTCTGGAATTTCTTCACACTTCTATTCTGCCATTTTAGCTTTGCTCTCAAGTAGATGATATCCCATGGTGTCCGAGCATACCTATGGCAATAGCTAGAGAGTAGACCCAGAATGAAGAATCAGATTAGTTATAGTTAAAAAAAAGACCCTAGAAAATCTACCAATACACTTCAAAAGCAGAAACACCACATACACAGCCCCACCAAAACCTCTACCATTTCTAACCTAAACAGGGACTTGGAAAAGAGAAGCATTGAAAAAAGTATCAACCCTACTGGTGATTAAATGATCGGCAGCGCAGATGCGATGGGAAAATTGGGGTGGAGAGCCCTAATAGATGATGAGCATGATGGTGGAGAGAGGAAATTAAAAATAAAATAAAAGATAGGGAAGATGAAGCAAGAGGGTTTTGATGACTGATGAGACAATTAGGTGACCATTACAGAGTTTTCGTGCAAGCTATCGATAGACCATGAAGTAGAAGAGTTGGTGAGAGCTAGGGAAAAAAATATTTAAAAAATAAAAAATTGTAGAACCAAATAAGTAATCCAATTTGTAAAAAAATAAAAAAATAAAAAAATAAGTAACTCAAAAAATTGTGGGAAGGACACCTCAGCATTTACTGTTGTGCTACAGTAAATAAAAGGGATCACCCTTATTATGTTTATTAACTAGTATTAGGACCCGTGCAAATGCACGGGCGATAAACCTTATTTGTAAGTTATTATCATTATACAATTGAAGTTAAAAATTTAGAGACAAAGTTATTGTCATTTTCTCAACAGAACTATTGGTGTTGAAGTTATCGACAGAACTATTGGTATTGAAGTTCTCGACAGAACTCTTGGTGTTGAAGTTCTCGACAGAAGTCTTGGACTCTTGGTGTTGAAGTTCTCGACAGAACTCTTGGTGTTGATCTCGACAGAATTCTTGGAGTATTTCTCAACAGTTGACTTGGTTATCTAATACGCCCCCTCAAGATGATGGTACCATCTGTTACCTTCATCTTGTTTGTAAGATCATGAAACCGTGATGTGGGCAATGGTTTAGTTAGGATGTCCGCAAGCTGATCCTTGGTTGAGACGTGTGACATGCCTTTGGGAGCCCTGCTCGGTTGGTGGGCTCGGTCATCGTCTCTGGGGCCCTTCTCGGTTAATGGGCTTAGGTCAAGATTTCGATCACTATGGAGCTCAAATGAGGCCTAGCTAGGAAGGATCGCCTGAGGCCTCCCGTCACACAAGCCCCCTAGACTTATTAACTTGAAGAGTTGATGAGTCTATATTATTTGTTCTCATCCGCAGCAGATCTCCTTCCGAGCATGGCGACCTTCCGAGCTGCTTTTGAGCCAGGCCTCTATGCTGACCTGGTGTCTTGGAAAACACAGGGGTTGTTTAGGCCGATTGGCGACCTTCGAGCCGCTGAGCCAGCCCTCTCTGCCGACATGGGTTTAGGACCACAGGGGCCGAGCTGCGAGTGAGCCCACCAAGCCTTTATGCTGATTTGGGGTCTTCGGGACCGCGGGGGTCGAGCTGAGAGCGAGCCCACCAAGCCTTTATCTTTGGGAATCATCTTTACGAACCTGGGAATCATCTTCGTAATCTCTATACTTAATATCTTCTTGATATTTGACAAATGAATCTTGATTATTCGATAATGGAATATACACAATTGATACTATCATATGAAACACATGGGCTAATGATAATTAAGGTAACAATTGAAGATCTCGACAGAACTCTTGATGTTGAAGTTCTCGACAGAACTCTTGGTGTTGAAGTTCTCGACAGAACTCTTGGTGTTGAGGTCTCTCGATGATCGAGCTGGTTAGGTTTTTCTTTAGGTCGAGTTATCACCTTCCGAGCTGCTTTAGAGCTCGCCAGGCCTCTATGCTGACCTGAAATCTTTGGAACCGCAGGGGTTAGTCTTTGTCGCACTGTGTTTGAGCTCGGCACGTCCTAATGCCGACATGGTGTCTTTGAAACCACAAGTCTTGTTTAGCTCGACAGGCGACCTTAGCCGAGCTGCTTTAGAGCTTGTAGGCCTCTGCTGACCTGGTGTCTTGGAAACCACAGGGGTTGTTTAGGTCGACTGGCGACCTTCCGAGCTGCTTTTGAGCCAGGCCTCTATGCCGACCTGGGTTTAGGACCACAGGGGTCGAGCTGCGAGTGAGCCCACCAAGCCTTTATGCTGACTTGGGTTTAGGACCACGGGGGTCGAGCTGCGAGCGAGCCCACCAAGCCTTTATGCTGACTTGGGGTCTTCGGGACCGCGGGGGTCGAGCTGCGAGCGAGCCCACCAAGCCTTTATGCTGGGAATCATCTTTTACGAACCTGGGAATCATCTTCAGAATCTCTATACTTAATATCTTCTTGATATTTGACAAATGAATGCTGATTATTTGACAGCTAATGGAATATACACAATTGATACTATCATATGAAACACATGGGCTAATGATAATTAAGGTAACAATTGAAGATCTCGACAGAACTCTTGGTGTTGAAGTTCTCGACAGAACTCTTGGTGTTGAAGTTCTCGACAGAACTCTTGGTGTTGAGTCGCCAGGTCTCGATGATCGAGCTGGTTAGGTTTTTCTTTAGGTCGAGTTATCACCTTCCGAGCTGCTTTAGAGCTCGCCAGGCCTCTATGCTGACCTGAAATCTTTGGAACCGCAAGGGTTAGTCTTTGTCGCGCTGTGTTTGAGCTCGGCACGTCCTTATGCCGACATGGTGTCTTTGAAACCACAATGGTCTTGTTTAGCTCGACAGCGACCTTAGCCGAGCCGCTTTAGAGCTTGTAGGCCTCACGACTGGTGTCTTCGAAACCACAGGGGTTGTTTAGGCCGACTGGCGACCTTCCGAGCTGCTTTTGAGCCAGGCCTCTATGCTGACCTGGTGTCTTGGAAACCACAGGGGTTGTTTAGGTCGACTGGCGACCTTTCGAGCTGCTTTTGAGCCAGGCCTCTATGCTGACCTGGTGTCTTGGAAACCACAGGGGTTGTTTAGGTCGACTGACGACCTTCCGAGCTGCTTTTGAGCCAGGCCTCTATGCCGACCTGGGTTTAGGACCACAGGGGTCGAGCTGCGAGTGAGCCCACCAAGCCTTTATGCTGACTTGGGTTTAGGACCACGGGGGTCGAGCTGCGAGAATGAAAGACCCAAACCGAGAAGTGAAGAAGGTGAAAAATCTCACCATTCCGGCGGTGGGCCGGCGCCACGGTGGCTTCGGCCGAATGTGCTCGGGTGAGAAGAAGAAGAAGGATTATTCACGGGTGAGCATTCCTGGCGGCAGGTCTCGGCGATGGCTCGATTGTGGTTCGCAAGATCTTGGATTTTGTTGCGGACTCTTAAGAGACCTCGTTAATCGAATTTGTTTCTTCGATGGTGGTTCACCGTCAACAGCTTCTTCCTCTTCCTCCTTCTCGATGCTCAACTATGTTCTTCACGAGCGTCTCCCTCAGTGCGAGAAACTATAAAGGAATCGAGAAAAAACAAAGAAGAAACCAAAGCTGTCCCTAGTTTCTTCTACAAAGAAAATAGATGAAAGAAGAAGATATAAAATCGAAAATAGAAGTAGAAGAAACATTATCTCAAACATAGAAGATCGTAATGGAGATTTCTGGTGATGGTATGGCGACGTCGAGGAGCTATCGATCTGGCTTTCCTCCGCGTGTGTGGTTTCGCCACTGCAAACCGGTTCCATCTCTACTTGCCACCAGGTCGCAGTGGAAAACAGAGCTCTGGAATTACTACAGACGGAGCTATCGATCTGGAAAACGAAGCTCTGGAAAATCAAAGAGGAGGAGAAGAGAGAAATTGTGTTTAGGAGAGATGGAGAGAGAGAGAATGGCAGAAGAAGGGAGGTTGGAAATTGGTGAGGAAGAGAGTTGTTTATGAGAGAGGGAAACGATTCAAATTTTTTTGAATCTCTGCGTTATTTTTCTTCTAAATTTTTTGAGTATCGGCAATGGGCATTCTTTTTCTTCTGTGTGAATATTTTGAGCCTCGTCGTTGCAGTCTTGCATTGTGCAGTGTGAATATTTTGTTTTTGCTTGCGGTGTGAAAAAGCTGGCCAAACATTTGTCCGCTTACCATGTACTGGTCCATTGCTTTTCCAGCAAAACGTTTGTCCCCTTGTGTTTGTCTTATGCTGGAAACTAAAGGATTTTCTCTTTCACCAAAAGAAGCATGGAAAAAATAAAAAAAAAATACTGACGTGGTGAAAGGTATCGCATTGATTGACACCTGTTCATTGTTACTCAAACAATGACTTCCATATGTATTGTCTTTAGATTTGTAGGTGCACACACACAGTGAGAAAACATAACACAATGAACTCGGAGAGAGAGAGTAGAATAAGGAACTCAAGTAATAGGAGTAAAATTGTATTCATACTGTATATTTCATTTACACAATAGCACCTTACATTTATACACATCAAAATCTGTTACAAACTCTACTAGACGGTTATTAACAACTAATTACCTCTTAACAGTACTAACAGATTGTACAACTAACTTCTAATCACAAACTAGTTTGAATTAATCCCAACGCAATTCTCACATTTTATGAGAGAGTGCACATATTTGCAAAAGATGAACGGTTTGGGAGGAGGGGCTCAGGCACTTTATATGGCCAGCATATATGCTTGATAATATTCTTATGGTATAGAATTGATGGTTCTATTGGTCATCAAACTCATAAAATATGTCAGCTAACCTGTTTTTTTACAGCAAAAAGTCCAACATTGATTTGAGAATCGAATCGAAACGAAACCAAGAATGGTTTATAAACACCCACTAAACTCAACTTACCAAGACGACTTTTAATGACAAAACCGTAAAAACTTACATGTGGGTCAAAGGGGATAATACCTCAAAAAACGATGTAGTAGACTTGAGATTCGAACATTGGCACTAGAAGAAGAGTCTAAGCTACACATGAGTACTGACAGACCCTATAGCCCTAGAATTGAGACCAATGATAGTTTATAAAACCTATTTCCCTCGACCCACAAAGACGCATTTTAAGATAAAACCGTAAAGGCACTAGTACGAAATACACCTAAAAATTAGACTTATAACGCCGGTTTTGGAAATAACCGGCGTAAAACGTGAGGCGGTGGCATTTTTGAAATTAACGCATCAATTTTTACGCCGGTTATTTCTAAAACCGGCGTTATAAGTGTCACAATAAAAATGGATAAAAAGAGCGAAACTTATAACGCCGGTTTTTAAGTAAAACCGCGGTTATAAGTTCATGTTATAACGCCGGTTATATGAATAACCGCGGTTATAGCCGACATGAACAAATTCCGATCTCCTGGATAACGAAGTCCACATAGCCGACATGAACAAATTCCGATCTCCTGGATAACGAAGTTCGCAGATAGCCGACATTAGGGAGCCCCCATAGCCGACATTAGGGAGCACTCAATCTCACTGACCAATTTCCGATCTCCTGGATAACGAAGTCCGCATAGCCGACATGAACAAATTCCAATCTCCTGGATAACGAAGTCCACATAGCCGACATTAGGGAGTCCGCATAGCCGACATTAGGGAGCTCCACACTTTCTCGACATCCATTTGTCGACATCTATAGAAATGCTGCAGCAACATTTCCTACTTTTAACGCCGGTTTTAGTTAAAACCGCGGTTAAAAGTCTAGGTATAACGCCGGTTTTTAGATAAAACCGCGGTTAAAAGTATAGGTATAACGCCGGTTATACTAATAACCGCGGTTAAAAGGTCCCTTTTTCACTTATTCGACTGCCAAATTTGTCGACCTACTCTAAACTGAGTTCGACGATGGATTCTTCAATAATCTAATTCTAAAACGAGGTGAGCTCCACTCTTTCTCGACATCCATTTTTCGACATCTATAGAATTGTAAAACGAGGTGAGCTCCACTCTTTCTCGACATCCATTTGTCGACATCTATAGAATTGCTGCAGAATTCCTACTTTTAACGCCGGTTTTTAGTTAAAACCGCGGTTAAAAGTCTAGGTATAACGCCGGTTATAAATAATAACCGCGGTTAAAAGTTTACCTTTTTATTTTTAAAAATGTAAGCTATAGCGCCGGTTATTTGGGAAACCGCGGTTATAAGGTGTTTTAAAATACAAAATCAAACCCTCACTTACGCGTTCTCTCATTTTCCCTCTTCGTCCTCTTCGTTCAGGTACCTCTCCTCTTGTCACCGCTGCCGCCCTCTTCGTCCTCAACGTCTTCTCCCTCTATCGTCCTCGCCGTCGTCATTTTCCCTCTCCGCCTCACCTGCAAACCGCGAGCAATCTCCCGCGACCATTGTCCTCGCCACCATCGCCCAAGCCACGACACCGTCACACCATCTCGCTGTCGCGCGCTTCCTCCTGCCGTCGCTTGACTCTCTTGCTCGAATATGTCCATTTGTTGTAGTCCTTTCAACCTGTAACTTTCTCGCCGCCGCACCATCTCGTCGTCATCGCCCACTCTTGAGCACGGTTGCGATCCTCTCAAAGTTGGGTTAGTTTTCTCTTCCTTTTCTTCTTGAGTTAGGATTGGATTATCAAAGACATTATTAGCTATTCTCATAGGATTGTTTCATGAGTGTGTTTTCTTTTGGTTGGCTAAATTTCTCTTGGTTATTGTTTAGGGAATGTGTTTTCTTTGTTGTGATACTGTTACCATAGAATCTGCACATTCACTTCTTTTCATAAGTGCTTTTTGATGGAACACTTAGCTTGTTTTGATCTTCTTTAGAATGTAATTCAAGGATATGTTGTGAAAATATTGGTTATGAGACATGGAACCTCTTTTATTGTGTTTTGGGTTGTTCTTTGTGATTGGAAACTTAGACTTGTTTTGGGTTAAACTATGTTAGAGAAGTTTTAATGGTGAGAAATAAAGTTTAGGAGTGATCATGTTAAAATTCAGATTTTTATATAGTGTGTTAGTTAAATATCTAATTGTTCTAACTTATGCATACAAACATGTTAATGTTAGTTAAATATCTAAGCATAAAAGTATGTGTATATTATTTCAGAACACAGTTATGGATCGTAGTTGGATGCAAAAACATCGCTTAGGTGATGAGTATAAGAACGGAGTCGAAGACTTCTTACAATTTTCCCAAGCAAAACTTCCTAATCAAACAACTTTCTATTGTCCTTGTGTTAAGTGTTTGAATGGGCCAACACTAAAAGTTGAGGAGATACGGAATCATCTTCGTGTTTTTGGGATTTGGCAAAGATATACGACATGGACCTGGCATGGTGAAGTGTAAACAAGCCAAGAGTGTCCACAAGAGAGGAAGTTGATGTAGATATGGACGATCGACTAGAGGACATGATTCGTGATATTGGACAAGAATCTTTTCAGCGGGCACATGTGTATGAAACTCTATGCAGCGACAAGGAAAAACCTTTGTATCCGGGCTGTAAAAATTTCACACGGTTGTCAGCGGTGTTGAAATTGTTCAATCTAAAGGCGATAAAGACAAGGAAAAACCATTTTGTTGTGTATTGTAGGATATTTTTGATGTTCCCCATGATAAAAAGTTTAGGGACCGATGGTTGTCCTATGCGGGTGAGCGTTGGAAGGATTTTAAGTCTAAACTCTCCAGGACATTTGTATTTGGGAATGGAGACAAAACTGGTTGCACAAATCCTTGTCAGAAGTATAATTTCCTTTCAGAGGACATATGGGATGAGTTTGTTAGGAGCCGCAATGAAGAAGCGTTTCTGGTTAGTTTGAATTATATTTTTTAACTTGCTTAATATAATTTTTTACTTATTTTAATTTGTGGTGTGTTACGTTATGTGTAATGTAAAAAGAGAAAAAGGGAAGGACAAATGTCGCAAAGAATATCTATCCCCACTTATTGTCTCGTGGGGTTATGATAAACTTGAGAAGAATGTAATGACACACAGAAGGAAAGCCTTGCAGAAGAGGTGGAGATGAAGCCTTAGAATCCCCTCCAAAACCAAACCGGTATGAGCTATGGACTATGGCTCGAACAAAACCATCAGGATCCTATACATCTGATGTTGTGGCCTCAGTTGCTTCTAAAATTGTAAGTGTATCTACCTTATTTAATATTGTGTGATTTGTAACCAATTTAGGTCGACTGACCAAAAACCTCTTTGATTGAATTTGGTTGTAGGAGTCATTGGTTGAAGATGAATCTCAGGGTACTTTTATTCCAACTGGACGTCAAGATATCTTGACTACTGCCCTTGGAACACCCGAACACTGTGGTCGTGTCCGCACTACTGGTCGAGGTGTGGGCTTCAAGAAATACTGAGGAACTTCACGCAATACCAAAGCAAATGGACATGGATGCCATGAGACATCGATCATACAGGAGGTTAGTCAAATGTTTGAAGCTAAGTTTGAAGCTTACAAATCTCACCAAGTCGATGTGGAAGCCCAACTAAGTCATCGATAATGTCTTCTCCTAAAGCCCTTTGCGCATGTCGGCACCAAGGATAGTTGTTCGCGAGAAAATGAGGAGGATCCTAAAGACGATATTTTAAAATGCATTGGTCACATGGCTTTTGATCTTCCCGATGGACAAGTTGGGATTACCTTGGAGCACGACAATCTTCCAATTTTTACATTTTTTCAAGGACTTAACGGACTGCCGCTCGGTGATGAGTTACGCTTGCCAATCAACACTTGCAATTATGGTGCACGTAAGTATTAATTAACATATTTGTATATTTTTATCTCCTTTGTATCAATTATATATAATTAACATTATTTTGTTTTAACTCCTAGGTATCTCAGATCGTATCCGTATTCGTAACAACTACAAAGTGATGTATATGGATTCTTGGATCCAACGTTGATGGTTGTCAAGCCCAACCCAAAAGAGTCTAATGAACTGCTCAAGCTTACATACTTGGATAAGCTAATTCAAAGAGACAAAGATGTTTTCTTAGGACCGCATCGCACAGTGAATACATTTTTATTCATAGCATACTTTTTCTCTCTGTGTTTCTAATATACCTTTATTGTTGTTACCTAGTAATCATTGGCAGTTGATTGTCGTTTGTCCTAAGCATAATCTCATAGTCTGGATATGCTCACTTCATCAAAGGCCAAACCTACAGATTAAGCGTGTACTTGAGGGGTAAACTTTTAATTTACTTGTCATACTTGTGATGTCATATATGTATTTATCTTATATCTATAACTTATATTATTTTATCAGAGCTATGATGGACTATAATAGTAAGAAAGGTCTGGGAAAAGGAAAGAGGCCTAATTGGAACATACTCGTGGTAAGTAGTTTGTCTTTATATAATATTTACATATTGAAAGCCGTATTAGTTATGTGTATATATAATTTGTACTAATTTATATTGTCATTTGTAGGGGCCTTACCAAGACAACTCATGGGCGTGTGGTTATTATGTCATGAAAACCATGTTATCCATTGTCACGATGAAGATTACCTCTGGATGGGATTTGGTAATAAAATATTTCATATCTTGTTATTTGATCTTTTTGATACCTTACACTATTTATAGTTAGTTAATTACATATGTTTTGAATTGAACTTGTAGTTATTTGATGGTCGTGGCACAAACTCATACAATCATGAAGAAATTGTCGAGATTCGGAAAACATGGGCGCTTTTTTTTGTGACTAAGATTGAAGAGCAAAATCTAAACCTAGAACCACCAAGACGCCGAACAAGAAAAACAACACAACAAAAATGAGAAGGTTTGAAGAGAAGAAAAAAAGGATAAATGTAATTGTGTAGCTAATAATTCGTAGCATTTAGGAGTTGTCTCAATGTTTAATTAGAGGATAGTTGAAGTTTTGTTTTTGACAATAGAGTTTTGTTTTTTTGTCTGAATGTTAATTAGGAGTTTTGTTTTGTTTTCTTCTTGTGAGTTTTGGAGTTCATGATGATTAATACATGACTGGATTTGTATGCAGATGGTTGTATGTATTGGCGATTCATTGGCAAGATCTTGAAATGGAAATTTCTAAAATGTAGTATTAAAAATTGATGCATCTATGGCGTCGTTTTGCTTAAACCATGATTAAAAGTTATATATGGCGCTTTTTTAAACCGCGATTAAAGGTGACTTATAAGCGGCTTTATGAAAACCGCGTTAAAGGTGACTTATAGCGCGGTTTAAAAACCGCGATTAAATGTCACATACGCCGTTTTTATAAAAACCGCGGTTAAAACTTTTTCAATTTTTTTCTTTTACTTCGCTATAAGGAGACTTATACGCTTTAAAACCGCGGTTAAATGTCACATACTGGCGCCGGTTTTTCTAAAACCGCGGTTAAAACTTTTTTTCAAATTTTTTCTTTTACTTCGCTATAAGGAGACTTATAGCGCGGTTTAAAAACCGCGGTTAAATGTCACATACGGCACGGTTTTTCTAAAAACCGCGGTTAAAACTTTTTTTCAAATTTTTTTCTTTTACTTCGCTATAAGGAGACTTATAGCGCCGGTTTTCAGAAAACCGCGGTTAAATGTCACATACGGCGCCGGTTTTTCTAAAAAACCGCGGTTAAAACTTTTTTTTTCAAATTTTTTTTTTCTTTTACATCATAATTTAACTCCGGTTTTATAAAAAACCGCAATTAAAACATACTTTTAACCGCGGTTTATAAACCGGCGTTAAATATTTACACCTACAACGTCGGACGAAAAGACGCCGGATTGAAAACCGACGTTAGAAGTCCAAAAAAACCGCGATTAAAAGTGGTTTTTGCACTAGTGAGGTAAACTTGAGATCAGAAAGTAACCAATCAAAGACGGGCTTCAATTATATCATGCCAAAATGAACACAGACAGAGGAGTGGGGAGAAAGAAATATACTAATTGGGGCCCCACTCTCTCAAAACCCAAGCAAAGGTGGAAATGAAGACGACCTACCGGCCATTGCCATTTATTTGCCAGTTTTTAAATTCAATTAATGTTACCAATTCAGCTTTGTTGTTCACTCTGGCGTCCCACATGCACACTTCAGAACATGTTCCCGTATCCAAAGGCTAAGGCTGTTTTCATTGACCCTTTATATCACTACTACTAATAATTTGGAATATTCTATCTTTATAAGGCAGCACCGCTCCCTATGTGCTGTGCGTGACTCCTGTCCTATCTTTTGCTTCGCTTATGCATGTGCTCTCATAGCTCAGACCGCAGTGTTGTAGGGTCAATGCATGAACAAATGCTGGGACCTTTTTCCAGCTCAAACTCCTCTTGGAACGGTCCTTGAGCTTCCTTTTTAGCTTATCTTTTCCTTCTCAGTTCATTGCATTGCATGACGACTTTCAACTTTATCAAAATATCTTTGTTCATATTGAGGAATATTGGCCATGCACATACACTGTATGATGAAAGTTGTTAAATGAACATTGATTCAACTCCAATTGCCACATTAATATAGTAATGCGATTAAACAGTCAAATGGACTTGTTTAATTACGTCTGTTTATTTTTTAATCTTCATTGAGGCATACATGAGTTTTCGAAGGTTCCCAAAGAATCAATTAACGGGGAACATGAGAATAATCTTTTGATAAAATGAAGACAATAATGTTGCCACTAACCATATATATATATATATATATATATATATATATATATATATATATATATATATATATATATATATATATATATATATATATATATATATACAACACTGATAGACACGTTTTGTGTTTTAACCCAGCTTTGGTGTGTGCGTGTATATATATATATATACACGCACACACCAAAGCTGGGTTAAAACACAAAACGTGTCTATCAGTGTTGTACTACTTACACTCCATTCAATCTCTCTCATGATCCCCATTCTCTCGGTTTCTAATCCCTCCGTTTCTTTTTATTTATCGGTTTTTAAGAAAAAATTTATTTTTTTATTTGTCATTTCGATAGTTTAAGGTTACATTAATTACTTGCTTCTAAATTATACCTTTAATTATTTATTGTAGAGAGATAAATAAGTGTGATGAATAATAACTAATCAAGAGTATCATAAAAAAAAGATTAATAACTTTATAAAAACAACAAACTTTATTAGTTTCATTGGTTTGTGTAAAACAACCTTAAAAGATAAGTAAAAAAGAACGGAGATAGTATATATTATTACCTCTGGTCCTATTTATAAAAAACAAATAAGTTCTTTTTCTTGTACTAAATATAAGAAACAAATCCTCATTTTCAACAACACTAATTGCAGTATTTCATATTTGTCCTTATTTACTATGAGACCAATTTATAATGTTTGCCAACTTGCCATTAATTATCTCTCTCTCATTTATTACAAGGGATAATTTTAGAAAAAAATTTAAAAATATGGCATCATTAATTGAGATTTACCTATTTCAATACACCTTTTTAGTCCTTATAATTTTGTCATGTTTCTTATATATAGGACTGGTGGTAGTACCGTTTACCCTATGAAATTTATAATCCCATAAAACAACAAATTTTATTACAAGATTTATTTGGTTTGTGTAAAACAACCTTAAAAGACAAGTAAAAAGGAACGGAGGTAGTATATATTACTACCTCTGGTCCTATTTATAAGAAACTGTTGACTGGAATGTAACTTAGCCGCAAATTGGCTAAACTCTACAACAGTGATTCCCTTTTCTTCAAGTGATTACGCCAAGGAAGGAACTCTGTTCCTCAGCTATGGGTCCCTTAACTTACTCTGGAAAAGGGTTAAGTAAGTGAACTAAGATAAAAACGAGAACACAAAGGTAAACATAAAGTGAGACTGAATAAACTTGAGCGAAAATAAGTTGTTTGTATTGATTGATGTCCCTAAAATTATGTATAACTTGGGTATTTATAGTAACAACTAAGAACTACCCTTATTTACCACGTTCAGTTGGCTAACAATGATAAACTCCCAATTGGCAGTTAATCGGCTGAGTAGTGTCATGCTCCATTAACTACAATCCTAAAATTTATGCGCACTACCATGTCATGGCCACGTTTTCAACCAACGGTCTTCTCAGCGTGGATCTTATCATTGGATCTCTCGCTCAGCTCCTAAAAACTTGGAGACCATCTTGACTTTAATAAATTTTGAATTTAAATTAATTCAAAATTAACCTCCACCTCATTCGGCTCATGGAATAATTTCAAGAACCTGACCCAATAAGTGACTTCATGCTAGCCCAATTGGCCCAATATCTTCAATTCAACCCAGTAAGCCCAAGGCCCATGTCTAGCTCTTAGTTTCCTGCTTATGGCTCTGTCAGCTGCATATTCGGCTAGCTTGTGATTTGGTTAACATCCAATCGACTAATTTTCTTGCTTCGGCTACTGTTGGATTCGGCTAATACTTGGGAATATTTTGGGTGTAAACAAAAACAAATGGGTTCTTTTTCTTGGTCCTAAATATAAGAAACAAACCCTCATTTTTAATCACATTAATGGCAGTTTTCCATATTTGTCCTTATTTATTATGAGACCAATTTACAATGTTTGCCAACTTGCCATTAATTATCTCTCTCTCATTTGTTACAAGGGGTAATTTTGGAAATTTTTAAAAAAATATGGCATCATTAATTGAAATTTACCCATTCCAATACACCTTATTGGTCCTTATAATTTTGCCATATGTTTCTTATATATAGGACCGGTGGTAGTATCGTTTATCCTATGAAATTTATAATCCCATAAAAATCGTCTTATAATACCTTTTATTACCTCCGGTCCTATATATAAGAACCATAGGATAAAATCACAAGGACCAATGAGGTGTATTGGAATGAGTAAATCTCAATTAATGATGTCATATTTTTAAATTTTTTTCAAAATTACCCCTTGTAATATATGAGAGAGAGATAATTAATGACAAGTTGACACAAATTGTAAATTGGTTTCATTGTAAATAAGGGCAAATATAAAAAAATATAATTAATGTGGTTGAAAATTAGGGTTTGTTTATTATATTTAGGACCAAGAAAATGTCCTATTTATTTCTTATAAATAGGACCGGAAATAGTATCTTTTAAAAAAAAATGAAAAAACTAAAAGAATGCAATATTTTTAGCGTTGATTAATCTTAAGGTCATGTAATTTACAATTAATTTATTATCGGATCAAAAGAGTTTACATTTGGAGGTTCTTAGATTTTGTGCATAATTCAACCTCACAAAATTAGCTTTTTAAACTCTTTTCAAGTCTTATAAATACACTCCTCACGCCTAGAATTATTACCTTGGTGCGTGGAAATATGGTAAACTGCTCGATGGCTCTAGACTCTGATATATCATCTTAAATTTTGAGTGTAATTTAATCGAATAAACCGAAGGGTATCATTCTTTAAACTATTTTCAAATCTTATTGGTTATTTTGCTATAAATTTGGGAGGGGGTGACGTGTAATAAGTAGTGTGATGTGTGCTCTTAATTGATGAAAGTTCCCGTCTCATGCTTGTCATAAATTACGTAGTTTGCAAACCACACTACAGCATTTCTGATAGACAGCAACACCTTTCTCAATAGCCAATTAAAAACCGTTCTCTTAAGATGCAGTAGGCAACATTTATTCATTTTGTTGCCTTAGCAAGAAGCATTTTATATATTTTGTACGCAACAGTTAAAAAAATGTTTTAAAAAAGAAATACACAACAGTTTTTTTATATTCACTATTTTTTATTTTCTTAAGCAATACTTTGGTAAACGTTCTCTTAGATTTAAAGAACTACTAGGTAGCTGTTATTTATATTTATCTAATCTAATCTAATTACTATAATTTTGAAAACGTTGTCTTAGTTTCAATAATAACAATATGTTATCTAATTATTTACACCCTTTTTCACTTTGTCCGGTTCCAAAGTTCTCACTCGTCGAAAAAAGATACGAGTATAACTAAAGATAGACTACTAGTATTTGCTGAGTTCTAGAGTTCTCTTACCGGAGCAAAACAAATTCTCGGTTCCAGAGTTTTTCATTGAGCATTTGCTGGAATCACCGGTAATCTCTTTCTTTCTCATCTTTTCATGCTGAAATCCCTAACCTCGTGATAATTTTTTATTGGATGATTTTAACTTTTCTTAGGGATTTGATTTTCCGATTTGATGTTGCTCAGGGATTTGATTTTTCCGATTACCAAAACTCATGTTTCGGATTTGGTCTCTTAGGGATTTAGTAGGCAAATTTCATCTTCGCCGTCTTATTCCTCGTCGGCCAATTCTCGCACCTCTTCGATCGTTGTTGTTACTGGTTTCAATCACCATTTCGATCTAGTTTCTACCAATGGATTCTGGTCTATGAAGGTATTCAGTTTGTTTTTATTTTTTAATATATATTTATTTCATTTTAGTTTAAGAATGATGTTGGTCTATGAATGAAAATCGCTTTCTCACAACGATTATCAAATTGTTTGAATACTTGAATATTGGTGACCTGTCACTAGATCTATTTGATAAGTTGGACCACTGTTATGAATTACACAATTCGAATGGGCTTGGATACAATCAACTAGGTGACACTTTTGAGAAGGATTTTGTGGAAGCTCTCTCTCTGGCATGTATATTTCCCTTTTGCAACTGGTTTCTCCACTATTCTAGTTAGTATATATATGTACCCTGACATTTCTCGTCAACACAATTCAGAATGTTTCTTGCACACCTAAACTTTCACATCATTTTTATACTGGCTAATGATGACTCTATTATTAGTTATCAAGGTGTATATGATTAATAAATTGGTACCAAACTACTAGTCTGTTTAACCAATCAATACATCATGTTATTAACCAATAATTTAGTCATCATTAACCAAAAAAATTTGGTTCTGCTTTCATTAATGCTTAAGCGTTAAGAGTATGAAGAGATAAAAAGTTGTCTGGTTGCCTCATTATCTATAATTGTTAGTTAACTTGAGTAAAGATTGCCTCCCAAAACTGCCTTACTTGATTTTCTGTGGACATTACAATATACAGATGAGATTATAGAATTATAGAATAGTTCTTGCGTCTGAGAGCTGAATTTCTTCATTTTAGCCTTTAAGATCACATGTGCCCTCGATTCTCTCATATTAACATTGCTGGTAGCTTTTATTACAAGATTTCAGAGAGTATTACTATTTTAGCCTCAAGGCCTCTTTACATGGTCTTCATTTCCCCCAGTTTGTTCTGTAAGTTTAAGTCAATTTGATCTCTAGGGATTAAGCAGTTTCAATCTACCTGTTGTTGCTGGTTTCAATTTATTATTCTATGCTTATTTAGTTTCATATCAATTTGCAGAGTCTGTTACAATTGACATGAACAGTGCGAGCATCGGTGAATGAATATCGTCCAAATAACTTTCTGCCAATGGATTATGGTCTATGAAGGTATTCAATTGGTTTTTATTTTTTAATATATATTTATGCCATTTTAGTTTAAGATTGCCGCTAGATCAATGTTTTGATTGTGCTGCTTGGAGTTGATGTTGGAAAAGGCCTTAACCTTCCTCTATGATTCTTTACTTGATTAAAATTGATTGGTTTATAAGTTTCATGTTCTTTACTTGTCATTGAACTTTTATTGGTTAGTTTCCTTTTATTAACTTTTGTTGTGTAATTTTACTTGTCATGGAACTGTTTGTTTATGAGAACATAATTGAACCCTTTTTGTCAGATTGGCTCAATATATGCTTCAACATATGCTTCGCTGGTTTGAATTTGCAAGGAAAATCTTGGAATTTTGTTTTTCATACCTATTTGATAAATCTTTGCATATCCTGTTTTGCGTTCAGATGATGTTTCTCATTGATCTAGTCCTGGAAAAATGAATTAGAAATAGAGAAGTGACTGCTATAACCTTTTATGGTTGAAGTTTGAACAACTGAAATTTCAGATCATCATCTGAAATGAGTTTAGATATAAATTTTTGACTTGGATTTCACTTTTAGCCTCAATTTTGATTTGGACTGTTTTGGGCATCCTACTGGCATATATCTTTGATATGAGAATGCTTTATGCTTAGTTTACAAGAATTTGCTATTGTAAAATGATATTCCTTACGCTTTTTTATTTGTTACTCTTTAGTAATTTATTAGTGCTTTCCACTATAAATTTATATAGCAATTTGAATTCCTTACCTTTTTTATTTGTTCTCTTTAGTAAACTCAATGGATAAAGAGTGGATGAAATTGCCGAGAGACAGTCCAGAGTATATGAATGGCGTAAATTTTTTTCTAAAATATGCTTTTACCAAAGGAAAACCCGCAGGAAGAGAGGTACTGCTCAAGTACAACACAAAAAGCAATGCTTTGCTACTAAAAGTGCAATCCAAACAACAAGCTCTACTCAATTTATGTACCAAAAGGACCTTGCCAAATCCACAACCATAGTCCAACATGAACCATCCAAGAAGAAAAAGATTGCTCCAAAGTGTCCATCAATGTCACTTGATGATTTTATTAAAAGGAATAATCAACAACTTGAAGTAGACGAGTCAGAAGATGAAGGGAGTGAAGGAAATGACTATGAACAAGAAGTTGAGGGGGATATCAACTATGAAAATGATGATGTTAAGGAAACAAATGACAATCCAGCGGAAGGTAACACCCATACTAGTTTGATTTTGACTTATTTATGTTAGTCTTTTTATTAAAAGATTTCCATTTCAATTTGGAATGTTAACTAGGGGAGGCATCAAAAAGATGACGAAGAAGGACACTATGCTTGAAAATTCATGCGCGACTACCTAATGATAGACAAGAAATTACCTTGAATGAAGAAGGGGAGCCCATTGGACCAAATCAAAAGACGGTTTCTGAATTTAGCATTTTTTGGGAACGATAGCGAGAAGTGCAGATTTTTGTCCCCTTGTTTACACTAATTGGAAGTCTGTTCCAAAAAAGGATGAGCTTATATGGCCTTATGTCAATGTATTAACTCATCTAATTGTTTTTGTGTGTGTGTATTTAAGTACTTTGATGAAATATATCTTTCTAATTATGTTTCTTTTCTTTGTAGAAAAAATACATTGTTCCAGATAAAGGAAAGAAGGCTGTGTATACTATTACAAATGATGCTTGGAGGCGGTACAAATGCTTCATTAAGAGAAATCATTTCAGCAAGTATGGAAGCATGCGCAAGCGGCTGAAAAATAAACCTGAAAACATACCAAAAACACACTTCAGGAAGTTAATGGACTGTTGGAGACTTGAAGACATTCAAGTAAGATAGATATAATTACAATTGTATATTATTTTGCATTACAGTTTACAAATTTAATGAAGTGAATTCTTCATAGGAGATGTGCCATCAAAATGCTGAAAGTATAGCTCAACAGAAATGGAGACATAGAGCAGGACCGATAAGCTTTGCTGTTATCAGGAAAAAATTGATACTTCATTTATATTATTTTAAGTAAATATTTAAAGTGTTGTGTGTCTCTTTATCTTAAAATCATTTTTTGTTTGGTGTGGCGTGCAAGCAAGGAGGACAAAGAGCCTCCTACTCAAGCAGAAGTGTTTATTGAAACAAGAAGAAGTAAAAGAGGAAAGGAACTGGATCAAGATACTAATGATGCAATTGTGAGCTTTCTCTCTATGATTTTATCAAGTCAAATAAAATTGTATATACCCTTAACTAACTTTGCTTTTAAATATGCTAGTCAAAACTTCAAGACCTGATTACCAATTCCGGACAACCTTCCACTGAAGCTTTTGAAGCTGTGTTTGGAAAAGAAAAACCGGCGAGAGTGCGCTACTATGGAAGAACTGCAACTCCTTCTCTATTGAAAAGAAATAAAGAAATAGAAGAACTTAAGAAAAAACATGCTGATGAGATTAAGTGTTTAACTGATAAGGTTCAAGAGATAGAGGAAAAACATGAAGAGATGGAGGCAAAACATTCAAAGATGGAGGCAAATTTTCAACTTCTTGTAAGCGCCATGATAAATCACTAGATTTGGGGGCCTTGGCAGCTGTGTTTTCAACTATAGATGATGCTAACAGTGCTCTATATTCATCTACATCTGCACATGCTCCAAATAACTATGAGGTAAAATGGCAAATTATCTATTCCTTCTACAAGCTAACGATGGTAGACTGTGTTCTGTATTTAAGAAAAAATTATTGAAAAAGTGAATGTTCTGTTTTATTAATAGACTTGTCCTTCTTCTGCCAAATTATTGAAAGAGTTGTGTATGTTATAAGAGTTGGCCTATGTCCTTCTTCTACCAAATTATTGAAGATGGCCTCAGCTTCTTGCGGTTTCCCTTACAATTAAAATATTCATCAGTTTTGTTCTTGAATAAACTGTTTGACAAATTGTTGCTCCCATACTGAGATAAGACAATGGGATTCATTACATGCCTCTCCTACAAGAGAGCTTAATTTTGATTGATTGTTCTTGTATTCTTTGCAGTATCCATATGCATCAGTGAGACAAGTGTATGCACTGATCCACCAGAAGACCATACATGATACTGAACGAAAATGTATTTGACAACTTAGCCTTTCATCTTTAGAAAACTAAAAAGTTCTCCATTCCCACGTCAGTTAGAGAGTATGTACTTGAATTCCACATCTTTGTTTGTTATGCACGCAGTTAGTTCAACATCTTTGTTCTATTTCAAGTTATTAATTCTATTTTTTTATTTTAATTTTGTAGCTACACCATGGTGACGTGGATGAAGACCACTTGGAAGAGTATGAAGATGAAGACATACTTTGATGATTCATTAGATTTTTTTTATTAAAATATTGGTGAATATTGATAGAAGGATTATTAGTGATTTTTTTTTTGAAATACATTGATAACGAAATTATGCATTTATTCCAATTAAAAGTGTAGTATTAATATTTTTTTTCTTCAGTTTAAACAAACTTAGAAGTGTTGGATATATTTTGGAAAAGAATATAGTGTCAATATTTCTTGTTTCAATGTGACCACCTCTTTTTCATTTTAGATATTTCTCATTTCCTTTTTATGTGTTGAATAAGCTCAATTCCTCTATTTATTACATGACAACTCTAAATCATTAGCCTTATATTAGAAAATTATATTAGTAAAATAATTAGCTTAATAATAGCAGGTAAAAAAAAATGTCTATGTATATTAGACAACGGTTTTATATGTGTACTTATTGGTAGTCATATGCAACAGTTTACTATGTTGCCATGAACGACAACAGTAAAAAACCGTTGCCATAAAATAATCTAAAAATTGTTGTGTATAGTATGTTATAGCTACATTTTTTTCTAAGTGTTGCCTATACTTATTAAAAACTGTTGCCAAAAGAATAGGCAACGGCTTAGACTACCACATTTCAAAAACTGTTGTCGTATGTAAAGAGAACATTTTTTTTTGTTTTAGACCACGGTTTTGAGATGTCCTTGTAGATGAAATATGTTGTAGTGCCAGTTGTGTTATTTTGACACTAGAATTCGACAACCGTATGCGACACCGTATGTCCGTATATGTACGGACCGTATATCCGTACATATACGGATAATATTTTTATTTTTTTTCACTATCAGGATATGTATCCTGATGACAGGATACATTTTCAAAATACTGTCATTGTGTTCGTACATATATCCGTATAATACGGATTATACGGACATACAGTATCGTCCGTACAATTATCAAATTCTTGTGTCAAAATATCATTTTTGTTTGCCAACAATCATAAAAAAGTCTTCCACTCAAGTGCAGCCGTGCAGGCCATTCTTCAGGTGAATTCTTTGAGTGGATTAGAGCATGACGTTAGATTAGAATATTATTAACTTTGAAACATTATTACTCGTTCGCATCTTATTTTAATAGTTTTTTTTAGTTTTTCACGATTCTTAAAAAAATATTAGGTTTATTGATTTCTATAATAAAATAATACCGTTGGACTAAAATCCCCTTATTTAAATTAGACAACTGTAATTACTCACCATAATAGAGGTTGGTTGAGATAAATGGTATATCTGGGGAAAAAAGTAATTAATACTCATTAATTTTCTAAAATAAAAAGTAATTTGAGACAATAAAATATTTCAAACAGGATAAGTAAAATGAGACGGAGGGAGTATTTAGTAGATAAAATCCCCGGTTGTGTGAAATTCACATATATATTGATATATTGTACAATTTTTTTTTTACTATTGAGTACTATATCCGTTCCAAAACATTTGATGTTTTAGTATTTTAGTTTTGTTTCAAAACTTTTGATGTTTTACAAATCCAAGACTAAATTAATGCATTTTTTCCAAACATACCATTGATTCCAATTAATACTATGTGCTTATTACGAGACTATTGTAGTTACCAAACCAATAGCTAATCACTCATTAATGAGAATGATCATATTACAGAATTTTTAAGCATGATTAAATAAGGATATTTTAGTTTAAGTATATACTATTTAATAATTTTTTAATAGGTGTGCCAAGTATCAAATACTCCCTTCGGAACCATTTATAAGGCAAAAAGTTATTTTCAGATTCGTTAAAAAATATATGTATCTGGTCTAATTTTTGGACCAGATATATACATTTTTTAACAAATCTGAAAATGACTTTTTGTCTTATAAATAGTTTCGGAGGGAGTATTTTAAAAGTGAAGGAGTATAAAAGTGCTAGGCCCACAACTCTTTGGTTCTAGACTTTTATTGTTTGCTTTCAGTTTTTCATCTTTCGTTGTCAAACTTCCATGCCTTTCTAAACAATATTATTCCATTCATTCATTTCCAAATTCTGATCTCATTTCGAACTTTCCAACTGTCCGTTTAATGCATGTGCAGGTTCGTGCCATTAATTGCTGCAAATCTTAGATATGATACGAGCTAGTAGCTATTTAAGCATCTTATCCAACTTTCGCTTATTATTAATGTAAGAAACAGGAACGTCTGTTTTTCTTTATTTAAAAAAAATAAAGCAAAAAGACCTTCCTATCCTGTTTTATTCTGCCCTGTATAATTGCATGGAATCAAATGCGATCAATGGTCTTCATTCGACCTCTTGAATTGGCCTCATTAGCTGCACCATCTTTGATGTTCCCGTGAGAGCATGGGGATTTGACTCTTATAAAGTGAACAATTTACTTTAGAGTGTAAAATAAGTGTTTTTGAAGTGATCTCTGGCGAAAATAATATCTGGTGAAGGCCTTTTGGTTGAGTATTATGAAATGAGTTCTTCTTTTTGGATGGGATAGACCTTCCCTATTTAAAAAGGTCGGGTGAGGGAGTTATGAGGGTGGTTACGAAATAGTGAGAGGAAGTTATGGGAGATGTTACTAAATGACACCATGGTCCACTAATCGTCCTCAACTGCTATATTAATCAACTCGGCGAATACTCCTTTTGGGCCAAGCGATGATGGGCCGAGTTGTTAGAGGGCATGTCCGAGCTTCATGGGCTTGGACCGATCTGATTATGATGGTCCACAACCCTCATAGCAAGGCCTGTTAAAGGCAAAGTGATTAAAAAAGCTATGGTAGGCCGAGTTCATAGATGGGTCAACCGGGTTAATTCTAGCATTGGGCGAGTATTCGGCAAAGCTATGACGGTCCAATAAGTAATCTCAACATTTGATGAGAAAATCAAGAGATAATATTAAATGTACATGTATAACAAACCAACCGTTAATAATATACATTTTACACTTTACTCATTTTAGATGAGTCAAATCTGATATTATGTTACTCTATGAGGGCCAATCCGGTCATTTCAGAGGACAAATGGTAAGAGGACCAAAACCAGCCCATAGTAACCGATACGTCCGCCGAGTTACATTCTGATCCATCTCCACACCAGTCACCACGTGAACTCTGAAACCAAAACAAAACAATCTTTCCCCATTCTCTCTTTCTACCCCGTCTTTCCATATTAATTAAACACCCATTCAATAATTGGGAAAGTAAATCCTAATTCAAAATTCAAAATACCCTATAAGAAAATTATAGTAACTGCAACGATTTTTGTTTGAACATGTTGTATTAAATAAATTAAGTCCCCGTTTGTTTATTTCTGGTACAAAAACGATTTGCCAACAAACTCATACCTTCTTCTCCTTGTCTTCTCCTATCACTGTTTCTTCGTCTCCACTTCTTCCCATACCAGAATCCGAAAGCCCTCTCTCAACCACTCTTTCACATCCTGGTGGCTTGTTTAATTGTTTTCATTCTTCCTGTTATTTTAAATAAATGCAATGTTGGAGCTGAAGAGACCCCTAAAGAGCAGCAAGGGTTTCTATGTAAGGATGAAACTCCTCCACAAACACAACACAAGACCTCACCAACAAGACAACAAAACCTGCTGCTTCTTCACTTATTACAAATGGGTTCTTTGGCTTTCTCTCTCCCTCTATTTCTTCACCTCTTATCTCATCACCAACGACCCTCACCCTCACCCTCACCCCCAACCCCAATTAACCACACCCGACACAACCTACATTTCAAACTCCAAATCCAACGTTGTCTCTCGTACCCTTTTCGAATCCACCAACACCACACTTCAATCCCATACCACTCTAGGTAACAATTTCACAAACAAACTCGTCACTCATCACCATTTTTGGTTTATTAATTTTTCATTTCATTGCAGGGGTGTTGAAAAATATGAAGGTGTTCGTCTACGACCTTCCATCCAAATACAACACCGATTGGCTTTCGAATGAGAGGTGTAGCAAGCATTTATTCGCGTCGGAAGTGGCTATTCACAGAGCATTGTTGAAAAGCCAAGTTCGCACGTTTAACCCTTACGAAGCTGACTTCTTTTTCGTCCCTGTTTACGTGTCCTGCAACTTCAGCACCGTTAACGGTTTTCCGGCGATTGGCCACGCACGTGCTCTTATTGCCTCCGCCGTGCAACTCGTCTCCACCGAATACCCGTTCTGGAACCGAAGCAGAGGATCCGACCACGTCTTTGTAGCTTCTCACGATTTCGGCGCATGCTTCCACACCCTGGTGCGTTATCAAACGTCGTCGTAATGTCCCTTTCGTAATTTTAAAAAAACGTGCGTTTTTTCATTTGAATGATTTTTTATTTTTCTTTCTATTTTTGTTTGTGAAGGAGGACAAGGCAATGGCTGATGGAATACCGCAAATCTTGAAGAATTCCATAGTGTTGCAAACGTTCGGCGTTGAGTACGAGCATCCTTGCCAGGACGTTGAGAATGTGGTGATACCTCCGTACGTTTCGCCGGAAAGCGTACGGAGCACGCTTGAGAAAGCTCCGGTGAACGGACGGCGTGACATTTGGGCGTTTTTCAGGGGGAAAATGGAGGTCCATCCTAAGAACGTCAGTGGACGGTTTTACAGCAAGTAATGACTAATTACCCCACAAAAAATCATTTATTAATTATAATGCCTCTAATTATCTAATAATCACGTGCATTTGTAAAGTTTAATCATCATGCATTGTACTTCTGCCAACTGTTTGGTGAATTGACCTTTTTTGTTTGTTTGCTTGTTTGGATTTATGAAGACGAGTGAGGACGGCGATATGGCGGAAGTTTAACGGTGACCGGAGGTTTTACCTGCAGAGGCATAGGTTTGCCGGTTACCAGTTGGAAATTGCGCGGTCAGTGTTCTGTTTGTGTCCGCTGGGGTGGGCCCCGTGGAGTCCTAGGTTGGTGGAATCGGTTGCTTTAGGGTGTGTGCCCGTTGTGATTGGGGATGGCATCCGGTTGCCGTTTCCCTCCGCTGTGAAGTGGTCGGAGATATCGCTGACGGTGGCGGAGAAGGACGTCGGGAAGCTGGACAAGATCCTGGAGCGCGTGGCGGCTACGAACCTAACCGCAATTCAGAAGAACCTGTGGGACCCAAAAACAAGGCGGGCCCTTCTTTTCAATAGTCAAGTCCAAGAAGGGGATGCCACGTGGCAGGTCCTACTTGGTCTGAGTCAGAAGCTGGGTAGGTCTTACCGTAGGTCCATGGTTTCTAAACAATCGGTAAGCGCCACGTGACGGGACGCGATTGGTGGAGAAGTTTGACAGCGAAGGAACTTGAGTTTCCAACGTGGATATGGATGTGCTGATGTTTTGCTCTCTGTCCCTCTCTGTTCATTTGCCATTCTGCGTTGGCAACGATGCTACTATGGATGACAGCTGCAATTTTCTTTGGGTTTATCGCGCAGAAGGAATTCTGAATAAAGTCATGGTGGGACCCGCGCAGACATAGGGTACATTTTATTTTGGATTTTTTTTTTCCCTAAAAATAATTTCATGGTGGGTTCTTGATGAGGTGGCAAGCATTGATTCGATGGAGGTGCGATGAGGAAATCTCCTTTTTCATCTTTTCTCTGTAACATCATTTTTTCTGTAAATAAATTATACTGAGTCATCGGAAATTCAAAGGAAAATAGTAGTAATAATAAACAAATTTTTTATTTATTGTAACTCGAAATTCGGACAGGGAAATGATTGATCATGTGGTGGGTGTGTCAGAACCTTACAAGTAGTGTTTGTTTTTTAATGTAAATTTGGCGAACTAGTGATGGTGTCAGAGGTCACGGATATGTAATGGCATGGGTGTCAAAATCAAACCCAGAGAGGTTAGAGAATCCAACGATGCCATTGGGGAGGGGTAATAGCAAATTGTTTTATGAGTTATGGTCTCCTGGTTTTGCTTGAGATCTTTTTTGGTGAATGGCAAAGGGCAGAGAGAGATTTTAATGGAAGTGTCATACTAGTAGTATTTTGTTTCTTTAACGGTTTATTTTTTTGGTAAATTCTTACACTTTCTTGTGTTTCTATGGGTAGGATATTAGGTGTATCTTATTTGGTAGGCTATTAAAATGATGGTAAATTTTTTTGTTTTTCTATATTTTATACGCAAAAGATTTTTAATTTCAAATGAATCCTTAATCCAACAGATTCACTATCGGATCCCCTTAAATCTTAAATTATCAATTCTGTGAAACAATCGCTGTCGAAATCACCACCAATCTGCTCCGATCTGTTGGGGTTTGGATTAAGAATCTAAACCAATTTTTCGATGTCTTTGTTCTGGATCACCGTTCTACCAAATTGGGGATCACGTCATTCTTTTCATCACACGCACGAACGACTCACGGCGACAGGTTGTTACTTAGCTGATGATTCTTGAAAACACGGCAAGCATGTGCCTACGCCGACGAAAGGAAGATCGACGCCACCTTTAAATGCGAGGTAAGATTCAACACCTTTCTTTGGTTTCTTTTATTGACCTATTTGTTTACCAATTTGTTTATGGTGAATACCACTAACCAATGGTAAGCTCGTCAATTTACCTCGTTTTGACCAAATATTATGAATTTTCGAAGATTCCTCCCCCAGGGTCGATCATGCCAAAGTATACTTAAAACTTATACAGTACTTAGTATTACGCAACCAACCATACCTCAAGAGGAACATTGGTGGACGTCCAATCATTGCATATATATCTACTGCACTAAGAGCACCCACAGTGGTGGGCATGTTGCCGAGTAAACAAATTGACACTCTCTCCCCTCAGCAGGCGACCTTTGGTTTTGGTGTGTCACTCTCTCTCTTCATGGCTCGTTGCCCAATGTTTGTTGCCGTAAACAAACAAACTGCTTTGACCAAAATTCAAATCACCGTGCACTAATTAATTCAGCCAGGTAGACAAATATTGCTGACTGTGATGTTAAGAAACGCTGCACAAAATTAAAACACACCCGTTAAAGATGGCCTAAGAGTAGACTCTTGGGTCCATCTTTGATAACTATCCATGTTTCCTTTTGAGCACCATAAGGAGAAAGCATAAATTTTAACTCCTGCAATGTGATTAATATTCCTGCACCAAAAGTTACGGCACTACCACTACTCTCTTGACTCATAACATCAAGGATTAGTAAATCCATCAGAATTTTTTAATGTGTTAACTTGAGTTTCTTGAAGGGGTGGAAGCATAGGAATTTCTTTGTTGTAATTCAACAGAGAATTAAAAAAAATAAAAAAGCACTGGATGTTTTATTATAGCAGTAAGGGAAGAAGAGAAACCAAAACACTAATCAATAGGGTTGGGGATGAATCTGAAATACAAAAAATTAAGTGTATAGCATAGAAAAGTAAAAAATTGTGGTAAAAATTGTTCACATGTTTTTAATGACATGACACGTATGACACATATGTAATAGGGTGTTATACTTGACTTCCTTAACTCACAAATATTCTCTAGCCCTATTTTATATTCTCTCGCCCACTTTTATACTATCAAATTCTAAAAAATAAAATAAAATTAAATCATATGAAATTGTCTCTCAAGGTTTCTTAGATATGGCATTCTCTAAATTTATGAAACTCAAAATCACGTGTGTCACACTAAAAGAATATTTTATTATTATGAAAACCCCAAGACCAACTCCAACGCGGGCGTTGGATGTCACCGATGCCAATTAAATGTGGGTCTTAAAAGAATCTAACCGCTGGAGTAAAAGATGCATCGAATGCTTGAAAAGCATTGATGCTAAACTAAGCATTGGGTTTGATCTGAAAAAGTGGATCCCATTTTAAATTTTTTTAAATAATGGACTAGTTGTTCAGAAAAATGCATAGTTGCATTTATTTTTTTTAACCATGTAGGGTTATTTGTGAGACCCATTTAAGATCTTTTTAGGAGATATTGGATTGGAGAGATAGAATACTTATGAGATGCTTAAATTAAAATAGATAAATATGAGTGATGTGAATATCTAGGACCTACTTAAACACTCCATATTAGTATCTACCATTATGGATGCACTAAGCGACCCTAAGAGACTCCTATTAAAGATGTTCTAACAACTAAAACCCACGCAGGTAAGCAAGAGAGTTTAGTAGAAAGTTTGGAGCAACTTGAAAAGTTTTACTATTCAAACTTACTTAAACCATGTGAAGCCAAAAGATCAGCAGCTTGGACTGCTTTTCGCAAGACATGAGACACTGATGTTATCCCTTCGTTCGTCATCAACTTGTTAATTCTCTAATTAGATGCTTGGCCACTCATTCGACTCCACCTGGATGTTCACAAAACCTCTTTCTTTTACCAACTTAAGGCCATGTAAGATCGTCCATAATTCGGCCTGAGGCACCGTGCAACTCCCCAATTTGACAGTGAAACCCCATAAGAAAGTTCCATTATGGTCCATCAGGACACCTCCACAAGCAGCTGCATCCACATATGATTTAACTGCCCCATCACAATTTAGTTTCACAAAGCCATAAATTGGTAACTCCCAGCTGATTCCAGAAGTTCCCTGCCTCAAGTTCCATGTCTAATATATGAATTTCTGCAACAAGGTTCTTAACTCTAGCAATGGTTTGAAAAGGACCCCCCTGCGATAAATGGTTTTTCTTTTCTTTTTTTTTTCATTTTCAGAAAAATGAAACTTCTGGAATTCAAATATTTTCTCGAAACTTGGAGTTTCCAAATGACAAATTATCCTACCCCTGCGACCTTAATGGTTTTTTTCGTTTTTAGAAATTAAACTTTTGGAGTTCAATTTGTCTTTTCGAAAGCTCCAAATTTCTTTATTAAAAAAAAAACTTAACTCTAGAAGTTTACTTTCCGAAAACAAACAAAAAATAGTGGGGGTGGGATCGCACGGTGGGGATTGGAGAAGTGGTGGTAGAGGCAAGGGATGGGGAAGTGGGTGCAGAGGTGACGTGTAGGGTGTGGGTTACAAGAGTGGGGGAGGGGAAGGGGAAAGGAGGGCAAGGGAAGGAAGGGGATAGGGAAAAAAGGGGTAGGGGGTTTTTTGGCAATTTGAGGGAAATGAGGTGTATGGATGAAAAATTGATGGTGTATGTAACAAACACCAATTTCACTCATATATCTTTAATATTCATCTTAAAATTTAAACAAACAACTTTTTAAATTTTGAAGTATGGGAAGAGTGACTAGTCTTTCTTTTACGTACATTAAGCGTTTTACAAATAAAGTTAATAACACAGTAGTTGAGATAGGTTGGTTGAAGGGTGATAACAGTGACTTTCTCTCCAGAGTCCAAGCGTGCACAGAGGAGATGAATGCTTGGGGGAAACAAATCCGGTCTAGGTACTGTGCGGCCATTTTGGAGTGTAGGTGCGAGTTGGAGGAGGTGTGCCAGGAGGGAACCAACATGGCTTCAAATCGGTACAATGAGCTCAACCGCCAACTGAGCACTTTATTGGCCCAAGAGGAGGCGTTTTGGAAGCAGCAAGCTAAGGTGTATTGGCTTCGTGATGGGGATACAAACTCAAATTTTTTCATGCCATGGCTAGTACAAGAAAGAAGAGGAATGAAATTAAGAAGTTGGCTAGGATTGGCGATTCTATCGCGGAAGGCCAAGTTGACTTGAGTGCGACGACTGCAGATTACTTTATGGAGCTATTCCAACAAAACCATGGTGATTATGAGCCAGTTCATCATTTCGTGGATTATAGGGTTACGCAAGAGGACAATGAGCAGCTTCTTGCTCCGTTTACTGTGACTGAATTCAGGAAGGCTCTATTTCAGATGCACTCTGACAAAGCCCCAGGCCCGGATGGCTTAAACCCGGCTTTCTTTAAGCGCTTCTGGCATCTTTGTGGCATGGAGCTTTTCCATGTGGGTGTGGCTTGGTTGGAAAAAGGTGAATTCCCACCTCAGTTAAACCGAACAAATATTGTTCTTATTCCAAAAATTGACAACCCCACTTCTATGAAGGATTTAAGACCCATTTCCCTATGTAACATGATATATAAAATTATTTCCAAGGTGCTGGCAAATAGGTTGAAGGAAGTGTTGCACCAGTGTATTTCTCTAGAGTAGTCCGCTTTTGTGGAGAAGAGATCTATCCTTGATAATGTCCTCGTTGCTGTAGAAATTATCCACCACATGAAGTGTAGGACGCACGGTAAAGAGGGAGAAGTGGCTCTAAAAACTGATATTAGCAAGGCCTATGGCAGGGTGGATTGGGGCTATCTGAAGGGTATGCTTCTCAAGCTTGGTTTCCACCAACAGTGGGTGCAATGGGTGGCAATGTGTCTAGAGACGGTGCAATATTTAGTGTTGGTTAATGGAGAGGGAACAAGACCTATCACTCCAGGGAGAGGCCTCACGCAAGGGGACTCACTGTCTCCTTACCTCTTTATCTTGTGTGCGGAGGGTTTTTCTACCCTCCTTAGGAGAGCAAAAGTGAAAGGTGATGTAACACCCCGCCAAGACAGGGCGTCATTTTATCCCGCCTCATCAGCAATGCATTTTTAACTCAATATCAAAGTACGCAACAGGACGCACTGGCTGTGATGCAACATTGCTTCCCAGGCTCTAAGTACTTGATTTTCTTGTCATCTGTTATTTATCATCATATAATATGGAAAGCATAGAAAACGAAGGGGTAAGACACTCATTAATCACTAACAAGCAGGAAAACAGCATAGCAGAGTGACTGTTACCATGCACAGCATAAACATATCAACACAGACATAACAATCGTCATCCTAAACATCATAATCATCAATACACTGTTACCACACTCAGACTTTTGAGCACATGGTCACAGACTAGACCATACTGATACGTCATACTGACAACCTGACTACACGGTCACAGACCACATCATACTCTGATATCACAAACTGACATGTGTCACAGGTCTTTCAGCTGATCACCGGCTCTACAGACCCAAACCACTGGACATTCAGCTGATCACCGGCTCTGTCCCAGGTCGATCTGGAACATCGGTCGCCGGGTGATCACCGCCTACTGACCCGGACCATCATTTGAACGTTGCCGGCCATTAACACCATACTCCCTAGACCGATCACCAGTCTCAGGGCACAGAAACGAAACGTAAGTTGGTTGTCCCGGGAACATATCCTGTTATGCTATTATCTCTGATTACCGGTTACGGCATCCCATACTACCATATCCGATTGTCTGAGTAAGGTATCATCTCGTGCACAAGGACGACATTCCCTATACAGGAATGGCCAAGATTGTCCACCCATCAGACGTGGAGTCATGGAGACTCGTCCGGATAACCGAGTACACACCCTCAAGGTTACTGACTATCCCCAAACCACTCCGTACCTTTGGTACCACGGGCATGGAGAGCCTCATCGGAAATACCGAGTACACACCCTCAAGGTCTTGGCCGAGTACACATCCTCAAGGCCACCGACTGATCTCATTACCATCCCGTCGATACCTCAGATACACCAACCTCGGGTACATCGACCCGGCTATCACCACAGACAGAGCATCGACAGTAATGCTTCCTACTACCGTCTAGGGATTCACACACCTCTAACAAGAGGGCGACACCCTTGACTCATACATCGGACCCACATATAACATATACAGCCAGTACATAAATATCAACATGTTAATCAGATTATCAACCATCTTTAATCAACATAAGGATCAACCCTAATGTCGCTCAGGCGACCTACTACTGAGATGTTATCAATCAGCACATCAACAGTCACACAATCATAAAGCATTCATATCAATCAACATCCATCCATAAATTTTAATAGATCATTCCTATGGTTGACAGACCCCTGACAACTGTCCCCAGCTATCACAGGTCACAGCCCCTCTCCTGAGGTGCTGCTATTATCAACCTCTAATAAGGTTAAGGTCCCCTGCACATGCTAACAGTACTACTCTACTACCTATTTTCCCTAGCGATTAAGGTATCTTCCCCCTTATCTGGCTTAGAAGACTGCTGTCGCTCGCGTCCCATCCCCACGTCCCTGTCGCGTCTCTTAAGCTCCACGCCCTCCGAAAGAGTCCTTTGGAAGAAGTGAGGAGAATGGAGGGTGAAGGGTGGTATTTATAGCCATTTTGGGTCCATCGCGTTGCGACGGTCTCCAGGCACGAAGGCTATCGCGTCGCGATGAGGGACACGTGTCAGCAATCCCATGCTCTGATCTACCGACTTAACTACCGACATATATCGTGTCGCGACAGTTTCCTTTGTAATCTCCGTCGCGTCGCGACGGTCCTTAAAGAGTAAAATTTCATTTTCATCCTTCTAGAAGATTCTAGCGTATTCCATGCTTTTCCAGGGGTTTCTACGTCTTTTTCAAGCCTATTTCATTCCTAATTAGGTTTCTAATTCCTATTTATCACTTAATTACTGATCTAATTATTTTCTAATACTGTTTTGAAAATCAGGATGTCACAGGTGACATACACTGTATCCAGGTGTGTAAAGGAGCTCCAATCCTCACACACCTTTTATTTGCTGACGATTCTTTTTTGTTTTTTAGGGCTACTGAAAGAGAAAGCAGGACCATGAAGGAAATCTTGGAAACCTATGAAAAAGCATCAGGACAAGCCAGCAACCTTCAGAAGTCAGAAATTTATTTCAGCAAGAACACCCATCAGGATGCACGTAATCTGATCACATCCCTTGTAGGAGTCACCGAGTGTTTGGGCACAGGAAAATATTTGGGGCTCCCGTCCATGGTGGGAAGGAATAAGAGAGTGTTGTTTGGTTATCTAAAAGATAGAATATGGAGAAAAGTTCAACATTGGACAGGAAAGCGCCAATCAAAAGCAGGTAAAAAAGTGCTAATTAAATCTGTGGCCCAAGCCATTCCCACATACTGTATGAGCGCTTTTCTAATCCTCACTTCTCTTGGGGAGGAGATGCAATGTATGATTAATTCTTTCTGGTGGGGCACTAATCATGGTGATGGAAAAGGCATCAACTGGCTTAGTTGAGATCGTTTGACGGTGAGAAAGGAGCATGGAGGCATGAGATTCCGTCACTTCTATGGTTTTAACTTAGCCATACTAGGGAAGCAGGGTTGGAAATTTATGACCGACGAAGATGCTATAGTTACTAAGGTCTTCAAAGCTCAATATTTTCCAAAGGAGGATTTTGTGGGGACCCGGTTGGGCCATAACCCAAGTTTTGTTTGGCGTAGCATCCGCTCTTTTTAGGTAGTGGTTAAGGCGGGCATGAGGTGGCGTTTAGGTGATGGACGGCGTATCAATGCTTAACAGGACCCGTGGTTGAAAAACTCTGATGACCCGTATGATCACAGCGTTCCACCACTGGGGACAGAGACTTTGACAGTTAGTGTGCTAATTGACAGTGATAATCGCAGCTAGAACGAAGCTTTAATTCACCCAATATGAGAATGAGTGGCAAGTCTTTGTGGGCTGTGATCGGGCCCAACAGTGCTGGAAGGACTCTGGGCTGGATTCAGTTATCTTCCCAGTCATCAACGCAGCCTCTGGTTTTGGGGAGCTCTGTTTTACTCTTCTGGGTTCCCTGACTGAGCAGAGGCAGTGTCGCCTTGCCATGGTTCTCTGGGCCATCTGGCGACGGCGCAATGAAAAAATCTGGGAGAATAGGGAGAGACTGTCAGGTTTGGTTATCTAGCAAGCTTTTGGGATGCTCCATGACTGGCAACAGGCTCGGCTCAACAGAGGACGGGGTACCCCTTAAATCGCAGTGGATGCGGCAACCCAGTGGCGGAAACCGATTACTGGTTGGTGGAAGTACAACGTGGATGCAACTATATTTGCCGAATCTAGAAGCTTTGTAGTAGGCATGTGTGCCCGGAATGATAAAGGTGAATTTGTACAAGCCCAAACGAAGTATTTCCATGGCATTCCACAAGCTCAGGAAGCTGAGGCTATAGGCCTCCTTGAAGCAATCACTTGGATTAGTGGGATGAGGGTCACCAATGTAACCATCGAACTAGACTGCAAACAAGTAGTTGATGGAGTTTTTGGGGCTAATACCTGTCAAACTAAGCTAGGTGATATCATATCTAGGTGTAAAGCCTCCCTTCGTTTTAACCAAAACTACGAGGTTAGTTTTGTTATGAAACAAGTAAATATTGTTGCTCATACACTAGCTAGGACGACAAGACTTTATGTTAGTCACTGTATCTTTCATTTTATTTCTACCTGTATTGGTGAACGCATTCTATTGGAAATGAAATAATTTTGTTCTGGTCAAAAAAAAAAAATAGCTCTTATAAAATCATTTAAAATAAATCAAAATTTAATAAAATGTTAGCTTTGAAATCTTGCGTATTATTTTTATTCCTATTTTATTCTAAATTTTCAATTATTGAGTGAAAAATAGAAAATTGTAAGTTTTATGAAGAGTGGATTAGATGAAAATTTTCAAATTACTTTCTATTCCAAATACACATAAATTTTAATAAGTAAAAAAAGGAATTTATAAATTTTAGGTAAAAGAAAAACGATGAAAGTTACTGTAAATTCGGAATTTGCAAAATTGTAAAATTAAATCTTCATGACATTGAAAATTGAATAATGCTCAGTGCATATCCTCAAAGTGCAAGTGTACATCATCTCACATTAGGCATAGAGAACGGAATCAGAATGTAAATGTGTGAAAAACGATGTGAAATCAATTACTGTCAAATTGTATAAACAATATAAATGTGGGATCATTTGTGTTAAGCATGGGAGAATAACTACGCCAAATAAATAAACCAATGCAATAGAGGTTAGGGTGATTGTATGATTTAATGCATAGCTCTCCCCCTACGTGTTTAATCGGGTCCTAAATTCATTCACGTGACATTTGACAATGCCACAACTAGACAAGCAGCCCGACAAAGTGAAGTTTCTGGTTAATCACAAGATCAAGTAGAAACTCAAAGTATGGGATTGTGCACGGAGAAGAAAGTTAGTTCACATGATAGGTATTAGTATTAACACCCCTGTATTTTATAGTATGCACCCACCCCTCTAGAGGTTTCTTTTCGGACGACATAATTTTTCCGGATTTGTCCGGATATAAACTTTCAAATGGCAAAATGATACACCTCAAGTAATATACTTCCAGAGGGAGAGTGCGTGCCATAAAAACAGGGGTGTTAATACTAATTCCCTCAAATGATTTGATAGCCTTTTTTTTTCCCGGTCGGAATGATAGCCTTCTTCTAGGGCTTTGTTGTAAACCAAATGCATGACTTAAAATAATAAGGGCTTTTCTAAGGGCACCCCATTTTGCTTGGGGCACCCCCCAAAATGCTGTTGTGGCCAAAATACCCCCATGTAAAAATATCAAAATTATTATTTTTTTCATTTGTCTCACTCGCAAATATGCTATTTGCGAGTAAAGGAAACGCGTAAAATTTAACAGTAGAGTTTTTTTTTGTTTAAAGGCAAAGAAGGAAAAGAACCTTGTTAAAATTGCACACTCGCAAATATCATATTTGCAAGTAAAAAAAATTACTCGCAAATATGATATTTGCGAGTGTGCAAAAAAATTACACACTCACAAATAGCATATTTGCGAGTGAGACGAATGAAAAAAATAATAATAATTTTGATATTTTTACATGGGAGTATTTTGGTCAAAACAACATTTTTGGGGGTGTGCCAAACAAAAATGGGGGTGCCCTTAGAAAAGCCCAAATAATAATTGTCAAATACACTACATGGCCGAGAAGGCATCTTTTGGGCTTGGCAGCAGCATAGTGAAGCATCTTTGCTTAGGGCTTTTCCAAGGGCACCCCCAAAATAGTGTGTTGACCAAAATACCCCCATGTAAAAACACTCAAAAGTGAAAACTTTTTTTTTCTCTCTTCATTATTTCTCTCGCAGTTTTCTAATTTCAGAGTGTTGTTTTTTTTCTCTGCAAACTTGCAAATTTGGTCCAGATTTTCGCAATTATCCTTTTCACTAGCAATTAAGGTAATTGCGAGTCTCATATACTCCCTCGCAAATATGGTGTTTGCGAGTGAAGAAATTTATGAAATTTCTTCACTCGCAAATATCATATTTGCGAAATCCTCCAGCTATTTGCGAGTGTGCAAAAAAAATTGTACACTATTTGCGAGTGAGACGAATGAAAAAAAATAATTTTGATATTTTTATATGGGAGTATTTTGGTCAACACACTATTTTAGGGGTGCCCTAAGCAAAATTGGGGGTGCCCTTAAAAAAGCCCCTTTGCTTACCATCTAGGCATGTATTTGCTCCTCAGTCTCCGTTGGTATGTCATGCTTGGCATTTCCTGTTGTTCCAATTTATTTATTTATTTTGGTAAGACCCTGTTGTTCCAATTTAAATAACACTGTTTACGCACTTTAATAACTATAGACTTACTGTATAAATATATTTTGTAGAAACGCACAATCATAAAAAAAAAGAAATATAATTGGATATTTGTGTAAAAAAAAAAATTACACAGTTAATTTATAGTTATTAAATTTATGTTTATATCACGTGGAAATGGAATCACACTGTTTAGTTAACCAACCAAAAACAAAACACTGTTTAGTTACTGCTTAGCAATGATTGTGATGCTTTTTTTTGGGTAAGTTTGTAATTTTTTTTTTGGTAAGTGATTGTGATGCTTTTTAGCAATAACAATCACAGTCTGCGTAACCAAAAAAAAATAAAAAAATAATAACAATCTGCGCTTTACCAATTGATCAAAAATATTTTCTCTATACTAATGTTTACTGAATAGTACAAAGAAAAAAATGTGGTGAAGGTTGTCGTCACCCGATAGGAGGTGGATCATAATATTTTATGAAAAAAAACTTAGGGGTTAGTTGTTGAATAGGTGTTGTTTATGCTAGTATTGGGTGCCAAATTTACAATTTAGATTCTCAACGAATGTACCAAGAGTTCGACGAAGCCGAGAGCACAATTCTGGAGAAGAAAACAAAAACACAAGCTAAGTCTAGAAGACTTGGTTATAATTCGACGATGTACGTGAAGTGTCGAAGATTGACAATTTTTTCCTAAGCACGCATGAGGAATGGTCGAAGTTTCCACCGAGCTTCGAAGACTTAGTGAAACTTTGATGAAGCTCCAAATGCGGTCGAATTGACCTCCCTTGGTGAGTGAAGCACCGTCGAAGCCAGCGAAGACGTGTCAAGACTGGCTCGGTGCTTGTTAGCGTAGTTAGTTACCTAAACTAGGACATATCGAATATAGTAAATACAATGTAACTGCAAAGACATCTCTACTGTACACGTGTCAAGCAGATAGTATGTCAGTTATTTTTATATTTTTCTATAAATAGGAGGTCGAACGATGTATTATAGGTTGGATACTTGATTAATTTCTCAACGTTTCACACACAGCACGCTCGCAGAATGAGATCAAGTACTCCTTCCACCTTTTTCATTCAATACAATTTTAAATTCCAGCCATTTACATTCCTGCAAATTTACCTTCATGCATTTTACTTTTCCTGCATTTTAATTTCAAGCACATTTAAACTTTCTGCACTTTTCTTTTCAACTTTCTTTACTTTTTCATGCAATTTACTTTCTGCTCAATTTTACTCACGTTTTCCTTTACTTTCAGTCTTTCAAAACAACAAAAATCTAAAAACAATCACAGTCTGTCATCATCGTTTTCACTATCGTGTTCTATCTCGCTTCCATTTCTCAAACTTCAATTAAAACCGTTTCCACTCTCTATTCTCATAACCGTCACTTCGACAGGAGGCCCTGGCATAACCGCCAAGTTGAGCCTCGCAGTGATTATGGCAAAATCCTTGGCCTCGCGCGGCTAAGTTGATTTCTTGACAGGATACTGATTCCCAGCACGAAACCCCTTATTTGACGAGATTATCGTGTTAACTTGTAGAACTTGCATCGTTTGAAAAAAATCATTTGTTTCGTTTTGGGTTTGTCAGACAATTTCCACGTCAGACCAAAAATCCCAGTAAACAGCTGGTCATCAATTATAACATGTCATGTAGATTAAAATTTCATTTAAATTCAAATTCAAATTCAAATTCAAAATGATCTTGTTTTTATTACTACTTCTGGTCCCTAATATAAGAAGAAAAAACAAAAATCACTAAGACTAAGAAATACTATTTAATGTTATAAAATTTAAATCTTGTATCAAATATACCCCTAGCACTAAATGTTTTATGCTCACATTAAATAGGGATATAAAAGAAATTCTAACAATTAACACACTTTGAAATGAGTTTATTTTTCTTATAAATAAGACCAAAAAATAAACCAAAAGTTTTCTTATAATAGGTACCAGCGGTATTATTAGATAGTTAATTCACGTGTTAAATTGTGATTGGAAAATAGTAAAAACTATACACGGGAAACAACGGCACCTAAGTTAATTTGTTGTGCAAATAAATTACTAAAATTGAAAATAGAAGTTACCCGATTTTCTTTTCTTACTACGGGAAAACTCTATTCAACTTATTAATACTTAATTTACTACATGTGCTTTCTTATTAATTGACTATTTTTGTTTTATTTCTGATTGATTTTGTCTCTGTCCTACCTTATCCATACCGTTTTTCCTTCTCTATGTCTAGTTCATCCATTTATTGCAAAGAAACGGGATAGAATTAGAAACTCATGGAAACAACCTTCTACTTAATTATCAAAATGTCCCGGAAATTGGAAAATATATATACTCAAATTATCCAAATGTTCCGGAAATTGTAAAAATATATACTCATAATATTAGGATGTGGCCCATTCTCTTATCATTGTTATTGGTATACAAATTCATGGCTGCCGACAATAGCAGAGAATCACAGATTAAACAATTATAATTTGGTGGTCGTATTCAACAACAAAATGTCTAATCAGAAGGTTCCTTCAAAAGGCACCCTTTTCTCATTTTTGATTACCTAAACCAGTATTAGGAAAGAATCCAAATAGATTTATTTCAACAGTAAAAGGACTAAAGTAACAGCACAACACGAACATCCCAATCTTTTTTTGGGCAACACAGTTACAGAAACAACAAAAACATCACAATCATTTCTATTTTTATTAGGCGGTTGGATGCTCACTGCTCTTGCAATTACACTTAGCAGTAGCATTAGCAGGTGGGACCATCTCAAAAACCACTCCTCAACAATCTGTTTTGGTAATAATATATGAAAGTGTAAAATATAACTAACACACCAAATAGAACCAAACCAAACAAAGCCTTAGCATATAGAACCAAACCAAACCAAACAAAGCCTTAGCATTCAGGAGTAAGTGTATGGTCTCTCCGAGGATCATGGCAATAATTATAGACCAAGTAGTTGTTTTGGACCCATTGCATTGAAGCAAACTGCTGAGGGCTAAGGCTGCTATAGCCAGAAGGTGAGGCAGAAGGTGGTTGGCATGAGGAGGAGGATTCAATGGTACAACCTTGTAGCTTGAAGTTTTTGTATCTACCAATGAAGGGTTGGTATTTATAATCAGCTTTGTATTTTCCATTCTCTGTGGCCCATGATGATGCATCCCATATTGATCCATACACATACATTGGTCTTGTAGGGAATGTAGCATCACTCTTCCTAGGATACCTCCTTATTGGGACATCATCCACTAAAAAGCTGCATATATTGTAAGCAGGTAAACTAGAAAGCAACATATAAAAATTCAGATTCTCACAAGCAAGATTTTGTCATGATCAGCATGCTAGTTCCCGTGAAGAATACATGCATCTAATCTAATTCTCCTAGTTTATCATCCCAAGAATAAGATATGAATGATTGAGCAGCCAAAAAATAGCTATATGCATTGTTTTTTTTTTTAATAAAGGGGACCACATACCACTATTGTATAGAAATGATCTTTTCAATAAGAATATTTTCTCGCACCATTTCTTTACACCTATTCTTAGAGTATTAAAAAAATAAATACCCTTGCAATAAAATATTTTAACCAAGCAGTGATTGGGCTAGATGGTTCCTTGACCTAGAAACCGGAAACTAAAGCCCCGTTTGATATACTTTTTAAAAATAGTTTTTCTATTTTTAAAAATAGATACAAAATAAATATTGTTTTTGTTTAATGTTTAAAAACATAAAACTGTTTTTAAAAAATATAATCAAACAGACCCTAACTGTTGACACCTCGTTTTTGCTAGTACGCACCTCCCATCCAAGAGGTTAACTTCTCTAGATGTTTATTTTTTGTATTTTGGAAGTTTATTTCCGGACAATATTATGTTGTCCGAAAATAAACTTTCGAAAAAGTCAATATAAGAGGTACATGTTGGTAAAAATGGAGGTGTCTTTAGTTACTCCATATGTGGTAGAATACTTGCAAAAATTTTAAAAAAAGGGTTCACAATTTTGGCATGGCTTTAGATAATAAAGCAAATTAAAGTCAAAATTGGTCGAGATTACTCAATTTATAAGGATCATGGTAATGCATGAAAAGATTACATGATCTCACTGGGTTTCCATAGAATGGCATAGTTATGAAAATCTTGTGTTGGGTCGAACCAAAGGTGAAATTTCATCTCTCTTCCTATAATTTTCCCATCTCCACTTCCTCTGATGTAGACATTTGTCTGCAACACGTAAGGCTTATCTGGCGTCGTACCAAGGAACTCAATGTCTATTTCATCATGGTTTCCTGGGTAGTTTTGGTTGTTTGAAAGCTACAATTCCCAAACAAAATATCAGCACAAGAAAAAAAATCATACTCAAATTTCAACATTAATTCAAGATATAGGGTAATCCTTACATAGAAAGATGTAATTATTCCTGCAGTATAACCAGGTTGAAGCTTAACAGCAGCACCAAAGTATCCAGATCGATAAGAATGAAGTGACTTAAATCCACTACCTGTGACAAATTATATCATATAGTGTAAAGTACTTTAATTATATAATGCACATATGTGACAAATTATGAAATTCTTAAAATTTCAAGAGTTGTTTTTTCAATTAACAGCAATGAAATTCTTAATAATATCATTTTGAGACATTCACATACCTGATTCAGAGTCAAGCCAGATTGTTACTGAGCCCTGGTCTAGTTTCTGATGCTGAGGTCCCCAAAGGTTTCTAAATCCTTGATCAAAGTTAACAGGACTGATTTTGGAACTAGGGTAGTACCCTGGTGAAGGTGGACCCTGAGAACTAGTACAAAGAATCATGAGTGAGATTAAAAGAGAGAAGAGAGGAACCATTTGGAGTGTAGAAGAAATTGATGATGGCATTGTAGTAGTAGCAATTAGAGTGACTCTGCTAAAATGCAGGGTGGGACAGAGAACACAGAAAATTAGAGGCACATTTGGTGCTCATGAAAAAATATGATATGACTACACAGTTGATATATAGAGAGATTTGGAGGCCCCACGGTACCAAAATGGTGTTAACTTGGTTGATTGGGGAGTTATACACAGCGACAAAAGTTTATCAGGTTTGTGATAATAAACAAAGAGGAGGAAACAGTTTTTTTTTTTTTTTTATTCTTTTCAATTTCATTACTTCTTGAGAAGGAACTTCCTTTTCAAGTGAATAAATGTTCATTATCATGCATCAATTGGAAAGGAAAACATGAATGAGGAAAGACACCCTAGTGGTTTTCTTCGTGACATTGATTTGGTTACCTCTAAAAATGTGACACTGACAAAGATGGTTGATATATCCTTTGACATGGACAAATTTTTTTTTTAAATGACAAATATTAGTTGTTAGTGTGTGTTATGTTAATAGCGTGTTTGAATCCTGGGTTTCATGTTTCAACTCTTTAAAGTGTCCCAGCTCAACCATTTGAGCACTGGAGGATTTTTGATATGTACAATTTGTCTTATTAAATCTTTTAATACTGTCATAGAACACCCGTACAAGTTAAATTTTGAAGATAAGAGAGTGCATATTCGTATCAGAATCTTTTCCTATCTCCGGTTGAAAAAGACAAGAGTGAGAGAAAGAGGGGTAGGAAAGAGATGAGAGTGAGATGGGGGGAAGGACTAGGATCCTATAGAGCCGCATCTCTATTCATCCTCTTTATTCTGCTCTTAATTTTTTTTTGTCTTCATAATCTTCTCATTTTCTCTTTATTTTCTCTCTTCTCCCGCCTATGATTTTTCTGTTGTGCAGCTGAGGATCCAAGCTGATGAGGGGCTGAAGACATAGATAGAGATGATGAAGAGGGTTAGAGAGAACTCTAGCTACAGAGGATTGGGATCCATAAAATAGCAACCCAAATTCTCTTCAGTCGGGGGGAAGCATACGATCACACACACTCAACGAATTCAACCGTTGGATAAAGACCAAGTGACTCATATTCTAATGTCACTAAATAGGTTTTAAAATACAACGCGAAATAGGAGTCGTCTAATCTTCATCCAACCGTCGAGATTCTTGATTGCATGGAATCCAATTCTATATTTGAGGGTCGTGGAATTTTAGACCATATGTTACTAATTAACGTAGGCCCTTAGCTACACCACTTTTAGCATAATGAAAGCCTCCCAAACCTAATCCATTTTACGAAATTGGATTATCTGTCGTCACACAGTCGTGAATCTCGGCCGCTGGATAAAAATAGGACGATTCCTATTTGAGTTGTTTTTTAAAGCCGATTTGGCGAAGTTGGAATACGAGTCGTCCGATCTTCATCTAACGACTGAGATCTGTTGATTGTGTGACTACATTTCTGCAACTGCAGGGTCCCCTAAACAGAGGACGGATGTGAATAGAAGCTCATTACTTTTATATAATATCATATACTACATGAACTTTTAATGTGTACATGTATTAGAGTTCAAATTTAATACTCACTAGAATTTAATTATTGGCAGACAGGTTTTGAGTACGTCAACACTTATTGAACAACTTGGAGAGGAACTTACAACCACCACACCACAACCCCTATATCTGTCATGTCGTGATTATTTTGATATTCGGAATATCTACTTGAGCATCTTCACTTCCACGCTTACAGTTTAATTCTGTTACTTGCTAGTACTTCATCGAATGGCCTTGATAATTTGTATCTAACTTCACACTAAAATTGCGGGTGTTCTTTCTGACTGCCCTTAGTCTTTCGTTGATCATAAAAAAGAACAATACCAAATCTCAACAACTTAGATATTATAGAGATAACAGAAGTTATGGTGGTTTAGTGAGATTCAAATAAAACTTGTCAAGTAGTAGTTAGCAAAATGCGGAGGTTAAGTTATGTGACAACATGATTCATCAACGACAATTGTATCATATCAATAAATAAAGGGAGTTGACAATTTTCCATGAAGTGTCAGTTTTTTAATTTTTCTGATTTTGGTAAACTTTCTAGGTTACACCACTTATCCAAGGCAAGTGTAGTTTATTTATTTATTTATTTATTGGAGGAAGTTCTTAGCATTAGCAATTATTTAAACTTCTTTTTATAAATAATATCGAGTAAAGTAGATTGTATTTTTGGTAGTTTCTGGCTAGAAAGATTGCTCAAATTTTGAAGTATAGCAGCATGGGATAGGATAACAGATAGGATATTAGGAAGCAACTCCAAAGATTAGAGTGTAACAACCAATTTTTGGCTTGCACACTAGTAGTAGCTTTTTCTTTTGTTGGTGTTCTTTTTGGTGCTGGTAGGCCCGAGACCACATAGTTGAGAAAAACGGCTAATTCCGTTCGAAGCAACACTTGCATATTAACCTAATAATATGAAAGCAAATTAACACACAGCTACGTGTATTTATGGACTTAATTAGTTTACAAATTAAAAACAAAAGAATACTCCATAATTCAAATTGTCAATCCCTTTCCCTTCACGAAAAGGTATTCCAGTTATGTAAATGCTTATCGCTCTAACATGACCATGGTATGCATAATTTAAGAGGAGTTCTTCCAAAGCATTATCCCCTTTCTTCCTCCATGAGTACGCTTAAAGGGCCCGGTTGTTTTTTTTTTCCCCATGAAAACTATAATAAGAAATGTTAGTAACACACTTTTTAACACTTTTTTTTCAATACACTCTTTTCTATTGGTTTAAAGTTGATGGGACCCACTTGATTTAGTGGGACTCATTTCTAAAATAGTGAGACCCATTTGCATTTTAACCAATGAAAGATGGTGTGTTAGAATAAGAGTCTTAGAGAGCATGTTGATAGCACTCCTCAACTATTTTTAATTAAAAAACAAGTTTGATTTTTTTATCATAATTAGATAGTTATTGAAAAGATAAAAATATTAATAAAGTAATTTTAATACCTTTTTACATAACTTTACGAATAATTTTTGTGTTTTTCCTGTGTTTCAGCTATTAACACAAATTTCTCAACATCCGAGCAAATTTGTATAGATTGTAATTTACGTTACTTAAAAAAAAATGCAAATGAAAATGACCAAACGTCAATTGACTTAAAAGGGAATCCAATTAAGGATACATTACAGTTGAGAGGCCTCTAAACGGCTAGGCGAGTTAAATTGAGCTTTATTCGGTTCGCATGATATAAATGTCATTCAGATATCTATACACCTTCCGTTTTCGTTTATAAGCAAAAATCACTTTTTATATTCATTGAAAAAAAATTCAATGAATATAAAAAGTGATTTTTGCTTATAAACGAAAACAGAGAGAATAGATGTTATGCGAGAGCATGTTATAAATTTTTTCTAAATAAAAAATAAATAATGCTATTTAGTACGAGACTATTTTCAACGAAATCATACGAATGCTGAGCTGTCATACTCTTGAATAATGTTAAAACCGGCTTTGACGGAAATCAAAGTTAGTATAGTGTATTAAGCGGGTTTACATGTTTGGCATGTCATTTTTCATAATTTGTCTTGTACTAATAAGTATTTCCGATAAAAAATACAATAACTTTATCCTCGCCGATTTCTGATTAGTCGGCAATAGCGTTCAGAACCATATTTCAAATCAAGGATAAAATTCGGGTGTTGTTCAAGAGTTACGGTTTGTGTTGTTCACTTGTAACATGTCACAATTTTTCATTTAAATTCAAAATGATCATATTTTTCCTATTAAATATTCAATCAATGTGTTAAATTGTGATTAAAAAACAATAAAACTGCATTCAATGAACTGCAACTTAAGTTTTTTTCCAATTTGAAATCAATGATATGAATTACTTGTACGAGTTCCCTTTTATAGACTATGACACAAATGCCAGACGTATCTGTTTGTTGATTATTGTTGGGTGGAGCCTTTGGGATTTAGTGCGGTGTGCTTCAGGTCAGAAAACAAGAAGCTCTAGCAAAGTTTATGCACCATGTTATTTTGTACTATCAAAATGCACAACATAGTGAGATGAGAGAATGAGACTTCTAAATCTATGGGAACATTTCGTGTAAATAATTTTAGGGACCATGTGGTATACCATTCAAATCACCAAACCCGCAAACAACGCAAAATTGACATCCACATGAGCATTCTAGCTATGGTGAAGTTTTTCTGGTGCTTAATCTTCAGTAGCTGAAACAAAATGGAAAGATATCACCCAAAAAAAAAAAAAAGAAACAAAATGGAAAGATTCGATGAACTGCTCAAATTCAAAGACGCATCCATGACTCCAAATAATTGACCGGTTTATACATTGTTAGGAAAAGAATGGTCATTTTTTTTTGTAAGCAAAATTTGTATTACAGGGAGTACAAGGGGTATTCTAATCCGTTACATCATGTAAATTCATACGGATTTAACAAGTAGCATACAAATATCCTGTAGGATTACAACACCAATCTGAGTATTTTAAGCTTAATTTCTTTTCCTCCCTATGAATAAACCACCCCTAAGACGCCATTTTTATTTGTGCCAACACGTTCATGAAGTCAGCTGTGCACCCTTGAAAAATAATCTTATTTCGCAGTTGCCACAAGGACCACACCACTGCGAGCCAAATGATATGTCCTACTTTATTATACAACGGCTATCTTTGAAGGTACTGCACATCTCCATAGAGCTTAATACATCTTCATATCTTCGGCGTTCGGAAGATTAGAAATCTGGGTCCACAGTAATAATTTGTAAGCCGACATCACTGAGTAACCGTTGGAACTATCAGGCTTCCACACCCATTTATCAACACCCTCCCGTTGTATGATAGCTGAGTGGAGTACATTCTGTAATTCCAGCATCATCACTTCCTCCCAATCAAACAGTCCCCTCCGCCACGATAAATTCCAACACCGGGTATCATTGAACCAACTCCCCATAGCATCTATCGTAGCATCTTTCTCCTTTGCCACATGAAAAAGCCTTGGAAAGCTATCCTTGAAACAATATTGGCCCAACCAAGCTATACTAATTCTTCCTCTTCCACTATTATTTGTAATACTCTGCATTTATTCCATGACTTTGTCTAAGACTTTCTTATTCCAAATACTCTCCCTTTCATATGTCACACCTTGCTTTTACCCATGCTTTTACTATCATATAGAATTCTGCCTTAATACTCTGTACCTTTCCTTCTTAATTCCTTTGGTTTCAATCTATTCATTCTTACTATACTGTTCTATCCTAACTATGCTTTCTACTAGATCCATTTATCACATAGTGGTATCTCATTCCTCTAGAAAACTTTCTAGGTTCGCTAATTGGTAATATTATTTTACTTTTAACGATCTCCATTTCTCCTCTATGCTTAATATTTGAATCAAAACCTATATTATTTTCTCTTCTACTACCATCATATAACTCTTCTACTTAATCACTGGTTTGTAAAGTTCCTCTGTTAACCTAGTCTAACAAACTCTTAGATTACTGATATCCTTTCCATCCTAGAATCAGGCATAACTTCCTTTTTATAAACTATTTCATCCAATATCACTTCTACTCTTTATCTTTTTGCTCCTAGTTAACCTTTATTGGATCCACCTTCATCAGATTGATCATTTTTTTTCAATTCTAAATCTTCTACCATTATACATCCACTCCTAAGGTTATCAGAGATCCATTCTAATTCTTTAACAGTTCTAATACCTTAAATTAATTTACTTATCTCACTTTTACTAATACTTTACCAACCTAAAGAATTTCTTTCCAATAACTTCTCCTAATCAGACCTCAGGAACCATTATATCTGGTTTTATCCACCTCCTTATCACATCCTTCATCCTTCTCTTCACATTCTTCATCACTTCTATTTTTACCTTTCTGTTCCAAATCCATTCTTCACTATTGTTGATCTAGTCATTTCTGAATTCTAAGTGCTTTATCACAATACTTCCATTCCTAGGCTTCAGCTAATAATCAGAAAATTCACAACAGACATATCATCTCATATCAAATTACCTATTCTACTCTTTCTATCACCATTCTATAAGATTTTTCCTTAGACTCTCAGAATTCTAGCTACACCTATCTTTACTTAGTAGAATGTTGGCTCGCGTTCCCATCTCTTTTACTAATCCTAGTACCCTATATAGATTTCCCTTAATCTAGATTCAACCTATCAATTAAAGCCCAAGGGTATTAATCCAATACTCTAAATCAACTCAACTTCCAAACATTCTTCATTCATCTATCCACTAAATTCCAAATAGTGTAAATTCTTGACCATTACCCACTATATGTATTCTAATGTTTTGTTTCTATCATTTTTTATCTTCCGAGAAGAACGATGTTACTATATCAATGGATCACAAATTCTAATAAGAATCCTACAACTCATAATCTAAGAAATTTTAATTATACTATAAGTAAACTATCTTAACATGTTTATGACACAGACGATCCTTAAACAGATACGTTACCCCCTATTATAGTCGGAATCCAGTGGGAATCCGACTAAACACAGCCAGTGATGATATCCTAATGACTCCATAATCCGGTTAAGACCAAACTCCTCCAGTGATGACACCCCATAACCCAACAGTCCGATTAGAATCGAACTGCTCTGATACCATAATGTGACATCCTAGTCAATATATTAAATATGTTAGTTTATACACAAATAGTGGAAATAATTTTTATTTTATTTAGCAGGCGAAAGTGTACATTTATACCTAAAGGTGCTTATTCATAGAATCCAGATACAATGTGTATAGGGATAGTAACTTGGACTTCCCATCTATTGACTCTGACTCACTGGCTGTGGAATATCCGATACCATATTTATTTCTAAATCGTCTATTACCTACTAATATCCGAGAGCAGATACAAAACAAGAAATAGAGCAGGAGACTCAGAACTCACTATACGCATTATTGAATGGAAAGGTAGGATTTAGAATTCATGCATAATCAGGCATCACACATAAGTACAACAGTAAAACAGAACAATGGAATATATGATAGATTAAATCATACATCTCCCAGTAACTTGTTTGGATCATTACCTAACAACCCTTCCCATGCAACCTGCGTCTATATGCCTACGTGGCCACACAGCTCAATTATGGCAAAAGCAGCACCACCTTAGCTACTTTGCCTTTATAGATAACAACGACCTCGATAGGCCAACCAGTTTTCCATCCCCTTATCCTGCTCATCGTACTCCTAAGAGTGCATCCCTGCTCTTCGATAAGAACAGGTATCGGGACAGTACTCGGGATCGGTGTTAACATACCAATTTGTCTATATTTATAGGGCATTTTTAGTATCTAATTACAACATTTTGCACTGCTTAATGCACAAATGTACTTATTTATGTCTTATTATGCAGAAATATCATGAAAACACCACTTGGAACAAAAGATGCGAAAAAGGACAAAAAACTGGCTAGTTTTGGAGAGTTTGAGCACTACTGGACAAGCGATACGGCCTGACCTACCAACGATACTACTGCATTCAGAGCGAATCCCAGAAGGCGTATCCTCGCCTATACCACCTGATGCCGAGAAAAGAGTGCAGTACGACCGAGCCAAATGCAAGACGGCTGCATACAAGTGATGTCGTGGCAACAAGACGAGCAGTGCGGGTCAACGTCATCTACGGCTCGGTGATAGTGTATATACTCTGTACGGCCGTACCCCGTCCCTGATCAGTACAGATTTGAAGCCAAAAAACCTAATTCGCTGCCTAGTCTATAAATAGGGGCTCTTAACATGTTACAAAGACCTTTTGACGAATTTCTGAGTCAAGAGCCCCCTTATTGAGAATCATTCGAGAACACCATACGATTGGAGTGAGTTTGGACCATTGGAGCTTTTCATCAATTATGAATTGCTACTGGTGTCCGTGGAGACGTGAGGAACACACGAGAGGATTGTGGTTATACCAAAAGGGTGTCCCGGTTCTTAAACTCATGTCTTTAGGAGTTTGGATTTGTTTTACTTTCTTTTGTTGCATGACATTATGAGTAGCTAATTCCATCACTATGGGTGATGGGGGATCTTTTACAATGTTCTTAATATCCGTTTAATTGCTATTTTGAATTCCTTATTATCTTTATGAATGTGTTGGTTCTAGTATGTTTAATCTAATAGGGAGTAGCTAACCCTTATAAAATTAATTAGTTGTGGTAACAGGATCGTAATTAATTAGTGGAACTCTAGGATCACAGAGCTCGCGATATACGCCAAATAGGTTATTAGTTGTTTCCAATCAGTTATTAAGTTAACAACTTGCCTGCTCTTAATGCTCTTTCCCTTAGTTATCTTCTTGGACCAAACAGAGTAATTAGTTGGGAGGAAGGTTACTGTACGTGAGGATAGCCTTTTGTAATTTAGAGTAAGTGGTTGGCATTCAATAAGAAAATGAAATTCATAATAGCAAGGAAATAGATTCAAGATCTAGTATTAGTGAACCCGGGTCCCCTGGGCCTCTCCTATTTGATCTTGCTTTAATCATTTTAGTTTAAAGTCTTACTTTCGCTTCGCTTAGTTTTCTATTCAATTTCAATCTGATTACTCTGTTCGCTTAAGGAATTAAAAGATCTTTATTACGCTGGTACTTGCGCATTCCCTGTGGGTTCGATATTCGGAGTCCTAACTATACTCTATTTTATTACGAGCTACGATCAGGTGCACTTGCCTGAGTACGCAACAATCGGCACTATGGACAGTGATACGATGGTACCCAGTCAGGATAATTAGGCTTCCCAACGTCCCGACAGGATGGTAGCTAGCCATCCGTCGCCTGTAGACTTGTTGGACCTTGATTATCCCCAAGGACCGACGTGTCCTGTACCCGACATATCGTGCCCGCACTCTGGTACCTGGCCTCGTACACAACCTATGTGCACGGCGGTGGATTACAGCACATGCGTATGACCATTTATTATTCAGCACCCTATTAGCTTTTCATTATTCATCAACTCAGCACAACATCATCAGCTCAGTACATCAACTCATTATCTTAGCCAATATCATCATCTTATCTCATCACTTATCAGGCTATCAGCTCAACCAGCTTTAATGTCTTATTCCAATACTATTCAACTCTTTATAATTAAATAATTCAGCCATATTCCCACACACAGCACTATAATAACTTAATCATTAAATCAGCATAAGCAGAGTTACCAGCATCTACATCATATCAACCAACACATTATCAATACTCAACCATCCTCGAATGATATATAGATCAACCAACACAACATCAATTATTAATCAGTATCACATAGGTCAACCAACACATTATTAAGCATCAATCATCCTAAATCCACACATAAGTCAACCCTAGTGACTCTTAAGCGATCTATTACTGACATGTTATCAATCCACACACACCAGCAATTACATACACAATTATAATACAATCATAAGATACCAATATCACATCAATCAACATCTATCCACTGATATCAATAGATTACTCCTATGGTTGATAGACCTCTGACAACTGTCATCAGCTATCACAAGCCACAACCCCTCTCCTAAGGTGTTGCTACTATCAACCTCTAGTAGGGCTTGGGTCACCCTACGCCTTGTTATACACTTATTCTAATCCTACAATCCCTAGTGGATAGGGTTCAGGTCTCCTTACCTCTGGACACTCTTTCCTAATTTACAAGGCCATTCTCATCCTCCCTTCTCAGAGGATTGCCTACTAAGGGCTTTCTGATGCACAAGATCCTCATTTGAGGCAAGTGCAAAGCATACCTACTCCTTAGTGGCCCTCTAAGCCTCACTTCCTTTTCTCAATCTCAAGTATTACTTGCTAAGGGTGTTCTGATGTGCCAGATCCTCATTAGAGGCAAGCACAGAGCATACTCACTCCTTAGAAGTTCCTAGAGAGAGAAAATGATTTGGGGCGAGTTAGAAGTGAATGGGTGTAGGCTAAATCTCCATTGCATCGCGACAGGGACATGTGTCACCCATTCATTGGTTGTGATCACTGACTTAGTCACCGACCTATTGGTTCCAGAATCCTCTCCATCGTGTTGTGATGGATTCCAGTTCAATCTCGGTCCCGTCGCGACCATACCTGAGGACATATGTGTAATTTCTTCCATTCTAGACGTTTCTAGAGCTTCCAGATCATTCTTAGGGGTATTTTTAGTCTTTTTGAATGTTTCTCTAACACATTTAGGCCTATCTCCTTTCATTTTAGAATTTCTAATGTTTATTTATCACTTTCTAAAAATTAGGATGTTACATAGCCCACCCTCTTTTTTTGGCCTGTACACTTGTTCCCAGGCTATCCAATTAACCTTTTGTTGCCCCTCACAACCATCCCACAGAAAATTCCTCTGAATAAAAACTAATATCTTTAACACCTTCTTAGGGACTTAAAAGAACGTCATAAAGTATAAAGGTAAGCTGCTCAATACCGAATTAATAAGCATAATTCTGCCTCCAAATGACAAATACCGGCCTTTCCATTTTGCCAAGCGATTCTTCATGCTTCTCACCACTGGCTCCCATGTGCTAATCTTCCTTGGATTTGCTCCAACCGAAATGCCTAAGAATTTAAAAGGAAACTTTCCAACACAACAACAAAGAAAGTTAGAAGCCGCATTCAAAAAATAATCATCCAAATTCAAACCGTATAGGTTGTTTTTTGCAAAATTAACTCAGTACAAGAAAACGCGGGCGTACTGACGGCTAATGCCGAAAAACCGTCGGAAAAGCACATTTACCGACGGTCAACCGACGACCTTCGTCGCAACAATTTACCGATGAATTTTACTGTAGCCGTCGGAATTACCGACGGGCATATGTCATCGGTGGAATGCCATCGATAATTTTAGATGGACAATACCGTCGGTAATTTCTGACGGCCAAAACCGTTGGTAATAGGAGACGGTAATTACCGACGGGTTAGGCCATCAATATTGTTGAGATTTTTTAATTAATTATTTAATTAATTAATTAATTAATTTAATTTAATTAATTTACTTATGTATTTAATTTAATTAATTAATTAATTTATTTAATTTAATGAATTATTTATTTAGTTATTTAATGATCGAAATTATGTATTTATTTATTATTTATTTATTTAATTATTAATTTATTCCACATTAAGAAATGTGATAACGTAAACTAAAAAGCAAAGTAAAAAAGAAACGTAATATAAATTAAAAAAAACTAAAGAATACCAAAATATATAAAAAAAAGTACAAACAACACTAATAATCCTGATAGTCATGATCATGCATGAGATGCTCTAAACCATCCACATCCTCGATATCATCAGTACTAGGAGGCGGAGGCGAAGGCGGCAGACGCAGCTGATGATGAGGTTGAGGCTGCTGGCGAGCTAGCATCTGGTACATTTGTTCCTGTCGCTCCAGCACCTGAGCCAAAATTGCGTTCGTCCGACGAGTCTTCTCCTCGGAAGCGGCCAGTCTCGACGTCACCTCGGCTAACTCCTGCTCATCCGCAGTAGAGCGACGAATGACATCATTACTCGATGATTCTCCGATGTGGAGGCGGCTGGTCCCTTTCTTGTAGTTGCTTGCAAGATCTCCAGCACCGTATAGGCTATCATTCTTCTTGTCGCCAATATCATCTGTCCAAACCCTGAGTGGTGCAGATGGATTGTTAGGGCCTTGAGACGGAGAACGTGATGATGTCTTAGATCTAATCTGAGCATCCTCTCCTCAAACTCATCCTGTCATGCATAAACAAATAAGTCAAATTTTTTTTGTAAGAAAACAATATTAAAAAACAAAATTCATTGTATTTTATAATTACCTGGGTCCGCCTCGATCGATCATCAACGAAATCACTGGTACTCCTCCTAATATGAGTTGCAGGATGGAGCTCGTGCAACTGTACCTCTCTACCTAACCTCTTCGACTGTAATTATAATTAATAAAAAAATAAATAATAATAATAATATAACACGTACAAGTCGAGCTGCGTGCTGCGCCTGACTGATGGAACCTGCGGTGTGCAAGCTCCCACCCTTCTCAGAGGCTCTGTTCTTCTTGGCCTTCTCGCAGATCGATTTGTACTCAAGGGAGCGCCAGTGCTCTACCAGCCTCTGCCAGATATGATCCCCTATCTAGTGGGGATGTCCCCTGAGGCGGGCATCTCTAAGCATATCAGAGAGGTGGTGGGATGTCTTCATATGAAAGTTCTTCTCGATCCGCTCCTCATCCTCTTCCCTCCAAGCACATCTCTCCTGTATGAATATTAGACATTATTAAACATAATTGAAATTTATGAAATAAAAAAAATAATATGCAATAAAATAAAAATTGCAACTTACTCCGAAAAATTTGAACATATGATCCCGCTCCTCCTCCTTCATCGCCTCCCAGGTGGGCCAATACGCCGAATAATTCTCCTTAATTGTTGCTATGATAGCCTTCGTAGTTGGCTTTGAGGGAAGGAACCTGAAGAATAAAAACATGTCAAACAAATATATATATATATATATATATATATATATATATATATATATATATATATATATATATATATATATACACCCATGTAATTTATTAATATCTCGACAAAAAAAATGTAAATACTTACCCTTTACCCGCCGGGCTGATAATAACTCGACCATCATGCAGCATCTCTAGATCCTCAGCCTCCTGCTGCTCAACCTCGGTCTGATCAGGTGTATGGCCCGTACTATACTCATGCTTGGACTGATGAGCATCAGGCATCGTCTCAAGCACAACATGAGAACTAGAAGTGCCATGTGTCTGCTGGAACCCCGGGTTGGGGATCATGTGAATGGTAGGCAAAGGGAGTGTCGGTGCAGAAGGCACGACATGCTGTGTAGGTTCCAAACGTGTCGGAGGCTGTGTAGGCGTAGATGTACACGGACATTGTGTAGATGACAACGTCGAATACCCAGTAGGGTCATGCCTAATAATGTTCGGACTCCGACGACCGGGGGGTCGATGGCGATAACCTTCCCCTTCCCTTTACCACCAGTGGGTGGTCTGGGGGGGTCGGATCCTGATCCTGATGCCATATACGTCCATAGAGCAATTCAACAATAACAGTAAAGAAATATTATATTTAAACATAACAATATTAAAAATGAATTCCATAAAAATAAACAACAAGTTATGAAAATAACTGACAAATTAAAATATATTGTTAGACATTTCTATAATTGTAAAAAGTTAAACAATTTCATTCTGCCCATTCTACTTCGGCATCGTCTTCAGATTTTGATGGTTTTGCCACTTCTTCATTTAATTCCTCATCTCCATCTACATCTTCATATGTGATTGGATTATCACGTAGTCGAGAAATGAGTTCCACTTCATTTACTACATTGACATGAGACATCTCATCCACTTGATAAGCCACTTCTTCCTGTGGATCATCTGCTTCAATGCGACCCCTTGGTTTTGTCTTTATTGCGACACACCAACCTTGTTTGTCCCTTCGAGTTGATGGATAAGGGACATATACACTTGTCTTACATTTTGTGCCATGATAAATAGATCAAATATTTAGTATCTTCTGCTCATGCCAATCTCCACAGTATTATATTTTCGATCCACTTTTGTGCCTTTACTTAACGGATCAAACCAATTGCAATAAAATGGCACTATTCTTTAGTATAGTCTAAAGTATTGTACGGCAGTTCATATATATGTTGAATCACACCATAGAAGTCGTCTTCACCTCCATCTGTGGTACCTTTTACATAAACTCCGTTGTTAATTATTTTTCCCCCTCTGTTTTTGACTGGGTTTGAAATTTGTTTCCTTTTACGAAAAACGTGTGCCATTCTTTTACACGTGATTTAAGACTATGAGATAAATTTCTCAAGTGTTGGATTTTAAGGGATTCATGCCTTGACAGGATTGTTTTGATGATTGACAAAAGGATTATCACAAATAGTCAAATGTGCAAAAAGCAGAAAAGTACACCAAGACGCACACCAAGGATCGGAGGTTCTCGAGTCTTTGGGTTTTTGGGTATTTACCTAGGACTATTTGTAAGTAGTAATAAAAAGCTCTCAATTAAAATTAAATCAGACACTCACAAAGCTTTTATCCCAAATGGATTTTATGACATTTTTTCCTAAACTATTTCAATGACAAAATACTTTGAAAAATGTCTTAAAAAGAATTTCATTGTTTGGCACTTATCCAATGTGACAAACAGAATGCCCATAAACGATTCTGAGCCAACCTATAATCGATTATGAAATCACATTCTGCTATTCCATGTTTTTTAAACATCTCGTAATCGATTATAACATTTAGCATAATTGATTATTTAAAGAATGATGCATCTCCGTGTTTTCGCACTTACATAATCGAATATAAGTTTTATATAATCGATTATGGTCTTTCAAATTACGCTCCGATTTCAAGTTTTCAAATGTATAATCGATTATTTATTTGTAGAATCGATTACATTAGGATCAAATCTCCTGATTGAGCGCAACAGGTGTTTTCTCATTTAATATCACACGCTCTTTCATTGCCTATATAAATACAGCACCAGGTGCTCCAAAATACAACACTTACACTATTTGATTGTGCTGAAACTTTGTCAAATTATTTAAGTACAAAAATTTCTTTGAGAGCCTTTTAATACTACATAGTTTTACTTATATTTTTTTGAGCTTCAATTTGTTATATTTGCACTTTTGAGTGTATCTTCCTCATCTCATTTTATTTGTAAAAGTTTTTTTGTGTGTGTGGGAATTATTAACAGAACCGAGTTGTCCTTGGACATCACTTATGATAATTATGACACACAAAATTGTTGCAAAGAGAATCCCATTAATTGTGGCACAACTGATGAAGAGACGTTGGAGAATTAAAGGAGCTGTAGCTGCCACAAATCAATTCAGCAAATTAACCTTTTTTTATCTCAACAAAATATGGAAACAAACCTATGTTTAGGGATTTGTCAATCTGTATTTTTCTATAGCCGTTGCACTCCCTCCTATATATATCTTATACTTCCATTGTATTTAGAGGGTTCACGTTTTCAGTAAAAAATAATATTATTCATTCATTTCCTACATTTTCTTCTTGGTATCACATAGCCAGTGCGAACACTACCACACAACCTACAATCATGACTTCCCTATCCCTCAATGTCAGCAACTTTATCACTCTAAAACTAAGCCCTACAAATTACCCACTGTGGCGTGAACAAGCCTTAGCCCTTGCAGAAAGCCAAGATCTGGTTGGTCACCTTACAAATGAAGATTCAGTCCCTACTCAATACACCACCAACACCACAAACTCATAACAATTTGTCCCAAAATTAACTGATGAATTTGTCACTTGGCGAAAGTCTGACCGTCTTCTTCGAGTTTGGATAATCGGCACCCTCTCCGAAGAAGCACTTGGGCTGGTTGTTGGCATCGATACTGCCCATGCTGTTTGGTCTGCACTCAAAGATGCATATGCAGAAGATTCACAAGAACGTGAATTCACAATTCATCAACAAATCACGTACCTCCGCAAGGAAGAGGACCAAACTGTCAGTGAACATATTCGCATTTTCAAAGGTCTATGTGACAACCTTGCTGCAATTGGGAAATCTGTCCCAGACAAAGAAAAGGTATTCTATCTCCTCACAAGCCTTGGGCCAGAATATGAAACCTTCACAATAACCATGCTCAAACCCCCAAGGCCATCATACTCCGAGTTAATCTCTCAACTCCAGAGCCTTGATCAAAGACGTAATTGGTTCTCCAGTCGTGCCAAGATGCAAACTTCTTTTGCTCCTCAAGTGGCCTTCTATGGCCAACAACAAAAATCACACCAATTTTCCTCTCGAAACCGTGGGAACTCTCAAACTTTCACGTCTACAGGGCGCGGGTTCCAAGCTCAACAACCAAGTAGCCAAAATAAAAACCCACACACCCTGACCACCCAGCAGAGACGTCCTCCACCACCAGGAGAGCGTCGTATGACTCCTGCAAAACGGGATCTCTATCGGAATGAAAAATGTCAATATTGTGGTGCAGTAGGCCATATAGCAAAGATATGTTGGTGGGTGCCCAAGAAACCAACTCAATCTGATGATATACCTCAAGCACTTGCAGCACTCACCTTGGACAACACAATTGCTGAAACTGAATGGATCTCGGACACGAGAGCTTCCAATCACATGACAGGTACAACTAGTATGTTGAGTAACATTCGACAATGTTCAGGTACAGATTCTGTGCTTATTGGTGATGGTTCTCCTCTACCAATTCATGGCATTGGGGACTCCGTCATTAAGCAAAAGAATATCACACTACCCCTCAATAATGTCTTACTTGTCCCTGATTTAACAAAAAATTTGCTCTCTGTAAGCCAACTAACCAAACATTTTCCTGTTAATTGTGAGTTTTCTAATGTTGATTTTTGTGTAAAGGAACGAGAAACAGGGGAAAAGATGATCACAGGGAGACGCAAGGGTGACTTATATGTTCTTTCTTCTTTGCCTGAATTGTATTTCTCACACCGCTTCAAATCTGGGTCCGCAGATATTTGGCATCAGCGTTTGGGACATCCTCAAACCTTAGCTTTACAATTACTAAAGAATAAAGGGTTAATTGATGTAGTTGGAACTTTGAGGTCTAAGCATCTATATGATAGTTGTCAATTGGAAAAACTTAGTAAATTGCCTTTTTCTTCTTCTGAGCATTCTAGTTCTGTTATATTTGAAAAAATACATTGTGACTTATGGGGACCTGCTCCCGTTTTATCTATTTCTAAATTCAAATATTATGCGTGTTTGGTTGATGACTTCTCCAAGTATACATGGATTATTCCGTTACAACACAAATCTGATTTTGTTAATGCTTACTTATCCTTTGAGCAGTATGTTAAAAAACAATTTAACAAAGAAATCAAGGTTTTTCATTCTGATGGAGGCGGTGAATTCATCAACTCCAAACTTTCAACTCATTTTCGTTTAACAGGTACTATTCATCAAGTGTCATGCCCATATACACCAGAACAAACAGGTATGGTCGAAAGACGACATAGAATAATACGGGAACTAGGTATGACTATGTTGTTCCATAGTGGTGTCCCCTTATTTCTATGGGTCGAAGCTTTTACTACAGCTGTGCATCTTATTAATAGACTCCCATCCTCTTCTCTTGATTTTGAAACGCCTTACTTTGTCTTACATGGAACACATCCAAACTATTCTTCACTGCGAGTCTTTGGCTCTAAATGCTTCCCTTACACTTGGGACACACGGCGTCACAAATTTGATCCAAAAACTATTCTATGTGTCTTTGTTGGATATAGTGATACACACAAAGGATATAAATGCTTTCATCCTTCTAGTAAGAAATTTTTTATCTCACGACATGTTTTTTTTGATGAGTTATTTTTTCCATATAAGACTAATCACCATAATACAATTCCCTCTTCTACACCACATGTAATTAGTATATTTGACTCTTGGCTACCCCATACTAATTTCAACTCTTGTGCAGATTTGACAGCAACAACTTCCACTTCACCACCATGCTCAAGTCCGTTACCAACAACTTTAGTGCCCTCTTCCGCCTTGCTGGTCCCTACTACACCTCTTGACCAACCAGAACAGTCCTCTCAAATTGAAGCTGAGCAACCTGAACACTCCTCACATCACTTACAGAATGAAGATGAGTCTGAGCTTGAGCTTGTGACTCCTACTTCAACTCAGCAACCTGAGCCTATTTCTTCTACCCCGACTTAATTACCACATGATGTACCTGCACATTCAATGGTTACGCGCTCACAACACGGAATTGTAAAGCCTAATCCTAAGTACGCCTTGATTACCATGCCTCGTGCCGACATTCCACGTAACCCGCATAATATTCGTTCAGCATTAGCTCATCCCGGATGGAAAGCCGCCATGGGCGAAGAACTTGAGGCCCTTCATAAGAATCAAACTTGCAAACTTGTTACTCACACCCCTAACTTGCATATTATTGGCTCTAAATGGGTCTTCAAATCAAAACTCAAACCTGATGGGTCCCTAGATCGCCTCAAAGCCCGCCTTGTTGCAAAGGGGTACCACCAAGTTGATGGAGTGGACTATACTGAAACCTTCTCTCCTGTAATCAAGCCAGGCACCATACGCTTAATCATCACTATAGCACTTGTTAAGAAATGGCATATTCGACAACTTGACGTCAAAAATGCCTTTCTGCATGGTGTACTTTCTGAAAACATATACATGGAACAACCTCCTGGCATGGCTGATCCTTAATTTCCAAACAATGTTTGCAAACTCCAAAAGGCTCTTTATGGCCTTAAACAAGCTCCTCGAGCCTGGTTTGACCGCTTTAGTTCTTTTCTTATTAATTATAGTTTTTTTTGTAGCTTGGCTGACCCATCTTTGTTTATTTTGCATTCTGATGTAGGTTCCTTAATTCTACTCCTTTATGTAGATGATATACTTCTTATAGGATCCACTACCTCTCTGGTTTCTGACTTCATTCAACTCTTGCATTCTAAATTTTCCATGAAGGACTTGGGACCTATTCACCATTTTCTCGGAATTGAGATACTCACGACAACAGATGGCCTCCATCTCTCCCAGACACACTATGCTACTACTATCCTTGAACGAGCTAACATGGTTGATTGTAAGCCAATGAGCACACCACTTGAAGCCAAGACCAAGATCGGGTCAAATGACACTCCCCTTGATGATCCAAGTTATTTCCGTGGGCTTGTTGGAGCCTTACAATATCTCACTCTCACTCGCCCTGATCTTTCATATAGTGTTAACTTTGTGTCCCAATTCATGCATTCTCCTACAATTATGCATTTAAAAATGGTTCGACGTATCTTAAGATATGTGAAAGGAACTATCGATGTAGGTCTTCACTTTACTTCTAACACTACACTTGATCTTTTTGCCTTTTCTGATGCAGATTGGGCAGGTTGTCCTACAACTCGGCGCTCCACCACTGGTTATTGCACATTCCTTGGAGGAAACCCCATCTCATGGTGCGCAAAGAAACAACACACAGTCTCCCGCTCTAGCACAGAAGCTGAATACAGGGCCATGGCAAATACTACAGCTGAACTCACATGGTTGACATTCATCTTAAAAGACCTCCACATTTCCTCGCTTCCCTCCAATACTCTATTGTGACAATATTAGTGCTCTTCACATGACCATCAATCCAGTTTTCCATGCTCGCAGCAAGCACATTGAATTGGATTATCATTTTGTTCGGGAACGAGTTTCATTTGGCCTCCTTGTCATTCACTACGTATCCACCAATGATCAAGTTGCTGACCTCTTCACTAAACCGGTGTCAAAGGCTATCCTCAGGCATTTCCAGGCCAAACTCTGCCTTCAACCTCGGCCTCGTTTGAGGGAGGGTATTAACAGAACCGAGCTGTCCTTGGACAACACTTATGATAATTATGAGACACAAAATTGTTGCAAAGAGAATCCCATTAATTGTGGCACAACTGATGAAGAGACGTTGGAGAATTAAAGGAGCTGTAGCTGCCACAAATCAATTCAGCAAATTAACCTTTTTTTATCTCAACAAAATATGGAAACAAACCTATGTTTAGGGATTTGTCAATCTGTATTTTTCTATAGCCGTTGCACTCCCTCCTATATATATCTTATACTTCCATTGTATTTAGAGGGTTCACGTTTTCAGTAAAAAATAATATTATTCATTCCTTTCCTACATTTTCTTCTGGAATCCCAAGTTGTTCATAGAGAGGGGATATATCTTGAACGTATTGCTCTAGTTTAGAGTTGTAAAAGTTTCTAGCTGAACCTGATTTAAAAGCTAGTGTTTTAGTGAAAATCCCTTAGTGCTTTGCTTTGGGGACAGGACGTAGGCCACAGGGGTGTTTGGTGGCCGAACCTGGATAAATTGATGCGTGCTCTTTTCTGCTCTCTATCTCTTTATTATTCAAGCAATTTATTTTTCGGCTCTTTACTTTTATTGCCTCTACTTTCAGTCATTTACATTTTAGCAATTTAATTTCTGTCATTTATTTTATTGCAAGTTAATTTCTGCAATTTATATTTCAAGTCTTTTAATTTTTCGTAGTTAAATTCTTGCAAGTTATATTTTAGCACTTTATTTGCAAAAGTTTTTAAAAGCACCGCTCACACACAATTCACCCCCTCTTGTGTTTGGAGTCACTTGAAAACATATACATCATATGCAAACAAATTATGGTTCCTTTTTTCAAACAATCTTTTGTATTTTCAAATAATAAATAGTTCAAATAGGACTAAAAATACATATCTGGTTCATAAACCACGTTGGGAAATATTCATGAATATAGGCAGAATGCCCTGATCAAGAATACCCTGATCAAGTCATTATCAAACAAATGATCATGAGTAGTTGTGGATAAAAGAAATTGAAAGTGGTCAAAATGATACATACGTAAGATATGGTGATACTTCGGTACAGTTGATCAACACGTGAACGTGGGCTGACTTGAACTCTTCTCCCGTTAACCAGTGTGTCAACTCCTTTCCAGCATGACGACCGGGAAGGCCAAATACTGATAAGGTTAGCAGGTGTCTTTCACTTTCAATTTCTATTTCATTCCTATTATTTGTTGGTGCCAATATGAAGTTCGTAAAATAATGGGAACAGAAATGGATTGTTTCACGGTGTAAGTCAGTTGCACAAATAGATCCTTCAACCCTGGCCTTATTTTTTGCCAATCGTTTGGAGTCATCCATAAATCTATAAAATAACAAGGTTGCTCAAAATTGATAAATTTAACCCTTCAAATGAATATTTATATTAAAGAATATTTTATTATATTACCTTTCGAATGGATACATCCATCTATATTGAACCGGTAGTTTCATGTGCAAGATGCACTGGGAGATACTCCATAGAATCAAAGAAAGCAGGGGGAATTATTCTCTCCAACTTACAAAGAATGACTGATATGTTCTGCTCCATCTTTATAAGATCATCCTCTCTCAATATCGCAGAACACAAATCTTTAAAAAATAGCTGAGTTCAGTAAGTGGATTTAAAACATTTGACGACAAGGAACTAAATGCAATAGGAAGTAAACACTCTATGAATACATGACAATCATGACTTTTCATCCCAATCATGGTTCCTTTGTTCACATCGGCACATCTTGCCAAATTAGAAGAATAACCGTCTGGCATCTGAAGTTCTTTTATCCACCGACAAACTGACTTAGCTTCCTCAGCAGTTAAAGAGTAACAGGCTTTGGGTTTCAGGGTTTTTCCATCCGACCGAGTCGTCAAATACAAGTTCTTTCACCTACAGTAAAGTGATAAGTCTAGTCTGGCCTTATCATTGTCTTTCGTTTTTTCTTTGACATTCATCACTGTGAGAAAAATATTGTCAAAAAAGTTCTCAATGTGCATAACATCAAGGTTGCGTCTCAATAAATTATCTCTCCAATATGGCAGATCCCAAAAAATACTTCTTTTTGTCAAATTATGCCATTGTCCATATCCTTCAAATCGATCTAATTCACTATAATCTGTGATTTTTAGCAGTTTCATAACTCTGCTCCAAATCTGTTCAGATGTCAACCTTGGGGGCGAGCCATCTAATTCAACTTTCTGCTTCTTGAAAGCGTTCTTATTCCATCTAAATGGATGATCACCTGGTAAAAACCTGCGATGTGAGTCAAACCAAGAACTCTCCCCCCCCGAATTTCAAGGTAAATGCCTTTATATGCTCCATGCAATGCGGACATGCCATTTTACCATGAGTACCCTAACCAGACAACATGTCATATGCAGGGAAGTCATTAATGGTCCACATCAGAGCTGTCGTCATTGTAAAATTCTTCTTTCGTGCAATATCATACGTCAAAACACCATTCCACAACCTTTTGAGATCGTCAATGAGAGGCTATAAATAGATGTCAATACCATCTTTTGGATTATCTGGACCCGATATAATACAAGTCAAGAATATACAAGGCTTAGACATGCACATTTCGGGAGGAAGATTGTATGGGGTAACAATAACTGGCCAGCAAGAATAAGATTTCGTCGTGGATTGAACATACGGGGTAAAACCATCAGAGCATAACCCAAGTCGTACATTACGTGGATCTGCTGCAAAATCGGGATGCACACGATCAAAGTGCTTCCAAGCTTCACCATCAGATGGGTGGCGCAACATACTGAAGTGCTTCTAATCTTATAGTGCCACGTCATTTTGCCTGCAGTCTGTGTTGATGCAAACATTCTCTGCAGCCTTGGAATAATTGGCAAATAAAACATTGTCTTCACTGGAACTGGTTTTTGTCTACCCTTCCCATTACGTGTGAAATATATCTTGGCTCACCACAAAATTTGCATTCAACCAGCGCGCCATCATTTTTACCAAATTCATTATCGTAATATAACATACACCCTCTCGCACAACAATCAATCCTTTTAGATTCCAACCCCAACTTGGACACTAAGCTTTTAGCCTCGTAATAACTTTTTGGCAAACCATCTCTGATAGGTGACGAGTCCAACATCATTTTCGTTACGAGATCCAAGCACACATCGGTAGCACCACAATTGGACATAAGAGCTAAAAGCCTCACACACATTGATAATTTAGAGTCTGCAGACCCTTCAAACAATGGCTTATTTGTTTCTAACAAGACATTATAAAATTTTTGTGCTGTCTCATTTGGAAGTTCATCTGTGTCATCATACCGTTGCTCCTTGAATGATACGTTGACCCCCAAGGTATCACAAACCATATCTTGCATTAATTCAATCTGCTCACCATATCCCGTATCTACGCAACTGCTTGAAGCACCTGTCCAATTATCGCCAACCCCTAAATCCACCTGAGGCAACTCTTCACCATATCTAGTACAAATCCAGTAATTAGGCCTAAATCCAACTAAATACAGGTGATGCATGACCTGACCTGGGCTTTTAATCCTTCTGCATCGCAATTAAGGCATGAACATCTAATCTCTTCATTAGTTTTGAAATCTCCATGTGTCATTGCGGCTTAGACAAAGTGATCAACCCCATCGCAAAAAGATTGTTTCAAACCCCCTCTCCCCAGATACAACCTATCGTACATCCAACTATGACTCGAAGGAAAAAATTCCATCTTCTGAATGTTAAAAAAAAGACAATTTCAGCAGCACAACGTTCTTAGAATCGCTCTCTTTCTTTAAATGGTATGACCCTATCCCATTCGGGAAAAAACTTTTTTAGAACTCGTATAATAGTCCTTCCTTAATTCTCATCTCTTATACTTGACAAAATTTTGGCAGCATCTCTCATTAGTCTCGGAGTACACTAAATGATGCAGGTATGAATACCGCAATCAAGTATGCACCCAGAGAACAAAAGGAAAAGAATCGAACCGAAACTTCATCAAATATAAAGATACTAGAATTAAGCAACAACTATTATACGAGTAAAGAAAAAGTTTTTTTTCCAAAATGTCCGACTTGGACAATTCAAGGTTCAATATACAATGAACACGTGGTACCCTAAAAGAGTACATGCACTCAATAATATATTGAACCTCAAACGGGAAGCTATGGCTTTTCTCCGATACTAATAACAAGCATTGAAATAAAATAATAAACTAATTAAAATATGTTTAATAAAATCTAATATCGGTTTTTCTCCGCCATACCTAAGTTGTTTGGGGGCTCAACATCACTTTTCTTTGCAAATCGTCCTCCGGTACTCCTTGCCCTTCTCATAGCATGCCGATGTCTAGGGGATTGTACCCTCCGATACCACACCATAAACACATTCATAACTAATCCTAAGTTTCTTTTAGTTCGTTAAATACGTTATGATCAAGTTTTGTCAAAATCAAGGTTCCTAGAAAACTATATAACTTGGGTATTCATCTTCCCCAAGGTTCCAACATGACAATATTATGGCTACGACAGTTTATATCATTCCTCAATTGTGCAAAACAAAAGTAATTCACAGTTTATAACATCATTCACATATTCATCAGTCAATCTCAACATTGATTTTTCAATTCAACAACAATCACAGTCATACAGTCTCTATTTATAATTATAGTCCCTAATCATACAGTATCTAATTACAATTACAGTCCCAAATATACAAATTACATAATAGTCACAAATCATACAGTCTCTAATCATAATTACATATCCCTAATTATACAAAATTTTAACTAAACTACGATATCTAATACGGTCTCTAATCATACAAAATTTCAATTAAACTACGGTTCCTAATCATACAAAATTACTCGCACGTTAAAAACTTATAACGAACCAACCTCGATCGCAAAGTAGAGGTAGAGGCACGGGCGGTGGTGGCAACTGTGGTGGCGCGGCGGAGTGGTGGAGGTGGCAGTCTTAGAGGCCGGCGGAGTCAAACAACCTTCACTGAATAGAAGCAAATAACCAATAATATATTTTTGCCTGTGAGAAAACATAATAAATACAGAACCGAAAAGTGCAAATATAGGCAATCATTTATCAAACAACAAATCCATAAATAGTGCTCAATCGAGACAGGGTGGCCATTCTATCATTTCTTATTCTTAACATGAGATTAAAATTTCAGGACAGGGCACACCATGATTACATCTCTTATTATTAATATTGCATTCAACAAACCCCAATTCAACAGTTTATTCTATTCCTCTGTTTATTTCATACATTAATTCAAGGTATAATAAAGCCAAGTTACCAAAACAAATCAGCAGGACAAGCAAATAGGCATGCAAAAACTCAAATATAGAGGAGTGCGAGGTTGGGACTTGGGAGGAGAGATAAAGGGTGAAAACATCCAACCTCACAGTGATTGCAGCTCTGTTGAGTGCCAAGGAGGGAAGCAGATTACAGGCGGAGCTCGCGGCTCAGTTTCTGGGCGCAACGGTGGTGCTTGCGACTGTGGTGCTTGTAGGGGCAAACATACGGTGACTCACGGCTCAATTTCTGGGCGCGATTCAGTGGCGCGGTGAGACAGGCAGTGGCACGGTGAGACAGATGTGGCCGCGGTGGGTGTGGCGGAGTGGTGTGGTGGGGCGTGGCTAAGAGAAGAAGAAGAAGAAGAAGAAGAAATGGAAAGTGAGGGGGATGGGTCGGGTTCTGCAACTAAAAGTCGCATACCGACGGCCTTTTTAATGTTAGCAACGGCCCAAAGCTGACGGTAACAACAACACGACATTACCGACGACTCTTTTTAAATACCGATGGCAACACCCGTTGGTACATTCTATCCGTTGTCATCTCACGCTTACCGACGGGCTAGGCCGTCGGAAATTGACGACGTTTACCGACGGTCAAGGCCGTCGGTATTTGAAAACTGGGAGGGAATAAAAAAGACGGAAAAGTTACTGACGGCCTAAACTGTCTGTCACCTTCACTGACGGCTTAGGCCGTTGGTAATTTTAAGCGGAAGACGGCTTACATTTCCGTTGGAAATGGCTTTATTTTGTGACAGTTGTTTGACTGTCGGTAAAAGGTCGTCGGTAAGGCCGATTTTTCTTGTAGTGACTCTAAGTCAAGCCACAAGCTCAAAGCTCCTCAATATGGCTTTAACATACCACAGGTTGTCCCAAGAGGCCTCACACAATAATATAGTATCATCAGTAAATTGCAACAAAGGAAAAGATAAGTCATTGTTAACTCTATGCCCTTTTAGAGCTCCAATGTCCACAGCTCTGTGAACTAGACCCATCAGCCTTTTCGCAACAATTAAAAAAAGAAAGGGGGCGCCAAGCGGACCCCCTGTCGTAGACCCCGCTAAGCAGCAAACTCCTCTGTCAGACTTCCATTCACAAGACCTGACACTGAACATGATTGAATACACGCACTAATCCAACTCCTCCATTAAGCGGGTCATTTTGTTAGTCTCAATTGCTTGGTGATGGTTAAAACATTATACTTGAAGTCATATTATCTCAACTCACACCATAATTATTTTTGTGCTTCAAAATAAAGTCCTACGGCCTGTCAAAGATTTAATTTACGAAGAGTCAGACAAATTGTTAAAGTGAAATTCAGTTCAAAAAACTAAATGGTACAAATAAATTTTGTATAAAATATAAATAGGCTAAATTTTTTTTTTTGATCTTTTTATCTTTTTTTTTTTCAGTTTGGTCCATTAATAATTAAAAGTTTCAATTGTGTTCTTTATTTTGCAAAGTTATATTAATATGATCCCTCTTTTATTTTTTATTTTTTTCTGAAATGGTCCCTTATATAGCAAACATATACCAACGTGGCCCCTTTTTTAGTTTTAAAATGGTCCATTATTTTACAGAAGTCATACCAATATGGTCCTTTTCATACACAATTTGAACGAAAATGACATTAAAACATAAAATAAAGAGACCAAATTGAAACTTAGGTTTAGAGACCAAACTAAAACTAAAAGAATAAGATAATAGACAAAAATGTATTTTAACCAAATAAATAAATGATTAGTTTTTTTTATAGTAAAATATATAAACGATAAGTCGATAACGTTTTAACATATACTCCCTCTGGTCTATATTGTAAGTAGCAGTGAAAGTAGACTGGACTGAGTTAAGCTTTGTCAGGCCTAAGCCTGGCTTGTTCCCCAGAGACGTTGCCTAGGGTTTTTTCTCCTCCTTCTGTGGAGGTTTGGCCCCCCATCAATTGGGGATTGTTGACTGCGGCTCAGGCCATCTTCCTCCCTGTGAAATCACCTCTGTTTTTCCATGTCTTCACCCGATCCACTCGCTGCCTCTCCGCCCCTTAAAAAAATAAACATATCAATTAATATACCGATTTTCTAGCATATTTTGTCATAAGAGTTTTGAATTCCTTTCTCAAAAAATGAGAAAAAAAATCTAGTTGTTTTTGTACGAATCATATACCAGGTCTTAAAACCATTATTGAAAGAGAAATGATAACTCGACAACACAATTATTGTCGGACACCGTATTCTCATACGGATATCACTTTTTTATTTTTATTTTTTCTCTCTCTCAATCACATCAACACAAATAAGAGGGACGTATTTTTAGACAGCGTGCATGCGGTGTCGGAAATTCTATTATCGAAATAACACAGCTCTTATTCAAAACGATCAAGCTCAATTATAGACCAGTATATTATTCTCTGGGACGATTAGGTTGTGCACTTGCGCTTAGCGAATTATATCTTCAAACTGCACCAAATACCTAAGCAAGCTAGCCTTTTCATTCAGTCTTATCAGTCGAGTCATCGCCATAATCATTTTGGCCCTCCATATTAGACTTCAGATTTTAATTTCAATTTTGTTTATACCGACTTCATATTTTAATTTCTATAATGAGAAGATTATATCAAAGAGGCAACAAGATAAGGATTATATCTTGTAATAATTTTCTTTGTTTTATATGTTTATTTGATATGTTTATTTCATTAAACACATGGAAGCATTTGCCAATTCCTAAAAAATAAACATATCAATTTTCTTTGTTTTATGGAGTATGTTTATAGCAACACGCACAACTCATTTATAAGACACATCTTCATCACCTTAAATGAAAATAAATAAAATTTGGAACAAACTCAAAAACTCTACTAAGGTCATTCATGGAAACCCCGAACTCGGCCAGAGCACCAACTACTTGATTTGCCTCTCTTAGTATATGTTTCCATAGAATTATAGCATCAGAGTTGCACCTTCTTCAGATGGACTCTACTGTTAAGTGACACGATTTAAATATATTTTAGATCTCTAAAAAATACAAAACAAGTGTTGAAAAAAAATACAAAACAAACAAGTTTTAGAAATACAGTGAATAAAAAAAAAATTAAATAGATACTTATTTTAGTTATATCATATTTCAAAGATAAAAATATATTTAAGTCTTTAGATACCAATCTATTAATTTTTTTAATATTATTTCTAAATCTTCAAAATATCATTAAAAATACACAAAATACACAAACCGGTCCATTCCAAAACATTTGATGTTTTGGCCTTTTAGTTTTGTGCCAAAACTATTGATGTTTTACAAATCCAAGACTAAATTAATTTTTTTTCCAACTATACCCTTGATGTTTTACGAGACTATTGTGATTGAGTTTTTATTAATAACTACACATCAATGAGAATGCCCACATTACACAGTCTATAGACTCTCCATTATCCAACATGGGCTGACAAAAGTTATGAAAAAGTAGTTGGAACTAAGGATTAAATATGGGTATTTTAGTCTACACATATACAAATTAATGATTTCTTATTCAATGTGTCAAAGGTCAAAACATCAAATGTTTTAGAATAGAGGGAGTATATTATATGGTAGTTAATTCGTGCATGGATTGTTCTTTCGCAAAATAGAAGTAATCTCGGATGTGATGGAGGTAGTGGGATGCATCAGAGAGGAGAAACCTTAGATGAGTCTTATCTAGGTGTTATTGGATTTGAATGTAATCGCTTAATGAGTCTATTTCAGTCTGCCTATGTTTCTCATGTGGGCCGTATGGGGAACCCAGTGGCCCATTTCTTTGCCAAGTTTGCTCTAGGCAACCCAGACTTGGTTTGGTTTGAAGAGTGGCCTACTTGGGTGATCCAATACATTGTACATGATATTGCCAGCTTAATCAATGAATAAAATGAGATTCCTTGTAAAAAAAATAGGTCAGACTTGACGTTGGTTCAACAAGAAAGGTAATACTTATCAATGAAAAATTACCAGGAAGAATGAAACCTACAATCTTTAGTCTGTGTTTTCTGAATCTAATTTAACCCCAAACCCTCTGTACAAACCCCTTTAATTATACTACTAGAATTTTTGACATTTCGTGCAGATTTTTCTGCGGATTTTTATCCCCACGTAATACCTTTGTGGATAATTTTTTCCTGCAAATTTTAAAATCTGCGGAAAATTTCCTGCGGATTTTTTCCTGCGAAAAAATTCGTAGGTAATTCCGCATGAAATTTTGCAGGTAAATCCGCAGCAATGAAATTTGCAGGTAAATCCTCAAGAAATTTGTACAGATAAATTTGTAGTGCAGATTTTTCCGTAACAAAATCCGCAAAAAACATGAATAAAATAATTTATTTTTCATTTATTTTTAATATTCATAAATGTTAGTACATAAATATCAATATTTTATTTAGTATATAAACTATTAATAAAGGTTTAGATTATATTATCATTATAAAATATATAAATATGCTTCCAATAAGATATTTGATAATACTTTAAATTCAATATTTATAACAAATTTTTTTTACAATATATAACTTAATATTTATAAAACATAAAGATTACACAATAGTTTCCACAATAAAGCATTAATAAATGTAAATATTACATCTATTAAAAGTCACAATGTATTACATCTGTTACTCATATGCCACAATGTAATAAATCTTTAATACATAAAAAATATATAAAATTAAATAAAATCCTATAATATATTCTAGCAAAGTATAATAAATAATCTAGCAACAAAAACAACTCCCATTTTTGTATTCCTTCTCTAGCTAAGAGTTTGCTTTAGAAGGCTTTGTGTAGAACCAAATGCTTTGTGTAGGCTTTAGGCAAATATTGTTTAACAAAGTCCTCTAAACAAATTATTGATATCTCCTCTGAACCAAATCAACATTTGCAAATAACAAATACACCCAATTGCTTTCATCACATATGCTTGTCTGCTCAGTTTCTCCATCTTCAACCATGCAATATATCTTTCCACATGAGAAAGTCACCGAGAGAATGAAAAAATGAGAGTGAAAATGTGCTGAGGGTAACACACGGTATTATTGTTACTTCCACAATAAGGGGATGACTTAGTAGCACGTAGAATCTACAGATTTACCTCTAGTTAGGGACATTTATTGGAGAAAATAAGGAGAAATAGAATAAGTAATTTTCTATAAATAACCAACAGATAATTTGCACATAGTTAAAGACAATTACACTTTTAAAACAATCTGCACATAGTAAAAAAAATTACACTTTAAAACAATCTGCCACAAGCATCACATCTCAGATTTCTTGAGTAATTTGTACTAATCACAGAAATCTAAAGCTACAAATCATCTAAAATAAAAAAGAATTTGAGAAGACCCAGAAAAAGACAAGTCAAGAAACTTCAAGCCGGTAAATCAAAAGCGACAAATACAGAAGAATCACAATAAAGAAATCCAAATAGTGAAAAAGATATTGAAAAGTAAATATCAAACCTTGGTAATCCAAGGTGTAAAAGATATAAGCCAAAGCTTTTGTTGGTACAACTTAAAACCAAATAAAATGTAAAAGAACATTGGAACCAACCTTTGTCACAACCCCAACAATCCCATCTCTGATATATGCCAAAATGAAAAACACAGATAGATTGGCTTAAGCATATAGGACTCCCACCCATACATACAGCAAGAACAGCCCACCGCACTTACCTAAGCACCACAGGATACATGTAGCAAAGAAAACTAAAGTAAACCAGAAAACAATATGAGAGCAACCTTCTCGAGCTTGACTATGGGATCTGGATCATATCACAAATATGAAAAAGCCACACACACCTTAGCCGTGGATCTACAAAAATGTTCAGTAACACCTGCAACATGAGGAGTCATGATAACCTTCTTAAATTTCAATATCCAATCATAGCAAGTATAAAATATGATGACAATTCTTAAAATTAATTTATAACAAAATAGATAGAAGGTTCTTACAATGTAAATGCATCTAAGATAACAGGACAAATAACAGTACAAAATCCAAAAACCTGAAAAGCAAAGGATCAATCAGAAAAGGCACACGTTACAAATGAACACATTCACAAGATCTACACTAAAGACACATTACAAAGGCCTCCAAAACCACTTTTCCTGCTGCCATTCTTGGCAGCAAATCTCCAATTGAGTGTGGTAGCCACCTTTGCTTCCCATTGGATTCTCATTGTCCAAGACATTGCCCGTTCTCCAGATCTACACTAAAGACACAGTCAGAATATCAAAGCCTCCCTATCCATTACCAACAACAAGGGAATGCAATCACAAATCTCACTAAGTAATTGAATCAAAATCACAAATGCAAATCTCATACAAACATAAACTAAATGGAATAGAAATGTTAGCATAAGCTGTCACAAGATTTAAACATAAAAATGAACAATATTATGTTAGGAAATGAATTACATAACAGCCTAAGCAGACAACAACAAAAGAATAGTTACTTGATTACTGAACGGTTCAACGCTAAAAGACGAATGAAAGACTTGAATCGAACTATTCAAAGAAAAAAGCTAGGGTTTACAAAGGAACTGAATCAAACGAAGAACCTTTGAGATCAAGAGAGAGAAATACTAGAAAGTGCTTGATTTGCTCTTTGAAGATGAGAAGACATTGAATCAGAAATTCAAATCTAGACAAAATGAGAAATCCAGATCTAGAGAAACACAATTTCATTAACTAAAATCGAGAGCGAAACAAACCTTGAGGGTCACACATCGTTCTTGCGTGCTTTCCAAGTGGCGGCGACGAGCTTGGGAGGGGATCGGCGGAGGAGGCATCGACGCGCGTTGACCAAGAGATGTGGCTCTTGTAGCTGAGGAAGATGTGGTGGGCATAGGCGTTGACGGTGCCAACGAGGTTCTCGGTGTACATCTTCGGTAGACTGAAGTCGTTGGTGGTGGCATCGACTGAGAGGTTATCGGAGGCCATGGATGGAAGAAGAGAGGGATGGGATGAAAGTGAGAAAGAGAAAGTGGAAATGAAGGGTTGGTTACGAGGTAACAAAATAATATTTTATTTTATATATTTGAATTATATAATAATTCTATTTCATATTGATTTATTTTAAATATTTAAGAAAATCCATAGGTAAATCCCCAATAAAAACATTTGCAGAAAAATTCGCAGCAAAACTACCTGCAAAATTTGCTGCGGATTTCAGCTAACCTGTGTTCCTGCGAAATTTGCTATGAATATTTCCTACAAATTAAGTTCCATAGGAAAATCCACAGGAAACATCTAATTATTTCCTACGAATTTAAATCCGTAGCAAAATCCGCATGAAATATCAAAATTTGCTGCAAATTTTCCTACAAATTTAAATTTGCATAAAAAAAACCTTATTTTTTAATAAATGGCAGCAAAATTCGCAGGAAATTCCTATAGAAAAAATCAGCAGAAAATACCGCAATTTCTAGTAGTGATAGACAGATAAGATACACCATTGATGGCTAGAATCCAAAACGTTAACCTGAAGCAATTGATTAATAGCTCTTTATAGCATTGGTTTAAATTGTTATTATTATCAATTAAATCATTTGAAGAAACGGTTTGGATAATAGCACGTACCTGTATGTAAATCACTGAATTCATTGTGAATTTATATTGTTTTGAAAAATGATATTAAACTATAGCGTGAAAAATTCAGTTGTAATAATATATTCAATAAATATAATCAGAATAAATCTTTTTTGGTACACATAAATAAATTACTAGTGTAACTTATGAAATAATACAATAATCTAACGGTGTTCCCCTCACATTACTCCCTCCAAAATGAATTATAAGCAAATTTTATCTCATGTTTTTTGGAATGAAATATAAATAAATATAAATTATTTTTCTCCTATTTAATAATAGTATCTCCAAAATACCCCCACTTAATTTAACTCTTTGTATTTCTAATAAACCAATTTATTAGTCATGGAGGGTAATTTAGGCAATAGAGTTAATTTTTTAATTAAGATTACATAGATTAAATGTGATTAACTAACTACCTTAATAACCGTGAATTAGTTAACTTTTGCTTATAATTTATTCCGGAGTAGGCATGGCAATGGGCCGGGTCGGGTGCGGGTTTTGCCTCCCCCGTCCCCGTCCCAATTTCTAAGGGTTCGGGTTTTGCCTTCCTCATCCCCGTTCCGACAGGGTTGGGTTTTCCCGCGGGCCCCCGACTCCGCTCCATATATGTAGAAAAATTGAAAAATTATATTTATGATAATTAATAAAATAAAATTGTAATTATTATACAATGACAAAATAAAATAAAATAAAATAAAATTTTCTATTGAAAAGTGATTAAATTAAAAATAAACAAAATATATGTTCAAAATGAATGAGTATACATGCATAAAACAAAATTAAAATTAACAATTTATATTTAGTCAGACGGGTTTGGGTCGGGGGCAGGTCGGGTATCGACATCCCCAACTCCGCCCTACCCCCGGTCAAAGCGGGCTTTTCTCGTCAAACTCGGGTCGGGGTCGGGTGGGTACCCACGAGTTCGAGTTCTGTTGTCATGCCTATTCCGGAGAGAGTATAAAGCAAGGGTTGAAATTAGTGTCCACCGGCTCGCGCGCCCACGTACAGCTGCTGCCTCGCCAATTCCTAGGCGCTTACAAGTCCCTTTTTTCAGCACGAACACACGTACATGTCATGAAATGCGGGGAAAACACTTAAACAACACCGAAACTATATTACGGACCGAACCAGAGTTGAATCAAAGTTTAATTACTCCGTAGGTTTTTGAACTATTTAGAAATTTATAAATAGATATTTGAATTAAAAAAATTTGTAATTGGGTCCCAGTATTTTAATCGGACCCTGAACTCTTAAGTAATTTGTAATTAGGCCCATGAACTTTTAAATAATTTGTAATCGAGTCCCTGAATGCAGGGACCTAATTACAAATTATCTAAAAGTTTAGGGACCTAATTACAACTTATTTAAAAGTTTAGCGACCTAATTACAATTTATTTAAAATGTTTTAACATGCAGGGACTCAGTTACAAAATATTGAAAAGTTCAGGAACCCAATTACAATTGTTTTAGTTCAGGAACCTATTTAAAAATTATCAAATAGTTCAAGGACCTATGGAGTAATTAAATCTTAAATCAAAGACCAAAATCAAAGAGGGAATAAGAATTTTACCGAACAAGCTAATTCCTCAATGACTGTAGCTTCGTGAAAACGTGGTCATAAACACGGTTTAGACTTTGGTCTTAACAACCCCTGTCTTGATGTGAATATTAAAGTCTATATATGACTAATGGGAATCACAGGGGAAGAAGAGGATAATGTATATGTTGCAGAAATCAAAGATATGGAAGACAGGGAACAACAAGCGAAGGCGGAGAGGGAGTCCATAAGACGTTCTCTATGAAGATCTTAACATTGAACATCCGTGGGGTGGGAGATCGGGCAAAAAGATGTAGACTGCGATCTCATTTAAAAACAGGTACGTTTGATTTATGCTTGTTACAAGAAACCAAATGCGAGGTATTCTTGATAGGATTGTTCATGGTATTTGGGGAGGGTGGATGTGGATTGGGTTGCAAAAAATTACGATGGTTTATCGGTGGTGATTATGTTTTGGAGGGCTGGTTTGTTTAGTTCGATTCGTTTCTGAGTGCGGCTTTGTGGGTATTGAGGTTGAGTTAGGTAATTTGGGGAAACCACTTTATATTGTAAATGTGTATTCATCTTGCACTATGGAGGGGAAGCGGCAAAAGTGGAGTGAACTATTGACTATGAAGCAGTGTTCAGCAGATGGGGTATGGTGCTTGGCAGGTGACTTTAATGCCGTGCTACATTCCAATCAAAGGAGGAGTCGTAATATAAGTAATAGTCAGTGTGAGAGACTAGAATTCAACCAGTTTGTAAATGGTATGAATGTTGTGGACGTGCCACTTTTGGGGAAGAAGTTTACATGGTTTAGCTCAGATGGTTTGGCGATGAGTAGGCTGGACATGTTTTTACTTTCGGATGAAGTTATTAAAGAATGGAAGGTGGTAGCTCAGTGGGTTGGATCTCGTGACATTTCTGATCACTGTCCGGTTTGGTTAAAATGTGAAGTTAAGGATTGGGGGCCAAAACCTTTTCGTTTTAACAATTGTTGGGTTGAGCATCAGGATTTTATGTCATCTACATTCTGGAATTGGTGGAATGGTTTCGGTGGAAGGGTGGAAAGGCTTTATGCTTAGGAGAAATTCAAATTCTTTGAAAGATCGGTTAAGGAGATGGAATAGGGAGGTCTTTGGAATTACCGGACCTCGACATAGATAACATTGTGGCCGATCTGAATTCTTTAGAGGAGGAAATGGCCGATGGAGGTAATGTGGATTTGGTAGCTAGAAAAAGAGCTCACATGCGGTTAAAGCAGCAACAACTGCGGGGATGAAAGAGGGCCTACTATTTCAAAAGTCTAGAATCAGATGGAATTTGGAAGGGGATCCTAATACCAAATTTTTCCATGCCTATTTAAAGACTAGACGTAGAAAGAATCAACTAGTTGCTCTTAAGATTGGTGAGACTTGGGTGGATACAGTGGAGGACATTAAAGGGGAGGTGAGCAGACACTTTAAGGATCATTACTCTCGTAAAAACACATTTAGGAGGCCAAAGTTGGATGGCCTAAACTTTAAGCAAGTTACAAATGAAGAGAATATCCTTTATCTCGGGTGTGTCGGAGGAGGAACTTAAGGATGTCGTGTGGGTGTGATGGGAATAAAAGCGAGTAGGATGGATTTAATTTTACTTTTATAAAAACTGCTGGGACATGTTGAAGGGGAGTTATTGGCTATTGTACAATTTCAATAGCAGCTCAATTCTAAAGCAATTCTGCGACTTTTTGCACTAATACCAAGCTGAACACCCTCAATCTCTGCATGAGTATCGTCCTATTTCCTTGGTTTGCTGCTTATACAAGATTGTTGCCAAGATTTTGGCGGAGGCGAAGTTGGTTCTGAGTAGATTAATTTCGCCTTGTCAGTGGCGTTCCTTCTAACATTGATTCTTGATGGGGTGCTATTAGTTAATGAGTTAGTGACTTAGCCAAAAGGAGAAAGGATCGGTGTTTGGTGTTCAAAGTGGATTTTGAGAAGGCTTACGATTACATTGATTGGGGTTTTTGGATTATATGTTGGAAAGGATGGGTTTTTGTTTCAAGCGTAGGTGGATTAAGGCATGTGTATGTTGAGCACGATGTCGTGTTGGTTAATGGTAGTCCAACCCAAGATTTTCCTATTCATAGAGGGCTAAAGCAGGGTGATCCTCTGGCTCCGTTCCTGTTCCTTATTGCAGCAGAGGGCTTGACGGGCATTGTACATAAAGCGGTTGAGTTGGGTCAGCTAGAAGGGTATCAAGCATTTGAAGGTATGGTTAAACAGTCTTGGGCAAACTTGTGGTGTATTAAGGCTATTCTGCGTGGTTTTGAGCTAGTATCGGGTCTACGAGTTAATTTTTCTAAAAGTAGTTTGATGGGTATACATGTTGATTATTATTTCCTGAGAGATGCGGCCTCTTTCTTGAATTGCTCTATTGGGTCCTTTCCTTTTAAGTTGTTGGGTATCCCTATCGGTGCCAACCAGAGGCAAATTTCTACCTGGAAGCCTATCATGGATCTTATGAGGAAGAGGCTTTCCAGTTGGAAGCATTCACAATTGTCCATTGGAGGTAGGGTAACTCTGATTAACTCCATGTTGTGTAATTTACCTGTCTATTTCTTCTCATTTTTTAAAGCCCCGAAGAAGGTACTTGATACCTTGATCAGCATTCAAAGGAATTTCTTGTGGGGTGGCTCAAATACGAAAGCGAAGGATCGGTTAGGTTAGATGGGATAAGGTTTGTATGCCAAAACACATGGGTGGTTTGGGGTTAAGCATTTGGAAGTCTTTAATACAGTCTTTTAGCAAAGTGGAAGTGGCGTTGCCTTAATGATCGAGGGGCAATATGGTGGGAATTTCTTAATCACGGATATGGGTCATTTGTCATACGAAATTTTGGATGGTACTCTGTTTTACAAGCAGTTCCCTATGGTGGAGGGATCTTATTATGCTTAAGTCATTGGTTAGGAAGCGGTGTCAATTAATGTTGGTATAGGAGATGTTGCTCGTTTGCAGGTTGATAAGTGGAGGGCGGGAGGCAGAGCAAGGACACCTTTCCTCTCGTTATTGGCCCGGTGCAGCTTCTCCAGGCCACTATGCGATTTGGCGGGTGTTGGTCTAATCTGGGTTGGTGTTGGAATTGGTAATGGAAACACGAGTTGTCTATGGCCCGAGCAGGTCACATTTACACGTGATTCTGAGGTTATCGTTGATTTTACTCCTTCTTTATCTATATTGGATGTTTGGTCTTTGGAATAGTAGTGTAGACCATATTTTTAGCACAAAATCGCATATGGTGGTTTGTTAGTTGATTATGATGTGGGTGGGGATTCAAATTAGGAAGTTGCTTCTAGGTTCTTGTGGAGGTCTCAGTTCCATCAAAGATTTTGGTTTTGTGTGGAGATTGTTGCAAAGCAGGCTACCAGCAGTGAGATGCTTTTGCGGAGGGGTGTTTTTCTTTATGCTCAGGAACAGGGGTGTCCTTTTTGCTCGAATAATACTGAGTCTGTTGGTCATTTGTTCTGTGGTTGCGATATTTCATATAATGTCTGGAGTCATGTTTTTGCTTGGATTAGGATATGTCATGCCGGTCACAATGATGTCTGAGAGCATTTTTTGTCCTTTAAAATCCCTTTTAAGGGTCCAGGTAAGCATTGGAGAAAGCTTCACCACGTCATTTGGTGCGCCGTTGTATGGACTTTATGGCTGACTAGAAATAATATTATATTCAATGGTGGAAAGTTGGATTTTACGGAAATAATGTCAAGGATTAAAATAGTTTCTTGGAGGTGGTTTATTTCTCGGGAAGGAAGATTCTCAAAATGGTCTTATTCGGATTGGTGTGTTTGTCCGATCGAGTGTTGTAATGTGGTGTAATGAGCCTACAGCTGGTTTTTATTGATGGTTTGAGTGCAGTAGGGTGTTCTTTTGTTATGTTAGCAGGAGTGGTTTGTCTCATTTTGGTATGTTTTGTAATATTTGTTCACTTGTATTTCGGTGGATGTGTACTCTTTTTTCTCCCCTAGTCTTTTTCCCAATGAGTTTTGGCTTTGGGAGGTTTTAACGAGACACTCTCACCTGTTTGGAGTACTCATTGTACTTCCTTAATAAAGTTTTTTTGCTTAAATATATATATATATATGACTAAGCGCAGGGTGTCACGAGGAGCTCTATAATCCATATGGATGTATGGAATATTCAAATTAATTAAATTAATTAGCAACTTATGGAACTTCTAGATCTAGAATTCTAGAAATTTAAAACATCCAGAAAAAACCAAAAAAAAAAAAGAATTCTAGAAATTTAAAACAAGTATAATTCTGTAACTAGAAGTCTAGCAAGATTAGGAAAAGGAGAAATCCCATACTTTTTCTCGTTTCTGTTGTGAATTATTTAATCCACGGTTAAAATGGGAATTCATTATCTGAATACACAACACGAACCAAACATGTATACTTGTCAGTTAACTGTTCTCAGCTTCTATCTATGATCTTATACAAGAAACTTAATTACACTAGTTAAAGAAAAACTCATTCATCTGTTTTTCCCGTCAAAAACTATTTTCCTATAAAAAACTTAACTACGCTCTAAAAACTTAACTACACAGTTTTGCTTTTCTTTACACCCGTGCCCGACAAGGGTTCTCTCAACTAGTTTTATCATAGGGATTGATTCGTGAAAACGTGGCATAGTAGGTTCCAAAACATGGTTTGTGATTCTGACCCGTAACTATATCGAGGCTGAAAAGGCATAAAGTATCTCAAGTGGTGAGAATAGCGTAGATGGAAATCTTAATTAGTTCAAGAACGGACATTTTGTACTGTTCTACTAATCCTATAAATTATAACGTAGAATGAAATTGAGTCAATGTATGAAGATCATGATCCCAAGATCGCGTATAAGTTTAGCTAACTCAAACTTCTTGCGGTTATCTAGTAAAAGTTGATGAAAAACTAAACTAAAATGAGGCAGATAGGATAATCATAAGAAAAAGGAAATGACGCATCGATAGACTTCAATCCACAATTTCAAATGGCATCTTGCATGGGATGAGGAAGAGGAAAAGTACTGTTAAAGTAGCAAAAGTTCTTCTTTCCTTTTTGATTTTTTTTCAAAAAGTTTATGGCACATTAGGGATGACTAGTGTGTGTAGGTTCTAGAGTGTTGATTGGTAGTCTTATACGCCACTCATACTCACAAGTCACAACATCTTGATGGAAGAATATATAATCATCAATAATCAATATCAATAATAATCAATATCAATAATCAATAATAATAATAATAATAAAAGGGGAGCTGCACACTCTTCGGTTTGTTTTTGCTCACATTTAGTCAAAATTGCGTGTGCATGTATTTAAGGCACCACTATCATATCGTACACGCTACACTTTTCATTTACTAGCTTAACAAATACAGAACATGCGATGCCATATGGTTTGTAGAAAAATAAAACAAATAATTGCATCAATTTAAGATTTTTTTTTTTGATACAATGATATGTAGTTTAAACTTTGTATATATTTATGAGCAGTCACACGATAATATTAAAAAAAAAAAATCAACACAATTTTTTTTTATATTTTTAGTTATTTTAATGTATCTTGAAATTTCGATCAGTTGTGTCTAATAGACACGTGGTCACCAAGAATTGCTCAATTAATGTATGATCGCTCATGTAAACTGTTTAAAGTTGCCTATCACTAATTAAATCCTAGTGGCTTTCACGTTAGAATTTCGGATATTAATCTCAAATGCTTCCTGTAAGACAGTTTTTACATAATGACATGACAAAGGCCTGAGATGAGTGTTTTGTAAACAAAGTCTTGGAATAGAAGTTGTTTAATTTAGGAAACATTGTTTTTTTAGCCCTCCTAAAAAAGTTGAAAGAATTAAATAATTGTTCTTCTATTATCTATATAAGAAATTAAAGTACGTTGAAGACATGTATTAAAAACTCATTCATCCTTTTTTCGCCAAAAACCATTTTCCCATAAAAAAATTAACTACATTTCAAAAACTTAACTATACTATAAGTTTCATTTTTCTTTGTCACACATGTCATCACAAACAAACGAGTATTCCAATAGTTACAGATTAGATGGAATCCGTTTCATTATTTTTCCATTATTATTCATCATACAAGATATATACTGAACATAAGGGGAGAAGGCCACCCTTGCAAGACATGCTAACTGGTCCTCCATCCCTTACAGTATTAAATTAGCCAATATATATATATATATATATATATATATATATATATATATATATATATATATATATATATATATATATATATATATACACGTGTGTGTGTCAAATAATTTTTTGTAAATATTAAATTTTATCAATTAGCCATTAAATTGAAAGTTTATGCAAACAAAATTATTATTTGAATTATATCATAATGTAAAAAGTGCATAAAAAGAAAAAAAAATTACAATCTCAATCCTGAACACTTTTTGGGTAAAACAAACATAACCGATTCTCAAAGTAGGATAAAACTTAGGTAAAATTTCCTAAGTTCTATTGGTTTTGTTCCTCTTACAAAATGAAATTAAAACTATTTTGATAGTAACAGTTATGAGAGGTTTGAGATAGTGAGAGTGAATGAAAAGAGCAAAATTTTATCTATTTTGTGGGGGGAACAAATGATCTATGGAACTTTACCTAAATTTTCTCCTTTAAAGTATACTTTAAAGAATGAAATTCCATTACATTTAGTGAAAAAATATTTTCTTTTTCATAAAACATTCCCATAAATAAATAATATTGGGATTCAAAATCAGATGGATATATAGTGCGTTTTAAATAATCTAGATTAATTAGAATAAATATTTAGTAATACCACATGGATACAGTAATATCAGATTTTGAAATAAGATATTTTTTTTGACGGGGATTTTGAAATAAGATTAAAAACTAAAGAACTATTTTTTAAGGTAAATTCTTAGGTACCTTTTAAATTAGTCGGGTATCATACCCATATTAACTATTATAATAAAAAATAGTTCACTTATTCAATATTTTTTATATAATAATTATGGCATACATTTTTTAGTATTTTAAAAAATAAGCAGTAAGCTATGAATAATTATTTCGGTGTCCCAAAAAATATTTTATAAATTTACTAATTTATTGTTCTTCGTTTCTTCTCTTTGACGTTTGGAATGTCCATCATATTAGAAAAAAAGTGAATAATCAAATAGCAATAAATATATACCGATGCCAACTTGTTTTCGATATCTAGGCTCTATCGGAAGAAGAAAAAGAAGAAGAGAAATCAAATCTATGTCGGGAGAAGAAGAACCATGAAGTGGATATAAAGGTGAAGAGGAGAGAATACAAAAAGACACCGTAGAAAAAATTTTGATAAAAATTTATTTTTAGTTTAAAAATGGTGCATCTACAATTTAAAAAAGTCAAATGACTAACTCAAGGTAATTAAAGTGGATTTAATGACTTGATAAGTAGATACTAGTTCACTTAGCTATCATACCCAACACTTTTATCGGGTATCAGAGTGTTCACTTTTTTTAAAAGGTCGATAAAATGTGAATTGTTTTCCCTCCTATACTAATTTTTTTGTTAAAAGAAAGAAAAAAAAAAAGAAAGAAGGAAACCTCAAGTAGTTAATTGCTTGTAGGCTTTATTTTAAAATAGCAACCTGAAAATTGTTGGAAACTGTTAACCCTCTCATACTCAACTCTACTTTTCCGTTAGACTTGGCAGCCAAATCAACTTTCCATAGGCATCAGAGCACTATAAATTCAATGCAACTGCTATGATTTATTCTTCAACAAAATTAAGCAAAACAACATGGCATCGTCATCGTCAAGGCTCCTGTCTTTTATGTTGTTGGCTATCTTCATTTCACCTTCTTTCTCATATTCACCAACTTATCCTACAAGCAAAAAAGACCTGCACCTGTCTTCAACCGCAGTATCCCACCCAAAATTACGAGCAGAAAAGCTCATAAGAGGGCTAAATCTTTTCCCAAAAGATTCGATAAACACACCAGAGAATGATCCTCATTTTGTCACCGGAAACATTGTGGAGAAGAAGTTCAGATTCCCTGGTCTTGGTGCCTCTGGTGGTGGACCTTCTGTTGAAGAACTTGGTCACCATGCAGGGTATTATCGCCTTCCTCGTTCCAAAGCTGCAAGGTAATTAAAATTAACTCCTCCGCCTTGCAAATTTTTTTTTTTTTTAGTTTCAATTGGATTTTGTTACCTTTGTTTATTTTTTCCCCCAAGTTACAATGATTCGCATGCATTCTATTCACCATGTGCCTCATCCCCTGTTCCATGTCACAACCTCAACCACCCCTAACAAATGAAACTGTATCAACATTGGTTGTTGTGTGTTTTGTTCAACTTCAACCTATTTTGGTCACCAAAAAACAAACTTCAACCTATTTTCTGCCCTCTTTTTTCTTTGTTGTTATAATATTATTATGAATTTAATTTACATGCACCGTCAGTGTGAAAATATAATGAAATATTGCCACATCAGTTAATGAATTTAAAAAAATATGACTTGTCATACTCATTAAATTATGTGGCAGTAAATCATTGGATGCATATGTAAAATATTTTTTACACTAACCATACATATAAAATTCAATTACTATTACTATTTGTTATTTTTTAGTTCTATTTAGTTTGTTCTGGATAAGTCAGATTGTTGTTTGGGCTGATATAGGGAACCCATCCCAGATTGATTTCTTTGGGATCAGAAGGAAAAGAACATTGAAATAGAAATTGATAAAATAGATTAAAAATAAAATAATGTTAAGGAAAGGATAAAAAAAAGTAAAAATAATTGTCCTTACAAAACTTAAAGTAAGAATAATAAAGTGCAAAATGAACAAGTAAAAAAACATAAAAAAAAATGAAATAATTTAGATTTCTTTTGTTGAACGGTCAGGTTTAATTTACTAGATATTTGTTTGATCACATATTTTTATCATGTCATTGTTTTTTAATCAACTTACTTTTTTAAAAAATATTTGTTTTGATAAAAGGGATCAACTTTTATCATGTCACAAGTTATTGTTTTGATAAAAAAAAATTTAAACAATATTAGGATTGTTATAAAAATATGTGTTAGACTTGCTATATATATATTGAATAATTTTTTTCTTTGTCATTTGCAGGATGTTCTACTTTTTCTTTGAATCACAAAACAGTAAGGACGACCCTGTTGTCATATGGTTGACTGGAGGTCCAGGATGCAGCAGTGAACTAGCTTTGTTTTATGAAAATGGTCCTTTTCATTTTACCAACAACTTGTCTCTTGTTTGGAATGAATATGGATGGGACAAGGTAGCTATCAATTCTTCTCATCATGTCATTTCTTCCACTCGCATATAACCATCCAACAATAAATCTGCACAAATTTTCCCGATTTAATCTGCTATGTTCATTCCCTGCAGTTCCTCAAGCAAAAAAAAAAAAAAATTTGATATTTATGTATATACATGTCCACATTCCTATATCACAAACTCAAATAATCGAGATTTTAATACTAAATATGTTTTCTTATTTGCAACCAATACATTTTTTTCCCGTTTTGTAGGTATCAAATATTCTGTTTGTAGACCAACCCACAGGAACGGGTTTCAGCTATACTACTGATGAGAGTGACATTCGCCATGATGAAAATGGTGTTAGCAATGATCTCTATGACTTTTTGCAGGTAATTTTATATTAGAGAAAATAATTTCATAGTAAAATTAAAATAATTATTATTAAGTGGTTATACTTGATTCACCCTTTGTTAGTTCTACTATATATCAATTTAAAAATACAAGATGGCTCTTAATTACCATTTAAATTAAAAATTGTATGTTAAACTCTACGGTTGTGCATACATAAGATCCACTAAATTTTACAATTACAGGCATTTTTCAAGGAACACCCTCAGCTCACTAAGAATGACTTTTATATTACTGGAGAGTCATATGCTGGACATTACATTCCAGCTCTTGCATCCAGGGTTCACCAAGGAAACAAGGCAAAAGAAGGAATTCATATAAATCTAAAGGTCTTACACTATCACATAATTTACATTAATTATGACTATACAAAGTTAATTAATTGTGAAATTGCCTTTTCTTGATTGTATTAATTCCTTTGAATTTGTATACTAAACAGGGATTTGCTATCGGTAATGGATTAACCAATCCTGAAATTCAGTACCCAGCATATACAGATTTTGCATTAGATAGAGGACTAATTAAAAAGGCTGATTATGATAGTATCAACAAGTTACTCCCACAATGCAATCAGGCTATAAAAAAATGTGGTATACATTTTGAGTTCTTTTCCCTTGTAACTCCAATTTCTTGCCCCCAGAAGAAGATTTTACCAATTTATTGTACACAAGTCACACTTTACTTTTGTTATTTGATTTATCAGGCACTGAAGGTGGAGACGCATGCATATCTTCATTAGATATTTGCAATGGTATATTCAATCAGATCATGTCCATCGCTGGCAACATTAATGTATGATATCATAAACATAAAGTACTATAAAATTTATGACAAAAATGCTATGAAAATATGTTCACTAATGCATTATGTTATTGGAACTGTAGTACTATGACATTAGAAAGGAATGTGAGGGAAATTTGTGTTATGATTTCTCCAATGTGGAGGCATTCCTGAACGAGAAAACAGTAAGGGAAGCTTTAGGTGTTGGGGACTTGGATTTCGTTTCGTGCAGTAGCACAGTATATGATGCCATGTTGCAGGACTGGATGAGAAATCTTGAAGTAGTTATTCCTACTCTTCTTGAGGATGGAATCAAGGTGCTTGTGTATGCTGGAGAAGAAGATCTCATATGCAATTGGCTTGGTAAGCTCCATTAATTTGGAACCAAAATTTCTTGTCAAAATTAGGAGTCTTAACGAAGGTTTTAAATCGCGGTCGTGTCGGCGATCCTTGGTATTGCTGAGAGTCACAATCTAATGCGTTGTAGTTGTAATAATATCAAAAACTATGATGTCATGGACCAGATTGCAGTTGCGGACCTTTTTTAAAAACATTGGTCTTAATGTGCTTTTCATTGGGCAGGAAATTCAAGGTGGGTTCATGCCATGGAATGGTCAGGTAAAAAAGAATTTGGGGCATCTACTACGGTCCCATTTTTGGTTGATGGTGAAGAAGCAGGAATGCTGAAAAGCCATGGATCTCTTGCATTCCTCAAGGTTTGTGTTTAAGGGTGTATTTCTAACTTCTAACTACTGAGCATGACATTGTTGACTCTCTTTTTGTTGACTTTACTTTTTGAAATAACAGGTGAATGAGGCTGGTCATATGGTTCCTATGGATCAACCAAAAGCAGCACTTCAGATGTTAAAAGGCTGGATGCAAGGGCAATTGGTAAGGACAAGGGGTGGTGATAATGTCTCTCCAAAATGATGTGCTTGGCACAAAACCAAAATCATACTCATGTTTTACACACAATAATTTTATTTCCTTGTGTATATTGGAAGGGTGAATGGAATATAAAATTTTTTCCCCGTAATTTCTTCTCAGAGTCTTGGCCTTTATGCTTCTACTGTATCTTAAATCCTGCGTTAAAGGATTTGAAGCAAGTTATCAACCATAATTACCAAGTCATGCACAACCATTGTCAAAAAAATAAAAAAAAACAAAAAAAAAAACACAGTCATCCACAACCTTTTTTTTTTGGAAGGTAAACATATATTTCATTAATTAATCCAAAGAACATTACACATAGATCCATCAGAAGCCAAAGAGGCATTTCCAAACCAGTAATCAGAACTTAACAGATAACCTAACAAATTATTTCACATGCGATCTATGACAACAGATAAATAAGAAACCGTAGTCTTTATCCCTAATCAGTTACGGTTCATTTCTTTGGCCTCTACAGGATCATTTTGACTATAGGTGGTCTCGAGATTGTCCGAATAAACCACTTGTTTGGAGACCAAATGATAGGTGGAGAGGATGTTGTGATTGATGTCAACCGCATTTGGGGCTTTAAAACCACTTTTCTTTCACCTAAACTCGTTAAAGCCTTACTTTTTTTATTAAAATATTCGGGGCTCGTTGATGGATTTTAGATATAAAATAAATTTAAAAGTAAAAATTTGATAAAATTTGAAGAATTTTGTAAGACATGAGATTAGTATTTAATGGAAAAAATTGATTTTTATTTTTATTTTTATTTTGAGTTAATTTTATTTTTTTAATTGGTGAGTTTTAAGTCAAATAATGTTTAAAATAATTTAATCAATTCAATTTGTGAATTTTTTTAATATATTATAAAATTTTGAAAATTTTAAATAAATGAAAAGAGATGTAACGACTTAATTGTAATGATTTAAAATTTGAGGAACTAAAATTGCTGAAGTATTATAGACCAGAATCACATATAACGCAAATTAGAAGGACCAAAAATATAATTAAGCTAATATAATGGTGGCATCTTTATAATTATAAAAGCAATAATGTTTGAGAGTAATTTTGTCAAATCACTTAAATAAATACTAACTAATGTCTTTTAGCATTTATTAATTATAAAGATCTTTCTTTAAATGAAAGATGGAGCAAAATCCTAAAAAAATAAGAGCGCTACTATATGACACGGTGGACTACCTCATAAAGCGATCACGAACGTGTGTGAAATAACTCTCATGTGTGCTGACTTTTCTCTTTAAAAAAAATATTATATGAAATAAGATAAAAAGGAAATACTCAAATTGTTGTCGCATAAAATTCCCAGAAATCAATTTAGTCACTAAAAAATAAAAAATATCAATTTAGTCATCAAGAATCTCAAATATTGGTCATATTAGTCTCCAATAGGGACTAAATATATCCCTAAAAATATCATTAAAAAGACTAATTTGACCCATATTTGAGATTTTTAAGGACCAAAATTTTATTTTTTATTTTTTAAGAACTAAATTGGTTTCCGTAATTTTTATCGGACAATCATTTTCCAAGTTCCAAGTCTCAGGTTCCAATGTAACCTACCAATAATGAAGTACTAAATTAAGAATTAGCAAAACAAATGCCCAAGGGAGAGGTCATGCCATTTCGTGACAGATTCGTGAGGGATGCTTTTGTTACATTTAGCATTTTCCAAAAAATAATTAAGTCACTTAAACACTAATTAATGTCTTTTTAGCATTTAATAATTGTAGAGATCTTTTTTTAAAATGAAAGAGAAAGCAAAATCCTAAAAAAATAATTATATAAATCTCATTGTTAATTGATTTTGTTTACAAAATCGAAGAGAGCAAAATCCTAAAAAAAAATTATATAAATCTCAGTGTTGATTGATTTCGTTTACAAAATCAAACATTAGGCATGTTATTCATATAGATATATCAGTAATATTGATTACTATTTGATCACAATATAGATCATAATGATTAATACTATGTCGGATGTTTGATACAGAATGAAAATAGTATTTTTAAATGATTTATGATTATTATTGATTTATTCATATATTTTAAATATTTTATTAATATTGACGACAAATCACAATATGCATTTCTGTGATTGATAACATGCAGGTTGTTTGATACAAAATGAAAATAGTATTATTAAATAATTGGTTATTATTATTATTATTATTATTATTATTATTAAAATTCATATATCACAGTGCAATATAAAAAAAAATCATGTATCACAATGATATCACTTTGTTAAATTCCTTTTTAAAATATTTTCACAAATTTTTTTGTCCTCAACATTTTACAATATTTTATATGGTGAAATATAATTGGAAATATATTTATCTTTATATATATAAATAAAAAATTATTATTAGAACATGACACTTTTAGAAAGCTCACGTTGAGTATGCATGCGAGCATAGATGGAGTTTTTACGGGTTGTCTGTGCAATGTTCATAAGAAAAGGATTGCATTTTTTTTTGTTTTGAAATCGATTTATTTATCCTTAAAAACTGTAATTTCACGAAAAAGAAAATTCTTAACATTTTTTCAACAGGAAGTAAGGAAGATTACATCGAATATATCAGCGAGCATACATGGAGTTTTGAGGGTTGCCTCTGCAATGTTCATAAAAAAATGTTACATTTTTGTTTCGAATCGATTTATTTATCTTTAGTACTATAATTCACTGAAAAGAAAACAAACAAATTTTTTTGACCTGAAACTGCGAGAATATTCATGTCAAATATGTCTGCGAGCATAAATTGTATTTTGACAGGTTGTCTCTGTAATGTTCGTAAAAAAAAATTACATTTTTTGTTTTGTAATCGATTTATTTATCCTTAAAAAATGTAATTTCACTGAAAAGAAAATAAACAAAATTGGCTTAACTGCAGTTTTGGTCCTCCAATTTTCACCAATCCGTAATTTTGGTCCCCTTTTTTTAATTTCACAACTTTGGTCCCCTAATTTTTAAAATTTCTGACATTTTGCCCAACAGTAAAATTGGGTCACAAATTTGGTGATATGGCAAGTGAGGTGGTGATGTGGCAATTGTGTCTACCCTAAATCATGTTTCCAAGTCATATTTCCAAGTCATTATAACTTATAAAATAAAAACATTAAATCATTTAATTTAATTTTTTAATTAAATAAATAAATAAAATCGTAATAAATGAGGAATATGATTGATTGAACCCTAAATCCCAAACTCAAACCTAGTCTTCTTCCCCCATTTCTTCTTCCTCTCATTCCCTCGACCCAGTCTTCTTCCTCACTCCCTTGACGCGGTCCGCATTAGAGAGCAGCGGGAAGGGTTAGAGTCCAAACGACAGCGTTTTATCTCAGGCGAACACGCAGAGGGCGACGTGGGATCTGCTGCGTGTAGCTACAGAGGAAGTCGAGAGGATGCGCCTCAACGAAGAAGAAGCTTATGGTTTTACCGTAACACAGTAAAACCATCTCCTGTTGGCGTTGGATTTTACACTCAGCAACAACAACAGTCGATTTCTCACCAGCAGTTTCAAATAGCACAAGTAAGAAATAGAAACGGTTATTTATGAGTTCTGATTTTGATTTTAGTTCTTTAATTTTAATTTTTTTTTGTTTGAGATGCTGCGGCGGCAACAGTTGGCGAAGCAGCAACAAGGGGGTTCAGTGTGGGGTTGTGGAGGTTGGTAGATGGAAAGTAACCACCAAATGGTCCCCAACAGAGGAAGGAACGACATCGTTTTTCAGGGTTTGTCGCCATCTGCATGGCCTTCTTTGCAACAGCAGCAAAGATGAGACAAAGAGGAAAATGGATTTGGTTTAGTTTATGGTGTGGCGAAGATGAGACGAACACAAGGGGGAATTCCACGAAGATGAATTCTATAATTTCTCAGCTTTATGAAGAACAAGATGGAAGATTGATGAATAACATTTAGGGTTCACGATTTTTTTAATACTTCGATTTTGTTATTTTATTTATTTAATTTAAAATTAAAATTAATTGAATTAAATGATCCAGATTATTTTAAATAAGTTATAATGACTTGGAAACATGATTGGGTCAGATTTGCCACCTGTATAGTACACACAATTGCGACCATCAAATTTGTGACCCAATTTTACTGTTGGGCAAAATGTCCGAAATTTTAAAAATTAGGGACCAAAATTGCGAAATTAAAAAAAAGGGACCAAAATTACGTATTGGTGAAAACTGGGGAACCAAAACTGCAGTTAAGCCAACAAAATTTTGTTTGGACAGGACACTGTGAAGAAGCTCACGCTGAATATGACTACGAGCAAACAAGGAGTTTTGATGGGTTGTCTCTACAATGTTCATAAAAAAATATTGCATTTTTTTGTTTTGAAATCGATTTATTTATCTTAAAAAACTTAAATTTCAATAAAAGGAAAATAAACAATTTTTTTAGTAGGAAACGCACGCCAAATATGTCTGCAGTCATTCATTGAGTTTTGACGGTTTGTCTCTACAATGTTCATAAAAAAGGTTACATTTTCTTAGTTTCAAATCGATTTATTTATCATTAAATATTGTAATTTCGCTTAAAAGAAAACAAATAAATTATTTTTTCAATAAGACACTGTGAGAAAGCTCACGCTGAATATGAATACGAGTATACATAGAGTTTTGATTGGTTGTCTCTGCAATGTTCATAAAAAAATGGTTGCATTTTTTTGTTTTGAAATCGATTTATTTATTCTTAAAAACTGTAATTTCAAGGAAAAGAAAATTGTTAACAATTTTTTTGAACAGGAAGTAAGGAAGCTTATGTCGAATATACATGCGAGCATACATGGAGTTTTGACGGTTGTCTCTGCAATGTTCATAAAAAAATGTTACATTTTTTTGTTTCAAATAATTTTATTAATCTTTAAATGCTATAATTTTACTGAAAAGAAAAACAAACAATTTTTATTGTAATTTCACTGAAAAGAAAATAAACAAATTTAGTTTGAATAGGACATTGAATATGCCCACGAGGATACATGAAATTTTGAAGGGTTGTCTCTGCAATGTTCATAAAAAACTGTTACATTTTTTTAATCGATTTATTTATGCTTAAATACTCTAATTTCATTGAAAAAATAATAATTTTTTTCACAGAAGACTTTCAGGAAGCTCACGCCAAATATGTCTGCAAGCATACATGGTGTTTTGGCGGGTTATCTATGCAATATTCATAAAAAAAAGGTTTTATTTTTTGACTTCGAATCGATTTATTTATCTTTGAATATTGTAATTTCGCTAAAAAGAAGACATACAATTTAATTTTTGGACAAGAGACTGAAGTTTTGGCAAGTTATCTCTGTAATGTTCATAAAAAAAAGTTACATTTTTTTTGTTTTAGTAATAGTAATAGTATACTTATCAAAATAAAATATAGTAGTAATAGTATAAATATTACTACGCGCATTGTAAAGTTACACGTGTAACGCACAACTGTATTGTAGAATTGTGTTTGTACTACTTTAATATTTATTTATCAGTACTTTTAATAATTTTACAATTTTTGTGACACAAATAAAAAATTTCCAAATAAAAAATACAGAATTATTCTCACAAATTTTGTTTTCCCCGTGCATCCCACGGGTCAAAAATCTAGTTCAAAATCAAATGAATAGTGCATTTTAAATAGTAACACACACAAGCAAATAGTTGCGCAAATCTCTTAGCTAAAAAGGGTCACACTAGCTCTTATAATGGTGTAGATGTTGATACCAGCTTTCCTTTACTTGCTAATGTATGAGGTGTTTGTACCTCCAGAATAGTCAATTAGTTTGTATCCTTTATCCTATCAAAAAAAAAATAGTAACACACACAAATGTGTGTATATATATATATATATGAAAATTTACTCTAGTATTAAATGCAATATTTATTAACTATTAAATAATACTCCCTCAGGACTCAATTATAAATAAAAAAATTATGTATTTGGTCCAAATTATAATTAAGTCTAGAGGGAGTACTAACTAAGTATAACATATTAAATGGTATAAAATTATTTTATAAAAATTCTTTAAATACATATAATTATTACAAGTATAAAATTTTATAACTATAAAATATAGTATCTTAAATATTATAAAAATATTAATTACACTTCACTATATTTTACATATTAAATATTTAAGTAGAAAATTGACTTAAATTCCATTAAATACTCACTCCATTCCTTTTTAAGTATTTATTTTTTTAAAAATTTGTTATTATTTATCTGTTTTATCAAAGTTTAAGATTACGTTAACTATTTTTTGTCAATTATACCCTTAACTATTTATTATATATAGAGATACATGTGCAATGAAGTAATTGTTAGAATTTCGGTAAGTGTACTGAATCGTACAAGTAATAAAGTGATAAGTAGAGTATCGTCTCCACGAAGATTGTGATCGATTAATTAAGTTAAAAAAAGTTTGTATTTATTTTGAACGAGAACCAAATCTTGGTATTTGAAATTGAGGGTATTTGTAGCAATAAACAATAACAATATCAAAAACAAACTATTTGTGTTTCAATGAATTAAAAATGACTAGGGATAGAATCCTTTTATTTCCACCTTTATGCGATTGAATTCAAAGCCAATACAAGCGATACTCATGAACAATTGAAGTTTAAATCCTCTAAATTAGATTAACGAAAATTCTTTTCCTCTTAATCCCTTTAATTCAACTAACAAGCCTTAATCCCTTAGATTCAGATTTGTTAAATCAAGCATAATGAATAAGGATTCATACAAACTCACACCAAGAGAATTATATTCCTATAACCCTATAAATATGTCCAACAATCTCAATGCTAGTTAAAACCCCAATTTTTCAATTGTGATCATAACCCAAATTCAATTTAACAGTGATCAATTATCAAAAAGCGTTAAGAACGGAGACATAGGATCAATTAACGTGAATAAAACTTGCATTGAAATAATAGAATCCAACTATATAAAAGTTTTCACAAAATTCATCTTACCCTAGTCTAAGAGGTTTAGTTACTCATGAAGGAGGAGAAACTAATCCATAGAGATGAGAAGGTTGAATAAGACTCAATTCATTCTTCAATTCTTGTTCCCAAGGTTGAATCCTCTTTGGAGATGGAGAAAAGTGAAACCCTAGCACCCCTTGACAAGCCTCACGGCGTTTTAGGTCTTTCAAATGGTAAAGAATGTCTTTTGGAATGCTAATCACGAGCTTTTAAGGTTTCCAGCGAGTCAGGCGCGCCTACGGCGCGCTCAAGCATCTTTCACGTGTGCAAGAACGAATTAGGGCTGACAAGAGGAGCCCCAGACGCACTTGCGCACGCCTCAAGCGCGCACACACCGAGATGAAAATGAGAAAAACGTTCCAGATGCGCTTGGGCGCGTCTCAAGCTCACCTCTGCACTGCTATTTTTGGCTTCTACTGCTCTTGTGCGGCACTGGTGCGTTCCAGACTTCACTTTTTTAGCAGGATCTTGTAGTATTAGGAAGGGATGTGCTCTTTTAGTCATTGTTCCTTGACTTCCTTCCTCTTAGTATTTTTGCTTAACGATCGTGCTCTAATTCCCTATGCAAATAAAGATAAAAAACCTGGCATAACACTGCACAATATGGATTCAGGAACAAACAAAGTGAACTAACGAATTTATCAATTTAAGCACATAAATGACTTCAAACAATCACCATTCATCATGCAAACTTCAATTTTTATCATTATGAATCAACATGTGATGACAATTTATCAGTAATGAATAGTCAAAAGTATCATAGAAAAAAGACTGATAATTTTATTAAAAATAAAAAATATTAATTTCTATAGTTAGTGTACAAAAACCTTAAATGACACTTAAAAAAACGGAGAGTGTATTATTATAATAGTAACTCTATAAACATACGTTACTACAATTCATTCAATATAGATAATGAATACAACTATTAAATGTTATAATAATGACAAATAATATCTTACTAAATATTATAAAAATATTTATTACACTTCATTAAATGTTATATGTTAAATAGTACTCTTTCCGGATTCAATTATAAGAAAAAATAGTTAATTTTTTCTGGACTCAATTATAAACAAAAATATCCATGTATTTAATCTAAATTTGGACAAACATACATGAACTTTTTTGTTTATAATTAAGTCCGTAGGGAGTACTATTTCTGATCCTTAATATAAGAAGAAAAAACAAAAATCATCAAAACTAAGAAAACTTATTTAATAAAATAAAATTAAAATGTTATCTCAAATATACTCTGGACATTAAATAAAGTGTATAAGAAAAAATGAGTTTCTAGTAAAGATATATCTCACGTTAAATAGGGGTATAAAATAAATTATATCAATTAATACATCTTAAAATGAGTTTATTTTTCTTATATTTAAGACAAAAACATACATCAAAATTTTTCTTATAATAGGGACCAAAGGTAGTATTTCTTGAATATATAAATTAAAATTGACTAAAGCAACACATTAAATGCTACATTTATTAACTATAAGAGAGTATCTATTACTCCCTCCGATCCTTTTTATAAGGAACAAAATTGTCCATTTTTTTTGTCCTAATTATAAGAAACATCAATTTTTAAATGCATTACATGCTACTTTTCATTTATACCCTTATTTATAGTAAGACTTATTATAATGAGATACACATATTTTCTATACAAGTGGGTTAGTTCATAAAAGAGTATTTTTGGGGGGAAAATTAAATCTTTAGGAGTATTAATTAAAAAACTATTTCCAATGTTTTTTCTTGGTCTGTGTGAATTAGAGTTTTGTTACTTATAATAAGGATCAAAGAGAATATTGTCATTCTGTATGTATTATTACTATTATTATTAATTAGTACTACCTTCAGTCCCTATTATAAGAAATTTTTTTGTGTTTTTTGTTCATAATTATAAGAAAAATAAACTCATTTCAAGGTATATTAATTGTTATAATTTCTTTTATACCCCTATTTTATATTAGATATATGTTTACTAGAAACTCACACAGTGAGTATAAAATATTTAAGGCTGTAGATATATTTTGGATAAAATTTCAATTTTATAACATTAAATAGTATTTCTTAGTGCCGATGATTTTTGTTTTTTCTTTTTATATTATGGAACATATGTAGTATTAAATTTAATATATTAAATATTAAATATTAGAAGAAATATTAGTTACTTATCATTAAATTGGTGGAAGCCGTTAATCCTCTCATACTCACCTTTCCCATTAGAGTTGGCAGCCAAAGCAATTTTGATAGGTAGCAGGCAATATAAATTCACAGCCACTACTGTGATTTTTCAACAAAGGCAAACAACATGGCATCATCGTCAATGCTCCTCAAAATGTGTCTGTCTTCTATAATGTTGTCGTTGTTGTTCATCTTTATTTCACCTTCTTTCTCATCACCAACTTATCCCGCAAGCAATGACCTTGGCTTTTCTTCAACCACATCACTCCCAAAATTAGTAGCAGAAAAGCTCATAAGAGGACTTAACCTGTTCCCAAAAGATTCCATTAACACAATAGAGAATGACCCTCGTTTTATCCCTGGAAACATTGTGGAGAAGAAGTTCAAATTCCCTGGTGTTGTTGATACTGGAACTTCTGTTAAAGAATTTGGTCACTATGCGGGGTATTATAGTCTTCCTCGTTCTAAAGCTGCAAGGTAAAGATAAAAACTTCGGGAAGCATTTTTTAGTTTAAACTGGATTGTTAGTTTTCCCTAGCTTAATTTTCATCCCTTAATGACTATCAACATGTTACAACAATTGTTCTGGAGACAGTTCTCTATGATTTTAATAGGTTATTTGGTTTGCATGCTGCCTCATTTGATTTAGTGGAAAACACAGAGAAGTGCAAAGAATAAATAGATGAAACCTTGGTCAAAATTCCTATTACCTATAGTTGAATCCATGTCATTTGACTTAAATTAATGTGCAATAAGAAATTCTTCAAAGGATTAAGGTCAAATAATTGTTCCACCCTTTTATTCTGTTTTACACAAATCTGCTATTGGAATCTTGGTTAAGGTTATATCATTCAGCTTGAATCTCAAGCAGCCTAAATTTATTATCATATAGGTATTGCTTATGTTGGTTAACAATGTAGCTGCTTTGGCTAATATGTGGTTCTGCTTTGTGTTAAATAATCATTTTCTCCATCATTTGCAGGATGTTCTACTTTTTCTTTGAATCTCGTAGTAGTAAAGATGACCCTGTTGTCATATGGTTGCAAGGAGGACCAGGATGCAGCAGTGAACTAGCTTTGTTTTATGAAAATGGTCCTTTTAAAGTGACCAAGAACTTGTCTCTTGTTTGGAATGAATATGGATGGGACAAGGTAGCTATCAAATCCCATGTCTTTCTTTACTTTAGTTCTCACTTGCATGTAACCATTCTCCAAAAAATCTATCAAATTTTCTCTGTTTTGATATGCTCATTCAATGCAGAGTGTCTCTGAGGAAAAAGTAATGATATGCATGTATATCTTTGTCCACACTCCTGCTATATAGAACGTGACTAACTCAAGTGATCAAGTTGAACTAAATTTGTTTTCTTATTGGCATCAATGCAATATTTTCTTGTTTTGTAGACATCAAGTATTCTATTTGTAGACCAACCCATCGGGACGGGTTTCAGCTATACTACCGATCAGAGTGACATTCGCCATGATGAAGCTGGTGTTAGCAATGATTTGTATGACTTCTTACAGGTAAATTGATCTGATAAGTGATTAAAGAAAATAATATCATAAAAAAATTAAAATCAATCATTTATTGATTGACCTAACCACTTGTATCAAGTGATTAAAACTTCATTCACCTTTGGTTAGCTGTACATAAATTTAAAAATGCAAGATGGTATACATAGCGAGTTCTACAGGTGACTACCTTGATAAGTTCTCCATGATAGACTGATACTTGAAAATCGCCCAAAACTCCAACGACGACCGAAGCCACCCTCGGAAGTAGAAACTCACAGTCCTACTCGTCTTCACGGCTGAGACGGTGACCTAATAGGTGTCAGTTCGACAAAAACAAGGGAAAACAAATATGAATTGAGTTTTGAAGCACTCGTATTTGTTTCCCCTTGTTTTGTCGAACCGGATCACCATCTTAGCAGTGAGGACGAGAAGTAAGATGAAATTCTACTTCCGGGGGACGGTGACAACGACGGTTGTCGTTGGATTTTTTCGGATGATTTTCAAGTATCAGTCCACTGTAGACCTATCAAAGTAGTCCACCATAGAATTTGCCTAACATACAGACCACCTAAATTACAAATAGTATGTAAAACTCAGTCCTTATGCGGGCATGAGATCACTAAATTTTACAACAATGGTAGGCATTTTTCAAGGAACACCCTCAGTTTGTTAAAAACGACTTCTATATTACTGGAGAGTCATACGGTGGACACTACATTCCAGCTCTTGCATCTCGGGTTAATCAAGGAAACAAGGCAAAAGAAGGAATTCAGATAAATCTAAAGGTTTTTACATTGTCACATGATTTATATCATAACTATTATATATAATTGATTGCCTTTTATAGATTGTATTGATTCCTTTTATCCCAAATGATAAACAGGGTTTTTCTATTGGCAATGGGTTAACCAATCCCGGAATTCAGTACCAGGCATATACAGACTTTGCATTAGACATGGGACTAATTAGAAAGGGTGATTATGACAGTATCAAGAAGTTGATCCCACCATGTGAACAGGCCACAAAAACTTGTGGTATAACGTTGAGTTTTTTAACCTTCTCACTCATAAATTTCTTGGCACCAAGAGAAATTTTACCAGTTCGTTGCGCAAGTACATGTTATTTTTGTTCATTAACATTTAACACTCTTAATTTGAATTTGATTTGTTAGGCACTAAAGGTGGAGATACATGCATAACTGCGTTAAATGTTTGCAATGACATATTCGATCAAATCTTGAACATTCTTGGAAATATTAATGTAAGATATCATAAAATAACAATACTATGTATGACAAAGAATGTATGAAAATAATGCAGTTCAGAGTTCACTAATGCATTCTACTATTTGAACTGCAGTACTACGACATTAGAAAGAAATGTGTAGGAAATCTGTGTTATGACTTTTCCCACGTGGAAACATTCTTGAACAAGAAAACAGTAAAGGAAGCTTTAGGTGTTGGGGACTTGGACTTTGTTTCATGCAGTAGCACAGTATATGATGCCATGTTGCAGGACTGGATGAGAAATCTGGAAGTGGTTATTCCTGCTCTTCTTGAGGACGGAATCAAGGTGCTAGTGTATGCCGGAGAAGAAGATCTCATATGCAATTGGCTTGGTAAGCTCCATTAATTTGGAATCAAAATTTCTTTTGTCAAAAAAAAATAAAAATGGTCAAAATTAGGAGTTTTTATTTGCTTCTCATTGGTAGGAAATTCAAGGTGGGTTCATGCCATGGAGTGGTCAGGTCAAAAAGAATTTGGGGCGGCTCCTACATCCCCATTTTTGGTTGATGGTGAAGAAGCAGGAACGGTGAAAAGCCATGGACCTCTCACCTTCCTCAAGGTTTGTGTTCAGGGTGTATTTCTGGGTGTGACATTGCTCATTCAATTTTGTTAACTTCATCTTTTGGTACAACAGGTGAAAGAGGCTGGTCACATGGTCCCTATGGATCAACCACAAGCTGCACTTCAAATGCTATATGGCTGGATGCATGGGAAACTGATAATGACAAGGGGTGGAGATAATATCTCTCCTAAATTAATGGTCCACTAAGCACAAAACTATAATCATCCTCCTATAGCCCAAATAGTAATGGCGTTTCCTTATGTATATTGGGAGGGTGTGTGGATTATATATATATTTTATGAAACTATTCTCAAATTCTTGGCCTTTATGCTTTTACTATCTCTTAAAATTGTGCATTGAAAGATTTGGAGCAAATCACCTAACCTCTCATCAAATTTGCTTGATATTAATCAAGCAAATTTCGAATCTTCAACAAATATATGTGGAATGAGAAAAGGTGAAAAATAAAGTAACACACTGTGAAAACAAATTCAATTTTTTTTTCTTCCTAATCATCCTATAAATTTTTGTCATTTCAAAATTTTCACCTTGTTACTTTCAACCAAGGAAATTCTAAATCTTCACCAAACTATTGAAACATCAACATGACACAAAACAGAAACAAAGTAAACAAAAAATGCGGTGACTATGAATGAACCTTGTGGTGATCAGTAACATTCTCTCAAAACCTCAATTACGGGCCTAAACAAAGAGCTCAAAGGAACAGCTGATACAAGTCTTAGATTCTGTGCATTGCCATTCATTGGTTTGGAAAAAGTCATTGTGAAAATCTCTCCCTCTAAAATTTCATTTACACCGATGCCTGTAATTGCAATTCACCGTTGAGCTTACAGAAAATGCCAAATATAAAATAAAATTAAAAAAATGGAAGAAAATGAAATTACCAGAAAAAGGGCGAAATTTGGTGAAGTCAAAAAACTCATCAGCGGAGCAGCCAAAGAGAACCCTGGCAACCCTATCGAAGCATATGACCGTAACTACCTTTGCGTCTGTTGCAATTGACATCTGCTAAAATAAGCAACGTTATTGTTTATTATTATTGTTGTGATTGACAATGAAAAAAGAGAAAAAGAATCAAGTGGGGTGTTGAAAGGGAAAAAGAAATGACCAGGATTCGGAACAAGCGTTTGGAGGGGGCGTTGTTGGAGTCGCAGAATTTGCAGAGCAAACTGTCGTTGGGAATAGTCCTTTCACAAACATCGCAGGCTCTGTAATACATGTTCTCGTGGTCTATGGCTAAAACCGTGCAGGTTACACCTCTTCCTTCTTCCATTGCTCTTGGTTTCGTTCTTTGCCTCTCTCAGCAACAAGGTTTTTTTTTTGTGTTTCCTACTAAAAAACAAAAACAATACTAAAACCGACATATCTTAGAAATTGAGTTTGAGTCTAACTCAATTTCAAAAGTTAGCTCATGAGGTGATAGTTGTCTCTACTTATAACCATTATTGAGTCATATCATTATCAATTGTTGGGCCACTCATTATCGGGTTACTCGTCGCTCCAAATATCCAGTCCTAGGCATGAGGGGATGTGTTAGAAGTCTGACATGGAAGAATAAGATAACCTGAATAGTGGTTATAAGTGGGGGACAATATTCACAAATGTCTTTAGGCTTTGAGGTTGAGTTAACACAAGTCCCAGAACATAAACCACTCAAAGGGTTTAAAGTGGTCGCAACTATTTGTCCAAAAAATTACTTCTATGTGAGAGCAACAAGACGAATATACTTACAGTAATGGACATTAGTTTTTGTCCTATTTTTATCATTATAATTAATATTTAATAACGTGCAAACCCCCTAACCTTACACTCTCTTACTTCGTCCTCAATGAAAATAATAAGTAATCAATGGATAGGATAAAATGTTAAGAACTACTAATAAGACATTAAAGACTAATTACGATTTTTATTTACTATAAGGACGAAATTGAGGGTACATAAGTTCACGTGCGTAAATTAATGAATAAGAGAAAAAGAATTGAGTTTCATTCTGTTTTAAAGTTTAAATATTTAATTATATTAATAATCTTATTATTTTTATATTTAGTGATTATCTCATCAACATAATTAAAAAATCATTTTAGGAATTTAAGTATTCAACTCTTTTTTGTTTCACAACAATGATTCATGGTGAGCCGTTATATCAAGGTCGTCTATGTATGACCTTAACCTTCCGTACAGCCAATGGACCTATCAAACTCGTACTTTGAGTCCATTAGGTCGGCCCAAGTTCCTTGGGACCATTTCCATCATCTGTCACCTCTTTGACTTAGCGGCTAGAGGCTGTTGAGATCGGGAGGCCTCGTACGAGGTATCCGCTCACCAACGACATTACATAAGGGAAGAGTGGAACAATCCCCCCCCCCTCTCCAAAAACCAGGGAGGTAACTCACTCATTCGCACGAACAATACACCCACACCATAACTACCTCGTTGGAGAGCTCCTTAGCGAGAACACATGGGTACAGAGTTAATTTGAAGGAATATGCACTAAAAATGAAAATAGTGTTTCGCAAGAAGATGCCAAAAGAAAAATGCACAAGATACTAATTCACTGAGATCATGCTCTTCCTGGTTATTGTCTCCACATTTGAAGAACTACAAAGGAGCTAGCAAATTCGAACGTGTAATCTCCATTTAAAATGTTTTCAAATTTTACAATTACAAATTAATTAATGAGCTAAAAGTTTACAGTGTAGCACTTTGGGAATCATTGTTTGTGGTATTGCGAAGAAGTTGACTTCCATTGAAATATGCAACTGATTTTTTATCAGGCAAGTCATCACTCAAAACGGTAACTGGATCCATGTAGATTCCTAAGTAAGATATCAATGGATCCTCTCGTGACTTGTCAACAACTAGCTTCAAATTCTGAGATTTTACTTTTGGAAACAGCAACAACCTCTGATATCCAATTGTTGTGCCATTTATAACTCTCTTCCATACACCATCTTGGCACAACGCCTCAAGATGAAACTCAATCACCCTCTGTCCCATATGAATAGGCTCTTGTAATTGCAGAACATTAAAGAATACTTGTTCTTGGAGATTTATGTACAATATCCAACTAGATTGGTTCTCCTTGGGCGCCCAATAAGTGTGTAAACCTTCTTCAAGAACATTATAGGGACTAAAGCGAGAATCTCGAATTCCTCCTCGCGTGCTGCTGGCATATATAGAAGCACTTGAAGCGAAATTGTTGGAGAATATGGAGCTACGAAGTTCACTGAACTCTTGAAGCACTTGGATATCCTCAGCTGAAATAAGACCTGAGGAGTTTGGCGGGACGTTCAATAACAGCTTACAGTTTCGACCAACTGATTTATAGTATATTTCAAGAAGACTCCTTGCGGATTTAGGAAGTTCAGAAGCATGCCAAAACCAACCGGGTCGAATAGAGACATCACAAAGAGCAGGTACCCAATCAGGACCATCTGGATCTCCCTGCTTTTCGTATCTGTTAGATGCCGAAAAACATTGATAAGTATCTACCTTAATCTGAGTAGAAACAAAAGGACCTCGCACCCTATGCAACCCAGAGACTAGTACATTTTCACATGCCACTTTGAAAGCATATCCTACTCATCTATATGTCTCCAGAGTTTCAAGCCTTGCCATGGATAGGTGCAGCAAAGAACTATTGACTGAAATTTACATGCTTCAACTTCATTTGAAAATTGAAATCAACAAATCCTCTGAATCTGATTCAGAGTAAGATAAATCCTTTGAATATCGATGGATGAATAATACAAAGACCAAACTCGATGACTTTCTGAATTGTTTTACGAAAATGCATCAATCATATGATGCTAACTGACAATAAAACAAATCTTTAAATCAGGCATATTTTGAAACAAGGAAATAACATAACAAACCATGCTATCTGAAAGTAAAGGAAACTATATTAGGGTGTTGGTATGAAAGAGAACTCACTGGGGATCATTGTCAATGCTGCCAATTCCAATGACAGACCTGTTGAAAAGAGACCAACAAGTGGAGCCAGCAACTCCATATTCATTACCAACCCATCTTACGTCAGGACCCGAATCAGAAAAAATAGTGGCCCCTGGTTGGAGCTGGTGAATGAGAGAAAACCAACTTTCAAAGAGATATTTCATGTCCTTCTCCCCTTCTCCTTTTGCACCATCCAGAAAAATGTCCTTTATCTCCCCATACCTGGTTTGAATGCACTAATTAATCCAAAAATGAAATGCAGATTATATTAGCAACACATTGCAAAGAAAAAAGATTCACAACATCGCGGGGAGGACAAGAATCCAATCAGGCCAACCAAACTATTCATAAATATCAATCCTTTAGCTATAAAAATCAAGTATAGTTCATGGAAAAGGGTTCCTCTTAAAGCTACCTTGGTTCTGCAGCGAGCAGGGATGTATAATGTGTGTCTGGGTGAGTATTTGATATAAGTGATTTTAAATGAACTTGATTTTGTAAAATTGAATTTGGTTAGAATTGAGTTTGAAGTGAATTGATTTATGTTTGAATATTTTTACACTAAAAATAAAGTTTGATGTTGTGTAAATATTTTAACCTAATACAAAAGCTAATTTTTATCGCCTCTAGTCAAACCAAGATCTAGAGACAAAATCAATTATGTCCAAAGTAACGAAAAATCTACATATATACTAAAATCACAATTGACAAGAGACAAAATCAATTTTGACACCTTCAGCATGAATCCAAACACAAACATACATCGAGTTAAGATCACAATAAACTTCAGAATAGCTTAAATTAAGGGTGGATACACCCTAAATTTATTCCTTCCTATACAAGCTTACTTTACAAGAAATCATTTCTGTTTAAGAGTTATAGGAAAAACCCAAGTCTCAAGTCGACGGGCACCCCTCGCGTCGGTTTTGTGGGACCCTTGCTTTAAAAACCGGTTTTGTGGGATTGTGTTAGACACTAAGCCCAAATTCTAAGATAACGCAGTAATAACAAGCTTGTAAGAGAATTACATATCTTAAACATACACTAGTTGAAAGATAAACAGCTACCTAATCACATCAATCACATGTGTGTATATAACAGTCATAGCCAGCTAGATCACTAACTAATCTAACTATGGTAATAAGGTGGAAGCTGATAACTCATCAAAAACCAAAACAAATCAGACTCAATGAGTCACCGCAGGAATTAGAGAAACCCCAATTCGAATTTCCACTCCTCTAAGCGCAGCGCAACATTGAAAGATCAAATCAACCACAAAGCCCACAATTACCTAGTTAGAAGCTCAGTCATTTGTGCCAAGTAGAACTCGTTATACCGCAGAGTATCACCGTACGACGGGTCATGGCGATCCCACGGCGAAAGGTAAATCCCGAGGCCAACGCCGGCGTCCCTTGCGGCGGCGGCGAGGTCGGCAACGACATCGCCTTTCCCGTTCCTCCAGTTACTGGAACGCACGGAATAATCGGTGTACTCAGAGGGCCACAAGCAGAAACCATCGTGGTGTTTGGCGGTTATGATTACTCGAGAAAAGCCAGATTCTTTGGCAATGCTCACCCATTGAGATGCGTTAAGATTTGTGGGGTTGAGGGTGGTGGGGTCGGCGTAGCCGGAACCCCATTCTGAGTCAGTGAAGGTGTTCATGCCGAAGTGGAAGAAGAGGGCCATGTTGCCCTGTTGCCATTGGAGCTGAAACGCAGTGGGGAGGGGCAAAATTGGAAGTGGAGGAGGCTTCAGGCTTGATACGGGGACCCAGGAATGACACAGACCCAGGAGGAGTATTTGGATTTGAAAAATGGGTCGTGTGCAAGTTGAGATTTTGGAAATGGGATTATTGGTTCTGCTGGAGAATCTCAATCTCGTGTTCTTCTTCCTGTGCGGGTTCATGCTTGAGCTTGTGCTTGACCTTGACCTGTACTACTCTCAGTGCAATTCTTATTCTTGCAGTGTAATAATGTGGCATTGTAGTTATAATAAAAATAAATAAAAATAAAGGTTAATCAGCCATTTTTTTTTTCTTTTTTTTCTTTTTTTACTGAAAGGATGAGGCGGGGTAACACTAGTCGTTCAAGCATGTACCAAAAAAAAAAAACACTATTCGTTCATGGTGACTAATTACCATCAATTTGATTATTACATTGTATTGGTTGGTTGTATACTGTGTTGGTGTGTGCGACCTTTTTTTTAAGGATATTGTCCAAATTTTGTTTATTGGGCAAACTAACCCAGACCAGGCACTGGTATTGCAATTGGGTTTGTCGGAAGCATTTTGAAATTGGGGGTGGCTTCTTGCACCCCCCATCTTTTCTAATATACCCTCCCTTTTTCTTTTCTCATTTTCACTTTTTCCCCAAATATACCGTTTTGGAAATTTAATTTTGGACTCCTCTTTTTAGAAATTTAATCCTTCATCTCAAATTCATTTCTCAACATAGCCTTTGCTATCAATATGTGCATGTTGCACACCCAAGACATGCATAATGCGCGCGTTGCATGCCAAATGCTTTTGGTGGCTTATTTCGCAATTTCTTCACTTCTAAGCTCAACTCATTGATGCGGGTCACCTCCAATGCGTCTCATGTATCAAAATACAAGGCATAACTCATCAGTTAATTTTTTTTTCCTGTTGTAGATTTTAGTGCCACAAAATGGCCGTGAAAGTGTAAATAACTATTAGTGTAAATTAGGGCTGGACAAATCCCTCGGCCCGGCCTGAAACTGAGTTGTCCGTGCGGCCCGCATTGGAATTGGGCGGGTTCACGGGTCACAATAGCGGGTGCGGATGGTTATACACGGGTGGGCTCGGTTGGTTCAAATGGATCCAGCGGAAACCGAACCCGCCCGAGCCATAGAGATTTTTTTTTTCAATCAATACTCGCGGCCCACAAACGGGAATGGCCCAACTCCACCCAAGTGCCTAACCCTAAAATTCTCACTCAACTCCCTCCCCTCTCATTCCACCCGCCGTTCTCAGTTCTCACTTACCTCTCTCCATCTCCCTTCTCTCAAACTCAAGCGAGTGTGATGGCTCTGCCTACTGTCATCTTCTGCAACTACCGTCACGAGCAGTGGTGGCATCTCAATGGCCCTGCTCTACCACAACAACATGCCCCTTCGACCAACACCAGATCTGTTAGATTTGTCTTCCTCTTCGGCAAATTTTGCTTCCTCTGTGCCAGATTCATCTTTTTTCTTTCATAAGGGCGTTCTTCTTCTTCTTCTTCCTCCCATCACTCACCTTTTTTCTTTTTGTTACACATTATCTGTTTTCAAGTTTCAACATTTTGTTATTCTGTAAACCATAAATGAAAAATATGGTGATGATTTTTTTTTTGTTTGAGTTCTTCACTGGAAGTTCTGATTTTTATTGGTTTAAAACCAGTTCAATCCACCCACCCAAAACCAACCTCGTTCAAACCGTCACCGACCTAACCGAAGGACCAAACGGACGGGAACAGTGCTAGATTTGTGAACCGCGGCTTACATCGAATTGCCATTTTTTGATCCGAAACCGATCGAACCCACCCGGTGTCCAGCCCTAGTGTAAATAGCTTGCTGACATATAGAATTGGATATCCATTTTGTTTGAGAAAAAGTGGTTTCCAAGGCTCTCAACATTTAACATGTGCCTGCTACTTTGCAAATAGTTGATGCACTTACAAAACCACTACCTACAACTCAATTTCAAGATCTAAGGACCAAGCTCAAAGTTGTTGCTCCACAACCCCCTTGACCTTGTGGGGGGAGTATTGGTGTAAATAGCTTGTTGACTCTTTGACTGTCAGCTGGCACAGTCAGTTAGGTTTGTTAGAGCTGACTGCCAACCTGGCAAAGTGGTTAGAGTTTGTTAGAGTTGCAATCTAGCTATATAAGCATTGTTGTAGATTGTAAACTCAGATTTTCAATTGTAAGCATTCTGATAATGAATATGAAGCTTTTCTCTCTAATCTTCATCTCTATTAATAACATGTAATTATTACTCCCTTCGTCCTATATTAAGTGTCGTCTTAGGTTTTTTTCAAACAAATTAAGAAAAAACTATAAATGATCAAAAGAGTATAACAATTTTACAAAATTATCCTTATTAAAGATTGATTATTACCTGTTGTCATAAATGCTCAGTAGAGTATAATGGCTTGAAAGTGATACACACATTATTAATTTAAGATAAAAATGAAAAAAAAAGAATTAATATTACATTGAAAAAATTAAATAATATTTATTTTGAGACTTATTTTTTTTAAAATAACACTTATTATAGAATGAATGAAGTACATTCTTTGACGAGAGTGCGTCTTTGGTTTGTTAACAACGATCCGATTCATTAGTTTATTACTTATATTTAAATAACAGGGTAATACCAAAAAACAAAATTAAAAAATAAACAACATGGTAGCTAGCCAGCTATTTCAAATTTCAAAGTCGCAAACCAATCTTTACCAACCTCATCAAACTGATGGCAACTGGTAATCAAGCAGTAAAATGGCTTCTTTGTTTTATCTATCACCGATTAATAACGACGTCGTAGGCTAAAAGGGAACTACTACTACTACTACTAATGAAAGAACAAATAAATATTGCCAAGATAGTGAAGTTTCAAATTATCCCTTGCATGAGGTGACTGATTGATTGGTCCTTTTCCCATACCCTATTTCTTAGATCATGGCCACAGGGAATACATAGCCACCCACGACCCCCACGCTTTCTCTACATTTAATTTCTCTGCTCCAAGCTAGTCTCAACTCTTCTTCAGTCTCCACTCCTAGGCTATTGACTAACCAACCCCTCCCCTTATCTATATCTGTATGCATGTCATATTCATAAATGTATCTAAATACTCGTAACCTAATGAACAACTCGAGCACCAACTGTGGAGAAGCAAAGCAATACTAACTTCACCTGAAAGGTGTACGTAGATACAGGCCATGGGACTTAGGTGTAAATGTTTAAACAATTACGATTTTCTCAAACTATTCACCCTTCTATTTTCTTTAACACCTCTCTTTTTTTTTGATTAAATATAAAATTAATCCCCAAAAAATATAAAAATTTGGTTTTGGTCTCTCGAAAATATTTTAAAGGTTTTTAGTCCCCCAAATTTAGAAAAGTTTTTCTGTTAGTCCCTCATTGTCATGCCGTTATGTGGCGCTGATGTGGCAATATTTTTAGGGAGACTAAAAATGAACTTTTAAAATTTTGGGGACTAAAAACGAACTTTTAGAATTTTTGAGGATTAAAATCATAACGACGTCAGAGTGAAAGATTAACAGAAAAATATTTTCAAACTTAGGGGACTAAAAACCTTCAATTTTTTTTTGACTAAAAACGAACTTGGCTAATTTTTGGGGGACCAATTTCATATTTAAGCCTTTTTTCCATATTTTTGTTACATCATCCACCCAACCGATTTTTTTTTCTTCTTTCTCTTCTTTTTATACAAATAGACCGATTGCCGTTACCATGTATGATTCTGGCACCGCCACCGTTGTCTTCAATATGTCTTCTTCAACCAGTTTAGCGAGATTGGCCCCACGTCGTTGCCACAACACCAAGAACAATACCTCTCCCTTGTTTCAAACCCTCCTCTCGGTTTTTTTAAATTTGCTCCAACCGCGATCCTCCGGCCAGCCAACACCCCCAACCGTCACCACAGTTGAGTGTCCCACCTTGAAGGTCATCACAGTCGAGTGTCCCACCTTGAAGACGACTTGTTAAACACCTTTTCTGACGTGCCCTACTGCCTAGCCTCCCTTGTTTCAAACCCTCCTCTCGGTTTTTTAACATTTGCTCCAACCGCGGTCCTCCGACCAGCCAACACTCCGACCGTCACCACAGTCGAGTGTCTCACCTTGAGGCCGAATTGTTAAACAACTTTTCCGACACGCCCTATGGCCGCCTAACCTCCGTAATGGTCGTTGGAGTACTTGTACACAATGTCACGCCTTGTGTACGGTAGAGAAGCTCTCGTAATGAATATGTCATGCAGTCAAATACAACTATACTCTACTAGTATGGTTGGTTTATTAATTGACTCTTTCAAATCTGGCTATCTGAGCTTTAAAATATGTTTACCGTTTGATTAGAAAATTATCCATTAATATTATATGTAAATACTAATGCCAAATCATAAATTTATAAAAATATAGTACAGTACCTTTTTAGTTTGTTTTTTGGAAAATACTATTTATCACGAGAGACTCTTTTCACGAATTTCACGATGGCCATATTAGGAGTAAATACTCAAATTGGTCCCTGACAAAAATTATGGAGACCAATTTAGTCATTGAAAAAAAAATCAATTTGGTCCATAAAAATCTCAAATATGGGTCAAATAAGTCCTTTTTAGGATAATTTTTTGGGACATTTTAGTCTCTATTTAGGGACTAATTTTGTTGGCGTTCCAGCCAATTTGCTTTGAATTTTCAAAGCATTGAAGTTGTGTGGTTGGGTAGCAAAGAATTAAATGAAAGTGGTTGTGCTGCAAAAAAAAATAAAATTTGAAGGCGGTACGCAACTTGTTTTTCTCAGAGATATGCTTCATCTATTTTTCTATAAACAGAGGAGTGCATCGAATGGAAATATTACACCGTCCCAAAACTTGAATGCAACAAGCTTCAAGAGAGAGAGCCTTAGAGAGAGTTTCTAAGAGAGGAAAAATAGAGAGAGCCAATTTATGAGAGTTTTAGCCACAAATTGAGAGTACAATTTTATTGTATTATTTTTGAGAGATCACTTAAGGGTGAAGTTTGTAATCTCATTATTGTTATAGTGGAAGTTTAAGCGGCTTACGGGTTCCGTGGTTTTTACCTTCACTTTGGAGGGTTTTCCACGCTAAAATCTTTGGCGTTATTTTTATCTATTTGTTTAGATAATTATTCTGGGCTGGGAATTATTATTGGGTTGTTGTAACTTATTTTACACTAACAATATGCAGATTTTTTCCCAACAAAGTGGTATTGAGAGCTAGGTTTGTGTACTATTTATAAGAAAATTCGTAGTATGCTCTGTGGTTGCAGAATTGTCTGATCTTCCACATCAAAAAAGAATTGTTCTTGTTGCTGGAAATTAATTGTAGTGTGTGAAAGTTGTGCATGCCTAAGAAAGTTTTGGCTAAAGAAAGACTTGGTATTTAACTGTGTCCATTGAGACTTACATCTCTTTCCTAGGAGGCTTTCACAGTGCACTATTCTGACTCTGATTCTTGTTCCGGTATACATTAGTACTATTCATAGGGCATTATTCATTCTAGAAAGTTTCAAACCTTCTGAAATTTATTGACCTGTCATCTCAATGGAGGGGAGCACCAGTAATATGATAAAGTTAACTGCATTTAATTATGCAATGTGGAAGCCAAAGATGAAAGATCTTTTATATATTAAAGATCTATGGAAAGGCCCGTCGTTCACGCCCAGAAGAAGCGACAAGCTGCGGCAAAAAAACTCCGTCGGATGATAAAGTAGCGGAAGGCAACGAAAAAACAAGCGACACTTCAACGGCCCCTGTGACCTGAGCCAATTTGTCTTTGAATCGGAAGATGTCTTTGCTCAAATCCGTCGATTGATTAATGAGCATTTTGAATTTTGCTAATGAACATGATGCTTCACGTTCTTTGGCTAAATTTGGAGAAAATGTCTTAAGGACAACTTGCCGCAGAATAAAGCTAATTTGATCGACGTTTAGTCAATTTGGAAATCTGAGAGACATGAATAGCGTGTCGAGAACACATGAGTGAGTTCAAAGGCATTGTTGATCGGCTTCGACTCAATGAGAGATGACTATTGATGATGAGCTACTGAAGCATTGTTGATGCTAAGTTCTCTACCAAAGTGGGGACACCCCTAGTTGTTTGATCGGTAACTCGCTCTGAAACCGCGCTTACCATGGATATAGTAAGGATAGAATGTTGAGCGAGAGTCTCGACAAAAGATGAAGGAACAATCACTGAATCGAAGCACTTGTCAACGCTTTGAGAAACAGGCAAGCAAGCAAGAAGAGCGAGGAAGTAAAGGTAGAAGTTCTCGAAAGCCAAAGCGCGAAGGGCGATCAAAGTCGGATCGAGCATGACAAAGTGCCGTCTTTGTGGCGCTTCCGGGCATTTCATTCGAGAATCCAGGAAGTTGAAAGCGATTCTGCGAAGCGAAAGCGGCCGAACAAATGACCACGGCACATTTGTCTTTGAAGATGTTTCCATTGTTCGAGATCTGATTACATCGATCTTGCATATCACTACTGCCAGGTAGTTATTCAGTGCTTCTACCCGTTACCTCAAGCGTGAATTCTTACCGACCTCTACCGAGCCCGATTTGGAAGAGTAAGGATGGGAAATGATGATACATCAAAATTGTCGCCATCGGCAATATTTATCTGAAACCAACTTGACCTTGGATGTAGGTTACTTTTGAAAGATGTGAGGCATGTTCACGATGTCGGCGTGTCGATGCTCCAGCTTTGGAGTGATGATGGTGGTTACATGACTATTTTGGTGAAGGCAAATGGAAACACTTGCAAAGGCAACCTTAATTGCGTGGCCAAAGGAAAGAATGATCTTCCTCTTTACCTCCGCGAAGCCAGAGTTAGGTAAGGAGAAATCATCTGACCAAGAAAAAGATTCTGGAGCGCTTTAGAGCTATGGCCTGAAGCGGCTCGGCCACGTAGTGAGAAGGGTCTCAAATTCTTTCCAGGAAAGAGCTCTTTGCTAGGGATGAAGGTACATCATTACGCGCTTGTGTTGATTGTCTAATGGGAAAACAACCGCCAGAGTTGCATTTCAAAATACTCCATCTAGAAAGGTGCATATTCTAGATTTGATACACGCGATGTTTGCATGATGAGTGATAAGTCACAGAGAGTGCCCTCATGTTCATGGCTTTCATTGGCGACCATTCGAGAAAAGTTTGGGCCTTTGCTTTGAAAACAAGATCGGTGCTAGAAGTGTTCAAGCGATTTCATGTGAAAGTTGAAAGACAAAGCGGCAAATGATTGAAGTGTGCGTCTGCGAGACAATGGCGGTGAAGTATCGTGGGCCATTTGAGGAGTACTATAGAAGTTAGGCATCGGTGGAAAAATCGATTACCAAAGACACCTCGGCTGCGCGGTGTTCTTTGAAAGAATAAAACGAGAACCATCTGTGAAAGTCGGAATGCATGCTCTCACCGAATACCAGCGCGAACTCCTTTTGGGAAGAGCGAGAGCGATGGTCGATTTAATCAACTTATCTCCATCGGTTCCATAGAGCGCGAAGTACCAGTGTGTGGGCGGGAAAGAAATTTCCCTACAAACACTTGAAGGTATTGAGGCTGCGAGCATTTGTTCACATGCGAAGATGAGATTACAAAGCTGGATGTAAAAGCAAGCGATGTATTTTTATGGGTTATGCCGCATGAAGGTCGACTACGAGACTTTGGGATCTACTATGAGGAAGATCATTAGAAGCGAGGCGTGGTGTTTTTCAAAGATCAAACAATCAAGGATTTCGAGAAATCGAGAAAAGCCACGATCAGGATGAAAATCCAGGTTGATTTGGAACCGGTCTGCTCCAGCGGATTCTAATAGCAGAGGGCTACTCCGGATCGCGATGATGATGATCCACCATCCGATTGTTTAGAATCTAAGCGATTCTGGCGGAGTCGACGAGAGGCACCGGTGAGAAGTCTTACAGAGACAAAAACCAAATCGGTATTCTCTGCGAGTATGTATTACTCGCGGCGGGGAGAACGACTACGATCGGCTATTACCTGACACAAGAATGAGTGGTCAAAGCCATGTTGGAAGAAATATCTTCCTTACATGAGAACCACACATTTGATGCAGGTGTATGCGCCACGCGAGGGAAGGAGAGCACTCCCGAGAACAAGTGGATATCTGAGATAAAAGCGAAGCTGACTCCTGACCACGTTACAAAGCAAGGCCGGTTGTGAAGGATTCGATCGAGAAGAAGGGCAGTGATTTTGATGAAATATTTTCTGATTGTGAAAATGCCTTCAATCGAGTTGTTACAGGCCCAGCGGCTAGCCTAAACACTGGAGGTTAATGGCAACTTGATGTTAAAATTGCATGCGCCACATGGTGATCTTGATGAAGAAATCTACTGGCCCGACTGAAGGTGTCGAGTCAAGGAAAGGAAAGAAAGCGGTGTGCGGTAAAGAAGAGTCTATATGTAGTGCGAGCGGGCACCAAGGCGATGGTATAAAAGTTGAGATCATTCATGGAGAGAAAAATGAATCTGATCGAACAACGTGGGCATATTAATGCAACCGTCGAAAATTCTCTAATGGAACTTCATCATTTTTTTGCTTTATGTTGATGACTTGTTGATTGTTGGCGAGGGAGCGGCAAGATTAGCGAGTTGAAGAAAGAGTTGAGTAAGTCCTTTGCAATGAAGGACTTAGGACATAGCGGATTCTTGGCACCAGCGATTGCACGTAGACGAGAAGAATCACCAAAATCGGCTATCTCGAGAGCGAAGTGCGTGGAAAAGGTTCTTGAAAGATTCAGCATGGACAAAGCAAAATCATTAGTTCTCCGTTGGCTAGTCATTTTCAAACTCAAAGTGAGCGGTGTCGCGAGTAAGGAAGAGAATAGAAATGAGTAAAGTGCCGTATGCGCCAGGCGGTTGGTGAGTACAATGTATCTTTATGGTATGCACGGACCAGGACATTGCGCGCATGCGATTGGTGTGGTAGTCGATTCTATCGAATCCTGGTAAGGAACATTGGCGGTATCAAATGGATCTGCCCGAGGTATCTCGAGAGGTATAGTAATAGTTTATGCTTTGGAAGTGGAAAGCACTGTATTAGAAGGATATCTGATTGAGGATATGGCTACTTTATGCTTTGCCCAGAGTGAAAAACACCTGTATTAGAAGGATATACAAATGAGGTCGAGATATGGTGGTGATGTGTGGATACGAGAAAATCCATATCGGGTGCTGATAACATTTGCGAGGGGAGCTATCTCATAGCAATCAGCTTACAAAGTGTATTGCTTTAAGCCACATGCAGCGAGTACACATTGCAATCAACGAGGTTGCTGAGAGATGTGTGGATGAAGAAGTTCCTCTGAGAGTTAGGTCATAACCAAAGGAAAGCTATATTCTCTATTGCGATAGTGAGGCTGAATACATCTCGTGAGAATTCGACATTTCATTGAGGTCGAAACGGCGTGGCGTGGTATCATTTGGATCAAGTGAAGTGTTGGAAGGTAAAATATTGTGAAAGTTGAGGAAGATCCTTGGGTAGATGACAGCGGGGCGATATGATGACAAAGCTGCTGATCGAAGGACAAGCTAGAAGTTTGTGAAGAAGTTGCCCAGGCTTAGCATCGACCCAGTATTGATCAGGGATATTTCCCCGTTAGGTGGAGGGAGATTTGTTGGCGTTCGGCCAATTTGCTTTAATTTTCAAAGCATTGAAGTTGTGTGGTTGGGTAGCAAAGGAATTAAATGAAAGTAGTTGTCTTTATAAAGAAAAAATTGAAAGCGGTCTCATGACTTGTTTTTCTCGAGAGATGTCTTCATCATTTTTCTATAAATAGAGTCGTCGAGATAAATATTACAGTAGTCCCAAAACTTGAGATACAGCAAGCATCGAGAGAAGCCTTAGAGAGTTTCTAAGAGAGGAAAAATAGAGAGATAATATGTGAGAGTTTTAGCAGCTTAAAATTGAGAGTATAATTTTATTATTATTTTTTGAGAGATCGCTTTCAAGGGTGAAGTTTGTAATCTCATTATTGTTATAGTGGAAGTTTAAGCGAACTTTACAGTCGTGGTTTTTATCTTCGTTTTGGAGGGTTTTTAGTATTTAAAATCTTTGGTGTTATTTTTATATATTTGTTTAGATGATTATTCTGGGCTGAGAATTATTATTGGACTGTGGTAATTTATTTTACACTAACAATATGCAGATTTTTTCCCAACAAATTTGACCCACATTTTAGATTCTTAATGATTAAATTAGTTTTTTTATTTTATTAGAGACTAATTAGTCTATGTGATTTTTATTGGATCAATTTAAATATTTACTCATTAATTTAATTTGTTTGCCTTTGTTTTCAACTCGCCGTGTATGGTTATGTGGTCATTCTATTGCCCATTCCCAATTTCGCGATCTCTCGTGTTCAATTGGCCCGTGAGAAATAGCATTACTCTTTTTTCATCAATAATTTCTCGCTTTATAAAAGTCAAATTCTGATCTTATTACTGCTAATACTGCCGTTGAGAGCGTGCATGCACGTGCGGGGGAGTGTCGTGTCCTGGGGACCACACAGCCTCAAGAGTCAGGACAAAGGACACGTTTCGAGTAAGCAGTAGAATTAAATTACAATTACAATTACGAAGCTTGAAAGTTTGAACGGATGCCACATAAATAACATCACGGGGCCAGCAAGGATATATCTCAATCAGTGTCACTCAATCTCAGTTTGGTTTAAGGGGTCTTTACTAAAAATAACGGATAAAGAATTACTAATATATAATTTTTTTAATTACAAATTGTAAATATTTAATGTATCAATAATTTAAAAGTTTTTTGTCAAAAAAATTAATTTTAAAAGTTTTATTTTTTCACCAACTGTTTATTTAATTTATCTAATTTAATAGTGGTATTCAAGAAGACTTGTTTGACTGATTGACTCATCTCTTCAGATTTTCCTACCGTTGACATTTTGCTAAAGAAATCAAATGCCCAATTCATCTTCTGATTTTGGTATTTTGTACATTTTCTATTTAGAAGGATTTCATTAGAATTTTTAATTTTGCAATTCAATTATCTTTTTACCTTTTTCCCTAACTTCCACTGCCCTTAACTTTGAAGAATCACGTTAAACTGTCCTCTAACCTCTATTTTATATAGACTGAGACAATATCTAAAACAGGACACTATTTAAGTTTCATACTCCTAAAATGAAAATCCTGCACGCACTGATCAGTGCAACTCGGACGCGAAATCATTACCTAAAGAGTTTAATAATCTGGTGGCACAAAAAAAAAGTTTAATAATCAGATCATATGTTTCAGTACCAAGTAGAATAGGGGATTTTAAATTTAGGCTTCAGAACAACAAGATACAACCGCGAACAGGAATTAGAAAATTAAAAGGGGACACCGCTTTATTTTATTTCATTTCATTATCAATGGTCATAATTACTCCCTCTATTTCATATTGAGTGACAATTAAGCTTTTTTTATAAAGATTAAGAGTCTGTTTGGATAAACAATTTACTTAAGAACTTATATCATGAGAGCTTATAGCTTGAAATCTTATGTCATAAACGCTTAATTTTATTAAGCTATTTGCATTTGGATATACATGTTAAAAAGCACTTACACAAAGTTTAAGTATTTGAATGCATCATCCCATAAACATTTATAAAATGTTACAATTTTTAAAAATAACAAAAAATTAGAACCATAAAAAATAAACTAAAAATTTATAACAATAATATTTTTAATTTTTATAAATAATGTAATATATATAATGAGTGGTAAAAACATATAAAAGGCGATGCCAATTTGCTCCCACCATCCACCATCAGAATTGAAAGAAACATTTCGACCAAAAAAATGAAAGAAACAAAGGTACACAAATAAAAGAGCAATGTTATGTTGACAACTAAATTGCCTACACTGTATGGGACATCGTATCCCCCACAGACTCATAGCCGTTTTTGTCATCCGTGCCAAAAAAAGAAAAAAGAAAAGAAAAATGGCATAAAATTTATAAACATACGGTGTTAGCTAGACAACTGATGAGTTGTCAAAGAATCATTTCTCCAAATAAAAAAGAGGCAACCAAAGGTGGCTCGCAAATACAAAATAAGTAAAGGGAAAAAAAAGTGACGTACTGACGGTGAAGAGAAAAATGCCAAAACAGAGTAGGATTGATTTTAACAGTGAAATAAAATGTTTTGGGTAGATAAAGTGGGTCTCGGTTGGATTCGAACAAGGGGCCTCCATATAAGATGGGGAATAAGCTACTATTAAGATATTATTGTTTTGGGCCTATGGATACTATAAGCTATTACTATAAGCTCTTACGAATAGGTGTATAAGTACTTATATCATAAGATAAGCCTAAATAAGTTTAAAATAAATTGTTTCAAATAGGGCTTAAGAAAAGCAATAAATAGTTTAATAAGTGAAATAATTTTACTAAATTATCCCTATTAACTATTGGAGTATTAATCATTGTCATAAATGTACAGTAGAGTATATTGACTTGGAAGTGATGTACACTTTTGAGGGCAAAATTAGGAAAAAAAAATTAATAATGTATTAAAAATATAGAACACTTATTTTGAATTTTTTTTCTTTTTCTAAAATCACAGTCAATTTTAAACGGAGAATCAATTTGTAACGGAGGAAGTAGTTAATATACTGGTGATACAAAACGTTTTTTCCAGCTTAGTTTGCCAACCAGTCAGAAAAGTGAGACCATCATCTCCTAATCAAAGTCAACATAACACCAGTAACTTTAATTAATTAATCAATTAAATTGATTATTTTATGAATAACGTGAAATGATTAGTTACTTTTCACTTAATTATTCATGTATTTGTCCTGGAGTAATTGATCTGGGACTTATAAGAGACATGGCCCATATATATGTTTTTTTTTACTATTTAATTATTTTGCATACGAAAGACAGTTTGCTTGACAGAGAAACTTCGACTTAATAGTACATGAGCAAAAATAGCCTCACCCTCTTTTCTTTTAAAATAAATAATTAAGTAGTGATTAATAATTAAATATTTTAACAATATTACGTATCACGAAATTGGGATTTAGGGTCCCTCAAATCCTTTTGTGCGCGCATACATACAAATGGGGAGCACTATACACATACATAAGGCCAATATTAATTTTAACTCTGACGTTATTTGTGCACAAACAAGTTTGAAATTACATTGAACTGTTAAAGCAAATTATTGTGCCCTTTACATGGAAGAATAGCTTAGAACACCACATAAATTGAACTTGTTTAACTTTAATTTCGAAATTTCATGATTTTGTACCTGTCTTTGTCCAAGGATATATATTGACCCGATTAATTGTTGCATCTGAGTATAAATTGATGCCTGAGAAACCATGCACAATCTTTAACAATATTACAAAAGGTTAATTCAACATTATTAATTTGACTATCCCTATTTTTCGCAACGCATTCAATGCCATGTAACCTTGTTCGCTACCTTATTCAGGAACTACTAATATTATTCTATATATACACACACACACTATATATACTGTCCCATATCCTGCAACCAGATTGATATGCTGCTGCTTTTTAACTGCTTGTCACAACTTTATACAGCATCACATTATATCACAGGACTACTGAAATATATTGCGATACACAAGCAAGAGATTTACTCCAATCCAATCCAATTCATATCATATATAGCCCCTAAATCTCAGACATGGCTATATGTTTTCCTGAATAAGTCTATTACGTACTATATATATATATACATCTCTTACCGTCCTTTATATCATTTTTTTAGTTTAATTAGAAAAAAAGAATAACATTTTTTTAAGTTTATATGCAAAAGTAATTAATCAGATGAAAGAGGAAAGAAAAGGAAAAAGATAATAAAAGAACGGTTTGGGTGGGTGCAATTAGCAATTAACATATTGCCTTTGTTTTTTTTTTTTTTGTACATATGTGCTGATTACGATGATCTGGGCATGATTATATTTGGATGGTGAAACGTTTCTTTCATATGGAGATAATGACTGCCTTATATAATTGTCAGAAACAGTGGTCAAAAGGTTATGTAGTGTTACTGTGTTAAGCACTATATACAGTGAAAGATCGATCCAGCCAGAAAGTGAGAACAAAGATGCAGGTATTATATAAATAACTAAATTACAAAAAGGGTGGACTCTAAACTAAAGCCAGCATATCTTCCTAGATCCCTGCCTACCGAAGAAGATTAATTAGTGTGCTTTAATATCTATAAAGTTTCCTTTGTGGCAGCCACACTATATGTTCTCTTTACGAAGATGACTTTCGTTGTCTACATGTACATTCATTGATTTAATTAAAACAATTTACCACAAGACAAATGTTAACTTCTTGTACCCTAATGTGTTGAACGGTATAATTTTAAACAAATATAAATATTTTATTTCTTGATTTTTTAAACAAATAGTCTAAAATCAAACAAATCGTGTTGCTCATTCGTTAGCTAGAGCATCCCAATTATATCGCCAAGACTTTGATTACATGTCAATTTGTATTGAGGATCTTATTCTTAATGAAATGATGAGTTTATTGCATTAAAAAAATAAATAATCTAAAAACACTTAAGTGTGCGTTTGGTTCTGTTAGATGCATCTCAATAATATTTTATTGCATTTACAGCTAATATTTACTGCTTCTGTTCTTAGGCAGCTAGTTAAGTTGTTATACTGTTAACAACTCAGTTTTTCTTCTTTGTTACTCTGTATATATATACAATCTTCAGGGATCAATGAAATCAACTTTCATTCTTCCATTTTCTTTCTTATTCACATGTTTCTCCCTCCCATAAAGCTTTTGTATCAACTGTTTCTAGCACCATTGAGCCTTGGACTTACAGCCGTGCAGTTAAGCATGCTTGCTGGAAAACTGCTATGGACCAGGAAATTCAAGCATTGGAATTGAATAATACTTGGATCCTCACAGAGTTACCTCATGGCAAGAAACCCATAGGATGTAAATGGGTTTAGGTAATTAAACTTAAGGCTGATGGTTCTATTGAAAGATACAAAGCTAGGTTAGTCGCCAAAGGTTTTACTCAACTTGAGGGAGTGGACTATTCAGAAACTTTTTCTCCCGTAGTCAAGATCACCACTGTCAGATTGGTCTTGGCACTAGCAGCTGCTCACAAATGGCATTTGCATCAGTTAGATGTCAACAATGCCTTTCTTCATGGTGACTTACATGAGGAAGTGTACATGAGTGTTCCTCCAGGCTTCAAAACTTCTTCTCCTAATCAAGTTTGCAAGCTACAAAAATCACTTTATGGCTTAAAACAAGCCAGCAGGCAATGGAACTCCAAGCTCATTTCTTCCTTGTTGTCTTTGGGCTACATTCAATCAAAATCTGATTATTCTATGATTGTGAAGTCTATTCCCGGTTCTATCATCATCCTTCTCATCTATGTTGATGACATTGTTCTTAGTGGGAACAATATTACAGAAATATAATTGGTTAAGAAGACTCTTGATGATCAATTCAAAATCAAAGATTTGGGACCTCTGAAATTTTTCCTTGGTTTGGAGGTTGCAAGATCCTCCAAAGGTATCATTTTGTCTCAAAGAAAGTATGCTTTAGAGCTACTTGATGATGCTGGCCTATTGGCTTGTAAACCAGCATCCACTCCTATGGCTCATTGTCTGAAACTTAGTTCTTCTTTGGGTGAATCATTGGCTGATCCTACAGTCTACAGAAGTCTTATTGGAAGACTTATATACCTAACAAACACACGACCCGATTTGTGCTTTGCTGTGCACAAGCTTAGTCAATACATATCTAAGCCTTTGAAGCCTCACTGGGATGTTGCCTTACACATCTTAAGGTACATCAAATCTTGTCCTGGCCAAGGTTTGTTTTTCTCCTCTGATTCTGACTTACAACTGAAAGCATTCAGTGACTTTGATTGGGCAGCATGCCCTGACGCAGAGATCTAAGCATCGGTTTCTGTGTGTTCTATGGTTCTTCTCTCATCAGCTGGAAGTCTAAAAAGCAACCCACCATTTCCAGCTCTTCTTCTGAGGCCGAATACCGAGCCTTTGCCATGACAGCTCGTGAGATTCAATGGATTTTATATCTGCAGCAAGTTCTCCATCAACCTCATTCCAAATCTGTTTCTCTCTACTGTGATAATCGTTCGGCTATTCAAATGGCTCAAAATCCAACATTTCATGAGAGGACAAAACATATAGAATTGGACTGCCATTTTACTAGAGAAAAAGTATAGGCTGGTGTAGCTCATTTGCTGTCTATTCCTTCTGCAGCTCAATTGGCCGATATACATACTAAAGCGTTACATCCAGCTTCTTTTGCTTCTTTGGTGTCCAAGCTAAATCTCAAAGACATCTATAGTTTAGCTTATGGGGGGTGTTAGATACATCTCAATAATATTTTATTTTATTTACAGCTAATATTTATAGCTAGCAAATTAGTATTTACATCTAGGACAGTTAGTTAGCTTTAATCATAGCTTAGGTAGTTAGTTAAGTTGTTAGACTTAACAACTCAGTTTTTCTTCTTTGTTAATCTGTGTATATATATATATATATATATATATATATATATATATATATATATATATATATATATATATACAATCTTCAGTGATCAATGAAATCAACTTTCATTCTTCCATTTTCTTCTCTGTAACATGCTCTGATACCATGTTACAGAGAAGAAAATGGAAGAATGAAAGTTGATTTCATTGATCACTGAAGATTGTATATATATACAGATTAACAAACAAGAAAAACTGAGTTGTTACAGTCTAACAACTTAACTAACTGCCTAAGCTATGATTAAAGCTAACTAACTGTCCTAGATGTTAATACTAATTTGCTAGCTGTAAATACAATAAAATATTATTGAGATGTATCTAACAGCCCCCCACAAGCTGAACTATAGATGTCTTTAAGATTCAGCTTGGACACCAAAGAAGCAAAAGAAGCACTTCAAAAAAAAGGGCAGAATAGGGGCAATTTTTTTGCGGGGGTTTTTCGAACCCCCCACCAAAATAATTTAAAAAAGACGCTTTCACAGCTTACTATGTAAAAAACCCCCTCTAATTGAACATCTCTGTCTCCCATTTTTCCTTTGTTTTTCGATGATTCCCTCGCTCTAATTGAACATCCCGCATGCGTCCTCTCACCTTTTCTTTTTCCCTCAAAACCCTATCTCCTCACTCTCTTTCTCTCTATGACTGTCGTTCTCTGCCCACAGCGCAAGCTGTGATTATCGCTGACTGTCCTTCTCCGCCGGAAGAAGAAAGTAAGTTCCTTATGACCTTCTCTGTTCTTCCTCCTTCAAAAATTAATTTGCCCTCTGTTCTTCCTTGTTTTACAGTACCTCTGTTCTCTGTGCTCGCCGTCTCTGCCGTCGGTGTCTCTGTCGTCGCACTTGTTTTTCGCAGAGAGAACCAACAAAGAGCGATTGAGCAGAAAAGGCAGAGATGCGCACTATTGCAGCAACGAGTAGGTACTGTAATGTTTGTTCTCACTTTCAATTTCCTAAAATCTCTCGAAAACCTAAAATGATTTCCTAAGATAGATTTTATTTGGATTCACTATTATTCTACTTGATTTCGCTGCTAAAACATGAATGCACCCCTCATGCCATGATTTCTAGCTTGATTGTCCATCGCCGATATGTGTTTTCTGATTTGAAAGCCAAATTTGTTTTGTTGTTGAGAGCGTGCTTACTTCTGTGTCATTATTGAGACTGCTTTAGAGCCATGACGCACTGGAAAATTATATGATTTCATTTCTGAGTTTACTATAGCTTCACTGGTTCTGTGAATATGCTATATCATGAAGGAAGTGATTTTCGAATTCTATTGTGAATATGTGATGTTGCTTTATCTAGCGCCATAGTATTTGAAGAACAATAGTTTGTCAAATCATCATCTATAAAACGATTTTAAAAAAAATCATTGTAATTTTGATTTTTGAATGGTGCAGTTTTTGACTGAGAATACAGACTTTGTTGTGATTAGAGTGATTGGGCCACCTGGAGTTGGCAAGTTGATTATTATGAATGAACTTTATGGCTTTGATTCAAGTTCTCTTGATTATTTTATTCACTTATTTTGCAATTTTGTGACATTTAGTATTAGAAAAAGATATGTCAATGGTCATAGCCAAATTAAGTGTGTTGTTTTTCGCACTTATGATATATACACGCACACATCTTGTTATTAAATGGTGTGACATAAATATATTTGTAGAGGACTTGTTTTTCTTTAGTTAGATTATGTTATTTATATAGAAGCATTGCTTCAATCATGATGATGATTTTGTATTGAAATATTATGAAGTTTGGTTTTATGAACTATCATTGCTAACTTGTTTAGGTATCTTGACTATGGATAAATCTTGGTTTTCTAAGCCACGAGCTACAAATGAATACAAAATTGGCTTAGGTAAATTTTTGGATTTTGCTTTTGAGAAGGCGACTGTTGGAAATAGGATACAATGTCCATGTTCTAAATGCGGGTTTATAGATTGGCAAACTAGAGAGATAGCCGAGGATCACTTAAAGTTCAGACCATTCCCTGAAAAATATGTCATATGGAATCGTCATGGCGAGAAACAAGTATCAGAGTCTTCTAGGAATGAATATCTTGTGCGAGAGACATCTCATTATGAAAATCCGATAGAAACAATGGTCAATGATGCATTTGGGCACTATAGGCAACAAGCCGCTAATATAGATGAACCATAACCATTAGGCACAAATGAAATATTAAACGAAGAGTCAAGGGAGGGTTGTAGTGATTTTCATGAGTTTGTGAATGATGGAAATCAGATATTGAATGAAGGGAGCAAGTACACAAAACTAGAATTTATAATCAAATTATATCATATAAAGGTTTTGTGTGGATTGAGTGACAAGGCAATGACTATGATACTAGATTTGTTGAGAGATACATTTCAACAAGCAAAGTTACCTCCTTCTTTTTACGAGGCAAAGAAAATCATCAACAAACTTGGTCTTAATTATACCAAGATAGATGCATGTCCAAATCACTGTATGTTATATTTGGGAGACGATGAAAAAGACTTGCAAACATGCAAGAATTGTGGAACATCCCTATGGAACCCCAAGAAGAAGAAAAAACAAACTTTAAAGGTTTTGCGTTACTTTCCATTAAAAGCAAGATTGCAAAGATTGTTCATGTGTCGTAAGACTGCAGAGCATATGAGATGGCATGCAACAGAGAGCAATAAGGATGGGTTGATAACGCATCCAAGGGATGGAGAGGCATGGAAGACATTTGATTTGATGCATCCTGAATTTGCTTTAAATCCTCGAAATGTTCGCTTAGGCCTTGCCAGTGATGGTTTTAACCCTTTTGGGACCATGAGTTCTTCCTATAGCATTTGACCAGTGTTCTTAATTCCATATGATTTTCTTCCTTGAATGTGTATGAAGCACACTTCCTTCATCTTTTCAATGATCATTCTAGGAAAGAAGATGCCCGGAAATAAGAAAGATGTTTAATTACAACCCCTCATAAATGAGCTAAATGAGCTATGGAATGATGGTGTGGTCACTTTTGATGCATCAATGAATGAAAATTTTAGAATGCGGGTGGCTCTTATGTGGACAATTAGTGACTTTCCTGGCCTAGGAAATCTGTCTGGTTGGAATACTCATACAGGTTTGGCTTGTCCAACTTGTAATTTTGATGCAAGCTCTATCGTCTCCCTCATAGTAAAAAGTGGTGTTTTATGGGTCATCGTCATTTTTTGAGCAGAAATCATAGATTTAGACTGAACCATGTTCGCTTTGATGGAAGCACAGAGGAACGAAGTCCACCATTAAAAATACCAAGATCTGACGTTTTGAAGCAAGTGGAAAATATTAATGTTACATCTGGGAGAGGATTAATGTTGGATGGTAGGAGAAAAAGATCTAGACAGGAAACTAAGCAATGGAATAAAAGAAGCATATGCTTTGAACTTCCATATTAGGAGTCTAATTTGTTGTGTCATAATTTGGATTTCACGCATTTTGAAAAAAATGTATGCGATAATGTTTTGTATACTTTGCACCATGAGAAGCCTCAATCAAAAGACAATCTCAATGCTCGAAAAGATTTGAAAGATATGGGTATAAGGCATGATCTTTAGCCTGATGAAAAGGGGACATATCACCTTGCTTTGTTTTCACTAACACGTGATACCAAAAAGTTGTTTCTTAAAACTTTGAAGAATGTTAAAGTACCAGATGGTTACTCAAGTAACATTTCTAGATGTGTTGATGAGGCAAAACAAAAGATATTTGGGTTGAAGAGTCATGATTCTCATATTATAATGGAACAATTGCTACCATTAGCCATTCGCAATTTATTGCCAAACCATGTTACAGCAGTCTTGGTGGAATTCTGTTCATTTTTTAGAGTTCTTTGTGGTAAAAGTTTGAGTCTTTCAGACTTTCAAAGTCTCCAAGATTGCATTGTGATTACACTTTGTCATCTGGAAATGTTATTTCCTCCATCATTCTTCACAGTTATGGTTCATTTAACTGTCCATCTAATAGAGGAGGCAAAGCTTGGAGGTCCAGTGCATTATAGATACATGTATCCTGTAGAGAGGTAAAAGAATTGCTCCTTCGACTTAAGGTATCTTGTTCTATATATCCAACTTGTACACACTAATTCTCTATCATTCTTGTAGGGAGTTGGGTCATTTAAAGTCCTTTGTACGTAACAAGGCTCAACCAGAAGGTTCTATAGTTGAGGGTTACTTAGCTGAAGAGTCTCTTACTTTTTGTTCTCGCTACTTTCAAGATATAGAGACAAGATTCAGTAGGACTAGACGTGTTTGTGATGATCCAAATGAGAATGAGTCCTTCTATGCATCCTCAATCTTCCTTCAACTTGGAAAACCAGTAGGAGCCTCCTCAATGTTCGCATTAACTCAAATGCAAAAACTACAAGCTCATCGATATGTGCTTCTAAATTGTGCAATAGTTGCACTATTTGTTGAGTGAGTAATTAGAATAAACTTCATGCCATTCATTATTACAGTTTTAAATATACTAATCACATGCATTGATTGCAATATAATTAATTCATGTAGTGAATTTAGACAATTCATAAAAAGAGGTTCAAGGTCAAGAAGACCTTCAGCTACGGAGATAGAAAAGAGAGTATATAAAGAATTTGGTGATTGGTTTCAAAAGCGGGTTAGTGATATATTGGCAGAGTTATACTCCCATTGTTCATGTTTACTTTCAAATTTGACTGACACAATTGCGTTTTCTAGATTATGAATCCAGAAACAATAAATACAATGTCTGCTAATCTAAAATTTCTAGCACGTGGTCCTTTGGACAATGCAAGAAGATTTACTTGTTACAACATTAATGAGTTCAAATTTCGCACTTTGGCTCGAGAAGAGGGACTGAGAACACAAAATATTGGGGTTTTTTTAACATCCAAAACATCTTGTGTTTTGAGTAGTGTTGATAGGAACTCAAGACAAGCAGACTTACCTTATTATGGGAAGTTGGAGGATATCATTGAGATTAACTATTATGGTTAGTAAAAGGTTATTCTTTTCAAATGCAAATGGGCGGAAACTACACGGGATAGAGGGTATAAAAAGGATAGTTGTAAATTTTGAAAGATTGATTCATATTGGTGATCGTGAAGAACATGATCCCTACATTGAGGCATCTCAAGCACAGATGGTGTATTATGTAGATGATGTGGTTAATAAGGGATGGAGTGTTGTTGTGCATTTAAAGCCAAGCGATTTGTATGAAATGGGATATCCTACAACTGAAGCTCCTGCTCAGTCTTCCTCATCGACTCCTGAGATTCCACAAGAACCTCAAACCTCTAGGCCATGTATTGGACGCGAATCTACACATTATCGGATTGTTGAATCAATAGGTATATGCGTTATACTTTCTTTCATTTGTCATAGTTCCTTCTATTTTATTTTATTTTTGGTTAAATGAAGTCTTTTATTGTTAAAGACTCGGAAGAAGTTACATTAGACTCAAGGTTAAGCAAGTCAAATACTTACCTAGAGGGGAACACATAATTGTGCACTTTGATGACCAAGGCATTGCATATGGTGAGACACAAGGCTTGCTTACAGGATATTTGGGAACATTAGCAATTGATTGCAGGCTATTTCCAATTAATTTTGATAGGTGGAATGGACCAACAGGCATTCCGGATGATTATTTCGAGGATTGCTTTAAAACAAACATCAAGATTAGCTTTATACACGTGTAACTTTCCATTTATACTAAATTTATATTATTCATTTGAATGCATAAAGACTAACTTGGAATTTTTTGGCAGCCTCGATTTTGTTTTGAGACTACTGAAGCCCTTGCAAAGAGATATTGCAAACTTAACCTTAGGAAGAAGTGGACTGCAAGTAGGCAGAAATTGTGGTACGAGTTCTATGATCAAACTAAAACTAGAGATGAAATCATAAGTAACGTGCCAGTTGGTATAGATAAAATTCAATGGGCTCAATTTGTTACCTATCATCTGAAACCACAAACACTGGTACGATTTAGATTACTTTGGTCTATTTATTGTTAGCGTAGTAAATTATTTGATTAATACATGAACTTGTATTTGTTTATTCATAGGAGACTAGTCGAAGAAATAAAGAAATATGAAGCAAGCAAGTGATTCCTCATACCGGTAGTTCTAAACCTCTCTCGAGAAAAAGACATGAGATGGTAGCTATATTAATTAACCTAATAGGTTTTATCATATTATAGTTTATTATCTATTGTGACATTTTTTCTATTTTAGTTTTTGGAAACTGGACAGCATCCCAGTCGAGGAAAATTGTATATTGAAACCCATAAAAAAAAGGATGGATCAGTTGTAAATGATGCAACAAAAGTTATAGTGGTAAGTTTAACTTGAAAAATATTGTCTTTATGTTGCATTTTGGACTTTAATCATAATAGTTTTTAACTTGAAAATCTTGTATGCTCATAGGAACAAATTGAAGTGGGTTTGACTCAAAGCAGTAATGATGAAGCTGAAGTTTCTCCCAATGATGTTGTTGGTAGCGTGTTGGGGCCTGAACACTCTGGAAGAGTGCGATGTATGGGTATGGGAGCAACTCCTACTAATACATTTAGGAATACCAGGCTTCGACTTTTGGATTTGAGTCTTTCTTCATCCAGTGCTACTACATCATCTTCTAACATATGGCAAGAGAAGTACACAAACTTAGAATCCCAAGTCCAAAGCACCTTGGGTGCACTTAAAGCTTACATGATAAGGAAAGAAGGAAGGATCCCCGAAGAATTTGCTAGCGTCTTTGGTTCATCAAATGTAAGTACTTTTATGAAACTTATGCTCATAATAAATTATGCTTTTGGTTTGATTTGATACCAAACACTAGAACACTTCAATTATTGTTTGATACACGTGTTTGATATTATACTGGGTATGTTGCAGCTATAGTGATGTTCTTGTTTTGGTAGTGACTTATAATTCAGTTTGATGTTATAATGCATACAAGAATTGGGTTTTTTAGAAAACACTACTTTACCATCCAAAAACCTGACATTTTACATGAGAATACTAGGGAGAGCCACTTACCAATTTCATACACCTTACACATACTCCATTGTTTTGTTTCCGCACTCATTGGATAATGATAATTTATAAGATTGACCTTGATGACATGAACAACAGAAAGGATATTACTGATTAAAAGACTCTTGAGAAAAATTCTCAACACAAATCAGCTACCTTAATTTACCCTTAACCAATTAACTCTATCTTAGCATAATCTGCAAAGCTACAAACCTGAAATGGTCATGCAAATCTTTGTATCATTTCCATAACCTAAAAAATCAAGTTTGTTTTAAAGTAAACCACATAACTCAATTACATGGTAGAACTATCCTTCTGGCTTTCAAAGCTGATCTTGTTTGATTCAACATAGGCCTAGAAAGGAAAGAATCCCACAATCCCCAACACTCAATAGAAGTTCTGGTAATTGACATTGAAGTCAGAAGAAACCTATGGCATGCCATAATTCATCTCAGTGGAATTGCGTTTATTTGAATTATTAGAACTTTCACTATAAGTCATGAAAGTAGATGAAGCAGAGAGATTCATTAAGAGTATTTGACAGTTCTTTTAAAAAGAAATTAAGAGTATTTGATAGTTTGTGTGATTAATTATCATGTCTTAGTCTTCTAGTTTTATGCTTCAATTTTCAATATTTGAACTCAACATTTTTCTTTTGTTATCTCAGGCAAGTGTCGATGCAAGTGAGCCTAATTCACCTATGGATGCAAGAGGATCATCTGGTGCTAGCAACATTTGATTTTCTTTTTTTTAGAATCTTTTAGTATAAGACTTCTTTTAAGCTATTATAAGTTTTGAGTTGTATTACAATAGATATTTGAACTACAAATGTTTCTTTTGATGGAGCTACAAATGTTTGAAATACATTTATGTTATCATGGTTATATTTTTAATGGAATTTTTAGTATTTGGATTAAATTTATTGAATGTTTTATAATTGTCATAAATTAGGAAAATATAAGACCAAAAATGGAAATATTTTGTAACAAAATCATTCCAAATTGTAAGATATATAAAAGTGTAATAATGAGATGAGGGAAAAAACCCCTCTTCAAAATTCTACAGAACATTTAGAGGAGGTTAATAACCCCCACAAAATAACTTTATATCTTAGGAGGTTTAGAACCCCCGCAAAAAAATCGCCTCAAAATTACTTCACAGATAGGAGGTTTTCAGGTCCCGTAATATAACCGTCACTAACTGCAAAGGTTAAAAACCTCCGCAAAATAACTGCCCCAAATAAGTAAGATACCAGCGTTTTCTAATAACTCTCGCAAAAAGGTTGCGGCACACGTAATTAAGGCGGTTTTTGTAACCCCCACAATTTGACCCCTTTTTTTGTAGTGAAGCTGGATGTAATGCTTTAGTATGTATATCGGCCAATTGAGCTACAGAAGGAATAGGCAGCAAATAAACTACACCAGCCTGTACTTTTTCTCTAATCAAATGGCAGTCCTATTCTATATGTTTTTCCTCTCATGGAATGTTGGATTTTGAGCCATTTGAATAACCGAACGATTATCACGGTAGAGAGAAACAAATTTGGAATGAGGTTGATGGAGATCTTGCAGCAGATATAAAATCCATTGAATCTCACGAGCTGTCATGGCTAAGGCTCGGTATTCGGCCTCAGAAGAAGAGCTGGAAATGGTGGGTTGCTTTTTAGACTTCCAGCTGATGAGAGAAGAACCATAGAACACACAGAAACCAGTAACCGATCTCCTGCTGTCAGGGCATGCTGCCTAATCAGAGTCACTGAATGCTTTCAGTTGTAAGTCAGAATCAGAGGAGAAAAACAAACCTTGGCCAAGACAAGATTTGATGTACCTTAAGATGTGTAAGGTAGAATCCCAGTGAGGCTTCAAAGGGTTAGATATGTATTGACTAAGCTTGTGCACAGCAAAGCACAAATCAGGCCATGTGTTTGTTAGGTATATAAGTCTTCCAATAAGTCTTCTGTAGACTGTAGGATCAACCATTGATTCACCCAAAGAAGAACTAAGTTTTAGACCATGAGCCATAGGAGTGGATGCTGGTTTTACAAGCCAATAGGCCAGCATCATCAAGTAGCTCTAAAGCATACTTTCTTTGAGACAAAATGATACCTTTGGAGGATCTTGCAACCTCCAAACCAAGAAAAAATTTCAGAGGTCCCAAATCTTTGATTTTGAATTGATCATCAAGAGTCTTCTTAACCAGTTCTATTTCTGTAATATTGTTCCCACTAAGAACAATGTCATCAACATAGATGAGAAGAATGGTGATAGAACCGGGAGCATACTTGACAAGCATAGAATAATCAGATTTTGATTGAATGTAGCCCAAAGAAAACAAGGAAGAAATGAGCTTGGAGTTCCATTGCCTGTTGGCTTGTTTTAAGCCATAAAGTGATTTTTGTAGCTTGCAAACTTGATTAGGAGAAGAAGTTTTGAAGCCTGGAGGAACACTCATGTACACTTCCTCATGTAAGTCACCATGAAGAAAGGCATTGTTGACATCTAACTGATGCAAATGCCATTTGTGAGCAGCTACTAGTGCCAAGACCAATCTGACAGTGGTGATCTTGACTATGGGGGAAAAGTTTCTAAATAGTCCACTCCCTCAAGTTGAGTAAAACCTTTGGCAGCTAGCCTAGCTTTGTATCTTTTACTAGAGCCATCAGCCTTAAGTTTAATTTCGTAAACCCATTTACATCCTATGGGTTTCTTGCCATGAGGTAATTCTGTGAGGATCCAAGTATTATTCAATTCCAATGCTTGAATTTCCTGGTCCATAGCAGTTTTTCAGCAAGCATGCTTAACTGCCTGGCTGTAAGTCCGAGGCTTAATGGTGCTAGAAACAGTTGATACAAAAGCTTTATGGGAGGGAGAAATATGTGAATAAGAAAGAAAATTGGATAAAGGATAAAGTGTACCTGAGGATAGATTATCACAAGCAGAAGCATTGACTATATTACAATGATAATCCTTAAGATAACTAGGTTCAGCCCGAATTCTGGAAGATTTTCTGGGTAAATGTAATGAAGCAGGTTTAGCTCGGGAAGAAATAGGAGGAGAGACAGAAACCTGTTCTGGTTGTTGAACAGAAACAGGTGTTAAAGCACTTGCAGAGATAGGGGAACCAGCAGGGTGCTAAGCTGATATGGAAGAGAACTGTCCTGCACTATCAGAAGGCATATATGATTGAAGATCAGATATGGTGACTCTAGAAGGAGGAATAGTGTTTATGGTAGGAAAATTATGGTGTTGTGAAGAGGATGATGTATTGATAAATGGAAATATGTTTTCATAAAAGATAACATTCCTGGAAAGAAAAATCTCATGATTGACCAAATCATATAGAAGATAACCTTTCACACCTTGAGAATGACCAATGTGAACACATTTTCTTGCCCTTGATTGAAATTTTGTGAGATGAGCTACTAAAGTACTAGCATAACAAAGAGAACCAAATACTCTAAAGTACTAGCATAACAAAGAGAACCAAATACTCTAAGGGTAGAAAAATCTGGTGGTTTATTATACAGAACAGAAAAAAGGACTAGTTTTCAAGACTGTAGAAGGAATTTGATCTATAATATGGACTGAATGAGAAATGGCAAAGTCCCAAAATTGAATAGGGAGTCCAGATTGGAACATGAGAGCCCGAGCAATATTAAGAATGTGCTGGTGCTTGCGTTCTACAATGCCATTCTGTTGAGGTGTCTCAACACATGTTAAACCACTTATAATAAAGATATGCATTAGGCTTACCCCTATGTAGGAACCACCTCGAAGACGCAGCTGTTTCGCACCTTCCAAGCTAAATGGCCCATAAGACTGAGTGTCAGATCAATGCTAGCCATGTTTCCCTTGGCACCTGATACGAACAGAGCATATCTAAGGTATCACCAAATCCCACCCCAACCACTTAAAAATAGCATACAATACAGAAAAGGAGAAATCATATGTAATAAATAACTGCGTGTTGGACTCCTTATGGGTACCACAAAGGACACAAATAGTCCCTGAAGCCTCTGCAATAACTATCCTACGGAATAAATTCACCCGGGTAGGGATTCTATCCAACATGACAATTACCTTTGAGTGAGTGAGACTCTTCCATATCTTACCCAGGACAAAGATCTCCCGCATCAAAAAGACCGGTAAGATGTGAAGAGCCCGTCAACTGTAAGGCATAAGCCAGGCGAACTTAATACGGACTGCTAGCCTCTTGCATCCAAGCCCATCTATATCCTCCTCCAGTACACAGAGTAACTGGGGCAAGAAGGCCAATAAGCTCCCCAGCCAAAGCCTCCTCCCATATAAAAAGCCTTCTTCCCAATTCGAAGTGACGTTGTATTGCCATCAAGAAAATCAAACTCCATAAATATTTCTATTTTATATCATATCATCTACATATCTATATCTATATGAATTGTCAAAAAAAATCCATATATCTATAGAAGGAGGGCTAGCGACACTTTCTTCCGAACATACTCTCACTAATAGAAAAATAAAAATCAGCAACGAAATTCAGTGACAGAAATATATCCCTTGCTAATTATGATGAATCTATCGACAAATTATCCGTCAGAAATTCTATCACTAAATTATAGCCAGAAGATGGATTTAATATTTGAGGCTATAATGCTTGATGCATATAGATCAAAGAGATGCAGTGCACAAAGAGTAGTAATCACAATGATTTTGTTAGTGTTTTTTTTGTTATTAACTATGAATGCATTCTTCGTCTCAGTAATTTTTCTAATAATCAAAACCCTTCACTTGAAATTGTTAAGGTAAGTTGCATAAAACTTCTTTAAACTTCATCTATTTGCATTTGAATTTGTTGAAACCATTTTATTGTCTGCTTATTTGGATGAAAAATATTTAAGCTTTTTCATTTTTGTGCTGCAATTGACCTGCCAATAAGTATATAAGGGTAATACTCTTACCAATTCTCTTTTTAGCATAATTTTTTTTTTGCAGATACTTTTCTTCCTATTAAAGATAAGCACCCATTACAATGACTTGAGACTGTTTCCCAATATCGATAAAATTATAGCTTTGAAAGAGAAGCTTCATTAAGAGGCTGAAAATTGAGTATAATTATTGAGATATTTTTGTTTTAGGTATTTAGTTTTGACTATCATGGTAACCAGGGCTTAGTGGCATATGCCTTAAACTGAATCAGTGGATATATTTATGTTTAGCACTATCAAATTCTGTTTTTTTTATGGTAACCAGGGCTTAGTGGCATATGCGTTAAACTGAATCAGTGGATATATTTATGTTTAGCACTATCAAATTCTGCTTTTTTTTTGTTTCTTCTGATGGAGCTCATGTAATAACAACATACACAAAGAGTATCATTGTTAAAAAGAAGCTGGGATTAAAAATAAGTATGGACAATGTGATACCAATGTGGGTGATGAAGGTGGCTTTGCTCCTAGTGTTCAGGTACATGAGTGCCTCTTTTGGTTTATGTGATCCTCTATTATTTGTTTTCTCATAGCCAATCAATTCATTTAACTTATTTGCATATCGTGATCTTTGTAGTGTGATAGTCGAACCGGGCAATAAAAATAGTTATATCAGGATATTTATACTGCTGTATTATTTTTTTAGTTACTAATAACTATTAATACATTGTTAATTTACCTACTTAAATGCAGGATTTGCCGGCAAAGTTGATGAAGCAAGTCCATGAAGAATTAAAACAAGTTGCATTGTAATTGAGGACCAAATTAGACAAAGGTTCAGTTGCATGTTAAGATACAGGGCTAGGGGAGGCTTACCTGATTGGTGAATGAAAAGAATTTTGTGTTGAAAATCGTTTGAGTGGAGGGGTGATGTTGTATTGGCTTAGGATCCACCAGAAGCACCTTGATTTTCTCTGTGTCGTCTTGAAGAACTGAAGGCGGGGAGAGAGAGAGAGACAGTCAGTTGCATTTACCAATGAAACCTCAAATGAGAATTAGACCATAAACTTCCAATTAACAGAGAAAATAGCAAGTGAGACAGAGTGAGGGACGCACCTTGGAACCGGGCTTGGCGACTTGGTCAGTAAATCTTCACTCCGAGTTGCTTTCCTTGAATCACGACCATTTTTGTGCTTAGGCTCCTTTCTTGTGGCCGTTTTGGATAGGACGAAGAGAGGGAAAGATGAAGATGGAGATGGGACGAAGAGAAGAAAAGGACCCGTTAGGAAGGAAGATGAAGATGAAGAAGACCGGAGTTGTTGTGTGGTGGCGGTGGTGTAGTGGTCAGAGTTGTTATGTGGTGGCGGTGGGCGCTATCGCAAAGAGAGAGAGAGAGAGATGAGAGAGAATGGTGTTTGAACAGTGAGAGGGGGTGAAGGTCGGGAGCAGCTTCATAACTGCTGCTTACCGATGGTCATTTGTAATTTATCGACGGCTAAAGACCGTCGAAAATCCTAACAGTAACACGCGGCCTTAACGACGGGTGATTTTCAAATACCGACGGGTATATGCCGTCGGTAATAAAAAAAGTGGAGGGAATGGAAAAAGGCTACGGTTCTGAAGCCAGACGAGTAGTCGGTAATCTTCAACGAGCGATAGGAGAGCTTTAGAAGCGGTAAGGTCGTCGAAGAAACAAGGAACGACAGATAAGTCTTACCGACGGCTAAGACCGTCGGAAAAGCCAGTTTTTGCGACGGGTTTGTGCCCGTCGGTAATAGGCCATCGGTACCCTCGCTTTTTCTTGTAGTGCTAGCGAACCCAAACTTATTCTTCATTTCCAGAGCCATAACCATGGCTTGAGCCCAGCAATGGTAATTCGGTCCCTCCAAGATCGGTTTAACAAGAACTAGGGACAGATTTTCATTTGGATGAATATAGTATGGATTCAGAGAAGCTGATTTCAATTGCTTCGAAGTAGAAGAGCGACGAACAGAAGAAGAACGACGCGTAGAAGAAGAATGAACAGAAGCATTCTCATTATAAGATGAAGAAGACGAATGAACGAAAGCCATTGTCGCAAAGATTAGGAGAATACTCGAACAAAATCGAGTGAAGAAAGATGAAATTGATGAAATAGGGAAAGATGAAACCCTAGATCAGAACGAGAAGAATAGTGTAGAAACATGTTTTAGCGATTGATACCATGTTACAGAGAAGAAAATGGAAGAATGAAAGTTAATTTCATTGATCACTGAAGATTGTATATATATACAGATTAACAAAGAAGAAAAACTGAGTTGTTAACGGTCTAACAACTTAACTAACTGTCTAAGCTATGATTAAAGCTAACTAACTGTCCTAGCTGTAAATATTAGCTGTAAATACAATAAAATATTATTGAGATGTATCTAACAGGTTCTGCGGTGGCAAAAATTAATTTTGAATGAATTGATTTTGTAAAATTGATTTTAGTTAAAAGTGAGTTGAATATAAAGTGATTTACTATCAAAGTTAATTACTTTAAGGTAGTTATTTATCGAAACCTTCTTTTTCCAAATGATAATTTAATTACAATGACAGAAATTTGTCCTAAATGTACACCGTTAAAATCTCTGTAAAATCTATGTCTTTGATCATGACGAGAGATGAAGGGAACTTGAATACGATGGAATTAGGGAACTAGTGTTTTGCTAAAATGAAATGGAAAAGCAAATTATTTTATTGCTAGGATGATCGAATACTTAAACATGTGCATCATGTACTTATTAATTGATTTATACTTGTTCTGAGCTAGAACTCTGGGAGACTAGAATAAAGCGCGCCGCGGTGGAGCTCGTGGTGGAGTACTACAGTGTTAGGGTGGTGTGTACCTATAAACACTCCAATGCCTAAGTTAGTTTAGGATCAAGTGAGAGGTATAAAGTGCAATGAAAGTATACCTGAGGTTTATGAATTGTTCTCCTTATATAGGTGTAGTGGCTAGGTGATTTGGCGGGAAACCGGTTACCCGGATATAACACATGGAGTGATGTGCGGCGTGTGATGCGAATCACCGTTGGATCTATCTTACGATGATGGATACGAGGAGCTACTAAGCCCAGTTCAACGGTGGGTTATTGCAAATAATAGCTGGATTAGGCCTCGGCCTAGTCCGGAACAATACTTTATACAATTTTCCCTCTAGTCTCAAATATAAGCAAAAGTCAAAATGTATTTGGACTAAATTTGGACCAAATACATTTTGACTTTTGCTTATATTTGAGACCGGAGGGAGTACTACCTTTAGTACTATTTATAAGAAACAAAAGGGTTTATTTTCTTGGTCTTATACATATATAAGAAATAAAGCCTTATTTTCAACCACATTAATTGCTGAATTCCATATTTAACTTTATTAATTTATTATGAGACCACTTAACAATGAATTCACATATTTCTCTCTTTTTGAATCATTTAATGCAAAGAGAATTTGTCGGAAAAAAAAACTAAAACTATAGTATCATTAATTAAAATTTATCAATTTCAATACATTTCCTTAGTCTTGATGATTTTGTCAAATGTTTCTTATATATAAAACCAGAGTTAGTATTATATAGAGTATAGGTACACTACTAGAAATTGTGGAGTTTCCCATGGAATTTTCTGCGAATTTTCCTACAATTTTACTTAATTTACGAAACTTTCCTGCGGATTTTAATTCGTAAGAAATTCTGTGGGAAATTTTTAACTTTTGTTGCAATTTTTCCTGCAGATATGAATTCGTAGGAAATATTCTATTTTTTTTTGGACTTTTCTTGTGGATATAAATTTCCATAAAACATTTGCAGCAAAATCCCCAATCAACAGATTGACAGTCCTAAGAAAATTCGTAGGTAAGTAGCTGCGGAATTTGCTGCAAAACTAACGTTTAATTAAAATTATTTTTAATAAAACATATAATTAAAATTACTTTTAATAAACCTTTAGTTTATATTTTGAGAAAAGGTCAGGGTTTCTACATTTTTCAAAGCCCTCATTTTCGAGCTTTGCATCTCGGTGCTCTCCCTCATCGCAACATCCAATTTCGTTCCCATTAAAAGTTCAGAAAGAAGAACCCTAACAGCTATCAATTTTCCTTGATTTCTCTTTGCAATTTTCTTCAAAAAACCCTAATTAGAACTTTTATTCTTGATTTCATTTTACATTTTTTCTTCAGAAATCTGACTCAGTGCACGCGATTTCATTCAAGATCAAGTCCATTTTCATTTTCATTCGTTTGCGTGATTCGTTTCTTTTGTTCACGCTCATGCCGATTTCCGATTCATTCACCTTCAAGCAAGCATCCTAAGACGCTCTCGCGATTCATGATCACGCTCTCACAACTTGATTTACACACCTTCAGATTTTGTTCGCTCACGCTTTTCATGTTCATTATTATGTTGCCTTCAGATTTCATTAGTTCACGTTCGCAATTTCAAGATTTGCAGGAAACAGATTACCCACAAAGGTATTACCCGGGGACAAAAATCCGCAGGTAATACCGAAAATTCTAGTAGTGCTAGTTAGCAGCAAAACCATACCTCAGTAATGACACAACTGAGTTCATTAAATAAAGCTGTTATATCATTTTTTAATATAGAAATGATATTTGTACACATATTTTGACACAAAATACGACACACCATATATCCATACGTGTACGGACCGTATATCCGTACATGTACGGACAATATTTTTTTTTCAAAATTTTTATTTTTATTTATTTTTATTTTTTAAAGATTTTTTTTAGTTGTTTAAAAAAATATTTGCCATTAACCAGATAATGAACTGCATTAACCAGATAAATGAACTTCGTTAACCAGATAAATAATGAACTTCAGGGTTGGCATTCACCAGATAATATGAACCATTAACCAAATAAATGAACTTCGTTAACCAGATAAATAATTCACCAGATAGTGTGAACCATTTATTTATCTGATTAACGAAGTTCACTTATCTGGTTAATGGTTCATATTATCTGGTGAATGCCAACCCTGAAGTTCATTATTTATCTGGTTAACGAAGTTCATTTATCCGATTAATGCAGTTCATTATCTGGTTAATGACAAATATTTTTTTAAACAGGTAAAAAAATCTAAAAAAATTTAAAAAAAATTTAAAAAAAAATACTGTGTCCGTTCTGTACGGACCGTATGTCCGTATAGTACGGACTTTGTGTCCCATTTTGTGTCTAATTAACAGGACTCTTTTTAATATTAATTCGAACTCGGGACATAATCATCTCAAATATAGGTATATATTCCGTGGGTTCATGAACATCCATCATTGTCACAGTTCTTTAGTCCAAATATTATATGATCATGTTGCTATTTTTATAAACTTTCCTCATATTTAAAAGACTACGCTTTTTGGAATACTCACTTGAGAGTACGTACGGGCAAATTGAATCCCTTGTGCGATAGTCCAAGATCTTTCAAATATATTTAGTACAGCTCTATTAATTCTAAAGCCATAGAATAGCTTCCTTGTATATATATGTAGAGATCAGACACTAATAAGTATAGGGATGTCCGTTTACTACGATATATATAGGCATATGATCACCATGGTCTAAGAAATTGAATAGGGTCTTTCGAGAGGGCCCCTATTGTCATATGTTTCCAAGCAACACAAGGCTCCCAAGCAAGAATGACATTATATAGTGTGACAGGGTACATATCCATGAGAATTGTTTTGCCTATATATTTAAATTTTACAATGTTGCTGATGACAATGGCTAGGTAATAGTATGATGCATCTATCTAAATGCTAAAGCTACCCATTGCATTGATTAGTCAATCCAAACACCAGATCAGTTGAACTTATGGGCAAAGAACCTGATCGGTAGGACCCAATTAAATATGAAACGTAATGATGATCAATTCTCATCATTGTGTGGAAATATAATCATGCAATGTTTAGGCCCATGAATATATGTGTGTGTATAAAATATCTTTAAATTAATTAAAATAATATTGAAAGTATTATATATTTTTAGTTTAATTTCATCATTTGAACTTTCTGAGATGCAAAATTATTTATCAAAATTATAGAAAAACTTTTTTTTTCATGTTTCTATTTTAATTGATGATAGAGTTAATCCATTTAATTTTTTTCGAGACATTATTGATTTTATGTAAAAGAAATACAATTCAATATTTTTATAATAATCGCATTAATTGTATATTATCGACTAAATACCCAAAAAATAATATTACATCTGTTTCTATTTATAAGCCCCTTTTAGAGGAAAAAAACTGTTTCTTTTTATAAACCCTTTTACAATTTATAATATACATTAATTATTTTTTTTCAAAAATACCCATAATCAATGTTAATAGTCTTGTCTTGAGAAATGACAAGCTACATTCTAATCAATGTAAAAGAAAGGTAAATAAGAAAAAACTTACATATTATTGACAAATTTAATTAGACTAACTACTTTTCTTAATAAGCGTGTTTTTGTTTAAAAGAACTTATAAATATAAATGGAGGTAGTACTCACTCCGTCACAATATATATGTCACGTTTATAGAAAAAAATTGTCAAAAAATATATGTCATTTATTTTCAATGTAATATTAAATACTTTCTACCAATTTTACCACTAATATTAAATGATTTCTATCAATGTCACGTAATATTAAATGCTTTCTGCCAAGCTTAATTTTGTAAAATTATTGTTATATTTCTTTCATTTATTATTATTTTTAAAACTGTATGATTTAATCAAGTATGACATGTATAATGGGACCGAGGGAGTAGCAGTTAAGAGAGAGTCATAATAAGCTGATGATATTATTTTTTGGTGGAAAAATATTTATTTTTAATATTATCCATAAATTAATAATTATATAGTAACTTCCTATAAGTTTTTTAATTAAAAAATATTATGAATTAAAAAAAAATTGGGCCTTATTTTAGGAGTTATAGCATGTAGTTGGTGCTGACCTCTAGCTGGTTCATCGACTATTAATCTATTATATTATGGTCTATAAAATCGCCCTTGAATACCAATGTTTTTTTTTATAAGCAAACAGATTTTTATTTGAATACCAATGTTAATTAGCTGGGAATAGAGTGTAAGCAGAGACGATTATTTATGCTTCAGACTAATGTTATGTAGTAGTATTAGCTACACATACCATATATTTTGATATGCTAGTTGCAAAGTATATGGATGTGGTCGTATATGCAGTTCCAAAAGATACATCTACTTTTGGACAATGATTTCATGACAACTTAAATAATACTGCATAATGAAGTCCATTAATTTCATGAACGTTCAGGTGCGCCCTAATGATACATGTCCTCCAGTCAGATATGGATGTAGTTAAATACTAATTCTTCTAGTATTTTAATCAATTGCGTTCTCCTTTTGAATCTTTTCTTTCTGTCTTTACACACACATAATTTCTACTTTTTGCAGTGTCAATGCTTTAATTAATAAATTATTATTACAGCAATAATTAAATATTACGCAATCCCACTATATATGCCGAAGAAAACCAGGCCAATCATCCATTTTGGTCCTTGTGTTCGGATAGAGTCTCAATTCTGGTAGCTGTAACCATCATCACTACAAATACAATGCTATGTTTCTTTCTGTTTGACAAAACTTTGGATGCTTTTTTGTGATTAGAGATGAAAAATGAAAAATCACCGAGTGAGTGGTCTTCTCCCTTGGAAATGAGTCCACAAACAGTGGGAAATTAAATTAAAACGTACCCCGTCCATACTCGAATATAAGTAAGAATATTTAATTTTATACTAATTTAAAAAAGTTAAATAAGTTCATTTAGTTATTTTTGATATAATAAAAAACTAATTGTATATTCTCCAAACTACCATTTATTTTTATTTATTAATTTTATATGAGAACTTGTATCATGATAACATTAAATAAAAAATATTTTTTTAATAATAATATTAAATAAAATAAAATTAGTTAAAATTTACTTATATTTTAGATTATCGTTTTTTTTCCCTTATTATCGAGTGTTGTGGGAATACCTATATAACCATGCTTTCATTTCAGTTCTGCATCTCTCTCTCTCTCTTTTTCTATGAAACTATAAAATAACAATTTATGAACTGTTCAAAAACAAGGTGGTCTTCTTATAAAGCACAAGCAGTCCCCACAAAAGAGACGATCAACCATCAGAGATATCAAAGAGAGAGAAAGAGGGAGAGAGAGAGAGATGGGAAGAGCTCCTTGTTGTGACAAGGCAAATGTGAAGAAAGGACCATGGTCACCAGAAGAAGACTCAAAGCTGAAGGAGTATATAGAGAAACATGGAACTGGAGGGAATTGGATTGCTCTTCCTCAGAAAGCTGGTAAGATCTCACATCACCACATGCAACATAAAGATAAATTAAGTTCACTCCATTAAGCATGAAAAATGAGGAAAATTTCATATCTTTCTATCGAAGATGCTCTTTGACTGATCTGATATATATAATTAGGTCTAAGGAGATGTGGAAAAAGTTGCAGATTGAGATGGCTTAACTATCTAAGACCCAACATTAAGCATGGAGAATTCTCAGATGAGGAAGACAGAATCATTTGCACCCTTTATGCTAATATTGGAAGCAGGTACCACTTATTAATTACTAACTTTTTTATGCATTAGAAATGTATATAATATATATAGCTAGACCCACTAGCAGTTGTACTTAAAATAATTTTTGTTGCTCTTTCTGACTAAACAATCTAATCTGAAATTCATCATCCAGATCCAGAATACTGACATCAACATTTTGATTTTTTTTTCATTTTCTTTTTTTTGCTTCAATCAATTAAAAACTTGGTGCTCTATCAAAATGTTGATGAAGTATGAAAAAGGGGTAAAAAGAAAAAGAAAAAATAGAAAGGCACAATAATTAGGGATTTGACCATTTTTAACTAAAACATGCCAAGTTTTTAGATCTAACAAAACATCATCCACCATTCAGAGATGTTTGGTTATAACGAAAACTACATTTGATTTTTGTTTTGTTTTTGTTTTTTTAATGATGATGTATTGTAGGTGGTCAATTATAGCTGCTCAGTTACCAGGAAGGACTGACAATGATATAAAGAACTACTGGAACACCAAACTAAAGAAGAAGCTCATGGGTTTGCTTCCTTCATCTCATCTGAGAAAACTACCCTATCAATCCTCTCCTCAAAACCCTCCATTTCCTTCTCATTATTACAACAACTCAGCATCAAACATATCTTTCAGTACAGGCCTTGTTGAACCAATTTCTGTTCCTTCAACTAGTAGTTGTTATAATACAAATACAAGCTGCACAACAACTACTTCAATCTCTCACCTTCCTTTTTACCAAAACCAAGAGTCCTTAGTTAGTAGTGGTATAATTAGTCCCATGCAATTAATGCCATATTACCCTATCAACACAGAGAGTCTTCTAATGTTTGGAAGTGAGGGAAGTTGCAGTACTTCATCTGATGGAAGCTGTAGTCAGGCAAGTAGCCTTGGAATTAAACAAGAAGAAATGATGGGGTTTCAGAATTCCATGTACAGCAGCAACAACAAGTTCATGTTTAGTCACAGCAGCATTAGTGACAATGATGGAGGGCATTATGTTAATCAATTGGAAGCAGAAAAGTCGTCGAAGGAGTGCTTTTCTCAGACGCAAACTCCATTGGATTACGATCTTGAGGTTATTAAGCAACTTATTAGCAGTAATAGTAGTAGTAGCTATTGTAATAATAATAATAATAATGGGTACTTGAGTATTGATGAAAACAAGACGGAGGAGGAGGAGGAGGAGAAGAGAATGTACTGCTACTACTACTGAGTAGTGAGTAGTGAGTAGTACTGAGTGGAAGTAAAATCAGAAAGATATGTTCAGTGAGAGGCATGGTCGTGGGGAAGATTCAGTTCAGAAAAGACTTTAAGATAATTATTATGGGGTTCTGTGTTTTTGATGAAATATATATATATCAGAGACATTTCTTATTTTGACAGTACATGGTAGTAAAAGCTCCTTTATATTTTCTCCGAAGTGATGTTAAGTAACATTGATGTTAGATTTTTACAACTATTCTCTCGGAGCAAGCGCAATTAACGAAGTTAAAAATATTATTTATTATTATGTGTAAATTATTAAAATGTGTTAAATATTTGTACCTAAAAAAATATGTTAGTTAATAATTTCTAATTTTTTCTTTTTGGTACTTAATAATTTCTAATTTAAAAACTACTTTTATGATTCGTTTGAAATGCATAAGAGCATCTACAGCGGCGAACGATGCTGCGTCTCTTATGTGGGCCCCATGCTACGAACAATCCTTGGAGGTGAATTTGCTCCAATGCTGCGAACGACTGCGAACAGAACAAAAAACAACAACACGCTTTGTAATTTTTGTTGCGAATCGTTGCGTCGCAGCAAACACGTTCACCATTTTGACAGCCAACTGGCAACCTTCAACCGCGAACGCCCAATTTATTCGTTCTTACTGTGTGGTATGCTGGCGAACGCGAGTTGCGATCTCCCGTTGGAGATGCTCTAACAATATGAAAGCACACATTGATGAAGAATCTTTTGAACCATAAAATGTAAGCTAGCTAGCTTAGAAGTCAATGGAAGCTTGTTTACCACAAAGCAATGATGACCATAAAAAGAGAAAGAGTGTGATGGTGGAGAAATTTTGTTGTTTTGTGTGGAAGTCTGAGAATTCAAGCTGTAACTTCAATTATATATTATAGACAATCACTCTTGCACTCTGTTTGGTAAAGTCATTTTGTCATCTTATAGTAGATAGTTTATAGTGGGTAGACTTGTAAAAGGTATTTGGTAACATTAGCTTATAGCGTTTTTTTCATTAGTTTATAGCGTTTTTTCATACGCTACTTGAAGTAGCGTTTGAGCTTATAGCTTATTGCTTTTCATTTTTTCTCTCATTTTTACCCTTATTACTTTAATTAAATTCCTTGTTTATCCTCTAATAAATTATTAACCCTTGTATTCTCTCTCTCATTTATTACAAATGTCCGTTTATGTCATTTTATATTTATCAGTTAGTTCAATTCTTAATTTTACCAAACACTTTAAATTCAATCTGCTAGCTTAATCCGTTATAAGCTAATCCGTTATCCGCTAGCTTATCCACTATCCGTAATTAAAAAAAAAGCTGTTTATATCTGGTTGAATTTGTGCAAAACATTTGCTATTGTTGATATTATAAATAAATATAAATATATAAATATACACACTCGCGCGCTTTGTCAATTAGCTGAAAAATATTTTCCATACAATTTGCGTCTTATTGTCTGAAATTTGTCAATAAATTAATCTATCTCCCCACTTGGACATGACGAATATTTTATTCTAAATACTTTCTATACAATTTGCGTCTTATTATCTTTAAATACTCTCAAGATTAATGGTTTAACAATCAAAACATGTTCATAAAAAACAATCAAAAGATATATAATCCAATATAAACAAATTTCTCATTGAATTTAAGGACAAAAAGTATATTATTTATAAATTAAAAGAGAGAGTACAAGGTTTTTTTCCAATAAGGACGGCCAAACTACCTGCTAATAAAACCAAATAGATCCCAAACCACTTATAATAAAGATATGCATTAGGCTTACCCCTATGTAGGAACCACCTCGAAGACGCAGCTGTTTCGCACCTTCCAAGCTAAATGGCCCATAAGACTGAGTGTCAGATCAATGCTAGCCATGTTTCCCTTGGGACCTGATACGAACAGAGCATATCTAAGGTATCACCAAATCCCACCCCAACCACTTAAAAATAGCATACAATACAGAAAAGGAGAAATCATATGTAATAAATAACTGCGTGTTGGACTCCTTATGGGTACCACAAAGGACACAAATAGTCCCTGAAGCCTCTGCAATAACTATCCCACGGAATAAATTCACCCGGGTAGGGATTCTATCCAACATGAAAAGACAATTACCTTTGAGTGAGTGAGACTCTTCCATATCTTACCCAGGACAAAGATCTCCCGCATCAAAAAGACCGATAAGATGTGAAGAGCCCGTCAACTGTAAGGCATAAGCCAGGCAAACTTAATACGGACTGCTAGCCTCTTGCATCCAAGCCCATCTATATCCTCCTCCTGTACACAGAGTAACTGGGGCAAGAAGGCCAATAAGCTCCCCAGCCAAAGCCTCCTCCCATATAAAAAGCCTTCTTCCCAATTCGAAGTGACGTTGTATTGCCATCAAGAAAATCAAACTCCATAAATATTTCTATTTTATATCATATCATCTACATATCTATATCTATATGAATTGTCAAAAAAAATCCATATATCTATAGAAGGAGGGCTAGCGACACTTTCTTCCGAACATACTCTCACTAATAGAAAAATAAAAATCAGCAACGAAATTCAGTGACAGAAATATATCCCTTGCTAATTATGATGAATCTATCGACAAATTATCGAATTATTGAACAAGTAGCGACAAATTATTCCCTCTCTAAAACCTTCACCACAAATTCTGTTATTAAATAAGAAGTGTATTTTTAGAGAGGGAATTTGTGACAGGAAAAAAACTTTTTCTAATTTTGTCCGTCAGAAATTCTATCACTAAATTTGTGAATTGTTTTCATCAAACAATTAGAGAGGGAATTTGGGACAGAATGTTCCCTCTCTAATTGCGTCCATAAAAAATTTTGTCACTAAATTTTCTCAATGTATTCATTAAATTGTTAGAGAGGGAAATTGTGACGTAAATGTTCCCTCTAAATATTCTCGTCATAAATTCTGTCACAAATGTTCTCCAATGGTTAGTGAGGGAAGAATTATATCTCCAATGGTTAGTGAGGGAAGAATTATATCACTAGGTTTTTTTTTTTACAAAATTTGTTTGCCTTTTAAAATTGTATTGATTGAAATTTAGATGGGACCCACTAAATCATACGGTTACCATGTAAATTTGGCGAGACTCGTACAAATTTTAATTAATAGAAGAGATTGTGTTGGAAGTGTTTAGAGACTCTGTTGCTAGCATATACATACATATAACACACATGTCTCAATGTTTCCAAAATTGGGTCCCCTTTGATAACAAGGATGAGGTTCCTTTACACAATACCCATTTCAAGCCCATGACTCCTAATTAGAAAATAATATATCCTAATACCTTGCTTCACTATACTCAATGCCTTGATCGATGATATGCTTATTTTTCCTTGAAGAATCTTACACTCTGTTTGGTTAAAAAGAGTGTGAGTACACAAAGTAAGGAAAGAAGGCATGAGAAAAGAAAGTTAAAAGAAAGTATGTAGAAAATGAGATTATTTTTTAGATGTTTGGTAGGAGATAAATTGAAAGAGAGTTAATCCCTTCTATTATTTGATTTGGTAGAAAGTGATAGGAAAAAAATATATTTATAAAATAACGTAATCACACTCACATAAAAATATAGAATCAGACAAAAAATTGGATAATTTGGTAATTTAAATATATCTACAAACATTTTCTAGCTTTTCCACCCAGTTGAGGGCGGAATGCCAATTTATTGGAATCCATTGTTGCTTCACAGATAAGTGCACCCGATTGCGAGTAGTAATGAAAAGGACTAGAGTCCCGAGTTGCCGAACCAACAAGGAATTGAAAAACAATTACCAAACTACTCGATTTCCGTTATTATTTAGACGATCAAAATTGAGAGATTTTAATATTCGTAAGACTAAAACGGAAGTACAAATGCAAGTTGTAAATCAATTGAGAGAGGTTTAGGGTCACGGTTTTACTTGTAGCTTCAACTCCCCCTATGTCTAGCTCTACTTGAATTTCTTGTTATTACTCAATACCACTAATCCCTTTTCTAAAACTATTAACATGTTTGGTCATTTGTAATTAATATTATTTCTTTAAATTAACTCCTTGTTTAATGCAAAGAATTTAAATTTAAGAAAAGCATAAAGCACAAAAAGTTCGACCGAATTGATGATATATATGTCTACAAACAATATTTTCATAATTTTCTAGAACAGTTTATATAGATTTAGCCCAAATGCCCTCTTGACTGTGTGGCCACTTTTTTTTGGTCCAAAACTGGGTGGCCACTGCATAACTGTAATTGCTGTATTTGGGCCTCTGGTGTGGGTCAGTTTTAGCTTCCCCTTCTTTTAATTTGCAGCACTTTCTTAAAAAGGTTATGAAAAATTATTTTTTATTAAAATATTAATTTGACACATCTTTTATAAATGTGAGATTTTATATGAAGAATATTCATCTACATTGACGTCATAACTTGGGCACATTTAAATAATAATAATAATAATAATAATAATAATAATAATAACAACAACAACAACAACAACAAATTAAGGCAAAAGTGTTTGAATAAAATTAGAAATATTGAATAAAAAAAAATATTGAAGTAAATTTGTATATCGGATATATGCGGATAGGAGTACCTCAAGGGCTAGGTCCTCTGAGGAAAAAACAATTTAGAAATCCCTAGGAAACCAGGTTCCACAGTATTCGCCATAACGGCATTCAAAACAAAATTAGGAATACAATTGAAAAACCTACTACAAAAATCTAGAGTAAGACCAAACTTAGCAAAACCATTCACTACCTGATTGGCCTCCCTGAACATATGGACACCTCAATTGTCACCCTCATGTCATTAATAATCAGATAATTATAATTATTTTACCAGTAAATATATAACCGTTAAGAAATTTAATGTGCCCTGTGAAAAAATATATAATGTGTAACAGATTTTACTTACAAGTGTTCACCCGTGCGAATAATTTTGTCATTCTAAGTTAAATGAATGTTATGAGTAATTTGAGATAACATTTGGTTTGCATTTTTTAGTTGACATAATTAAAGTGTAAAATCTGTCCATGTTGCAATCCAAATATAGTCTCTAATGTGACATGTGCTCATGTGTTAAGTACATATAAGACATATTTAATCCATAGACAAACATATAAGACATTTAATCCACAAACAAGCATATAAAACCACTTTGATTAGGTACATAAAAATGCATATAAATCCACATCATGATATGTTTGTTTGTAGATTAAATGTCTTATATGTTTGTTTGGGGATTAAATATGTCATATATGTACCTAACACATGGGCAAGTGTCTTATTAGGGACCATATTTGGATTGCAACATAGGCATGTTTTAGTCATTTTTTTGTTACAGGAACTATTTTAATAGTTTTTTCATGTAGGGTCTGTTTTAATATTTTTTTCGTATATGGACTATGTTAATAAGCTTTTAGTCACTGTTTCTTATAGGGACTGTTTTAATAATTTTTTTGTGTAGGGACCAAATTAAGAATTTATGTCACGTATAGAGACCAAATAGGTAACAGTTAGAAAAAATGGTTGGACAATAGAGACTAAATAGATAACAGTTCAACATATAAGAACTATTTTAATAATTTTTTGTTTTTATAAAAACCAAATTAAGAATCGATATGATATACAAAATCATTATTTTAACCTTACACTTATAAGAAAAATTTTGTTGGAGATCATTCTCATAACATATTGAATATTCACACGAAAAAAAAAATTCTCTACCACCAAGCTGGCCTTTGATTGATGGCACGAAAAAGCAAAATCAAACAAGTCATATATCGATCAATCTACATCAAAGCAAACCAAGTCAAACTACTTTTTCTAAAATCTTATTAATCTAATCCAAGTGTTTTTTTTTTTTGGTCAAACAATCTAATCCACTAGAATTATTAGAAATGCTGTACCACAACAATAATTATAAGTAACGACTCCTGGAGTTGAAAATTGAAATGTCATGTTCGATTGTTCAAGCTTAACACATCGCATAACAATGAAAGGACGAGACAGTGTGAATCAGAGTTCCAAGGTCATCTCATTGGGAGGTCTCTCACTTTTTTTGCCAATTTTATTCTGCCAGTTGGAAGCCCATATCCAACGTCTTTTCTCTCGTAACAATCTAACCCCTAACTGAGAGCCATGAATCAAGAACTTTCTTTTTCCTTTTAAGAACTGGTTTATTAAAAACAAAACCAAAAAAAAATAATAAAAAAGTTCAAAGTTGCCACCCATGTGTGCCTTCAATTCAAATACTCTTTCCATTTTAAAACCATTGATATTTTTTTTTCCGCAAACGGAATATCAAGTACTACCCGTAAACTCATACATATAAAATAGGGATCTGGGGCTCGAACCCGAACAATCACGAAAAATATTCAGCCTATTAATGTCGGCTTACGCCAGTTGTACTAGGTCTTACGGATAAAACAATTGATATTTGAAATTAATGTATATGCATTAAAAAAAATTAAAAAAGAATTATATTTGAACCAAAATGTCTTTTTTAATCTGTTATGTTTGGATAAGATTCCAAAACACCGATTGGGCTCCAAAATACCGATTGCGGTGGAAAAAATGAATTGTCACATTTTTTGTTGTGTTTGGTTAAGATTGTTGGTTGAAAAAATGGGATTTAACCAACCCAAAATCAATTTTTTTGACAGCAACCAAAGTGTTGCTTCTCTGGTGGCAAAACTGAGTTTTGGTATTTTAACACTCTAAAAGTGATTCTACTTTGTTAACCAAATACAAATCAATTCTTCTGAACTCACTTTTAAACTACTATTACCAAACACAAATCAATTTTTTCAAACTCAATTTTTTTAAACAAGATTTTTCACGATTTATTCTACCAGAATCTAAAACAAATAGACCCTTAATAAAATCCGAATTGGTTGACATCGGTGTTAGACTTTACATAGTATCGTATATCATAAATTGCGTTATAAATTCCATGTTTCTTTGACTACTCTATTTGTCCCCAACTACTCATTCTTTACCATGCATTGCTTTTCACCAATTCTTGAGGATTTATTGTCTTCCATCAACTTAGCTTATTCATGTTTTCCAGCAAATGATTTTTTTGCCGAGTGTTGCCCAAGGAATTTTCTTTAATATTAGCTTACAATTTCCCACTCCATCTGAATTTTTAAATATTTTATATTCCCCTGTATTTTTTCTCTATAAGTTTTTTCATCCTAATAATAGGTCAAGTATGTCTATGTATAAGGGAAGCTTATCATCTACCTTTAATTGAAATAGACATTTTTTTTTGACAAAAATAAAGTCATAACATTTCCAAATTAATAATGTCACGAATATAAAAGGGTACGAAATAAAAAATACAAGGGTAGCTCAAGATGTAACTGCTTTTGCTAATGCATGAGTTGTTGCATTTGCTTTCTTCCTAATAAGCTTCAACTTAAAGTTTGGTTATAACAAAAGAAAGGGCCTACACTGTTGAATTGATGAGCCAAATTCAAATAGCTCAATCCTGAACGCCCGAACACTGTCCACAACTACATGAGAATCAGCTGAAGAGTAATATGGGACAGTTCCAACTCTCGCGCCCACTTTAAAGCACTCAAGAGACCCCAAGCCTCCCCTCCTTCACATCTAATTTATGCAGTTGCTACTTATTTTTTGCGAATAAAAAATCATCATCTTCTCCTCAGATACACATTAATTACAATGTCGGTTGCATACATGTGGGTTGGGAAGAGCGTCTACATTGCAAATAACACAATTAACTAGAGGTTTCGTCCAAGTCACTTGGTGCTCCTAGCGGGGTCCCGCCCGATCCAGACTTACAACATTAGTATCCATGCTCCACTCCTCGCATACATGCAGAGCACGAGCTAGAATAGTGTCAACGTCGTCCTCTTTAGAGTCCCAAATAAGATTGTTTTTGCCCACCCAAATACTCCAGAGGACCATAACAAAATTAACAACTTGCAAACTAGACAGTTGAGCAAACATTAAAGAATAGCCCAGAGAAGCAACCCGCCTATTGCAGGATTCGGCTTGTGTGCAGTCGCATAATGCATGCAGTCATGCAGTCGGTCGAGATTGATCGTTTGATTTTGTTCGGATAGTCCAGATTCAAGCCTAGTATTTTATATTTTTAGAAAAATAAAAAAATGAGTGTGTTTTGTGAGCCGTTTGACTGAGATCGGACGGATGCGACTACATGCAATCCATCTCCCTTATTGCATACCTGTTGAAATCACGTTCCAAAGATTAATTTTCCTCCAACACTGCTCGTTTAGAGAACAACTTAGAAACAAATGCCAAAGAGTCTCCATAGCATGAGTGCAGTGAACACAATGTGAAGGACAAGGAATACCTTTTTGCAACAACATTTTTCTAATTGGAATGACATCTCTGCAACAATGCTAAATGAAGTTTTTTATTTTGGGAGGGACATTAATTATCTACAGCATATTCCAATCACCAGGAACTGGATTGTTCTGTTGTTGAGGGAAAGGTTGTCAGCACAAAAAATATGCGGACCAGACTGTGTAGTCTCCATGCTTACTGAGCTTCCACACCAATTCATCCTTTGTAACAGAATCAATAAGCGGCACTCGTGAGATAGCGTCAGCCACTACTGGGTCAAACAATTGATGTACCGGTTGCAAATTTCATGCTTTATGGTTTACTAGCAGTAAATTTGCCACCACCAAACTATCAGTCCATGCATGTATTGTGAGCTAGAAGGACACGATGCATGTCAGAATCGCGAAACCAAGGGGAGTTACACATTGAAATTATGCTCCCATCCCTAATACTCCATCTTCTACTGGCATCAATAATTGGTTGTGTGTGTCATAGACTACGCCACACAAAACGTGAAATAGACTTAAGAAGCAATCGACTTTTTTTTAGACTTAAAATTGTATTTAAGTAAAATATAAGAGTGTTAAAATTTAAGTGGTTAGCTTCTGATTTGTGTTTCATTAAGTGTAGCCAAGAGTAGTTTGAGAATGATCATCACCTATGGTAAAAAAAAAATTGATTACCATAATGTGTGGGGTGATGGAATAGTCCCCAAGTAAATGGATCAACTCAAAGGTAACATTTTTTTTTTTGAAATTGGACATATAGGACAAGTTACTAGAACAATAATCACCAAAGTATGTGAATTGAATTTTATTGCTAACATACTTAAGTACAATGTTTGATAGATTACTTAGCCTAGCATGCCATATATTGCCATAATTATTAATGAACAAATTACAAGCAACAACTAAAATGGGACTAGACTTACAAGGAAGAATAGACTTGGTGTGACATCTTGATTTTTAAAACAATGATAGAAAAATAATTAAAACAGTAATTAAGTGGTAAACAGATATTTAAAACCTTAGTAGAATTAAATTGAACTTAAAATGATTAATAAGGGGCTTAGAATGCCCTAGAAATGAGAAGAATAATCTAGAATTGTCTAGAAGGTCAAAAATAGAATTTTCAAAATCTGAGTGGCTCGCGACGCGACAGGGACTATGAAGGAATCCGTCACAACACGATGGTAGGTCGGTGGAGAAGGTCGGTGGATCAAAATGTGTGATGACTGACACGTGTCCCGTATCGCGACGCGATGGGATTCACATGTAATATGGTCGCGACGCGATGGGCCGATTTATGCCTATAAATAGGCCTTGATCCCCTCCATTCAGCCCAAGTTCTTCCAAGGGCCTTTGGAAGAGCGTGAAGGGGTGGAGGAGCTCGAGAGAGGGAAGAACGAAGGGCGAGAGCGGCAACAGTCTTCTAGGCCAGGTAAGGGGAAGATACCTTAATCTCTAGGGAAAATAAGTAGTAGAGTAGCACTGTTAGCATGTGTAGGGTTCCTTAGCCCTACTAGGGGTTGGTAGTAGCAACACCTTAGGAGAGGAGTTGCGGTGTACGGTGGCTAAGGATAGTCATCGTAGACCTACCAACTAACATAGGTCATGTTTATGAGATTAGTAAATGGTCGCTTATGCGACGTTGGGGATAATCTATATGATAATAAGTTATGATAAATCTTGGTTGATGGTATTCTGAATCATGCCTGATATTTATTTGCTAGTTGCATGTAATATCTGTGAGTATGATGATTGATGTGCGCTCCTAGAGTCAAGGGTGTCGCCCTCTAGTTAGAGGTTTGTGAATCCCTAAATGGTAATAGCAAGTATTACCATCGGTGCCCTGTTATTAGTGGTGAAAGCCAGGTCAGTGTACCCGAGGTTGGGGTACAGAGGTACAGACGGAATGGTGTTGAGATAGTCGGTAGTCTTGAGAGAATGGTTCTCGGCCAAGACCTTGAGAGAATGGTTCTCGGTCTTCCCAATGAGTCTCTCCATGTCTGTGGTACCAAAGTACGGAGTAGTGTTGGGGATTGTCAGTGGCCTTAAGAGGATGGTTCTCGATCAACCGGACGAGTCTCTAGGACTCCACGTCTGACGGGTGGACAATCTTAGTCATTCATGTTATGGGAATGTCGTCCTTGCGTGCAGGACGATGTCTTACTCCGATAATTGCATATGATAGTATGAGATGCCATAACCGGTAATCGGAGATGGTAGCGTATCAGGATTTGTTCTCGGGACAAACCAACTCATCGTATTCGGTGTCCTAGGATTGGTGATCAGTCTAGGGAGTAGGGCCGGTGATCAGCCCGAATGATCGGTGACACTTGTCAGTCTGTGATGTAACTGTATGGTCAAGTTTATCGGTATGACGCATCAGTATGGTCTGGTCTGTGATCGTGTGCTCACGAGTCTGAGTGAGGTATCTGTGGTAACAGTTGTGCTAATATTTGTGATGACGATTGTGTTGATATTAGTCATGGTGTGATGGTATATTGTGCTGGACATGGTAAGATGTATTCTACTATGGTATTTTCCTGTTTGATGGAGGTTAATGGATATCTTACCCCAGTGTTTTCTTGTGTATTTTTATTGTATGTTATTATATAACAGATGGGCAAGAACAACCTGTAAGAAGTGGATGAAAAGTTTTTGAGTAGCTTGCTTGAAGGCAAAGATGAATACGTATGTCATGGCCAATGTGTCTTTTGTCACCCATGTGGGTGTAGAGTCATGTTTATACTTGTATATGTGATATGTTTTGTAATAAATAAATTATGTATTTGTCTTAGTTGAACTACTTTTGTACTAAATAAATAAAGTTAAGTCCTGTCTCGGAAGGGTGTTACACTTGGAACTAGATTTATCATGACAAACAATGGAATTGAAAATTGAATTTGAAATAGAAGCTGAAACAAATTGACTTATTGTGAGTGATTCTTGGCTTGGTATAGATAAAGGCCTTGGAAAATCTTACCCTTTCCAATTACCTTTCCCTCCGGATTATCCTGAATGATGCAAAAAAAAAAAACCAAGAAAAGACACAAAACGGTTAGAGTGATGTTGTAGGGAACTCATGGAAATTAAATTGAGCATAAAAGATGGAATGTATAGGACATTATGAAATGTGATGAAAGAACCTAATAGAACAGTGCCTACTGCATAAATTGGTATTTGTGTATTATTGGGAAGTGTGACAAACTTATGATTCGAAAGAGTATAAGAATTGAAAAGACTTAAGGAATGACAAAAATGGGACGAAGCACCCGAATCAATGATCCAAGTGTTTAAAGAATTGATATGAGAACTTTGGAATAAGGAGCAACTCATACCAATTTGTTGTTCCATTGATCCACTGGAGTATTTAACACAAGTTTTTGTCATCTGGTTCTGCAGGAAAGCAATTAACTGCTGACATTGCAGAGGGCTCATCTGTGTATCACTTTGAGATGCAGTAAAATCATTGTTGCGAAAAAAATTCGAATGCAGCAAAATCGTAAAGTATTTTAACTTAAATCACTATTTAGTCTTTAGCATAAGCTCTGTTTGTTTTAGATTCTCTTTACTAGAGAATTGGAAAAAATGAGGCCCAAGGCAATATTTTCACGGGAATAAGAAACTCCCTTCTTGTAGATTTTGTCCACCGGGATATTTGACCGTGATCTTGAGCTCGAGAATCTAAAACAAACACACACATAGTCTCTGTCTCTCCTGAATTTTCAATACTCGTAGTCATGAATGACATAGATAAAAATTGTACATGCAATATAAATTCAGTTTTAAGCACAAATGTGCACAACAACGATTCATACCTACACAACTTCATCTCTCGTTCAAATGCACAAATTTGTCAAAAAAATGTTAATATATTGAAAAAAAATGTTAAAAGAGTCTATAACATTTAGAAATTAGTACTATAATTTTTTTGACAGGATAAAACTCACATCATATCATTTGTAATTAAATCCGCAATAGAAGGGGGAATATCATCATAATCTTAAGGATTAGCCATATATGTAGCTACCCCTGCTAAAGTAAGAGCAACTATATTGTCTTCCCTCCTAGTAAACTTTACCAAAGAGTTTGGACAAAGAGAAATAAGGCGCCTACGTTCTTTAATAATGGCACCAAACTCAGAAAAATCCTCAACAGAATTGTAAAAGTTATCTATAACATACTTAGCATCTAACTCAAAAATGACATTAGATAAACCAAGTTGTTGCACCCATTGAATTGCACGAAGAAGTCCAAAAGCTTCGCCTTCATGAATCTGAAGTTTTGGAGATAAGGTTCTAGCATTGAGAAAATTACCTCCCTCGTCTCTAAGACAAATTCCAATTCCAGTGACATTATGATGGTTAAATGATGAGTCAACATTGCATTTTATAGTATCCACTAGGGGTGGACATGAGTCGGATTGGGTAGGTTTCAGGGTGTTTGAAGACCCAACCCAATCAATTAAATATGGGTTGGGTTGGATTGGTTTAATCAATTTTTTTTGTATAACCCGAACCAACCCAACCCGAACTCATATGGGTTGGTTTGGGTCGGGTGATCGGGTTTATTATTAAAATATTTATTTCTCAGAAAAAATTGAGAAAAATTGAGAAATATAATAAAAACCCCATTGTCGATGCCTTAATTTGGATTTTAAAATAAAGAAAATCTTCATGTCTTCGTGGTTGCATAAAAAACACAGTTGACCTCAATTTGAAATAAAATTTTCACTAAAATTGTGACTCCAAGTGAAATGAAAACAAAATAAAATTTATGTGTTTACAAAGTACGTCTTTGTTCATATGGTATTAGTCAATATATGTGTTTAATTACATGTAGTGGGTTGGGTTGGGTTGGGTTTCTTGGGTTCGAAATCTTCAAACCCAACACCCAACCCATAGGCTTTGGGTTTGCTTCTTTTAAAACCGACTCAACCCAATGACTCAAACCAACTCATATTTTATGGGTTGGATTGGATCGGGTAGGTCGAATTCGTCGGTCAACCCGTACTCGTGCCCACGCGTAGTATCCACATGTGGTTTTCTCCACCAACCCATCTCATGATTTGGAATCTGTGGGCATTGTGTATTGTCTTTTGCCCTTGTTGAATTCCAATGCTGAAAATATACTGCTGCTCTCATGGAAATTTGAGAAAACTATATTAAACAATTAATGGGCTATGGTTTTTGAAAAATATTAAAACATAGATATAATAATTGAGAGATTTTTGAAAACCGTTGATAGGTTTGTCAACAACAAAAAACCGTCGATAAGTTGCTTGTTACAATCTTTACACAGTAAATAGGAAGTGATAAAATAATTAATGGGCTATGGTTTTTTTTATTTTAAAAATGATTTTAATATATAAATCCATGAGATACGTAAGATGCTATAGATGTGCACTAAAAATACAATGAACATGTCATAAGAAAGAGAATTCTTGCCTACTACTAATGCCTAGTTAGATTGGGATTTCACAAACCCTTCAAAGCTTGTGATCTGTACTTCTGTGAATTGAATTGTTGTCGTTGTTCAAAGAGGGGGGGGAACATACATCGGTGATATCTTTTGAACGGGAGATAGGGTTGTGTAGGTAGGAGTATTAATTATATAAAATATCGTTGATTATAAAAAAATATATATGTTATAAAAATAAGTATAAGAGACTAAAAGATAGAGAAGAATTATATAAAAAGAAAACATAGAGAACTCAAGAGATGAAAGAGAAACTAGAAAGTAAAGAATATTTCATTCTATTCTCGTATATCAAATCAAGTAGCTTACACCCTCTATTTATAGGGTCAATATTACATGGAGTTACAAGCATCATCATAAGGAATAATAATACACATTAACATCCACATAAATTGGTGTCTCCTAATATTCTTTATACTATGTAACTCTTTGACATCCATCTTCAATATTATTCGTAACACTCTCCTTGGATGTACATTAAGGGTATGCCTCATTAAAACCTTACTAGGAAAAAACCCAGTGGGAAAAAAAATCCTAGTAAAGGAAAAAGAGTACAATATCCTCAGTGTAGGAGCTGTCTCGTTAAAAACCTTGTCAGAAAAACTCAATGGGACAAAACCACGACGAAGGGAAAAAGAGTACAGTTTTCTCCCCTATTAGAAGCATCACCTAAGAATATGAATTCTAATATTATGATTTTCTCCTCTTGAAGCATTTGAAGCAACATATTTCGCTCTGCCACTTGTAATATATCCTCCTTTCAATTGAGTTTCGCAAGTCGTACTATTTTCAGAACTCCTTCCTTGAATTGTTATTATTTGAGCATGGTATGGAGATGAGATAACATTAGATTGCCTTGTTGATCATAATGATGTATCAATACCTCCACATGTAAATAACAACAGATTGGGATATGACTTCATCTCAATCAGAAATTATCTTGCATCTGCATGGTTAATTTGCTGAACATATATTCATAAAATAATTGCATCGATTGTATTGTGAAAATATAAAATAAATATATATTTCACTTTGTTCCAATACCTTTTGGTTGGTAATCTTACTAACAAGTATCACAAAATATTATTATATCAAGCCATATAGCATTTAATAATACGCGCTTATGCTTTTATAGCACAGAGTATGGTCTTCGGGACCAAAATATTTGTTATCTTCTAGATACACAACTCATGCACTCAATTGATATAATTTATCATGAGTCATTTAAGAACTAGTTTTTTATAACTTGTTAGACAAAAAATTCAATTAGCTAATTGTTCGATCTGTAGGTCGAGACAAAACTTTGTCTTTCAAGAATATTTCATTTAAAGATATTTCTTTATATTTTTAATCCTTCTGGGATTTTTCATATAGATGTCATTCTCAAGTTCGACCTTCAAATCTATTACATGTAAATTAAGGTCTTTCATTTTCTTCCAGACTAATTAAGTATCAAAAAATACTTGCATGCACCACAAGTGAATATGTCTCTTCAAAATCAATGTCAGGTCTTTGGAAAAACCCTTAAGCAATAAGTTGAGCTTTGTATCTCACTATTTCACCATTCTCATTTCATTATCGCAAAAACTCATTCGTATCTAATTGGTTTCATGCCTTTAAGTGTTTGGACTACAGGTCCAAAAACTTTTCGCTTGCAAAGTGGGTTTGATTCCGCTTCGCTTGCTTTTTTCCATTTTGGCCAATCGTGTTGCTTTGTCTATAATCCTTAATATACTTTAGTTCACGATCCTCATTATCATCTATCACATTTAGCGCTATATCATATGCAAAAATATCGTCAACGTTGACTTTGTTTCGGTTCCATCATATTCCATTCATGACATAATTCGTCGAGATCTCTTCATTTTTCACAAATTTCAGGTACCTGATCAGCCTCTTCTGGAACTGAAATATCAATTATGTCTAAGGACTCTTTTGGAGTTTTCATATCCTCACTTGGGCCATCTTTCTTTTTAGCTCCTTTTCTTGTTTGAGGATAAAAATCTTTGGAACCGATAGGTCTACCACGCTCCTTGCATGGTTGAGACTCATTTTAGATTGTCCAACAGGGACATCAATTTTGATTGGAGCATTAGCAGCTGATGAATGCATTTGGTAACTGGTTTGCTATGATTTGCAAATGAATTATCTTTTGAACTTCTGGTTCACATTGTTTTCTATGAGGATCAATAAGAGATAATGATAATGCATTCCAACTAATCTCCTTTTTCAACTGCTTATTCTCTCCCCAAAAATATTGGGAACACTAATTCATCAAAATGACAATTAGCTTACCGAGCTGTAAATAAATATCTCCTTGTTGATTCAAGATATTTTACTATAGATAGATATTTCATATCCAACATATATTCTTAAATTTCTATGAGAACTCATCTTAGTGTGTTGTGGTGGATCAATTTGAACATACACAACACCTCCAAAAATTCTTAGATAAGAAATATTAGGTTTCTGACTAAAAACCATATGTTAAGGGGAGAACTTACGATAACGTGTTGGCCTAATGTGAATCAATCCCACAGCATACGAGATTGCATGTCTCCGAGTAGAAATTGAAAGTTTTGATCTCATGTGTATTGATCTTGCAATTAACTTTAGACGTTTAATGAATGATTCTGCATGTGTATGGACATGTGCTACAGGATGTTCAATATCAATCCAATACACGTACAATACTCATTAAATGCCTGAGATGCAAACTCAACATCATTATCAAGACGTATTGTCTTAACTAGATAATTGTGACAAATGAGCTCTTAGACAAATTAGTTGAGCAAGCAATCTCGCAAACGTCTGGTTGCGAGTTGACAACAAACAGACATGTGACCATCTAGTTGATGCATCAATTAAAACCATAAAATATCTAAATGGTCCACATGGTGGGTGTATTTGTCCTCAAATATCACCTTGTATATGTTCAAAAGATTTGAGAGGTTCACTTCCAATTTTTATTAGTGATGGTCGAATTATCAACCTCCATCGAGAACAAGTGGTACATGAAAATTATTTGATTGGAGAATCTTCTAGCTCTTCAATTGATGTCCACATGAATTTTTAACTATGTTTCGCATCATAAAGACTCAGGATGGCCCAACCGGTCATGCCAGACAATAAACTTATTACGATCCATAAACTTCGGGTCTATTATAATATGTGTTCTGATTATACTAATATGCATTTAGTACAAATTGGAGGAAAAACAAATAATTTTTCCAATATCCATTTTTTATCATAAGTCTTGTAATATACGGATATTCAATATTTCCTTCATTTGTTGTTTCGATAGGTATCCATTTAGACGGATATCCTTGAAACTTAATAACTTTCTTTGAGACTTAGAATATAATGCACTATTAGTGTGCAACTTTGTTCCTCCAAGCAACAATATATTAGCTCGCCTAGAGCCTTCAATTATATTTGCAAACTTCTAGTTGCAAGTTGATAATAAGTACACACGTGATGATATGACTTCTTGTCATAACTATATAAATAGTACACATGATTTATTAAAAATTACACAAATATCATCCTAAGTATATTCCAAAAATTTAGAATAGTTACCAAATAATAAATTTATTTAGACTAGTAAACTTCAGGTTTACAACAATATAGTACTTTTTATGTGTGCATGCAAACTTTTGGTTTACCTTACATAATTTTAATCAATAAATCAATCAATCAAATAAATCAAGTTATCTAATCAATCAAATAAATCAAAGTAAATAAATAATTTTCTTTCATCAGCCAAATAATAAAACTTTCTTTCAAAATATTTAACAAAATAGATATATACAAATACATATAATCTGTAAGTCTATGATCAAATAAATAATTTTCTAAGCAAAATTTGAATACTAACTCATATTCAACAAAACCAAATAGATCATAATAATAAGATTATTGTAACTTCGAATAAATTTTTCAAAACTCAAATGCTTCTTTTATCAATAAGCATTTCATTTGCTAAAATAATTGCTCACTCTTTTCAAGTGTTATATTGAACAAGGTAATTAAAACCGGACCGGACATTGAACCGGAGAGGGCCAGGATTCAGGGTTTTTCGGTCGGACCGGGGTCGAACCGGGTTTAATAAAATATTATTTTTTAAATATATATATACCAAATATATAATATATATAGTATATATATTATATATTTGGTGTATATATATTAAAAAATAGATAATATATAGATAATATTTCAATTTATACACAAAATAACATGTAGGCTAGTGGTAAGATAGCTTGTTCTGGCCTTGAGGATAGGGGTTCAAGCCCTGTTGAGACCAAAAACTGATTTTTTTAATTAATAAAGATAATTAAAAATTTTCAAAAAAAAAAAGAACCGAACCGGTTCGACCCTGAACCGGCCGGTTCTGGCATTGAACTGGCCGGTTCTCTGCCAGCCGGTCCAAGAGGGTTACCCGGACCGGACCATAGCCCAGTTCCCGGTCCAACTGGTCGGACTGGCCGGTCCGGTCCGGTCCGGTTTTTGTTACCATGATATTGAAATACTTCGAACATGTTATAAATAGAATAAAAGAGAAGAGAAGAAGAGGATTGAGACAAAGAAAATAATAACACAAGAAGGTGTATTTCTGCAGGAAGTAGTCATACCACTAATTCTTTTCATTTATTCTTCATGAAAATTTTGGAAATAATAACACAAGAAGGTATACTTCTGCAGGAAGTAATCATACCACTAATTCTTCTCATTTACAACTCGATTTACAAATTGTCATTTTGTGCAATCCTACAAGGATATTCGAATAGTAATTTCTTCTAGAAATTATCAAGATTAGTAACATACTCAATAAAAGAATAAAATAATAATTGTGTTGATTAAACAAAATTGATCATAAAATTTTTATGGATGAAACACGAAAAGGTTTTCATACTAAAAGTAACATGAAAAATAAGACAATAAGAAAGGATATGATCGCTCAAAGAAAAGAAACAAAAACCTTTCATTACAATCTCCAAACTAATGAAGTCATTACTCATATGATTGATTCTCATACTATGCATCATCCTTGAAGCTTTAGATTTCAATCGGTTAAAACTACGTACTTGTAAAAATAAGTATAAGAGACTAAAAGATAGAGAAAAACTATATAAAAAGAAAGCATAGAGAACTCAAGAGATGAAGGAGAAACTAGAAAGTAAAGAATATTTTATTCTATTCTTGTATATCAAACTCAAGTGACTTACACCCTCTATTTATAAAGTCAATATTACATGAAGTTACAAGCATCATCATAAGAAATAATAATACACATTAACATCCACATAAATGGGTGTCTCCTAATATCTTATACTATACATCTCTTAGACATCCATCTTCAATATTATTCATAACAATATAAAAAATGTCGTTGTTCTACATTTTAATATATACACACATCATCGCTTCACCATATTTCGTCTCTGATGTTGTCAACGAAAAAAAATGTCGTCTCTAGTCGGTAAGAGAGCATCAATATATACGGTTAATAAATACTCGCTCCTCCTTTTCTTTTTATTTATTATTTTTTAGAGAAATTTTGTTACTATTTATATGTCAGTGCTCAAAGTTCAAGGTTACATTAATTATTTTTTTTGTCAATTAGATATTTAACTATTTATTCTAGAGACAGAAATAAGTATAATGGAATAATAAACAGTAGGGGTATCACAGAAAAAAAAAGATCAATAATTTTATCAAGAACAACAAAATTTATTGGTATCCTTACTTTGTATAAAACAACCTTAAATTTTACATATCCACTTCACCATTTTTCAAGCACTTTTGTCTCTAGCTATTACTCCCTCTTGCGGTAAGAATCCTTTTAACTAATTACCCCCGCTAAAAAAATTGGTTAATTTAATTAGTTGTATTAAATTTGTACGCAATCTATTTTATTTTTTTAAAATTACTCTTGAAATTATTGGGACTCGTATTCTCACTTAATTAATTACCCACTTCACTTACCAATCCTCACAAGAGAGAAAATATTTATCTTAATAATTCACCAATATATTATTTATTAACTAAAAATAATGTAAATTAATTAAAAATATTTTGGTGAGAAAATAATTAATACTTAAAAAATCTTATAAAATACGACAAACAAAATTCTGAAAAGGTACACAGGGAGTATTAATGTTCACATACCTTCCATTGACTAGTTATTTTTAAAATTCTAAACTAATTATCCGTATAGTAATTAAAAGATACTAAAGTAATTGAAAAAAAAATATCAGACTTTGAATCAGTAAAATGTCAACATATTTAAAAAAAAATACTTCTAAAGCGACATTAGTTCTTGTCTCGTTTATATCAGGAAAAAATGAGAGAGAAAGAGAAAGAGAGACAGAGACAGAGAGAGAAATGAAAAATCGGTGCATTTTTGTGCCTCGTTTGTCTGATTAATCTCATTCATTCCCGGTATCATCTACAGATACGTAGAGGCACACCGTCACCTTCTGTTCGAAATCAAAGACAACAACGAAGTGTGACAAACTTATGATTCAAAAGAGTATAAGAATTGAAAAGACTTAAGGAATGACAAAAATGGGACGAAGCATCCGAATCAATGATCCAAGTGTCTAAAGAATTGATGTGAGAACTTTGGAATAGGGAGCAACTCATACCAATTTGTTGTTCCATTGATCCACTAGAGTATTTAACACAAGTTTTTGTCATCTGGGTCTGTAGGAAAGCAATCAACTGCTGACATTGCAGGGGGCTCATCTGTGTATCACTTGGAGATACAGTAAAATCATTGTTGCGAACAAAATTCGAATGCAGTAAAACCATTAATTATTTTAACTTAAATCACTATTTAGTCTTTAGCATAAGCTCTGTTTGTTTTAGATTTTCTTTACTGGAGAATTGGAAAAAAGGGGCCCGAGGCAATATTCTCTCGGGAATAAGAAACTCCCTTGTTGTAGATTTTGTCCACCAGGATATTTGACCGTGATCTTGAGCTTGAGAATCTAAAACAAACACACACATAGTCTCTGTCTCTCCCGAATTCTCATGGATGACATAGATAAAAATTGTACATGCAATATAAATTCGATTTTGAGCACAAATGTACACAACAACAATTCATACCTACACAACCTCATCTCCCGTTCAAATGCACACAATTTGTCAAAAAAATGTTAATATATTGACGAAAAATGTTAAAAGAGTCTTTAATATTGTAGAAATTAGTACTATATTAAAACATAGATATAATAATTGAGAGATTTTTGAAAACCGTTGATAGGTTTGTCAAAAAAAAAAACCGTTGATATGTTGCTTGTTACAAGGTATTAAAAACTGGACCGGACCGGCCGGTCGAACCGGGAACCGGGCCATGATCCGATCCGATTCACCCTCTAAAACCGGCTGTGAAAGAACCGGACGGTTCTGTTAAAGAACTGGATAAGAACCGGCCCGGACCGGGTAAAAACCGATAAAAACCGGGTTTTTTGGGCACCCGGCCGGTTCGCAAACTGGTTTTTTTTAAGGGCAAAACGACGTCGGTTTATATTTTAACTGTTTTTTCCCCTGCGCCATTTTGCTTCTCAAACTCGACTATTTTAACTGTTTTTTTCCCTGCGCCATTTTTCATATTTTGTGTTATTGAACGTAATAGTTATGTCATATTTGAGATGGATGAATGTGTAATTTTTTGTTATATGTTGACTTATTAAGAAAATATTAAGTGAAGTATAATTTTTATGGAGTGAAGTTATGAATATCAGTTTATTTTTTGTTTATTATTTATTTATATATTGTATTAAATAATTTTTCAATAATATTTAATCGAACCCGGTTCGACACCGGTCCAACCCTGGTCAAATCTAAAAACCCTGAACTCAGGCCCTTTCCAATTCAATGTCCGGTCCGGTTTTTAATACCATGGCTTGTTACAATCTTTACACAGTAAATAGGAAGTGATAAAATAATAAATGTGTTATTTTTTTTATAAATAATTTTAATATATAAATCTATAAGATACGTAAGATGCTATAGATGTGCACTAAAAATACATTGAACATGTCATAAGAAAGAGAATTCTTGCCTACTACTAATGCCTAGTTAGATTGGGATTTCACCAACCCTTCGAAGCGTGTGGTCTGTACTTTTTGTGAACTGAATTGTTGTCGTTGTTCAAAGGAAAAAAAAAAAACATATATCGGTGATATCTTTTGGACGGAAGGTAGGGTTGTGTAGGTAGGAGTATTAATAATATATTATTAATTAAAATTTATTAATAATATAAAATATCATTGATTATAAAAAGCATATATAAATAATTTGTCAAAAAAAATAAAAAGCATATATAAAAAATGTCGTTGTTTCACGTTTTAATATATACACACATCATCGCTTCACCATATTTCGTCTCTGATGTTGTCAACGAAAAAAAAAATGTCGCCTCTCTTTGGTAAGAGACCATCAATATATACGGTTAATAAATACTCGCTACTCCGTTTCTTTTTGGGCTTAATTACACTTTTAGTTACGATTGTGTAATTTTGGTCCCTTAAATTTTAATTACATGAAATTGGTTCTCCAGGTATTGCGATAGTGCAATTTCGGTCCCCCAAGATCCAATCATGTGAATTGGGTCCTTCAGTTATTGCAATTATGCGATTTTAGTTCCTATTTCCGTTTAATTTATAACAAAAATGTTGATGTATCACGTGTAGGTATGACCTAGCACATAATTTAGTCTAGGTGACATGTTAGTTGGCTTCAAAATTAAAAAATATTTATAATATTTTCAGTTATAAATTAAATATCAATTGAGTGGAGGGATCACAATCGCACAATTATGATACTTAGATGGCCCAATTTGCTCAATTAGAACATGAAGGATCAAAATCGCACAATTGCGATACTTGGAGGGTTCAATTCGCTCAATCAAAAATTGGGAGACCAAAATCGCACAAACGCAATACTTGAGGGACCAAAAATACAATTAAGCCTTCTTTTTATTTGTCCATTTGTCAGAAAAATGTTGTTACTATTTATATGTCGTTTTCAAAGTTCAAGGTCACGTCAATTACTTTTTTGTCAATTATACATTTAACTATTTATTCTAAAGAGAGAAATAAGTGTAATGAAATAATAAACAGTAAGGGTATCACAGAAAAAAACCAATAATTTTATCAAAAATAATAAAATTTATTAATTTCTTTAGTCTGTGTAAAATTAACCTTAAATTTTACATATCCACTTCACCATTTTTCAAGCACTTTTGTCTCTAGCTATTACTCCCTCTAGCGGTAAGAATCCTTTTAACTAATTATTCTCACTAAAAAAATTGGTTAATTTAGTTAGTTGTATTAAATTTGTACGCAATCTATTTAATTTTTTTTAAAAATTACTCTTGAAATTATTGGGACTCATATGCTCACTTAATTAATTACCCACTTCACTTACCAATCCTCACAAGAGAAAAAATATTTATTTTAATAATTCACCAATATATTATTTATTAACTAAAAATAATGTAAATTAATTAAAAAAAAATTGATGAAAAAATAATTACTACTTAATAAATCTTATAAAATGCGACATACAAAATTCTCAAAAGGTTCAAAGGGAGTATTAATTTTCACATACCTTCCATTGACTAGTTATTTGTAAAATTCTAAACTAATTATCCGTATAGTAATTAAAAGATACTAAAATATATTACCAAAAAAAAAAAGATACTAAAATAATTGAAAAAATACCAGATTTTGAATCCGTAAAATGTCAACATAGTTGGAAAAAACAACTTCTAAAGCGACATTAGTTCTTGTCTCGTTTATATCAGAGAGAGAGAGAGATGAAAAATCGGTGCATTTGTGTGCCTCTTTTGTCTGATTAATCTCATTCATTCCTGGTATCATCTATAGATACGTAGAGGCACACCGTCACCTTCTGTTGTTTCTTCGAAATCAAAGACAACAACGATCGAAGTCCCCATTTTTTTTTTTTTTAAATTGTTGTTGTTATTGTTGTTGCTGCATACGTTTCAATCCAATGCAGAGATCAGGTTACGGTTCAGACGGAATATACAGGTCTCTGAGACCTTCACTGGTATTACCCAAAGACCCCAATCTCTCCCTCGTCACACACCTCTTCACTAAAGTCGCTTCTTTCCCATCCAAACCCGCCCTCATCGACGCCGACTCTTCCCAAACCCTCTCCTTCGCCCACTTAAAATCCCTCACAATTAAACTCTCCCACGCTCTCCTCCACCTCGGCCTCACCAAAAACGACGTCGTCCTCTTCCTCGCCCCAAACAGTTACCTCTACCCCGTTTTCTTCCTCGCCGTCACTTCCATCGGCGCTATCGTCTCCACCGTCAACCCTTCCTACACAACCGCCGAAGTTTCCAAACAAGCCAAAGACTCCAACCCCAAACTCGTCATCACCGTCCCCGAATTATGGGACAAAATCAAACACTTCAACAACCTCCCCACCGTTTTCCTCAATTCCACCATTGAATCACCAAATTCCCGAGTCACGACTTTCGACTCGTTGATCAAACTCGCCGGGTCAGCCACCGAGTTCCCGAAAACTAACATTAAACAGAGCGATACCGCGGCGCTTTTGTACTCGTCGGGAACCACGGGTGTGAGCAAGGGCGTGGTACTCACGCACGGGAATTTCATCGCTTCTTCGTTGATGATTGGAATGGACGATGAATTGGCTGGGGAGATGGATGACGTGTTTCTATGTGTTCTTCCTATGTTTCACGTGTTTGGACTCGCGGTTATTACTTACGCGCAGCTTGTGAGGGGTAATGCTGTGGTTTCGTTGAAGAGGTTTGAATTTGAGGTGGTTTTGAAGACGATTGAGAAGTATAGAGTCACGCGTTTGTGGGTTGTGCCTCCTATTATACTTGCTTTGGCGAAACATGGTTTGGTCGATAAGTATGATCTTTCTTCGTTGAAGTATATTGGTTCTGGTGCTGCTCCTCTTGGGAAAGAGTTGATGGAGGAGTGTGCTAAGCGTTTCCCTCATGCCATTGTTTCTCAGGTTATTCACTTGCTTCTTTACCCAGTGAGATTAATTTAATTAATAATTATGCCTTGGCTTATTATTTTGGGAATCTTTGGTTTAGGAAAAAAAAAAAAATCGATTTTTTAGTATGCTAATCACACTCAATTTATGTGTTGTTGTTCTTGTGGTTTCAGGGGTATGGTATGACTGAAACTTGTGGGATTGTTTCTGTGGAGAATTCAAGGGTTGGGGTTAGGCATACTGGTTCAACTGGAATGCTTGTTGCGGGAGTGGAAGCTCAAATAGTTAGTGTGGATACACTGAAGCCCCTCCCTCCTGGACAGCTGGGAGAGATATGGGTACGGGGTCCTAATATGATGCAAGGTAGAGTGAAATGTACCAGTTATGCTTAAAATTCCCACCTAAGGTAGTGATTTGGGTGGGGGATAGGTCTCTGTTTTCTGATATAAAGGCAAAAGAAACCCTTTACTGATAACAATATCAGGGGCCAATGCATCGGTGTCGTATTTTGTTCCATCTGGAGCTTACACCATTGACAATGATAACTGAATTCCCTAGGCCAGACAGGTTGAACACATCTGGCATGATAATATACTATGGTTTGATTCTTCCAGTTCTGTTTTCGGCTTATTCAGGTCTCCTATGATCAGTTTTGGGCAATGTTGCTGACAGAAACAGTCCATCTTTGACTAGAACTGTTAGGAATTGTATTAGCGAAATTAAGCACCAGAGAGCTGAATAATTGTTCTGCTTAGTTCTTTGCCTTTTTCCTTATCTTTTCTTGTGTGCAAAGATGCAGGGAGTGATTAAATAGCTGAACTTTAATCCCTGCTTCCATGTTTTGTAATGCATCTGCTGATATGTGCTGTTATGCTTGGCTACAGGTGTACTCGTTAATTAATTGATTCTTTTTCTCAAGGATTTGGTTCTTGCTATTAGAGCATAAAAAGGTCATGAATTTATGTTGTGTCCTGTAGGAAATTCATTGTATATTTACAAGTAATTTTGTTTTAAACACCACATGTGGTTTTAGCAGACATATTAAACAAAAACAAAAAAATCAAAATTTGTCACTGCTAAAGCCTCTGTTTGAGAAAGATAAAGGCTAGCTGATTACTGGTGACTGGAATGAGATTTCCTCTGTGATGTATGGAAATGCAGGCCAATGGTTTTAGCGGATATGTTTTAAGTATCTGACTTTGGCTGGAACTTGGTCTAGATTCCTTTCTTTACTTCATATGCAGTTTGGATTTAATTTGTATTCTGCAGGCTCTTTTCCTAAATGCAATTTATTAGAACTATTTCAAAAAAATTCAGGTTATCACAACAACCCACAAGCCACAAGATCGACTATAGATAAAAAGGGTTGGGTACATACAGGAGATCTTGGATATATTGATGAGGAGGGGCGACTTTTTGTTGTTGACCGTATCAAAGAACTGATCAAGTATAAAGGTTTTCAGGTATGGAATCCAAATGTCATGTTAATGATGAATGCAAAATTCGTCTAAGATGCCATACATACATGCATGGTGTGGTCACATATCTGAAATCTCAACCAAAATCCCCCTCAGGTTTAGTTGATAATAGAAAGACAATCCTGTGTTGAGGTGTATTAAACATATGTTAAACCCCAAACTGTGTCTGAAAGTCAAGTATAGTGGCTCCAGTGCCGCATAATGTGTATGGTTCTCTGTGTCGATAGTTATTTGTTTACAAACCTTCTGCTTATACTTGATGAAGAATATTTATGATCAGGGGTTGTCATCTTACTTGATTGTTTGCTATTTTTCTCATCTTTCTATCTAAGGTTGCACCAGCAGAACTTGAAGGGCTTCTTGTTTCTCATCCTGAAATACTTGACGCTGTTGTCATTCCGTAAGTTCCCCATACGTGATCTTTATTCAATTCTATTTCTACCTACAGAAGAAACACACTTATGTTGTCAATAATTGGAATTCATGGTATTTACTTCCATTCTATAGATATCCTGATGCTGAAGCCGGTGAGGTGCCAGTTGCTTATGTTGTTCGATCCCCCAATAGTTCACTAACGGAGGAAGATGTTAAAAAGTTTATTGCTAATCAGGTGAGACAAAGGACAAGCTTGGTCTCTGATCATGAAATTATGAGATCTCTGACTTGTGAAGATATAGTGCAAACTAAAGGGAAGACTAAAAATTAAAAAGCACTATCTTAAAAATCAGACCAGATATATTGAACTATAAAGGCGTTGATACTCAGTTCACAAATCTGATTGTGAACCGGTAATAAATAATAATTATATGTGTGTATATAATGTAAGTGATAAACCAACATAAAATCATAAAAAACTAAGGTAAAATTCTAAATTAGCATGAAATGATTATACTACATATAACTAGACTAGAATTCATGTATTATTGATGCTGTAACATTTGTTCTGTATACACTTTTCACTGCTGGTCAAATTATCACATCTGACCTACTTTGTCTTTGTGCATTTTTTATGTGGTCCCTCATTTTTGTATTTGTTTGCAGGTAGCACCTTTCAAAAGATTGCGAAGGGTAACATTCATCAACACTGTTCCCAAGACAGCATCAGGAAAAATTCTCCGAAGAGAGCTTATTGACAAAGCAAGATCCAAAATATAATATCACATTTTATTATTTTTTATGTTTTTTAAACCAATTTTAAGGGTTCAAATAACGCAAGTTGTAAATCGTATAGGTATTATACATGGGCAACTCTTGAATGATTGCCGGAGTGAACCAGATATGTAACTGAGCTCAGCAGTATTTACTGGGTACACATTGATACTAGCCAATACAATACTTGATGAGTGAGTGCTCAATATTTCTCAGCTATGATCTCTGAGTCAATCTATGTACAGCACAAGTTTTGTTGTTAGTGTTTTTTTGAAAAAAATAAATAAATGAAATAAATTTTTACCTTATTACCTTCAAACTATGAATATTTTTTAAAATGCTTTTAAATAATGTTAAAGGTCACAAGTTAATGAATCAGATGTGTTTTTTTTTTGGTTAAACAGCGTAATAGTTAATGTTATTGAAGTATTAAATGTATTTTTAATGAAAACAGGTATTTTTTAGTCTGTTTTGAAATGAAAACGTTTGTAGAACTCTATACTTCTTACTATTTGATAACTATTGTATGTGATTTATTGTGTTAAAACTTTAAAATTAGAATACTGTGAAAACTATATTTAGTTTATGATTTAATTATTTTATTATTGTTTATATGATGGTACGACCTGGCAGATGAGTCGAGGGTTCCAGCGCCTTGATTCCCAGGTCACTAGTAGGCCTGGACACCGGGCGGGTTCGGGCCTAAAAACTCCAATCCAGCTCAAACCGTGTTTTTTCATATGTGAACCCATCTCTGCCCGTTTTAGTCGTTGGATTGGGTGGATGCGGGTTTGGCAGGTGGCAGACTCATTCGGGTGGGTTTGTTCGGGTGAGGTCACAAAGAGGGAACCCAAAACCCCAAAATCAGAAGGAAAAAAACGAGAATCTAAGAACAAAACGAGAGTGCAATATCACTTAATCATTGTATCTGGATACAAAACAAAAGCAGCAACCTAGAAATCCATCACTACCATTAACCCAAAAAAGAGCAGTAAAATACAAAACAAGAAACAGAGACAGTGGAGATGGAGCAGTGGAGATAAGAGAAAGAGAAGTCGTGATAGAGCAACATGTTTTCGTGGGAGAAATTCCTCTCGGTGGCAAGAGCTGGCAGAGAGATTGAGAAGAGAGGTTGAGATTGACATTGAGGGCACAACATTGAGAGAGAAGCAGAATGCAAAGAGACGGTGGGCTTTTTTTTTTAGAAATAGAAAAAATGAAATGGTTGAATAGGCTTAATTGTTAAAGATATTAATCATAAAATTTTTGAAAAGTCACGTGGTCTTTACAGTTTACACCTTCTATAAAATAAACACAAAATAATAAAATCACAGCCATTAATATTACTGATCCGCGTGATGCCAAATCCAACGGTACTGATCCCTTTATAAAATCTCTGGTGGACTATTCTATGTTAATAAAAACAGAGAGAGAAATATATTTATTATAATTACATTTGTGTGTGTACACTTTTGTTCTCCCAACGGAAATACATTTATGATTACAAAATATTTATGGTTATAAAGGCCACGTGAAACTATGCCAATCACTGTCATCAATCATGGCTTTGACGTGTTGCGTTTACCAAAACAATTTGCGCGGCTCTATTTCATTCAGGTGAGGTCGGTTCGGTTTTTGACGGCATTTTTTTCAACCACAGAACCCGCCCGACGAAGCCGTTTCAAACTGAAGCCTTTAAACGGAAACCCGAAGACCCGCCCGCATCCGCCCATCTGATGGCTTCTCCTCTCGGGTATGTCGGAATTCAGTCAGCTACGAGATTCTGTCCAGCCCTAGTCACTAGTACCACGCCTGATATCCTGTGAGATTAGTGCGACACTGTTTGATATGGGCCTTCTAAAGGCTTAAGGGTTGGACGGGCTCCACCTCATCTTTTACCAGACTCATTGGGATGTGGTTGGAGGATAAATGTGTCAACTCGTTGCAAGTATTTTTTACCCCCCCCACACCCGGAGAGGGTGAAAGAGGTGAATGAAACTCTTGGTTCTGGCTCCAGAGCTAGTAAAACGGGCTACCCAACTCCTATTGGGCTAGCCCGCATCGGGTTCGGGCTTTATCGGACCGGGCCAAAAAACCCGAGTAAAATTTGGGTTCATAATTTATAGCCCAAGGCCTGCCCTATGCGGGCTACGGGCTTTTTCGGGTAGTCCCAATTATACAAAATGCTTCCTTTTTTTACACAGAAATCATATTTACCCACGGTCCATCTCATCTCATATTTTCGATTCCAGAATATTGTTTGAATTTTATTTTGATTTGCTAAGTTCACCATCTCATATTGGAATAAAAATAGTGATATGAAAAACAAAACTCATATTCGAACAAAATAGTGCACCAAGTAACAAAAAGGAAGCACTTGAACCAGAATGTCGCACCACACAAGAATTTCGATGTTTATAATTTTAGAGAAATCACACGGCGTAAAATCAACATAAATTTGGTATGCTATAGAACAAGGAGTATGTCAATGCAAATCAGACATCTTGACAGGAAAACAAGAATCAGCTGGTGCATAATTGCATATCCATATATCCAAGACCAGTACCAAATTCAACCCACTCAATACAATAACAGATAAAATTGCTACAACTAAAATTAATATATATATAATATATATGCGGGCTGGCGGGCCACCCAAGCCCGACTGGGCTAGCTCGGTACGGGTTCGGGCTTCATCGGGCCGGGCAAAAAAGGCCCGTTTCAATTTAGGCTTAAAATTCAATGCCCAAGCCCTATGTTTTACTGGGGTTTTTCAGGCTGGCCAGGTCGGGCCGGCCCATTTTGTCATCTTCCCACCCATTTGAATGAGTATAAACCCATTAGTCTTTGTAATGTGGTCTACAAAGTGGTTACAAAGATTCTTGCCAGAAGATCAAAGATGCACATGAATTATCGGGGTGACATAGCTCTGATAATATTATTATTTCCCATGAGATCTTCCACACTATGCGAAAGAAGAAGGGTAGCAAGGGGCGAATGGCTAATCAAGGGTGAACCTTGCAAAGGCTTATGACCGCCTTAGTTGAGATTTTGTGGGATGAGAAGGTTACAGATATTAATTATCATTGTATTTCATCTTGTTCTATGCAAGAGCTTATTAATGGAGAGAAGTCTCAGAGCTATCGGCCATCTAGGGGCATTCGGCAAGGAGACCTAATCTCCACATATATTTTTGTGCTCTAGATGGAGAGATTGTTGGCATAAGCTCTACTGGCCAATCTACTTTGTTTATATTAGTATTTGTATCATGATTTTGTATATAAATTCCCACCTTATTCATTACCTAATCATTTGATGAGTCTCTATTGTCATCCCCAATTTGGCTAGCACCAAAGAAAGCTCTGAGATTCTCACCTGGACTAATTAGAGAAACGACATTTGTCATCTTGGTGATCAAAATTCGGAAAGCACGCTTCAAGGGCAACATTCTAAATCCCTATTATGTGATTATAGTGAAAACTGTGATCCTTTAATGAGGTTGTTTCTGCTCTAGTATTTTGATTTTTTTTTGAAATCTACACTAGAAACCCCAAAGTGGTATCAAAGCCTAGGATTGCTTGAATCCATGCTTGGTTGTCCTGTTTGAAGCTTAGGAGCATGTTTAAGGTTTGAGTAATGCTGAATGTCACGAGAGAACTTATCACGAATCCATCACGAATGGCATCCACCATGTTGAGTAGTGCTTTTTTAATACTATTTTGAGTAAATCCTCAATTTAGTCATTGAACTTACACATTCTCTCCTATTTTGTCCATAAAGTATATAAAAATAATAAGTAGTCCCTCAAGTTTTGTAAAATCAGTCAGATTAGTCTCTAAAGTTTTATGAAATATGTCTCAATAGTCCCTGTAAGGGACTACTTTTAAAACTTTAGGGACTAATTTGACGGATTTCATAAACTTTAGAGATTACTTATTATTTTCATATACTTTAAGGACTAAACAAAAGAAAAAATGTAAGTTTAGAGAATAAATTGAGGGTTATAAAAGTCTTTCAAGTTTCAATACTATGTTCTCTCTCTTTGGTTTTCAAATTGAAAAAAATGTCACAGATAGAGAACACAGTTATCTTTACCCACCGTGTCTTATGTCAAATGTTGAATGTTAATTGGTCGAAACGTTATCGTGAGCTTTTTGTGAATATGCAGTTCGTGATAAATAGCACTGCTCTTAAGGTTTTTCAGATTTCGAATCTGATTCTCTATATATGATTATAGATATGTTTAATGCATGAATTATGTGTGTGTGTGTGTGTGTTTTATGTGATAATCTGAGTTGGTATTGTATGAATTGGTGTTTACATTAGAATTTGAGAGCCAAAACTCCCAAAATTTGCGTTGTTGCATCCGTATTCACAGGCAGCAGCACACCACAGTCAAAGGTGCATGACCATGCATGTTTAAATGTTTTGTTATTTGGACTTGAGCATGGGCGTGCTCAATTGAAGCTAGCTAGGCTCAATGTTTGAATATGATCGTGCATACTTTGTAAGTGGTCGTGCACAATTTGCACGATCGCGCTTCCTATCGGTTTTTGGCGTCAAAGAGGTCGTGCTGCTTTACACAGGTCGTATTTCGATGCGGTACGTCATCGAGGTCGTGCATGTCTTAAAATGTGAATTTTTGACAAATTTTGTCATTATTGATGGACATAGTGATAAAGGATTATTTTTATGGCTCATTATTGATGAGTAGTGTATGGTTATGGCTTTAGTTTATGATGAATACGGTCTGCGCGTTATGATTTATTTTAGGCTTGGGTGCCATGATTTATTTGGACAACCTACATGTCGTAATTGGTTGTAATTTTAAATACGACTTGCGTGTCGTGATTTAAATTTATTTCTTAGAGGTTATAACCATATCATTGCGACTTAATTTTATGAAACAAAACTCGCTTGATTGAATGTATGATTCAATATCAAAACTGCGTTGCAGGTTTTTTGTAAGTGTTGCACGAAATGTATGACGCAGCTGATTTAATGTATGATTTAATTCCATGATAGCATATATGCTTGTACGTTTGGTTGAAATGTTTTTAAGCATGAATGTCATGTATGCTGAGAGCAAATGTCCTGTATTTTAATACAACGCTGGTGAGATTTCTTTAAATACAAAAATCCCTCAATTGAAATATTAAGTCTTAATGTCTTTCGATGCGTGACATCATCAAGGTAAAGGTGGGATCGAGTGTGGGTCTGCCAAAGCAGGGTACACTGGCATATCTCCATGTGATGCAAAAGGTGAAACATCTCCTCACTGCCAACCATTGGGTTTGATTTAACTAAGTGGATTCAATATGATTGAAATGGTTTAGAGGCAAGGAGTTGGACATCAATTTATACGATAAATTGGAATGAAAACTTATTCACCTAATTGATCAAAGAGTTGCATGAGTTGCAATTGGAAATATGTTTCCTATCTAAATAGCAAAGTTCTGGTCGATTAGCCAAAACTGACTCAGAATAAAATAAAATATATATCTTGGTCTCACTTAAAAATCTTTCAACAGAGGTGTTTCAAGCCAATAGTGAGGGTCATTGATTTGAATAACACAGTAAGAACATATTTTTCGAGCCAATATGATTTATGATATTTTTACTCTGCTTATTTATCTATTTAAAATTTATCATGTCTCGCAATTCAAATACCAGCACCCCGTCTTTGCCATTAGTTCACGAGAATCCTTGATAATTACAAGTTGTATGGACACCACTCTTAATTATGACCAACATGAATACAACATCCGCAATCCACAAATTACTCTCGCAAGTCGCAATCTTCTTCCACCAAGAAGGTGTCATCGAATATAGGAGATGTGATGATACTCCCTCCGTCCCATTATATACGTCAGACAGTCAAAGCTCAAAGCCTGGCCGACTTCATAGCGGAGATGACCTTGACGTCCGAAGACTCGAGCAACAGATAGACCATCCACGTCGATGGATCTTCGAATTCGAAGGGGAGCGGAGCTGGCCTGATAATGAAAAATGTTGAGGGCTTGACAATCGAATCCTCTCTAAGCTTTTCTTTCCCCACATCGAACAATTAGGCCGAATACGAGGCATGCATCGCCGAGTTGACCTTTGCTCGCGATCTAGAAGCCTCCGAAGTCAGTCTTCGCACTGACTTCCAACTGGTAGCATCCCAAGTCAATGGGAAATATCAAGCAAAAGCCCCCTACTACAGAAGTACCTAACCGTAGTCAAGGAACTAATGAAAAGCTTCCAGAAAATAGAGATCATACACGTTTCCCGAGAGCAGAACTCGAGAGCTGACATACTCTCTAAAATGGCAAGCACAAAGACAATAGGAAGCAATAGATCGGTCATTCAAGAGAACCTTTTCCATCCAAGTATCATGACCACAATGGGGATTTCGAACGTCCCAAAAAGGATCAACCAAAACTTCGAGCGTATCCTCATTACCCATTCAGTATACACCATCACTGACTTCGACAACTCATGGATGATGCTGATCCTTAAATGCATTTGCCAAGGCGAACTTCCTCTCGATGACAAGGCAGCATCAAAAATTTGCCGGAGAGCATGCTCATAGTCTGTCATCGAAGATCACCTATATCAAAGAGGTTTTTCAGCACCTCTTCTGAAGTGCCTTGACGCAGCCGAGGCCCAATATGTATTTGCCGAAATCCACGAGGGCGTCTGTGGTCAACACCTTGGCAGGCGATCTTTGGCCAAGAAAACCCTGCCAGCCGGTTACTACTGGCCGACGATGGATGTGGATGCCATCGCCTATGTGAAAAAGTGCGAGAAATGCCAAAAGCAAGCCGATGTACATAGCGCCCCTCCTTGCGAGATGACTGCTCTATCTTCCCCCTGGCCCTTCGCCTGGTGGGGAATCGATCTCCTCGGGCCGTTTCATTTGGCCCCGGGTCAAATCAAATACTTAGTCGTGGCAGTGGACTACTTCACAAATTGGATCAAAGCCGAACCAATGGCGAAGATCACGACCAAGAACATGATCAAGTTCTTCAAAAAGCAAATCCTCACGAGGTTTGGCATTCCCGAAGTCGTTATGACCGATAACGGAACACAATTCGCGGGCAAGGTATTCTAGAAAACCTTAGCTGACTTCGGGATAAAGCAGAGATTCACTTCTGTAGAGCATCCCCAAACGAACGGACAAGTCGAAGTAGCAAACAGAGCCATCTTAAGAGGCTTGAAAACAAGGCTCGATGAAGCCAAAGGAAATTGGGCAGAAGAGCTCCCACAAGTACTATGGGAATATCGAAGCACCCCCCACTCCTCCACAGGAGAAACGCCATTTCGGCTTACATACGGATTCGAAGCAGTGATCCCAGTTGAAGTCGAAGAACTGAGCTGGAGAACACTCCACCCACTTCGCACTTCATCCAATCACCAACACTTGAGAGAGGAGTTGGACCTCCTCGAAGAAAATCGAGAGTTAGACTCACTAAACGAAGCTGCTGTGAAGCAAAGAATTACAACAAGACACAATCAACGAGTCATACCTCGTGAGTTCGAAAAGGGCGATCTTGTCCTAAGAAGGGCTGATGTCGACCTCAAAAACGCGAGCCAGGGAAAACTGGCACCAAACTAGGAAGGTCCATATCGGATCTCCTCGAAGACCGATCTTGGCGCCTACACCTTAGAAACTTTACAAGGCCAAGCAATTTGTCGAACATGGAATGTTGCCAAACTTAGAAAATATTTTAGCTAAATGCTCATGTAACTGCCTTATGGAAGGGAATCTCCACCATTTGTAAAAATCCAAGCATAATAAAACAAGACTTCAGCACGTGAATGTTTTATTATCGCGGTTTATTAAGGTTACAATACCATTGTTATTTTGGGCAAATGAGCGAACCCCGACCACTACGGAGTTCCGCATCATCACACCAATTATTTGGGAGTCTCAACCGATGTGACTAGCCATCACGTCGGTCTACGGACATTTCCAATCTATCGCACACCTGAAGCTTGATGATAAGTTGATCTTCCAGGGTAGAGGGATGGTTCCCTTGGCTGGGCTCCCTTCCCGAAGTGACGACAACGCAATAGAAGCCACATTGCGAAATAACAAATAAACATATAAATTTCATTAACTTGAAAGTACAAAATGCCCTTGGCACAAAGGAGCAACTACAAAAAGACAAGTAAAAAGTCTTCAAAAGAAACAACAGCAAAATACAATAAGGCAACTAAGCATCAGCCGAACTAAGGGAAGGGCGAACAACGAGGACGGCTTTGGTTTCAGCATGAACACTATGGTCCCCTGAAACCACTCCAAGGTTCGTGACACTCTCAGTCGGAACAGCAACTCCGGGATTCAGGAACACCACTTGTTGAACGTTGTTCTCAAACTGTTTAGCACCGATCTCCACCATGGTTTGATCGCTAGCCGCCTTTTCCTCCAATGCCTTATTCAGCTCCTCATTTTTCTCCTCTAGCGCCTTTTTCAGCTTGGAGACTTCGGAGCAGTAGGCATCCATTTCCTTGCGATAAGCATCTCTATACTTGGTGGTCTTATCTGCCTTGGACTTGAGCCTTCATTCTCCTTTCGGAGTTCTTCATTTGCCGTAGTCGGCTGTGAATGATGGAGGTCAGAAGAAGGAGGCCTCTTATGCGTTTCAACATCAACGATCTCCATAGAAGCACTAACCACTTCAGGTACTGCAGAAGGTTCCGAAGTCACATCATAAACCAAAGGAGCTGGTCCAGAGCCCCCATCCTTTGGCGTGCCAGAACTGGAGGGACTGATGACATCGGCGACGGTAGGCAAGGGCCGAACTTGATTCCCTTCGTCCGAACCTCCTTCCAGCTTCTTGGCCAGGGCGGCTTTAGCTGCAGCGAACTTTGCAATGTTCAACATGGATTTAGCAAAGAGAAATACCCATGTCAGATAAAGACTTGTATAAAACAGAGAGTTAACACAAATAAATAAACCCCTACCTAAGATACGTCGAGCGTCCCTCCAAGTCGGGCACCGCAGTAGAGTTTCGGTGTGAACAAACCGCTTTAGCGATGTTTGCTTCTGGGTCTTAGGATCGGTATAAACAACTGGCTCAAAGCTACCGACCCAATATCGAATCCTTTTCGTCCAACCTTGCTCGAACTCAGTGAGATCGGATAGCTTGAACGAATACAACCCAACAGGGCGATCGAAGAACGACCCCGACCAATAAAAGGAAAACTTCGGTACTTCTGAGCCGTCCTCAGCGAGATCAAAAACACACTCCCAGGCTACGTCGTCCATTGGAAGAAGGAAAAATTACTTCGTCTTGAATCTTTTAAGAGATTCACTGTACAAATCAAAAGTCTTGTCGTTCGACTTAAAAGAGATCCAACCTTATCGTTGGTTGGTCTTCTCTGAGGTTTTCAATGGTGAAAATAAATGTAAAAAGACACGATGAGAGGCTGGTACCTCAAGATACCCACAAACCAGGTCAAACGCTCTTATAAAGGCCCAACTGTTGGGATGGAGCTGAGAGGGGGCCACACCCAAGTGTCTAAGAACAGATAGTTCGAAAGGCGAAAAGGGGAAGGAAACCTGCATCTCAGTAAATAACACTTCGTACATCGAGATGGACCACATATGGCCACCTTCCGCGGAGCAAATCCGATGATCTCTTCCCGGAGCTAAGAAGGCCCACTCCCCTCCGGACTCAGCCGTCTCCACTACTCGAACCCGACTCTCCAGATCGGCCATGTCTTCGTCCGTGGAATACTCAAATCGGAGGCTAAGAACTTCGGGGGAAACCCAGCCATAGTCCTCTGCATCAGTAGGAAGTGCAGAGGGGTCGTTCAGATCGATTCTTTGCTTCTTTCCCATGACAAACCTGTCCAGGAGGACCTCAGGGTAAAAGGCGGTATTGTACACCTCTTTGTACAACCGAGCCACTTCACGGGGGTCACAAGCACACTGAAACTTGTTTTTCAAAACCACCCAAAAATGCTCTAAGCAGTCAGGAGTATTCTCTACTCCGCACTTTAAACGCTCCTCCGTTCTTTCCTCACGGGAAGGTAGTGGCACCACTAGGGGCGGCACCGCAGAGGCACACACAGAAGGGGAGATTTCCGATTGAGACCCCCCATTACCAGAAATCAAAGGAGAAGTTGGAGAAGCCATAGACTTTCAAGCAGAGAAAACTAACTGTTCCCCCTTTTAAATTTCTGGTAAGCAAATAAACAAGGCAGGGAAGAAAGAAATACCTTTTGTATATATGATGGAGGCACGAGCAGGAAGACAAATCCTAAACAACTTGTAATGCCCACACACAGAATTATGTTGCTAAAATTGCAGACAAAGCAAGAAAATAGAGAGACAGAGGAATGAAGAAGAAGAAACAAAAGCCAAAGTGGCGATAGAACACCCCCTTCAGAATTTATAGATTATGAGCAAAGGGGCCGTAATTAATGCAAAAAAGATTAATGATGATAAAATGCGAGAAACGAGGCGACTCCTCAATGAAACGTCACTAACTCTTTGCCACAACTGTCTTGGGAAACGAGCACATCTTTTCAAAACCTCGAATTTGAAAACGAACCACCTCGGCTCAAAACCCTTCTCAGATGAGATGTGACAAGTGTGGCTGACGAACGAAGTCTCCAGAACGAAACTCGATACTCATCGGCGTGGCCAAAGTAATCGCTTCCCACGTCGAAACCAAGATTCAAAAGGCGAAACAATGCTCGACGAATAATGCCCTTCACTAGATAATATCTGAAGTCATTAATAACTGATGACATCGACTAGGGGGCAACTGATCCGGAGTGGCCAAAAGGCCCACTCTGCAATGGGCTGATCCGACCCAACAGGGGAAATCCACCCCGAAACAATATTGACCCGGACAGGCCCAAGGCCCACTTCGGTCAACCGACCCGACTCAGGAGTTCCATCATCAGGGCAATAAACCCTAGGGATCCCATCGCCATGGCGCAAAACCCTAGAGTACAAAGCATTGCGGCGCTAGCCCTAAAAATAACCTTGTCACCACGCAACCCTAGAATCAACATCGGCCATCGGATTCATCCAGTGGCTGACGAACAATCTAGGGTTACCTGAGAACATCCAGACGTCAGCAACCTGACCTCACCTATAAAAGGTTCATGACATAATCAATAAAGGTACACATTGTTCATTTTCTTACCTCACCTTATCCTGATACTAACTTAGGCATCGGAGTGCATGCAGGTACATCCCCACCGTCGTGCTCCGCCGTTCGTGATCCTACTATGGCCACTTCTGAGATCCACTTCGGATCAAAAACAATAAATGAAATAAAGAAAACCATAATTTTAGCAAATTAACCTTGACAACATGCATTTAATATTAGGGGTAAAATTGAAAGAAAGCATTTAATATTACATTGAAAATGAAAAATAACATATTTTAGGACAATTTTTTTGGGTCAATGTGACATATATATTGAGATGGAAGGAGTATTACAAAATCGCTGGAACCCAATGTATAAAACCTCCGAATCTATCAATAGAAACAACATTACATATCAAACTAGCTAGTTGAACCTTCCACCACACTGAGGAACATGCAAGGGGCATGGGGACACCCTCCTGGATGTGACTTTTTTCGAGAAGATTGTTGGGAAAAATCCACACGTGCCGCTCTGATTTATCTACACACACCTAAGGATCTTTGATATCAGTGTTGAGGAATCTCTACACATACACGAAGAAAATAATAAAAGACACAGGGATTTACATGGTTCGGCACCTCTTGCCTACGTCCATAGAACACCTCAACAAAATTATTTTACTATCATAAAAAAAGATTACAAGATAGTATTGTAACCCACCCCACAATATAACAAGTTTTATGGTCTGAAACTTGGAAAACCTACCCCAAATTGTGTATCACCTTATAAACTCGAATACCTCATTTAATAGTTACAACGAATGATAAAACTCACACACTTGGGTGCCTCTTGCGCCATCTTTCTCTCTCGTATACCATACTCATTTATAGTAAAGGAGCAACAAAGAAAGAAGAAATATTTTGGTATGCACCTGTTGAGATATGTCGCTAATTCTGTTGGGATATATCACTTATTTATTTTATATTTATTGCAATATGTTTTCCCTTATTTTCTCTTAGGAAATATTCCTTATTTTCTTATTTCCTCTTTTTATAAGGAAAAACATATTTGCACCATATCTTTCACATATTTGCACCAATTTCAATCTTCAACTTTTTTCTTTTATCTTGTGGGTCCCACTTAGGAGGGAACCCACCCAGCAAAGATATAGAAATTGGATATTAAATATTTCTTATTTTCAAAGAATTATCTCACTTTTCTAAAGCTATTAAAAATTATAGTACTTCTTCTGTTATCGAATATAAGCAAGAAAAAAAATTACTTCACATCCCTTAAGAGAAGTAATTAGTCTCATTTAATTTTCTTAAAGTAATCAAAAAAGAAATTGTATTTTCCAAATTGCCCTTCATGGGAAATTGTTCCATGAGAATAAAAGAGTTATTTGAAAAATAAAATTTGAATTAATTGAAGGGTATTTTAGGTAAGACATCACTAAATAGGGTGAAGTTAGTTAAAATTTGCTTATATTTAAGATCGCCAAACTTGAATTTTTGTTACTTGTATTAAAAAACAAAGGGAGTAAATTTTAGCAATAAATGTGAATTTCTCTAAAGCCAAATATTGAATTGGCTTAAATATGTTTTTAGTCCCTACAGATATAGTGTGCTTTGATTTTAGTCCCTGTAAAATTTTTTATTTTTTTTTGGTCCCTACAAAATAATTTATTTTGATTTTCGATCTTTTAACCAAAATTCATAGGAAAATTGACAAGAAAATGAAGTGTTTTTCACAAATTTTTCTATGAATTTTGGTCAAAATAATAGCTTTTAGTTCTTCGAATCAAAATTCACAAGAAATTTGGTGGAAAAATGAAGTGTTTTTTATGAATTTTACTATAAATTTTTGTCAGGATGACCAAAAGCAAAATAATATATTTTGTAGGGAAAAAAACAAAAAATTTTACATGGACTAAAATCATAACACTTTATATTTGTCGGAATAAAAAATATATTTAAGTTTATTGAATTTTACCAAAATAATAGTTACTATATATTGAAATCACTTATTATTTAAATTCAATTTTAGAAATTTGAATTGGTTTTTTAACACTTTAATTCCGAAAGCACAGGGATCAAATTCTGGCCGGTTGTAATCTTGGGTAATATTCTGTAGTTCGATAACTCTGTTAATATTTATATTATGAAACTAACAGTTGGATTGTAAGATATTATCACATAGATCATATTTACAAAAAATTACATTAATCTAAAATCATTTGATATGTCATTGAGATACATCAAGATTAACGTTGTTTAATAAAAGTGCATAAGACGTTAATACTAGTATTAGTGGTGATTAGACGGTTAGGGTACTAAACAATTGAAAGAGGAGAAACCGCATGTTTTACTGGAGATGAACAAACAAGGATATGCGACAACTAATATTTTACAATGATCAATTAATACTTACTAGCTACAGCATTGACTACTAATTAATTAGTTTGGTTCAGATGTGAAGGATCTGTTTCTTTCTTCTTCTTTTTTGTTTCTTTATTTGAGTTGCATACATCCGCGCCTTCTGGATGGCGCACAGTATACATGGTTATTTTTTTTTGGGTACATATGCATGGACTTTTTCTACCCTCCTGATTTTCTGGATCTAGTTTTTGTAATAAAGGCTAGCTTCCAAATGTCCCCCATCATCCGCAGCTTCTAGTTTCTAAACATTTTAAGGCTCCTAAAAAAGGTGCAAGTAAAAATCCGTTAACACCATGTGTCAAACTTAATATACTTTACAACTTTAATAACTTTTTGTAAAAGGTGAAATAATTCGACCTAACTGTTAAATTGAAAGTTTTGTTTAATTAGATCAACTCTATAAAATTTCATAAAATTTTAAAATTATTTATTATTCCACCATATCGTTTTATTTTAACGTATAATATACTATTTAAAACATATATAAATATCTACTATTAAAACATATACCAACGAATGTCTAAATTGTTTGAAATTTTGTATATATAATTATCATGATTCAACGGTTGGATTGAATTAATTCGCTTCCTATAAAGAGTTATTGTAAGTATGTTAAGTTTTACACCTGATGTCAACGGATATTGACTATGTTATATATTACCGGGATCAAACTAGTTGACCGTGTATTCTGGAGGTTTAAACCATACCCAAATGGCGCTATCAAACTGAAGTTAATCTTCAAGTCATGAGACAAGAGAACTTTTAAAAACATTAAAATGAAGAAATTGATTGTGAAAGGGTTATTATGGGATCATTTTTATATATTTTTTCTTATCTGCGAGTACTTGTAGATAACTTTTTGTGAATTTGCTCTTCCTATGTGTCTATTCAAATTACAATATGCTCTCTTACATCTATATCAGTCTGTTTGAACTTTGAACTTCGACTGGGGCATAAATAATATTCTCTTTCGTAATTTAGTTTTCTGTCAATTTTTTATTATAGAATATATCGGGAGTGGGAGTAAATGGGGTTGAGAAGAAAGGTGCATCCGTACGTAGCTGGAAAAATCTCAATCGAAGATGATTTCTTTTTTTTTTTTCCTTTTTTTTTTTGTTGTTGATATTAATCAAAGATGAAATTGAGCTATAGACCCCAAAAAAAAAAAAAAGATGAAATTGAACTTCATTATTGCGTACAATTGACATGATTTCCATACCCAACAAACTATCGGCTGAGAAACAAGTAATGGTTCCATCATTTCTTTTTCATGAAAATATCCAACGAGTACTACTTTTTCACAAGGCAAGTGAACAAGCTGCTACATAAAAATCAGTTAGCTAGCTTGAGTCGTTTTCAAAAGCATGATAAATTCCCTTCCTTCCTTCATACCAACAAAAAAAAAGGCATGATAAATTAAGAATGAAAAGGAAAGAGGAGAAACCAGTGATCTTACTCTTAATTTGATCTATTCCAAATTCCAAGCACAAGCAGAAGCAGGCGCAACCAACCCACACTGGCCACATACAAAGAGCAGCTTATAAATTCAGTAAAGTTGATCATTGCCAAGATGGCATTCACCTGCAGGTGCACCTGCACCTCGTCTAATTGGTTCCCTCATATATATAACATGTTTTTATGTTACAGAGAAATTAACCAAGTAAAGTGCAGGTGCAAATGCAGATAAAGGCAACATATCGACATCAACGTATATGACACAATGGCCAGCTATATATGGCAGGTTAAGAAGTTTCATGCTCACGACCAACTATTTTATAATATGAATTCCACAGCAAATTAAGGGGTTATATAGAGAAAAGAGAGGGATGGGAGTGATTCACTCAAAATCGATCTGGAAAGATAAAAATCTCGAAAGATTTGGGACCAATTCAATAAGACAATATTATATGATCTATCTATCTAGATGGCATATGTGCGTACTAGTAAAGCATTAAGCATATATATAGATGTAGATATGCTGAGGGAGTGAGAGTGGGGGAGAAACTAATATATAAATTTGGACACAAAATTAATTATGATTAGTGGTAGGTTTATGAGAGGATGAGGATTGGATAGATCTTCATATCATGAATAAAAAAAAAAAAAAAGGGTTTGGTAGATCTCTATTTATTTATTTTTTTCGGTTATCTAAAAAGGTTAAAAGTGCTATGCATCCGCGTGTTTGCCACAAACAAGCTGGTCATAAGGCCACGTGATACAAACCATCACATGCACGTGGGATTTGATGACCCAACAAATGGTAGAGTGCCACGTAAGCGAAGGGACTGACGCTTCACTTGATATGATTATGCCTGCGCTGCCTGTGGCTGTGGGTATTCCCTGGGTAAACAGAAAGGAAAACGACTCTTGTATACGACAAGAAAAATGCTTTTTGAACACAATTTTTGACATAGATACGTATAATATATGATCTGTATTGTATGAATATATGGTCTGTATTGTATGGATAATTTTTTTTCAAAAAAACAAATTTATTTTTTATTTTTTTTAGATTTTTTTAACTGGTTAAATTTTTTTTTGTCATTAACCAGATAATGTGAACTATTAACCAGATAAGTGAACTTCGTTAACCAGATAAATAAATGGAACGTGAGTTTGGTATTCACCAGATAATATGAACCATTAACCAGATAAGTGAACTTTGTTAACCAGATAAATAAATAGAATGTGTTAAGTTTCAGGGTTGGCATTCACCAGATAATAAGAACTATTAACCAGATAAGTGAACTTCGTTAACCAGATAAATAAATGGAATGTGTTAAGTTTCAGGGTTGGCATTTACCAGATAATGTGAACCATTAACCAGATAAGTGAACTCCGTTAACCAGATAAAAAAGAAAAATTTGGAATTTTTTTTTTAAAAAAAAAAGTGAGATCCGTATTGTACGGATACAGACACGTATGTGTGTCGCTAGTGTGTTACACGCTGTGTTCAATTAACAGCATTTTGATACATCAAAGTTCCATAATATCGTCGCTTCGTATTTCTATAATAAGATCAATAATGTAACTCACGAAAAAAAGATCAATAATGTAACTTGCACAATTTTGTCTCTAGCTATATGATTTTTACACTATTTTATCATTTATTTTTTCTCTATTTTTTCCCTCAAAACAAGACAAAAAAAATCTTTTTCTCTATTTTTTGATTAAGAATTGAAGATAGTATAAAAATAAAATGTTGATCTACAAATAATAAATTAAAATGTTAATACAATCAAATCGAACACGTATACACACACACATATATACATAATATACGATATCCAATAAACTTCATTAAAATTTATGAAATTTTCTTTGAAACTTATTTATGTTGTTTCTTTTTCACGTGACCAATAAAAGTAGATGCGGTAAACCAACATGATGTTAGAACTTAGAAGAGTTGGTACCATAGCTCTCCCATAAAAAGAATCCAGGTTCGATTCTTGTGATCGCTTATTTGGAGTCAATCTAATCCCGTGCGTAAAAAAAAGGACATTCCGCTATCGACTCGGTTATTTGTCTCATATTGGATTCAAATGACCTAAACTTGTGAGATATCCTGGGGCGCCCATTGGAGAGCCAAATACCCTAATTACGATGGGTTGAGAAAAAAATAGACGTGGTATTTACATAAACTAATATTGATAAATTTCTCTTGCATATACTGTAATAGGAAAATAATAATTAATTTCACGTTAGTTTTTTGACAATCCACACTAACAATAGTAGACAAATATATATATAAACACACACACATTTACAACTATTTGGTGTTGCAATAATAAGCAATTTAGTTTGTGAATGAAAATAATAAGTGTGTGAAAGAAAATTATCTCTTTAAATTAGTTTACTCCAATATTAACTCAAATTAATAAGAATTTTATGTATTTTTATTTTTATAGTAACTTTTTAAGAGGGAAAATATAAAATATAAAAGAGAGAAACATCATTTTTTATAATTAATTAACTATGTCGGTATTAAAATTAGAATAATCATTATCCTTAATTTATGTAATAGAATATAAGACATGTTAAAAAAGTGTATGTTGGGTAAAATCTCAAATATGCACAACAATTAAAAGTGCATATTTTTTTCCTTTTTATCGGTTTAGTGATGCAGTGGAAATTGAAGGGCCGGGAAAAACGCAATACGTGTTGGGGCTTACGGACCCTGAGGCCCAAAACGTGTTAGAAAGAGAAAGTGGACCGGTGGGGGTGCGAATAGAATTCTGGTTGGTTGTAACAGGCCGGTCACAATCCTACATGGAGCGGTCATTGAAAACAATTGTAGTGTGGGCTTGGTTAATGACATAACCCCTGGTGAAGCTAGAGAGAGCCACAAAAGCCTATCACTCCCAAATGGTTGATTCTGGGAACGTGGTCGCACAAACAGAGGTAAGCGACGACACATCCAGAGCAACAAATAGCACGATGTTCTCGGGAGGGTCAGTATTCTGCTGCAAATCGGTGTCGGATTCGGACATTGAAAGGTGCAACGATAACTTTCATGCAAGGTATGAACAAGAACTTGGAGGGAAGGTTTGGAGGATGGAAAATAAATTAGGTATTTCTGGTGAGGCCGCAGATGAGGAATACATCAGTTTCATACATCAAATGGAGAAAAGAGATACAGATGCAAAGGCGAAGAGGGGGAAAATCGAAGAATCAATGAAGCTTGTCTCACTAAATATGAGGGGGCTGGGAGACCATACTAAAAGACGCAGAGTAAGGGGTCTTTTTCAAAGAGGTAAATTTGAATTTTGCTTTCCTCAGGAAACCAAAAGAGAGCAAATTGATGTTAGTGTTTTGTCAACTTTGTGGGGGGGTAACGATTTTGAATGGGCCGCCAAACCATCTGAGGGGCTTTCCGGTGGGATCCTGTCTATCTGGAAGCTGGGAATGCTTAATGTGAAATTTGTCTTCTATGATGAGGGATATTTGGGGATCTACGGTTTGTCGAATAATAAATTGGTGTACATTGTAAATGTCTACTCACCATGTAATCTGGCTGGGAAGAGAAGATTATGGGCGGGATTGATTTCACTCAAAGGAAGGCTTGAGGAGGGATCTTGGTGCATTGCTGGTGATTTCAATGCAGTAGCATCGAGCAGGGAGAGGAGGGGCAGTCAGTCGGGAGAAAACAGAAATGAAATGGAAGAGTTCCGATGTTTCATTAATGCCATGGGTTTGATTGAACCCCCTGTCTTAGGTAAGAAGTTCTCTTGGTATCGAAGTGATGGAAGCGTTGTGAGTAGAATTGATAGAATAATCTTGTCAGAAGACTTAATTGATGAATGGTCAGTGAAGGCTCAGTGGATTGGGGGGAGGGACATTTCCGATCATTGTCCCATTTAGTTGATTGGGTCCAATAACAATTGGGGGCTAAAACAATTTAAATTTAACAATTGTTGGGTGGAACATAATGGGTTCAAAAGATTCATGGAGGAAAGTTGGAAGTCTTTCCAAGTCTGTGGGGAGAAGTCTTATGTACTCAAAGAAAAGATGAAGATGTTGAGGGAGAGACTAAAATGGTGGAACAAGGAAGTATACGGGATATTGGATCTAAATATTGAGAGATTGGTGGCAGATTTGAATGCTTTGGATAGGTTAGCTGGAGAAGGTGGAATCATTGATGTAAATCAAAGGAAAGCATTGAATTCTCAGTTTTGGAATCAATTACATGCCAAGGAGAGCTTACTGAGGCAAAAATCAAGAGCTAAGTGGGTCTTAGAGGGTGACGGTAACTCCAGATATTTCCATACATGTATGAAGGCGAAGAGAAGAAGTAATCAGCTATTAGCATTAAAAACAGAAGATGGCTGGATGGACAGTGCGGAGGAGGTGAAACAAGAGGTCAAGAGACACTTTGAAAATCAATATAAGGAAAGTGACTTTAAAAGGCCGGTTCTTGATGGTGTCCACTTTAATCAAATATCCTCAGAGGATAATAGCATACTTTCGGCTCCCTTTACAGAAGAGGAAATTGAAGATGTTGTGTTCAGCTGTGATGGTAATAAAAGCCCGAGCCCCAACGGGTTTAATTTCACATTCTTTAAATCATGTTGGGATGTAATCAAATCTAAGGTAGTGGGTATGGTGAGGGAGTTCCACTCTAAGGCTCGTTTACCCAAGGCAATTACGGCTTCTTTTGTTGCATTGATCCCAAAAGTAGATTCACCACAATCTTTAGCAGAGTACAAGCCTATCTCACTCATTGGGAGTATCTATAAAATCATTGCAAAGTTGTTAGCTGCTAGATTGAAGAGGGTGCTACACAAGGTAATTTCTCCTTGCCAGTCTGCATTCCCCCCTAACAAATATATTTTTGACGGGGTGTTGGTTGTAAATGAATTAATTGATTTGGCAAAGAGGAGGAAAGATAAATGTTTCTTGATGAAAATTGATTTTGAAAAGGCATACGACTCACTTAGCTAGAGTTATCTAGAATATATGATGAGGAGGATGGGGTTTGGTGAGGCATGGAGGAAGTGGATGCGGGTGTGTATTTTTTCGAGCTCCATGTGAGTACTGGTGAACAGAAGTCCCACAATGGACTTTCAAGTAACTAAATGATTACGACAAAGTGATCTTTTAGCGCCATTTCTTTTCTTAATAGCGACTGAGGGATTGGCTGGTTTGGTCAAGAATGCTTGTGATTCGGATTTATTCAAGGGGTATTGGGTGAGTCAAGAGATCTCTTTTTCACTGTTACAATATGCAGACGATACTATTCTCATTTGTGATGAATCTTGTGATAATCTATGGTGCATCAAGGAAATCTTAAGGGGTTTTGAAACGGTGTCAGGTTTGAGGGTGAATTATCACAAAAGAAAATTGTACGGAATAAATACGGGAGAATTATTTCTTGAGGTAGCTTCGAATTTTCTGGCTTGCTATATCAGATTGCTCCCATTTAAATTCCTTGGCGTCCTAGTGGGTGATAACCCAAGAAGATGCTCTATGTGGAACCCGGTGGCGGAGTCAATGAAAAAGAAGTTGTCCGTTTGGAAGGGAAGACAACTATCGTTGGGGGGTAGAGTTACTCTTATAAACGTTGTTCTAACGAGTATACCACTGTATTTCTTTTCTTTTTATAAGGCACCCAAGAAGATTTTGAAGACGCTAACTCAGATACAACGGAATTTCTTGTGGGGTGGAAGCATGGAGAATAATAAAATTTGCTGGGTTAAGTGGGAAAAAATTTGCTTGCCAAAGGAGTTAGGTGGTTTGGGGGTCAAAGACCTTGAATTATTTAATTTATCTTTGTTGGCAAAGTGGAAATGGAGGTGCTTGACGGATGGAAGTGCAATTTGGTCACAATTGCTTCAATATAAGTATGGGCCTCTGCATAGAAGTGTGCTAGATGGCAATGCAGGTAGGCCTAGCCATGGGGCTGCCACTTGGTGGAAGGACTTAATTTCTGTGGACTCTGGCAGAGGTGGGAGCCTGAACTGGTTCAGTGATTTAGTGCAACAAAAAATAGGCAATGGATCCACGGTTAGCTTTTGGAGTGATACTTGGTGTGGGTCAACTCCTTTGAAAATTTTCTGCTCGAGATTGTATCAGGTGGCTGTAGAAAAACATGTCACTGTAGCGGACATGGCTACTTGGCAAGGCGACAAGCTGATTTGGTCTTGGAGCTAGAGAAGACAATTGTTTGTCTGGGAGGAAGCTTTGAAACAAGAACTAGAAGGACTATTAGCCACGGTTTCAATTCAGCAACATAGGGAGGACTCCTGGACTTGGGTGCTGGATACAATACATGGTTACTCCTCCAAATCAGCATATGCATACTTGTTAGAATCCCATTTTGGCTCCACAGCTTGCCCAGGCATGAGTAGAGCTTATAAATGGCTTTGGAGATGTGTAACCCCATCAAAAATTCAGTGCTTTGCTTGGCGTTTGCTTCAAAATAGACTGCCAACAAGGATCGAATTGCAACATAGAGGAGCTATTGATCCAAGCGTGGGAGTAGCATGTGTTTTCTGCTCATATCAAGGTGAGGATTGTAACCACCTATTCTTTACTTGTGCTTTTTCCTACAAGGTTTGGTGTGTCATATGTGACTGGATGGGCTTCTCGGGTGTCTACCACAATGATGGTGTGAATCATTTTCTGCATCATGGAGCAATGATAACAGGGAGGAGAGTAAAAAAAGTGAAGCATATTATTTGGTTAGCAGTTGTTTGGTCACTTTGGCTTTTACGAAATAAAATTATTTTCAATGGTGGTGTTGCTGAATTTACCTATGTAGTCTCACATATCAAAACACTGCCATGGATTTGGTTCATTTTTAATGAGGGTAGGAAATCTAGTTTTGTTTTTTCTAATTGGTGGAGTTGTCCAACTGTCTGCTTAAAATCCCAATGATAATTCTAAACAAGGCTTTGCTAAGGTGGAGTGGCAAGAGCATGGGGGTGGAATGTCGAGCAGATACTGTTTGTGCTTGGAGTTGACAAGCTGATGTGGTGCTGTGTGGTTCGGTGTTGGTGACATGAGAATAACACAGTGGACTATAATATAATTCTGGGGAGCGGGCTATCTTGATTCTTGGGTGGTGGTTGTTATCATATGCTTATTTGGAGGAGAGGTTGCAATCTGCATGCTTCATTTTTTTGCTACATTGGACTTTATTTTTTCCTAGTGAAAGTATCATGTTTATGTACTCAACTTACTCAGTTACTTTTTCTGTTGGTGGAGCAAGTTTTGTAAATTTGTATTCCATGGTTGGTGTACTATTTTTCCTCCCTTAGTATTTTTTCCAATCGATAAGAAAAATGAGACTTTTTTTTTTGAATCGGTCGAAAAAACTCATCATAAAATAGGTGACTAAAGTGGCACATGAATAGGATAGTCATGGAGAATAAAAAAGAAGAAGAAGGAATTCGACAATATCAATTCTAACAGTTCCAATCGATAAGAAAAAGGAGCAGTATCAATTACGGAATCTCAAACCTTGAATAAAGAACCAATTAAAACGAAAATATCAGTCAAAGAAAGGCAGTACCTTAGAGAGCAGAGAGCAAGGTGAAACCCAGATCAGAGAAGGTATTGGGAAGCAGTATGAGGAGAACAGTAATAATGTAATATGATAGTTTTTCGGGAAGGTGGGAAGGTGGGAAAAATTTTGGAGGGAATAACAAGCGCGTAAAATAGGGGTAGCAATGGATTTTCACCACAAAACATTCCCAGGAAAAAAAAATTCCCACCCCTTCTCGGTGGGAATAAAATTGGCAAGAACGTGGGGTACAAAGGATTCCCAGGAAAAAATGATTCCAAGGCATATTTATTTTTTCCTGTCTATCAAACATGGGTATTTTTATTTCCAACGCTGGATTCCTGGGAATATGTTTGGTAAACCCGAAACAAACATGCACTATGGGTTGAATTAGATTGGTTTAGTCGAAATTTTTGTCAGTTATATCTACAACCCCATCAACCACACCCCCACAATGTTATGATTTGACCAAATTACCCCAACAAAAAATTTAATAATTTCTCTTCCGCTCTCACTTCCCATTATCCAGCGTACCGTAAATTACCCAATTTACGGTATTGAGAATTTTTTTTTCAATATTGTTAATCGTGTAATTTACGGTATGCATTTTTTCAAAATACATACCTTAAATTACCAATTTACGGTATTGAAAAAATAAATTTCAATACCGTAAATTGGGTAATTTACGGTATGAATGTTGAAAAAAATGCATACGGTAAATTACACAATTTATGGTATTGAAAAAAAATTTACTATCGTAAATGGGGTAATTTGTGGTTTGAATTTTCAAAAAAAAAATGCATACAGTAAATTACACAATTTACGGTATTGAAAAAAAAATCAATACTGTAAATTGTGTAATTTACGGTATGAATTTTTTCTAAAATACATACCGTAAATTACACATTTTTTGGTATTAAATAATTTGCGGTAAGGACAACAAAAAGAAAAAAAATACTAAGTAAGGAGTATTTTGGGTTTTTCAAAAAATGTTGGGGAGTGGTTGATGGGATGTTGGGTGTAGAATACAACTGACAATTCTTTTGCGTAACCCGAACTAATCCAATCCGACTGCATATGAGTTGGTTTGGGTCGGGTGGACATGTTTATTATTAATATATTTATTTCACAGAAAAAATAAAAAAAATTGGAAAAAAAAAATCAAAGACAAATAGAACAAAAATATTTATGAAGAAAAAAATCATTATCTATACCTTAAACATTAATTTATCCAATATTTACATAGTGTAATTGAAAAAACAACAAATAAACACAATATTTCATAATATATAACATTTGCAAAGTGATATTATTTTATATTTCATGATTATTTCATATTTCACTCGCTATATATAAATCATTCCAAATACAAACATATATTTCATATTCCAAATACGTGACTTAACATTCACCTAGCTTATAGGAAAAAAAGTCACTTCGTATAATATACGTGATGTTCACTTAGTAAGTAAAAAAACGGTTATGCGTTCATTTATAGTGGGTTGGGTTGGGTTACTTGGGTTCGCAATTTTCAGACTCGACACCCAACCCATAGGCTTTGAGTTTGTTTCTTTTAAAATCGATCCAACTCAATGACCCAAACCAACCCGAATTTTTTGGGTTAGGTTGAATTGGGTAGGTCGGATTCGCAGGTCGATCGTATCGTGCCCACCCCTAATTTCTATCCTGTGATTGGGCCTCACCTAATCCCTTTTCCCACCCCACACTCTCAATCACTTCTCAAAATCCAAGTGGCAACTCAATTGCCACCAGCTCATGCAAGTACTTCTTTCTTATTGATATTTGTTTGGTTAAAAATAATGAGATTCATGTTGAGACAGGAGCGTTATACTGCTGCGCAGTAACGCACTTAACGCTAGCACTAGCTTTACGATGCTACTTGTACACTGTGTTTGTGTAACGACCCGTTTCCGGACCGCTACCGAGCTCAATATACCGAGCTCGAGTTACCGAGCTCAACACACCAAGCTCAACATAAACCTATATGAGATGTGTTTTAAAAACGAAACTCTTGTGCCTTTTTAAAAATACGATATATATTTTTTTTTTATAAAGCCAACTCGTGCACATCAGAGTAATTACAGCTTTTCGAAACATGGTGCAACTAAGACACAAGACTTAAATCCTAATAAAACATACATGCATAACATACATATATATATCACTCAAAATAATAATGTATACAAAATACAGAGTAGCAAATGTATAAAGAAAATACACCTAAGGTACGACGACTTCAAAAGAGCAATCATACCCTGGGGGTACTTCAAAAGAGCAATCATACCCAGGGGGCTGCTCCAAAAGTAAGACCACCAGTCTACCTGAAACAACAAAACAACACCGCCAAACCTGGTCACGACATACTACTCCAAAAGAAAAACAAGGTACGACCATAAAAAAACAACATCCAAAGAACATAATCAATCACGACGGATAGAGGTCGTCACTCGGGTCCTCGTCGAGCTCCTCCTCGGCATCATCTCATCGCCGAGTTCCTGCGCCCTCGACATCGCCTGGGTAACCGTCATGGATTGAAGGCACCACGGGAAAGGGTCAACTTCTCAACAATTCAAGATAAGCTCGACATAAAGGATATAAGCAAACGAAAGTATAACATTCACCGGCGTGACTCGACCATCTCACTCTAACTCGACACAACTCGCAAATCCATTTTCTCTCGACTCGACAATTTTTCCGGAATGCACACGCTGCATCGTATGTCGGAAAGTTGGTAAGCCTTGGGATCCTCGCTCTCCCTAGGACAGTCAACTCAGGTCCCATAGCGTGGCGACGTCTAGTCAATCTCCCGTAAAAAAAAGGGGACCTAGCACCCTCAGTAATCCGGGTCACGGCTCAAAAACATCATACGACTCACCTAGCTCGCTCACTCGATGAACAATTCGCCGCATACGATATTCAAAGAGTTAAACACAAGATATTCAACCGCATGTCAAATAAAAAGAGCAAACTCGACATGAAGAAACGCAATTCAACATGCAATACACAATTCACGACATATATTCAATCACATATTAAATACATGCAAAAACTCAATCATATCACAACATTTCAAGCTCGGCACAAATCAGGAAATCCATACACAATAACATAACCACGTAGAATATGAAGTGCCCTTACGCTAGCATACTATGAAAGTATTAATGTGAAGCGCCCTTACATAAGGACTTATAAAATAAAGCCTTAGAGATATCTAGGAGTTGCCCTTACCGAACTCCAAGTTAATGCTGCTCGACAACGACCTCGACACAGCTGTCTTCAAATGAGCTCGACAACGACTCCTCTTACTCGATCTCGACACGGCTGTCTTCAACGAGCTCGACAACGACTTCGACACGTACCGTCCTCAATCGACCTCGACACGTACAGTTCTCGATCTGGATTCCGCTGCTTCCACGTCCTTGGATTCGCTTTCCCGTACACCTCGATTCGGAAATCACACGATCTCGGGAATCAGACTTCCTAAAACAAACACAACTCAGATCGATCTATGGGTTCTAATACACTTAGCTCTCTTCCCAAACTTATCCACAACCCAGAAAATATAAAACTCAAGAACTGAATATATTTTTCCTCTAACACAAAGTTAGGATTTTCGATCAAAAGTTCATGAAAAAGGTTATCTGATGCTTCAACAGATAGATCGACAACAACAACAACCAGAAGCAGCAAACGAAAAACAAGAAATCGAAATAAACCAAAAATGGGGTTTCTGGGCACTGCCGGTGCAGAAAAACAGAGGAAGAAAATTTGTTTCACAAGCCCAATTAATCGGTTAGAAAGATAGGTAATATCGTGAAGAAGAAAACCCATCAATTTGACATGATTTGGAAGCATAAAACTGGCTAAAAATGGAAGGAAAAGTAGCGCTAAACAGTAGCACAGGAGAAAAGAAAAATCTGTTCTTCATACCTCAATGGTGATGGTCGAGATGGTGAGATATAGGTCGAGAAGATGATGATGAACAAGATTGATGAAGAAAATTTGTGCAGAATCTCGATGGAACTCACGGTTTCGTCGATGGAAGTTTTGGAGAAAACAACGAAACTCAGAGCAGAAGGAAGGAAGAAGAAAGAAGAAAAGAGAAAGAATGAGTGTTTGAGGGAAAACCGATCGTGAATACAGCTGGTGAGAAAAGGGTATAATCGTAATTTCAGCTATAAGATGCCAATCCCATCAATCATTCTACCCATCTAATCGTTCCTCTCATAATTACCCTCTACTCTGTCGGTCAACGGTCTAGACACACGACGAGAACGGCAAGCCGACACTATAATTATTACAAACAATATAATAATAGCGCTGAATAACGTTCGAAAGAATACGAGTTATCATCTCGACACGATGTCGACTAGGGTGCTCGTGCAAGCGCACAAGGCTCTAACACGAGTTCGTGCACGCGGCCTCCACAGTTCGACAAATGACCTCGGCAAACGATCTTGGCACGGGATCTCGACACAAGGTCTTGGTCGAGGTCTCGATACGTCGTCCTAATACGATGTCGATCTCGTCCTCAGGTGTTACAATCTCTCCCTCTAAAAAAAATTTCGTCCTCGAAATTGCAAATAAGATTCTTACCTCGGAAAAGTTCAGTCTTGAGTCTTCATCTTCTCCTCCAGCTCCCAAGTCGCATCTCCCGTCTTCGATCCCACTGACTTTGACAAGTTGAATCTCTTTGTTCCACAGCTGTTTGGCTTTCCGATCAACGATCCTTCTGGTGACGCTTCAAAGATAGGTCGCCCTTGGTTGAATCACATCCGGTTCGATGACATGAGAGGGTCGGAAACATACTTCCGCAATTGTGAGGCGTGGAAGACGTCGTGGATGTTCGACAAGAATGGTGGCAAGGCAATCGATATGCCACCGGACCAATACGACGAAGAATCTGGTAAGGTCCAATAAATTTAGGGGTAAGTTTCTTGGATTTGATCGCTCGACCAACTCAATGAGTGGGGGTGACTCTAAGAAATACATGTTCTCCTTCCTCGAACTCGAGTGGTCGACGTCGTTGGTCCGCATAACTCTTACATCGACTTTGAGATGTTCGCATCCGATCTCTCGATCAAACGGATCTTCTCGGTAGTCCGCTGGATCATATCTGGTCCTCTGACGGTTCGCTCGCCGCCCTGGTACCAACAAAGAGGCGTCGACATTTCCGTCCATACTGCGCTTCAAAGGTGCCATTCCAATACTCGCATGGAAAGCGTTATTGTAGGTGAACTCCACCAATGGTAAGGCGTCGTCCCAACTTCCTCGGTGATCTAACGTACACGCCGCAACAAATCTTCAAGTGATTGGATCGTTCTCTCGGTCGTGGTCGATGCGTGGATGATATGCCGAGCTAAGCCTGAGCTCGGTTCCCATCGCTCCTTGCAATTCCCTCCAAAAATGAGACGTGAATTTCGGATCTCGGTCCGACACGATCGAAGAGGGTATTCCATGAAGTCGTACTATCTCCGCAATGTAGATCTCGGTCAGCTTTTCCACGTTGTATGTCGACCTCACTGGTAAGAAATGAGCAGATTTGGTCAATCGGTCGACGATCACCCAAATCGAATCATTCTTCTTCTGCGTCTTCGGCAAACCTACAACGAAATCCATGGAAATACTATCCCATTTCCAAACTGGTACGTCAAGCGATTGTAGCATTCCCGCAGGTCGTTGGTGCTCCACCTTCGCTTTCTGACACGTCAAACACGAAGCTACGTACTCGGCCACTTGCTTCTTCATTCCGGACCACCAAAAATACTTCTTCAAGTCTTGATACATCTTCGTAACTCCTGGGTGAATACTAAAGTTGCTCTTATGCGCTTCGTCGAGAATCAACTTTCTCAGCTCGGATACGTTAGGTACGCACACTCGGCCATTGCACCTCAAGATGTCGTCCGCTCCAACCTGAAATTCTGTCGCCTTCCCTTGCGCTATCAACTGAATCTTCTCTTGCAGAAGCTCGTCATGAACTTGCTGGTCTCGGATCTCGTCCAACAATCTGTTAGAAATGGTAAGCATACCAAATCTCAGCTTCCCCGGTGAAACTTCGACACTCAACTTCAAGTCTCGGAACTTCTCGAGCATCTCCAACTCCTTGATCATCATTGCCGAGGTTAAGCGCTCTTCTGCTCAATGCATACGCTACTACGTTAGCCTTACGGGATGGTATTCCAACGTAAAGTCGTAGTCCTTGAAATTTCGTCCATCTACGCCGACGCATGTTGAGTTCTTTACGGTCGAACAGTACTTCAAGCTCTTGTGATCGCTGAAAGCGATGAAGTGCTCCCATAAAGGTAGTGCCTCCATATCTTTAGCGCAAAAACTACTGCTGCCAGCTCCAAGTCGTGAGTAGGGTAGTTCCTCTCGTGAATCTTAAGCTGTCTTGAAGCATACGTGACCACCTTCCGATGTTGCATCAGTACGCATCCCAATCCCTGGTGTGACGCATCACCATACACCTCGAAAGGCTCTTGAGGTTGAGGCAAAATCAAGACAGTATTTGTCGTCAAAAGCTCCTTCGATCTTTGAAAGCGGCCGCACTCCTCGGTCCAGGCAAAGGTTGATCCTTCCTCGCTACCGTGTAAGGCGCGACAATCTTCGAGAAACCTTCAATGAATCTTCGGTAGTATCTGCTAAGCCGACAAAACTCCCGATCTCGTGAATCGTCTTGGTGTTCCCACGCTAGCACAGCTTTAATCTTAGTTGGATCCACAGCTATCCCTTCTTTGGAAATCACGTGACCAAGAAAATTCACCTCTTCAAGCCAAAATTCACACTTCGACAGGTTGGCATAGAGTTGCTTATCTCGTAATATCTGCAGTACTCGACCTAAGTGTTCTGCGTGCTCTTCTCGGTTCCTCGAGTAAATCTGTATGTCGTCGATGAACACTACAACAAACTGATCCAAGAACGAATGGAAAATCTTGTTCATGTAATCCATAAACACAGCTGGCACATTCGTCACTCCAAACGGCATCACCAAGTACTCGTAGTGACCGTATCTAGTCCTGAAAGCTGTTTTGGCGACATCTTCCTCCTTCACGCGAATCTGATGGTAGCCCGACTTCAAGTCTATCTTGGAAAAGATCGCCGCTCCACGAAGTTGATCCATCAAGTCGTCAATACGTGGTAATGGATAACGGTTCTTCATGGTAACCTTGTTGAGCTCGCGATAGTCCACGCACAGCCTTGATCGTCCATCCTTCTTCTTAACCAACAACACTGGAGCTCCCCACGGTGACACGCTCGGTCGTATGAATTGCTTCGACTCCAAGTGTTCGATCTGGGACTTGACTCTTTCATCTCGGCAGGAGACATCCTGTATGGCGCTTTGGAAATCGGTCCCGTCCCTGGAATCGGTCGATGGAGAACTTCGACCTCTCGTCTTGGTGGTAACCCCGCACGCCTTCGGGAAAACGCCCTCAAAGTCACACACCACCGAACATTCTTCACGTCGATCCACTGGAAAACTTCCGAACTAGCGGATACATGTATTCCCTAGTTCCTTCTTTCAAAGAAACTCCAACACGCTCGTGAAAGATAATTTGAGACTCCAAGGTCCGGAAAAATTACAGCTTTACGGCACAGTCAAAGGACATGGTGGTGTGACAACCAATCCATCCCGAGGATGACATCTAAGCCCTTAAGAGGCAAACAAACCAAATTGACCACAAACTTTCTACTCAATAACCACTACACAATTAAGACATGCGGTGTTTGTGACTAAGGTTTTAGCATTTGGGGTTGTAACTACTAATTTAAACGGTAGCGATCCGCGATAAGTTCAAATGGTTCACACAATCGGAAGAAATAAAGGAATGGGTTGCACCAGAATCAAAAAGAACGGATAAGGATTTACCCTCGATCTCACATTCACCTTGGATAAGATCTTCACTGCTCGCTTCCTCGCCACTCATGCAGAAAACTCGCCTTTAGCCACTTGACGCTTCCTTTGGCCTTTGCCGCAAGCATCGTCGGTTGACTTTAGGTGTAGGACAATCCTTGGCAAAATGCCCTGGCTTCTGCGGTTGAAACACACCTCCTCCTCGAGTACAGCTACTCGCGTAATGTCGGCTTTCCACATCGATAGCAAGTCACCTCGACACGGTCGACCTCGCTCCTCGCTCCCTGGGTCATCGGACGATCTTGTCCCTGTTGTCGTTCCCCGAGGTCGGTCGTCACGGCTTCTTCTGCGGTTGTTTCCGCTTTCGGTGCAAATCTACGCCCCGCACTCACGGGTCTCACCGGTCCGCCCACAGTCTTCTTCTTGTGGCTTCTCACTCCTTCTACCTCGACACATCGATCAATCACTCTCGGAGGTTTCGATCCTCGGCGACACCATCGACTTGAATGTCGAATCTCAATCCCCGTTGGAATCTCTCACTCAACCATCTTTGGTCAACTCGATCACGAAATGGACTGAAATACCTCGCCAACGACTCGAACTTGGCCGCATACTCGGACACTGTCGAGTTGCCTTGCTGCAATTGAAGAAACTCTTGTTCCTTCTCGGCTGCGGCAAGATCTGGGAAGTACTTGTCCAAGAACCTTTCACGAAAAAGCTCCCAGGTCATCTCGCGACGTTCTGCTATAAATGTTTGCTTCACTCCTCTCCACCAATACTCTGCGTCTCCTAGCAGTAAGTAGGTGGCATAGTCGACCTTCACGTTGTCCGGGCAATGGAGTGCCTCAAAGATCTTCTCGGTCTCTTGCATCCAAAGATCAGCTTTATCCGGATTTGGCTCACCATAGAACTTCGGTGGATCATACTTCCTAAAGTCTGCTAATCCTCTAGCTTCAAAGATTTCGCTCGCTTGTCGCTGGCCGCAAGTTCGCTGAGTTAACGCCGTCTGTTGAGCCATCGCGTTAGCCTGTTGAGTTGCGGCGGTGATTGTTGAGCCATGGCTGCCGCCATCTCGGTCATAGCTTGAATTGCTCGTTCCATGTCGACGTTCTCGATTCTGGTATCGTATTCCTACGAGGTGGCATTAGATTCCACAAAGTTCAAAACCCCGTCAGAATCTCACAACAAGGATGTGTTAAAACACACCGCTTCAATCAAGAAACAGTTCAAACAATTTCTCAAGCAATAAGTGCTTCACTTAATCAAACAAAGAATCAACATAATACAACTAGGTACCCAACACACATAACCCGACACGTGACGGTCAAATTCCTATGCACACTTTCTGGCCGAACCGAATCAAGCCTGATACCAACAAAGGTAACGACTGCTTCCGACCGCTACCGAGCTCAATATACCGAGCTCGAGTTACCGAGCTCAACACACCAAGCTCAACATAAACCTATATGAGATGTGTTTTAAAAACGAAACTCTTGTGCCTTTTTAAAAATACGATATATATTTTTTTTTTATAAAGCCAACTCGTGCACATCAGAGTAATTACAGCTTTTCGAAACATGGTGCAACTAAGACACAAGACTTAAATCCTAATAAAACATACATGCATAACATACATATATATATCACTCAAAATAATAATGTATACAAAATACAGAGTAGCAAATGTATAAAGAAAATACACCTAAGGTACGACGACTTCAAAAGAGCAATCATACCCTGGGGGTACTTCCGGCAGACTCCCACGCAGGGTCGCTCCAAAAGTAAGACCACCAGTCTACCTTCAAACAACAAAACAACACCGCCAAACTGGTCACGACATACTACTCCAAAAGAAAACAAGGTACAACCATAAAAAAACAACATCCAAAGAACATAATCAATCACGACGGATAGAGGTCGCCACTCGGGTCCTCGCCGAGCTCCTCCTCGGCATCATCTATCGCCGAAGTTCCTTGCGCCTCGACATCGCACGGGTAACCGTCATGGATTGAAGGCACCACGGAAAGGGTCAACTTCTCAACAATTCAAGATAAGCTCGACATAAAGGATATAAGCAAACAAAGAAAGTATAACATTCACCGACGTGACTCGACCATCTCACTCTAACGCGACACAACTCGCAAATCCATTTTCTCGACTCGACAATTTTTCCGAATGCACACGCTGCATCAGATGTCGGAAAGTCCAGCGAAGCCTTGGGATCCTCGCTCTCCTAGGGCCGGTCAACTCGGGTCCCATAAGCGTGGCGGCGTCTAGTCAATCTCCGTAAAAAAAGGGGACCTAGCACCCTCAGTTATCCGGGTCACGGCTCAAAAACGTCATACGACTCACCTAGCTCGCTCACTCGATGAACAATTCGCCGCATACGATATTCAAAGAGTTAAACACAAGATATTCAACCGCATGTCAAATAAAAAGAGCAAACTCGACATGAAGAAACGCAATTCAACATGCAATACACAATTCACGACATATATTCAATCACATATCAAATACATGCAAAAACTCAATCATATCACAACATTTCAAGCTCGACACATGCACAATAACATAAACACGTAGAATATGAAGTGCCCTTACGCTAGCATACTATGAAAGTATTAATGTGAAGCGCCCTTACATAAGGACTTATAAAATAAATCCTTAGAGATATCTAGGAGTTGCCCTTACCGAACTCCAAGTTAATGCTGCTGGACAACGACCTCGACACAGCTGTCTTCAAATGAGCTCGACAACGACTCCTCTTACTCGATCTCGACACGGCTGCCCTCAATCGACCTCGACACGTACAGTTCTCGATCTGGATTCCGCTGCTTCCACGTCCTTGGATTCGCTTTCCCGTACACCTCGATTCGGAAATCACACGATCTCGGGAATCAGACTTCCTAAAACAAACACAACACAGATCGATCTATGGGTTCTAATACACTTAGCTCTCTTCCCAAACTTATCCACAACCCAGAAAATATAAAACTCAAGAACTGAATATATTTTTCCTCTAACACAAAGTTAGGATTTTCGATCAAAAGTTCATGAAAAAGGTTATCTGATGCTTCAACAGATAGATCGACAACAACAACAACCAGAAGCAGCAAACGAAAAACAAGAAATCGAAATAAACCAAAAATGGGGTTTCTGGGCACTGCCGATTGCAGAAAAACAGAGGAAGAAAATTTGTTTCACAAGCCCAATTAATCGGTTAGAAAGATAGGTAATATCGTGAAGAAGAAAACCCATCAATTTGACATGATTTGGAAGCATAAAACTGGCTAAAAATGGAAGGAAAAGTAGCGCTAAACAGTAGCACAGGAGAAAAGAAAAATCTGTTCTTCATACCTCAATGGTGATGGTCGAGATGGTGAGATATAGGTCGAGAAGATGATGATGAACAAGATTGATGAAGAAAATTTGTGCAGAATCTCGATGGAACTCAAGGTTTCGTCGATGGAAGTTTTTGGAGAAAAACAACGAAACTCAGAGCAGAAGGAAGGAAGAAGAAAGAAGAAAAGAGAAAGAATGAGTGTTTGAGGGAAAACTGATCGTGAATACAGCTGGTGAGAAAAGGGGTATAATCGTAATTTCAGCTATAAGATGCCAATCCCATCAATCATTCTACCCGTCTAATCGTTCCTCTCATAATTACCCTCTACTCTGTCGGTCAACGGTCTAGACACACGACGAGAACGGCAAGCCGACAATGTAATTATTACAAACAATATAATAATAACGCTGAATAACGTTCGAAAGAATACGAGGTGTCATCTCGACACGATGTCGACTAGGGTGCTCGTGCAAGCGCACAAGGTTCTAACACGAGTTCGTGAACGCGGTCTCCTCAGCTCGACAAATGACCTCGGCAAACGATCTTGGCACGGGATCTCGACACAAGGTCTTGGTCGAGGTCTCGATACGTCGTCCTAATACGATGTCGATCTCGTCCTCAGGTGTTACAGTTTGTTTAATAAGGAAAATTGTGAAGAGAAAAATAAGTGAAAAAGTGTAAAAAGAGAGAAAAAGTGAGAAATATGATAGATTTAATGTTTTGTTTGGTATAAGAGAAATAGAGATGAGAAAAATAGAATAATTTTATGAATTGACAAAAAAAAACTCCTACTAAAAAATCTGATACATTATCAAGTTAAAAATAGGATAAAACTTACATCATGTTCCTTAGGTCAAGTTCAATAATTTTCCCTCACAAAAACACTAGTGCAAAATACACCTAAAAAATAAACTTATAACGCCAGTTTTGTCAATAACCGGCGTAAAAGGTGACGCGGTGGCATTTTTGAAATTAACGTATCACTTTTTACGCTGGTTATTTCCAAAACCGGCGTTATAAGTGTGATCTCAGGTCGAATAAAAACATGTAAATGTTTTCACACCGGTTAAATATAAAACTGCTGTTAAAAGTCTCAGGTTTTCACGCCGGTTTTAAATAAAACCGGCGTTATAAGTGTGAGTAAAAGACAGCCAAGGGTTTTCACGCCGGTTTTATTTAAAAACCGGCGTTATAAGTGTGAGTAAAAGACAGCCAAGGGTTTTCATGCCGGTTTTATTTAAAAATCGGTGTTATATGTAAACGAAAAATTCGCTTCTGACCGCAACCACTTTACCATTTCAATACTTCACCCTGTCAGAATTGCTCGTTCCATGTCGACGTTCTCGGTTACAGCTGTCGTATTCCTACGAGGTGGCATTAGATTCCACAAAGTTCAAAACCCTGTCAGAATCTCACAACAAGGATGTGTTAAAACACACTGCTTCAATCAAGAAACAGTTCAAACAATTTCTCAAGCAATAAGTGCTTCACTTAATCAAACAGCAATCAACATAATACAACTAGGTACCCAACACACATAACCTGACACGTTGATCACCCAAATTCTATGCACACTTCTCAGAACCGAATCAAGCCTGATACCAACAACAGGTAACGACCCGCTTCGGACCGCTACCGAGCTCAATATACCGAGCTCGAGTTACCGAGCTCAACACACCAAGCTCAACATAAACCTATATGAGATGTGTTTTAAAAACGAAACTCTTGTGCCTTTTTAAAAATACGATATATATTTTTTTTATAAAGCCAACTCGTGCACATCAGAGTAATTACAGCTTTTCGAAACATGGTGCAACTAAGACACAAGACTTAAATCCTAATAAAACATACATGCATAACATACATATATATATCACTCAAAATAATAATGTATACAAAATACAGAGTAGCAAATGTATAAAGAAAATACACCTAAGGTACGACGACTTCAAAAGAGCAATCATACCCTGGGGGTACTTCCGGCAGACTCCCACGCAGGGGGCTGCTCCAAAAGTAAGACCACCAGTCTACCCTGAAACAACAAAACAACACTGCCCAAACTGGTCACGACATACTACTCCAAAAGAAAAACAAGGTACAACCATAAAAAAAACAACATCCAAAGAACATAATCAATCCACGACAGATAGAGGTCGCCACTCGGGTCCTCGTCGAGCTCCTCCTCGGCATCATCTATCGCCGAGTTCCTTGCGCCTCGACATCGCCTGGGTAACCGTCATGGATTGAAGGCACCACGGAAAGGGTCAACTTCTCAACAATTCAAGATAAGCTCGACATAAAGGATATAAGCAAACAAAGAAAGTATAACATTCACCGACGTGACTCGACCATCTCACTCTAACGCGACACAACTCGCAAATCCATTTTCTCTCGACTCGACAATTTTTCGGAATGCACACGCCGTCAGTATGTCGGAAAGTCCAAAAGCCTTGGGATCCTCGCTCTCCCTAGGGCCGGTCAACTCAGGTCCCATAGCGTGGCGGCGTCTAGTCAATCTCCGTAAAAAGGGGACCTAGCACCCTCGATTATCCGGTCACGGCTCAAAACGTCATACGACTCACCTAGCTCGCTCACTCGATGAACAATTAAGCATCACGATATTCAAAGAGTTAAACACAAGATATTCAACCGCATGTCAAATAAAAAGAGCAAACTCGACATGAAGAAACGCAATTCAACATGCAATACACAATTCACGACATATATTCAATCACATATTAAATACATGCAAAAACTCAATCATATCACAACATTTCAAGCTCGGCACAAATCAGGAAATCCATACACAATAACATAACCACGTAGAATATGAAGTGCCCTTACGCTAGCATACTATGAAAGTATTAATGTGAAGCGCCCTTACATAAGGACTTATAAAATAAAGCCTTAGAGATATCTAGGAGTTGCCCTTACCGAACTCCAAGTTAATGCTGCTCGACAACGACCTCGACACAGCTGTCTTCAAATGAGCTCGACAACGACTCCTCTTACTCGATCTCGACACGGCTGTCTTCAACGAGCTCGACAACGACTTCGACACGTACCGTCCTCAATCGACCTCGACACGCATAGCTTCGATCTGGATTCCGCTGCTTCCACGTCCTTGGATTCGCTTTCCCGTACACCTCGATTCGGAAATCACACGATCTCGGGAATCAGACTTCCTAAAACAAACACAACACAGATCGATCTATGGGTTCTAATACACTTAGCTCTCTTCCCAAACTTATCCACAACCCAGAAAATATAAAACTCAAGAACTGAATATATTTTTCCTCTAACACAAAGTTAGGATTTTCGATCAAAAGTTCATGAAAAAGGTTATCTGATGCTTCAACAGATAGATCGACAACAACAACAACCAGAAGCAGCAAACGAAAAACAAGAAATCGAAATAAACCAAAAATGGGGTTTCTGGGCACTGCCGGTGCAGAAAAACAGAGGAAGAAAATTTGTTTCACAAGCCCAATTAATCGGTTAGAAAGATAGGTAATATCGTGAAGAAGAAAACCCATCAATTTGACATGATTTGGAAGCATAAAACTGGCTAAAAATGGAAGGAAAAGTAGCGCTAAACAGTAGCACAGGAGAAAAGAAAAATCTGTTCTTCATACCTCAATGGTGATGGTCGAGATGGTGAGATATAGGTCGAGAAGATGATGATGAACAAGATTGATGAAGAAAATTTGTGCAGAATCTCGATGGAACTCAAGGTTTCGTCGATGGAAGTTTTTGGAGAAAAACAACGAAACTCAGAGCAGAAGGAAGGAAGAAGAAAGAAGAAAAGAGAAAGAATGAGTGTTTGAGGGAAAACTGATCGTGAATACAGCTGGTGAGAAAAGGGGTATAATCGTAATTTCAGCTATAAGATGCCAATCCCATCAATCATTCTACCCGTCTAATCGTTCCTCTCATAATTACCCTCTACTCTTGTCGGTCAACGGTCTAGACACACGACGAGAACGGCAAGCCGACAATGTAATTATTACAAACAATATAATAATAACGCTGAATAACGTTCGAAAGAATACGAGGTGTCATCTCGACACGATGTCGACTAGGGTGCTCGTGCAAGCGCACAAGGTTCTAACACGAGTTCGTGAACGCGGTCTCCTCAGCTCGACAAATGACCTCGGCAAACGATCTTGGCACGGGATCTCGACACAAGGTCTTGGTCGAGGTCTCGATACGTCGTCCTAATACGATGTCGATCTCGTCCTCAGGTGTTACAGTTTGTTTAATAAGGAAAATTGTGAAGAGAAAAATAAGTGAAAAAGTGTAAAAAGAGAGAAAAAGTGAGAAATATGATAGATTTAATGTTTTGTTTGGTATAAGAGAAATAGAGATGAGAAAAATAGAATAATTTTATGAATTGACAAAAAAAAACTCCTACTAAAAAATCTGATACATTATCAAGTTAAAAATAGGATAAAACTTACATCATGTTCCTTAGGTCAAGTTCAATAATTTTCCCTCACAAAAACACTAGTGCAAAATACACCTAAAAAATAAACTTATAACGCTGGTTTGTCAATAACCAGCGTAAAAGGTGACGCGGTGGCATTTTTGAAATTAACGTGTCACTTTTTACGCTGGTTATTTCCAAAACCGGCGTTATAAGTGTGATCTCAGGTCGAATAAAAACATGTAAATGTTTTCACACCGGTTAAATATAAAACTGCTGTTAAAAGTCTCAGGTTTTCACGCCGGTTTTAAATAAAACCGGCGTTATAAGTGTGAGTAAAAGACAGCCAAGGGTTTTCACGCTGGTTTTATTTAAAAACCGGCGTTATAAGTGTGAGTAAAAGACAGCCAAGGGTTTTCATGCCGGTTTTATTTAAAAATCGGTGTTATATGTAAACGAAAAATTCGCTTCTGACCGCAACCACTTTACCATTTCAATACTTCACCCTAAACACTTCACCATTTCGCTGCAAAGGGATTAAAAAAAAGGGCAACCCAACAATAGGAAATAGCAGAGCAAAGGGATGAAGTAGAGATCGACGAGGTGGAAATAGCAGATTCAAGGCTTCTCCTTCCAAGAGGATGCACCAGAGCAACAGAGCAAGAATGCGAGCAAGAGGCTTCTCCTTCCAAGAGGCTTCTCATTCTCTGTGAGCATCCGCAAGAACGCGAAGCTTTTCCCCTTCTTTTCTCTTCTTCTTCTTCTTCATCGTTCTCGCAAGGTGGTTCAGTTCCGGTAAACGATGCCGATTTGATTTCGGCGGTCTTCGGTTCCAGGTTCGTCTCTCTCCCTTTCTTCTCTCAGATCTACGCTTCCCTTGGGCATTTCTCACTATTTCGTGTTTCTTTTTGCTCAACCCAGTTCGAAGGCGCTGAAAACAGCTTCACCAATGGCAGCGCTGGAGATTCACTCGGAGCTCACTGATTCTATCAATTCCCTTTACTTTTAATTATTTTCTAGGTTATTCAACTTCTGCTCACTGATTCTATCATCTGTTTATCTTCCTTCTTATCTTCTTTGTCTCCTTTTCCAGATTCGTTTGTTGGTGGTTGATTTTGAGTCCAACCAGATTTTATTTTGAGTGCTTTGTTTGCTGCTTTGCTCTTATTTCTCTTCTTCTTGCTTTGTTTGATGGTTATGTTTCTGGGTCATTCTATGTAGAACGAAATTAAAAAAAAAAAGACTTACCACGCCGGCTTTTTGCAAAACCGTTGTAGTAAGTCACTTACCACGCCGGCTTTTCATAAAACCGCGATTAAAAGTTAATTTTTTGTTTTTTCAAGATTTTTATTCAAAGATATAACGTCGGTTTTCATTAAAACCGCGATTAAAAGTGACTTTTAACGCCGGTTTATTAACCGGCGTTAAATGTTCACACTTACAACTTCGAAAGAATACACGTCGGATTGAAAACCGACGTAAAAAGTAGATTTTAACCGCGATTAAAGATGTATTCTGCACTAGTGAAAAATGGTTATGTTTTTATGAAAAGATGCAGGAACAGTTCCACAATATACCTTTCACAAAAATAACCAACTTTTTGTGAGAGAAAATTGTTGAATTTAACCTATAAAACTTTATATAAGTTTTATCCTTAAAAAATATTTGTTAATTATATTTTATTTTAATTAAATTACTTTATTAATTTACTGTACATTTTATTTTATTTTAATTAATTAATATTTTGATTAATTTATTTTATTTTAAACAATAGACTCATTTTATGTTTTTATTTTATTTTATTTTATGTTAATTAATTCTCCTTCCCCTCAACGCACAACTCAAGTCTCGGAATCACTCCCCTTTGTAACGACTGTCCTCCTCCCCCCACTCTCAAGTCCCTGCTACTCTCAAGTCTCAACTTGATTTTGGGGTGTGTTGCTATTTAATATTTTGGCTTTATTCTTTTTCTTTTTTATTTTCGGGTGTTTCAGTTAACCATTACATCACGTCTCCGTGTTTTTTTTTTTTTTTGGTACTCAAGAACATCACGTCTCCCTTAATACAGTATATCACTCAATTTTTTTTATCATTACATCACATCTCTAATTTATCTTTTCTTTTCATTTTTATCTCTTTCTTATTTTTTCATCGCATCACCCCCATCAATATCTCTCTCCCTCTCTCTCTCTCTTCTCTCCCCTTTCTATATCTCTCTTTTCTACATTTCTCACGAAGTGTGAGGCAATTTTATCTTTTCATCTTAGACCTTGAATTCATCATGGAGTTTTTTTTTTTTTTTTTGCATTTTTTTTCCTTCTATTTTGATGATGTGCAATTGAATTTCTTAGGATGAAGATAGGTATTACCTTCCTATTGGTTGGAGTTCAAACATGTCTCACTCTAAATTATGTGTGTTACTTGTAAATTTGACGTAATCCATATGAATTTCAACTAATAGAAGATGATGTCTTGAAAAAAGAGTGTTAGAAAGTGTATTGCTAACATTTCTCTTACTTCAGTCTTGTTTGTATTTCACATTTGAATTATTATCTCAATTTTTTTTTTTAAATGTAATGGATGTTCATAAACTAATTTGATGACTATGCATGTCATTGAAGCATTGTTGTCCTGTACTGCTGGTTGTTTTGGCAATTTCAGCATAGGGACACCGGAACTGGGGTTCAAACTCGGGTGCTGCCGTTTGCGTGTGTGTATTTGTTGTTTACCATTTCTACTAGCTAACCAAAAAAAAATCATTGAAGCATTGTTGTAAATTGTGTAATTTAGTTTAGAAAGTAAAATTTAAAAAAAAAAACTTAAATCTTGATAAAAAAAATTAACAAATGATATTGTATATAAATAATAATCATTGATTTTTTTTTTTTATCAAATATTGGGATATCTTATTTTTTTAAAGTGAGCTTACTTTAGAAAAGTTAAATCCTTTCAACACATGACCTTTCTATCTTTGTGTTTTCAAATAAACAAAATGTGAAAAATAATATAGGGATATACATATTAGTAGACAAAGGACTAAAGGAGATGTATTAAGTTAAAGAGTCATTTTACGTTAGGAGTAAATTTTGACTATTAAATCTAACCATGAATGATCAAGGTTAAAACAATAAAGTTGTTTTTGTCCAAAGTTCGAGGCTGTGTACAAATCGTTTGATCACGCCGAAGAGCCTCCATCAACCGAGCGGGGGTGAGGTACCTGTAGAGACTCCAACTATCAAATAAGTAATGGATATACCAAGCATCTTAGGTTGAGAAGAGAACATATATCTCAGGTACCCCTATTGTGAGCATTTATATAATAGATGAAAAGAGGTTACTCTAGGAGACATGTGGGTAGTGGGTGACGTAATGCTCCTGTAAGTGGGTGGTTATACTAGAAGTGAGGGTGAGTGGATAACCATCATAAGCAGCCCCACTTGGGCACTCGAATGAGTGCGAGATGTGGGCACAGTCGCAGCAGATCATGGTAAGAATTTTTTGAAATAGATGAATTTACCTCTATACCCCTATCTTTGAGAAGTTGGACCGTAATTGGGCTGAGTTTGCTAAAGGTAGTAGGCCTTCTCTTTAGGCCTAAGTCGGGTATACCGAACAAAAGTCACGTGATTATTACAAATCTTTAATCTTAATCATGCATATATTATTATATGATCAAAATTTATTCTTTTAACTCTCACTTGAAATATTCCTCTCGTTACTCAGAGGCAGAAGTTGAGTTGACATTGTTTTGATTATGTGATGGTCATCGTAAGAAGACATCTTTCATTAATTTTGTTAATAGAAGGGGCGTATGAGAACTGAGACAACCCACGTGGAAGAGCACAGAGATCCACAATGGCAAATTTAATAGCGGCCCAACCCAATTGAAGGCGGGTAGTAGTGGTAGGCATCATAAGGAAAATAAGATTTCACTTCTCTGAAACGATCACTTACTAATAATTTATAATTTTTTTTGGCCATATAAAAATTTATAATTAATATTTTAACACATTAATAGTGAATATTGAAGTGGGATCGAGACAACAGGCAAAATGGATATAAAATGTTTCTATTTAAATAAAAATAAAAAATGACGAAAAAAAGTTTTTATAAAGAAAAAAAAATTTAAAGTAAGAAGGTGAAGAAAACGTAACGCTCAACGTGGTACATGGCGGGGTCCACTCCACTCCTTATAGGCTAGTAATAACACAGTGGTTATTGTTAAGTTGTTAACCTCCCTACAAATTCATCCTTCCCCCTTCCCTTCACCAGTTACCGTTTTCATTTGCCGCTACTCTTTGTAACCGCTCCAATCCACCACAATGGCACAGGTTCAACTCTCTCTCTCTCTCTCTCTCTCTCGCTCTTGTTTATGTCGCATTACTAAACGTTAATGCCAACTCCGTTTGTACAATGTCGCAGAAGCAGAAGAGCGACGGCCAAAACGGCAATAAGGATCAGAAAGAAGGAAAGAACAAGAAGAAAGAGGAGGAGAAAACGACACCTACCACAGTCGTATTGAAGGTGGATATGCATTGTGATGGTTGCGCTTCCAAAATCGTCAAATGCATCCACGGATTCGAAGGTTTTCTTTTCCATTCCCAATTAACTCTAATTCATACTCCTCATTACCGACTTTTTTTTTATTTACTTGCCTTTTTTTTATTTTTTTTGTTTTAATAAACCGAAGCGTTGAAATTGAACCTTCTTGTTGAAGGCGTGGAGAGTGTGAAGGCGGAGAAAGAGGCCGGAAAGTTGACCATCACCGGCAACGTTGACCCCGCAAAACTGAGGGACAAGCTCGCTAACAAGATGAAGAAGAAAGTCGACCTCATTTCTCCACTTCCCAACAAGGACAAGGAAAATAAGCCCCAAAATCAGAACAGAAACAAACCCGACGACAAAAAACCACCCAAAGAGGTCATTTTATTTTCTTTACATCATTTCCATTTTTATTTTAATTTATCGCTCTTGTTTATTTTCGATTTTGATTTTTTTTCCTCTGGTTTAATTAATGGATGGAAATGGAATAGCCTCCGGTGACTACCGCGGTTTTGAAGGTGGAGCTGCATTGTCAGGGGTGTATTGAGAGGATTCGCAAGACTGTGTTGAAGACCAGAGGTACTTTTTTTCCTTCCTGTTTCTGTTTCTGCTTTTGTTTTTTGATTTTGAATTTTTTGGACTTTTGTTTTGAAAATGGCGTTGATTTTGTTTGTTGATGCGGGCGCAGGTGTTTATCATTTGGCAATAGACAGGGAGAAGGATACGGTGACGGTGAAGGGGACGATGGAAGTGAAAACACTAGTGGAGAATCTGACGAAGAGGCTAAAGAGGAAGGTGGAGGTGGTCCCTCCAAAGAAGGAAAAGGTCAAGGAAAATGAGAAAGACGGTGCTGCCGGCGACAATGGAGAGAATGGTGGCGGCGGCGGCGGCAAGAAGAAGAAGCAAAAGGGTGATGGTGGAGGAGGGGAAAATAAAAAGGCTGAGGACGTTGGTGGTGACGGAAAGGGGAAAACGGATCAGCAGAGTAAGATGGAGGTTATGGCATCTGTAAATGGATATGGATATGGATATGGTTATGGTGATGGCTATTATGTGCATGCACCGCAGATTTTTAGTGATGAAAATCCGAACGCTTGTTCCGTTATGTGAAAAGCTTTGGGTGCAAGAAATGTTTTTCCTTTTTTATTTTTCTTCTAGGTTTGGAAAAAGAGTAGGTAAATTTTATGCTGAATAGAAAGGGGTTTTATTATATGATGATGATGGATAATGTGAATGAGATTTGAGAAAATGAAAATATTTGTTCCACTTTGGTTATACTTTTGTGTTAGAGAATCTGCTTAATTAGCTAGCTGCCATGTCCTTATTAGGTGCGATTGTGATGAAGAGATCAAGTTAGTGCCCTCATTGGTCATTTGGCTAATTGGCACATTCATTGCGGTTTCCTGGGCTGTCCTTTCTACCTGTACAATTCGTCCTATTCATCGCCCAGTGCCATTTAGTGACGCTAAGTTCGTTAGTTGGGTTTGAACCTGCCATGAGGATGGAGGACAGTCACTAGGGTCTGTCCAATGCTCCAATGATCCAATCCGAATGTAAATCGGTTATATATGAGTATTCTAAATCACTAATTGAATTCAAAATACATGAAAATCATCCAAATCGGTTTGATTTATTTGTTTTATGATTTGTTAGTTTTTATACTAGTTCGCATAACCTTGTATATATAATTATAAATGTAGTAATATAGCATTAGATATATAGAATCGTAAAATTCTATTTTATTGATTATTAATTTTGTTAAGTGGCTACCTATTCTATTCTCTTTAAATGACTATATGATGATCTATATTATATTAGAACCATAAAGTTAAAAAAAAAAATTGTGAATGTGTGCAAATTTTGTAACATGGATTCATTCCCCTGTACCAATTTGGCTCTATCCTAGTTTTCCACTCTGCTCTCTTTTATTAGTACGCTCTGCTATGGGGTCAGATTGTGGCCGGCATAGAATGCAATTGCACTGAGGCAACGACAACCCGTACCTCACTCTCGCGAAGAATAGTTGTACATTGTACTGGACAGCTACTCAGTTGCTCCACAGCGTGGTTTATCTCTACATACTCCTACATATGAAAATAAAATTACTTACTACTGTAAAAGCAAAGCAGGGCAATCAGAAATTTGACAGTGGCACCAAAAAAATGGAATCATAATAGAAATTCGTAAAGGTGTGTGGGATTGTTCATTTTGGTCACGACTTTGGGTAATCATGTAGTCGTTTCGGTAGTTTTGGTCAAGGTGTAATTATAGTTCGCGCGATACCAAATACCCAAACTGACAACGATTTACGGTTGTGTTTCGTGCATCCATGAATTGAGTACTAGTTTTGTCCTCGGAATTAGACCAGATGCTATGATTGGTTTGCGCGAACATTTGCACTCCTTTTCCCTCTTTTCTAAAATTACTCCCTCGCTCCAACTTTATACGTGTTCAAGATTATGCACAAGAATTAAACAGCATAATTAATACTACTATAAAATTTTAAAAAAATAGTACTTGATTTTTTAATATACTTTTATTAATTAAATCTACACTACAACTATTTTTACTATTTCTTATGAAAACACATTAATACTAGTAAATGATAAAAGTGGAAAAAAAATATTTAATGTTTATTGAAATTGTAAAATGACAATTAAATTGGGATAATGGTACTTTCTTAAAACGATATATAAAATGGGACGGAATGAGTATTTTCTGATAAAGAAAAAGAATTGTCTTTGTAAAATTTCATGTTGATGTGGATTCTTGTAATAAGGTATGGTTCCAATTGCAAGAGACTTGTATTTTAGGAGGGAGGAGAAGAAAAAGCAAATTGATTCTGCCCACAAATGAACTGCTAGAGATGAAGGCATGAAGCTAATGAAATGAAATACTAACATGTAGCTTTTTACTATTAAAGTATATTGTCAAGTAAAGTATGCATTTTGCATATTTACAAAAAAAAAGGGGGCATGCAATTTTAAGATTCCGCATCCACGTGGTTTAAAGGAGCTATGTTATTAGGCTTTTTTTTTCTTTTTTGTTGTTGTTGTTGCTGCTTTGTGTAGCACTAAGACGTGATGATTGCATGAGCCCAAAACCATGTGAGGATACGCAAGGAGTGCCTATCACAAAGTGAGTTTAGGAACAAATAAATACTCATTTCGTCCCAAATTATAAGAGTTTTTTAATTTTTTTATTTGTCCCATTTTATAAGGTTATTTTAAATTTTGTCTCTAGCATTAATTATTTTTTTCCCGTATCGCCCTTATTTTATTTTACCTTTATTTTAATCAATAAATTAAATGAAATGTAATCTAATTTACCTTCTCAATAAATTTAAGGATAGTTTAGGTAAAACAATAAAAATTATAAAAAATTTATTATTTTTAACTATATTAATTACATTTTTTAGTGGGAGAGATTTTGACAAATGACTCTTATTAATATAAATGCCAGGCTACTCTCTATCTTTTTTTTTTTTTCTTTTTTCGGGTATAGCTACCGCTCTTTCTAGTTTTGCATTTTCTCTTCTTTCGTCGCCTCTATGCCTAAGTAATGTAGAGCCAATTATTTGGGAGCAATGAAGTCCTATGCTACTAGCTAGTATATCAAAATGTTCTATTTATTCGCGTGAATTATTTTAGTAATATTGATAATGATAATGCACACACTACTCACAATGATGGCTAGCTTGAAGGCAACACCAAGAACAAACAACATGGTATAGTGCCTTAAATCGTACCTACGTCAAGGAAAGAAATGCAGTGACCTTTATTCAGAGCTAAAGTTTCACATAATGGGACCACACGTAAAGGGTCTGCGACATCACTGATAGGACCTCAAATAGTCCCTTTTTTTCCCCCCCCTCCTTTCATGTGTGAATTCTGTCTGAGAACGATTGGTTGGGGTTAAGAATTTGTTCAGTTAGCTGACACCTTGGTGGCAAATTAATGTTGCTGAGTTGGTTACCCTGCCAAGAATTCTCCCTCAATTTCCTTTTGTGCACACACAAAAGCAAAAATCAGAATTCTTACAAACACATTTCTTTTGCCTTCAACTTCTTCCCTGCAATTAACAAAGAATATTCACTCAATTTTATGACAATTGCCAATGTAACTAATTATTGCAGCAGAGCATAGCTTACTCATTTTGTGGCATAGCTTACTCATTATCCAATTCCAATTGCTTTGAAAAACTTGAGGCATCAAACGGGGACCAATTACCTGTTAATTATGATTCGAAATATATTTTATTAAGAGATCTATTAAGTATTAATATAATCATGTGGATGTAGAATTTTTATTTTTCCATTTTTCCTTTTGTTATTGAAGAAAAACAATTGATGACTACTGAATATGGTGATTGCCAACAAAAATCATTGGTCGAAACTCGAAAGTCATTTCATTTTATCAATAAGAAGATCTCTATGGGGTCATGGGTGTAATTGGTTCATATATGATTGATGATAAGATGGATATGCAATCAAGCAACTAGCAGTTGGTATTCGTTCAATTGGGTCGAAAGACGACAAGGTTTACTTAGTATGTTGAAGGAAAACACTAATTGGCACGATGCTCTGCACGAAAAATAAGGAATTCCTGCTAACCATAGCATTAGGCCCTGATTTCAATTGATTTTAAATTTTTATTTATTTTAAACAAATACTTAAATATGCTTTTCGTCCCGGTAAATATTGATCTTTCTGGTTCTAGTTCCTATAATTTTTTTGTCTCGTTTAAGTCATTGACAAATCCAAAATTTTTAGTTTTAGTCCCTAATATTAATCTCAGTTAGTTTGGTGTTGAGGTGACTAACATAATGACAGATCGGTCGCGACACATCAATTTAATGAGCCAACATGTACAGTGACATGGCACTAAACCTACTAACAACATGTACGGATCGGATTGATCGCGGTTGAACTGCCTAGAACCGTTAATTGAAACAGGTTGAATCGTTTGAATTTTTTTTTAATCTACTTTTTCCCAAATTTAATACTTTTATTTATTTATTTATTTATTAGTCATCTGATTCAGCCTTAGTCGAACCGAATGAACCATAATTCGGAGGTCTTGACAGTCCGATCTCCCGTTCTATTTTAACAACATTGTCCCAAATAATTACCGAGACACTTTACTTCATCCCTTCTAAAGGCAAATAGCCACAAAAGCTCAGTATTTTATCGTAAAATAACCACCTTAATTTGCGAAACTGGAACGAACGAAGGAATATATTTGCAGAAAATGATGATTTCAAATTATTATCAATTACGCTCAATTATTTTGCATAAAGGAGGCATAATTTCAAATTCAATATATTTTACTCTTTTAATTATCCATCCAGATTCTAGATCACCTAATTAAAAAATACTCGGTATTTTGTTCTCCCTTGCAAGTAAGTGCTCCATCCAAATTTTCAGCTATGGCCACGTAGAATGATGGTGAGCCTACTTATCATTAATCAACTCGTATAATCGGAATTCCACCTTCCATTCTATCATTTGGTTTGCTCAATTTAACCCATCACAACAATAACACCACCTGTAGTCGCCCTATATTAGCTATTGTTTCCCATGCCACTGTTGCCGTAGTGTTTTGTGTGATTATTTGGAAGGGTTTGGAATTGCAAAAGCTAGGCCGTGAGGTTGGGGCTACGACCAAAAATCACGGTGAAGGAGTAGGGCTGGGGTGAGGGTGACTATTAGGGGTGGTGGGAGGCAGGCAGAGGCCGAAGAAGAAGGGGAAGGGTGGGGTAGGAGAGGGGAGAGAAGAAGAAAGTGAGGTAACTTGTTATAATTGTTGGCTCATTAACACTGTGTTTGGCATAGAAGAGAAAATGAGAAGAGAGAAAAATGTGAGAAAGAGAGAAGAGAGAGAGAAAGAGGTGAGAAAAAGGGAAGATTTGTGGTATTGTTTGGTTTAAGAGAAAAAAGAGAGAAATAGAAGAGAAAGAAGTATAAAGTTTTCTCTCCCTTTGTTTGGTTGAGAAGAAAAAGAGAAGAGAAAAATGGTAATATTTTATCATTGGACAAAAACACCCTTACTAAATTTGAGTCTTTATTTTACTTTTTTTTTGGATTACATCTTTATTTTATTTGGGCATAAAAAAATTTGTCACCTTGTAAATTATAAGGTAAAGTGGTAAACTTTTTTTTCCACGTTCTTTCTGTCAAACATTATTGCAACAATATTTATGTTATGGCAATTTGTGAGTTTTTTTTTTTATAATGAAAAGGAATATTATTAATGGATAATTGGACCTTAAGCACAAGGGGTGCCAATGTTTTGTTTATTAAAAATGCAGATTCAAATTTCAATTACACGTTTATTAATAGAAAACACAATTCTTTGCGGTTTTTTCAGATCACTGCAAAACAAGTTTTTTCCATGTTTATACTGCGACAACTATTTTTCAATTGTTATAACTAACTATTTAGGAAAACATACTGACTCATTAATTCCAAATTCCTAATATAATAATCGACTCGCTGCCTTACATAAGAAAACAGAACCCAAAAAAAATAAATAAAAACAGCCGTAATATAACACAACTCATGACATCAAAGTGAAACTACAATTCTTTAGCTGTATAATTTCCCCCTATAGCAGAACCAAGTCACAAGAAACAACAAAAGAGTTTACTGCCTATACACAAAAAGAACACAGAAGCACATATTCAATATAGGCAACTACATATTCGATACAAAAAGAACACGTAAGCACAAGTCGATAAAGATAAGTCAACTACATAATGCCTATACAAAAATAACTTCCAGGCACCAACATATCACCAACTACATACTGGCTATACAAAAAAACCTCAGAGCACTGGTGATGAAAATATAACCAACAAAGTACCTATACAAAAAAGATGTTGGCACCAACTGATAATAAAGTCAACTACATAATACTTATACAAAAAATAACTTCCAGACACCAACATATTAGCCAACTACATACTGGCTATACAAAAAAAACAACCTGTAGGCATAAGCTGATGAACATATAACCAACAAAATACCTATACAAAAAAGATGTTGGCACCAACTGATAATATAAGTCAACTACATAATGCCTATACAAAAAATAACTTTCAGGCACCAACATATCAGCCAACTACATACTGCCTATACCAAAAAAAGAAGCTGTAGGCACCAATCGATGATATGAGGCAGCTACCTAGTGCCTACATTGTGCCCAGTAACATTCATAACTTGAAAGAGAACTCAGTAGCCGCAAGTGGCGGGCACACCAAAAACCAGCTCCTTCTTTTTGTCATCACCGCAAAGAAATTCATAACACCGCAAACGAAATTGCTCCAACAAATTCAACTCGGACAACATATCCCATACATCTCAGAGTCAGATAGACTCGAGGTCTACTATGTTGCAGAATTTCATTGCGCTTCTCAATAGCTGCAACTTGTCTTTCAGCTATTGCTATATGTTGCTTTTCTACATCATGCAGTTGATTAGAAATACTGATTACCTTTATTGATGCATCGACCATGAGTCCAATTCCACTTGTCATTCTCTCCAATTGATCCTCCATCAAATCCGCCATTGGAGCCTTACGCTTTGTACCTCGAGAACCAGATGTCCCGGAAGAATGATGTGAGACCCCACCAGCAGGACTATATGAGTCAACATTAGGGGGCTCTTCTCGCCCGTCATAAAACACACCAGTGTCAAATTCAGGAATGTAAGCATCATAATCAATGGAGTCATTCAGATCAATGTTGTCCCTTATACCGTCATTTTCCTTTTCCTTTTCCTTTTCCTTTTCCTTGCGTCTCATTCTATGAGTACCAGATTTTTTGCCTCCTGCTCGATCAAACCCAAAAAGCTGTCTCAAAACATCATAATGCTTAATTTGCATGGTTTTCCACTTGACAGCATGTGGTTTTTCCTACATTAATCACATTATGCATTGTTAGAATGTACATTATGGTAAAAAGAAAACATTAGCTGAAACAAAAAGCAAAAAAACTGTCATTTTAGGCATGTATGCAGGAAAATAACCACTATATTGTAGACTCATTCAATCATCCTCAAACTTCGTGATTATATGCAAGTCTACCCTGCCATATAGAATCGAGTTAGTAAGCAAGTCAACTCGATTTTGATACCTAGAGTCGTAAACTCTAAAGTTTGACAAATGACAACACAATGGTTATAGTAATAGACTCTCAAAACCATAATAAATGACAACCTGGCTCTTAAACAAATTTATCAATGTAATTGAAGCATTACCAACATCATATTTGTCCGGTTCAATAAGGATAGCACCAATATAACTTATCCTTCAAGATTGTATGTATGTATGCATTTAAGCACTGTAACTTATCTATGCAAAATTTTGATAAAATAACTTAACTATAAATGTACAGTTAAAATCACAGTTTCACCAGAAAATATGCATAAAGATCTTCAGATAAAATTTATTTGATTCATTAGAAAATAGAGAAGGAAAAAAAAGAAAAAAACTCACTTTTATAAGATCTTGCCAAACTTCATCCTCTGCCTCGAACCTCCTGGTCATAGGATTCCATGCAAATCCACTTAGACTACCAAATAAATCATATGATTCAAAGAAATGATCTTTCAATGTTTTCATCCTATTTTGATATCTCGCTTTGTCATGGTTGGAGCAACATGAGACCGCAAAGCATCTACAACATTAGAGTATGCTTCTGTTGTCCACGCCCCATCATGCCTATTCCCTTTATTAGCCTCCTCCATCAAAGCATTTAATAGTATTTGATCCATATCATCAGTCCACCTCAAGTTTTCCTTACCACCTTGACTAGGTTCAGCACCTTGACCCTTTCCCTTTGCCATTTTTCCAATCTATAGACACAATTGTTTTCAATAGAAACAAGATAACACCATGCCCACCATATTAAAAGTTAATAATGACTAAAAAAAATTAATCCATAACATTACTAAAACTAACATTGCTGACTTGAATGAAAGAAGTACATTACTAAAAAAAATTAATCCATAACATTGCTGACTTGAATGAAACTAACATTGTTGACTTGAATGAAAGAAGTACATTACTAAAAAAAATTAATCCATAACATTGCTGACTAAAAAAAATTAATCCATAACATTACTAAAACTAACGGGTAAATAAAAATATCATTACTTAAATGAAAGAAGTACATGATAACAACATATGAAATGTCTAAACTAAAATTAATATAAGCAAACATCAACTCATTAACTCATAAACATGACATAACTACATCAAGCTTGATATGCATTCCACATTTCAGTCGCAATGTTGTCCCTTAAAAGTGCCCCTTGTCTGTAATCCTCATCACGTTGCTGCGTTTGAGATCTATCCATGTCATTTTGAAGCAATTCACGATCAACTTCAGCGAGTAAGGATTCATCAATGTCCACACCCATTAGAAAGTTATGTAGGATACAACAAGCGATTACTATATCTATCATTATTTCGAAGGAATAATGTGGCTCAGTGCCACTAGCTATAATGGGAAATCTCTTTTTTAACACACCAAAAGTTCTCTCTATAACATTTCGAAGTGAAGAATGTCGATGGTTGAATAATTCTCTAGGATTTTGTGGGCCACGGGCTGAATACTCCTTCAAGTGATAACGAACACCTCTATATGGTGTTAGTAAACCGCGTTTTAGCATAAATCCTGCATCCCCAAGATAAAATTTTCCTACAAAAGTTATATACATATTATAACTCAAATATTAAGTCAAAATAGATTAAATGCACAACCTCAAAACAAGTATTATTTTAACCTTCCACTAACCTTCTGGGATTAATAACGGATCTTCCTTACTTAAAGCATCTTTTAATATCCTAGAATCAGATGATGTTCCCTCCCATCCAGCTAACACATATGTGAATTTCATGTCGAAATCACATGCGGCTAAAACATTTTGAGTGGGATACTCTTTTCTTCCACGAAAACGAGGGGCTTCTGCCCTTGGAACCTTCACTCGAATGTGTGTACCATCTATAGCTCCAATGCAATCCTTGGTTCATAGATGATTTAGTTAGTTACTTGTGCAAGAGATGGACTTAAAGGGTTAAAGTAACTATAACTACATAAAATATATTGGTACCTTAAAAAATGGGTAGAATCTATTATTGTTGAGTATTTGTGGTGGGACATTTGCACCTGATGGTTGGACCAAAAACTCTTCCCCTAATGCAAGAATGGCATGCAACACTTGGTGAAAGTGACGATTAACTGCCTCTCGGAACGATGAAAGAAGAAGAAAGACAGGTACGAGTTTTTGCATTATGTCCTATAATATGTAAGAATTTTGCCACTTGCTCTTTCTACCGTAGATCGTATATTATCCTTTACTATGCGGTACCCCTCAATCTTTGACACAATTGCATGAATGCTTCAGGCCCCATGCGTATAATTCCTCGACTATTCCTTGTTCCCATTAGATATCTCATTAAGTCACGACGCCTACGCTCTCTTTGTGGAGTATCATTAGTGACTCGACTATGCAAACATCTTGACAACAATTGATGCAAATGCAATGCATGGACAACACAACACAGTAAGGCAACAGAACCGATATACTGCCTCCTTTCCAACTCCTTTTGGAAATGACTTAAAATTCTCATTTGAAATGGCATTCCAATATCAATCATTTCATCTTCATCCAAGTCGACCTCTTCTATTATTTCGATTTGTTCATCATTGCTGACTTGTTCAACACTACCGGGATTGGTCACTCTCTCCATATGATAATCTCAAAAAAGTCTTTCCCACATGCAGCACAAAGAAACAAATGCTGAATAAATGTTTCAATACAAGATACATGTATAAAACAATTAACAAAAAATGAGGAAAGTCTAAGAAATTAGCTTATTGTTCCATAATGTTAAATGTTTGTTACATTGCTACTATATGTAATTGGAAGCAAGGGTAGACCAGAAAATAAAAAAGAGGAAAGCAAACGACTACTACTATGAATGGTGCTATGAAGATATTGACTTAAGTAGCTAGTATGTCACTGAGGAGTACATATATGTTTCATCTATATCACACTATTTGCACCTTCTATATATGTCATATTATGATCCAGAAAAAGAAATTTTGAATAAGTGGAATTTACAACAGTCTTGGTAAACCCACAAGATGGATCAGGATCATGTGTATAATAATGTATGTATAGCTGATCATATACTATATAAGTTTTTGAGTGACAGGAATTAATTACATTGTCTGCCATACAAACAACAAGTATGATCAATCAAATTGACCAAGGTAACGGTCAGTATTGCAAGTTACTCTTGATGGGAGAAACCAACAGAACTCGTCTCAGTCTGAGAAAACACAATTGCTTGCTGATTCTGATTAAGCAACAAAATTATCACGATAAAAATTATTCATAATAATAAAAATTAACAATAAAATATAATTTTTTTGAGGTCTTAGAAGGAACATAAAATAACTGTCTTAGTTGTCTTGTGGCCTTCATGAACATATATGGATTTAATGAATACTCAAAAGTAGTTTTGCATTTTTTGTTCTAACTTGAATCGGAGACAGCAAAGTAGCAAAAAGTGACACAATAAAGGAAGCGAGAAAACCGTACTAGTAGTAGTAGTTTAATTTGTGGAAACAAAACCTTTAAATGACCTTCATTAGTTATGAGTCATATATAGAAGGTTCAAATATTGTGATAAACGTGAAACATATATGTACAGATCAGTGACATACTAGCAACTTAATTATAGCTTCAAACATTGAATTTGTAGGCAACATGAGTAAAATTGAGGAATTCAAAAGTAGCAAATTAAGATGAAAGCTCAAAAGTGAGAATGATCGATATTCCAAGGCATTTGTAAATATAAATATACAATCTACAAGTCCAAGCTTGACACATGAAGATATAATGAAAGTTCATACATACATATATATAGAACTATGAATAATTTTGATTCTAAGCTTGTGAGTCACAATATTGGCTCAATATACTTAGAAGTCCTATTAGTGCAACCATTGAGTTATTTTGCGGTAACCAATTATGGTGTGTGTTAGCAGCTTGTAGACTTTTTATACTTGTAATGACATAAACAAAAACCATCATTTTAGTACACCATGAGAATCCCCTTTGAAGACATGACAACAACTCCCTTATTTTCAATGCTTGTTCCATTATGAGATTGGTCCCGCTCCTGGAACTAAGTCTATTGAGAACTCCACTTCTCTTTCTGGAGGTAAGGCAATTACCTCGTCAGGAAACATCTCTAAGAATTCATTCACTACAGGAATAGTATCCAGATCTAGGCTAACATCTGAGGTTGAGGAAAGTAACATGATGTATCATGCATGACCCTCTACTAGACAATGATTTAACTGAGGAACACTAGCCAAAACATTAGGATTTGACTTTTCAAAGGATAGTTGTACCCCTGGAAACCCTATTGTCTTATGTAACACCCTGCCTAATTCAATTATTTAATTAAATTAATTTAGGCTTGGATTTCAAATTAATAGTTAAGTAATTGAAATAGGGGATAGTATTTAGAAATGTTGGGGGTGTGAGTAGCAAGGCGTAGTGTAGTTAAGTGATTGAAGGAAGGGTAATTTGGTCAAGCCACAATTTCCTTCTCCCTTTTCTCCCCTCACCCACGACATCCAGCCCATTCTTTCTACTCTCTCCCTATTTTTCTGAACAAGGAAAGAAAAGGAAGGAGGTGGAGAGCTAGGGTTTTGATTTGGGAAGGAGAAGAGGAGAGTTGGTGTTTCCTTCATCATTCCTTGCTTCTAAGCATTTGAAACTGAGTATTTGGGGCTACATTGAAGATTTGGAGTTATCTAGATCATTGGGAAAGAAGTTTGAACTTGGAGAAGAAGAGGAGGAGAGGGTCTCAAGTCTTCAAGCTCCCTAGCTCATTTATTTGAGCTTAATGTGAGTTCCTCTTACTTAGAGGTTGGGCAACCCATAAGTCCCACCATTTAGGACTTTCCATTTTACTTGTGTGGTTGTGTGTTCCTTAATGCAAGTTGTGGATTTGGGAATGCATGATGAAGGAGATGAGTTTATGTTTATTTTGAAGATTCTAAGACATGTTGAAATATGTTTGATTGTGTAGTTGATAAGTTATGCAATGCTCTTGATCTTGTATATCGATATGTTAAATGCTTGATTTAGAGCTTTGTGCTTGGTGATTGATGATTGGGATTGAGTATGGTTGGGATTGGTTATGTTTGGTTTGGAAAGAAAATCTGAAATTTGGGCAGAGTCTGTCAAATTCGCTTAAGCGAGAAGCAGGCGCTGAGCGAGCTGGCTACGCACTGCCCAGGGGGTGCATTCTGCGCGACTTTCGCTTAAGCGAGAAGCAGGCGCTGAGCGAGCTGGCTACGCACTGCCCAGGGGGTGTATTCTGCGTGACTTTCGCTGAGCGAAAATCTGGCGCTGAGCAAAAAGGCTACCGAGCGACTCGACCGCTTAAGCGAGTCTGGGGCAGATTTTCCCCTTGTTATTTTAAATCCTTTCTCTTTTGGTTCAACCTTACTTAATGCTATGGTCTTAGGGAGATTTGTATCAATGGGTAGACTATTAAAATGCTTACGAGAATGGTTAAGTTGTTGATATGATTGAACCTATTGATTGTGTAATAATAATTCATAGTGTATTGTTTATTGAAGAATTCCATGGAAAGTCACTGCTATACTTTCTTGGATTCATAGTGTATTGTTTATTGAAGAATTCCATGGAAAGTCATTGCTATACTTTCTTGGATTCATTGTGTATCATTGATAGAAGAATTCCATTGAGGGTTAATTATATATCCCTCTTGGATTCATTGAGCATTTGTGAATGTTAATTGGGTTCTTGTACAATATGAATTGTCTTCACTGTGAGTTTGTAATATTGTGTTGGGGACTGTGTTGGTAAGGGGTCCGTGGGGGACTCACTGAGATTTTTATCTCACTCTTTCCATTGTTTTTCAGATAAGCAGGACCCGAAAGGCGGTCAAGCAAGTTAAAAGTTGAATCCTTTAGTTTAATCCTACATTTTGTGATGTAACAACTCATCTGCCCTTTGGATATTTGGAACCTCGTTATCGTATTTTGTAATTCAAATACTTAATACTTGGGAGTTGTAACCTAACTTTTAGACCATTGACTATATTTTAAATTTGGACTTGTAATGCCCATTTTCAAGTTTAAATTATTGGTAACTCTTGTGCCACTTTTGTAAATTGTCGTAAATTCAAGTAATACTGAATTACGGGTGTTACATTATGGTATCAGAGCGGTTTAGTCCATTAGGGACTGTGGTCTATTATTGCGGATTATTTTTTTTGCTTGAAATTCTCTCTATATTCTGGTACTTAGTATGGGATATTAAGTCTGATCAGCTTAATACTTTATACCGTGTATGCAGAATATGACAGATGAACATGGAAGGCACCGTAGGAGACACCGCAGGCGAGATGCGGAGGAGGCTCGCTGGACTGATATGATGCAAATGTTGAGGGATCAGAATGAACTTCTGAGAGTCCAAAATGAAGCCACTAACAATATGATGCAGCAATTTCTCCAGCAACAACAGCAAGTCCCGCAACCACCTCCACCTGAGCCACCAGCTGTTCAACCAACTAACCTACATTCAGCTTTCCTTAAGTTTCATAAGCTTAATCCTCCGAGTTTCCCTGGAAGTGATGACGCTATGGAGGCTCAGCATTGGCTGGAAGCTATGGAACGAATATTCAAAGTGGTGATATGTACGGAGGAACAAAAGGTAACCTTCGCTGCACACTACCTCACCGAAGGGGCTGCCCATTGGTGGGAGGGGGCACGGGCATATTTGGAAGAAGATGAGGAACAGATTGAATGGAAAGACATCAAGGAAGCCTTTTTAGAGAAATATTTTCCCCAAACGGTCAAGGATCGGAAGGAACGCGAGTTCACTCATTTTAAGCAAGGGGATCTGACTATGTCTGAATATGTCAGGAAGTTTGAGGAGTTGGCGAGGTTTTCTTCTCATGCCAAATATGCGCCGGATGAGACATGGAAGATAAACCAGTTTATGTGGGGACTTAGGTGACATTCGAATAACTTAGCCCAAATCAATTCTATACCTTTGCCTCATTGGTTACTTAAAAGTTACAAGGCCGAAGAAAGCTTGAAGAAAATGTATGATGAACGTCAACTCCTGTGGAAAAAGAGGAATGATGAAGGCAAGCCATCCCAACCCTCCAAGGGTAAAGGAAACAAGGATAAAAGAAAACACGTTCAAGCTTCCGAGGCTTCCAGGTCGAAGGAATGTTCCAAATGTGGCAAGTTCCATAGGGGAGAGTGCAATTCTGGGAAACCTGTCTATTTTTACTGCCAACAACCAGGACACTTCATTAAAGATTGTAACAAGATGAAAGCAAGGGGATTGTCCCGACCTGACGACGATGCCAGGGGGACGTGTTCACACCTTGAGTGGTAGGAAAGCGCAGGTGTGGAAAATCGATGAAAGGTATATATGCGCTTCATGATCACACTTTAGTAGTATTGTATGACTGCAGTGCGCCCCATTCGTTCATTTCCCGTAAGTGTGTGAAAAGGCTGGAGTTATGTGTTTCTTCCCTACCTATTCCTTTGAGTGTCCAAACCCCAGCTGAAGGTAGTATTTCCACTTTCCTGATATGCGAGAATTGTCCTCTCGTTATTCAAGGAAGAACATTTGTGGTTAATTTGGTTTGTCTACCCTTAAAAGGAATGGACATTATCCTGGGTATGGATTGGTTATCGGCTAACCAAGTGGTTATGAATTGTTTTACAAAAACTATTGAATTCCCCTTAACTCAGTCCTTTCCTACTCAGGCTTGTCTGAATGAGATGGCTAGTGTTTTTCAATTGCACCATTGCTTATTTGAGGGACACTTGGGTTATATTTTGTTACTCTCTTCAATTTCAGATGTTGAATTAGAAACCGTCCCTATAGTGAATGAATTTTTAGATATATTCTCGGATGAGGTTACTTCTCTACCACCTGATAGAGAGGTTGAGTTCTCAATAGAGTTGGCTCCAGGAGCGGGTCCAATTTCTATAGCACCGTATAGGATATCCCCGTTAGAATTGCAAGAACTTAAGGTTCAATTGGAGGATTTGATTTCTAGACGGTTCATTCGGCTTAGTGCTTCTCCTTGGGGAGCACCTGTTCTCCTTGTCAAGAAGAAGGATGGTAGGATGCGTTTGTGCATAGACTATAGGCAACTGAATAAGGTCACAATTAAGAATAAATATCCGCTTCCTAGGATTGATGACCTGTTAGACCAACTTAGGGGAGCTTCGGTATTCTCTAAGATTGATCTTAGGTCTGGATATCACCAAATCAGAGTCAAGGCTGAGGATATACCGAAAACCGCATTTAGGACTCGGTACGGCCATTACGAGTATGTTGTGATGCCTTTTGGTTTAACAAACGCTCCGGCAATATTCATGGATTACATGAATAGAATTTTTCGACCTTACCTTGATAGATTTGTGGTGGTATTCATTCATGATATCCTTATATATTCTAGGGATTCCCAGGAGCACGCGGAACACCTTAGAATTGTGTTAGGCATTCTTAGGGAGAAGGGATTATTTGCAAAACCAGAGAAGTGTGAGTTCGGCAGGAAGTTAAGTTTTTGGGTCATGTCATTTCTCAAAGTGAGTAGCAATTGATCCTAGTAAGATAGAGGCCATTCTTGAATGGGAGCGACCCACTTCTTTATTCACGGAAGTTAGAAGTTTCTTAGGATTAGCCGGGTATTACCGAAGGTTTATCCATGGATTCTCTCAATTGGTTCTTCCTTTGACTCGATTGACCCGCAAGGGATAACCATTTGTGTGGGATGAAAGTTGTGAGGATAGTTTCCTAAAACTCAAGCTCCGGTTGACAAGTACGCCGGTTTTGATTATCCCTGACCCGACCTTAGGTTTCGAAGTTTTCAGTGATGCTTCTAAAAGAGGTTTGGGTTGTGTCTTGATGCAGAATAGGCAGGTAGTCGCCTATGCATCTAGACAATTGAAGCCCCGCGAGGAAAACTATCCAACTCACGATCTAGAGCTTGCAGCTATAGTCTTTGCCTTAAAAATTTGGCGGCATTACTTATATGGTGCTCGATTTGAAGTATTCAGCGATCATAAAAGTTTAAAATATCTGTTTGATCAAAGGGAGCTGAATATGAGGCAAAAGAGGTGGGTAGAGTTCCTTAAGGACTATGATTTTGATTTAAAGTATCATCAGGGTAAGGCAAATATAGTTGCTGATGCCCTAAGTCGGAAATCTCTTCATGCCTCTTCTATGATGGTTAGGGAGATGGCATTGTTAGAATCTTTTAGAGATTTAAACTTGGGAATGCTCACAACTGGGGATAGTTTGATTGTAGGACACCTGGAGATCACTTGTGGTTTTAGAGACCAGATTAGGGATGCCCAAGCTTTGGATGCAGAATTGCAAGCTAGGAAACATCACTATGGATTCTTCGAATCTGATGATGGTATGATCCTTTTCAATCAAAGGATTTGTGTTCCAAAAGATGTGGCACTCAAGAGTCAAATTCTTGAAGAAGCCCATAAGAGTGGATTCTCGGTACACCCTAGTTCTACCAAGATGTATCATGACCTTAGGCAAAGGTATTGGTGGCCGGGAATGAAAAATGACATAGGTGAATTTGTTGCTCAATGTTTGGTCTGTCAGAAAACTAAAATAGAGCACCAAAGACCCTCCGGTTTACTTCAACCTCTAGAAATTCCAGAATGGAAATGGGAGGGCATATCCATGGACTCCGTGACGGGGGTGCCCCACGATGCAGGTATGACTCCATTTGGGTCATTGTTGACAGGCTAACTAAAGCTGCCCATTTTCTCCCAATCAAGTCCACTTACAACACGGCGAAATTAGCTAGGATATATATTAGAGAAATTGTTAAACTCCATGGAGTACCCACTAGCATTGTCTCTGATAGAGATCCTAAGTTCACCTCCCGATTTTGGAAGCACTTCCAGCAGGCCTTAGGCACAAGGTTAAGTCTTAGCACCTCTTATCATCCACAGACGGATGGTCAGACAGAGCGTACTATCCAAACCCTAGAGGATATGCTTAGGGCATGCGTGTTAGATGATGGAGGGAGCTGGGATGAGCATTTGGCTCTCATTGAATTCGCTTACAACAATAGCTATCACTCGAGCATAGGCATGGCACCGTATGAGGCACTATACGGTCGCAAGTGCAGAACTCCTCTGTGTTGGTTTAACGTAGGTGAGAAAAGATTGTTAGGGCCAGACCTAATTCAGGAAACTACAGATCAAATCTGGAAGATTAGGGACAGGTTGAAAATTGCTCAAAGTAAGCGTAAGAGCTATCTTTGATGAGAGAAGGAAACCCCTTGAATTTGAAGAAGGAGAACATGTGTTCCTAAGGGTCACTCCTACGATAGGCATTGGTAGGGCACTCCGAGCTAAAAAGCTTTGTCCTCGTTATATCGGTCCCTTTGAAATCCTTCAAAGAGTCGGTCCTGTTGCTTATCAAATCGCTCTACCTCCATCTCTGTCAAATCTACACAATGTGTTCAATGTGTCTCAGCTTAAAAAGTACATTCCTGATCCTTGTCAACCTTTGAATCATGAGTCGATACAACTGAGATCAGATTTGACATACCAGCCTATGCCTATACAAGTTGTGGACCGCAACTTCAAAAGGTTAAGGAATAAGGACGTCCCCTTGGTCAAGATCATCTGGGAAGGATCTACGCTTGAGGAGGCTACTTGGGAGACTGAGGAAGAAATGCGAACTCACTACCCGTATTTATTTCAATAGGTATGTACCTTGTCTCATTTTTTAGGACAAAAATCTTAAAAGGTGGGTAATAGTGTAACACCCTGCCTAATTCAATTATTTAATTAAATTAATTTAGGCTTGGATTTCAAATTAATAGTTAAGTAATTGAAATAGGGGATAGTATTTAGAAATGTTGGGGGTGTGAGTAGCAAGGCGTAGTGTAGTTAAGTGATTGAAGGAAGGGTAATTTGGTCAAGCCACAATTTTCTTCTCCCTTTTCTCCCCTCACCCACGACATCCAGCCCATTCTTTCTACTCTCTCCCTATTTTTCTGAACAAGGAAAGAAGAGGAAGGAGGTGGAGAGCTAGGGTTTTAATTTGGGAAGGAGAATAGGAGAGTTGGTGTTTCCTTCATCATTCCTTGCTTCTAAGCATTTGAAACTGAGTATTTGGGGCTACATTGAAGATTTGGAGTTGTTCTAGATCATTGGGAAAGAAGTTTGAACTTGGAGAAGAAAAGGAGGAGAGGGTCTCAAGTCTTCAAGCTCCCTAGCTCATTTATTTGAGCTTAATGTGAGTTCCTCTTACTTAGAGGTTGGGCAACCCATAAGTCCCACCATTTAGGACTTTCCATTTTACTTGTGTGGTTGTGTGTTCCTTAATGCAAGTTGTGGATTTGGGAATGCATGATGAGGGAGATGAGTTTATGTTTATTTTGAAGATTCTAAGACATGTTGAAATATGTTTGATTGTGTAGTTGATAAGTTATGCAATGCTCTTGATCTTGTATATCGATATGTTAAATGCTTGATTTAGAGCTTTGTGCTTGGTGATTGATGATTGGGATTGAGTATGGTTGGGATTGGTTATGTTTGGTTTGGAAAGAAAATCTGAAATTTGGGCAGAGTCTGTCAAATTCGCTTAAGCGAGAAGCAGGCGCTGAGCGAGCTGGCTACGCACTGCCCAGGGGGTGCATTCTGCGCGACTTTCGCTTAAGCGAGAAGCAGGCGCTGAGCGAGCTGGCTACGCACTGCCCAGGGGGTGTATTCTGCGTGACTTTCGCTGAGCGAAAATCTGGCGCTGAGCGAAAAAGGCGCTGAGCGACCCCGAATTCGCTTAAGCGAGTCTGGGGCAGATTTTCCCCTTGTTATTTTAAATCCTTTCTCTTTTGGTTCAACCTTACTTAATGCTATGGTCTTAGGGAGATTTGTATCAATGGGTAGACTATTAAAATGCTTACGAGAATGGTTAAGTTGTTGATATGATTGAACCTATTGATTGTGTAATAATAATTCATAGTGTATTGTTTATTGAAGAATTCCATGGAAAGTCACTGCTATACTTTCTTGTATTCATAGTGTATTGTTTATTGAAGAATTCCATGAAAAGTCACTGCTATACTTTCTTGGATTCACTGTGTATCATTGATAGAAGAATTCCATTGAGGGTTAATTATATATCCCTCTTGGATTCATTGAGCATTTGTGAATGTTAATTGGGTTCTTGTACATTATGAATTGTCTTCACTGTGAGTTTGTAATATTGTGTTGGGGACTGTGTTGGTAAGGGGTCCGTGGGGGACTCACTGAGATTTTTATCTCACTCTTTCCATTGTTTTTCAGATAAGCAGGACCCGAAAGGCGGTCAAGCAAGTTAGAAGTTGAATCCTTTAGTTTAATCCTACATTTTATGATGTAACAACTCATCTGTCCTTTGGATATTTGGAACCTCGTTATCGTATTTTGTAATTCAAAATACTTAATACTTGGGAGTTGTAACCTAACTTTTAGACCATTGACTATATTTTAAATTTGGACTTGTAATGCCCATTTTCAAGTTTAAATTATTGGTAACTCTTGTGCCACTTTTGTAAATTGTCGTAAATTCAAGTAATACTGAATTACGGGTGTTACATCTTACAATAACAATTTAGGACAACTTGATTGGCAGAAAGCCAATCCATATCTAGAATTATGTCCATCCCCTCAAGGGGTAGACACACAAGGTTCATTAGAAACATTCTCCCTTGAATGACGAGAGGACAATTCTCACATATCAAGGAATTAGAAATACTACCTTCTACAGGTGTATGCACATGCAATGGAATTTGCAAAGAAGTGAGGTACAACCCTAACCTTTGAACACATTTACAAGAAATGAAAGAATGAGTTGCACCCGAATCATACAAAACAACTAAGAGTTCATCTTGAGGAAAACAAGTACCTTTCATCAGATTTTCAGCACCTTTTGTTTTCTTGGCATCCAAAGTAAAGACTCTCCGTTGGGTAGGATCATTGGGCTTAGATCCTTTCCTTTTAGTGTACTGGGGACATTCCATTGCCACACGTCCCTGCTGATGACAAACATAACAGACATTCTTCCCCTTCATGCACTCACCTTGATGTATCTTTCCGCATTTGGAGCATGAATGAAAGGACTTAGGCTCATGAATTTGGATTTGCTTCCCTTTGTTCAAGTTTCCCTTGGGCTTCATGTGTTGGACATTCTTGTCTTCCTTTCTATTTTGGATCCTATCACGGCGATCCGTTTCCAAAGCAGTTTGCGCTTCCTCAGTGATCCCACACTTCCTTACCAGTTTTGCGTAATCAAATTCCTCTAATTGACAAACAGCGTTCCTTATATTGGGTTTCAAACCTTGCTCAAACTAATGAGCCTTCCACTCATCACCTTGGTTATGTTGGAAGTAGGTGGAATACTTGGCCAATTCTTCAAATTTGACTACAAATTTGCCTACCGACATACTCCCATGTGTTAAATGAGCAAACTCTTGTTCTTTCTGTCTTCTAACGCTCCTTGGAAAGTATTTTTCCAGAAACACTCTCTTGAAATTTGTCCAATCTATAGGGGTCTCAAGATCAACCACGTGACCCTTTGCTCCTCTCTACCATATCTCCGCCTCTTCCTTCAAGTGGTGTAAGACAAACACCACCTTATGCTCTTCGGTGCAGGCAACCACAGTGAAGATTTTCTCCATTTCCTACAGCCAATATTATGCCTCGGCCGGATCTGAACCACTTTTATAAGGAGGAGTAGTGCCACCAAACAATGTTGCACAACCGAATAACCCCAACCGTGCATATTCCAAGTTCCGAAAGAATAGCATAATGTAACACCATACATTCAACTTAATTGAAAGTAAGATAATTAACATTAGATACAGAGATTAGCAAGCGAAATTAAACTTAAATATTACATTAAGTCTAAATGACCACAAGGTTCCTAATCACACAAGTGGGGAAATATTCCATACTTCAAAGTTACATAGCTTTCTAAAGATTTAATACAAAATACTATTCTTTTTGCATCAAATTCAATAGAATGTTACATAATCCAAAATACAAAATAACATAATAGGGTTTTAGACTTCAAGCTTCTTCAATTTTCCTTCTCAACCCGTGCATCTGAAATAATAAAAAGAATGGGGTGAGATAAAAATCTCAATGAATCATCTCCTCGACTCCTCACCATTTCTCTCTTCTATCCTATGACAATTTCCAAGAAAACAGTCAAACATAATAATGCAATGCAACTTCTTTACTAAGAACATGTAGTTCTTCTTTTCTTTGTGCTTAGCACAACTTACTATTCTTTTATGTTATTGGGTTTTGTCATATGCTTTGGTCCATAGACCCCAATCAACATAACTAACGATATGGTGGTTAGACGTCAATAACCATTCAAGTGGCATCCCACGTGACTAACCATACCGTTCTCTCCTCTTATGAGGAATCTTATGTATCTTTTAGGTGATTTTTATCACAACTCTCATAGCTTAAAAATGCATATTACAATACATATCATCATATAACATTCTATACTGATTCCAATGATATTTAGAACAAAATCAAGGAATTTAATCTCACATGTATTTGAGCCCTAAGCTTGCAAAACATGTACATTTAACTAATCATATAATCAAGACCAGTACAAGTTCATATGAAACTTATCTTGAGATCTAGTCCCTTAGGAACCAAAACTCATTCCCATTGAGGCTCTGTGGAGCATATAATAGGTCAAACATCAATCATACATTTGTGGGGGGTTGGAGACAGCAACCAACCCTTTACCATCCCACTGAGACATCACAACAATAATAATATCAGACTCTAAACCCTAACTTAAACTAAATGTTCATACATTGCTTAAGGGAAAAGAAATTCCTAATGTGGGACTTATGGGTGCCCATCACCTAAGAGAAGGAAGAACTCATAAACTACACCAAGGATTTGAGCTAGAAGTGTTGAAGCTTAGTTCTCTTCTCTTCCTTCTTCTTCTTCTTCGCGTTTCCTTTCTTCTCTATGCTAGGGTTCCACCAAACTTTCACCAACACCCAAATCTCAACTCCCAAACTCTCATTCAAGCTAGGAATTGATGAAATCTAGTAAGAATCTCTCAAATCCCTCTCAAGATTATGAAACCCTAGTGTTTCCCCAATTCCTTTCTCTCATATTTTCGCTCTTTTCTTTCCCTTTTTCCTTTCCTCTGCGTTCTGATCGATTCAGCTATGTTTTTGTGCATTTTACAGTTCGTGAATCAATTCACACTTAAGTGTGAATTGATTCAGTCACGCAAGAATGCAGGAGTGCCTTTGGTGCAATGTTTTAAAAACCGGACCGGAGATCGAACCGACGAGACCTCCGGGTCATGGTTTAATTGGTTGAACCGTCGGTTGAACCGGGTGACTAATAAATAAATAAATAAATAGAAAAGTACTAATTTTGAGGAAGAAGTAAGTAAAAATAACAAAAAAAAGTTAAAACGGCCCAACCTGGTTCGATTGATCGGTTCAACCGCGGTTCAATCTGGTTCTGGGCGGTTCAACCAGACCGCGGTCCAATTGAGGTTGAACCGATCGCTTAGACTACCGATTGATGGTCAGACCGTCCGGTCCGGTCTGATTTTTAAACCATTGCTTTGGTGAATCGATTCACGGTTCCTCAATTCGATTCACAAAGGCTTGCTAATTGCTAGAACCGTTCTTGAATCGATTCAAGCCTGCATGAATCGATTCATGCACTGCAAAATGTAGAAAACAAAAATTTTTCAACCAATCTTGAGATTTTCTCCCTAAACCAACTTCAATCAATCACTAACCAACACTTTACAATCATTTTGAAGCTAATTTTCAGCTCATCTAACAACTTAAGATCAACAAAGACACATTATCCTCATTATGCAATTAGGTTCATCAACTTGAAATCAAATTGAAATTAACAATCAATTACACAAAGCTCATGCAACATGTAATCAAACTAAATTTGAGAATTTAGGGCGTTATATTACTACCCACCTTTTAAAAAAATTTGTCCTAAAAAATTAGACCGAAATACATACCTATTGAAACTGGTAAGGGTATTAGTCTCATATTTCCTCTTTCAGTTCCCAAGTGGCTTCTTCGGGAGTGGACCCTCCCCAAATAATCTTAACCAATGGAGTGGTCTTATTCCTGAGTGTCTTGAAAGTACGATCCACTGCTTGGGCCGGGTCAGGATGAGATGTCAAATCTGATTTAAGTTGTACAGACTCATGATCCAAGGATTGAAATGGATCCAGAATGTACTTCTTAAGCTGAGACACGTGAAAAACATTATGGAGATTTGACAAGGACGGAGGTAGAGCTATTTGGTAAGCCACAAGACCAATTCGACTGAGAATTTGAAAAAGACCTATGTACTGAGGAGTTAACTTCTTGGTCTTAAGAGCTCTACCAACACCTATAGTAGGAGTGACTTTCAGTAATACATGTTCACCTTCCGCAAACTCAAGGGGTTTAAGCCTACGGTCTGCATAACTTTTCTGCCTACTATGGGCAGTCCTTATCATATCCCTGATCATGCGAATCTTATCAGTGGTTTCTTAAACAAGGGCAGGGCCTAACAACCTCATTTCTCCTACTTCAAACCAACATAAAGGAGTTCTGCACTTGCGACCGTAGAAAGCCTCGTACGGTGCCATACCTATGCTAGAATGGTAGTTGTTGTTATAGGAAAATTTTATTAATGACAAATACTTATCCCAACTACAACCATCCTCTAGAACACATGCTCTAAGCATATCCTCTAGGGTTTGTATAGTTCTCTCTGACTGACCATCTGTCTGGGGATGATAAGCAGTGCTAAGACTTAATTTAGTCCTTAAGGCTTGATGGAGAGCTTTCCAAAACCGGGAGGTAAACTGAGGATCTCTATCGAAGACAATGCTAGTTGGCACCTCGTGGAGCCTAACAATTTCATTGATATAGATCTTAGTTAACCTAGCGGTCTTGTATGAGGACTTGATGGGAAGAAAATGGGCAGATTTGCTCAATCTGTTCACTGTGACCCAAATAGAGTCATATCCTGACTGAGTGCAAGGTAAACCTCCCACAAAGTCCATTGCTATTCCTTCCCACTTTCATTCCGGAATTTCCAAAGGTTGTAGAGGGCCAGAGGGCTTTTGGTGTTCTATTTTGGTTTTCTGGCAAACCAAACATTGAGCTACAAACTCTACTACGTCATTTCTCATACCCGACTACCAGTATCTCTGCCTAAGATCCTGATACATCTTAGTGGATCCAGGATGTACTGAGAATCCGCTTTTATGGGCATCTCCTAAAATCTGATTCTTAACGAACTCATCTCTAGGAACACAAATTCTCTGATGGAACATAATAGTGCCATTATCAGCTTCAGAGAAACCGGGGCGGTGTCTGCTAGATTGCAACTCCTCATCTAAACTCTGGGCTAGTCTAATCTGGCTCCTAAAATCACAAGAAATCTCTAGGTGACACAATAAGAGGCTGTTCCCCGTAGGAAACATTCCCAAATTTAGATCCCTAAAAGATTCCAGCTGCTCCATCTCCTTAATCATCATTGAAGATACATGAAAAGATTTCCTACTCAAGGCATCAACGACTACATTTGCTTTGCTAGGATGGTACTTCAATTCAAAATCATAGTCTTTCAGGAACTCGACCCATCTCCTTTGTCTCATGTTAAGTTCCCTTTGATCAAAGAGATATTTCAAACTCTTATGATCATTAAACACATCAAACTGGGCACTATATAAATAGTGCCTCCAAATCTTTAGAGCAAAAATGATGGCTGCAAGCTCTAAATCATAAGTAGGATAATTCTCTTCATGAGGCCTTAACTGCCCAGAGGCATAGGTCACAACTTGTCGGCTCTGCATAAGAACACAACCTAACCTTTTCTTAGAGGCGTCACTATAAACTTCAAATCCCAGGGCTAGGTCAGGGATAACAAGAACTAGTGTGGAAGTTAACTTGATCTTTAACTCTAGGAAACTACTCTCACAACTCTTATTCCACACAAATGGTTCCCCCTTTCGAGTTAACCTTGTTAGGGGAAGCACTAGTTGAGAAAATCCCTGTATGAATCTACGGTAATAACCGGCTAGCCCTAGAAAACTTCTGACTTCAGTGATAGTGGTTGGTCATTCCCAATTTAGAACTACTGCCACTTTATTGGGATCGACCGACACTCATACGTGAGAAATTACATGCCCTAAGAATTTAACTTCCCTAAGCCAGAACTCACATTTCTCAGGCTTTGCGAATAGACTCTTTTCTCTAAGAATACTTAGGACAATTCTAAGGTGTTCCTCATGTTTGTGAGGATCCTTAGAATAGACTAGGATGTCGTCTATAAAGACCACTACAAACTTATCAAGAAAATGCCTAAAAATCATATTCATGTAGTCCATAAATACGGCCAGAGCATTGGTCAAGCCAAAAGGCATGACTAAATACTCGTAATGACCGTATCAGGTCCTAAATGCAGTCTTGGGAACGTCTCTGGCCTTAACCTTTATCCGATGGTATCCAGATCTTAGATCAATCTTAGAGAAAACCGAAGCCCCTCTAAGTTAATCCAACAAATCATCTATCCTGGGCAGTGGGTACTTGTTCTTAACTGTGACATTATTGATTTTTTGGTAATCAACACACAATCTCATGCTATCGTCCCTCTTTTTCACTAAGAGTATAGGTGTGCCCTAAGGTGACATACTAGGTCTAACAAATTGCTTGGCAATTAAATCCTCCAACTGGGCCTTAAGCTCTCTCAATTCTAAGGGTGACATTCTATACGGAGCTACAGAGATTGGTCCCGCTCCTAGAACTAAGTCTATTTAGAACTCCACTTTTCTTTTTGGAGGTAAGGCCGTTACCTCGTCAGGAAACACCTTTAAGAATTCATTCACTACAGGAATAGTATCCAGATCTAGGCTAACCTCTGAGGTTGAGGAAAGTAACATGATGTGTCTTGCATGACCCTCTACTAGACAATGATTTAACTGAGGAACACTAGCCAAAACATGAGGATTTGACTTTTTAAAGGACAATTGTACCCTTGGAAACTCTATTGTCTTAAAATAACAATTTAGGACAACTTGATTGGCGGAAAGCCAATCCATACCTAGAATTATGTCCATCCCCTCAAGGGGTAGACACACAAGGTTCACTAGAAACATTCTCCCTTGAATGACGAGAGGACAATTCTCGCACATCAAGGAAGTAGAAATACTACCTTCTGCAGGTGTATGCACATGCAATGGAATTTGCAAAGAAGTGAGGTACAACCCTAAACTTTGAACACATTTACAAGAAATGAAAGAATGGGTTGCACCCGAATCATACAAAACAACTAAGGGTTCATCTTGAAGAAAACAAGTAACTTTCATCAGATTTTCAGCACCTTTTGTTTTCTTGGCATCCAGAGTAAAGACTCTCCCTTGGGTAGGATCATTGGGCTTAGATCCTTTCCCTTTAGTGTACTGGGGACATTCCCTTACCACATGTCCCGGCTGATGACAAACATAACAGACATTCTTCCCCTTCATGCACTCTCCTTGATGTATCTTTTCGCATTTGGAGCATGTATGAAAGGACTTAGGCTCATGAATTTGGATTTGCTTCCCTTTGTTCAAGTTTCCCTTGGGCTTCATGTGTTGGACTTTCTTGTCTTCCTTCCTCTTGTGGATCCTATCACGGCGATCCGTTTCCAAAGCAGTTTGCGCTTCCTCAGTGATCCTACACTTCCCTACCAGTTTTGCATAATCAAATTCCTCCAATTGACAAATGGCATTCCTTATCTCGGGTTTCAAACCTTTCTCAAACTGATGAGCCTTCCACTCATCACCTTGGTTACATTGGAGGTAGGTGGAATACTTGGCCAATTCTTCAAATTTGGCTACATATTCGCCTACCGACATACTCCTCTATGTTAAATGAGCAAACTCTTGTTCTTTCTGTCTTCTAACGCTCCTTGGAAAGTATTTTTCCAGAAACATTCTCTTGAAATTTGTCCAATCTATAGGGGTCTAAAGATCAACCATGTGACCCCTTACTCCTCTCCACCATATCTCCGCCTCTTCCTTCAAGTAGTGTGAGGTAAACACCACCTTATGCTCTTCAGTGCAGGCAACCACAATGAAGATTTTCTCCATTTCCTGCAGCCAATATTGTGCCTCGGCCGGATCTGAGCCACCTTTATAAGGAGTAGTAGTGCCACCAAACAATGCTGCACAACCGGATAACCCCAACTGTGCATATTCCGAGTTCCGAAAGAATAGCATAATCTAACACCATACATTTTAATTGAAAGTAAGATAATTAACATTAGATACAGAGATTACCAAGTGAAATTAAACTTAAATATTACATTAAGTCTAAATGACCACAAGGTTCCTAATCACTCAAGTGGGGAAATATTCCATACTTCAAAGTTACATAGCTTTCTAAAGATTTAATACAAAATACTAGTCTTTTTGCATCAAACTCAATAGAATGTTACATAATCCAAAATACAAAATAACATAATAGGGCTTTAGACTTCAAGCCTCTTCAATTTTCCTTCTCAACCTATGCATCTGAAATAATAAAAAGAACGGGGTGAGATAAAAATCTCAGTGAATCCTCCCCTCGACTCCTCACCATTTCTCTCTTCTATCCTATGACAATTTCCAAGAAAACGGTCAAACATAATAATGCAATGTAACTTCCTTACTAAGAACTTGTAGTTCTTCTTTTCTTTGTGCTTAACACAACTTACTATTCTTTTATGTTATTGGGTTTTGTCATATGCTTTGGTCCATAGACCCCAATCAACATAACTAACGATATGATGGTTAGACGTCAACAACCATTCAAGTGGCGTCCCACGAGACTAACCATATCGTTCTCTCCTCTTATGAGGAATCTTATGTATCTTTTAGGTGATTTTTATCACAACTCTCATAGCTTAAAAATGCATATTACAATACATATCATCATATAACATTTTATACTGATTCCAATGATATTTAGAACAAAATCAAGGAATTTAACCTCACATGTGTTTGAGCCCTAAGCTTGCAAAACATGTACATTTAACTAATCATATAATCAAGACCAGTACAAGTTCATATGAAACTTATCATCACTCTTGAGATCTAGTCCCTTAGGAACCAAAACTCATTTCCATTGAGGCTCTGTGGAGTATACAATAGGTCAAACATCAATCATACATTTGTGGGGGGTTGGGGACAGCAACCAACCCTTTACCATCCCACTGAGACATCACAACAATAATAATATCAGACTCTAAACCCTAACTTGAACTAAATGTTCATACATTACTTAGGGAAAAGAAATTCCTAATGTGAGACTTATGGGTGCCCATCACCTAAGAGAAGGAAGAACTCACAAACAATAACAAGGATTTGAGCTAGAAGTGTTGAAGCTTGGTTCTTTTCTCTTCCTTCTTCTTCTTCTTCTTCTTCTTCTTCTTCTTCTTCTTCTTCTTCATGTTTCCTTTCTTTTCTATGCTAGGGTTCCACCAAACTTTCACTAACACCCAAATCTCGACTCCCAAAAGCTAGGAATCGATGAAATCTAGCAAGAATCTCTCAAATCCCTCTCAAGATTATGAAACCCTAGTGTTTCCCCTTTCCTTTCTCTCATATTTTCGCTCCTTTCTTTCAGTTTTTCCCTTCCTCTGCGTTCTGATTGATTCTGCCATGTTTTTGTGCATTTTACAGTTCGTGAATCGATTCACACCATTCACGCAAGAATGCTGGAGCGCCTTTGGTAAATCGAATTGGTGAATCGATTCACGGTTTCTCAATTCGATTCACAGAGGCTTGCTAATTGCTGGAACCGTGCTTGAATCGATTCAAGCCTGCATGAATCTGCAAAATGTAGAAAAACAGATTTTTTTCAACCAATCTTGAGATTTTCTCCCTAAACCAACTTCAATCAATCACTAATCAACACTTTACAATCATTTTGAAGCTAATTTTCTGCTCATCTAACAACTCAAGATCAATAAAGACACATTATCCTCATTATGCAATTAGGTTCATCAACTTGAAATCAAATCGAAATTAACAACCAATTACACAAATCTCATGCAACATGTAATCAAACTAAATTTGAGGAACTTGGGACATTACAGTCTGTATCAGTAATATTTATGTACCGCAAAGGGTTTATATTTCTTTTGGCCTTTGGTTGGTGCGTGCTTTGATTGTAATTGATATCTCAGGTTTACAATTCTTATTTTTAATAATTGATTAATGTTATCCAAGTTGGATAATGTTAGATTAATTATTTAATTAATCGATTATGTGAATTGACATTAATTATTTATTAGGAATTATTGTTCTTATATTCGTTATGATCATCATTATCATGACACCAAACTAATTGATGGATTTGCATTGGGCTTTTGTTTGAGTGGACTATGATAGGTTGAGCTATTCAATTAATGCCTGATAAGAGGCCAATGCTCTCATCCGTAAGGTTATTTAATCGCTGTCTCATTTGGCGGTTACAAACTTGAAATCAATCAGGAAGAGGGTGTTTTCTTTCATCTTCATTTTCTACATACTCTTGTTCTTTCTTGAGGTTTTACTCACAGCTACCAGGGTATTGATATAGAATCCTTCATGGCAAGTACACACATCTGACTTGAATCTCTTTATTTATATGATTGTTAGAATGCACTACAATCTCGAATGTACTTGAGGCAACACTTTATTTTGCTCTTATCCCTCACCAATACACATACTCATTCTGCAAACGACGTACTTCCGACCATGAATGATGCACCCCTTATTAGGAGACAACTCTCCTCTCACGGAACACCTAGTCTGCGAATGACACACCTCCACCCGTAAAAGGACACTTGCAATCTCAATGGAGGACCTAATGCAATTTAACACATTAATCGCATCAAAATGTTCTTAACCGTACAAATTATTTTATAATTAAATCAATGATTTATAATTACAATGCATCAGTGCATAATATAACTCACCATCAAGTTAGATAAACAAAGATACAATACTTTTCAAGTTGCCACATAATACAATAACAAGTTGATGATTGTTTAATGAAACAACTTTTTTTTATACCTAAATTTGGGTGCTGCTTCCGCCACCCCTATTTTTAATTTTTCCACCTTCATTCTCTCCCCCCCCAAAACTACACCTCTCTCTCTCTCTATCCACTCTTCTTCTCCCCTCCTTGCAACCCCATCCCATCCCTTCCCCTACAACCCCAAATCCCCACTCTGCATCCCCTATAACCCCCACCCCGTCTCCTTTTTTTGTCATATTTTTTTTTAGCTAAATGTAGAAAATCGGTTTCGAGATGACAAATTTTGCATCCTTATGGAAACTAGTTTCTAGAATTGCCCAAAACCTAGTTACCAGAAGGCAAAAAAAAGCTGTCATTCGGAAACCATTTTTTCCCATTTAAAAGTACATCACATTAAACTAATAAGTATTATTAGAAAAACAAAAATCAACAAACAGTATATGAATACAACGTCGTATACTAATAATTGAATAAATAAGTATTAAATTTTATATATGCGGTTTGGTCTGGTTTGAAAAATGAAACCGAAATCCAATTCGATCGATTTTCACAAAAAGAGGTCTAAAGACATTCAATAAAATCAGTTTTATACTGTTTGAACTGTTTTGAATGTGAACACCCCTTGTGGCCATAACAACACCTCTAAATTTTGTAGTATATTTCACCATATTAGTGATGAAAGGTTTTGGGTGGTTTCCATTTCAATAGTCCAACCCAACAGGAAAATTGGCCCAGTCAAAGATTATAAGTGCACGTTCTTATATCTTCTCTCTACAATATATTCCATTCAATATTAGATTTTTTCCAATCAAACGGGCTTTAAGGTAACTTCCTAAAGGACACGTGGAAGTTTATACACTATATATTCCAAACCTCACCCCCGACTCCAACCGAAGCCTCGAACCCTAAGCCCCTGCTCGGTTGCTCTCTCTCGCAACAGCACCACTTCACTAGATCTATCTTCTTCTTATCACGTTTCCGATCCTAGGTTTGCATTTCACGCCTTCGATCTTTCTATTTTCGCGTTATTTATATGTTTTTAAATTTGTTGTTGGTTGTTAAGCTTTGTCGGTGGTTGGTGTGCAGAGATTGGATATTGAAGATGGTGTCTGACGCAAGCAAAAAGAAGGCTGCTCAGAAGAAGGCCGCGGCGGCAGCCAAGAGAGGAGGCAAGGCGGTGGCGGCAGCCGCGTCGTCGAAAACGGCGTCGGAGAAAGCAGCCGACAGTATCGCCAATGGAATTGGGGATATTCAGATATCCGATCGGACCTGTACGGGCGTCCTCTGCTCCCATCCTCTTTCCAGGGATATTCGGGTGAGTAATAATTACACATCATCGTGCCTCCAATTGAATCATGGAATGGTCAATTTGATTTTAATTATATTGTTATTGTAAAAGTTGATGTAGAATGTTTGATTTGAGTTTGGGTATTTGTTGTCCGGTGTGTCGGTTTTGTTGATTTGCTCGTTGTGTTGGCTATGTTGAGAGAGAGAGAGATATGCATGTACGGTCAGTTCTTTGTATTGTTAAATGAAAACGATTAGTGTAATTCGGAGCTGGAATAGTGAAATGTTAACAAGGTTGAGCTGGAAGAAAGAAGTTGATTTCCGAATAATTGAATCTATTGTTTCCAGAATTGTTTATAAAAGGGTGCAAATGCATTTACTGGTGCCTGAATTGCTAATACCGATGAATTTGGCTCTTTGTAGCTTTATTTTGAAACGTGCTGATTATGACTGAAATTATGCTGTTATGAATAACATAATCTCTGTCCATCTGAAAAAAGGTTTGAAAATGCTTAGATTGAAAAACAACATTTCTAGGTCCAAGTAACGAGTTTAGCTCAATTTTTTTCCTTTTGGCCTTTCAAGAGAATTCCTGCCTTGGTTCTTTAATTGCGAATGTTCTGGCTTACTTTTGTATGCGTATATTGCATTGTAACTCTTGAAAAAGGAGACTAAGGGATAGCCTACCCAGAGCCTTCATTTAATTATTAATCCAGGTTTTTTGTAGCTAGAGCGTATAGGTTTTCTAAAATGTGTTAGACATTCTCGGTTTAAGTAATCCTCTCGCTTATTGTTTGCTAGCATGGGTGCATGTATTTGAGCAGCACCTGGCCAAGCAGGCGTTCTACCAGGTAGCCAAGGTCAAATACTTGGTTCTCCTTTGTGAATGTAATCAAATATTCACATATTACAAATCCTTCGGAGGTAGGTAGGTAGTGTGCAATAAAAATGATATTTCCGCCATATGAAGTATAGCTAATTGTCAATGCATTTAAAGTTGAGTGTTGTATTGACATATTTTTTTTATATTTACAGATAGAATCTCTATCAGTTACTTTCCACGGCCATGATCTGATAGTTGATTCTGAATTGGAGCTAAATTATGGAAGGTTTGTCATTCTTATTCCTTTGTTCTGACTTCTAAATAGGATGCTATTGTTTATAACTGTGATATTTGTTGGTGATTGTATTTTCTTTAAATTTGTTTCAGACGTTATGGTTTGCTTGGATTAAATGGTTGTGGAAAATCTACCCTGCTTACTGCAATAGGTTGCCGAGAGCTTCCTATTCCAGACCACATGGATATTCATCACCTTAGCCGAGAAATTGAGGCCTCTGACATGTCTGCATTAGATGCTGTCATAAGCTGTGATGAGGAAAGGCTGAAATTGGAGAAAGAGGCCGAAGCTTTGGGGGCACAGGTATGTTTATGTATTATGGCATCTGAACTTTTTTCCCCACAGTTGTGTTATTGGATTGTTCCTCACTTAATTAACTTCTATTCCAGGATGATGGGGGTGGGGAAGCTCTTGAACGAATTTATGAACGATTAGAAGCTATGGATGCAGCAACTGCAGAAAAGCGCGCTGCTGAAATTTTATTTGGTCTTGGTTTCGACAAGCAGATGCAGGCAAAGAAGACACGTGATTTTTCTGGTGGCTGGAGAATGAGGATTGCTTTAGCACGAGCTCTATTTATGAACCCAACCGTTCTTCTACTTGATGAACCAACCAATCACCTTGGTATCCCTCCTTCCTGGAAAAAAAAAAAACTGACCTTTCTATTTGTGGCTGAATAGTCATTAGTACCTTGTCATGTTTTATGCATTGATTTTCATGTGATGATTTTCTCTGTGGGTCGACCTGTGATTTTAAATTGAAGGTCCTGTGGATTCTTTATATATTGCTTGAATTATGTCTACCAAATAAAAGACATGAATATTATTGAATCCTTCAGGTTTATTCATTGGGTAGGCCTCTGTAGTTTTTTGAGCAATGTTTTGTTGGTGTCTGCTTTGAGAAAGGATTTGGTGGGATTGCTTCAAGATAGGAGAATATATCTTTTGATGCTTTATATCATCATGGTTGGTCTGTGAATGTTGGATCCAATGACGTGCATCTTGTAAATCTTGATCATTGTGGAGACGTTCTCAATGCCCCCTCTCATTTTATGGTGGTCAAATATCTCCTAATGCTAGCGATACAATCTTAACTCTGGGTAGTTGTGGGTGTTACTTTTAGTTGTTATACTTTCATTTTAAATTCAATGTATTGGTTTTCTCTGTTTATATTTGATGTCTGCACAATGTTTTTTGCCTTTTATTTCTATAACATCTGTCCTTGTGTTTTATCCTTGGCCCTGGAGTATCACTGGATTCATCATTTTTTTTTTTTGAAAAATTGTTTGCAGATTTGGAAGCTTGTGTGTGGCTGGAGGAGAATTTGAAGAAGTTTGAGCGTATTCTGGTTGTGGTTTCACACTCCCAGGATTTCCTTAATGGTGTCTGCACAAATATCATTCACATGCAAAACAAAAAGCTGAAGATCTATACTGGCAATTATGATCAATATGTTCAGACACGTTCTGAACTGGAGGAGAACCAGATGAAGCAGTACAAGTGGGAGCAGGAGCAGATTGCCTCAATGAAGGAGTACATTGCACGATTTGGCCATGGTTCAGCAAAACTAGCTCGCCAAGCTCAGAGTAAAGAGAAGACACTTGCGAAAATGGAGCGCGGTGGACTTACAGAGAAGGTGGCGAGAGACAAAGTTTTAGTATTCCGCTTTGTTGATGTGGGGAAACTTCCCCCGCCTGTCCTCCAATTTGTTGAGGTGACATTTGGTTACACTCCTGATAATCTCATCTACAAGAACATTGACTTTGGGGTCGATTTAGACTCCAGGGTTGCTCTGGTTGGACCCAATGGAGCTGGGAAGAGCACATTACTGAAGCTTATGACGGGTGAGTTGGCTCCTTTAGATGGCATGGTCCGTCGCCATAATCACCTCCGCATTGCACAGTATCACCAGCACTTGGCTGAAAAGCTAGACATGGAATTGTCTGCTCTTCAATATATGATAAAAGAATACCCTGGAAATGAGGAAGAGAAGATGAGAGCAGCTATTGGGAAGTTTGGACTGACAGGTAAAGCACAGGTGATGCCTATGAAGAATTTATCTGATGGGCAGAGGAGCCGTGTGATCTTCGCATGGTTGGCTTTTAGGCAGCCTCAGTTGCTACTTTTGGATGAGCCAACTAATCATTTGGATATTGAGACCATTGACTCATTGGCCGAGGCACTGAATGAATGGGATGGTGGCTTGGTGCTTGTTAGCCATGATTTTAGGCTCATAAATCAGGTGGCCCATGAGATATGGGTGTGTGCTGATCAGGCCGTGACCAGATGGGAGGGTGATATTATGGATTTCAAGAAGCATCTAAAGGCAAAGGCGGGTCTATCTGACTGAAGAAGATAGTGTGACTGGGATGTCCCATATATCACTCACTGCCTAAGGATTACGAACTTATATTACAATGTAGGTGGGTTTTGCTGCTTGAGGTGGATTTCTCTCATGGTGATCATAGTTGAGTTGAATGGCTGAGAAACGGAAATCGTGGTCTAATTTTTATGAGAGAAGTCTTTCACCTCTGTTAGATTGGTAATATTTTTTGTTTTTCATTATTTGCTGTGCTCATCAAATTGGTTGCTTGGATGCTGACCAGCTTGATATAGATAACGGGATCTGGTAATTGTGATACACTGATACCTATCTAAATCTACTAGTTGTACTCGGATTATTTTATGAAATGATATGTTGTACGGAGAGATTATTATTTACAGTACTAGTTTCCTCTGGCTCCCTTCCTGATAATTCTTCACCCTTCATAACTTCCCCTCCCTTTGCGATCATGTTGCACGAGAAACTTAGCAAGGATACTCCGTCTGGGGAAACACTGATAGATGTGTTTAGCTTCATGATGAGTGAAACGGGTCAAGCCATTTCTTTATTTACCTGTTTGATTATATGCTGGGACAAAGATGGAGTAGTCGGTCCAAAACAGTGGCCCATCCCTTCGACAGGATCAAGATCAAAATTCGCCTGTGTTTTACATTACAAATTGTTGGTTGTGACTCACGAAGTGGCGCAGTGATTGTGCTTTAGGTCTAGGAAACCATCAGAGTTACTTGTAGGGAGTTCGACTCTGATATCGCCTAATAAAAATGTTGGTTGTGCTACAACAGTCGTTGCACATAATATTACAAACTAATAACTTGTAGAAGAAAACAATTCAGGACCAATGAAAGGAAAAATTTTCATTTAATTATAAAGTAAAATCACAAGGCGTATTCTATGGCACGTGTATATAGTCAGGTATATCTTACTTCCAAATGCACTACTAAGGTATGAAAGTTCCTATTCCTCCTTTACCAGGTATTGATAAATCCAACTATGGTAGATTAATAAGGAAGTCAAACCACATCCTAAAGGAGTTAAATTTCACAAACAAGTCAACATGAATCACAACCGACAATTTAACTCCAACAAAATGCCTATGGATTGCAGATGCATATCTGGGCATCATGTCCTTGTGTTGATTTTTGACTCTGTGTAAGTAATACTGCTAGTTTTCCTACTTCAAATGGTTGATATACAGTAGTAGGCACACAACAAAAGGGTGATATTTTTGTTTTCAATTCCAAGGCAACATACTCTGTAAGTTATAGCAACACGTTTAAGAACCACAAAATTGATGTGCATATATGTATTTTTTTAAATCAATAAAGAAGGATCCATGGATAAGATGTACAAGGGATACCCCAACTCATATTGTTATTGGTAAAAAAGGGTAAAATCTTGAAACACTTTGATTATTGGATCCGAAAGAAAACAGATCAATCAACAGTACATGGCCTTATATACACAAGGGTAACCGGCCAAAGAGAATAAAATTGGGCCCAAATACAAAAGAGAAAAGTCGAAAAGAAAAACAAAATATACAACAACCCAAATAAGAAAATACAAACTGGGCCTGAATTACAAACAGAAAAAGGAAGAAGCAAATAAAACTAATACCCACCCTCAAGCTGGAGGATGGATACTGAAAACTCTCAGCTTGGAAAGTAAAGTCTAAAAAGGTGTTGTGTCCAGTGGTTTTGTAAGGATATCTTCCAGTTGATCTGATGAAGAAATCGGTAATAACTGGAAAAGTTAGCTTTAAAGCTTCTCTCGAACGATGTGACAGTCTGTTTCTATATGTTTTGTGAGTCCGTGAAAAGTAGGGTTAGCAGCAATATATCTTGCTGACTGATTGTCACAAAACGGTAAAGCAGGCTTTTTAGAATGAACTAGTAATTCATTCCAAAATGAAAGTGAGCCACTGAACTTCTCTAACTGTGGTGGCCAAGGCACAATATTTAGCCTCAGAAGAAGATTAAGAAACTGTAGTTTGTTTCTTTGATTTCCATGATATCAAAGAGTCAACAAGAAATATGCGGTAGCCAGTTGTGGACCTTATGGTGTCAACACAGCTAGCCCAATCAAAGTCAGAAAAGGCTTTTAATTGAGGCTAATATGTGGATGAAAGTAAAACACCATGAGTTGGAGAATTCTGAGGTATCTAAGAACTCGTAGGGCAGCTTGGTGGTGAATGGAAGTTGGTCAGCTCATAAATTGGCTTAATTGTTGGACTGCATAGCTGATGTCGAGTCTGGTATGGGTGAGGTACAACAACTTACCTATCAAGCTTCAGTATGCAGCAGGGTCTTCAAGTAAATGTCCTTGGTTCTTTTAAAGTTTTTACACATGGGTGTGGGTGCTGCCTTAGATGCCAAAAGACCTGTATCTGCAAGAATATCTAAGGTATATTTTCTTTGGCAAAGATGAATGCCCTGAGTTGATCTAGCTACCTCGAGACCCAGAAAATACTTAAGATTTCCAAGGTCCCTAATTTTAAAATGTTGATTTAGGTAAGCTTTAACAGAGTCCAACTCAGAAGCATTATTTCCAACCAACAAAATATCATCAACATAAACTAATAAAGCAGTAAATGTGTGTGTTGTGTGTTTAAAAAACAGAGAATAATCTGAATTAGATTGTGTAAAACCAAAAGAAATTAAAGAAGAGGATAGTTTGGCAAACCATTGTCTCCTAGATTGTTTTAAACTATTGATAGACTTCTTGAGTTTACAAACCTGATTGGGGGCAGTAGGAGTGATACCTTGTGGGAGGTCCATATAGACCTCCTCATCAAGTTCACCACAGAAAAAGGCATTATGGACATCCAGTTGTCTAAGGAACCAATTATTAGAGGCAACAAGGGCTAAAATTAATCTAATGGTGGTGATTTTAGCAACAGGGGAACATGTCTCAAAAAAAATCTATTCCTTCAGTTTGGGGTGAAACCCCTAACTACCAGTCTGGCTTTATATCGTTCTATATTACCATCAAAATTGTGTTTAATCTTGTATATCCATTTACATCCTATAGATTTCTTTCCGGGGGCAAGGTAACAAGATCCCAAGTATCATTCTGATTTAAAACCGAAATCTCATGATTCATAGCCTTTAACCAAGCCTCGGATTTAATGACTTGTTTAAAGGTTTTAGGTTCATCCATGGCGGATAAAGTCAAGACATATTTCTTATGAGCAACAGAAAGATTAGAGTAATCTAAAGTAGTGGATATAGGATAAAGAACAATGGGATTATGAGTGACAGAATCAGAATTCACAATGTTACAATGATAATCCTTTAAATACTCAGGAGCTTTCTTAACTCTAGTAGGTTTTGAGGATCCGCAGTATCTGCAGACTCAATTAAGCCGTGAAGCTGATTATTCTCAGAATTATTATTAGGAACAGAAATAGTGTCACATTGAGGAACATCAAAGAGAAATAAATTGTCAAGTTGTTCATGTGTGTGAGTGTCAAAAACAGGTATGGTAGTAATATTAGCAGCATAGGGAACAATATTTTCATGGAAAACAACATGCCTGCTTATAAAAGTGGATCTGTTTTTCAAATCAAACAAAATGTATCCTTTGGTTCTAGGTTGAAAACTAAGAAATATGCATTTTCTAGCCCTATATCTAATTTAGTCCTATTTTGAGATAAAGTGGATGCAAAAGCAAGGCAACCAAACACTTTGAAATCAAGGAAAGTAGGAGGTTTGTTGTACAACACTTCAAAAGGAGATTTATTTTGCAAAACCTTGGTAGGTAATCTGTTTATTATAAAAATAGCATGGCATACAACATAATTCCAAAAGATTTTAGGAAGTTTGGAGTGATCAAGAATAGCACGAGTGATTTCCAAAATATGCCAATGTTTTCTTTCAACTTTGGAGTTTTGTTGAGGTGTTTCAACACAAGAAGTTTGATACAAATTGCCTAAGTTGTCATAAAAGTGAGGCATATTAAATTCTTGACCATTGTCAGTTCTAATCATTTTTATTTTGGAATCAAATTGAGTAAAAACATGATTGATGAATTTGGACGTGCAAATTCTAGTTTCAGACTTAGATTTTAACAAAAAAAAAAATCCAAGTGTGTCTAGTGAAGTCATCAACAACAGTTAAAAAGTATCTATACCCTTGGAAAGAAGGGATATTGAGAGGCTCCCAAATATCCATATGAATCAATTCAAAGGGTTGATTGTTTTTAGTTTCAATGAGAGAGAAGGGCGGTTTAGTTTGTTTTGCAACATGCAAGAATCACAAACAAAATTTTTATTGAATTTGATATAAGGAAATTCAGTACAAAGATGATGTAATGTGGAATAAGAGGCATGTCCTAATCTATAATGCCAAATATCAATGTCATTATTAGTAAAAGTATGTGCTGAATTTACAAAAGATTTTGTATGATCACTTGGAGGAGTAGACTTGATAGATTGATGCAAGACATATATCCCTTGATAAACTTAAGCAATCCCAATCATTTTCTGTGAAGGGAGTGCCTGAATATAACAACAAGTGGTAGTAAAATTGAATTGATAATTCAGTGAGGTAGTAAATAATTGAACCAAAATCAAATTTAGATGAAAATTTGGAACGTGAATAACATTGTAAAGAATAATATCATTAGATAAAGTAATATTTCTAGAACGTGTGGCTGTGATTTGTGTGCCATTATGGGAGTAATGGAGTTATATGTGAAAAATAGGAATTTGTGTGGTGTGGCATGTATAGTGGACCCAGTATCTAAAATCCAATATATAGTATTAGATGGAGTAGTACCTGAGGTGGAGATATGTGAAATCATTGCCTTACTTTAAGATGCATTGTTGTCAGCTAAATGAGGTTCTGCTTTTGATTGTTGGAGGAGTGTCATCAACTTTTGATAGTCCTCTTGAGTTAATTGGACTGGTGGCTTAGCCCAAATAACAAAATACAGACTGGGCCTAAATTGCAAACAGAAAAAGGAAGAAGGAAATAAAACTAATACATATACATCAAAAGAACAAACACAGCGGAAAGAGGAACAAAATCTATTAAACCGAGTCTACAATACACTTGAGACTTCCTAAGAACACAATCGATAGACTCAACACACCATTCGTAGAACAAACACCCTCATCCCTTCAATCTAGTCATATTATAGTGTAAACAGATTTTAAATAGTAATATTACGATGTTTCAAGATATTACATGCTTGGATATTTATATAAAACTTATTTATATTAGCAGTATATAGTTATTAAACTCATTTCTTGACGAAATACATCAATACATGCAATTATATCAATATTTTGTTGCACTATTAATTATAGTCTGACAGCGGTGTCATATAGATTTTGTTCAAATCTCAACCACACATAAAAAGTTCTAGATAGTTTTCCTTAAAAAGAAAAAGAAACTGTAGGTCTATTTAGTTTGAAAAACATTTTTTTGTTTTTGTTTTATGTTTTTATTTTTAATTACAAAATTATCACTTTGTTTTTACTTTATTTATGGTTGTCAAACATTTTTATAGAAAATGGTAAAAACAATTTTTTTATTTTCACTATTTCTTGTATGAATATTTAAAAACAGAAAATAAAATGAACTGAAAACAAGATTATAGTTCTGAAAATAAACATGCTATTATATTTTTAAATTAATCCCATATAACTTTTATTATCTAATTTATTACATTAAAAATAGAAATTTATAAAGTAAAAAATACGACACATCAATAAAAAACTAGCGCAGCCCATTAGAAATAAATGGCGTCAAAGAAGGGAAAAATTATGGATAAGGGAATTATTAATTGCCCATTCTTTTATTTTTATTTTTTTGGTAAAGAATTTCCCACTCTTTCAGACACATATGAATAAAAGAAATATAAATATTATATTTATATTTATATTAATTCTTAAAAAAAATTCCATAGTATTACTGTTAGCCCTTCGGGTAGTCGACGACAAAACATCAGAACCGTAGGTCCGGAACCACCGTTTCATAATACGCAAGGATGTCCCTAAAATCATAACACTTTTTAATCATTTGGATAGGAATTGATGGTCCAAAAAGTGCAATGCATCCAACCTGCAGGAGGAACAGGCCGATGGCCACGTTTTGTTGTCTAAATGGGTAAAAAAAATATCTAAAAATAGCAAGGTAATTAAAATCGGACCGGACATTGAATCGGAGAGGGCAAGGTTTAGGGTTTTTGGATCGGACTGGGGTCGAACCGGGTTTAATAAAATATTAATAAAATATTATTTTTTAACTATATATATACCAAATATATAATATATATAGTGTATATATATTATATATTTGGTATATATATATATTAAAAAATAGATAATATATAGATAATATTTCAATTTAAACACAAAATAACATGTAGCCTAGTGGTAAGATGGCTTGTTATGGCCTTGAGGACGGGGGGTTCAAGCCCTGTTAAGACCAAAAACTGATTTTTTTAATTAATAAAGGTAATTAAAAATTTTCAAAAAAAAAAAAAACGAACCAGTTCGGCATCGCGGACCGGTCGGTCCGGTCCGGTTCGGTTTTTATTACCATGAAAAATAGTACAGTTCGAACTTGTCTGAAGTCGGGTTAGTTTATACTTTAAAAAGGTAATTTTTTTGTTGTTTGATGAAATTGAAGTTTATATTAGGAAAACCACATCTCATGCAAGACGAGTGAGAACCACCAATATCAGTGAGAATTATGACAAAATTTTACATGTAACTTAACAATGGGGAAATTTAGGATTTTAACCCAAGAAACAACTAGTGCAAGCGGAATGATTGAGTTCACTGCAATCAGTCCTTCGTGCAGTCCCTTCATTCACACTAACCCCCCACCATTGGATTTGTTTGCCTTGAACTCTTCACCCTTGATCTGATTTGTCCAGAAAAATAAGAAAAATATGGAAGTAGAGAGAGATGGAAACACTTGACTGTAGGGATTTGCTTCTGCGAGCGGAAGGTCCACCTTTCGACCATATGTGTTAATCCTCGTTGGCTTAAAAAGGTAAATTTTAACTACTTAATTAAAACAATTGTGTTTATCTCTCTCCAAATGAGCCCTTCATTTCTTTTGAGAAATGAAGAGGATCTCGACTCGTATACATAATATTGTGAATCAAATGCAATTTAAATAACCGTAATTGAATAAGAGACAAAAGAATGAAACATGCATGTAACTTTATAAAATATTTGGGTATTTGTGAAAAAATATTTCAATGTTTTGTATTTAAATGGTTCTAGATAGGAGCATGTTTATTCTAAAAAATTACTAATTTTTGATCTAAAATCTTGTTTGAACACTATTTAATTTTAATTTTACTAAACATATTAGTTGTGAATGGAGTTTAATTTGTACATCCATCCCAAACTAAAATTTAGGGTGTATAAATTACATATATAATTCAATCATATTATACTTTAAGCATGGTTAGAGTCAAATAATATATATGAATAATATTTACATGAGATGTAAAAACAATATGTATATAATTTTATTAAATCAAATGGATGTCAATTTGTGTAAAACTATTTTACTGTGGCTTTTTGCAAAAAATGTCAAGTCAATTTAATTTTTTATTTGCATTTGGTGAATGAAAGGGGAATATTTAAATCATATCCGCCTTTTTTTCATCCCTTCAATTGAAGCATGATACCTATAGAAGATAAAACTTATTTAAAATGGCAAAATCTTTTTTTCTTAACTATTATTTTTTATATGACATTTTCTGATTGGAGAGACAAAAAAAAAAAAAGAGAAGAGATGATTTGATTCCATGAATAAGACTAGCAAGTCATATATATATTATATAAGGCCTCAAATAAGGAAGATGCTGGAAAGAAAGTAAACACATGACATATATACTGACATCTTGTTGGCCATATAATATATGCCATTGGAAACTCAATTAACTAATGATAACTTAATTTTTTGAATATTACTGGCAATAATTAATTTTTCCTATAATATATATGCATGTCATTGCTGTTCTAACATCCTCTCAAGCTCACTAGGCCTGCAAGGAATGGTTAGTGCACCTTCATGATCAAAACCATACTCTTCTGCTGCTTGTTCCAATAGCCTCACAAAAATTGGGTCGGTTAAACAGCTTAATGGCAGCACAAATCTCTTTGGTTCCTCTTCCTTCCCACCCTGATCAGCAATCACTGCAAAATGTCCTTCCTTCACATCCTCTGGCACATAGCTAGTTGAGTTACACCCTTCTTCTTCTTCGTATTTGTCAAATTTGGAGCTGCTTGATTTGTTTCTCCCTCCTAGTAAGAGCCTCTTTTGGAGCTTTTCAACTACTAACTTGAGCTTCTCAATGCCACCTGATCCACCATTCTTTTTGCTTCTGACACTGAACTTAGCCATGACAAGTGTTGTTTTATTAATACTGTATAGAACTGTGTTTATTTATGACAGCTAGCTAGCTTTGGTAAAATATTTGAGACACTTACCATATATTATATATATACGACTTGTATATACAACACACTTGTAATGCTGTGCTGAGATTGAAGGGTGATAGGTAGATAGAGATAAGGTTATTTGGAGTGTAGCTGAAGATGAATAAAATAAAAAGAGAGAGATGGTTGAAGAGTTGAAGTGGTGAATGGGGGGGGGGGATTAAGGGAAGGAGAGACCAGTGCATGTGAGTGCAGTGTCTCCGAGCTTTCATACAACGAAACGTCCCTTTAGAAGAAGAGTACTCTTTCTTGGCTAGTCACTAGTCATGTCTCGTCCCTCCAGCTCCGTAATTATTAGAGAGGAGTACTGTTGTTTTGTGTCTCTCTTCATTCATTACTACTAGTAGATCTCTATCTCTTGCCAAACTCTTTCCATTTAATTTCCATATGTCATGCCTTCATTGACTACCTCGTTTCTCTTATCTTGTTATACTATCCTAAAGCTTCGCAAACGGTGTTATTATTATTTATTTATTTTTTCATGTAGAGTTCTTTGGTCCTAAAAAAAATTTTGCGTAACAATAAACAGCGCTTCCTATATAAAGCGCTGATTTTGGTCCTAAACAATAAACAGCGCTTCCTATATGAAGCGCTGATTTTGGTCCTAAAAATTCTCACAGATAATAAACAGCGCTTCAAGCTTTTAAGCGCTGATTTTTGTCCTTTATTCGTATTAAATATTCATGCTCTGCTCCACTTCATCGCAAACAACTCCTTCTCTTCCCAATCCCCAAACCCTAACCCCAACTTCACGTTCTCACCTCCCTCCACGATCTCCCACTTTTTTCTCTGAGGTGAAGAAGGTTAATCTTCTTTCTCTGTTTCTCTTCATGGTGCACTGCCACTCCTCCACTCCTCATGGCGCACTGCCACTCCTCCACTCCTCACTACAAGACCGCCATTCTCTCTTTCTTTCTTTGGGAACGGTGCCTTTGAGCGAAATCGCGACCCATCAAGCATCGTTTGTCTCTGAGAGCCACCGAATCGAAACCACGGCGCACGATCCGCTTTGTTTGATCTGGAGGCGAGAAAGAGGAGATCGCGGTGGAGTTACAAACGGAGCCACCGCGTTGGAATCTTTCACATGGTGAGTTGATTTCAAAGATCTGTTTGTTTGATCTGTGTGTTGATTTCCCCAAATTTTCTCCAAACCCTAACTTCTCTGTTTCGTCTGTGTTCGTGAAACTTCCATTTGTTTGATTCGGTTTCATTTCTGTTCACACAGATCTGTTTGTTTGATCTGGAAGAAGAGGAGGTGATGGTTGCTGGTTCGGCCAGATCTAGTTCGATCTGGTTCTCTTCACTCTCTCTGGTTCGATCTGGTTCTTTTCCAGTAAGGCGTGGAGAGAGATTTGAGAAGAAGAAGATCTGAGATGCAAGGCGTGGAGAGAGATCTGAGAGAAAAATTGAACATTTTTTTTCCTTTTAGGGTTTTAGTTTCTTCTCTATTTTTCTTTTCTATTCTGCTGTATTATTTTTCTTCTCTGTAATTTTTTTGCATTTCGATCTTGTTCTCCGTTTGGTGATGTACCATGGATTGATTCTAAAATGAAGTATATTTTTTGCATCTGAATCTATGTTTATTGATGAATTCAGTTTATTGATTATGTTTATGGATCTATGGCTTTTATTGATGGATTTGATTATGTTCTGGTCCTTGGTGCTGGTGGAATTTCCTCCTCTTCGATTAGATGCTGTAGTTTCGTTTCGTCTAATGCTGGAAATAAAAAAGGGGAAGCGCTGCTTATTGCTGCTAAAGGTTTACAATAAACAACGCTTCTTTTAGCAGCCTTATTGATCTTTGAAAAGTGACAATAAGCGCTCTTAAGCATTTATTGTCACTTTTCAATAACATCGCTTAACCTTAAGCGTTTATTGTCACTTTTCAGCAGCGCTTCAAAAACGTTGTTTTTTTGAATAACAATCAGCAGCAGGTAAATAAGCAGCGCCTTTTAAGCGCTGTTTAAGGCCAAAATAAGAGCTGTTTATTGCCTATTTTTGTTGTAGTGTTATAAGCTCTTTTAGACAAAAAAAAGGCATATTAAGAAAAGTAATTAACATAATTAAATTTGTCTATAATATGTATGCTTTTACAAATTTATCTTTCAATCATAATTAATGCATGTCTTAGATTTTTTAAACACTATGCAATTAATTAGGGATACTTTTGAAAAAATAATAATTAATGTATCTTGTAATTTGAAAAGAGACTTATAATTAGTTACAATTTTTTTCTTCTAAAATGGGCTTATAAATAGTGACGGAAGGAGAACTAGTGGCTAACATTTGCACTTAAAAAAAGTGAGTCAATCACTAATTGGTAATAATCGATTAATATTTATGGTCACCATATAATATACACTTCCCTAGTACGATATATAATTGCTGGTGTAAATATTGTGTATAATTAAAAAAAAAAACTTGTTTTTCTTATTAATTTACTTGCCAAGTACTGTAAGGCTCAAAATGACTCGTACATGTTTGGCAAAAACGAAATTGGAGCTTTTTTTTTTTTTTTTTTTGAAAGGTGGAGCTTTTTTTTTATAACTTGTATTAATTGAGCATTTTTAATTAATTCAAGGAATTAAATTTGAATTTGTAATTCGATGAAACTATATTTTAATTATATTTGCTTAAAATAACTTATTATATTCAAAATAAAAATAAATATAGTAATCTTATTATCATCATTGTCATTCAATACTAAAAACAAATATACCATTTTGTTTCATATTAAAAGAATCGGAGTAGTACTAATGAATAAATTGACACAAATTTTAAATTGACTACTTTGGCAAATGAGTACTTTTTTTTTTTTTGACTAACTGAAATTTAGATTTGGAAAGACACACCCATGCAAGACTATGGAAAACCACCAAACTCAACAAGAGTTTATGATAAAATTTATGTTATAAATTATCAACGGAAGAATTCAGAATTTGAACTTAAATTACATTGCAAGCGAAAGATCTAAACATTTATGTCAACTCCCGTTGTCTAAAATGAGTCTATTTCTAGTACATTTAAGTTGTTACTCCATAAAATATTAGTCACGCAGCATGCTCATTGGGTATATCAATTCATTTTGGCAACCTCTAACTCTGCAGATGAACTGTGAGACTTGTAATAATAGTATGACTAATGTTTTGCACATGAAAAATTTTCCCAAGTACTTCTTTTATACTTAATTTAACGTTGCAATCTATTCGTGTTGGGTACGGTGTACCATTATATATAGGTGATCATCTCAGTAGCTTATCATTCATCGATCTCCAACCACTTGATTCTCTTCACCTGGCTTATGCCTATTAATTCGAGTATTTGTCTCATAAGATGGTGCTATTTATGTATCAACGTACGTACGCGTGCTGTGTGCTCGTCTTATTCTGCAAGTTTGATCGAAATATATGTCGGCTCCGTAGAGGAATTGTGATAAATAAATTAACAACGAGAACTGTAATAAGATGTTTAAATAAGTTATAATAATATGCTTAAATCTTTAAATATGTTTTTTAGGCAAATCTTTAAATATGTTAATAATTACATATAATAAAACCACTCCCTCCATTTTAAAATGACTGTCGTTTTAAAGAAATAAAAAAGTTTTATATTGACCGTCGTTTATTACTGCCTCCGGTCCATATTATAAGAAACAAAACCATAATTTACACAGACCAAGGAATTGCATCGAAACTTGTTTTTCCTAATTAATACTTCTGAAAGTTGAGTTTTCTTCCAAAACTGCCCCTTCTATGAAATGGTATATAATTAATGCATAGAAAGTAGGTGCATCTCGTTAATATAAGTCTCACATTAAATACGGGGTAAAAATAAAAATTAGCAATTAATGCATTATAAAATTGTGTTTGTTTCTTATAATTTGAACCAAGAAAAAGGACACATTTGTTTCTTATAATATGGACCGGAGGGAGTATTTCAATGTAATATTAATTTTTTCTATCAATTTTGTCCTCAAATAAATACTATGTACATCACTCCTAATATATCATACTTCATTATGCATTTGTGACAATTGTTAATACATCAATAGTTAACAAGGACAATTTAGTAAAATTATTTTACTCACTAAGTTATTTATTATTTTTCTTAATTCTTGTGAAAAAACCTTAAACGTTAGTTATTTTGAAATGGAGGAAGTAATTAACAATAAAAATAGATTGAAATATTAGGCCAATTGGGTATAGCCCCCAAAGGGCAGCTTGACATTTTCATCCCTAGCTAAAAGCACTTATTAACAAAATCCATTTGAAAATATTATCTTCGTTTTTTTTAAGTGTTATTTAAGGTAATTGACACATATTAAGAAAATAATTAATATATTCATTCATTATATTATTGATTAACTTCTTAATATGCCTTCTATCTCTTCTATATGTTGTATCTTTCTGTTCTCTCTCTCATTAATTTGTTAGATGAAAATAATTATATAAGTGTTAAAAAAATTAATATTGTATTCTAAAACCAAAAATAAATAGGTATGGTTTTTAAAAAAATAACACTTATAAAAAATAGACATAATTATGTTGTTATAAGAAAGAAACAAGGTAGAAAATATATTGAGAAACAAAATGACTTTATGTATATCAGTTAGCATATTGCATTGCAAGTATTTAGCTGAAGCATAACTGCATAAGGGAAATTAAACTTCTAAAATTATAGCTTTTTAAACTAAAACATAACAGCAAACAAAACAATAACAACTCATATAAAGTCTTGGTTGATGACAAATTATTTAGAAGCTTCCTAAGTAAAAACATCATAATAAGTAAGGGTGTTCGCGGATTGGATCGGTTTTAAGGAGAAAAACCATCTGATCCAATCTTTTCGGTTTTTACTCTAATCATCCAATCGGTCTGGTTTTAAAATCAAATCCGATCCGATCCAATCCAATTTACTTCGGTTTGGATTGGATTGGATTTCGGTTTCTCATTTATAATCTAACCTCCTGTTTTATATTTTTTTCCAAATGGTGAAATTACCACAATAACGATAACTTACATTTCATAACATCAAACTAATAGTACGGTAGTAATCAACAGTAGGGCAGTAACGACCTGATTTTTTTTTGCTTCTTGTAAATGAAACTATGAAATAATCAAAAGGAATCGTAGGCTCCAAGAATGCTTGCGGTACGACCATATATATCACGTATTATTTTTCTGTATTGATATATCACGCATTATTGTATTAATGTGAAAGGAAATTATAAAATGGGAAAGAGAGGAGTAGATCTACAAATTAAGAAAAATATGTTTAAAATTATAAAAATAAGAATAAATAATTTATTTGCAAGCTTAAAAATGTACCCAAAAAAAATGTATATTAAAAAAGTAAAATATTATATATTATATAAAAATATACATGATTAATTTTAAAAAAAAATTAAATTTTAAAATGTGTGAGAAAATATATTAAGGATAAGGTAATTATAAGCATAATATTATGTTATGTAATAATACTTTGGATCGGTTTGGATTGGATTGGTTCCATTAGAAGGATCCAAAAATCGATCAAATCCAATCCAAAATTTCGGTTTTTTGCGGTTTTCGGTTTTTTCGGTTTGCGGTTAATTCGGTTTGCGGTTTTTCGGTTCGGTGGCTGCGATTTGAATTGAATTGGATCGGTTTATGAACACCCTTAATAATAAGAGCATTATAAGTGAAGCACTAAAACATTTTCCAACAAATCTCCTCATTGCCTTGGTTGCTAATGTTTGGTTATGCGTCATCAGATTATCTCTTTGAATGTCCCATATGACGTATCTTTAAGCTGCATATGATGTCCCTTTTCGATCAAACCCTTTTTTTTATAAGCAAATGTTAGTTGTTAGTAATTGTTAGAAATGTTAGTTTCCTGGGTTTGAACCCGGAACCTCCAGCTTATACTCCTTCAGCGTCCCTTAGCTCACCAACCGAGCTACCTACTTGGGACTCGATCAAATCCTTACTCGTGGAGAACTTTTTGAACCTGGCAGACGATTGTACGCGGTAATGATGCTCCATTGTTTTTCTTTCCCTAGTGAGCAGAAAAAATTCTAATGGTGAGCACAATGTATACCTCAATACTTGAACTAAACACCTGGAGTTAGCATTTTTAGAACCAAATCAAACTAATGGATTGAATCAACCGGCCAATTTTTCTTATTGATTCGAGTAGGATTGGTCAGATAGATTGGGTAATCGAGACTTGTGGCCACCCTTAACTAGTTCATTATATTGAATCTTGAATTGTCCAAGTGAGATGTTTTGATTTTATATATTTTTTTTGTTTGCATTCACTTGAGTAATATAATTGGCTTTTATATCGCTATTATATGTTACACTTGATATATATTGTTGTTAATCCAAATTGGGTTTGGGCTTGAAATATAAAATGGGCCTAGGGTGACTAAGTCCAATGTAACAGTGTTAGTTTTTCTGTTGAACCAGTATTACTGGTTGGTAGTTAGTTGTTAAGTTTTGTAAAATACCTGTATTCAGCTTTTACAGTTTAATGCAAGCTTTCATTTTCCCCTAATCTTGTTACTCTTGTTTTTCTCATTCTCTTCACTAATTCTTGAGAGTGAGTTTACCCCAACAAATTTGGTATCACAGAGCTAGAAAGAAATCGATCCTGAGAGGTGTGTAATCATGTCAACCAGCAATGGCGGCCATTTCCCGATGAATCTACCGATCCTTGACGGCAAGAATTGGGAGCGATGGAATGTACAGATGAAGGTACTGTTTGGCGCCCATGAATTCACAGAGATTGTGATGGGTGGCTATGAGGAGCTTGGAGCGAATCCAACAGAGGCCCAGAGGACAACCTACAACAATGCCAAAAAGAAAGATTGCAAAGCATTGTGGTACATTCATCAATGTGTAGATGTGAGCAATTTTGAGAAGATTGCAACGGCGAGCACATCAAAGATTGCATGGGATGCACTGGTCAAATGTTACATAGGGGGAACCAAGGTGAAGAAGGTTCGGTTGCAGTCTCTTAGGAGGCAATATGAGTTGATGCACATGGAGAGCACAGAGAAGGTGGCAGAATACCTCACGAGGCTTGTGACTCTCACGAACCAGATGAAATCTTGCGGAGAAACTATCTCAGATCAGATGTTGATTGAGAAGGTAATGAGAACTCTAACTCCTCAATTCGATTTTATTGTTGTTGCAATAGAAGAATCGAAGGAGGTGAGTGAAATGACCATTGAAGAGCTTCAAGGCTCTTTAGAGGCTCATGAACTCAGAATTGTTGATAGAGGGGTTGAAAGAAAGATGGATCAAGCCCTTCAAGCCCAAGTGAACATGAATGGGGAGAAGGGGAAATCTGACAAGAAGTGGAATAAAGGCAAGGGAAAATTCAACAAAGGTGGAGCATGGCAAAACAATAAAGATTCTTCCAAGATTGAGGACAAATCCGAATCATCCAAGAAGGGAGGAGGATTTACCTCAAATCATGGCAAGAAAAAGAACCTAGACAAGAAAAAGGTTCAGTGCTTCAATTGTGAAAAATTTGGGCACTTTGCCAAAGATTGTTGGCATGCAAAGGGCAAGAAACCTCAGAATGAAGAGGAGGAAGCCAACATAGCTCATGAAGATTCAGATTCGGATCCAGTAATGTTGATGGTGACAACAATTGAAGGCAACTCAGCAATTGAAGGCAACAATGCTGCAGAAGAGTGGTACCTTGACACAGGGTGCTCCAATCATATGACCGGGGACAAGGACTGGATCATTGATCTTGACAGAAGTAAAAGAACTTCAGTCAGACTGGCAGATAGCAGGAACTTAATGGCAGAAGGCATTGGAAACATTGCTATTTAGAGGAAGGATGGCAAGGCTGCAATTATTGAAAAGGTGTGGTTTGTACCCGGAATGAAGTGTAATTTGATGAGTGTGGGGCAATTGGTTGAACAAGGATTTTCAGTAATCATGAAAGAAGGGAGTTTGCAGCTATTTGAACCTACTAACAGGCTGGTATTGAAGTCACCATTGTCCAAAAACAGGACATTCAAGTGCAGTATCAAAACAGCAGATGTGCAGTGTCTTTCCACCATTGTTCCCGATCAGCAAACATGGCTTTGGCATTCAAGGTATGGGCATTTAAATTTTAGAAGCTTAAATCAATTAAGTGAAAAAGATTTAGTGCTTGGTATGCCTAGAATTGTTGTACCCGAGAAGAGTTGTGAAGTTTGCTTGAGAGGCAAGCAAAGCAGGAAGCCATTTGCTTCAGAACTGCCCATGAGAGCAACTGCAGGGCTGCAGGTTGTATACTCAGACATTTGTGGACCTTTTGAAGTTCCTTCACTTGGAGGAAACAAATACTTCATCTCATTTGTTGATGAATACACCAGAATGACTTGGTTGTATTTGATCAAACAAAAGAGTGAAGCCTTGGAGGTGTTTAAAGGGTTCAAGGTGCTGTTGGAAAAACAAAGTGGTAATGAAATCAAGGCCTTGAGGACAGATGGTGGAGGTGAGTATACCTCAAAATACTTTGAGCATTATTGTGAAAAACATGGAATTGTGCATGAAGTTACACCACCCTACACTCCTCAGCATAATGGGCTGACTGAGAGGAGGAATAGGACACTACTTGACATGGCAAGAAGCATGATAAAGCAGAAGGGTTTACCACACAGTTTTTGGGGAGAGGCAGTGACAGTGGCAGCCTATGTGCTCAACAGGTGCCCAACAAAGAAATTGAAACTGAAAGTTCCAATGGAGGTGTGGTCAGGGAGAAAGCCTCATGTGGGACACTTGAGGGTATTTGGATCACTATGCTTTAAGCATGTTCCTGATGCAAAAAGGAGCAAGCTTGAGGACAAGAGTGAGCCTATGATACTAGTTGGCTATCATGCCACTGGTGGTTATAGGTTGTTCAATCCAAAAACCAAGAAAATTGAAGTAAGTGGAGATGTGCTAGTCAAAGAAAATGAAGAATGGAACTGGAAGTCAGGGGAAGTAAACCAGAAATCACCACTGCCTGTGATGTTTGATGATGCATAGTGGGAAAATGAGATAATGTCAGCTGGTGATGACACAGAATATGAACCAGTAGATAATGGTCTCAGTGATGATGAACTCCCAGCAACAAGACCTCAGAGAAATAGGTCTATGCCCAGAAGATTGGAGGACTGTGAGGTTGTTCCTGACACAGCAGTTGATGCAGAAGGGGAACTGATTCACTTTGCACTGATGCCTGATGCTGAACCAATCGGTTTCAGTGAAGCAGTTAAGAAAAAGGAATGGAAGACTGCAATGCTAGAGGAGCTAAGATCAATTGTGAAAAACAAGACTTGGGAGCTGACCGAATTACCACCAGGGAAAAAGCCTATTGGGGTGAAATGGGTGTTCAAGGTGAAGCTCAATCCAGATGGGACAGTGTTGAAGCATAAAGCCAGATTAGTTGCAAAAGGTTTTTTGCAAAAACATGGGCTAGACTATTCAGAAGTGTTTGCCCCGGTTGCTAGACATGAGACTGTGAGGTTAGTGGTAGCATTGGCCTGCAGTAATGGCTGGTCCTTGGAGCATCTTGATGTAAAGTCAGCATTCCTAAATGGCCCTTTGGAAGAAGTGGTGTTTGTGTCACAACCACCAGGTTTTGAAATCAAAGGAGAAGAACACAAGGTGTACAGGTTGCACAAAGCCTTATATGGCTTGAAACAGGCACCTAGGGCCTGGAACAAAAGAATTGACAAGTTTCTAGGCCAACTCGGGTTCAGAAAATGCTCTGTTGAGCATGGTGTCTATATTGTTGAAAGAAATTTTGCACTGCTTCTAGATTGCCTCTATGTGGATGACTTACTAGTCACTGGTAGTCATGCCAAAGAAATTGAAGATTTCAAAACTCTGATGATGAGTGAATTTGAGATGACCAATCTAGGAAAATTGTCATATTTCCTTGGGTTGGAATTTCTGTGGACCAGGAAATGCCTTGTGATGCATCAATTGAAGTATACAATTGATATTCTGAAGAGGTTTGATATGATGGATAGTAATGCAGCAGCTACACCAGCAGATACAAGTACCAAGTTGGAGGAAGCTGCTGGTGAAGAGAAAGTTGATCCAACCATGTTCAAGCAACTAGTTGGATGCCTTAGATACCTATGCAATAGCAGGCCCGATATCTGCTATGCAGTAGGTATCATTAGCAGGCATATGAATGATCCTAGAAAACCTCACTTCTTAGCTGCAAAGAGGATCTTGAGGTATGTTAAGGGAACTATGAAATATGGGCTGAAATTTCCATTGAACACTGGTGAGAATCATGGGGATTTGCTGGGCTATTCTGACTCGGACTGGTGTGGAGATAGAGCAGATAGGAGAAGCACTTCTGGATACTTCTTCAAGTTTCAAGGTGCACCAATCTCTTGGTGCTCCAAGAAGCAACCTGTGACTGCTCTATCAACATGTGAAGCCGAGTATATAGCTGGTTCATATGCTGCCTGCCAAGTAATTTGGTTGAATACTCTGCTGAATGAGTTGAAGTGTGATGCGAAAAAGCCTCTGCAGCTGCTGATAGACAACAAATCAGCAATCAACTTGGCAAAGAACCCAGTCTCACATGGAAGGAGCAAACATATCGAGACCAGGTTCCATTTCCTCAGGGAACACGTGAACAAAGGAATGATTGAAGTAGCCTACTGACCAACTGAAGCACAAATTGCTGATGTGCTAACCAAAGCCTTGAGACCAGATCGATTTGAACACTTGAGAGATGACTTAGGTGTAATGTGTTTTGAGAATTTGAATTAAGGGGAAGTATTGTTGTTAATCCAAATTGGGTTTGGGCTTGAAATATAAAATGGGCCTAGGGTGACTATGTCCAATGTAACAGTGTTAGTTTTTCTGTTGAACCAGTATTACTGGTTGGTAGTTAGTTGTTAAGTTTTGTAAAATACCTGTATTCAGCTTTTACAGTTTAATGCAAGCTTTTATTTTTCCCTAATCTTGTTACTCTTGTTTTTCTCATTCTCTTCACTAATTCTTGAGAGTGAGTTTACCCCAACAATATATACTTTATTGTGATTGATATTTATTGTCACATTTATGTCGTGTCTTGAATACTAAGCCGAAATGCTGACAAAGTTTTGTAAAGTGTAATAACGTTATCCATGCTACTGTATGAGTAAAAGGAGAATACACAAAATATTGAAGCAAATTTAATATTGATATATTTATTAAAAAATTCAACAAAAAAAATTATAAAAAAATTAATACGTAATTTCATAAACATATTTTTATATAAGTAACATGATTATTTTTTAAATAAAATTATATGCATACATACATGAGGATACATAGATGCATATATGTATGCAGTTCAGTTTAAATTGACTTGAATTGTTTTTTAAAATTGGATTAAAAAATCAATCAAATCCAATAAGAAAATTAACTTTTTCATTTTTTAGTTTATGTCAGTTTTAACTTTTCAATTTAACTTTTTATTATTTATATTAAATTGAATCGAATATATTTACTAATCTATTTAATTCTCTTAATTTTTTTTGGGTTTATTCTTAAATTTGAGTCTAGGATGATGTGAAGACAAAATGGCAAGTTGGCAACGCCATGAAGGATCAAGTTTTCATTTTTCACAATGTCCATATAGTAGTCAAATTAGGTCGGGTTTTTTAATTTTTACTTGAGTTCCATTCTCAATCTTTTTTACGCGATTTATTCTAACAATCGTGTGGAGTTAAAGAGTAGAGTGACAATAAAAGAAAGAGTTTAAATCTTACCCACTAATAAAGTACTAACATTTAACACTAACATTTGTCATAAAAAAATATACCGAACCCGTTTACACCGGTTCAACTTGTCCTGGCACAACACAAACAAGTTCCTTTTCGGGGTCCATTCATCCAAAAGTTGTATGAATTGTTCTTTAGTATGTCGCATCCCTCACGATGCCTTTTACACGGGTACAAGTGTTGGATGCCCCACGTTGGGCAAGTGCACCTAAGTAGTCCCTCTCACTCGGATATACATTAAGAAACCGCAAACAATATTAATGTCTCAATTTTGCTTTGGATGCCCCATGTTGGGCAATTGCACCTAATTAGTCTCAACTTGGAAGCCAATAACGGGGAAGATGCAGGAGCTGAAGCTACAACAGTACTCTAGATGTCTCAGTCAGAGATATTTTGCTTTGGTCCACCTGTTAACTGATATGTATTTTCAACTCCAGCTGCCTATGATTTTTATTCACGATGACTAGATAGATAGATGTTTAATAATGCATATTTTATTTTATTTTAGAGCATGTTGAACGATAATTTTAATGAGTATTACTTATGATTTACATTTATAAGCTAATTATTCATGAAGGGCCGTTACCCTAAAAAAAATCATTTTTTTACTGGGAAAAAAAATTCTTGAAGGGTCGTTGATTATTTTATTTAACTGGACACAACGCAGTTAATCCGCATCCCATAATTATAATTATATTATAGAATGGTAACTGTAAAGTTACTGGTATGTATAAATTATATTACTATTTTATTTTTGGTTTATTGAACTTCTAAAATTGGTTTTTGAAAGTTTGTTTTAAATATAATAATAATAATAATAATAATAATAATCACAATAAAATGAATGATTATTTTGTTAATTGTTAGGAATAGAATAATGGTTAATTAAGATTATATCATCCATATTTTTTGTGAAATAATCTCACTTGTCTATTGTCGACAATAGCCAACCAAAAATTAGTTTCGGATTTTTGGCCAAAAAGACTGAAATACAACACATGAACATTACTTTGTAAAGGCATCTTTTTTTTTTGTATAAGTAAAGGCATCTTTTTTTTTGGTCCTTACTACGGATGGTCGGGGGTGGAGGGAGGAAGTAAAGCGTTACGAGTTCGAACCTGCGCTCCCAATGTCACTCGACTGCTTTCTCTTATACAAGTAAAGACATCTCTTGTACGCATGGATATCAACCGACGACTGGAAAAAAAAAATCTAAAGATTCCTTGTTTGAAAAGAAAAAGAAAATTCAATGCTACCGCGTCAGTGACATACATATAGAGCCCAAAGACAATACAAACAAGAAACCTCGTGCCCTACTTACTAGCACATTTTCTAACATTTTTCTACTCTGCTATCGGCAAACGATAGCCATGTGCGGGTCCTCATCCAACATGCAACATGACATTAAGAAATGAAGACAGTACAATAGTGTTAAAAATTGGAAAAATAAAAAAATTCCTTTACAAGTGCACTAGTGTTCAACAGCTCTCCTATGGTTTCATCAAAAATGGAAAATTGTCACTCCTGCATACAGTATGCTATGTATGTTGTTGGGTATCGACCGTTTAAATGAAAGCACCCATATCCCTATCATTTCTGTATATAGATACAATCCTAACTATGTACACCGAACCTAACTGTCATGTAGCATTGCAGTGGTTAATAGTTATGATGTCTTCTGCCAAAACAATATGCTCAGCCAGAAAGCATGTTTGCAGAAACCTATCATTGCTCATCAAGGCAACTTATTCTCGCGAGAGAGTTGTGCCTACAAACAGAGAAGACTGTAGAAAAAAAGAGGTATAAATGCATTGTCAAGTTGTGCCGTGTATGCCTCCAACAAACCACTTACGGTCACAGCTAGAAGTAGAGAGAACCAATGCTGCAAAAAGTTAATAACAAAGACGTCAAAGAAAAACTCAATAATCCAAAGAACAAATACTACAATACTAGCAGGCTTCTCTCACTAATTAAATTTTATTCCTTCCGTGTTATTAACTATAAATGGCAATTTCTTGTACTTCCCACCTATTAAACGACACTAAGATGAAACTGCATCTTACTGTCCGGTCCACAGAGTTTACAACTAGGGCGGTAATGGAAAGTGTTTACTGGGAAATTTGGCTTTTACATTCTTTTCCCTCCCTCAAGGATCTAGGAGAAATTAAAACGAAGCATAAAGTCACTCCTTAAGTGGGTCTGGTTTACACATGCATGAGAAACGATAACGGTTGGGGAAGAAGAGTGTAAGTACTTCCTTAAGGCATACAATACGTGCAACCTGAATTCTGACCCAACTCCACATGCAGCAGTTAGCTTATATGCATGAATCTAGGAGGACAATGATTCGCCACTAGGTCCATAACTCATTGGTGCAAGAAAGAAATTGTCCAACGTCAGTGGTAACAACAAATATAAGTACTATATAAAGCTTTGGTGCTTATATGAAACAGGGCAATGTGGAACAAGAATAACGTGGGACTTCTCTATGCAAAGAGTGACAGAAGACCTGAAGCACTGAACTAAGATATCTTTATGTTATCAAGGAAAAACCACGTGATTCAGATGGTTTCCGCAGATCAGTTATGCAGGCAAATCAAGTTCCTTTGATATCACACAGTACTAAAAGGCCATCAACTTTATTACTAAAGAGTTTACTAACATCCACACTTAACCCAACCCACCCCATTCCCCCAATATGAAAACACATTCACATGCAGAGAGAGAGAGAGAGAGAGAGAGAGGACCTGAGTGAGAATGTATCCAGTTGATGCTAAGAGTGGAACCAGTAAAGAGCAAGCAGCTAGTACAGACGTTATACCAGCTGCAGTACCTTCAACTGTTTTCTCTGGCAAGTGAGAAAGCTACACATTAACATCATGCAACGGAAAACCCTGATAAAAATAATTAATAATGAAAATACTCACTGCCACTTTTACTCCACCTCAAAACACCATACTTGTATCCAACCATTGATGCCTGAACAAAAATAGAGAATCAATTACTATTATTGAGAAAAGCAATCATTAACATAACAACTCCTATTAGTATTTCTGTACAAAGAAATATAGTAAAAGAAAAACATGTTTTTTAATGCTTTTTCTTCAGTCTCTGACTTCTCGACCAGATATAATGGTATCCACACAATCATCAGTTTTCAAGCAGCCTTATTAGCAATTAATCAGTTTACTTCTACATGGAAAACTGTTTACAATTGAAGCAAGTAGTCAAATTTCTCGCAACAAGTTATCATACATTAGTTATTCAAGAAAAATCATCCTGATTATCAAAAGGGGAGTAAATTGCTTGCTCCAAAATTATCACAGCCTCACAGACACAGTATCAAATTTCCAGATTGATTCAGGTTATTGCATTTATGGTTTAAACATTGTTGACTGATCCAAAACAGTTACATCTAAGCACTGCATTTGAACTTGTGCACTATGATACAATCCACCTTTTTTTTCCTTTTTAATAGAAGATCATCTTTTGGCCATGTTTAAATTTAGAAGTCTGTGTCTGTTACTTGCAATGGCCCCAAGTTCATCAGGTGTGTACACCACCCCCTCCCAAAAAAAAAAGAAAAGGAAAAATACTTACCATTGTATCTCCAATTCCAAGACTCAAAATTCCCGCAAAAGGAGCAAGAGGTCGATCATTGTACCCAGAAGACATCCAAATAGGGAGTGCACACCCCAGTAGGAGTGAGAAATGGCTGAGCGAAGGAAATATTGTCATGAAAGGGAACTAAATTCAGCTATGTATCAGAAACAGTTGCAGTACAATATGGGCTATAGTGAAAAAGGGCATAATACCTGACAATGAGAAAATCAGAGTCACGGTGATCGGTGAATGCGTTCATAAATTGATTTATTGGTTGTCCTAAGGGCCAGATTCTCCACACCTAAGTCAGACAATGCCAATGCAAAAGCAATCAAGAAAACTAATCAGCCTGCTCTGAATCATTTGAGAAAATGAAGATAAGGACTCGGCTTGTAAAGTAGATTTCCAATTCATCATGAACTATGTATCTATGCATCATCACATAGGTCATAACTGGGCAAAAAATATGTGCTATATATCCCACAGCCTCCAATGGTTTTGATAAGAAATAAGACTGTACTATTCTTCTGGCAACATTGCACAACCCTATTCTTGAGTTTAAATTATCATATACCCATAATCTTTAAATGATTCAACAAATTTTCATGGAATCAGAATTCTAGTTTAATGACAGATCTCTACGGAAACTGTTCCTGCAGATTGCACAATGTGTGCTAATTGCATACTTTTCCCTTTCTTTTTGTTACCGATACTGCAAATACATCTCAAAGGACCCACTCAAATTGTCTCCCACTGTTGGTTGCATTGGCAATTGCAGCGACATGGGGACGCCGGCTCCCGGGTTCGATCCCGGGTGTGTCCGTTTGATAGTGTGTGTGTGTGGTGTTTATTTGCCATTTCATCTAAACTGACCAAAAAAATAAAAGGACCCACTCAAATTAACCCTTCAACATATGATGTCACTACTGCTAAACTGAATGCATTCCAAGATACTTACTCGAATAATTTCTAATATTAAGAAAACCGCCAAAGCTGCGCCAAAAGCTAGATCGAGAAATTTTGGCTGAAAGCAATAGAACGGTGAGCATTATAGCTGACAGAGAATAGCATCATTGATTAATATAAAACTTAACTCAAACTAGCAATGCCCCTACAATGCAGGTTTATGTTTTCAAACACATTAGGGCTCAATCATTCTTTTTCCTTCTATATTTCTAAACCATAAAACGAAAACTATTTTTGAAATATCATTCATGAAAAACGTATTAAAAATTTCAGTTATCAAACATGACTTGCATGTGTCAACTAGTACTTATAACAATCTCTAATTTGTCTACGCTATTTAATTAAAAACATCTCATAATTTTTTTATTTGCAAAAAGTAGAAACTATAGAATAATTTTAAAAAATAAAATGAGGAAAATTTCAAAAAAATTTCACAAAATTATATGAACAAATTAGAGATTGTCATCTGTATCAATCAATTTGAAAATTTCCTCATTTTATTTTTTAAAATTATTCTATAGTTTCTACTTTTTGCAAATAAAAAAAATTATATGAACAAATTAGAGATTGTCATATGTATCAATCAATAAGTAGAAAGCATATGATGAATAGTTTTTGTTTAACTTAGATATGTAAGGGTCTATTTACAGGTTTCAGAAATTTGAAGGGCCTTTCATCAAGATTTGAAAGTTAATGGCGGCTATTTAAAAATGAGGTAAAATCTAGGGAGTGCTTGTACATTTTCCCCCTACTTTCAATTATAGTGAAAACAAGGCATTGGAATTTTATGAAAAAGAACAAGAATAATTGATACCATGTGGCAGTATCCCTTCAATATAGTAGCATGGATAACAAACAACTCTTTAGTCCCAAATTACCTGGAAGATAAGGGCGGGCAAAAACATCAAGACAGCCATCAGATGGTAGTATTTCCGCAAAAGAATCCTCTCAATCTTACTGTTCTTAGAGATGTTGTAGAACCGCAAAACAGAAACGCAAATTATAGACACCCAGTAGATACATAATGATAGTCTTTTGGATGGCTCCGAGAAAACAAAGGAAAGCACCCTGCAATGAGATGTTTCAAAATTAAAAATATAGCTATCTAACAAAATAGCCGGTATAATGATAAAAGTCAAAAACAGTTGTTTTACACCAAATTATTTGAACCCGAGACTACCATCGTAGTTATAATTGTATTTTAACAAGCCTAGAAAAGGTTTAACAACTGAATTGTCTGGTACTCTAAATCTAGTTCAATTAGACTCAGTTTCTTCTATCACGAATTTTTCTCTATACAATATAGATTCATTATACAGGAAGGAATAAAGCTCAGGCTGCATTACGGCAAACACCAACAACAACAATCAAGCCTTACCCCACTAGGTTGAGTCAGCTAATGGACGGACCAAACGACGCCATAATGTTCTATCATTAATCATGTCTATAGCCAAACCGTTGGCCTCTAAACCTTTCTTAACAGTTTCGCCTATAGTTTTTGTTGGCCTTCCTCTGTCTCCGGTGATTGGGCTGCCCTCCATCTGATCTACTCTCCTTACTATTGAATTTACAGGTCTCCTCCACCCATGCCCAGACCACCTAAGTTGAGATTCAACTATCTTTTCTACCATAGGTGCTACCCCAGCTCTCTCTCTAATGCTATTATTCCTCCTAATCCTATCTCGTCTAGTCTTTCAACTCGTCCAACGCAACATTCTCATCTGTGCTACATTGAGTGTATTTAGAGAATTATGTTCAGACTTAAACATTATTAAGATTCTCACGATAATACCTATATAAAAAAGCCTATATTAAGATGCCCAAACCACCTAAGTCAAGATTCAACCACAAAAAAACCACATTATTTGGATAATTATGTTCAGACTTTATTAAGATTCTCGTGACAACGCCTATATAAAAAAGTCTATATTAGGTGGTGATGTGCGTGCTTAAATCTGCAGATGTATGTGAATGCAGTGGAATCAGATGCTACTATGAAAATATTCTGCATGCCACAGCTTTTGGTGGAATTAGCAGCTTGTGTTGCCTTATCCCATATTTGCATCAGAGCTGCCAGCATGATATATATTATATCCTTCTCAATTTATAGTCAATAAAACTACTTTCCAAGCATCCTATTATTACAACTTCCATGTTATATCAGATGAGTAACAGACAGCTAACAAAATTATCAGATATTGATGTGATACCAGAAAAAGGGATGCATGTGAAACTCCTGTACGAACTGCATCCATAATGGTACAATCACAGTTAGGACAAATCCAAGGGAAGCAATAAACATAAGAGATCTCCCAGTCTCATGGTATCTTCTTTGTTCGGAAGAAGCTGTACTTATAGACCACTCCCATATTTGGAGAATATATTTCAAAGCTATTGGATATAGCAGAAGACCAAGTACAAGCCCCTGCAGAAACAGCAGACGATTTTAGCTGATCTATCTATACCATTAACAATACATTTCTTAAGCTAAGGACCGATACCTGAATTATAATGCTTATCTCACTTCGATTTATTTCATATTTTGCAGTAACCAACTCTGATGACACCAATAGTCCACATAGCTGTTCAAACAATGTAATCACCAATTACGTATATAGACACTTGATTTATCTAGATGACTAGAAACAATATTGTGCTAAAAAGCACTAACCTTTTTAATAGTAAGTAACAACATGTCACCAAAATAGAGAACGATCCCAGCAGCCACCAGAAATGCTTCCCCTGGAATTGGGGGAAAGGTATGATTAATAAAAGTGCAGACAAATTAAACACCCCTAATCAACCATGCAATTATGCTGAGATACGGTCACCCATTGGCAGTAATGCAGAATTTATCCATATTTCAGATAAGGGTGAAAAATGAATACAGCTATTGACCAAAGGACAAACAAAACAAAGAATGAACTAACAATTTGCAATAACCCTGTTTATTTTTTAATGATGATTTTGTTGAGCTGGGTTCCTCCTCATGTGTTGGCCAACAAGTTTGGAACAATAAAGGCAACCTGGGGCTATAAGGCTCACACTATGATAGGGTCCACGAATGGGTCGAACTCACTATGGATCTATTGTAGGCACTAGGAAGCCTTATCCAGGGAAGATGGCAATAATTTTGAAGTTTAAAAAAGGGGGAAAAGTGACATGGTAAAAGAGAAACGGGAAGGATTATTTAAAAATTTGGCCATCATTTCCTTCTTGGTGTACAGAACATATTCCTTCCACTGGGGTTGCTTCATTCTGGCCTCTTAAAATTCAATCAATGGCACAGCGTCTTATTCGATCACTCTATCATAGAAGTACAAAGATGATTCAATCGATTCCTAAGACCTTGAAGGGAAAAAGCCCAATAACATCAATCACTTCACACGGAAGCAGCAGGAGAAAGGGCAAAAAAAGTGCTCACTTTGATCGCTTTAGGTAATCATTTGTGCTCAGTTTTTTTCCTTCAATTTTCATGATCTTGCTTGAAGTTGTTGGCTTTACATCTATATTGTTGGATGTTTGTTTCATTGTCTCTTTTGGGTTGTCAATATTGTACCTCTTTGTGGGTTATTATTGTTGATTGTTACCTTTAGTGATTGTTGAAAGTCTCATATCGACTAGAGACAAGTAGTGTTTATAAAATTTGGACAATCCTCACCTTACAAGCCGATTTTGTGGGGTTGAGTTAAGCCTTAGGCCCCGATTCTAAGATGGTATCAAAGCCTATCCTAAATATGTTATTGGGCCAAAATTTATGTTATTCCACCCGCATTTATCCACGCTCTAGATGTCCGATCCTACGCGTGGAGGGGTGTAGAGATCCCTGTTATTCCACCCTCATTAGTCTACGCTTCGGATTCTAGTCTTGAGCATGAAGGGGTGTGTTGGAAGCTCCACATTGACTAAACATATGGCCTAAGTAGTGTTTATAAGGCTTAGACAGTCCTCACCTTACAAGCCGGTTTTGTGGGGTTGATTTAGGCCCTAAGACAAAGTTCTAAGAGTGATTTACACTTTATTGGTAGTGAGTAGGAGCTATTTGCAGTATCCTTGTTGGTTGAAGAACACTTTGTTGTACTCATTACATTTTACAGTGGAATTTTTGTCCCTCACGGGTTCTCTCAAGCGGGGAGGGAAGGTTAATTTGCCTATTGTGCGTGTTGTTGCTTCCGTACTCACCCTCTCCGAACAGATTTGCTGATATTAATTTTTAATTTATATGTGAGGAACAACATGGATCAGATTTGGCAAAACAGGAAATGCACTCATCTTCCATCGTTAAGCAACAACTTCATAACGTAAAGTATCAGCTTTTTACTTGAAACTTCAATTCACACGGAAAAATATATGTCTACCCAAAATTATTTTTTAACTTTTAATCCCATATCAGTTGTGACAATAGTAAAATCCAAATAGGGAGGAGAATAGGTGACTAAGACAACGTGTGTAAGACAGACATACCGATGGAAGCACAAGAAGGGAAAGTTCTGAGGAAATGCTGAATTAGCTTGACGGATGCCAATCCATGACAAAAGACCCATGAAAGCTTCAGTGCAGGGTGCAAGCCTGCGAATAAAGACCCAGTAACAGTTTAATCAGAATGCACATTCCTTACCTATATAACATGAATATTAGATTCAACAGTCCAAAAACAATACCAAAACAACACTTTACCAATTTGAAATGTAGTCGCAAGGGCAGCAATGCAGATGACAGCTTGAAAGAAAATGAAACAGAAGCTAAATCTTACACCCCAATGAGAATGCCGTAGAGCCAAGGCGAGGAATAAAAGCACACCGAAGACGCTGGCAGATGTGGTCCAGTATTGCAATGTCAGATATTCAATCTCTATACATTAAAATTTTACACATCACGAAATTGCAATTCGTAATTCAAAAAAATAAAACCTAAAATTGGAACCTACAGCCATCAATCATAATATTGCAATGAAGGCAAAAAAACAACACCTTCGGATTGAAGTTGAGCGAGCGAGAATCCACGTGATGACTGTATCAACTTGGAGAGAATAAGAGAAGGGAGAGTGACAGCGCCAAGCAGAATCCCCGAAGAAGCACCGGGCCTGAAAAAGAGAATTAATCAATTAACAGATGAATGAATAGAATGAAGCTAGAGAGAGAGAGAGAGATGTACCTGGTGCGGAAAAGGAAGGGGGAATTGGAAGATTCGACGGAGATTTCGAGGAAGAAGGAGGCGAGGGCGAGGAGGGAGAGAGCGAGGCCATGGGAGAGGAGAGAGAGAGGGAGGGAGTACAGGATCTTAGAGATGAACAACAGAACCACGACTCTCTCGCCGTTCAACAACGGCGTCGTCATGGAAAACGAGAATTGGGTTGGTTGGGGGGCTTTACGCGGGAAGCAGAAGAGATCTGATCATGCACCAAACCAAACGATGGGAAACAGGATTCCTGTTCCTCTGATATCATCACCAAACACATTTGTCACGGTCAATTACGCGGTTCTGGCCTTCGGAGATTAATTACTACTAGCATTAAATTCATTAATTAATTACTATCAGTTAAGATTAACCAACTTTTCCAGTTAAAAAAAAAAAAAACCAACTTCCCCAATTTTCTAAAGTTTTTAGAAAATTATGCGCACCAAAATTTAGAAATTCTAGGAACCTAGAATGACAATATGAATAATTTTAAATACAGTGCTGTTATTTGAACATAGCGCGCGAGACCAAAATACGCGACATCAGTCTGTACTGTATGGATAATGTGTCCATACATGTATGTACCCTTTTTTTTCAAAAAAAATATTACAGATTTTTTTATCTGGTTAATACTATTCATTATCTGGTTAATGTCAAATCCTGAAACTTTTAAACTTCTCATTTTCTTATCTGGTTAATCACATTCATATATCTGGTTAATGTTATTCATTATCTGATTAATGTCAAATCCTGCAACTTTTGGACATTTCATTTTCTTATCTGGTTAATCAAGTTCACATATCTGGTTAATGCTATTCATTATCTGGTTAATGTCAAATCCTGAAACTTTTTCTTATCTGGTTAATCAAGTTTAAATATCTGGTTAATGTTATTCATTATCTGGTTAATGCCAAAATTTGTGTTAACTAGTTAAAAAAAATCTAAAAATTAAAAAAAAAACTTTGTTACAGTACGGACATACAGTATCCCTTATTTGTGTCCAAATCTGTATTCAAAAAACATTTTTCTTTTGAATATGCTGCAACTTCTCCGATATGCTATAATTATTTGGTTTTGGGCTACTAAAGCCATGGGCTTTTCTAGGCCCTAAATCGTGTGGGCTTTTATTGCTTGCGATTTTCGCCAATATTAAATGCACCCCCCACTTTTTGAGTACACCCCAAATTCAGAAAACTACAAAATACCCCTATCAATTTTCAACTCATATCCCACTTTTACATTTCTGTCCCCATTTTTTTTTTCAAAAACGGTGTTCCTCCCGTAAATTGGAATTTACGGTAAAGTGTGAGATCATCGAAAATACGAATTTATGGTATTATACCATAAATTCGTACTTACAGTATACATTTTTGGAAATTTCATAATGTACCAGAAATTAAGAATTTCAGGTAAATATGTTTTATACCGTAAATTCATTATTTTCGGTACGTATACAATGAAAAATACTTACCGGAAATAATAAATTTATGGTATAAAACATATTATACCTTAAATTCGTTATTTCCGGTACGTATTTTTGTATTTTTTAGAACGTACCGGAAATTATGAATTTTCGGTACGTTATTGTTATTTTTTATTTTTTTCAAACTTTTTTTTCCACATAATAATTTATCATATTTTGTTTGTTTGTTTTATTTTAGTTTTATTAGAAATGGATGATTTTAGTGCCTTCAATTCTGATGAAGCTAACAAGCCTACCAACGTTTCCCAAGCTGTCGATTGTAGTGACGTATTTACTACTACGCAGGTAATTTAATTATTATTTGATATTATGAATATGTCGTATTTTTATCATCAAAACATTAAGTTTAATACTTTTTTTTCAGATATTTTCTACACGAGATGATTCTTTTGCAAAATAGTTAACTTTAATGCTTGGTTTAGCTTAGACTCACCAACTCCAACAGTACAACGACTACATTAGAAGTGTTGATTAGAGTCATCGTATTAACTATTAAGGTTTGTTTGTTTCATATTGTGATAGAATTGATTTAAAAAGAAATGATTTTAAAAAAGTTGAGTATAAAAGATATTGATTTGTGTTTAGTAATGATATTTTAAAAGTGGGTTTAGAAGAATTGATATTATTTGGATGATAAAAATATAACAACTTTTGATGCGTAAATATAAAGAATTTTGTGGGTCTCACGCTCAAAATTGATTTTATTCAACGTAAAAGCTAGGAACTTCTCGCTTCCATCATAATCAATTTTACCCACCCTAGAATTAATTTTATCCACCGAGATTTTGTCATCTCTCAAAATAATATATTTTTTGCACTTTTGATCTCCAAAAATCTTAGATTTTTTTAGGACAAAAAATGCAATTAAAAAAATTGAGGGACTAAAATCACCAAATTGAGAAAGTTAGGAGACCAAAATAGCAAAAAATAAAATAGAGGGACCAAAATCACCAAATTGAAAAAGTTGGGGACTAAAAGTGCAATTAAGCCTATTTTTTTTTTCTTCATAAAAACCAACTATCATCATTCTTTTGCAAAATGGTTAACTTTAATGCTTGATTTAGCTTAGACTCACCAACTCCAACAGTACAACGACTACATTAAAAGTGTTGATTAGAGTCATATTAAGGTCTGTTTGTTTTAGATTGTGATAGAATTGATTTCAAGAGAAATGATTTTAAAAAATTGAGTATAAAAAATATTGATTTGTGTTTAGTAATGATATTTTAAAAGTGGGTTCAGAAGAATTGATATCGTTTGAATGATAAAAATAGAATTACTTTTGATGCGTAAATAAAAAAAAAATTGTGGGTCACACGCTCAAAATTGATTTTATTCAACGCAAAAACTAGAAACTTCTCGCTTCCATCAGAATCAATTTTATCCACCCTAGAATTAATTTGTGATAGAATTGATTTCAAGAGAAATGATTTTAAAAAATTGAGTATAAAAAATATTGATTTGTGTTTAGTAATGATATTTTAAAAGTGGGTTCAGAAGAATTGATATCGTTTGAATGATAAAAATAGAATTACTTTTGATGCGTAAATATAAAAAAAAAATTGTGGGTCACACGCTCAAAATTGATTTTATTCAACGCAAAAACTAGAAACTTCTCGCTTCTATCAGAATCAATTTTATCCACCCTAGAATTAATTTTATCCACCGAGATTTTGTCACCCAAACACAAGAATAATGATTTTTAATTATATTAACCTTGGTTTTGCTCCCAAAATTGATTCGGGGCTGTCCCAAAATCTTTAAAAAAAAAGGGAAAAAAAAGGCACTTGATGGATTGAATCGGATCATGATAGATGGATGACAAACAAACACAGGAGCCATGGTCTCCTTTGTTTTTGGTGTGGTGGTAGTTATAAGTTAACCTTCAATATTTTTCCCTGCCTTGCCAACCCTTGATAATTGGTATTCAATTGATTCATCACTCGATATCCACGTCACCCAAAGGTGCTAATGTCAAATTGCCGTGTTATAAGACGTGTGACAGTAACGATCTACTATATTATATAAAATAAAGTTTTCTCACGTAGAATTATGTCATGTGTCACTTTCATATTTATTTATTTTCTCATCTAAAACAAAAATTTATTTTTAATTATTATTATTTTAAGATAGTTATTATTACACTATCTCAATTAATTGTCATTAACAATCAAAAATATATTTTTTAAATGACTTACTTATTTTAAATTATACATCATTCATATTTATTGATGGACAAAACTTAATTTCCATCCGTCAATTTCGTGATGTTCCTTTGTAAAATACACGCCACTAGTGATGAAACAGTTTGACATGATGCGGCCCTTGAAACACGGAAGCAAAAGTTGGCAACGGTTATCTATTATTTTACGTGAAAAACCGGATGAATCGAGTTTTGCCCTTTATCAATCATTACATATTATATTTAGAGTTAAAATAAAATAATTCTTAACTTGTTTTACAAAAATAATAAATATTATATATTATATGATAACACCTGTTTTTGGTATATTATTATTTAATTTAATTAATTAATACTCGTGTAAAACACGGCTAATTTTACTAGTGTAATGTAACAAACCACTACGCTTATGCAACACGTTCCACAAACATCGTTGAAGAAACATCCACGTCGAGAGAACGAAGGGAAAACCCCATCAATTTCGCACATATAACCCGAATTTCAATGCATCTGGATTTGGCTACGCCATAAACCAATTATTTATCACAATAAACAATTCACAGGGAGATATCAATTATCAAGACAGTTATAAATATCATATTTGCTCTTCATTAGTCTAAAAATGATAAATTCACAAAACTAGAGTTGACAGGTAAAACTCGATCAAAGGGAATTATACAATGTAAATTGCTAAACAACGTTCCTAGCTATCTACTTGTATTTGTTGTATCCCTATTACACGTGAAACTTTTAAGCAGGGGTATTTTTCTCCCTACGAATAAACATAATAAAATGAACACAAAAATACGATAACCTATTGCCATAAGAAACAAAACCAACAAATTTGTCCACTTGGAATTGTTGTTGGGGGAGATATTGTACACATTTTGGAGAGCTTGAAACCCGGATATGGTCCTTACCTGCCCAACTGCAAAGGAGGTGCCTAGGTACTCATTCTCCAATAGCCCCTACAAGAGATTAAGACAAGTAAATGAATGCTTCAATAACAACCCATCTAGGTAAAAGGATTGGACCATCTAAAAAATTTAGATATCAATTATACCGCTTGATCCTCGTCTATTACCTGAATAGAGTATGTATGAAAGGCTATATAGGACATTGGATACATCCACACGGGTCCCGGCAACACGTTTCGAATTCTAAAATAGCCGGCCGAAAGCATCATGACCACCTGAAATGGCATACACATACATCAGTAATTAGTTCAGGAAAACACCTAAAAGCTCTTCAAAATAAATGGACAACGGAACTCACATGTAAACACAAGAGTGTCAAGACACTCCAAAAAACATCTTGCCACAAAGTAGCGACAACAAGCATAATTCCTTCATTCAGTAACAGAGTCATGAAAAAGTTCAGAACAAAGTACATTAACAAGCTGAACTGATCCTGCAGCCCTACTAGGAAGTAGAAGACTAGACTTGTTGAAATGGAGATAAGGAAAAGAAATGGGATGCTGGACAAGAGCTGCGCGAGTAAAAATACAAATGTACTGGAATGCTGGTTTGATTCTTCACAGGCATATATCTGCAAAAGAGCAAATTATTCAACTTCACTAAACTTTCAAATATTACAGGGTGGAACTATAGTGAATCCATAATCCAACCCTTAAAAATGACGTCTATTACTACAAAAATAATATATTTAAGCATGACAATTGTATTTTCTTTGTCACATTTGCTCTTTTAGAGAGAGTCAATTACCAAGTGCTCATTTCATCAATGGCTAAGAGACAAACACAAATACTAGCACCAAATTCTACTCCAAAGTTGTCCCTCAATACATTTTGTCAATATGAAAATTTCCATAATCATTGGTACTATTTACTACATACTTCTTGATTTCACTTTTTCACGTTTGAATTTGAGGAGTACCAAGTGCTCGATTTGCTAAACACAGAAGAGACACTGGCAAATGACGGTACTTGGAAAAATGTAAAGGCTTACTTACATTATGTCAGTAATACAATTTCCGCAGTCATGGTTACTGCATAGATTATATGACCTACAATCCATATAATATGTTGTTTTTCTACCATGAAATTAACTTTGTTAGTGTTAGTGCATTGCTATTAAAAGAAGAGTGGCCCACATTTCAGAGCTTGTAAGTTTATGTCTATAAACTTCTCACAAAATAGTAAAAAAATTAAGGCATTATGTTGTTGTTGAATTTGTGATTTCTGTGTAATTCTGTGTAATTAAATCAGATCACACTAACCTCTATTTATAATAAGATTTGTAATAATTACAATAAATGCTAATTGCTAATTGTAATCCTAATTGATATGATTCTAATCCTAATTAATTAAATAAGAAAACATATCATAAAATATAAAATCATAACATATCATCTAGGATATTCTAAAATAGTCTAAGATATTATCAGATATTTTTCTGATATTCTAACACTCCCCCTCAAGCTAAAGCTTACTAAGCTTTTAGCTTGTTACAAGAAAATAACGCATTTCCCATAAAATAAAAATAAACAAAACATGAAAATTGAGCTCCACCATGATTGGGAAGGCAACTCAGAGATGCTGGAGAAGCCGAAGAGAATTGCTACAAAGATAGCTTAGCCAGATAGCTGGAACAATCGTCAGCCTGAAACAAATTTCTTGGCAAGCAGTGAAGTAAAGCAAGGTCCGACTTTTCTCAAAACAACATTTGGAAGCTTCAAACCAATAATACGGAGACAAAATATTTAAGCTTGAATCTAAGTCTGATAACCACTTCTGTGACATAAACGAGGCCAGTGCATCTGGGATGAAAACGAAGCCAGGCCAGTGCATATGGGACGAAGACGGAGCCAATGTACTTGGGAAAAAGGCTGAGGCCAGGGTATTTGGCACGAAAAGCTGGATTAGTGTGAGTCATAACCATAATAAGTCACAATCGGAATGATCGTCGACGGGAAGAAAAATCATCACTAACATGATTCATATGTGGGAAAAGAGACACCACTGAAATTATCATCGGTGAGAAAAGAGGCCACTAATATGATCTATTAGTGAGAAAAGAAGTCATGACAAACAAAAATAAGAACCAGCATGAAATCATTGAAAATTTGACCAAATGAGTTGTCAAGAGGAGAGAGAAAATGCGCCTGGAGAGAGAAATGAGGTTGTTTGCATTGGAACACAAGTATCTGTGGTCTGGAACAGAAAACAAAGACTGGATCTGGAGCCAGCATGGAAAACCGAGTCGGGCGATAGAAAGCCTGGCCGGAACAGTGGCCAGACGCGCCGTCACGCGCGGCGGTGACGGTCAAAAAAGTGAGAAGACGTCTTGGGAGAAACGGCGGCGGCGTGGGAAGCGCGTGGCAGCGGGAGGTCCGTTTTGAGGGGTATGTCGGTCTCGGTCTTTGCGGATTACGATGGTAGGTCGGTGTCGGAAGGTCGCCAGAGGCGGCGATGGCAGCGGCGACAGTGGCGGTTCTGATGGTGGCTGACCGGAAAACTGGAAGGTTGCTCCAAAATAGAGGCAAAAAGAAGAAAACCGAATGCAGAAGCATGCTGGAAAAATATGAATACTTGCTGGAAAACGTTTCCCGGTGCCCGCCGCCACCGGCTGCGGAAGAACTATTTGGTCACAAAATCAGAGAGATGGCTCTGATACCATGTTGAATTTGTGATTTCTGTGTAATTCTGTGTGTCTAAATCAGATCACACTAACCTCTATTTATAATAAGATTTGTAATAATTACAATAAATGCTAATTGCTAATTGTAATCCTAATTGATATGATTCTAATCCTAATTAATTAAATAAGGAAACATATCATAAAATATAAAATCATAACATATCATGTAGGATATTCTAAAATAGTCTAAGATATTATCAGATATTTTTCTGATATTCTAACAGTTGTGTTTGAGTTCTGCATAGACCTACAATGCAAACAATTTAAAAATACTTGCCAAATGGGCAAATTATACTTTATCGCATGCATGTTGAGCACATCAAGGCAAACTAATAAATTGTTATAAAGTTCAGGTACAAAATTACCTTGATATCTTTCATTAGTGCAGGCACCCTGGCAATGCTTAGAAGGGAACAGAATGACACAAATACAAAAATTGCTGCAACTCTTGTCTGCAATTTAAGAGGTTAAAATTTAGGTTACGAGTAATGAGTCTATCTAGAATTGTTGGCATGTATAAATGAAGATTTAAACTAAGGGATACATGTTCAAAGACAAAATGCAATTGCCATGTCAAGACTCACCACAACGGAAGACAGAGAATGCCCCAGACCAGAAAATACAGTACCCATGCAAAGCGTGAGAAGCATGTAAAGAATAAGATGTAGCCAGTAATATTTCCATTCCCTTGACACGACTAATAAAGATCTCCATGTCAAAACTGCTACCCGAGTAGCATTGCTAGCTTTCCCTTTGCTTTTGAGAGCTGGACCTTCCTGAGAAATCATGTTTCAGAAAGACACTAAAAAGTTAATAATCCAACACTGACTGCCCTTAAATGCAGTAGAGCAAAATAAAGCCTGAAATAAATCTCTAAGGAGGCGGCCATGAGAAAACCAATACTTCAACAAGACAAATAAGCTAGTCATTTCATCTACAAGATTACATCATCTGTCAGCAAAAGTCCTTTCCAACAGTTTTCACTGAAATACCTCTACAGCTCTACTATCTCTAATTACCCATTAGCGCATGCAGAATGTCCAAAATTTTAGATTTCAAAATAAATAAATAAATAAATAAACAAACATTTGCAACATCCCTCAATTGAAGCTGTTAGTTTGAAACCAATAATATTTGCCTAACCTATCTATAGTGTGGCGATCAAGTGTAAAGATTATAGGACCAAATATTCCACTTAATTGTATATCTTTCACTCTCTGTATTGGGCTTTAAGCTTTCTATGACTAATTTGTGACCAAACTTTCAATCTACCATGAAACCCAATTGTTCAAATGATCAATATAAATAACTTATCAAAAATCAACATAAAAGATAGCTATGCATTGGCAACATGTAGAAGGAAGAGACCTATGGTGCAACTTCCAGTCCAGTTTAACAGAAGATCTAACTCATAGTTTAAGAAGCTATCAATTTACCCCCTACTTCAGCAGTTATAATATACCTTCTCAGTGAGTTTTAGGATCATAGTTTCAACAGCAACTGCATCTGCAGATGACTTATAAGTGGCTTCAAGTGTGCGTATAGCAACAGCAGTGTCCATGTTTACAGAAGAAAAATCCCCATTGTCATCCTATTATAATGAAAATGTTAATAGCATAACATTTAAAAAAAAAAAAATCTAACCTGTTAACATTAATAATGCAATGAGCACACAATCATCAATCCACTACAAACAATTACCTGCCAGTTTTTACACATCGCAATTATCCTGTCAAAATCTGTATTAATTGCGCGTAGAAAGTGGTCAGAAGGACTTTGCATGATTGGGCAAGGAAATCCAGCATTGGAGAAGTGCTTAATCAACATAAAATTATAGCAGTCAGTAACAAGATATGCATTTAATTTACTAACAGAGTAGGTTTAACCAAAATCTCGACGAATAATATAATATAAGAGGAAAATTCAAGATGAACTTGCAACACATTCATCTTCCAATAGTCACTTTTAGCTAAAAATCAATGCCTCTTATATTATATTATTCGTCGAGAAAACAAGACTGCTTAACTCATCCTTAATCAAATTTCATGTGCAGCAGCAAGAAGATATAGAAGGTAAAGTTACCTGCAAGCAAGCTAGTGTTTCTCCAAAGAACAGAGTATTTCCATTTGAAAGCAGACATATCCGATCAAAAAGACCAAACACTTCTGTGCTGCTCTGATAGATGGTTAGGATAAGAGTGCAACCAGTGCTTGCAAGTCTCTTCAATGTGACCATCATCAAAAGTGCCGAGACACTTAAAATAGATAAATAGTGAAAGGATGTTAACGAAAACCGCTCTATATATGGAATGCTATCAAGCAACTAATAGACAATTATTACAATAAAATGAATTGGAAAAAATAAACACCTGTCCAAATGGTAAAGAGGTTCATCTATAAATAAAATACGCGGTCTCATGACAAGCTCCCTAGCAATGCTAACAAGCCTTCTCTCCCCACTAGGAAGTCCCTTCATATAACAATGCCCACCTATAAGTTTATTTGCGTGATCACCTAAAGACATTGCGTGTATAGCATCCTCTACGACACTCTTTTTCTGACAAAAGAAACCAGGTAGTTGCAGTAGGGCTGAATAATACAGAAACTCTCGTACGGTGAGGGATCCAATCAGAGTGGTATCTCTCTCCACATAACCCTGCAAATTAAGAAACAAATTTTGATATACATATATAAGTGGTGAAACCTAAAAATTAACAACAAATATTAAATAAGGTAAAGAACGAGCAACAGACATTTAGCACGCATAGTACCCCTAGTGATTCCAACTTCAAGAACCAAAACTTAGTACCTCTGGCACTAATAAACTTCTATATTTGAGTAAGAAATGCAAAATAATCTAACTTGCTAAGAAGTGCAACTATGCAGTGAAAGCACAACATAACAATCAGAAATAGAAAAATGATAAACTCTGAAAGACAACTATTGTAAAGAGGCTTCTAAACTTACACAGTTACACATCCATTATTCCATGAAGTTTCTCAGCTTATAATCAATACAAAACATGAAAGCATGGTTTTGAAGGATAAGCAGATTAAGTTCAAGCAGATTGACGACTATAAAAACAATGGAAATTCAAGTGTTAAACAGACAATGAGGCACTGAACTTACATATGACCCATATGGCAAATGCGATTTTGCCCCATTCACAAACACTTCACCATACATCCTGGCCGAAGGAAGCAACCTTCCTGAGGTAAAGAGAAAATTGCATTTTAGCTTTGATTACTCAAATACACATAGGATTATCATATGAATGTTATGTAAAAAAACACAACGGAGACATGCTTCTAGACCTGCAATGGCTCGTAACAAGGTAGATTTCCCTGATTTAGCAGGCCCCATAATTACAGTCATTGTCCCAGGCAATGCATAACCAGTTGAACTCTTAATAACCTTATCAGAGTACTTCCTTTTTCCCTTTATTGTAACAGTCAAATCTTTCCAGGCAACAGAAGCACCCGCAATTTTCCGTGGAATAACCGCACTCTCCGGTAAATGCGGGGATGGTAGGGAGCCGCTGTTGAGCTTCGAGAGAGAGGGTGAAGCCGGTGTTGTTGCAGCATTAATAGAGTCACCTCCTTCCTCAACTCTACCATCGATATCAGTATTATCATCCCACTCAGGTGAATCCTCAAATGAGATGGGTTGCCTGAGTGAACCAGGTTTCCGCAGATAGAAAAAGTTGCTTGATGGCACCCTACTTGCCGGGCTGCTTGCCGATGATGATGAAGACCTATAATTATCTGACTGAGACTGTATTTCTTCCATGATCTTCAATTGTTTCTTTTTTCCTTATATCATCAAATTTTAGACATCATTTTACAAGTAGCAGAATTCTCTTTATGGTATACTAAATCAACTGTGCAGTCAAATCATTAACAATACACAACTCTCATATAGAACATTTTCTGTCTGTAGAGAACACTGTCTATCAACAACCTGCCATGCAAATCACAATTCACAAATCAAAATCAAGGAGGGGAAGAACAAATTTAAGGCCAAATTATAAATTCCATCTAATCCAATTTATGAAACAAAAAGCAGACATGGCTATGACAATCAGGATAATGCAATATTGCAATGAACTATAGTGCCACTGTCATGCCAATTTTAATCTTTTCATGGAGTAGAAACTTACTAATAATAATAATAAAAATAATAATCAATAATGCAAAAAAAAAAATGGGATCTTTAAAAAAAATGCAATGACCTAAACAAGTAAAAGGGGGCATCAACGGTTAGGGGGAGGAGACATGTCTTATTCCTCCACTCCACTAAAATAAAACCCATATTTGTTATCCATTAAAATAAAAAGTGGAGCAATAACCGAAAAATCAAATCTTTGTACCCAGGATTTCCTTTCCCATTGAGACAGCCCTTGTTCTCAACTATGCCTTAGTCCTTAGACACCTCTTTCACAAACCAAACTACTATTATTCGTTTATTTATCACTCAGTTGAACCACAAAAAAAAAAAATAGATTATAAAACACACTAAATATGAAGAAAGGAATAAACAAAGAGGGTAAGAGAAATGAAAGACTCTTGTTTTATTGCTAAGTTGAGCTGAACAACCAACATAAACCCACAAAACCTTCAACCTGAATGAAGGCCAGTGAGTATAAATGCAAAAAAAAACTACATATGACGAGGAAATGACAGATAACATACCTGGATCTAAGGAAAGCAGTGTTGTTGAGAGAATGAATGACAAAGCAATGAACTGATGAAGAGTGAGAGAGGGAGGAAGGAGAGAGAGAGAGAGAGAGAGAGAGTGTCTGAGGAAGAAGCTGAAGGACACTACTTCTAGCTATAAGACGAGTTAGTGATTTGACCCGCCGAACCCGGGTTTTTTTGTTTTGTTTTGCTTTGCTTTGCTTCTTTCTTTGAAGTTCGCATCTCAGTGTATCACACTTTCTCTTTTATTATCTTCTCTCTCTCTCTCTCTTTTTTTCCTTTTTCTTTTTTCTATTTCTTCCAATTCTTGTCTTTTCCTTTCTAGTGTGGCATGTGTTCTTTTTCCTTTTTGTTAAGACAAGTGTAAATGTGTAATGATGTTGGCTTCCAAGTGCCAGCACGACGTTTCCAGCTACAACAGCCAACGGGTGCTTGCCACCTACCTTTAACTCCAACCCTTTCCAATTTGATAAAGGCGAGAACTCTCGTGCACAAGAATTTTATTGAGTATACACAATTACTAATTATGTGATGTCACATTATTTTTTAATTTTTTTAAAGTGAAATTAGATGCTTAGTTTTTATATCTATCGTTAGTGTAAGAGTATAGGAAAAATTTCTTGAAAATTTTCTATATTTATTAATAAATTTGACTTTCTCTAAGGAGTCTTTTTATTCTTTTTTTATTTTATTTTATATAAAAATTCTTTCTCTATTTTCGTTATTTGGATCACTGCTTAAATAATATTCTAATATTTGTGTAAGTTATTTAATTTCATTCCTAGCTTATTCTTCTTTTCTTATTTCATTCATAATAATAAAATTATATTTTTATTAGTTTCTTCTATTGTTTTACTTATTTTATACACGATTTCAATTTCTTTTGATATTTCAATTTATTTTTTATTTCGAATTTGTTTTGTAGGTTTTATTTGTTTTGTTATTTATAATTTAGGTTTGAATTATAGTTTTTTTATTTTTATTGAGATTATTTTTGTTTGTTTAACAGACGGGTATCGATACTCACCTTTCTTTCTAGGTACGGAAGAATTTACCTTTGATCAAATCATCCTTCAAACCATATATCGCTCCACTAATCATAACACAGTTACCTTGAATCCATGATGCAATTTGCCTTCATCTCAAAAAGAGTTTCATTCATGGGAAAAAAACATTGATGGTGCTGGTTCTTTTTTAATGGTAAATATTATTAACGTTAGTATTTTGTTAATAGGTGAGGCTTGAATGAGATATAGCAGATTAATATTGTGAGCACTAATAAGAGTTGGTCCGAGTGGTAATTGGGCTTGGATCCCATCTTAAAGTCTCGAGTTCGAGTCTTGAGTGTGTCAAAAATTCTGTTAGGAGAAAAGAATCACACGGACCGGTAAAGCCGAGTAAAAAAACAAGTGGCCAGCCTAAATTAGTCACTGACGAAACAGGTAGATACAGCGCACTAATAACATGGTAAAAAAAAAGATTAATATTGTGAGCAGATTTTTTTTTGTGTACAAAGAGCGAATTTTTTGTTTTGTTGCTAAAGCGAATTATTTTAATTCCGGGCGAAAGAAATAAACTTTGATTGTCTGATTATACAGAATTAGTTTTCTTGTAGTTGTTCTATTTGAAAATATTTTATAAATATTAAATTTTATCAATTTAAATGTGGATTCAAATTTTCATTAAATAGCTAGGTTAAATCTATAGATTTTATAAAAATTTAAATTATTTAATATTTTATTAAATAGTTTTAATTTAACGTGTAGTATATTTTTAAAATATAAATCAATTATATTATATTATATTATATATATATATATAATAATGTTTTATTACTTTAGGTTATGCCACATGGCAAGACAACATTTATTTCAGTTTAAAAATTAAAAACAAAATTATTATCTATTTATATATTATCTTCTATCTATTCTAAGTTTAATATGGCACGTGTCACCACCAAATTTATTTACAATATATTTTAATTCTTAGATATATTTTAACTTTCAAACTTCAAATTAGGTTAGTTTATTTTTAGAGAATATTCTTATATATATTCTCTCTACACCCATTAATTTTTATTATCTCAATAATTCATATGTTTTTTTTCTTTCTCTATCAATTCTTTTACATTTTTTCTCCATCTCTTTCAACTCTTCAACTTTTCTTTCTCTTACATGTATTTCTTATTATTGTTTTTCTCTCTTCAACTCTTCTTCTCTTATTCTTTTTTTATTATCTTTTATTTCTCTATTTCTCTCGCTCTTTTATTTATTTTTGTTTTAGATGTTCTTTTTTTTGTTAGAAGTATAGATAACAAGGTAAGCCTTATTTTTTCTCCTGAGATTTGTTTTGGATATATAATTCTTATGCCGTGAAATTGATTTGATGTACAATACTATGGTTGAGATTGATTTTTAGGTTCAACAAAAAAAAGATTGACTCTTAGGTTTATTTTGTTTAATATTTTGTTTTTTCATTGTTGTGTGATGAATTATATTTGTCATTTTTAATATTTTTTTTATTGTATAAATTGTTTAGTTTTTTGTATTTATAATTTAAAAAATACAGAAAACTAAATTTAAAAAATTTCTCGTATCCCTTTAATTTTATATTTATTAAAAATATGTCTATAACACTTAGGATAATAAAAGACATATATATTATTAATTAGATAAAACTATATAATTATTCACATGTTGATATTCATATCTATTGGAGTTACTTTTCTAAAACTTTTGGTAGGAAAAAAGTTAGAAAACACAAAAATAGTAGAAAACACTATAAAAAGTTAAAAAATAAATATTGTATAGTCAATACCCGTGCCCGTACCTTAAGCACGGGTTATTACACTAGAAAATATTATATTATAATATTATATGTTTATAAAAATTCAGTTTATCTAAAATTTAGCGTATATAATCATCGAGACAATATCATAAGATTTAAAGATTAAATTTATTAAACTTATATTTTACAAAATATTATAAATTGAAATAAGTATAACATGACTTAATCCCAAGATAAGTGAATTGCTTCTCTCTCACACACATACGTCATTTTTATTATTCTAAATCAAAATCGCTACTTTAATAATTTTCACTATAATATTTATTACCTCATTTATATACAATAAGGCTTAAAATAAATAAAAATTATGTAGTTTTATTCTTATTATTGTTTAGGGTCCCAGTAACTAGTATGGTAAGGACCACTTTTTGAAGGAGTAGCACCTTTAGAGTACTCCCTCATATATATTTTATAAGCTCAGGAAAAAATTTAGAGTAAACCCTTAATTTAGTCCATAAACTAATATCCTCTCTTATTTAGTCCCTAACATATACTAAAATAATAAGTAGTCCCCAAACTTTGTAAAATTCGTCAAATTAATCCCTAAAATTTTGTGAAGTCCGTCTCATTAGTCCCTATAAGGGATTGCTTATAAAACTTTAGAGACTAATTTACGGATTTTACAAATTTTGGGAACTACTTATTATTTTCATATACTTTAGGGACTAAATAGGAGATAGGGTGTTAGTTTAGAGACTAAATTGAAGGTTAACTCAAAAAATTTGTAACAAATTATAAGCCCCTTTTCAAATTACAAGATACATTAATTATTTTTTCCAAAAATATCCCTAATTAATACAAAATCCAAGACATGTATTAATTAATTAAAAGTATCATTTATAATAAATGAAAGATAAATTTGGAAAAACATACACATTATAGACAAATTTAATTATGTTAACTATTTTTCTTAATATACATTTTTTTGTATAAAAGGACTTATAAAAAATAACGGGGAGAGTATTTATTAACGTTTGAAAATAAAAGTGACATCTTAAGAGCATTTATTAAGATGCTCTAAGTAGCATCTTAGGAACATTTATTAATTAAGTATAAACCCCAAAAAAAGGTACTACTTTTGTCCTTAAATATAAGCTCTTTTTGACCAAAACAGACAAATTAAGAAAATTAGTTAACTCATTTAATTTGTCTATAATGTGTACTATTTTTTCAAAACTACCCTTTAATTATTGACTTAAGAGAGAGAAATAGTCACATCATTTACTATTGACTACAAAAAACAACGTAAATTAATTAAGAGTATTCTTGTGAAAAAATAATTAATGCACCTAGTAATTTGTAAATAGACTTATAAAAAAAGATAATTTTTTTTCAAAGGGGCTATAATTAGTGATCGAGGTAGTACTATTTTTCAAACTAAACAAAAGGTAACACAAATTTTAATATGAAAATTTAATTAAAGCAAAATATGCAAAAACATCACTCTAGAACCTGTAATCTCAACTATGTTGACACCACAGATTCTATCAATTATCTGCAGCATACTATCATTTTATTAAAAATAGAAAAAAAAATACAAGAGAAGGACTTAGGGAGGCATAAAACCTTATCCAAGGGAGGGCATAAAACCTTACCCAATGGAAGTCACTCAAACCTATAATTAGGAAGTCTATTTCTATTATGAGCAAACTCGGAGTTTATGAATGATGGAATAGTATCCCACCAGACAAAACTCGGGTTATTAACCCCAAAAGAGGCCAACTTTTCAGCACAAGCATTTCTCTCTCTATAAATATGAGAGTATATAAAGGACATGTTCTTAATCATCTGAATACAATTAATCCAACGATTGCGAAGAGACCAAGCAACTAGAGAACTATTACTAAATGCCGAAATAACAAGATTGGAGTCACATTCCAACCAAAGATTCCTTCAGCCTCTTTTATAAGCAATCTCAATCGCCAACATAGCTCCCATAAGCTCAGCATATAAGGCATTATGCATGCCAAGATTTGTTGCAAAGCATCCAAGAGTAGCAGCGCTGTAATCACGAAAAATCCACCATAAGCAGCTGGACCCGTACTACCATTAGCAAACCCATCAATGTTACATTTGATAGTGTAACAAAGAGGATGGCTCCACAGGACCTTCATAATATTGGGAGATTTACTAGGATGACTGTTAACCAGGAAAGCTTTGAGAATAGCAAAATCCACCATAGAAGATGACATAGTGCCAGAGCTAGCATTACCAGTAATAGAAACATTTGAGATAATCAAGTTGAAAACCGGATAAACTGGGATCTAAGACGACACTGTCCCATTTCCCCCAATCATATAATACTTAAGCGTATTTAGACTATAATAATGTAAAAATGAGAGTAATATATTGTCGCGTGAGGAAGTGTACAAATATACCTAAAGGTACTCATCCGTAGGGCCCAGCTATACAGTGTATATATAGTGATAATTACCAAGTAAACGAGAACTTGGACTTCCTATCTACCGACTTTGACTTACTGACTATTGATCAACTCAAACGATCCTATCTCTGAAACCTATCTGGCACTGCTAAGATCCGTAAACCAATATATGCAGAATAAAGAAATAAAACGGGAGATAAGAACACACTATACGCACTATTAAATGGAAAAGCAGGAATTAGAACTAATGTATAAAAAGGCAAGCACACACAAGTAGATCAACCACTCTCGCACTCATGCACCTAGTGATTTTATATGCCTATGTGGCCACACAGCTATATACGGCAGAAGTGGCCCCACCTTAGCCATCTTAGCCTTTATAGATAATAGCTCAGCAACCTCCCACGGGTATATGGGTAGGTTAAGTCAGTTGTCCATCCCCATACCCTGCTCATCGTACCCCTAAGAGTGCATCTCTGCTCCACAATTACAGCTGATAGGAACAGGTGTCGGGGTAGCACTCGAGATCGGCACTATGGATAGTGATACAACAGTATCCCGTCAGGGTGACCAGGCTACCTGACGTCCCGACAAGATGGTCGCGAGTCATCCGTCACCTATGGACTTGTCGGATCTAGACTATCCTTAAGGACCAGCGTGTCCTGTACTGACTATCTCGTACCCGCACTCTGGTACCTGACCTCGTACACAGCCTATGTGCACGGCTGTGGATTACATCACAGCTATGCATATGAAATCTTTCCATGCGATGTTTCATTATCTAATATCTTCTTCAGCACTTAGCTTATCATTTATTATCTCAACCAGCAATATCATTTTATTTCAGCATTTATCAGCTTATCATGGATAAATAGCTCAGTCAATCATCATACTCCTCATTCAGCATTACTACCAAATCAGCATAATTAGAACTACCAGCATATACAACATAACTACCAGCATTCATAGCACAACATCAATCATCAACCATCCTCGATCAACATATGGATTAATCCTAGCGTCACTCAGGCGACATGCTACTGACATGTTATCAATCAACATACCAACAATCACACACACAATCATAAAAGCAATCATATTTAATCAGCATCACATCAATCAACATCCATCCATAGACATCAATAGATTATTCCTATGGTTGATAGACCTCTGACAACTGTCATCGACTATCACAGGTCACAGCCCCTCTCCTGAGGTGCTACTGTTATCAACTGCTAGTAGGGCTTGGGTCACCCTTCGCCTAGTTATACACTTATTCTAATCATACAGTCCCTAGTGGATAGGGTTCAGATCTCCCACCTGGATAGAAGACCGTTGCAGTCATTACTGCCACTTGCACCTTCGACCCTGCTACTCGTACCTCCAAGTGGCTACTACTCGTATCCTCGGACATCTGCTACTGACATTCCCCTCGAGGGTCCCCACTAAGTGTGTTCTAAGCATACTTCTTAGAGGGAATTCTAGAGAGAAGGGGAACTACTGCACACACGCTTTTCCTTCCCCTTGAGGATTTCCTACTAAGAGCTTTCTGATGCACAAGATCCTCATTTGAGGCAAGTGCATAGCATACTTGCTCTGTAGAGGAAGTTCCTAGAGAGGAAGAGAGATTGGTGCGAGGAATGAAGGGAGGGCGAACAGCTATTTATAGGCGAGGTCTGCCTCCATCGCCTCGCGATGGCGCCCTTCACAATCTCTGTCGCGTTGCGATGGATGCTTCTAGAGAATTCCTCCTTTACACCCATCAAAATTGGATTAGAGGCGGTCATCATGGTAAAAGGGTTTCCTGTCACAAGTCAATCGTGTCGCGATGGTGCTTTCTCGGAAATATCTAATTTCTTTTCTTCTAGAACATTCTGGGGAATTCTAAGGTATTCTCGTCCTTTCTAGGACCTCTAAGCTTTTCCCAAGGTTTCTAGATCACTTCTAGGGTTTTTGACCTCACTTTAAACCTATTTTATTCCTAATTAAGGCTTTTAATACCCGTTTATCAATCTAATTACACTCAAAATATTATTTGAAAAATGGGATGTTACAGGATCAACTTATTATCAAATCTAGCTTTGTTCCTGCAATGCCAAATAAACCAGAAGACATAAACGATGCTGGCCAAAATAACATCTCTCGCCTGAGAACACCAGTTCCTATTGCAAAGACTCAAAATAAAGGCGAAATTTGAGTAGCCAATACTCAAACTAAGAATACTTTCCAGCCAATGACATATCTTATAAGCAAAAGAACAATCTAAAAACAAGTGTTGAGTAGATTCAGCAGCCTGACCACATAGATAACAAATAGAGACCATAATAATACCTTTGGATCTAAGATTATCATCAGTACACTACAACAAAAATCAGTTTAGGCAACAACAAAAAACCGTGGCCAGAAATGAAAAAACCGTGGTCTAAACTTTAGGCCACGATTTTGTAGGCGTGGAGTATGCGGCCGTTGCCTATTCCTTTACGCCACGGTTTTTTGTTTTAGCCCACGATACGCAGATAACCGTTGCCTATAACACAAACAGGCCACGGTTTTCTGGACCTGTTTCAGGCCACGGTTTTCTGGCTTGTTTTAGACCACAGTCACACAAGTGTTGCCTATACATTAAGCCACTGTTATACAACCATTGTCCCATCTTTTAGACAACACAATTTTAACCGTTGCCTATACCTTTAGGCCACACATATACAAATGTTGTCAACTTTTTTAGCCAACACTTTTTTACATGTTGTCTAATGTTTTAAGTAATATTTAGGCCATAAATATACACCCCTTGTCTAATGTTTTAACGCATAATTAAATAAATATGATAACTTTTAAATGTAACTAAACAATATAGATAATTAATTATTATCATTCAAAACAACTAAACCATTAGTTAAAATTTTTATACCACATCTAAACATGGAAAAATGAATTCAACAGCAAAGGAATTCAACATAGGCAATGTAACTTGACAGTAATATCCTGTGAAGGAGTTACTGGAAGTAATTTTTTGGAAATAATATCACTGGCATTTGACAGCATAGACTCATTAAGAGCCACATTCAGATCCGGTCTAGAAGAAGAATCAATAGCTTTGATGATTTCTACAGGAATAAAACGCAAAGAAGACGACGCAATATCTGCATGCTCAACAAGCTGATGGTGCTCCAACTTATTCCCTTCCTCCTCACTTTCTTCTAAAAATTCAACATGTCATTAGAAATATATCAGTAAACCATTTCAATGCAAGCAAGGTAGAGTGCTATGGAAATGCATGTACATAATAAGAAAACACACCTTCCAAGTTTATTAAGACTCGAGGGCTCGTATCCCGTGGAGAAGTTGCTGGAAGTAATTTTTGGGAAATTGATGGGATGACTTCAGTGAGAATAATTTCAGCAGCTACATCAACATCCTTCGGGTGTTCGATAGCCACAGCCCTCAGCAACCTGGCATCAACCTCTTCAGTGCAAAATGATAAACGCAGGCTTCAACTAGGAGCAAGTATTGATGACAAGTCAGAGACGTTCCCAAAATAAACACATCTTCATAAATAGTATGGATTTAGGAAAGCTCAAGTATACATCAACTACCACTAGGGATTCCCCGAAAATAAGACAAGATTTCTTCTTTTCTCCTCAATTTTTCTCATTGAGCAACTAATAATCAATGATTGCTAGCCCCACTCCACAAAAAAGAAGTGACAGTTACAATAGAAATTATTAGTATACAGAAGGGAGTTTAGAGCGAAAATAGCAGATACGTGTTCCCCAATATCCATTCATCCAACTCACGCAATGTTATGCACTTAATGCTCAACTAGAAAGTTCATTAAAAAAGAAAGGATTATCACTTATCAGAATCTGATTAGTAATAGAAACTAATCAAATTAATGCGTGACAAAGAATATGATTCTGGCTTGGGAACATTACAATAAGATTACCAAAGATAAATCTAAACATAGAAAACCAACTTTACTCTTTTTACCTGATAACTGACTTTCATATTTGAGGAATGTGTTTATATGAAACCAGAAAACTTTAGTTTGCCCATGTGCAGTGCTTACTAGAGACTTGATGCAAAGAAGGAACTTATTGGTATCACACAAGTTACATATCTGTGATAGAAAGAACATGTTTTAGAAATGAGTTGGTCAAAAGAGGACAAGGCACAAGAAGGCTTTAAATCAATGCCACACTCACATTTCTTATGTCATTTTGGAAGGAGATAGAACTTATGCAGTCGAGAAAAGGAATATAAGTTAAGGTACAATTCAAATAGAAAAACAATCAGACAATAAAAATTGATCTAGCAAGGATGGGAGGCAATAAAAGTTCAGGTATAGAGGACCTATTGTGCTATAGTAAAACAATCAGGCAATAAAAAAAATTTCAATCCATTGAACTTCTTATTGTCTAAGGTAATACTTACTAGTTACTTGTCACATGACACACTGATCAAGAAACTTCTTTTTGCAACACCTGCAACATGGAAGACACATTCCTAAACTTCATAGTATAAATTATTAACTACCAATTTGAGAAAAATACGTGCGTATTTATTAATAGTAATTTTTTTAGTTTAATATTCAGAGTAAATTCACGATACATGATGGAATTTTAGTATAAAACCAGCTTCACTTAGCACCTTATGATTAGGTGAACGAGTACTATGCATAACATTGCTTCACTAATTTATAGGCAATAAGAAACAAGTGCTGTCACTAAGTTAGAAAATAAAATAAAAAAATGTCCATGGTTGCACTTGTAGTTAGAGCAATGAGTAGAAATTGCAACATATTTTAGTTTCAAAGATGCAAATTGATTCAAGGCCATATTTATACAATAAGGGTCTGAGCCCATTGGTAGTAGAAAACAACCCCTTGCTTAGGCCTCTGCTTGATTCCCTATCATTAGCGCATCAAAACTATTTTATTGAGCATAGCAGAATTGAAATTAAAAACAGCATGACACACATCTTGAGTAATTCTATGTTTAGAGTGAAAATTGAAGCAAATGTATGCTACCAATCATTCTAAAAGCAACTAAACCAACAAGAGGTGGTGCCTTATGGCTTATGCAGTATAACCAAATATGGATATTCCAAATAATATAATGGAGAAAGTTCATTGACTCACTAGCACAGAATCCAAACCCTGAAAACAGTCCCAGCCATGGTAAACATACACAGAATCCAAACTAATCAAATGCTTCAAATTTCCTTCATAAAAACCATGCAGCTAGACCAGAGACCCACTGTAAAAATTTGCAAAATTGAAAACATTATTAAAAAATTAAGAATAGGACTTAAACAGTAATCATAGACATGGTAATTCATACATCTTCTCTTCTGATGGAATTCCAAACAACAAACGGTGTTCCTCATAAAAGTCAATTAATTATTCATGCATACATTTGCCACATTTACAGATCAGAGATGCATACTACATTTACCATTATTCATAGCCATATAGTTTCTTCTACTAGCTACTAGCTAGCATAGAGCAGTACTAAGATCACATAACTCTTGGGCACAAGAGCCTCAAAATAAAACAAAGTCCAACACTGTTAAAAGTAGACAAAGAAGAACTAATGTCTATCTCAAGGATTCATTCTCTGCTTTTAAACTTTGTTATTATACTTTATATGCATAAGAAATAATCAACATGAATGTCAAATACATTTGTTATTATACTAGCTAGCATGGAGCAAAGATTACTAAGATCACATAACCAGATACTTTAAGTTCCCAAAACCAAACAGAAAATGCAAGACATGGAGCACAACATTGGTAAAAAATCATGGAGGGATACAAACTCAGCTCGAAATATTGTAATCTTCCTTCTTATAGCGGTTGAATGATGCTGGGTTTACGGACCAGACGAGGATACGAACTCGACTTAGAAATCATGCTGCTGATACCATCAGCAAGTTTCAGTGCTTCATTATATTCCTTCACCCATGAGTCTGAAGAAGACCCCATTGACTTGGAAGAAAGAAAAACCGAATTAAAAAAAAAATACAGTGATACCATAGAAAAAAATGATCGACTGAACTTCAACTTAATAAAATTTTCATTGTATGACATGAAAAATAACAGAAGAAATAACAGATTGCATGCAACCAATGAACTAGAAAGGCTCAAAAATCTTCAGAACGACATGGGACATGACATAGAACTGTTAAAAGTCAATATGATTAACACAAGATAAATTCTACGTACTTAGTAAAACCCATAAAAGGTTCACAATCTACTAGTATCCCTCACTGAACCAAAATCTCTGTTAACAGCGCGAAAGAAAAAGGAATTCCTAATAGTTACTATAAAAATTCAAGCAAGACAAAAAGAGGCGATGAACGCTTAAAGCTCATGATCGCAAAGAGAGAATTCAAAATTAACATGTTCAAGTGCTCCATACCAATTGAACCCCAAACCAAACAGAAAAATCAACATGAATATCAGACATTAAATTCAAAATTCTCAAAGTAAAAATAAAAATACTGATAACAGTGAGAAATTTCAAAATCAGACCAAAAAATGTAATTATCTTTAAATAGTAACAAAAGAATAACAAGCATATTACGATTCATAAGAAGAATTTTGTTGATAATAGTAAATAATTGGAACAAGAGTAGAAGAGGAATCGACCAGAGAGGGAATTGCCTTTTTTAGGAAGCTACGACCGTGACTGTGAGGAAGAGGAAGGGGTGGTGAATGCGACGTCGATTTGGAAGATGATGTTGGATGGAAGGTAGCGTACAGCGCCACCACCAACCGACACCGTCGTTTACGTCGCGGTGTTGAAAGGCTTCGAATAATTCCCTCACCGTGGCGTCGTTTTCACTGGTGGAGCATGATGAGACTGAGATTAGCAGAGGACGACGGCGAAGGTGTGAAAGAGAGAGGTTGAGGTGCAGCTAGGGTTTCAAATTTAATTTCTATCCCCTTTCTGGAGAAGGAGATTGCATTGAAGGCAGTGGTAGTGGAGAACAACCATGAAACCCTAGTGAAGATATGTCAAATGGTAGGGGAGTCTTTCGTGGAAGAAGAGGGGTTTTGATGCGTGTGACGATAACAAAAAGAAGAGGAGTCTTTCAGTGAGTTTCAATGTTTTCAAGTCCCGCTTGAAAGTCCGCGCTCAGTCTTTTGAGTTTTGATATGTAAGAGCTTTTATCCCACTGTTATATGTAATACCTTATAGGCCACGGTTGCATACGTGTGGCCTAACACGACAACATTTTTGTAACCGTGGCCTATGCATGCTCACGTTTTTTTAAATGTTGCTGGATAAGAAAAGGTAACGGTTATTAGCTACAAATTGAAAAATATGAATGAAATTTGTAGATTCTCACCAACGGTTAGAAAACCGTTGTTTATTCCGTTTTAGACCGCAGTTTTTTTGCCGTGGGCAAGTTCAGCGTGGGCTAAAGTAAAAAATGTTGTAGTGGTAGGGACTTTACCATGCAAAATTTTCCATAATAAGAAAGATTTAGAGGGGGATGCACTTGCTCCAAATGATTTTAGTCCAAGGGATATGCTGACTAGAGGGATTTAGGAAGTTGTAAGCTTACTTAAAAGATAAATTAAGAAGTCTTGTGATAGTTTGAAATTCAAAAATCCGTGACGATTCCAAAATTTGAATTAATTTAATTTTCAAATCAATTTTATTTGATTGGATTTTATTTAATTATATTGAATAAATCGAACCATAGTTCAAAAAATTCATCAACTTAATTTTCAAATCGATTTTTGAAAAATAAAAGATGCAAAATGCATGTGAGTGCCACTTACTTGTGACAATTTAGAAATGCGTAATAATGTATTGTCATCGCATAATCAAAAAAAATAATAATGTATTGCCTTCTCTTATCACTTCTCATTTTTTGATCGGACAATATATCAACACCGTGGGCCATTTGAGGAAACCAAACTCCATCCAAGTCGAATTTATCTTGAAAAATTCCTATCACCTTTGGTTTTTATAAAATACTTTAGATGATTAATACGCTGTCTTACTAGTTTTCATTGACATGCACTTTTAGTGGGCTACTCATCAAATCACAAAATGGGTACAGCAGTAATTATCTTTTGACAAAGGCGAAGAGAAAAAAAATATATAGCGAGCTAGTCATACTTGACATGATTTGTCGGACCCATGATAATACACTCTTCGACTTAATCCAAATCATATCATCATATTTATATTTGGCTAAATTATAAAATTGGTCCTCTAAATTTATTTTAGGTTTCAATTTGGTCCTCTACGTTTTATTTGTTTCGTTTTGGTCCTCTACGTTTTATTTTAGTTTTCAATTTGGTCCTTTTCGTCACTAAAAGTCAATCGTCCGTACCTAGAATTTGACTTTTAACTACGGACAATTAGCTTTTAGTGACGGAAAGGACCAACCTATTGTAACTTTTAAAACGTAAGAGACCAAAATGAAACAAATAAAACATAGAGGACCAAATTGAAACCTAAAATAAACATAGATGACCAATTTTGTAATTTAGCCTTTATATTTATATTGATATACTGCAAAATGGTGCACAAGGCTGAGCGATGAGATCTTTTGCACATAATGATAAGTCATTGCGTGTTCGCAAATTGAGTGCAATGTGCAGAGTGTTGAGCTAGCGATGAGAAATGTATTTTCAAGAGTCTTGTGCTGCACGTTTGTTCTGCTGTGCAATGCATGCCATAATGATACATCATTCCTTCGCAATTTGAATTGAGAATGAATTGAACCGGTTTCCAGATCTGCTCATCGTTTCATCAACAATTTTAACTTAAAAAAAATTAGTTTATTTGTCAAATGAATGAAATTCGGCCTTTCGTATAAGCTGTTGCATAAGCTGTTTAACAGGGCCTTAAAGTACTAATTAACTGCTAAATGGCTTGATATATGAAATATTTCTTGAATTTGGTATATGTAATGAGCCAACTTGGAAAAAAAAAATTGAATTCAATTTCTTGATAAATATTCCAATTTCCAACTTCATTTGTCCTAAATGTATTGCTAACCCTTGATATTTGTGATGAGCCAAACTCTGGAAAAAATTGTTGGAATTTTATATTTCAATAATTAATATGGGCTGATATCATTAATAATTATATTAGCTGTTTATCATAAATGGGCTATATTTTATGTGATCATATAAAGTGAAAATAAGATAAGCTCATTGGACTCCTAATTTAATTGATATGAACCTTATATGAGTAGATGTAAGTGTGACCCGATAAGGGGATAATGGGTACCCTGTTAGGTTTAACACACTATAAAGAAGACTATGGTCCCCAATACACCGAATCGCCGTCATCCATTCTCTTCTCCCCATATGAAGAGAACCTAAAGTCTCGTGAGAGAGCTCAAGAAGATTTGGTTGAAGAAGAACCATAAAGCCACCACTAACATGCTCATTGTTCGTTGCTATGGATTCAGTTGCTCGTTGGTTGTTCGTGATCATTCCTTTGGTATTCCGCTTCAGGTGATTGATTGCTATGGATCCAGGTATTCTTCTAATCCTTGATAATCCAACATGTCGTAGATCCTAAGGGTAGAGAACATGTTGTTCTTATTGAGCATGCTTGTATGTCTTTATAGCTTCCGCCTAAAGTTTTTTTCTTCTATGAGATTTGAACATGCTTGTTCTTGTTGTTGTTATTAATAATGAATTAATTCCAACAAGTGGTATCAGAGCGGACTTCTATGTTGGTTCATTAGGATTGATTTATGATGCGGTTTTGCTCTTGAATGAGTTTTATGTTATTCCTCAATTTTGGGTGAACTCAAAATTACAGAATTTATGGCTTTTATTTTTGTATGCGGATCTTTCAAAATACTGAAGAAGAAAAAAAAAAGTTGTGTGCCTTTCAGATTTCGGTAATTGATCGAAATTGAATATAAATTTGCACAATAAAGTTTTTTTTTTCTCTCGGTGTGAAAGATTTTTTGGAAGAGAGTTTTGTTTTGATTTGAATATTATTTAATATTCATGAATGATTGTTGTCATTTTTTTAATGATTGAAAATTTGGAATTTGCAATCAAGTGTTGTACGTGAAAAGTTGTTTTTTTTTTGCCATCCTTGATAATTTCGTATGCAAAGGTCAATAATTATAGCTTTTGACTTATTTCTTTTTCAAAGGCCACGATGCTAATTGCTTTCAATTTAGTTTGATTTCAAATATTATCATAAATTATGATATGACTTCATATTATTTGAAATTGAAAATATGGATTTAATTGAGAATTGTTCAGCGTTGTGCGTTAATTTCGAAATCAAAAGATTTTAATTTTTTGTTGAAATTATCGTAATCGAGTTTTTTGAGGGCAATTAATTTCATATATTTGAAATTGAAATTGATTTTTGGAAATCTTGTACATGAAAATTTTTTTGGAATAAGGAAAATAAAGATTTGGTTTTTTTTTTTTATATTGCATAAAAAGGAAACCAAGAAAGTTTTGTCATTTTCTGATTTGTTTTGGGAATTATTAAAGTTATGATTCTATACGTTTGATTTAAACAAAATATTTGAGCGAGATATTATATGTGATTTGTGCCATAAGAATTTCACGATTTTTTGGCCTTTGCATTAAGTTCATTTGCGGTGAATCTTCAATTATATTTGGTATATATATTGTTGATTTTGGCCATCGTGAAAGAAGGCATACAAATCTTTGGTTGAATATCTCTTTATTGTGATAATAAGATTTGATTATCTTTGATTATTACATATTTCATGTTTTTGTCTATATTGAGAATGAATCAAATAAAATTATTACCGTGATATTATTTTAAGATTTGGATTTTGAATTTAATAATAATTAATGAAATATTATTATAATTCAAATTTGAGGTGTATGGTTATGGCCTTAGAATTTTTGGGTGTTGTTTATTTATTTTAAATACGACTTGCGTGTCGTGATTTAATTCAAATACGACCTGCGTGTCGTGACTTTCTCTTTATTTTAGTTTATTTTATTTTTTAAAATATTATAAATGATTAAAAAAGACGAAAGAGGGGACAACACCATATGGACGCCGGTTTGTAGCGACTGGCTTTTGGGTTAAAGAATTGTAATAAATAGTTATTTATTTCTTTTCTGTTTAGGAGGCCATAATCATACCACGATAACTCTTATGAATTATGCATGTGATGTATGAAGTGTATGCATGTATGCTTGTATGCTATGTATGTTTTGCATGCTAAACGTCGCAGTTAGAACTTCGCTTCCCAATTGCTGGGCAATGAAGGGCACCCCTCAGCAGTGGTGCCGATTTCAGCAAGCCACTGGGCGGTGGTCTCGGTTCGTCATCTTGTCATATTTGAGCCATCGAGCGGCCAACAACACCACCAGGCAGTGATGTGTGAGATACTTCTCTCGCTTTAGGACTGCTAAGTGGTCTTTTGACTGATGTTGGTGTTGTAAACATACAGTTATAGATATTCCTACACCTAGGTGTTGAATTTATGTAAACTAAGGCCCTCCCATTTTTTAATTAATAATTGTCTAGTATCTTTAATTGGGTTGATTGAAATATGTTGTCAAAGTAACCTCTGTTGCGTAGATTAGTTCAATTAAATTTACAAAAGATGTAGTATGGAGTTATTCATGCGAGTTGTTGTCGGCCCAAAGGAAGGCGCAACTTGGCCGCATAATTCCATACCTGCGATGATAAATGTGCGGTGATTATAAAGACAATTTATCCATGTGAGCAATTGGGATGCCCAAAGGCAACCATTGCTTGATAGGACTTATCGTCAATGTTTGATCGTTGCGTTGAGAGTACTGCTTGCAGTTAGTCCTTACAATCCAAAGATTGGGGATTAATGGTGCGATTGGTATCTTGTTTGGATCTTTAATTTACAGATAAAGAATAATTGAACATGTCTTATTAACTATTTTAATTTGAAGTGACAATTGATATTGTGTGGGTGCGTGTCCATGCGAATATTAATCGGCCCAAAGGAAGGTTAATATTTGGCCGGATTGTATTCATACCTATAATGGTAAACCTGTGGCGATTATAAGGATAATTTCTCCATATCAGCAATGAGATGTCCAAAGACAATCATTGTTTGACAGGACTTATAGACAGTGTTTGATTATTACGACAAAATACCAATAGCAATTAATATCATAGTCCAAAGACTTGGTATTAATGTTGCATCGGATATTTTGATAAGTATATTTGTTCTTTTTTTGAACTATAATAGTTTGTTTATCTGCTGTTTTGAGTTCAATTTAATCCTTAAAAGTTTAGAGTTTTAGGATTAAAGACAGAACATTAAAGAAAGTTTTGGATCTAGACCTAGCATAAGAATGGAGAAACCCACTTTCTCTCGCTCAATTCGGTATTTATGAAGTGATAATCAAGTATGAGAAGTAGGACTGCTCCAGCCGCATAAGTTTAATGGTAAGTACAATATTTCAGAGACCTTTAGGGGTGTTATTTTTTATGACATAATTTATGTCGTAAATTTCCTTGCTGAAATTAAAAGTGCTTGCAAAAGGCAATGAGGCGAAAATAAGCACTCGTTGGAGAGCTTAATTTTCATTAAGTATGAAAGTAAAGGGAATATGAGGAGCACATTATGAAAATATTCAAATCTTGTCTTCAAACTTAAGGCGTTAAAACTTGAGTAGTCTAACGACTTGCTCAAACATTTAGCATTTGTATTCTTTCTTGCACAATTAGATCAGATTAAATCAGTCTACAACTGTCAAAGGAGGAAATAATCTTTAATAAGATTATTTCATAAGGTGTGCAAGAAAATAAATGGTGAAGCAAGAGAAAAATAAAATAGTGCTCATTTGGCAAATACCCCAAAGGATAATGGCAAATAAAAAAAACTAAGGATGAAACTGTTAATGGTCTCTCTCAAAAGAATTAATTAACTAAGGTTGTCTTAACTGACAAATGCCAAGTGACGCTGAAAAATGCATCCATATAGAATTTGGCAAAGTCGGTGAAGATTGAGACTCTAGGCATTTTAGATTGTTGTTATTGGCTTATATTTGAAATTAAAAGACAATTTGGTTGAATCAAATTTTGGGATAAATTTTGGTTTTTTATTTCTCTTTGAATAAATTAAGATAATTTTGGGTTTATTTTTTTTTAAACAATGGATTCAATTTGTCTTTTAAATTCAAATACTGTTGGAGTCAATTGAGCTGTGACTTGTGACAATCTATAAAAGGTCTGAGAGGTATAAACTTTGGTCCCAAGTTAAAGATTTTTTTTTGAGACGGGAAATGCATATCTTCTTTGAGGATATTGAGTTTGAGTTTGGGGGATAGATAAGGTTAGAGAACAAAATTGAGTGAGGAAGAAGTGGTCCTAATTATTGAACTAATTCATACAGTTGCTATTGGTGTAGCAAATTTGGATCCTCGTGAGGACATTATTGTTCTTCCTCCCAATCAAGTTAAGGAAATTATTCATGAAAATCAAACTCAACACCCTCAAGAACTAGAGCATTGGGAGCCATAAAGAAAAGATTGACCGTAAAGAGTCATTCTATTTGGTTTTATTGAAAGACTCTTTTTCGGACAATCACAGCGCTCATTGCTCATTATAACTTTGGAGCTACATAAGATGGACGCCAAGTGTTTCTTAATGGCAACATTAATGAAACAAATGTATATGGTGAAATCGATATACCTTGTGTTGATAGACCCAAAGATGATTTGCGAACTGACGTAATCCACCCATTAGCTAAAGAGGTTGTCTCATTAGTGATACTGCAAAGTCTCATCAGGTAATTGTCTCATTTGGTCTCGAGATGAGGATTGTTGACGACTTGTGGGTATTACAAGGTCAATGGGAGTAAGTTTATATTACTGCTACTATATGTCAATGATATTTTATCTAGTCAATAGCGATATAGTCTAGTTGAGCCAAACCGAGAAATCTATAACGAAAATTTAGAGATGAAGGATCTTGGGGACGTCTCTTTTGTATTTGGAATCCAAAATTCTGAGAGATCTCTCTTGGAGTATTCTGGGATTATCACAAAAGAGCTATATCGACAAAGTTTAAATAATTTCGACATGAAATATAGTAAACCAGGGGATACCACAGTTACTAAGGGAGACAATTTTAGTCTCAATTTTTGCCCGAAAGAAAATCTAGAAATTCAGGAAATACTGGGAGTTCCCTATGCTTTAGCTATGGGAAGTCTGATACATGATCTTATCTGTACACATCAGGAAACGACGTACATCGTGGGAACATGTGGCAGATACTTGAGCAATTCTAGTTTGAATTATTACAAAATGCAACCATAAGAATCATTAAGGAGAACAAAAGTCTATATATGCCCATATTCAGAGATCTGAAAGATTAGAGATCATTAAGAACTCCGACTCTGATATTCAGGATGTTAATAATATAAACATCAAATTATGGGATATGACTGAAATATCTTTGTCACTAGGTTGCATATAGTGAAAGGTATTAAAATACCACTTAAGTTATATTGTGACAGATAAGTTAGTCGTATCATACTTCAACAACAATAAAGAATGATACAATGTCTATTGACATAAAGGTATTCGTTGTTGAAATAATGAATTCAGGATAAAAGAATTTCTATAGAGCACATAGAGGCTAATTCCATGCTAGCTATCCACTGACTAAGGGCTTGACACCTAAGGTTTTTCATGGGCATGTTGCTTATATGGGTGTGTTGTCACTAAGGTTACCTTAGCATAGTGGGAGTCTTTATTTGTGTTCTATGTTTAAGATACAAATTTAATGTTATTTCGGATTTTCTGCAGAAATAAAGATTATGTTTATGAATACATTATAAACATATTTGTATCTTGTGTGCAAAATTAATTTGCACATTAAGGATTTTGTTTTGCAGAATTAAATTTTGCAAAATTGATCTCACCAAAGATTTAAGTAGGACCAGTTGGAAATAGGCATGATTGAGATCACATTCCATGTAATTTCCATGCTACTCAACCATATTGATCTATGTCATCAAGTGTGTTGATGTGGTGATCGTCGGGGTTTAGTCGCAATTTACAGAAGTGACAAAAGCCGAGGTGGTTTCATTATTGATACATGAGGTGGACCAGATTGTAAGAAGGAAGTCTAAAGATAAATAACATTCAGATATGCGCACTAAGAAATTCTGATATAATTATTATGATATATAGCCAAGTGGGAGATTGTTGGAATTTTATATTCCAATAATTAATATGGGCTGATATCATTAATAATTATATTAGCTATTTATCATAAAGGAGCTATATTTTATGTGATCATATAAAGTTAAAATAAGATAAGCTCATTGGACTCCTAATTTAATTGATATGGACCTTATATGAGTAGATGTAAGTGTGACCCGATAAGGGGATAATGGGTACCCTGTTAGGTTTAACACACTATAAAGAAGGCTATGGTCCCCAATACACCGAATCGCCGTCATCCATTCTCTTCTCCCCATATGAAGAGAACCTAAAGTCTCGTGAGAGAGCTCAAGAAGATTCGGTTAAGGAAGAACCATAAAGCCACCGCTAACATGCTCGTTGTTCGTTGCTATGGATTTAGTTGCTCGTTGGTTGTTCGTGATCATTCCTTTGGTATTCCGCTTCAGGTGATTGATTGCTATGGATCCATGTATTCTTCTAATCCTTGATAATCCAACATGTCGTAGATCCTAAGGGTAGAGAACATGTTGTTCTTATTGAGCATGCTTGTATGTCTTTATAGCTTCCGCCTAAAGTTTTTTTCTTCTATGAGATTTGAGCATGCTTGTTCTTGTTGTTGTTATTAATAATGAATTAATTCCAACAAAAATATCATAAGTTTTTTCTGACAATCTTCTTAAGTTGGCCACTTTATTATGTATAAGCCGTGTGTGTGTGTGTGTATATATATATAAAAGGATCTGTTGGCACCAGGTGTCAAACTTAACATAATTACAATTTCAATAACTCTGTGTAGAATGTATATTTAATCAATTCAACTGTTGAAGTGAAAGTTCTCATTAAGTAGAACAAGTCTATAAAATTTCACACAATTCAAAAATTATTTGATATTTCATCATATGACTTTATTTTAACGTATAATATGTGATTTAAAATATATGTAAATGTCGACTATTAAATTATATACTTGTGAATATCCGAATTGTTTCAAAATTTGTATACACAATCATCAACATAATATAAGATAATTCAACAGTTGGATTGATTAAATTCACATTCTATAAAGAGTTCTTAAAGGTGTAATTATGTTATATATATTAACGGGGATACTTTTAAGTTTCTAATACAAAGCTTACCAATTTGAACTTTTATGCCTAAAATTTCTTTTGGTCTGCAAATATAATGATTTTTATTTTGCAGGCCCTCTAAGTTTTTTGTGTCAGACCCCTTATTTTTTTTGTCTCTGACGTCATTTGTCATTTACAAAAATGATGATATGTCTCACGACACTGCTAGTTGGCAATGCCACCTGAGATTAATCTCAAATATAATGATTTTTATTTTGTAGTCCCTGTAAGTTTTTTATTTTTATTTTCATCTTTTCAAAGTCAGACCCCTTATTTAACGTCATTTGTCATTACAAAAATGATGATGTAGTTAACGACACTTCTAGTTGGCAATGCCACTTGAGATTAGTAATCTCAATGGCATCTTATGTATCGTCCCAAATCCCAATCAACATTCTGACTCATTTTTTTCATTTTTAATTTTTAATTTTTAAATCAAAATAAAACAAAAGTTAGGGTTTTCCAACCCCTTTATGTTGTGGTGTCGTTGACCATCCCCTTTAATAATAAGTCGTGGGAGAGAAGAGGGCTTTCAAGCAACAGACATGGCAACTCGTGCACAGTGGTGGCTATGCAACCAAACACGTAGCGGAGAACAGTGGCAAGAAGAACCTAGAGAGCAAGAACAATCACGGCAGAGAGAGAGAGAGAGACTGCAATTTTTGTTCTCTTTTTGGAGCGGGCTCGCCAATATATATCTTTGCATTGACTTGTTAGGCTCGATTGGTGGCTTTCCCCTCGGTCAATCTTTAAAGTCCTAAGCCTGTGTTCTGCTTATTTTGGTTTTAGAAGGAAGATGGGGAGGCTACTCCTGTCTCCCCCTCATATTCTCTCTTCACTTTCCAGCATCATGAATAACTTCACCAATACCCATCTATGAAACCACTACTATGGAAGGACCCTCTACAGATTTGGGTGTTAGGTTTTTCGTTTTTTGTTTTCTCTGGTTTTCTATTAGGATCTGTAATGTGTTAGGATTTTCTGTAATGGGCATATTTTAATGGGTTTTGGGTATTGTGTTATGTAATTGGGTTTCCGGTTGTTTTCTGATTGTGTTTTCTTTTGACTATTTAGATTCTGTTATTTTATTTATTTTTAGTCCTTATACTTAACAAAAAATGTGAGTTTTTAGTCCCTCGACAGGGACTAAAAACATCAAGTTTTCGTATTTTACAAGGACTAAAAATGAATAAACTTTTTATAATGACTAAATTTGAACGATGGTGATTTCATATGGACGAACAATATGTTTAACCCAAAAAAATAATGGTTGATTCAAATGTTAAAACCCTAAAATAATGCACTCGGCATGTCTAGATAGCAAGATGTTTACCATGTCATCATTTTTGTAATAGCAGATGACATCAAGGACTAAAAAGCAAGGGTTCTGACTTTGTAGGAATAAAAATGAAAAAAAAATTATAGGGCTTAAACGCAAAAATTGTTATATTTGTAGGGACCAGAAAAATATTTAAGCTCAACTTTTGAAATGAACTCTCACAAGAAAAAAAACTAAGGGCCTCTTTACTTTGTAAAAATATTTTCGATTTTCTTTGTTTAAAAACTATTTTCAATTTCAAAAATTTAAAATTTAGAAATATGTTTGTTTACACGTTTTTTGGGTCCATTTTTTCCTACCAATTTTCGGCATCTCTCTTTACAATTTATGTGTTCCGTTGTTAGTGGCTCCACTAATCTTTTGCATTTGTTGTTAGTCACAAACTTGGTGCTCCGGTCTCCAACAGTTTGTCATGCCTAATCTTACTATCATAGTACGTCTCCTCTTTCCCTAACAATTGAATCCTCCATAATCGTTGTCTTCTCCCTGTCTTCTCCCCTGCCAAAGAAAATAGAAGAATCACAAACAAAACACTGAGGGAAAAAAAGAAGAACCAGATAGAAAGAGGAGTGTGAGACTGGGAGAGATAGCGATAAAATAGGAGAGAACAAAATATCTACAACTGCCACGAACGACGACATTACATTATCGAATGCCTGGAAACCCTCCATTGTCTGCCCCTCATGATGTCGCTACAATCATCGTTGTGTTTCTGCCAACGTCTCCCACGACAGATCTCCATGTCTGGTTACATGCATATGTGCCGTAGACAGCCACCCCATGTCAGCCTTTTCCTAGTCGGATGACCAGTAACACTCCTCTCTCTATCTTCCTCCTCCATGACATGTGGAAAGGGCAGTGATGGTGGAGAGCTTGAATCCGAAGGGAGACCGGAGCTAAAGAAAGAGAATGCATTTCCAAAAGCACAGAAAACAATTTTTTTGGCATTTTTAAAATTTTCAGAGACATTATATTTGTTTTCAAAATTTGAAAATAAAAATGGGGAGAGAAACATATTTTCTTTATTTCCCATTTTTAATGGAAATAAATAAAAAAGAAATGAGGGTAGTAAACTGACCTATGTTACTTCAACGGTTATAAGAAAATAATTAATATTTTACACACATATATAAAAAAAATTAAATTATAGATTTCTTATATAGAAATAGGGAGATGCACTATTGGTGTAAATTAGTTTTACACTGACATCTAATGAGAGGCTACCATTTGGCAGTTAATTTTAAAATACGGTTACAAAAGTAACTGAAATGACAGTATACTAAACCCTTATTGGATATCAGTGTAAAACTGGTTTACAGATGCATAATCTTTAAAATTTTTCTTAAAATATTGTTTATGGACAATTTTCATAATGAAATTCAAAACTTCGAATCTTGGGATTAATTAATTTCGGAGGATAATATGCCCTTCCATGAGATCCACGGGTAACAATAGTTTTAGATTGATATGTGATGTCAAAAACTTAAAAAAAAAATGAAAATATATATGCAAATACTAAACTAGAAAAAATTATTAAAATATAAAGTAAAAGTTGTAGAATGACGGTGAAAGCACACTCTTAAATCTCAATAGCAAATAGTCATATGCAGTGGACAAATAAGCTTTTAGAGATTATTAAAGCAAAGGGAATTCAATCTTTCATTACTTTGCGCGCAACAATACATATTCATTCATAGATGTTTTTAATAATATGCTTACCTTCCTCAAGAGAATTAATATTATATAATAAATTACTAATTCTCATATTAATCTTTTAGCTTTTTAAATTGCAAAATCATTTATCAAACATTTATCTCTCAATAGATTACATGGCTAACCCATTTAATCAATCATATAACATTGTAGATTTATGATAGAATTTAAGCACTTTTAATTTTAAAAAACTTCTTTCAACAGTAACAGCTGTTATAGGTATTATCAATAACATTCAATGAGCAAATACATACATTTTAAAAAAATTTATTGGAGTATTAATTTATTTTGTTAACACTTCTCTTAAAACCTTCAATTCTAAAATTAAATCAAGATCATCAATATCATAATGTTGACGCTCTAATTGGCAAAAAGTAGTTAGTAACGTAAAAGCTAACTAATAATAGATGGTCTGATTGATGATGAGCTTACAGTGGACAACTAATAGCGAATAAGCTAATAGATTGAATATAAAGTGTTTGTTAAAATTAGCAGTTGAACTAATTAATAAATATAAAATGACACAAAAGAATATTTTTAATTAATGTTTAATTTTTTTAATCAATATGGCAAAGTATTTATAAATTATTATTAAAATAAATGTATATTAATTATACTAATTTTAAGATATTTAGATGTTAAAATTTTGATACTTATATTTCAATAATCAATTTTTACTCTTTTACTTATTTATTATCATTAAAATGAATTTTATTAGTCAAAAATAGTATTTTAAATTTTTTTTCATGCTATATGAAAAAATGTATTATAAAAATATACGTAATAAAAAAAAGTATACAATAAGAGAGACTATAGGGGCTAATAACTTTTTATTTCATTTAATGGAAGGTAAACGAATAATTTATTTAAAATAATAAGGGTAAAATCAAGAGCAAAATAATACGCTATATAAACTCAATGCTATTTCAGGTAGCATTTGAAAAAATATTACAAGCTAATGAAAAAACTATAAGCGAGAGAAGGTTGGTAACTAAGACGTCTACTTTTGTCCTACAAAATTATCTACTATAAGCTAGTGGTTGGCTGTCAAACAGAATCTTAAATCTTAAAAAATTTCGAGATTAATACAACATTTTACAATTCATCCTCATCCAAAATTTTAAAATTTCAAGATTAATACAATTTTTTTGCAATGCATTTAATTGTTTATCAAGTTGGGCCTTTAACGGCAGCAATTTTTTTTGACAAAATAGCAGCACATTTTCTAATAACCAACGAGTGGTGAAGGTGGAACTACGTAACCCTAGACACGTTCTCCTCAAAAAAAAAAAAACCTAGACACGTGTATAGAACTACATAACTTCGTGTCTAAAATTCAGGTGGCTCCTTTTCATAAAAATAAAAATAAAAATAAGGTGGCTGACATGAGTTCAATTTATTAAATTGATTGCTACTAATTGACCCACAACATAATTCAAAACATAACCCCAAATACTCAAATCTTGAGCATTTGATTCAATAAAAAAAAAAAAATCCTGAGCATTTGATAGCCATAATCACTCTTACTCAAATTTTCAATTTTATTCATTCTCCTCCAACTTCAACCAGGTCCTTAAATTTACTAAATTAGACCTTGATCATCATGTTTCCCATAACGTTAGAGTCTCACATTGGCTAGAGGTAAGGCCTAAATAGAGTTTATAAAGCCAAAACAATCTTTACCTTACAAGCCGGTTTTGAGGGGTCCATTCGGATGCTTGAATTTTCACATGGTATCAGAGCCACGTTCTGCCCGGTGGTGTGGTTAGTGCCGCTAGTCCTCGCTTGTGGTGACGAGTCCAGGCTCGAGGGGGGTGTTGCGAGTCCCACATCGGGTGGTTAACGAGCCTAGTCGTTGCTATATAGCTAGGTAGACCACCCCCTCACAAACCGGTTTTTAAGGTGTGGGGTGCCATTTACTTATAAACTCTTTTGATGTCTTGCCTCTAGTCTATTTGGGACTTGGGTTTTTCCCAATACACCTCCTCACGCTCAGCACTATTGGGCTTAGTGCGTGTATATAATGCGGTGGGTGGTCCATAGATCTAGGATAGGCTCTGATACCATATTAGAATTTTTAGTTTGGGCCTGACTCAACCCCAAAAGCTAGCTCATGGGGTGAGGGTTGCCCCCCACTTATAACCACTATTCAGGCCATCTCATTCTTCCATGTGAGACTTTTAACACACCCCCCTCACGCCCAGGACTGGACATCTGGAGCGTGACCCGAGTGGCCCGATAACGGGTGCCCAACAAATGGATCTATGATAAACTCTGATACCATATTAGGATTTTGGGCCTAACTCATCCTTACAAAACCGGTTTTTAAGGTGTGATGTGCCATTTACTTATAAACTCGCAGATGTTTAGCCCTGCAAAGTTCACGCTCCAGATGTCTATTCCTGGGCGTGAGGGGGGTGTGTTAGAGTCCCACATTGGATAATGAGATGACCTGATTAGTAGTTATAAGTGGGAGGCAACTCTCACCCTATGAGCTAGCTTTTGAGGTTAAGTTAGACCCAAACCCAAATTCTAAGAAATAATAACTCCAATATTTTTTAAAATCGATCTCTTCAATTAAATTTATTTTGTTTTCGTCTTTGAATTATTTTCCAAGACTTCGATCATCTTAATTATCTCTTCGATCCTGGATCTGGATCTTCAATTGGATATTTGAACAATCAATGTCCATCTTGACCTTTCTCTCAATTTGTAGTGTGCAGTGATCGATGGCATCGCGGTATTGATTTTGAAAAGTTAAAATGAGATCAAATCAAATGAACCTTATAAAGAAGGCCAAAGATGCAAGCATAACCTTTATTGGTTCACTGTTGGCATCGAACAATATATAGTTCATGGCATGTAGCTATGTACTGTATGACCAAATGTACACTGACTTATTGGGCTTGTTAATTATTTAATGATAATAATCTGTAGTACGAGGCCTCTCGATGAAGTTATTCTCGATCAAAACTTGTTTTTTAAGGGAAAATTATGACAACATAGCAATGATTGCTATACATGATGGTAACATAGACACTTATCATAAATTTATATAGTTTATTTCGTATTATTAAGATAATGCGAGCAAGTATAACTTATATATATGTCTTACCTTTTTTATTCAATAAAATTTACATGGATTATTTTGCAAGTGTAACTTATTAAAAACGTAATTTTTCACTTTCTAAACCTTCTATTTTTAACAAAAGGCCCTATCTGTTTTACTTATCCAAACGCGACCGATAATATAAACAAAACAATGAAAGGAAAAACTATACCAAAAGTCAATTTTCTCATTCCCTTCCTGTCTGTCTTGTTTGTAGGAGTATTTGTTTTAGCAACAACGGAAGATTCAAAGACACAATCAATTGGGTCATGCACTAGACCTAGTTGGCCCTCGTTATCGTCATGGTATTTAGGCCTTGCTGTCGTGGTTGCTATTTGCACCCTCGTTGTTTCTGATGCACCCCTTTCCCTTTTTATATTATCTCTTTCCCAAAACACCATTTCCAAAAGTTAACTTCTAAAACCCTCCCGCAGAGTCCCCTCCCCTGCGCCCCCCTCTCCCTCCCCTTTGACCAGACAACACAAATAAAATTCATGGCAAAAGAGCATTAGCACAAAAAAAAAATCCACAAAAAACCCTTAACCGCACAATACCCTCTATTTCAACGAGCATCAGCGCTGATGACCTTGTCTTGTCGTCACCCCCTGACTGCCCCTTCCCTCACAATAATTTCCATCTTCAACCCCCTGCATAAACCCCCTCCTCCACAACAAGCTCCACCATCACCCCTCCTCCCCACAATAAGTTCCCTTACAACTAGATCCCACATGCGGCCCCTCCCCCCATTGACCCAATGTAGCCCCCTGACAGCCCCCTTCCCTACACGAGAAAAAATGTGGGTGCGTTTCGTGAATTGAGAGTGAGAGAGAAGAAATTCTTTTTAGACTATGGAGAAAGTGATATGTTTTGTGAAGTAATTTTTTTTAGCTTTCGAAACTTAAGTTTCAGACCCCAATCTAAAATTTAACTTCTGAATGTACGTGTTTCAAGAGTTAAGTGTCAGAGGGCAGTCAATAAGTTAACATTTGAAAGACAAAAATAGTAGGTAAAATTAGATCAAAAAAATATACCTTGCACAAGTTAACTTTCGGATCGATGATATTTTGGGAGAAACTTGAATTAACTCATAGGGTGTGTTAGAATAGCTGGGGGTACGAATAGTAGCCTCTTGTTTTTTATTTGACAGGCCTGGTCCAACCCAGTAGCACAACACAATTTGGGCTATACCAATTCCGAGCAAAAATCGCAATCTGTTATCAATCTGCTAATTTTACTAAACACGTTAAATTCAATCTGCTATCCGCTGTAAGCTTATCTGTTATCCGCTTGCTTATCTGCTATCAGTTAGCTTATCCGTTATCCGCTACTTTTTACCAAACAGAGCCTTAGATGGAAAACAATGAGAGACTCTAAAATAATAATATTATTAATAATTGAATAAGATTTGGTGATTTTGAATGGTTAAGCACTAAGCCTATTCATATGGAAAAGGATTTTGTTATACAAAATCTTATCTTATCTAACTAAACAAACTATCTCTTTTTATTTTGGACAAATATCTCTTTTTTTTTTTTTTGGGTATACAAACTAAACAAACTATCTCTAATCTTGATCTTATACGGTACTCTCGTCCAAGCAACGAGTGAAAAATAGAAAACCCCCGTTTGGCTTTTGTTTCAACTTTTCATCGACACAAGAAGAAGAGTCAAGGTTCATTCTGCGCTTTGTTTGATCATCAATTCCAGCAAAAATGTCTCAAGGCGAATCATCGGACTCGTGAGTCAACTCTCTCCGCCGTCTCTGATTTTCGCTTTAGAAATCGCGATTTTCTTTTACTTTTTTTTCTCCACTGCACTAAGCACTTCTTTGGCTGCGGAATTTGTTTGATATTGGAGTTTTGCTTTGAATTGCAGGAAATCGGGAAAGAAGGACTTCTCCACCGCGATTCTCGAACGCAAGAAGTCGCCGAATCGCCTCGTCGTGGACGAGGCCGTCAACGATGACAACTCCGTCGTCTCCATGCACCCCCAAACCATGGAAAAGCTGGGGCTTTTCCGAGGCGACACTATCCTCATCAAGGTTACTTTTTGAACCCTCCCCCTTTTTCCCTAATACCTTTCCCTTTGTGGGTCTTCACTCGATTCCCAAAAAAATTGCTTTTGAGTCACACTTGTATTTTTTTTTTTTTTTGATATTGTACACTTGCAATTTATTTTATTTGTGAAATTTTGAGTGCTTATGCTAGGAGAGATTCAAAATATGTGTTGGGATTGTTGGGTGGTGAGTGAGTATGTTAGTGTGGTTTGTGTTGTGTTGCAGGGAAAGAAACGGAGGGATACTATTTGTATTGCTCTTGCTGATGATACTTGTGAGGAACCCAAGATTAGGATGAACAAAGTTGTGAGGTCGAATTTGAGGGTTCGGCTTGGAGATGTTGTGTCTGTACACCAGTGCCCTGATGTCAAGTATGGGAAACGTGTTCACATTCTGCCTATTGATGATACCATTGAAGGTGTCACTGGCAACCTCTTTGATGCTTTCTTGAAACGTGAGTTCCCACCTCTCATTTGTCTAAGTTAGAGTGTCTCCGAGCACAGTTTCAGTTATTATGATGCTTCATTACTGAATTTTGACTTGGTTGTTATGATAATATTTTTTTTTTTTTTTTTTTTTTGCTAAATTTTTATGTGTTCTGTTACTAATTACCATAGGATATCTATCCTGATAGTTTAATTTTAAGGGATTTGTGATTAATGCCTATTCAAATACATGCTGTAAAGATTTGGTTTTGCTTCATGGGTTGATGTTTTTGATCAGCTTTGCAATATTACTTAGTGGCGGCTGGGACTTTTTCTTTCCAGTGATACTAGTTGGTAGCTTTAATGACTTTCCTTTTCTTTGAAGCCCTTTTGATATCTCTAACTCGAGCTCTTACTGTCAATTTTCTGCATACATTAATGCATCCGGCCATTTTACTTGGAACACAGCGTGGATAAGTTTATTTCCTGTGGATTTGATTTTATCACTTTTCCACTGGATTCAGTGTATGTCAAACCCACGCTTAACCCATCTGTAGAATCTTTTTTTTTTTTATTTTTTTTTATTTTTTTTATTTATGAATCTATCTGTAGAATCTTTAATCTTTATTTCCTAGGGGCTTTATATTTTACGTGATACAATATGTATATTTCTGTCTTTGTGCAAGTTCTAACTTTTTTTAATGTCTAATAATTTGCAGCTTATTTCTTGGAGGCTTATCGTCCTGTTAGAAAAGGAGATCTATTTCTTGTGCGGGGAGGCATGAGAAGCGTGGAGTTCAAGGTCATTGAAACTGATCCTGGGGAGTATTGTGTGGTTGCTCCAGACACTGAAATATTCTGTGAGGGGGAACCTGTGAAAAGAGAGGATGAAGAAAGGCTGGATGAAGTTGGATATGATGATGTGGGTGGTGTCAGGAAGCAAATGGCACAAATTCGTGAGTTGGTTGAGCTTCCACTGAGGCATCCACAACTTTTTAAGTCAATTGGTGTGAAACCACCTAAAGGAATTTTGCTATACGGACCCCCAGGTTCTGGGAAGACATTAATAGCAAGAGCTGTTGCTAATGAAACTGGGGCTTTCTTCTTTTGTATTAATGGACCGGAGATTATGTCCAAACTGGCTGGAGAGAGTGAAAGCAATCTTAGGAAAGCATTTGAAGAAGCTGAAAAGAATGCACCATCCATCATCTTTATTGATGAAATTGATTCTATTGCACCCAAGCGGGAGAAGACACATGGTGAAGTTGAAAGAAGGATTGTTTCACAACTTTTGACTCTTATGGATGGACTAAAATCTCGTGCTCATGTTATTGTTATTGGCGCCACTAATCGTCCGAATAGCATTGACCCAGCATTGAGAAGGTTTGGTAGATTTGACAGGGAAATTGATATTGGTGTTCCTGATGAAGTCGGGCGACTTGAAGTCCTTCGCATACATACCAAAAACATGAAGCTCTCCGATGATGTAAGTTGAGTTACTTAACTTTCACAATTGTTGGTGGGTATTTTGTTCTGTATTTTCTGTTTTTTGGCTGTGGCTAAAGTGTTGTGCTTATGGCTTCATTCATCGGTTGAATTAACTACTATTTAACTATGATAGTTCCAGTATTAATAAAGTTTAGTCACCTTGATTTCTCTTCTAGTTTAATGCTTATACCTACAATCAGGTTTTATATAGCTTTGGTTATGGTTGTTGTTTTGCTTTTCAATTTCCTTAAGTTTTCAGTTACTCAGTTATGGTTTTCTTCTGTAGGTTGATTTGGAGAGAATCGCAAAAGATACCCATGGGTATGTTGGTTCCGACCTTGCTGCCCTTTGCACTGAAGCTGCTTTGCAATGTATTAGGGAGAAGATGGACATCATTGACTTAGAGGATGAGACTATTGATGCTGAAATACTGAATTCTATGGCAGTTACAAATGAGCATTTCCAGACTGCACTTGGGACAAGCAACCCATCAGCTTTACGTGAAACTGTTAGCTTTTTTTTTTCAGCTCCTATATTTAGAAATCATTAGTTGATTACTGGATTAGTTGATGATGCTTCCTTCTTTCTGGTCTGTTTTCTTACTAATATTTCTATTGACAGGTTGTTGAGGTGCCTAATGTCAGTTGGGGTGACATTGGAGGGCTTGAGAATGTCAAGCGTGAACTGCAAGAGGTCATAAATCTTTCCTAATACTCAATTACACCTTATCTCTGTATCACTTTTTTTTTATTTTTATTTTTTTATCTTTTTCTGATTTTTGTTGTGTGGATTCAGACTGTTCAATATCCTGTTGAGCACCCAGAAAAGTTTGAGAAGTTTGGGATGTCACCATCAAAAGGAGTTCTCTTCTATGGTCCTCCGGGATGTGGGAAAACTTTGTTAGCCAAAGCAATTGCTAATGAATGTCAAGCTAACTTCATCAGTGTGAAAGGCCCGGAATTGCTCACAATGTGGTTTGGTGAAAGTGAAGCAAATGTTCGAGAAATTTTTGACAAGGCTAGACAATCAGCTCCGTGTGTCCTCTTTTTTGACGAGCTTGACTCCATTGCCACTCAGGTTGTTTTCTAGTTAATTCACACTCGTAGTTTGCTATGTTACAATGCCTTAGCCATGATTGATACTCAGCTGAGATATATTTATCTTGTCAGATGAGGTTATTATCGCTTGTGCTTTTTTGGGAAAAAAAAAATTCTGAGGATCTCAAGTCTTTGAAGTTTTTCAGATATTTTTTAATATCTTTGCAATTGTTTGCATGTCTTTGATTTTTTATTTTCAACATGTATTTGTAAATAATCAATGTGCCATTCTTGCAGAGAGGAAGCAGTGTTGGGGATGCTGGTGGTGCTGCTGATAGAGTTCTAAATCAACTTCTGACTGAAATGGATGGCATGTCTGCCAAAAAGACTGTGTTCATAATTGGGGCAACTAACAGACCTGACATCATTGATCCAGCACTTCTCCGGCCAGGCCGTCTGGATCAGTTGATCTATATTCCTCTTCCTGATGAGGATTCCCGCCATGAAATCTTCAAGGCCTGCTTGAGGAAGTCACCTGTCGCTAAAGATGTTGATTTGAGAGCATTGGCTAGGTATACTCAAGGTTTCAGTGGTGCTGATATTACAGAAATATGCCAGCGAGCATGCAAATACGCTATAAGAGAAAACATAGAGAAGGTATGCTTTTGGTTAATAAAAGCGGAATTACTTTTTTCCCCTTTTAATTTCGATCTTTTTTCATTGGTGGCGCTTTCTGTCTCAATACGGTTAGAATTGAATTTTAACCAATCACCATTATGTAAATACCGAAGATGAAAAGTCACAATTTGGATTGGAGCTGTATGCTATATGCGTTATTGAAGAAACTGGTCTTTTGGTGCCAGTATTCTTGTGGCACTTGAGCACTGAGATGTATTCTAGTTTTAGGATTTTGATTTGTTTAATTGGTATGATACAAGCTCAATGAATCTCTTCTGATAAGGTTTGAGCTGATGTATGTGTGTGGTTTCAGGACATAGAGCAAGAGAGGAGGAGGAAGGAAAACCCTGAGGCCATGGATGAAGACATCGCTGATGAAGAAGTTGCAGAGATTAAGGCTGCTCATTTCGAGGAGTCGATGAAGTATGCACGTAGGAGTGTTAGCGATGCTGATATACGCAAATACCAGGCATTTGCTCAGACCTTGCAGCAATCCAGGGGGTTCGGAAGTGAATTTAGGTTTGCAGAGACTGGAAGTAGGACTACTGGATCTGACCCCTTTGCAACTTCTGCTGGTGGGGCCGATGAAGATGATCTGTATAATTAGGTTTCATTAGTTAGTGATGTATGAAATGAAATCACATCTATCTCAACAGATGTGTCTATAGACTTTCCCCTCAAACCCTGAAGCCTGTCGTATATTTTGCTTTTCATGCACTCAAATTACCCTAGATTATTACTGGTTTAACATAAAATTCAGATATGGTATGTTCATATTATGGATGATATTGTTGTTATTTTGGAAAGCAGTTGACCATGTCATGCATTTTTAACTGTCGCGTCCTGGAATGTTGTGTTTATGTGCTTAAAATCTGTGTCATGCCATTTGTAGTCAAACATGATTTGGCATAGGCTATAAATAATCATGTTGAAGTTATTTGCAGATGATAGGTTTCTATATCTAAAAATCTCTTATCTATACAAGAAACTTAATTATACCAAGGACAGTAAAAATTCATTCATCCGTTTTTCTGTTAAAAACAATTTTCCCATCACAAATTTAGCTTCACTCTAGAAACTTAGCTACACCGAATGTTGTTTTTCTTTGTTTTCTCTCAACTAGTTGAGATAAAGGCCACTAATGTGTTTCCAATAATTGGCATTAATTTATCAGATGTTAGACTCAACTTGGATTAGTCCAAGTCTAACGTATTTTTTAAAACCGAAAATCTCAAGCTAAGAGAAGTAGCTTTTTATCCTTTTTTAGGGAAAAAAAAAAATAAAATAAAGAAAATTTAGACACCTGCTAATCTGCAAATTGGCACTTTGTAAGGGCCCGTGTGTAAAACAGGTACATTAGCTTTTTTTTTTTTTTTGCATGCAGCCAGGTGCATTAGGCTCCAGCCTAAAAGAATAATTTGGAGAAGTCAACACTTCTATGTACTAGTGTCAGATATAATATAACCAACTCATTGAAGCTGATCGTATTGAACACTGTTGCCGAGGGAGGGCTGCCAAGGTTCCAAGCGAATCTAGACGACGTGCCCTCATAATCCTTTGAATCTGCTTTTTCAGAAACGGATTATCCCGCATGAACTCCCTCACACACTTATCTATCTCAGATTGTTCGATTTCAAATCAATGACAGAGATTATTTAAAGTAAATTTGGTCAAATCGTTACGTGAGCTGTTCGATCTCAAATCAATAGCTGGGATTGTTTACCGTGTGTAGGGGCATGCTTCCACTAAATCAGTAAATCCTGGTTCTGGTTTTTTGTGGTTCAAGATTTTATTTAAAAAAATAGACACATAATAGATAAATCAAATTCAACCAGTAACAGCAAAAGCAAAAAACTACATATTATATTATATATGTTATAAATGATGAGGATGAGGACATCTACTGGACTGCAACACTATAACCATATCCGGAAAATAAAATAACACCAACCATAGTAATTGATAGTTTTGGAGTTTCATTAGATTTTAGATGGTTACGATTTCTAGCAGATTATTTACTTGGCATTACATGCTTAGCATTTTAGGAAGTAAAAAAAAATAAAAAAAAATATCATATTTCTTTCTAAAACATTAATTGGCTAATGTCTCGAACATTAGCTATACATATATAATAACAGGAAAAGGTAACCAACATCGATATTCACCTTTCCATGCACATCGTTCAAAATTGTAATTCAAAGTTAAAACATACGTGATTTTCTCATCTTCCAACCACACTCTCATGATCTTAAAATAAAAAAAACCATATACAAACAACAAGAAAGACTTGCTGATCCCTTCAACAAATGAAAATATCATTTAAGGTTTCTCTGGAAGCATTTTAGAACAGCCGCTTGAGCCTAACGGCTTATAGTTGACGAATCTGCTTGGAGCTGAGTTATGCCTTGAACCTTTTGGTAAGCAACCCTTCACTTCTCTTCCTTGAAAGACTTTCTGTTTGTGATCAAGATGTGGCTTCACGTAAGTCTCAACTTCTGATGAAACTAGTGGCCTTGTAACTGTGCTTGGAGCACTTGGTGGAATGATACGTCCACCCATTGTTGTGTGAAGAGAATTTAGTGAAAGGAGAAGGTAAATGGCCAAAAGGAAGAGATGTGTAGTAGTCATTTATTTTTTTTTTTTTTTTTTTTTTGTGGTTGAACTTCTACACTTTCTGATTTGAGCCTTTGAAAGAAGAGGTTTTTGAGATCAGGTTTGATGCTTGATTGTTGCAACTGAGTGCCTTAAATAGGCTCGTGAATATTTTGGGGTTTATGCTGGTTGTTATTGTTTTGGGGTTGTGGTGTGGTGAGTTGGCAGGGTGGGTGCACCTTTTGTCTGTGCAGCAAGTGACAAAGCCCGTGAGTTCTTGTTATTGCACACTCATCATCCAAATATTTTCAAATCCAAGCATTATCTTTTTGGATTTAATAACTATACATTTATATTGGGCGTTAGCCCTCTTTATGTACCCAAAAAAAAAACTATACATTTATATAAATATTCAATTATATTTTACTAATTTATCATACATAAATAAATTTTAAGAAATAATATCACGTAGTAAAATAATAAAGTATGATTAGACATTAATAAAATTTGTACTATCTTATTTTTTGGATAATTTTTGGTGCATTTTTTTTGTATAATTTTTTGTGCATTTTGATAATCAAAATTTGTACTATCATAATAACAACACTTTACATGATAACACCAAAAAAAAACCTTAAAAATGGGCAAATCACTATGCCTATGTTTGGTTATGAGAAGAAGTTGTGAAGAGAGAAATATGTGAGAAATAGAGTAGATTTGAGGTATTGATTGGTATAGGAGAAAGAGAAGAAAAATAGAGAAGAAAGAAATGTAATGATTTTATGAATGGTAAAAAAAGCCCCTATATTAAAAAAATATAAAAATGCACCCACCTTCATTTATTTAATTTAATTTTGAGGTTAGAAAAGGAAAAAACAGAAAAAACATGCCCCTCGCCGGTTTCTTTGCAGTTGTGAGGAGAAAGAAAAAAATGCGGGACTCACTGACTTTTTGTCACTCTTCCCTTTTTCTTCGATGCACTAAACGCAGGAAGTTATGCATCTCTTTGCTGTTTATCTCTCACGTCTCTCTCTTGCCTGTAAATCGCACGAAACAATCACAGCGTATAGGAGCCTCTCTTTTGTTAAAAATAATCGTGATTTTGTCACGCAACTTGGAAAGCATTTAAAGACCATTAAAGATCTAGCAAAGAGTTTCGTGTGTAATTTTCTTCATGGCAGTTGATAAGTCATTATAAGAATTCAAGACAATTAACAAGTTTCTATCAGATATCACCACCATAGTCTACACCTCCCATTGCCACTAAATTAGTTGGTTACACTATAAAACAGAGTCATATCAATCTTCTTTTGGGCTGACAGCTTTGCTCCCCATCCACAAATTGTGAAAAAGCTCCTTAATGAAAACATCCCTACCGACGAAGTTGCCATTTAATACTTTATTATTTATTGAGGGCCAATACTTAAGTGGTGATAGATGGGATCCTTTAAGATTGGAAATTTAATTTGAAATTATTGTCCAACATGTTTTACAACTTTAAATTTTTTGTCACTTCCTCCAATTGTGCTTTTAATTTTTTTTTCAAATTAAACTAACTTAGATGATAGTTGAGTAAACATAACATGCCACTCAGATAAAGTTATGTATCAAATCATACTCACACGTGACACATCAGCATTTTCGGTAATTAAGAAATTGAATGACAATTAGATGAAGGGACCAAAATCGCACAATCTCAATACCTAAAAGACCCAATTCACGCAATTGGAACATGGAGAATCAAAATCACACAATCATAGTACATAATACGCACAATTGGAATTTGGCGGACTAAAATCGCATAATCGCAATATTTGAGGGGTCAAAAATATAATTAAGCTAAATTTTTAAAAGACAGAAGTAGAACATCAAACCCGCTTCCCTCTTTATTTTTTTCCCACTCCCTGCAATTTCAAGATTTTAACTGTCCCTGGGAACAATTGGTTAAGTTTGGTCTGAAATATTATAGACATGGGTGCAGCCTGCAGTGCAACTACTGACAGGAATAATGAGCCAAAACTAAAAAAGAATGGAATTAAGATTCTACTACTACTAGAAGCATTTACAGAACCGTATACATATGTCGAACGGCCCCATGACAAGTGTCATAAAAATGTAACAAACTTTACCATTTATATAATTCACGAACTCAATAAATTCATAAACCGCGCGCTCGAATGGATGAAAGAGATTCAACTTCCACGTGAGGGCGCTTCAGTGATATGGAATTTGAAATCCATATAATTATAGTCACGGCTAATTTTACATTCACTTGTCTTATACATTTCTCAATCTCTTCTTTATTTTTTAAATTAAATCTCTTCATCCATTGTATTTCTAATTTTTTCCCTCTTTTCTTCCTATTTTCTCTCTTTCTATAATAAGTTATGGGTTTTTTTAACGTATGCAACCTTATGCAGGTTAAGGCTCATTAATTATCTACTTTATTTCCTTATTAATTACCTAATTTTTATTTATTTTATGAATTTAATCTCTCTCTTCCCACCAAATAGGAAAATGAGTAATTAATAAGAAAAAAAATTAAGTAATTAATGAGCTTTAACTTGTACAAAATTGCACACGTTAAAAAAACCGATAAGTTATTGAGATTGAGATTCGAGAAAAAAGTCTTTATTTTTTAGTGAACTGATTTGAATATTTAATATGAAATCGGCTGCAATAATAATGTCATGGCCATGGCCTCATGGTTTCGTTATTATTGGCATTGAATGTGAATGAGAACTTACCTAGAAAAGACAGAAGGCACAGAAGAGGCAGAAACAAAATTTACTTTCTCACGTGAGACACGTCTTCAAGTTCCACCTTTGACGTTAATAGGCTTGGGAGTCTTTGTCATTTCATTTTTTACATTTTCTTTTCTGTGATCAAGTGCTATTTCTTTGATTCGTTCCTCAATTTTTTTCTCTAAGTTTGAATTATCACACCCCTGCTTCTCTTAGAGAAAGATATTTTCTAGTTCTTATTTTTCATATAAAGATTTTTCTATCATATGTGCAATATTACATACGTTAAAGAATCTAAAAATAGTAACTATTTTATAAGAATTAGGGTAGAAACTTTATTTTCTCCATCCATAAAACATCAGAAGGAATTACAAATAAATAGGACACTAAGGGCTGAGAAATAGGAATTCCATTAAATCTGGAATCACCTCAATCAGCTGATGTCTAGGCTAAAAAAAAAGGAAATAAAATAAAATCTGAAATATTAATTTCAGATCTTTCCTATTTTATGATTATTCTCTCTTAAAAATAGAATAACAAATATTTCTCCTAGAAATCCGACACCCCCCTCAAGTTGGAGCATAGATGTCTAACATGCCTAACTTGCTTACAAAAATTTCAAAACTAGGTCGGGGAAGCCCCTTGGTGAAAATGTCTGCTATTTGCTGCGTATAAGGCACAAAAGGCAAGCAAATAGCTCCACATTCTATCTTCTCCTTGATGAAGTTTTTGTCAATCTCCACATGCTTTGTATGGTCGTGCTGAACTGGATTTTGAGCAATACTTATGGCAGCTTTGTTGTCACAGTACAACTTCATTGGCATGTGTATGGGCATCTGCAATTCTTCAAGAACTCTTTTCAACCAAATTATCTCACTCACCCCGTCAACCATAGCTCTATATTCTGCTTCTGCACTACTCCTTGCTACGACATTCTGTTTCTTGCTTCACCAAGTGACTAGATTTCCCCAAGCATACGTACAATATCCTGAAGTAGATCTCCTATCAGTTATTGAGCCTGCCCAATTCGCATCAGTATATGCCTCTATATTTTGTTGTGGAGTCTTCTGAAAAAGTAGACCCTTGCCCGAAGTACCCTTCAAGTATCTAAGGATCCTATATACTGCTTTAAGATGTCTTTCGGATGGGGAATGCATAAACTGACTCACTAAGCTTACAGCAAAGGCAATATTTGGCCGAGTGTGGGATAAATAAATCAATCTTCCTACTAGCCTTTGATATCGAGTTGTATCGACCATATTACCTTCCTTCTCATCACACAATTTTTGATTTGGGTCAATTGGAGTGTCGGCTGGTCTACAACCACTCATTCCTGTTTCCTTAAGAAGATCAAGAATATACTTCTGTTGTGAAACCACAATCCCCTCCGTTGACCGAGCAACTTCCATACCAAGGAAATACCTCAGGGATCCTAGGTCCTTGATTTCAAATGTTGTCGACATGGAGGTTTTTAAGTGATTCATTTCAACCACATCATCTCCTGTAAGAATTGTATCATCAACATAGACAATTAATATGGAGATCTTCCTGTCTTGTGAATGTCTGAAGAACATTGTGTGATCACCTTGTCCTTGAGTGTACCCTTGACTTTTAACAAACTGAATGAATTTTTCAAACCATGCTTTTGGTGACTATTTCAACCCATACAAGGACTTTTTCAGCTTACACACTTTTGTGCCAAACTTCTCTCTAAATCCTGGAGGGAATTCCATATACACATCTTCCTCTAAATCTCCATTGAGAAATGCATTTTTGACGTCCAATTGTTGTAAGGACCAGTCAAGATTGGCTGCAAGTGATAGAAGAACTCATATGGAGTTTAGCTTAGCAACTGGGGCAAATGTCTCTGAGTAATCAATACCATATGTCTGTGTGAACCCCTTGGCTACTAGACGGGCCTCGTATCATTCTAGAGAACCGTCTGATTTATACTTGACGGTAAACACCCATTTGCACCCTACGGTTGTCTTCCCTCTCGGTAGATCAACTAAATCCCATGTGCCATTTTTTTCAAGAGCTTTCATTTCCTCAGACAACATCCTTCCACTCAATAATTTTTAAAGCATCCTGCACAGTATTAGGAATCTCCAAAATAGACAGCTGTGAGGTAAAAGCACGAAATGTAGGTGAGAGATTTTCATAAGACACATATTTGGATAAAGGATGTTGGGTGCAAGATCTCACACCCTTGCGCACAGCAGTTGGGAGATTAGAATCATCAAATTCTATTTTTGAACAAGGTTCAGGTTCAGAATTAACAAATTCAGAATTTGAAGAAGTGGGCTGAACATGATGTAACAAATCAGAGCTGACATTACCTGGAGGATTCATGGAGTATGGGCAGTGCAAAGGATTGGATGACTCTTTCTTTTTTTGACGTGAGTAAACATTATCAAACGGCACAACAGTAAGAACTGTTTCTTCACTGTTAGTAGTCATGAGATCATGAGATGGGATCATGAGATGGCTTTGTAGGTGGGTCTACTTCTTCAGTATCTAAGACACTTAGTCCATTTTCCTCAGAAACATTTAGGTTGGAATTTTCATTTTGTAAAAACTTAAAGGAATTGGAGATTTCAGTCTGTAGAATATCAAAAGAATCTGAAAAATCAGAAAAAAAAATGAATTTTCATTTTTGTTCCCCCCTAAAAATGAGGATTGAAATTGGGGGTTAATTCAAAAAAGGTTACATCCATGGTAACAAACATTTTCTTTGAAACTGGTTCAAAACATTTAAATCCCTTTTGGTTTGGAGCATATCCAACAAACACACATTTTTTGGCTCGGGGTTCAAGTTTTCCTCAATTATGATTATGAATATGAACAAAGGCGGTGCAGCCGAAAATCTTTAAAGGTAAAGAGGAAGAAAGTCTATTTGTAGGAAAAAAAACTTTTGAAACACATCAAGAGGAGTGCCAAAATTTAAAACTTTATTAGGCATTCGATTAGTAAGGTATGCAGCGGTAAGCACAGCCTCACCCCAAAGATATTTTGGTACTTGATGTGAGAAAAGTAGAGCCCGAGCAACTTCCAATAAGTGTTTGTTTTTTTCGTTCAGCCAAGCCATTTTGTTGTGGAGTGTCAACACAAGAACGTTGATGAATAATTCCTTTTTTGAGGAAAAAATGGCCCAAAGCATTGTTGAAATATTCTCTACCATTATCACTCCGTAATATTTGAATACTTTTTTGAAATTGGGTTTGAACCATGATGTAAAAATTAATGAAAATTGTTTCCACTTCAGATTTTTCCTTCATTAAGTAAACCCAACTCAACCGTGTGTGATCATCGATAAAGGTCACGAACCATTTTTTGCCAGAGACGGTGGATGTTTTATAAGGATCCCAATTATCACTATGTATAACAGTAAATGGTGCGGTTGGTTTATACGGTTGAGATGGAAAAAAAGTACGATGATGTTTAGCAAACTGGCAAATTTCACATTGAAGAGAAGATGTGCTTTTATTTATAAATAAATTTGGAGATAAGTGTTTTAAATACTGAAGACTAGGGTGACCTAACCTATAATGCCATAATATAGTATCATCATCCTGAGAAATAGAAGTAGAATTCAAGCAGGTGTTTGGACATTGTTTACTCAAGTCAGGTCCATCATCAAAATAGTAGAGACCATCCCTTTCCTTAGCACTGCCAATCATCCTCCCGGTGGTCAGCTCCTGAAGCACACAATAAGAGGAATGAAAGTTAACTTGACACTGATGATTAGAAGTAATTTTACTAATAGATAGTAGGTTACAAGATAAATTGGGGACATGAAGAACATCATGAAGAGTAATCGAAGGACTGAGTTTGATAGTTCCTATCCCGGCAATTGCCGAGAGTGAACCATCAACAATTTTAACTTTTTTATTGCCTGCACAAGGATTATAACAAGAGAACATTTTTGAGCAACCAGTCATATGATCGGTTCATATGATCGGTTGCACCTGAATCAATTATCCAAGAATGAATAGAATTGGGGACAACACCTAGGTATGCAGTGACAAGAGAGTTACCTTTCTGAACCATGGAACAAGATGGATTTAAAGATAGTTTAGGATATTGAAATAACTTATACAGGTGCTCTAATTGCTCCTTAGTAAAAGGAACCAAATCTGAGTTAGTAGAAGGCTCTTGATTTTCCTCTGCAGTGGCTTGGTTGGCACGACTGCCACGACTGAATCTGGGTTTGCTCTTCCAATTTGTAGGTTTTCCGTGAATTCTCCAACACGTCTCCTTTGTATGCCAAGGTTTTTTTACAATGATCACACCATGGCTTTTTCCGTCCATCGCTGTTAGGATCAACACCTCTGGACACAAGTGCAGAACTCTCAAGTTCACTGTTGAAACCAGATTCAGTGCTGTTCAACATGATTCTCCTCCTTGACTCCTCACGTCTAATGTGACATCCTGATTTTTAAATAAATAATTATTAGAATAATGATTAATAACAATTGGGTAATAAATACATTAGTTAGAATTAAATTGGACTTAAAAATGGTTCAAGAGAAGCTTAGAAAGGTCTAGAGCACCCTAGAATCTCCTAGAGGGGCAAAAACAGAACATTTCTGGTTTGGGACAGTCACGACGCGACGGAGAAGCAAAGGAAGAAGCTCGCGATGCGGTGGCTCGCGACGCGGCGAAGACTAGTGTAAATTGGGTCGCGACGCGATATGTAAGTCAGTGGTTAGGTCGGTGATCACGCGCGTTTGATGCGTGACACTTGTCCCGCATCGCGACGCGATGGGATTCACATGTAACATGGTCGAGACATGATGGGCTGGTTTATGCCTATAAATAGGCCTTGATCCCCTCCATTCAGCCCAAGTTCTTCCAAGGGCCTTTGGGAGAGCGTGAAGGGCGTGGAGGAGCTCGGGAGAGGAGAGAGTGACGAACGAAGAGCGACAACAGTCTTCTAGGCCAGGTAAGGGGGAAGATACCCTAATCTTTAGGGAAAATAGATAGTAGAGTAACACTGTTAGCTTGTTTAGGGTTTCTTAGCCCTACTAGGGATTGGTAGTAGCAACACCTTAGGAGATGGGTTGCGGTGTACGATGGCTAAGGATAGTCACCGTAGACCTACTAACTGACATATGTTATGTTTATGAGATTAGTAGACAGTCCCTTATGCGACGTTAGGGATAATCTATATGATAATAAGTCACGATAAATCGTGATTTATGGTATTCTGAATCATGCCTGATATTTATGTGCTGGTTGCATATAATATCTGTGAGTGTGATTATTGCCATATTGTATTAATGTCAAGGGTGACGCCCTTTAGTTAGAGGTTTACGAATCCCTAGATGGTAATAGTAGGTATTACCATCGATACCCTGTGATAGTGGTGATGGCCGGGTCAGTGTACCCGAGGTTAGTGTACGGAGGTACATACGGAATGGTGTTGAGATAGTCGGTGGTCTTGAGAGAATGGTTCTCGACCAAGACCTTGAGAGAATGGTTCTTGGTCTTCCGGACGAGTCTCTCCATGTCAGTGGTACCAAAGTATGGAGTAGTATTGGGGATAGTCGGTGGCCTTGAGAGGATGGTTCTCGGTCAACCGGACGAGTCTCCAGGACTCCACGTCTGACGGGTGGACGATCTTAGTCATTCATGTTATGGGAATGTCGTCCTTGCGCGCAGGTCGGTGCCTTACTCCGGTAATTAGATATGGTAGTATAGGATGCCATAACCGGTAATCGGAGATGGTAGCATATCATGATTTGTTCCCAAGACAACCAACTTATCATGTTTAGTGCCCTATGACTGGTAATGAGTCTAGGGAGAAGGGAGGTAATGGCCCATAATGTTCAGCGATAGATTGGGTCAGTAGGGCTGGATATGAGCCTGAATTCTCTGAAACAACCTGCCATGTCCATAGGGCTGGTAATTGAGCCTGGCATGTTCAGTGACTGGTAAACGAGCCTAATATGTCCATAGGGCTGGTGACATGTTCGGTGGTCTGGGTCAGTAGGGCTGGTAATTGAGCCTGAAATGATCAGTAACAGGTGTCAGTCTGTGGTGTAATTTGTGACCGTGTGATCAGTTTGTCAGTATAACGTATCAGTATAGTTTGGTCTATGACCGTGTACTCAGAAGACTGAGTGAGATACTTATGATATCTGTGATGATTGTTGTGTGCTGTACATGGTAACATATGCTTTATTATGCCATTTTCCTAGTTGATAGAGGTTAATGGATATCTTACCCCAGTGCTTTCTTGTGTTTTTTTTATGTTATGTAATGAATAGCTGATGGACAGGAACAACCTATAAGAAGTGGATTGAAAGTTTTTGAGTAGTCTGCCGGGAGGCAAAGGTGGACACTACGTCACAGCCAGTGTGTCGTTTGATCTCCCATATGGGTGTTGAGTCATGTTTGTATTTGTGTGTACTGTATCTTGTATACCTTAATAATTAATAAAATATGTGTTTGTTTGCCTTAAATAAGTTGAATAAATAAAGTCAACGCCCTATCTTGGCAGGGTGTTACATTTATGGTATCAGAGCAGTTCGGTTCTAACTGGACTGTGGGGAGGGTCGAGTCACCGGCCGCGTCAGAGTCTAGTTGTACCCCACTGGGTATCAACTATAATTGGGAAAATAGGGTAGAACTTAAGTGAAGCAAATTATATCACGAGTTAATTAGTTGCTTTGCCAGGCAACTAATGGCTCGACGAACACGGAACGGAGGAAGTAACATTTCATAAGATAATGGAGGACCAAGAGAAACTAATGGGACCCAAGGATTAGTAAATCTTATGGGAGCTATGCAGTAGCAGGCACAGCAGAACACTCAGTTGACATTGCAGCATGGACAGTTACTGCAACACCTGCTAAACCAGAGAAGTGGAGGAGGAGAAGTAGCAGTTGATGCAGGGCAGGCTGCCTTTATGTAGAATAAACCTCCGCAATTTAAAGGAGAATATGATCCAGAAGGAGCAGAGTTGTGGCTATAGGAAGTTGAGAATATCTTCACGGTAATACGTTGTCGAGGTGATAGAACGGTAACCTTCACAACTTTTCTCTTAACTGGAGGAGCAGAGAGTTGGTGGAAGAACAAACAAAGAATGTTAGAAACTGAAGGAAGAGTCATCACTTGGGAACTGTTTCAGACCTGCTTCTTAGAGAAGTATTTCCCAAGTGCATTGAAGCGTGAGAAGGAGAAAGAGTTACTTAGTTTGAAACAGGGAAAGATGACAGTGGGATAATACGCCATAAAATTTGAAACTCTGATTAAATACTCTAGGTTTTACCAAATGAACCCAGATGAGGAATGGATGTGTAGGCAATTTGAGGATGGGCTGAAACCCGAATTACTTAGATCAATGGTTCCTTTAAAGATCAGTTGTTATTCCGAGTTATTGGACAAAAGTATCGAGTTAGAGAACCTTGACAATAGGATAGAGAAACAGAAGAATAGTGGACCTGTAAGAAATAATCGTAGGAATTAAGATGAGAAAAATAATCGAGGACCCCATGACCGTTCCAGCGAATCTCTTGTCGAAGTTGGAAGTGAGCAGAGATCGTTGAGATGTTTCCGTTGTGGAGGAGAACATTATACAAGAGAATGTCCTGAAAAAGAGCCTATCTGTTATAAGTGCAAGAAACCAGGACATATTGCTCGGGATTGTAGATTTGCAGATAGGGAACAAAAAGACGAACCTGCCGCATCTAAACCGGCATCACCAACCAAACTAGCAAATCGAATAGGACGAATGTTCACAATCAAGGGAGTTGAGGAGGCTTCCGATTCAGGTACTTACTGCTGAATTCCGAGGACATAATTTATTTTTAGGGGGTAGAAATGTGACATCCTGATTTTTAAATAAATAATTATTAGAATAATGATTAATAATAATTGGGTAATAAATATATTAGTTAGAATTAAATTGGGCTTAAAAATGGTTCAAGAGAAGCTTAGAAAGGTCTAGAACAACCTAGAATCTCCTAGAGGGGAAAAACGGAACATTTCTGGTTTGGGACAGTCGCGACGCGACGGAGAAGCAAAGGAAGAAGCTCGCGACGCGGTGGCTTGCGACGATAGTAAACTGGGTCGCGATGCGATATGTAAGTCGGTGGTTAGGTCGGTGATCACGCGTGTCTGATGCGTGACACGTGTCCCGCATCGCGACGTGATGGGATTCATGTGTAACATGGTCACGACGCGATGGGCCGATTTATGCCTATAAATAGGCCTGGATCCCCTCCATTCAGCCCAAGTTCTTCCAAGGGCCTTTGGGAGAGCGTGAAGGGGGTGGAGGAGCTCGGGAGAGGAGAGAGCGATGAACGAAGAGCGGTGACAGTCTTCTAGGCCTGGTAAGGGGAAGATACCCTAATCTTTGGGAAAAATAGGCAGTAGAGTAGCACTGTTAGCACGTGTAAGGTTCCTTAGCCCTACTAAGGGTTGGTAGTAGCAACACCTTAGGAGAGGGGTTGCGGTGTATGGTGGCTAAGGATAGTCACCGTAGACCTATCAACTGATATAGGTTATATTTATAAGATTAGTAGACAGTCGCTTATGCGACGTTAGGGATAATCTATATGATAATAAGTTACGATAAATCATGGTTTATGGTATTCTGAATCATGCCTGATATTTATGTGCTAGTTGCATATAATATCTATGAGTGTGATGATTTCCGTATGGTATTAATGTCAAGGGTGATGCCTTCTAGTTAGAGTTTTGCGAATCCCTAGATGGTAATAGTAGGTATTACCATCGATACCCTGTGATAGTGGTGATGGCCGGGTCAGTGTACCCGAGGTTGGTGTACGGACGTACATACAGAATTGTGTTGAGATAGTCGGTGGTCTTGAGAGAATGGTTCTCGACCAAGACCTTGAGAGAATGGTTCTCGGTCTTCCATACGAGTCTCTCCATGTCTGTGGTACCAAAGTACGGAGTAGTATTGGGGATAATCGGTGGCCTTGAGAGGATGGTTCTCGGTCAACCGGACAAGTCTCCAGGACTGCACGTCTGATGGGTGGACAATATTGGTCATTCCTATTATGGTAATGCCGTCCTTGTGCGCAGGACGGTGCCTTACTCCGGTAATTGGATATGGTAGTATGGGATGCCATAACTGGTAATTGGAGATGGTAGCGCATCATGATTTGTTCCCGGGACAACCAACTTATCATGTTCAGTGCCCTATGACTGGTAATGAGTCTAGGGAAAAGGGCGGTAATGGCCCGCAATGTTCAGCGATAGATTGAGTCAGTAAGGCTGGATATGAGCCTGAAATCTTTGAAATAGCCTGACATGTCCATAGGGCTGGTAATTGAGCCTGACATGTTCAGTGACTGGTAAACGAGCCTAATATGTCAATATGGCTGGTAATTTAGCCTGACATGTTCGGTGGTCTGGGTTGGTAGGGCTGGTAATTGAGCCTGGAATGATCAGTGACAGGTGTCGGTCTGTGATGTAATTTGTGACAGTGTGGTCGGATTTGTCAGTATGACATATTGGTATAGTTTGGTCTATGACCGTGTACTCAGAAGACTGAGTGAGATGCCTGTGATATCTGTGACGATTGTTGTGTACTATACATGGCAACATATGCTTTATTATGCTATTTTCCTGGTTGATAGAGGTTAATGGATATCTTATCCCAGTGCTTTCCTGTGTTTTTTTATGTTATGTAATGAATAGCAGATGGACAGGAATAACCTATAAGAAGTATATTGAAAGTTTTTGAGTAGTCTGTCGGGAGGCAAAGGTGGACACTACGTCACGGTCAGTGTGTCGTTTGATCGCCCATATGGGTGTTGAGTCATATTTGTATTTGTGTGTACTGTATCTTGTATACCTTAATAATTAATAAAATATGTGTTTGTTTGCCTTAAATAAGTTAAATAAATAAAGTCAACGCCCTATCTTGACGGGGTGTTACATCTAATTTCAGAGAAAACTTCTCGAATAGATGGCAGTGGTTTTCTGCTAAGAATGCGGCCTCGAACTTCATCCAAATTCCGATTGAGGCCGGCTAAGAACATATAGACCCTGTCGTTTTCCTCTCTTTTCTGGTGGCGAGCATAGTCTTTTTTATTCTCCTAAACATCATCAAAACACTGATCTAGTTCTTGCCACAAAGTGACTAATTCAGTGTAATAGGTGGTAACATCACGATCATTTTGTTTGGCTTTCCAGAGGCGCGTTTTCAACTCAAATATTTGAGAGGAATTCTCCAAGTCTGAATAAAGTTCTCGAATAGCTTCCCAAACCTCTTTAGTAGTTTGAAGAAATAGATGAGGTTTTCCAATGGCTGGTTCCATGGAGTTAATGAGCCACGCGATAACCAAGGAATTTTCAGACTGCCATTTTTTTAGGGTTAGGTGATTATCGGCATGTTTTTTTGTATCCCCAATTAAATGCCCAATTTTTCCTCTGCTATCAATCGCCAGCTTGACAGAATGTGACCATTCCAGGTAGTTTTGTCCGTTAAGTTTGATACCTGTAAGGGGACTGGCATAATTTTGTGGGTAGTACTCGGTAGGCACTGGCATGGAAGAAATTACGGGCATGGAGGAAGTGACTGGGTTGGTCTAAATAGGGTCGATAGTTGTAGAAGAACCAGAAGAGGTGGTAGTGTTCCTCTGGACGCCGGTCATAGCCGCCTTGTATGACATCTTACTGGTCAAAACTCAAAAGGAGAAGAAAAAAGAAAGGGAAAAGGAACCTAGTTCTGGTGCCATGTAAGAATTAGGGTAAAAACTTTATTTTCTCCATCCATAAAATATCAAAAGGAATTACAAATATATAGGAAGCTAAGGGCTGAGAAATAGGAATTCCATTAAATCTGGAATCACCTCAATCAGCCGATGTCTAGGCTAGAAAAAAGGAAATAAAATAAAATCTGAAATATTAATTTCAGATCTTTCCTATTTTATGATTATTCTCTCTTAAAAACAGAATAACAAATATTTCTCCTAGAAATCCGTCATATTTATTAAAAATAACAACTATTTATTAAAAAATTTAGTATTTAATACAAAATACACAAGTTCTAATATAAACTTACTATTTTGGATTTTTTAACATGTGCAACTTTGCACATGATAGAAAAATCATTTCATATAAAATGAAAACACTGATTTACCAAAAAAAAATAAAAATGAAAACACTGTTATTTATGAGTACTATTTATTGGTGTGTATAGGAATGAAGGTAGGTTTAACTACAAAATCGGTTAAGTTGGTTCACCGCAGTTATTTCTACTTTAGTAAGAAAGTAACCTAGCATGGCGTCATTTAGAGCATTTCTGTATAAGCTCGCTCGTCATTGAATTGTGTAAATACAATTTTTTTACCATATTCAAGCAATTTCAATTCCTCTACCAATTTTCTGACTTTAATTATCATGTTTCTCGGCAAATTCTAACAGTCACTCATGGATAGTGTGATGTGAATTTGTTACCAATCATGTTTCTCCTTTTAACAAGGTGGTTCTTTTGTGTTCGGTGGAACCACCGTGCTAATTAATTCATTGCAATCTTTATGCCAGCACCAGTTTGATAAACTTCACTTTCGCCATTTTCAGATGGTTAGGTTAGGATAGGTCTGAATTGAAATCCATCCAGAGGAAATCCGAAAATACTAATTGAAGTCATCACATCACTTCAGCCTTACATTGTTCATTAACTGTGTTCAACTAATTACAGATGTTGGTGCAGGGGAAATCCTAGAAATGGAGACACACCTTATTAAAGTTGCCAATTAAAATTTGTAGTAGTTTACTTGCTGATAGTGATATCGCTTTCTTTTTTGCACTAGTCTAGTCTCTTTATGGTATCACAAGTCTAGCTACTTCTTTTCATCATAATTAAATTATCCAATGGCTTCTTCCTTCCACCACTACTGACTCTTCCCTAATTGAATTCAACACCACTCCACATCTTCCAAATATCCTTTATGGTACAAACATATCACAAACTAATTAATTTCTTGTTGCGTATGATCTTGAAAAGTTTGTTGTAGGTGCTCTTTCTTTCCTTTCTTCTACTAGTTATACTGGAATCAAAGTATCACCTGTAGTAAACAACAAATTAAGGGTCTAATTGAAACACATGATTAAAGAAATTATAACTGAACAATTCATTCTGATTTCTAGACATCATTTTGCTTAGGAATTGAAAGGCAATAAATTCCGACATGTTGGTCCTTAGATATTGGGTGTATTGGGCAAACCAAGATGATGGTGCTTTTGTAATCATTTAAATATTATTCTCCTTGTTTTTTTTTTCCTTGAAAAATCATTAATAATTCGTTTATAATCAGGGTTCTTTAAAATATCATTTTCGATAGAAATCAAATATGATTATTAATTTAATTTATCTTGTGACATAGTGGATAACAAATAAGATTTTAACAATTTCAAATTAAAAAAATTTCTTTCAGTAGATGTAACAATAACAGGAATAGTTAATATTACTCTATAAGTCGTGCATGCATTAGAAAAATAATTAAATGTCTTCAAAGAAATCAATATCATATAGCTTGATTTTGATTCAACTGTTAAAACATTTTTAATGATTTTTAATTCTTCAAATAGAACTTCACCATAAAATCATAAGAATTATCATGTTTTAGGTAAGTTTCGAGATGTTTGCAACATAATTTCAAATCATTATCAGAGAATGATCTAAGTTTTTTAATACTAGACAAAAATCCATAAATCTCCTTATATGTACTATACTACTCAAATCTTCTATTAAGTGAGTCAATTATTTTATCTACAATATATATAAAGAATAATGAAGCCTGAATGACTCCTCAGCAGACTCAAGGTTCGGTTTTGTGCATTCAGAGAAATTTTCATCATAGTTTTTTCCCTATGAATTTGACGTTTTTAAATAAACGCACATTCAATCTTCATTTCATTCGCAATTTTTTCAGCATTAACAATAGCATTAATTTGCAAATCCTTATCAATACACATGTCTTTTTTTTGTTGCAAACTTTTGCTAATTTCATTAACAACAGATAACAACTCAAACCAAATAATCATAGTTAATAAAAACTCAAAGCTTCCAATTCCATGAGTTGGCAAAGGTTCAATTTTACTTTTAATTTTTGGATCATTATCTTGTACAACTAGTTGAAGTAAGACTTCTTTTATGTCTGAAGCTTGATTTTTAACTGCATATATACTATTCATATGACTTTCCCAACGTGTTTGTGACCATGGTTTAATAGTTAAACCTTTCAGCATAGCTTCTTGCATCACTGTCTTTGGATCAAAATCCTTTTGCCCCACAGCATTTACTTCTTCCAATTGACCTTCAATTGCCATGCATCCACAGTCAATATTAGTTGAAGTTGCATTGGACCGGGTTTACGTTGCCATTAGAGTCTCTATCTTCTTGGCCATTGCCTCCAATTTTGCTTCAAGGGCTGTGTTTGCTTCCACTTTACAAATCTCTGCTTGCTGGTTCTTCCTTCCAGTTTGTCTGTCATTAGTTGACCACTGAGCATTATTCTGAGCCGTTTCAGTCATTATATCATAAGCCTCAGTAGGTGTCTTCTTTCCGAAGGATCCCCCACAAGCAGCATCAACAATACCTCTAGTTTGTATGATAAAACTATTGTATAAATTTTGAACTAGCTGCCATTTGGTGAAACCATGATGAGGCCAACTTCTAGTTAGATCCTGGAATCTTTCCTATGCTTCATGCATTGATTCTTCTTCAAGCATCATCAACAATACCTCTAGTTTGTATGATAAAACTATTGTATAAATTTTGAACTAGCTGCCATTTGGTGAAACCATGATGAGGCCAACTTCTAGTTAGATCCTGGAATCTTTCCTATGCTTCATGCATTGATTCTCCTTCATTCTGAGCAAATCCAGATATGTCAGCTCTTAGTTTTGCAGATTTCGCAGGAGGAAAGTACTTATTCAAAAACTTGGTTTTCAGATTCTCCCAGGTGGTAATAGAATTTGATGGAAGTGAATCCAACCATAATTGTGCCTTTTCCAGCAGTGAGAATGAGAACAGTCTTAACTTGATGGCCTCCGGTGTCACAACATGACACTTGATAGTGTTAGCTACTTTCTGAAATCTCTTGAGATGAGCATTTGGGTCTTCAGAAGATAAGCCAGAGAATTGCATTGCAGATACTATAGAAATCAGTACTGGCTTTAATTCAAAATTTGTGGCCTCAATTGTCGGGTAGTTGACGTTGTCCGCCACATCCTAGTTGGAGTGAAGTACTCGTTCAACGTAAGTTCGTTATCCATTGCTAGTTGTGTGAATACATGCCTTGACAGGATGGTTTTGATGATTGACAAAAGGGAGCTTTGCAAATAGTCAACCGTGCAAAAAGTGGAAAAGAATACCAAGACGCGTATCAAGAATGATAGTTTCTCAAGTCTTTGGGTTTTGGGTATTTATTTTTATTAAGACTATTTGTAAGTAGTAATAAAAAGCTCTCAATTAAAATAAAATCACACACTCACAAAATGATTTTTATTCTAAAATTGATTTTATAATAATTTTTCTTAAATTATTTTTAGGCACAAAGTATTTTGAAAAATTCTTAAGTTGTGCTCAAAATATTGTTTGAAAAATATTTCAAGTTTTCTTTGGAAAATATTCTCCGTGTCGAGCAGTGATATTTTGACATGCAAGTCGTGTGCGAGCTGAGGTCGCGTGCCGAGCTGAGGTCTCATGCCGAGCTGTGGGGAAGTCGCGTGCCGAGCTGTGTGGAGAGGTCGTATGTCGAGCTCTGTGGGGAAGTCGGGTGCCGAGCTGAGGTCTCGTCTTGGCTGTGTGGAGAGGTCGTATCTTTGTGAGGAGGTCGTGTCTGCGTGCCAGTGTGAAGAGGTCGTATGCCGAGCTGAGGAGGTCGTATGCCGAGCTGGAGAGAGGTCGTATGGAAATACGATGTCGAACACCAAGTGGTGTCCGAGAATCTTTTCCATCCCCGTGTTTTCAATTCTTTCATATTCAAAACGCAACGGACAAATCGACGCAACGGACAAATCTCTTTAAAATGCTGCAACGGACAAATCCTGCAACGGACATTTCGACGCTCCTCTCAGTGCCTATAAAAGCATTGCACCATGAGCATTGTTTTTAACATAACACAAGTGCTTAATTTTTGTGCTAAAACTCTGTCAAATATTCTCCATCACTCACACTTATTTGAGCACAATTTTTTGAGAGTCTTTTTTATTCTACATAATTTGAGTTGTATTATTTGAGCTTCAATTTGTTATATCTGCACTATTGAGTGTATCTTTCTCATCTCATTTTATTTGCGAAAATCATTTATTTTTGGGTAGGAATCCCAAGGTGTTCATAGAGAGGTGATATCTCTTGAACGTATTGCTCTGGTATAGAGTTGTAAAGGTTTCTAGCTGAACCTGATTTAAAAGCTAGTGATTTAGTGAAAATTCCATAGTGCTTTGCTTTGGGGACAGGACGTAGGCCACAGGGGTGTTTGGTGGCCGAACCTGTATAATTTGCTGCGTGCTCTTCTTTGCTCTCTGTCTCTTTATCATTCAAACACTTTATTTATTTTTGTTCTTTATTTATTTTTAGGTCATTTATTTTACATCATTTATTTATTGCAATTTATTCTTCAAGTTATTTATCTTTTGTAAGTTATTTCTTTCAAGTTTTTTTAATTGAATTTATCGTAATTTTTTTATAAGCACCGCTATCACAATTCACCCCCTCTTGTGTTTGAAGTCACTTGGTAACAAGTGGTATCGAGCTAGACTCTTGTATAAAGGACTTAACCGTCTCAAGAGAATGACTTCAAACAATAACGAGGAACCTCCATGAAACAGACCCCCATTTTTCAATGGTGAGGGTATGGTTATTGGAAGGATAGAATGCAAATCTTTCTTGAGGTGTTGATCTTGATATTTGGGATCTTTGTGGAAAATGGTCCATTTGTCCCCACTCAATCAATTAATGATGCAGTGGTAGACAAACCAAGATCACTTTGGACCGAAGATGATAAGAAAAGGTCCAATACAATTTGAAAGCTAAGAACATCATCACTACGCTTTAAGCTACGATGAGTTCTATAGGGTCTCAAATTGCAAGATCGCTAAAGAAATGTGGGACACCCTTCTATTGACCCATGAAGGTACTACCGAGGTCAAGAGGGCTCGAATGAACACATTAACCCATGAGTACGAGTTATTTAGGATGAAACCAAGTGAAAACATACAAGATATGCAAAAAAGGGTCATCCATATAATAAACCATCTCGAGCTCTTGGGAAAGTCTTGATGAATGAAGATTTAATTAATAAAGTTCTTAGATGTTTAAATAGAAACTGACAACCCAAGGTTCCTGCTATATCTGAATCTAAAGATTTATCTACTATATCATTGGCAACCTTGTTTGGAAAATTGCAGGAACATGAACTTGAACTAAATCGACTCACTGAGAGTGAAGAAAGTGATAAGAAAAAGAAAGGAATTGCTCTCAAAGCAATCGTAAATGAAAAAGAGGAATCTGACAACAATGATAGTCTAGATGAGAATGAGGAAGACATAAGTCTGATGGTTCGAAGGTTCAAAAGGTTCATGAGGCAAAAGGGGAGAATGGGCAAGGTACAAAATCCTCAAAAGAAAAATGAGGAAGGAACTTCTTTTAATCCAACTTGCTACAAGTGTGGTCAAAAGGGACATATAAAACCCGACTGCCCTCATGGTCAGAAGAAAAATGAAAAATTTGATAGAAGACCACAAAAGGAATCAAAAGGAAGAAGAGCCTCCATTGCCTGGGATGCCAATGATATGGACTCGTCGATGAATCGAAAAATGAGGAGGCCAACTTATGTCTCATGGCAAAACACGAGGAGGATGAGGTAAATGCTCTTGAACTTCGAATCTCCTTTAACTTATGATGAGCTTATTACTTGTGAAGAATTAAATAATAAAACGACTAGACTTGAAAAATTATTTCTTCTTCTAAGAAAACCATCTCTTCTCTTGAATCTAAAATTATTTTCTTAAACCAAGAGATGGAAGTTTTTAAGGAAAAACAAGTTGTTGTAGTGAAGTTTCTACTTGCACCTTTTGTGAAAACCAAAGATTGATACTTTCAAGTGTGATGAATGCAATGTTTTGAAAAACAAGATTGAAGATTTGGAAAAAACCCTTGCCAAATTTACCATGGGAAGGGATAACTTAAACATTCTATTGGGAAAACAAAGGGTACTTTTGGAAAAGCCGGTTTGGGTTATAATCCACAAACGCATGAAAAATCCTTTAAATTTGTCAATCACAACAACACTTCAAGCAACCACTTTCATTAAATGCTTTCCTTTGTGGTAGAAATGGTCACACTGCCTCCATTTGCAATATTAGAAAGAACAAGAATGTGGTTGGCAAAAGATATGGATTCCAAAGGGTACTTTGCCAAAAACTAACTCATCCGACCCAACTTAGTTTGGGTACCAAAGGTTAAAAATTAATCTGTTGTTGTAGGTGTGCTTGAAAGCCAAGGACTTAAATTGGTATCTTGATAGCGGCTGTTCAAAGCACATGACAGAGACAAAAGCAAGTTCTCCTCATTGGTACCTAAGAATAGTGGTTATGTCTGGTATGGTGACAACAACAAAGGTAAAATTCTTGGGATTGGTTCTATTGGTAAGAGTCCTAATCCCACTATTGAAAATGTTTTGTATGTGGATGGTTTGAAGCATAATTTGCTAAGCATTAGTCAACTTTGTGATAAAGGAAACAAAGTGGTTTTCGATTCTTCAAAATGCATGGTCATGGATTCTATAAATGAAAATGTTATTGTTATTGGACCTAGAATTGGAAATATCTATATGCTTGATTTAGATAAAATACCTTCAAATGATGCATGTTGTCTTATTAGTAAAGAGGATGAATCTTGGCTATGGCATAGAAGAATGGCTCATATTCACATGGATCATCTTAATAAATTGGTTCGAAAGGACTTAGTAATTGGCTTACCAAAGCTCCGTTTTGAAAAAGATAAATTATGTGATGCCTGTCAAAAAGGAAAACAAGTAAAGGCCTCTTTCAAATCAAAAAATATTGTTTCCACAAACCGGCCTTTACAACTTTTACACATGGACTTATTTTAACCATCTAGAACTAAAAGCTTTGGTGGAAATTACTATGCCCTTGTTATTGTGAATGACTATTCTCGCTATACATGGACTCTATTTATTTCTCATAAAAATGACACTTTTGCTGCCTTTCGAAAACTTGCTAAAGTTATCCAAAATGAAAAAGGAATGAACATAGTATCCATCCGAAGTGATCACGGTGGGGAATTCCAAAATGAGGCATTTGAGGCCTTTTGTACTGAAAATGGAATTGAGCATAATTTTTCCGCACCTAGAACACCACAGCAGAATGGAGTGGTGGAAAGGAAAAATCGGTCTCTTGAAGAGCTTGCGAGGACGATGCTCAATGAGACCAACCTTCCTAAGTATTTACAGGCCAGGTAAGCACCGCGCATGTTATGTAATGAATAGAGTCCTATAAGACCTATTCTAAAACAAACGCCCTATGAAATTTACAAGGGGAGGAAGCCCAACATTTCCCACCTTCACGTATTTGGATGTAAGTGCTTTGTTCTAAATAACGGTAAAGATAACCTTGGTAAATTTGATGCTAAAGCTGATGAAGGTTTATTTCTTGGATATTCCACTTCTAGTAAAGCCTTTCGAATTTTTAATAAACGTACTTTAACTATTGAAGAATCTGTGCATGTTTCTTTTGATGAATCTAACCCCAAATCTTCAGTAGAAGAAAGTGTTGATGATCTTGCAGAAGTGTTAGGAGATACCTATTTAGAGGAACAAGAGAGATCAAAAGTTCAAAAGGAGGATCAAGAGTCCTTGCCTCAACCCTCTCAAGAACTCTCTCACTCAAATCTTCCAAAGGAATGGAGAGTCTCAAAGAACCATCCTCTTGACAACATAATAGGTGATATCTCAAAAGGGGTAACGACTCGAAACTTTCTTAATCATGCATGTCATCATATGGCCTTTGTCTCTCAAATTGAACCAAATGACGTCAATGAAGCCATCTTTGATGAGCATTGGACCCTTGCTATGCAAGAGGAATTAAATCAATTTGAGAGAAATGATGTTTGGGAACTTGTCCCTAGGCCTAAAGATCACCTAGTCATTGGGACCAAATGGGTCTTTCGCAATAAGCTTGATGAAAACGGTATCATTGTTAGAAATAAAGCTAGACTTGTTGCAAAAGGCTATAACCAACAAGAGGGCATAGATTTCGATGAAACCTATGCACCCGTGGCTAGATTAGAAGCTATTCGCATGCTTCTCGCATTTGCATGCATCATGGATTTCAAACTTTTTCAAATGGATGTTAAAAGTGCATTTCTTAATGGCTTTATTCAAGAAGAAGTATATGTTGATCAACCTCCCGGTTTTGAAAATTTTGAATTTCCAAATCATGTTTTCAAATTGAAAAAGGCTTTATATGGTTTAAAACAAGCTCGAGAGCTTGGTACGAAGGTTGAGCAAATATTTACTTGAAAAAGGTTTTGAAAGAGGAAAAGTTGATACCACTCTTTTCATTAAACACAAAAATCATGACATTTTACTTGTTCAAATTTATGTTGACGATATCATCTTTGGTGCTACTAATGAGTCCTTGTGTGAAGATTTTTCCAAAATCATGCAAAGTGAGTTTGAAATGTCCATGATGGGAGAGCTCAACTACTTCCTTGGTCTTCAAATCAAACAAACAACAGAAGGAATTTTTATAAATCAATCCAAATATTGCAAGGAGTTGCTTAAAAGATTTGGAATGAGCAACGCCAAAGAAATCTCAACTCCAATGAGCACATCATGCTATCTTGACAAAGATGAAGGTGGTAAGTCGGTCGAAGTAAGTAAGTATCGAGGTATGATAGGATCTCTTCTCTATCTCACCGCAAGTCGTCAGGATATTATGTCTAGTGTTTGTATGTGTGCACGTTTTCAAGCAAATCCTAAGGAATCACATCTCTTAGCGGTAAAGCATCATGAGATATCTCACCGCACACAAACTATGGGTTTATGGTACCCCAAAGAGTCTTGTTGCACACTTATTGGGTACTGGATTCAGATTTTGCGGGTTGCAAAATGGACCGAAAAAGCACTAGTGGGACATGTCACTTACTTGGGAATGCCTTGGTTTCATGGCATAGTAAGAAACAAGCCAGTGTGGCTTTGTCCCTTCTTTGAAGCGGAATCACGTTACTGGTAGTTGTTGTGCCTGCAGATCATTTGGATGAAACAACAGTTGAATGATTATGGAATCAATCAAAACTGCTCCAATTAAGCGCGACAATACTAGTGCCATAAACCTCACGAAAAATCCGGTTTATCACTCCTGACCAAACACATAGAAATTAGGCACCATTTTATTAGAGATCATGTTCAAAAGGAGATTGTGTGATTGAGTTTGTGGAAACATCTAAACAACTCGCAGATATTTTTACTAAACCTTTGCATAAAGAAAACTTCTTTTTTATAAGAACCGAGTTAGGAATTTTAGATCAATCATGCATTGAATGACTGCGTGTGAGTGCATTTTATTATGAATAAGTTCTAACTTGGGCGTTGGAGTGTGCTAACATTTTTATGCAGTTCAGATTACCAAGACTAAAAGTGGAGAAATGCAACCGTCCTTCCTGTAATCGTTAAAATAAAAGTTTGTGCAGGTTATGTTAACTGCAAACAATTATGCTTCATTGAACCCTTGATACTCTATTTTAATTATTTTTCGCCATCTAGTTACACGTATATGCATACGTTTTACATGCCTTTCCCTCTAATCTTTTCCGCTTTTTGATGTTGACAAAAGGGGGAGAGTTTTATGATTCAGGCGGAGTAAATTATATTATGCATATTGTGAGGGGGAGTTTTTCTAAATATTGTGCTTAAACTCTGATATCTTTTATTGAAAAACCATGCTTATATCTCATTGCCATATCATGATTATATTTTACTAAATTCCCTCCATGAGATGTTTGTCATCATCAAAAAGGGGGAGTCTGTGAATACATGCCTTGACAGGATGGTTTTGATGATTGACAAAAGGGAGCTTTGCAAATAGTCAACCGTGCAAAAAGTGGAAAAGAATACCAAGACGCGTATCAAGAATGATAGTTTCTCAAGTCTTTGGATTTTGGGTATTTATTTTTATTAAGACTATTTGTAAGTAGTAATAAAAAGCTCTCAATTAAAATAAAATCACACACTCACAAAATGATTTTTATTCTAAAATTGATTTTATAATAATTTTTCTTAAATTATTTTTAGGCACAAAGTATTTTGAAAAATTCTTAAGTTGTGCTCAAAATATTGTTTGGAAAATATTTCAAGTTTTCTTTGGAAAATATTCTCCGTGTCGAGCAGTGATATTTTGACATGCAAGTCGTGTGCGAGCTGAGGTCGCGTGCCGAGCTGAGGTCTCATGCCGAGCTGTGGGGAAGTCGCGTGCCGAGCTGTGTGGAGAGGTCGTATGTCGAGCTCTGTGGGGAAGTCGGGTGCCGAGCTGAGGTCTCGTGCCGAGCTGTGTGGAGAGGTCGTATGCCGAGCTGTGAGGAGGTCGCGTGCCGAGCTGTGAGGAGGTCGTGTCTGTGCCGAGCTGTGAAGAGGTCGTATGCCGAGCTGAGGAGGTCGTATGCCGAGCTGGAGAGAGGTCGTATGGAAATACGATGTCGAACACCAAGTGGTGTCCGAGAATCTTTTCCGTCCCCGTGTTTTCAATTCTTTCATATTCAAAACGCAACGGACAAATCGACGCAACGGACAAATCCTGCAACGGACATTTCGACGCTCCTCTCAGTGCCTATAAAAGCACTGCACCATGAGCATTGTTTTTAACATAACACAAGTGCTTAATTTTTGTGCTAAAACTCTGTCAAATATTCTCCATCACTCACACTTATTTGAGCACAATTTTTGAGAGTCTTTTTATTCTACATAATTTGAGTTGTATTATTTGAGCTTCAATTTGTTATATCTGCACTATTGAGTGTATCTTTCTCATCTCATTTTATTTGCGAAAATCATTTCTTTTTGGGTAGGAATCCCAAGGTGTTCATAGAGAGGTGATATCTCTTGAACGTATTGCTCTGGTATAGAGTTGTAAAGGTTTCTAGTGAACTCGATTTAAAAGCTAGTGATTTAGTGAAAATCCCATAGTGCTTTGCTTTGGGGACATAGCGTGGGCCGGGGTGTTTGGTGGCGAACAGTATAATTTCTTTGCGTGCTCTTCTTTGCTCTCTGTCTCTTTATCATTCAAGCACTTTATTTATTTTTGTTCTTTATTTATTTTTCGGTCATTTATTTTCTGTCATTTATTTATTGTAATTTATTCTTCAAGTTATTTATCTTTTCGCAAGTTATTTCTTTCAAGTTTTTTTTTAATTCAGTAATTTATCTGTAATTTTTTTTATAAGCACCGCTATCACAACCAGAGAATTGCATTGCAGATACTATAGAAATAAGTACTGGCTTTAATTCAAAATTTGTGGCCTCAATTGTCGGGTAGTTGACGTTGTCCGCCACATCCTAGTTGGAGTGAAGTACTCGTTCAACGTAAGTTCGTTATCCATTGCTAGTTGTTGTCTTCTCAACAATCAAAGAGTTCTTTCAATTTCAGGGTCGAATATTAATTCAGGATGTTGAGACATTGTCTGCATACACCAAAGGAAACCAAATCAGAATGTCCTTAAAATAATAAAACAAACAGAAAATAAATAACTAAATAAAATAAAATGCCTAATGCAAATAGAATGTTGTTCAATCAATATCGCTAAAACACTCACCGGAAACGACGCCAAAAACTTGTTGCGGCTCGGGCAAGTGCACCTGATCATAACTTGTAATAATAGTGGAGTATTTTTAAGACTCCGAATGTCGAACCCAAAGGGAATGCGCGAGTAGCCATGAAAGAAAGAATCTATTCTATTAAGCTAACGAAAGTTGTAATTAGAGAATAGAAAAGTTGTCACGTAAATAAAAAGAACAATTAAACTAAGTGCGAGGACGGATTAAGTATATTATGAGAGGGCTAGGGGAACCGGGTTCACCAATACTCAACTCTTGAATTTACTAAATAATTACTACGAATCTATTTTCTTATTGATAGTTAATCACTCACTCTAAATTACTAAGAGCTACCTAACTAATTGCCTTCTTCCTAAATAATTACTCCGTTTGATCCAAGAAGGTAATTAAAGGAAAGAGCATTAAGATTAGATGAGTTTGTTAATTTAATAACCGATTAGAAACAAGCAATAACCCTATCCGGCATATAAAGCAAGTTCTTTTATTCCTAGAGATCCATTAACTAACTGTGGTCTTGTCACCACCAATTAAGCTAACTAATTAAAGGTTGATCAGATCTTATAGGATTAATCACGCTAAGGATAAAACAATCAATCATATAAATAGAAACACATAGAATTAATTAGATAAATATCAAAAGCATTGTAAATGATCCCCCATCACTCCTAGTGATGGGTTTAGCTACTCATTATTAATGATAATAACATAAACACAAACATAAAACCATATGAATCCATAACAAAGAGAATAAAATCTAAACTGAGATACCATTTCGGTATGACGACGGTCCTTAAGCACGTTCTTCACGTTCTCACAAGCTCCGGTAGCGAATCGGGATTGGCACCAAGCTACAAGGAAACACGAATCAACAGGAAACAAGGGAATTGATGATAGAACTCTCAAAAAGAGGTTTTAGACTTGAGAATTCGTCAAAAGGTCTTCAGCCTAGGCTAAGAGGGCCTATTTATAGAGTGGGATGCAGATTAGGTCATCTGGCTTTCAAATCTGCACATTCTGGGATGGGGTACGGTCGTACCAGATATATACACGGTCATACTGAACTTTGCTTGCGACGTTGGCCCGTACTTGTGCGTATTGCACTCCCTGACATCATCTGTGTATGGCCGTACTGCCTTTGGCACGACCTTACTGGACTTTTTCATCGGCACCAGGTGATACAGACCAAGGGGGTACGCCCCTACTGAATCTCTGACTTAGGTATGACCGTACTGTCAAGCCGTACCGCTTGTCCAGTTGTGCTAAAACTCTTCAAAACTTGCCAGTTTTTGGTCTATTCTCGCATCTTTTGCTCTGAGTGGTGTCTTTATGATAATTCTACAAAATAGGATATAAATGAGTATCTTTGTACCTTAAATAGTGCAAAAATGATATATTTAAGTACCAAAAATGCCCTATTAAAGTAGACAAATTGGTGTGATAACATATTCCCACATTTGAGCTTTGCTTGCCCTCAAGCAAACTACTTGGGTAATTATAATAAGAGAGACTATTTTAACTGAATAAGGGTAAAAACACAAGTATGATAACAAAGTGATATCATAAAACATGCCAATAAATAGAATGCCCAATTAGAGGTGTAAGTTCGAATAAGTTAATAGTCTGTGATTTAGAAGTCACACTCTCACTAATCTCAAAGTGTTTATAGGTATAGTCATTAACACTCAGATTTCTTAAATGAAGTGACATTACCATTGGCTTGTACATTGACCAAAACTCTACTATTAAAGTCTATTTATTAAGCAAAAGAGGAATGAGGGTCTTTTATTGGTTGTAATGGGGCCAAGTTAATAATATTAGGTATGCTAAAAGAAAGAAAAGGTATACAAAGGGTCAGAAACAAATCAACCAAAACAAGAAACTTTTTTCTTTTTCACTTTAAAGAGCAGACAAGAATCCCAAAATTTTTGATCAATAACTTTTCTGCATTTTCTGAAGGCACTATCATGATAAACAATTTTTTTTCTTTTTAATGCTTTTTTTTCTTCTTTTTCTTCCTTTCCTCCTTTCATGCATTTATGCAGCAAATAAACATTTTAAGAACTAGGAGGGGAAATAAATACTAAGCTTTCTTTTTGTATACAAGGGATTCAAAACATTATTCTTTTGATCTTTGCCACTAATTGCTCTCAAAGAATATTTTCTAAGGTTGCCTTCACAAAGTATAATTAATAGTAACAAGAAGGGTGCCAAAGACATTAAATAAAGTACTTTTAGGCACAAAGGTGGGCAACTAGTGGTACAATATATTCAAAATAGAAGTGGCCTGAAAAATTCCTAAAAATTGCCCTTTTCAAATTCACCTGAAAATAAACTCATATTCGCTTTGTAATGGTCTCAGCACAAGTTCTAGAATGCACATTCATAAAAAAATATCACTCAAACAAAGGAAAGAGGCAAAAAGTATGATATGGCCTCTTGTTTCTGGTTCAAATCTCACATTTAGTAGCTTACACATAAAGTTAAAACTTGCAGAACTTCAATGCTAATTCTCAGCAAATTCCAATACTAGCAAAGAATTAATTCAATCACAAGTTGTTAGGAAATTTTTTTTTGTAGCCCCTAAATCAGCAGAAATTTTAAAGTTCTCTAAAATTATAAGCAGTTATAAGCATAGCGAAGTAATAAGCACAAAATAAAATCCCTCCCCACACTTATTTCTCGCAGTGCCCTCACTGCGACTAAGTTAAAGCAAGCACAAGAAAATAAAAGAAAATGAAATAAGCGCAAAGGTAAAAGAAGGTGGAAAGAGACTCCCCTCTGAAAAATATCACGAGCAAAATGGATGGGGATATGGGCAAGATATGTTGTTTCCTTTCGCAATACCAATGAAGCTGGTAAGCGGGCGGAAGAACCGTGCATCACAAAACTCAAAAATTTAGAAATAAAATAAAAAGAAATAACTTTAAAATAAAATAACAAAATAGAATTAAAGCAATAAAAATAAAGTGTATCCTGCGAGCGTGCCAAAATATATATACATCTCTTTTTAATACAAAAGCAAGAGCCTAAGTACTAAAAGAGGAAAAAAAATGTGGTCCCGCATCATTCGGCAGGAGGTAAGGCTGGAGACGCTGAAGGTGCTCCAAAATAGCTGCCAGCTGCTGGTTCACGTGGGTCCTATGCTCCTGAAAGCTAGACTGCATCTCATCGAGACGCATCATGATGTCCTGGTAGGAGTGGCCCTGTGGTGCTGGCTGTGGCTGTGGCTGTGGTGGTGGTGGATGCTCCTTTGCCAAAGGCACAAAATCTGCAGCCTGCTCCTGCTCTCCTCCGGTCTGACGACCTCATACTCACCATGCCCTAGTCTCCGCAGAACACCAATGTTACAGGGAGTAGAAAGTCCTATAGGCTCCATCTCAATGACTGTGGCCCCTGCTTTGGTGCGAACTCTGAGGTGAGCTGCCAGTCGTGAAATGAAATAACCCAAGACTATGTATCCGGTGTTCTGGGTCTGAAGATGAACTTCCAGCTGGGTGCACGTGTGCAAGAAAAACATACCGGCGTCGCAGCGGTGCCCCTTGGTCATGGCCCAAAGCAGAAATAAGTCCAGCCTAGTGACGGTGTCGTCGCTCAAGGCTCTCCCGTTTATGGAACGGGCTATCCATCTATGCACTGTTTGCACCGCTGGGTCTCTAATCTTGCTGGCCTTGGCGTGGCTTGGAATGTAATGTGCATCCCCATTGAGAGCTCTCCGACTCTCTGAGTCCTGCCACCCCTCTGGGATCTCTAGAAGTGCTATCAAATATTCCGGCATCTGAACTGTCTCCGCCGTCTCAAATCCAAGCCCGATGTTAAACTCGGCCAGGGTCACCTCGTGGTGAGTCCCATGCAGCCAAAAAGTAACCACCAGATCCTGCTCTGGCTCATCCTCCATGTTTGGATGCTGGGGCTCCCTGTCCCTCATATGATAGCCGCAGGTGGCTAGAAAATCCAAGACAGCCTCCACATGAGTGGGCTATTTGACAGAGGCTACCTGGAGCCATCAAATCCTCTGCAACAGTGTCTCCACCTCCTCACACAGGCCAACCTGTTGGAGGGCATCAAAGTCCAAGAATCTCTGCGTGTGGGTGTGGAAGTCCCACAGCTGTTTGTACTGCTCCATGAGCTGCTGTGGGATATAATTAGGCACGGCCTTAGAGGCGCGTGCTGCTGCAGATGAGGAACCGTCGCCTCTCTGGCGCTTCGACATTTTCCTGCAAAAATAAAGATAGGAAAAATTAAAATTTCAAGTAGAAACTGTGTTAGGTACGACCGTGCTTCGTGTTGTACGGCCGTACTGTATGAATATGTACGCCCTAATTTAAAAGGTTAGTACGGCTTGACTAAATGAACATGTACGGATGTACATTGCCATAGGTACGTATGGTCAGTCTTCAACCCTAAGGCCGCCAGTACGGCCTGTTCTTGACAGGTACGGCCGTACTACGCTACGGTTTTATGAAAAATCTACCCTATGATCAGATTTTCTCAGTTTTAAGACTAGATTTGAAGTCTCTAATCATTCCTAGGGTCTCTAAACATGCAAAACCAAGCCAAAACTACTCCTAAATTGCTAAAGTTAGAATTAAACGAAATTGAAAACCTAAACTAACTAAAAACTTAAAACAACCAGTAAAACAGGCAATCAATCCAAGAAATAAGTTTAGAATCAGTACCTGGATAGTCTTGGAATGTAAAATGCAAAGAAACTAAGAGTAGAGGGTGATTGAGTGGAGAGGATTTGGGCGTATGAGGGTATGGCATGCCCTTACCTCTCATTGTTTACCTTAGATAATCAGCCTCTGGACACGGGATACGGCCGTACCTGGTTATATGTGTGGCCGTACCTGTCTGCTCTCTGCGTTTTTCAGGATGAAGCCATGTGGCACAGCCGTGCTTAATGAAAGGTACGCCCATACATACTGGTTTTCCAGACAATTTTTGGTTTTTCAGAATATTTCATTTTTTTGTATTTTTAACAATTCGTAAAAATAAAAATAAAGATAAAATCAATAATAAAATAAAATAAACAAATAAGATAAAATAACAATAAGAAGAAAATTGTTAGTGGACACAGGTTGCCTCCGGGTAAGCGCTTGTTTAACGTCCCGAGCCTGACGGTTCAGAGGACTTAGAATTAGTCCTCAGCGGGCAATGACCCTTCTTTGACATTACCTTTTGTTTTCTTACCATTGAGAAGGATTGCAATATAGTTGCCTTCTTCAGAATGATCCATCCAAGCAGGGCCTGAGCATTTTTTTGGTGGGGTCATTATGTACCCACAATCTTCAGAGACATAAATTGGCTCTCTGATGATAGGTGAAAATGTCCTAATAAAATTTTTTACCAAGTCATTACACGCATCTATTTCTTCAGCTGGTAGGAGATATAGCCATATATTGACTTCCTTATCTAATAAGAATGGGAAAATCTTCAATTTTACTTCGTCTGGAGACATGTCCTCATATTTTGCTTTCCTCATCTTTTTGCAGAACTGTCTTATGTGCTCAATAGGATCTTGGCCTGTTGTTCCCTTAAATTGTAGAGTTGACACCTCTGAGATAATTGATGGGTCTAATTCAAAACTGACGAATTCTTTAGGGGCATCATCTTTTGATTGCTGGAATCCTTGGGTATGATCCACTTTTTCCTCAAGTGTGAGTTGGAAAGCTCTTACAAACTCTTCCATTAATTTTTCCCATGTTGAAAAGTGAAATTTTGGATATATTGAGAACCATTGCTTAGCCACTCCTCCAAGAGAAAGGGAAATAACTTAAGTCTTATCCTACTTGCGGTGATTCCTGCAAAATTGTTAGTCTTAACCAAGTCATAAAAATTTAATATATGAGAAATAGGATTCTCCCCATACAGCCCTTTGAACTTAGGCAAACAAAGTGCTTCCACTATCAAGGAAGGGGTTATGTCTTTATCCTGCTCAATAGAGTTGCTATCTTGTTTCTCAACTTGCTCTTCTTATTCTTTCTCCTGTTTAGATTCCATATCCTGCAAGAAACAACAAGAAGCATTAGAGGAAGAAGTTTTTTTAGCATTATAAGTATTAAAAATTTCTTCTTCATCCTCAATCCTTAAAGTCATGGTTCCCTTTTTCACTTGAATGGTAGCATCTCCGGTTGCCAAAAATGGTCTTCCCAAAATAATAGGGACATCTCTGTCTTCCTCCATGTCCAACACTACAAAGTTAACTGGGAAAATAAATTTCCCCACCTTAACCAGCACATCCTCTATTATCCGTCTTGGGTACACAAGAGTTCTGTTAGCTAATTGCAAGGACATGTTAGAAGGTTGTGATTCCTGCAAATTTAATTTTCTAAAAACAGACAAAGGCATTAGATTCACACTTGAACCAAAATCACATAGTGCCTTAAAAGAGTTATTACCATTTGAGCAAGAAACAACAAAGGTTCCTGGATCTTTAAGCTTAGGTGGTAATTTATTCATTAACATAGCAGAGCAATCTTCATTTAAATTCGCTGTCTCAACCTCTTCCAATTTATTTTTGTTAAAAATTATTTCTTTTAAGAACTTAACATACTTAGGTACTTCAGAGACAATTTCAGCAAAGGGAATATTGACATGCAATTTTCTAAGTTTTTGATCCGCTATCGCGCACGGGTCAAAATAAATAAAATAAGAATGTAGTAACAAGACAGTTAACCTTGGTCGTCTCACAGGGATCTCTAATTAACAATAACCAATAACAAGAACACACAAAGAAATAAAGTTCGGGGAATTTCGATTCAAGAAATAGGTTATAAAAGATGCAAATATCAATATATAAAAACGACTAATCCACTGGTTCAAGGTAATTAATACTTGGATCTATCATGGGTTTCAAATGATTATTCTATTTCGTGATTCTATTCTTGTTTGACCATAAAATTAACCAATCAAGCGTCAATTAATTCTATAAGAATTCCTACTGGATTAAGCATCACAGAATTCAATTAATCATGAACAAGGAATAAGCATCACAAGAACACAATTAATCTAATAACCGAATTCAATCAAACCTACAACTAAGCGTTATAGATCCTAATAATCTCTATTCGAAATAAACTAAAGCAAGCGTTCAATTTAATTCAAATAATCTCAAATCAGAGAGCAAAAACGAAGTTGATATGATTAAGCATCAATACCCAAAACGAATTTGCAAACAGAAATCAAAGAGATGAAAGATCAAAAGGAAAAGAAATAGAAACACAAAAATTGAAATTAACAATAATAATCAAACCTCAAGATCCTTATAAAAACTCCCTAACCAGTGAATTAATCTAAGGTCTTAGCCTTCCATAGAAGGATTTGACAAAAACGAAATTAAGAAGGGGAGAAGGAGAAAAGATTGCTGAAACTCAAAAACGGCAAAATATTCAAAAGTAATCAAAAGGTAAATCCCAAGACTCTAAAAATCCTATTTATAATGTCTCCTTAAGTTAACCTAGGCAACCTGAAGTTTATGACCAAAGAGAAGGGCCCAAAAGAGATTAATTAGCCCAATAACAACTAATTACATGAGTAATTGATTCAAAACTCGCAGTGAACCTCGCCTGCAGCAGTAAAGTGGATTTTCGACCTTCAAAAAGGCATAACTGGGCTTCGGTGCCAACATAAGAATTGTAGCTCTGCTTCTTAGATTTCCAATGCCACAAAGAGCACTGAAATCGGACAAGTATAGCCCAAGTTATGGCCTGTAGAAGCGACATGGGTCAGGATGTAACAAAATCCGAAAATTAGCAAATAATTCCACTAAAGCCCAATCAAGACCCAAAGATATAAAACCATGTTAAAAAGTAGTTGTTGGGCAAAACACACAATTAAGAACACCAAGTGCAAAGCTATAAAAGATACATTAAAATGCATTGATCAAATTCCCCCACACTTAAGCTTTTGCACTCCGAGCAAAACTCATGGTCAAAACAAAGCAAAGATGCATTTCCAATGAATCCCAAGGATGCATAGTGGCAAGCAAAATGCTCATTCAAGGTTTCAAGGACTCATGGCAATCATGAACAACATCTTATTACTTTCAAAGCAAACAAGAGGATAGAATAACCAAGGAATGCATCAAAAGTGATAGAATCCTCACAGAAAAATATTTCTCTCAAACTCTCAAGTGTCTAGGCTAATGTTTACACTCAAATCACATCATGAAAACTAGCACTACCATAGGCTTGACAAGACTCTAACATCCACACTTGAAACACATGCACACAAAGATCAAAAGGTCTTTATTAAGGTTATAATGGGGCTAAGGTCAAGGTGGGATAATTGAAAGGGTAACTAGGCTATAAAATCAAAGAGGATAGAGGAGCAATGGAACACAATTGCCACATAATCATGGGGGCAATTCAACCAATTTTCAATCCATTTTTCCATTTTCACACTTTTTTTTAACTAAATGTTGTGCGCCACTATTTTATTTTATTTTATTTTATTTTTATTTTTTGCACTTGCCAAATTTCCAATAGAGCACAACATTAGATATTCTAACACAACCACATTTTTGAGCACCCCCACACTTATGCAATATTTATTATCATATTTTTTTTCAAAGAAAAGCTCCTTTATCCCATAAGATTGGGTCATATCATGGTTTTTCACTTTCAGGCTTGTAATGAGCTATACAACAAAGAATGGGATAAATAGGCTCAAAGGGGCTAAACAAAGGGATAAATGCAAGGTAGGATTATTTGGCTAGTGGTTAAAAAGAACAAAAATTACCTAGATCATTTCAATGCATGCATGTGAACAATGTTGGAACCTAAACGATTGAGATGTTTAGACCCTCATTAATTTTGATGATAACAAAGTATTCACAAGAGAACAATTTATGTTCTAACATTTCTTGAAGTGTGCAGATACTAATAATACGTATATTCTAAGCCACTCAAGCAAGAAGAAAGTAATTCTCAAGAGAAGGATTCATTCTATGTGTCAAAGATCCGCCATCATCCTTGTGAGCGCCTGGAATTTCCTCTTTATACACTATGCTTATCCAATTGCTACAAGCGTCCGAACTTCGATTAACGAGCGTCCGAACTTTCGATTCCGAGCGGGCCTGAACCTCACTTCTAATCACGTGTTAGTCACGTTGCTGCTCTACCTCTCAGAAATTTCTGGAACGGATTTCAAAATTGATCTTGAGCGCTAAAATTGTTGTACGAGGTATCAAAGGTGAAACCTTTAACTACAAGACAAAAATCGTACAAGCAAGGGAGTACAAAGCGGTAACATGTACTCGGGATATTCTCTATAAAGCAAGAAAGAGACAGCACTTTGAATTTACCTTACTCAATGGTAAGGAGCCATTTTTGCCTTAACGGTTATATCCTTGGAACTCCTATATATACCTCATGGTATCCATTGAAGAAGGAACGAACATACTGTGAAAAAGCTTGCTGAAATTCTCAGAAATATTTATCGAGAACAAGCATCGCTTCGTGAGCAACCAAGTCTCGTGCTAAGTCTGCGGACTACGTAATCAACTCGGTCCGACCCTTTCTTTAAGAAAGTTTTTCTATAGTTGAGCTTAATCTTTTATCCTCTCTGTGAGAGTTATTTTTAATCAGTATTTCAACTCACTTGTAAAAGTTTGTTTTGGCCTAGTTAAGGTCAGTATCCTCAAAGGCTCGACCGTCTTGAGTCGTTTTGAGAAGTTGAGAGTATTGTCAAGTTGTGATGTAGAATACTCTTGAGGAAATTATAATCGATTGATTATAGTGAAAATCCTTCAGAACGGCGGACTAGACGTAGCTATCAGGTTTGGTAGTGAACTAGTATAAATTTCTGTGTCTCTGCTTTCGCTTTCTATTCATTTTTATCTTCTTTGCGTTAAAAACAAGTTTTGTCAAACTGCTTTTCCAAATAGGTTATACCCAGCATCCGATAAACAAACAATTTTGAAAAACTTGTGTTCTATAGTGTTTCTAACTTAAAGTTTACGAAAAGTTTGTAAACACAATTCAACCCCCCTTCTTGTGTTCACGTTCAAACAAGAGTTTTAACAAGAGTCAAGTCAAGTTCTAGAGTAACCAACAATCATGAGTGAAATCACACAAGAAAAAAAGAAAATGGCAAAGTGTATTCCATCCATTATAAGGCCCAAATCTCCCCAAGGAAAATGATCTATCACAAAAGATGTACAATTTAATATTCCAATCCAACTTATCACACTAAGAATGCAAGGAAGTCATCCATATCATGCTACAAGACCTATAGTCCTAGAATAGTGAAATCACTCCCCACTCATATAAACCACGAAATCCAATGAAAGTGCATGCAATTTTTTTTTAGGCTAAATTATAAAATTGGTCCTCTAAGTTTATTTTAGGTTTCAATTTGGTCATCTACGTTTTATTTGTTTCGTTTTGGTCCTCTACGTTTTATTTTAGTTTTCAATTTGGTCCTTTCTGTCACTAAAAGTCAATTGTCCGTAGCTAGAATTTGGCTTTTAGCTACGGACAATTGGCTTTTAGTGACGGAAAGAACCAACCAATTGTAACTTTTAAAACGTAAGGGACCAAAACGAAACAAATAAAACATAGAGGACCAAATTGAAACCTAAAATAAACATAGAGGACCAATTTTGTAATTTAGCCTTTTTTTTATAATAACAAAAAACTCAAAACAAAAAAACAAAAACAATACTACGCTAAAAGATTCCCCCCACACTTAAAACACACATTGTCCTCAATGTAAGCAACAAGTATAAAATAAGAGTAAGGAGTAAGAAAAGAAAACTCCCTCTTCAAGGTGGTTTTTTCACGTGAAGCTCTTCTACAGTCTCCTCTTCCAGTGCGGGGCTCTTATGGTAAAGCTTGAGGGAGTGTCCATTGTCTTTGAAGACTTTACTGGTGGCTTCACTTTTTATTCCCTTTGCATCATAAGGAAAAGTACTAGTTCCAACAAAAGGGCCAATCCACTTGGATCGAAGCTTACCCGCCATGATTTTAAGGTGAGAATGGAACACATGGAAGTGTTTGATTTTCTTCTTCTTCACAACATCCTTCTTCTGCTCAATGGAGGGAAGTATCTTGCTGGATGGAGTTACATCAGAAGCTTGCAGTGTAGCAACATCATTTGTAACATTAACATGCACAACCATGCAATTTGTAACATCAGAATGAGTATCTTCAACTAAGTCAGCAAGTACTTCTATTTGAAAAAGAGAAGGCTCTTCCATGGGATGCTTCATAGTAGCATTAAAGATGTTAAATTTAACTATGCTATCCCCAAATTCCATGGAGAGTGTTCCAGCATGGACATCAATCTTGGTTCTTATTGTTCTTAGGAATGGTCTGCCTAGGATGATAGGTGCCCTGCTGGATTTTGTCTCTCCCTCCATGTCCAGAATGTAAAAATCTGCAGGAAAAATCAAGTCATTAACCTTAATGAGTACGTCCTCCACAAGTCCAGTAGGGTGAGCATTACTCCTCTTTGCCAACTGAATAACAACACCTGTATTCTGCAAAGATCCAAGAGCCAGAGAGTTAAAAATAGATGTAGGCATCACATTAATGGAATCACCTAAATCCAGCATGGCATTTTCAAATTTACTCTCGCCTATGGTACATGGAATAGTAAAAATTCCTGGATCCTTGCACTTTTGGGGCATCATGGGTTGTATGAGTGCAGAAACATTGCGACTCATGTTGACCTTTTCATTTCCCTTCAGCCTCCTCCTCCTTTTGTGTGTGCACACTCTTTGAGGAACTTAGCATATCTTGGAATCTGCTTAATCGCCTCAAGGAGAGGTATATTAACTTCAACCTTCCTAAATGTGTCCAAGATTTTCTTATGTTTGTCTGCCTCATCCATCTTCTTAGTTATCACAGCCCTTTGAGGAAAGGGAAGTGGTATAGGTTGTGCATCATCATCATCGATGAGGTAGGTGCGTAAGGTGGCTTATCTTTTTTTCTGCCGCCACTTGCATTTTCTCTTTGGAGGAGGTTACGGAGTGTCAACAGCCGCTGCACTGAGAGTAATTGTCGACATTTGACCGACATTTGGATTCAGACCGGTGGCGGGCAGTTTGTCCGACCCCTGGGAATGTATCTGATTAATGGAAGTTGTTGGCTGTCCAATTTTTGCCTCCAAATTCTGAATGGTTGAATCTGTTCGCTGTTGGAATTGGAGATTCTGGACTGCCATCTGTTTAATAAGGTCTTCCAATGAAGGTTCATATTTCTGCTGGGCTAGCAGTGGGGCAGGTTGCGGCCTGGGCTGCTGTGTAGAGGCATCTCCCCATCTTAGGTTTGGATGGTTTCTCCAATTGGGGCTGTACCTGTTGGAAGACAGATCATAGTTGGGTTGGGGCCTGTCATTGAATATATTTGTTGCATAGGCCTGAGGAGTATTAGCATTGTCACTCTCTTGCAATGTAGGATATGCATCTGTAGGGTGCTCTGCAGAGGTGCAAATACCATAAACTCTCGCTGCCTGAGTTTTAGTTACAGCTAACTTTTCCACCAATGAAACAAGTTTATCAAGCCTGGTCTCTAAGTTCTTGTGTTATTGCACCGTATCTCATTGACTCCTTTTATCGACCATGCTTGAATTGTTTACGGTAGTGAATGCGAGAATTAATGGACATGTTCTCAATCAGGCTTCTTGCATCTGCTGCGGTTTTATCCACAAGTGCTCCTCCGCTAGCAGCATCCATGATGTTTCAGTCCATAGGTAGCAAGCCTTCATAAAAATATTGGATGAGCAATTGTTCATAAATCGATGGTGAGGCGACTTGCACACAACTTTGAATCTCTCCCAAGATTCATGCAAAGATTCATTCGCAATCTGCACGATGCCACATATTTCCTTTCTGATCGAAGCAGCTCTAGAGGCAGGGAAGAATTTCTCCAGAAACAACTTCTTCAATTCATTCCAGCTTGTCACAGAACCTTGTTGAAGGTAGTACAACCAGTCCTTGGCAGTGTCTTGCAATGAGAATGAGAAAGCCCTCAGCTTGATGTGGTCTTCTGGGACACCTTGAGGTTTCATGGTGGAGCATACAATATGGAACTCCTTAAGATGTTTGTGAGGATCTTCACCTGCTAGACCATGAAACTTAGGAAGCAAATGTATTAAGCCAGATTTAAGCTCAAAAGGCACCTCAACATCAGGGTATTCAATGCATAAATCATTATAAGTGACATCAGGTGCAGCAAGTTCCCTTAATGTTCTAGCAGCCATATTAACAGACTCAAGATCAGAATCAGAATCAAAGAGATTGTGACTAAAGATGCTGTCACTATCACTACCACTATCTCCTATATGATCCCTAAGTTTACGATGCAATGTTCTCTCAATTTCAGGGTCAAAAGGGTGAAAGTTAACAGTATTGGACCTGGTCATGTACTGTATGCAGCAAGGAATAGGAAAATGCAACAATTCTAGAAATACCAATTATGTCCTAATGCTAAAATGAATGCAGAAAATAGAAAACGACTCAAATCTGACCTAAAAATTATAAAAACACTACGAAAAATCTAATTAAATCAAAAGAAAAGAAAGATATGCAAATTTTTTTGGATTTTTTCGGAGATATGAAAAATTAAAAAAATAATTAAAAATAGAAAACGATGGAATTTCGGGTTTTTAGCCTCTAATCCCTATATCAGTTCTTTATATGGGACATTGGATCCTTGATTTTTTCCGGATTTTCTGGCCAAATTTCGGAGCAATCCGAGCAAGTTGACCGAAAACCGATTATTTTACTAATCAATGCCAAATCCGATGTTAAGACTTGAAACGCAACCAAAGACACAAAACCAATTGTTAGAGACGTTAGTAGGGTCCTTGAATTGGCAACTATTGATCAGAGATTCCCGACAACGGCGCCAATTTGATCCGCTGTCGCGCACGGGTCAAAATAAATAAAATAAGAATGTAGTAACAAGGCAGTTAACCTTGGTCGTCTCACAGGGATCTCTAATTAACAATAACCAATAACAAGAACACGCAAAGAAATAAAGTTGGGGGGGTTTCGATTCAAGAAACAGGTTATAAAAGATGCAAATATCAATATATAAAAACGACTAATCCACTGGTTCAAGGTAATTAATACTTGGATCTATCACGGGTTTCAAATGATTATTCTATTTCGTGATTCTATTCTTGTTTGACCATAAAATTAACCAATCAAGCGTCAATTAATTCTATAAGAATTCCTACTGGATTAAGCATCACAGAATTCAATTAATCATGAACAAGGAATAAGCGTCACAAGAACACAATTAATCTAATAACCGAATTCAATCAAACCTACAACTAAGCGTTATAGATCCTAATAATCTCTATTCGAAATAAACTAAAGCAAGCGTTCAATTTAATTCAAATAATCTCAAATCAGAGAGCAAAAACGAAGTTGATATGATTAAGCATCAATACCCAAAACGAATTTACAAACAGAAATCAAAGAGATGAAAGATCAAAAGGAAAAGAAATAGAAACACAAAAATCGAAATTAACAATAATAATCAAACCTCAAGATCCTTATAAAAACTCCCTAACCAGTGAATTAATCTAAGGTCTTAGCCTTCCATAGAAGGATTTGACAAACACGAAATTAAGAAGGGGAGAAGGAGAAAAGATTGCCGAAACTTAAAAACGGCAAAATATTCAAAAGTAATCAAAAGGTAAATCCAAAGACTCTAAAAATCCTATTTATAATGTCTCCTTAAGTTAACCTAGGCAACCTGAAGTTTATGACCAAAGAGAAGGGCCCAAAAGAGATTAATTAGCCCAATAACAACTAATTACATGAGTAATTGATCCAAAACTCGCAGTGAACCTCGCCTGCAGCAGTAAAGTGGATTTTCGACCTTCAAAACGGCAGAACTGGGCTTCAGTGCCAACATAAGAATTGTATCTCTACTTCTTAGCTTTCCAATGCCACAAATAGCACTGAAATCGGACAAGTATAGCCCAAGTTATGGCCTGTAGAAGCGACATGGGTCAGGATGTAACAAAATCCGAAAATTAGCAAATAATTCCACTAAAGCCCAATCAAGACCCAAAGATATAAAACCATGTTAAAAAGTAGTTGTTGGGCAAAACACACAATTAAGAACACTAAGTGCAAAGCTATAAAAGAAACATTAAAATGCATTGATCATTTTTCTAACAATTTCATTGCTTGCCTATCTTTATAAAAAATTTTAGAACCTTGGGGAAAAGAGCTACTTACCTGCTGAGGCTCAATTTTAGCCTTCTCCTCTGGGATGGCTCATTTAAAAATTTTTCTAAGCTCTTGAATTTTTTGGCCACTTATCCCATGAAGTTGTTGATGTCATTCTCACTGGGACTTCTATAATTTTGAGCACGGTTCTGTAAATGTGGAGGCTTATAATTATTCTGGTTTTGGCCTTGTGATCTTTGTTGACCTCCCCATGAGAAATTGGGGTGGATCCTCCATTCGGGATTATAGGTGCTTGAGTAGGGGTCATTCTGTTGCTTATTCCCAATAAAATTCACCTCCTCAGTGCAATCCTTAGAATCATGACTTGTTACTCCACAGAAATTACAGGATGCCTTGGTTTCTATAGCCTTAAGTCTTTATTCAGTCTTCTCTATGAAACCGGCCAAAACTCCTATACACGGATGTCCGTGCCTTTGCATAAATTTCAGCATAGCTTTTTGCATCACTGTCTTTGGATCAAAATCCTTTTGCCCCGCAACATTGACTTCTTCCAATTGACCTTCAATTGACATGCATCCCTTCAATTTACATGCATCCCCAGTCATTATTAGTTGAAGTTGCATTGGACTGGGTTTGCGCTGCCATTAGAGTCTCTATCTTCTTGGTCATTGCCTCCAATTTTGCTTCAAGGGCTGTGTCTGCTTCCACTTTATAAATCCCTGCTTGTTGGTTCTTCCTTCCGATTTGTCTGTCACTAGCTGACCACTGATCATTATTCTGAACCATTTCAGTCATTATATCATAAGCCTCAGTGGGTGTCTTCTTTCCGAAGGATCCCCCACAAGCAACATCAACAGCACCTCTAGTTTGCATGGTAGAACCATTGTATAAAATTTGAACTAGTTGCCATTTGGTGAAACCATGATGAGGTCAGCTTCTAATTAGATCCGGGAATCTTTCCCATGCTTCATGCATTGATTTTCCTTCATTCTGAGCAAATCCAGATATGTCAGCTCTTAGTTTTGCAGATTTCGCAAGAGGAAAGTACTCATTCAGAAACTTGGTTTTCAGATCCTCCCAAGTGGTAATAGAATTTGATGGAAGTGAATCCAACCATAATTGTGCCTTTCCCAGCAGTGAGAATGAGAACAGTCTTAACTTGATGGCCTCTGGGGTCACAACATGACACTTGACAGTGTTACCAACTTTCTAAAATCTCTTGAGATGAGCATTTGGGTCTTCAGAAGGTAAGCCAGAGAATTGCATTGTAGATACCATAGAAATCAGTGCTGACTTTAATTCAAAATTTGTGGCCTCAATTGCCAGATAGTTGACGTTGTCCGCCACATCCGTAGTTGGAGTGAAGTACTCGTTCAACGTAAGTTCGTTATCAATTGCTAGTTGTTGTCTTCTCAACAATTGAAGAGTTCTTTTAATTTCAGGGTCGAATATTAATTCAGGATGTTGAGACATTGTCTGCATACACCAAAGGAAACCAAATCAGAATGTCCTTAAAATAATAAAAAAAACAGAAAATAAATAACTAAATAAAATAAAATGCTTAATGCAAATAGAATGTTGTTCAATCAATATCGCTAAAACACTCACCGGTAACGACGCCAAAAACTTGTTGCGGCTCAGACAAGTGCACCTGATCGTAACTCGTAATAATAGTGGAGTATTTTTAAGACTCCGAATGTCGAACCCACAGGGAATGTGCGAGTACCAATGAAAGAAAGAATATATTCTATTAAGCTAATGAAAGTTGTAATTAGAGAATAGCAAAAGTTGTCACATAAATAAAAAGAACAATTGAACTAAGTGTGAGGACGGATTAAGTATATTATGGGAGGTCTAGGGGAACTGGGTTCACCAATACTCAACTCTTGAATTTACTAAATAATTACTACAAGATCTATTTTCTGATTGATAGCTAATCACTCCCTCTAAATTACTAAGAGCTACCTAACTAATAGCATTCTTCCTAAATAATTACTCTGTTTGATCCAAGAAGGTAATTAAAGGAAAGAGCACTAAGATTAGGTGAGTTTGTTAATCTAATAACCGATTAGAAACAAGCAATAACCATATCTGGCATATAAAGCATGTTCTTTTATTCCTAGAGATCTGTTAACTAACCGTGGTCCTGTTACCGCCAATTAAGCTAACTAATTAAAGGTTGATAAGACCTTATAGGATTAATCATGCTAGGGATAAAACAAGCAATCATATAAATAGAAACACATAGAATTAGTTAGATAAATATCAAAAGCATTATATAGGATCCCCCATCACTCCTAGTGATGGGTTTAGCTACTCATTATCACTGATAATAACATAAACACAAACATAAAACCATATGAATCCTTAACAAAGAGAATAAAATCTAAACCGGGACACCCTTTCGGTATGACGAAGGTCCTTAAGCACGTTCTTCACGTCCTCACAAGCTCCGGTAGCGAATCGGGATTGGCACCAATCTACAAGGAAACACGAATCAACAGGAAACAAGGGGTTTTAGACTTGAGAATTCGCCAAAAGGTCTACAACATAGGCTAAGAGGGCCTATAATAGAGTGGGATGCGAATTAGGTCATCTGGCTTTCAAATCTGCACATTTTGGAATTAGGTACGGCCGTACCGGATATATACACAGTTGTACTGAACTTTGCTTGCGACGTTGGCCCGTACTTGTGCGTATTGCACTCCCTGACATCATCTGTGTACGGTCGTACTACCTTTGGCACGGCGGTACTAGACTTTTTCATCGGCGCCAGGTGGTACTGACCAAGGGGGTACGCCCCTATTGAATCTTTGACTTAGGTACGACCGTACTGAAGGACTGTCAGGCCGTACCGCTCATCCAGTGGTGCTAAAACTCTTCAAAACTTGCCAGTTTTTTTTGCCATTCTCGCATCTTTTGCTCTGAGTGGTGTCTTTATGATAATTCTGCAAAATAGGACATAAATGAGTACCTTTGTGCTTTAAATAATGCAAAATAATATATTTAAGTACTATAAATACCCTATAAAAGTAGACAAATTGGTGTGATAACATTCACCTATCGCAACCATGCTTAGGTCACGAGTGAGCTTCAAGTAAGATCACCCATAAGATGAATCCACAAGACCAAACATCTACAATCTATAACAAGCCAAACAAACCAAAATGCCCCCCAAAAAAATATATGGCATTAGACCCATGATTTTGGTGCCTCTCCAATTTAATTTTTCCACCTCCCCTCCCCCCAAAAATACCAAAATACCCCTCATTTTCCCTTACCCCTCCTTCCCTTTTCCCCCTCGTCACTTCACCTCCCTCTCTTTCAAACCTCCTCTCTCTCATCAACTCCTCCCCCAAAAACCTCCCCTCCCCCACGCAGATCTCTCTGCCTCCTCGCACTCCCTCTTTCTCCATCGTATCTCCCTTTCTCTCCGTCGCATCTCCTTCTTCATCGCACCTCCCACTCCATCTCGCAATCTACCATTGCAATCGCAGAAGATACTGCTCTGTCTTGTTTTTTTTCTGCGTTGTGATTTTTTCCGAAAACTTGTTGCCGGATACTCCCGGCAACAAGAGTTCGGATGTTTAAAATTTTATGTTTTGGATTTTGAACAACCAAATTCTTGTTGACAGGGGATTCCGTCAACATGTTTCCGGACTTGAAAATGGTTTTTGAAAATAAGTGTGTTCTGAAAACATGTTGACGAAATTTCCCGTCAACAAGAATCCGGTTGTTCAAAAAAATTTGAAACTTTCAGATTCTTTTTGACGGGTGATTCCGTCAACATGTTTTCGGACCCTTCTTAAAACTAACAGATTTCGTTTTCCATGGATTTTCATATCTTACATGAGTTCACTGTTACATTTTCCACAGGTATGGTACGCACCAGGGGTGGTTCCTCAGCTAGTATCCGACTTTGCATTTATCATATAGGCATGGATATACGAGCACTTCCAGGGTGTTGCATTCGGCTCCAGAGAGCTCGAGCCCGAGTACTAGGAGGGACGACCCCGAGCCTGTCAGGGGTGTAGGATTGGTGGAGCCATACAGGCATGTATTGGATAGACTGACTGCTGACGAGGTTACCTAGGACCCGTATGCGGATCACAGAGGGGAGCACCAGTTCCAGGCTATATGCTTATTCAGAGGATTCATCCGGTTTGGGCATATGATGTATCCCTACCTGCCAGGCAGGGTGCTGCGCCAGTTTGGATATGTGCAGTTCATTCCTGAGGATCCTCACAACATCAGATCGCAGTCGATCAGTCCACGGGAGATGGATGACATATGGCTTCATTTTGACGAGCAAGTCATCGAGGATGGTCAGCGAGCCACGCAGCTGGCAGATGTGGAGCCAGGTTATATGGAGTGGTTCTATAGGATCTCTCACTCGTACATTTACCCACAAAATGTACCAACTCCAGCACCGCCAGCTTCATCACCAGAGCCAACTCCAGTATCAGAGGTATGTTGGAATTATTATTCTTATTTTGTTATATTTTATAAAGTACTGATTAACTAATAATATATATTGTTGTAGGATGTGAGATAGTCCAGGGCGTATCAGATTGGCCAGAGGTTGTTAGAAGAGCGCCTGGTGATACAGCCGGACATAGAGGGTTGGGATCTTGTGCATGAGCTTATGAGACTAACGTATCCCACTCGACATTGCCAGCAGACATATGTCCAGAGGAAGAGATATAGGGCCTCCGATTAGATCTAACATGTTCTTTATTTGTAATGAACATCAGATGTATTTTGTTTTGTTTGTAACGAAGATGTTATTTATATTTATATTTAAATATATATTTTAGTTGACATAAATTCAAATGTTTTTCAATTAACTGGAAATAAGGCACTTGCAACATGAAAATACAGCAAACACAGGAAACCCTAACACTTGAGAAATACAACAAACATAGGAAACCCTAACAGTTGACAAATACAACAAACACATGAAACCCTAACACTTGAGAAATACAAGAAAACATCATGTTGTGTCAAGCTAGTGATGGTTAACGAATCTGGGTTAGTCGACAGTGCGATGATTTTGTCGACGGATCTTGGTTTCTTGAGGAGAGAGATAATATGATCAGCGCTTGTCACTAGATCCGCATATAACTTGTTCGGCCCAAGGCTATCATATTGGTCATAGACGGCAAACATCATCTTGACATTGCCATTATGTTGAAGTTTCAGAACATCATATTGAACATGTCCATGTTCCTAATAGACAGGGTATCGGTAATGGATATCAGACACCCTTATGTTGTCTCCGACTGTAACCGCAACGTCATTAACTTGTTTCTTTAAGGCATAAAGTGTGATGCCCTTCGAAACCCTAAACGATTTACGAGTATCGCCTTTAAATCTGATGCCTTTGTCACATGTTGTAATTTGACCATCGAAAAACACAAAAACAAGAACAGATTTCATGGTTGTAATGAACGAAGTGAACATGAGGGTCGAAAATGTGATGCCTGGAAAGCTATCTGCACCACACAAGAAATTTATCAAATTCCAAACTAAATAAATTATGGAAACTAAATTCCAGAAATCACCAGAAATATGAATCCGGGAGTTTTGAAAATAAAGTAACGTCCGGAATCTTGTTGCCGGGATCTTCCGTCAACAAGAATCCGGGTGTTTTCTAACTACCGGATTCTTGTTGATGGAATCGTCCTAAAACAAGAATTCGGAACTCTGGAAATCACAGAAAAAAAGAGGCTAAACGCACCTCAGAATTCGGCGAACGGTGGTGCTGATGGCAGTGGCGCCTGAGACAGGACACTGAGAGACAGAGGTTGAGGTTAAGGTTGGGAAACTTTATATTGTGCTAGAGAGAGTGCTTGAGAGAGGAAGGAAGAGAGACATTGTGGGAGGTGAGGTTTGATAGGGAGAGAGAGTGGTGGGAGGTGAGGTGAGGAAGAGAGAAAAATAAGAGGGAGGGGTAAAATTGTATTTTGGAGGGGCAAACTTGACTTTTTAAAAAATTAGGGAGGTTTTAAAATTAAGTGGGGGAGGTGGTAAAATAAAAGCCCGTGGCAATAATATCACTTCGATTTTCAACGAATGTCACAAGGCCCATATTATCCACATCCCTACTTTTTTCCCACACCCCACATTTATGCCCTTTAACCAAAATACCCCTAAAAAAAATACCAAAACTCACACATCTCCCATAAATACGAATTTACAGTAAGAATAATTTTTTTTACCGTAAATATGAATTTACGGTATGCATGAAAACTGCATACCGTAAATTCGTATTTACGTACATAATTTTGTTAAATTTTGTGTACCGTAATACGGTACATACTTTTAAGACTTATGTACCGTAAATTGGTAATTTACGGTACCCAATTTTTTAAAAAATACACACCGTAAATTACCAATTTACGGTACATAAGTTTTAAAAGTATGTACCGTAAATTGGTAATTTACTGTATGTTATTTTTTTAATTTGTTTTAATTATTTGTTTACATATCATATATATATATATATAATAAATTTTTTAATATTTAAATAAATTGTCTATATAATCTATTTTTTAATGGTTTCAAATATGTCTAGGCTGAGAGGAGCTTCTGCGATGGCTGCTTCTTCGGCTGCAAGCACATCTGCTAAAGAGCGGGAACATATGACTGCCTCAGCACGAGGAACCACATCAGAATGAATGTGTCACTAAAATCGACAGCATTAGTAGAGTTGTTAGGTCTGTCCACTTCATCAGGATTTAAGGTATTAAAATATTTTATTTTCAATAAAACTAAAATAAAACAAACAAAAAAATAACAGTAATATAACATCTAAAAAATTGGGGGAGAAAACTAAAATATTTTCGTACCGTAAATAACAAATTTACATTATTCATGTTGAATATCGTAAATTTGGTATTTACCGTATGTATAGTTTCTTGAAAAAAAATAACGTACCGTATAACAAATTTACGGTACGTTATTTTTTTCAAAAAAAAAATATTTACCGTTGTTAGAGTCCCACATTGGATAGTGATATGACCTCAATAGTGGTTATAAGTGGGGGGCAACTCTCACCTCATGAACTAGCTTTTGAGGTTGAGTTAGGCCCAAACCCAAATTATAATATCAGAAAAATATCTGATAATATCTTAGACTATTTTAGAATATCCTAGATGATATGTTAGGATTTTATAATTTATGTTTCCTTATTTAATTAATTAGGATTAGGAGTCTTATATCCTTATAAATAGGGATTAGTGTTTAGTCTTTTGTATCAAGGTATTATCAAGATATCATCAACTTATTGTCAATGATATTACATCTTTATTCTTTATATTCTCCTTTTTTTATCTAAATTCCTATAACTTCAACATGGTATCAGAGGGGTACCATCTTTCGTGACCTGTCCCGTCACTATTGCGCTGCCGAGTTCCCAAAAGTTTGGGAATGTAATAACAATTGTATTTACAATTCATTGTGCCTCTGCTCATCGCTTTCTGGCGCCGTTTTCACTCGCGCATGTCATCGCAACAGTTTGGTTCTAGATCTGGCCTTGTTTTTCGTGTTTCGTAATACAGTGACACAGTTCAAAACAACCCTATTTCGGCGTATTTTCTCTCTCTTCTACCTAGATCTGTCCTTGTGTTGTGACTTCGAAACATGACTTCCTGTTGTTATAACCGCGATTTTGTGCTCCTTTTGTTGCTGCGACTTTGCCTTCTGCACGTTTTCTGGGCATTGTGCGTTTCTGCTTGTTTTGTTGCTCTCTGTTGAGGTCCACGCACCTCCATTCGTAGCGCCATCGGTGCCATTTGACACGTCAGACTCTCTTGGTTTGTTTAGGACTCCTTCCAGCTTATGGGTCCCACTTTTGAGGGTTTCTTTTCTGTAGTTTGTTGCCCCGATCAATGCTTTTCAGCCGTTGTGTTTTCTTTTGTCTGCATGCTTTTTTGCATCTTCTTCTACCTGCTCTGGCCTCAGTCTTTTCCCAGATGCACTGGCCCTTTCTTCATCCCAGATGCACTGGCCCTATCTTCATCCCAGATGCACTGGCCCTGTTTTCATCCCAGATGCACTGGCTTCGTCTCTGTCCCAGAAGCAGTTGTCCGACGTAGTTTCAAGTTTAAATATTTTGGGAATATTATTGGTTTGAAGCTTCCTAATGTTTTGAGAAGGTCAGACCTTCCTTTACTTCATTGCTTGTCAAGAAATTTCTTTCAGGCTGATGATTATTCCAGCTACATGGCTAAGCTATCTTTTTAGCAATTCTCTTCGACTTCCCCAGCATCCTTAAGTTGCCTTCCCAACCTTTATTTTTATTTGTGGGGGAAATGCATTGGTTTCTTCAAGCTTAAAGCTTAGTAAGCTTTAGCTTGAAGGGGAATGTTAGAATATATGAAATATCTCATAATATCTTGATATTATGTTAGCATATCTTGAATTATCTCATAGGATTAGTTTCTATATTACTTAGTTATTATCATGATTTATTTCCTAGTTTTCCTATTTAATTAGGATTAGGAGTCTTGTATCCCTATAAATAGGGATTAGTGTTTAGTCTTTTGTATCAAGGTATTATCAAGATATCATCAACTTATTGTCAATGATATTACATCTTTATTCTTTCTATTCTCCTTATTTTATCTAAATCCATATAACTTCAACAATCGTAAATACGAATTTACGGTATATATTTTTCAAAATATGCATACTGTAAATTCGTATTTACGGTAAAGAAAAATTTTATTCTTACCGTAAATTCATATTTACGAAAGATGCCTGAGTTTTAGTATTTTTTATGAGTATTTTGGTCAAGTGGCATAAATGTAAAATGTGGGGGTGTGGGGAAAAAGTGGGGGTGTGGATAATATGGGCCATGTCACAACCACTGCGCAAGAAACATAGTTGTGATTGGTATTGAGTTCAAACAAGCAATTTTAGGGAATTGCTAAATGCACCTAGTAAATTGCTGGGTACATTCATCACCTTCCCAAAATGCCCTTGGGTAAAATAATAATACTCAAGATTTTTACAACTACTCACAATTTTTTCCCATAATTTTTGTGTAACTCACAAATAACAAATTAAGATACGCAAATAAGGAAAATCCGCGCAAATAAGCTATTTGTGAGTGTACAAAATTTAAAAATTTGTACACGCGCAAATAGCTAATTTGCGCGTGTGATATACATTTCTGTACACCACACGCAAATAAGCTATTTGCGAGTGTACTAAAATTTTGTACACGCGCAAATAGCTTATTTGCGCGTGGTATCGGAGATGGAAGACTGCAATATGTTTAATTCTGATGAAGTGGACAAAACGACAGAGGTGAATTGTACCGAAGCATTCACTACTATGCAGATATTTCCTACACGAGATGATTTATTGTGTTGGACTCGAGAGGTTGGGAAGCAAAATAGTATTATTGTTATCGTTGCGAGGTCAGACACAGAGACAGGGCAAAGAGGAAGATCTACAAAATTATTTCTAGGTTGTGAAAGGAGTGGGAAGTATAGGCATAAAAAGAATGCAATTTTTTCGAAATCAACTAGTACTCGAAAGTGTGAGTGTCTGTTCAAACTTAGAGGAATACCTTTACCAACGATTGAAGGATGGATGCTTAAAGTTATATGTGGATTGCACAACTATTAGTTAGCTGAAACATTGGTGGGTCATTCTTATGTTGGTCGTTTAAGCGAAGAGGAGAAGAAACTTGTTCATGAAATGACCATGAACAATGTAAAACCAAGAAATGTTCTATTGACGGTTAAAAATCGCGATAAGAATAATCTATCTACAATTCAACAAATTTACAACGAGTGCCATAAGCACCAATCATCTCAAAAAGGCCCTAGAATAGAAATGCAACATTTGCTGAACTTAATACATCGGGATCGGTATGTGTGTTGGTATAGAAGACACGAAGGTTTGGACGTTGTTAAAGATATATTTTGGGAACATGCAGATTCCGTAAATTTGTTGAATGCATTTCACATTGTCCTCCTACTTGACAGTACCTATAAAACTAATAAATACAGGCTGCCACTGCTTGAAATTATTGGTGTTACTTCAACAGAGATGACATTTACTGTGGGATTTGCCTATTTGGATTCTGAAGGGGCTAAAAACTATGTCTGGGCACTAGAGAAGTTAAGAGAATTGTTTGTGCTAGATGAATCAATTCTCCAAGTTATTCTGACAGACAGAGATCTTGCTTTGATGATTGCAGTTGAAGTTGTGTTTCCAACAAGCCACAATCTTTTGTGCCAATTTCACATAGGAAAAAATGTCTATGCAAAATGCAAGAAGTTGGTATCTGATAGCAAAAAACAAGAGGTAGTCAATGATGCATGGAATGATGTTGTTTATTCTGCTAACGAGGTTGAGTATAAGCAACGCTTGAAAATTTTTCAGAGAGTATGTGCAAAATGGCCTATATTCGTTGATTATGTGCAAAAGATATGGCTGGATCCCCACAAGGAAAAAAAATTTGCGGCATGGACTAACCAAGTGATGCACTTAGGGAATATAACTACAAACAGGTATGGTCAAACTAATGTCAAAAATTGTAAATGAATCATGTTATGCTATAGCTTATGTTGTTTTAAAAGTTTGTTGATAAGGTTGAGTCTCAACACTGGAGACTGAAGAAGTTTTTGCAAGACAACAGGGGTGACATGTGTATGTGTTGGGAGATGATAAATAACATGCTTACGCTGCAACACAACGAGATAAAGGCATCATTTGAGAGGAGCATAATCGTGATTGAACACAAACACATAATCATATGTTTATCAGATTGCTTGGATTTGTGTCTCGGAGTGCGTTGCAACATATTGTTGACGAGTGGAGCAGAGTGATGAATGTAGGTGTTGATAAATCTGCATGTGGTTGCACTCTTAGAACCACACATGGTTTACCTTGTGCTTGTGAGCTGGCTCAGTATAATACGATGGGTGCTCCAATTCCATTGGAGGTAATACATGTGCATTGGAAGAGATTACATTTTGGTCAACAAAAAGATCAGCAGCAGACAGATGAATCAATGTCAGAAGAGGAACTTGCGCTTCAGTGGGAGGCATTGATTAACCATTTCCGCAAACTTGACATTGTTGGTAAAATGTCACTATATCGCAAAGTGCGAGAACTATGTTGTCCTGAGACAACTTCAATGTGTCCACCGCCCGAAAAGGTGAAGACCAAAGGGGCACCCAAAAAGACCAAGGCGACCACGAATGGATTTGATTGTAAACGTGACACATCTTATTTTGAGCATGTCAATGCAATATACTCTGCACATGACAACAGTTCGCTACATTCCTCATTGAAATCAACCACCCATGACTCGACAAAGAGGAGACATTTGCCTTTCTTGAATCAATATCTTATGCAGTTTTATCCATATATTAATGACATAGTTAACGTGTTAGGTGATGGAAACTATGGGTACCGTTGCGGATAATGTTGATTTATACAGCCCTCTTTTTTGTGAACAATTAGAAGAACTGAAGTTTTCTTTACCGGACGTGCACGGTGCAAGGGAAAAAACAAGTGGATGACACTACCAGAGATGGGTCATGTGATAGCAACTAAATATAAGTTGACCCTAATCTCTTTATCATCTGTCAGTATGACGTGTTGGACATTTTTTCCCCTTAGAGGTGCACCAACTCCAAACCTGTCCATGGGGTGCTAGCTCAGTGGTAGGAGCTTAGCCTTGTAACCCCAAGGGACATGGTTCAAATCCCCTCGGGGACAGTTGTAACATGGCCATTAGTGCCACTGAAATAATAATATATCCCCTTCCCCACCCCATTTAAAAAAAACTCCAAACCACAAACTCATTTGTATTGGTTTTGTCAATGGTAATCACTGAGTACAGGTAATCCATCTAATATTGTTATCTTTTGCATTATTTTTGTTTAGATTAGTCGTTAATTTAATTGTATTTGCGTTATTTCAGGTATTTTTGAAGGATGGTTGTCCACTGCCTACCATACATTCACATTGCGTACTTTTAGTCGTCCTGAGGCTTATTCATGGCCAACATCATATATTGGTCGATTGCAAGAATGAGTTTCAATATTTCTACCACCTAATCTTTCACATCATGATGAACACAATCCAATAAACTTAGATGACGATTGACTAATTATGCATGTTGTTGCTTGTTGTTCTTGTTCTTGTTTGTTGTACTTTTATATTTACCAGTACACGCTAGTATTTCAATGTGTGATTCACGAAAAGATCTGAAGCAAACATAACGATTTGTTGATCAAGTACCTCCCGCTCCACTGTTAAATTTTGCGTGTGAAGGAATTCCAGAAATTCCAACACGCGCAAATAGCATATTTGCGAGTAGCTAAACAACACTCACAAATATGCTATTTGCGTGTATGATTTCTAAAATGCAACGTATGCGCAAATAGCATATTTGCTCGTGTTGAAATTTCTGGAATTTCTTCACGCGCAAATATGCTATTTGCGATGGGAACCCGCAAATATCTTCTTTGCAAGTGAGATGAATGAAGGAAAAAAATGTTTTAATTTTACCAGGAGCATTTTTGTCAACTCGTGAAAATGTTGGGTGTACCCAGCAATTTGCTGGGCGAATTTAACAATTCCCCAATTTTATACTCAAACCAGTCATGGATTCAACAAGGATACTCGAATAATAAGTTACTGGTTAAAGCAATAAGTCACTAATTGAATATTCTCAAAAAATTCACAACTTATAAATTTCATGCTTAAAAAATTTCATACCATACTTTAAAAATTCATGTATTTTTAGACATTTACAAATATATTTTGACCATTATAATTCTAATTAGAATGGTATTTGTAATTGTTAGATATTTAAGAGAACAAATAACCAATTAACTGGAATTGACACGTGAAGACACAAAAGAGAGGTTGAATTGTGTTTTTTGAACTCTATTTTTTTTTTTTGCAATGTCATGTGATGTAAACTTCAGCCATATAAAATATTTAAATAACTAGATAATGGACCCGTGCGATGCACGAGTAAATAAATTGTGGATGTAAAATAGCATAAACAAAAAGAAACCAATAAAATGTACAACTGATCAATTGACAATGTTATATAGGTTTTTTTTTAACAAAAGAAAAGTTAAGCCATATAATTAATAATCAAAGTCGAAATACATTTGGTAACTTCATCGCAATTTTGGAGAATAGCAATATATATAGCCACACCTACCAAAGTCTGAGCAACTACACGAGTTTCCCTCCTAACAAACTCTACCAAAGAGTTGGAAATATGATAAGATAAAAGACTCCTATAATTTGAAAAAATAACCCCATGCTCAGCTTGGTCCTCCTAATTATTTTTTATACTTGAATCCAACTCGAAGATCATCTTAGTTGAATCAATCTCAATTGCCCATTGAGAAACATATAGGAGAACTAGGGCTTCTTTTTCATGCACCTGGAGTGTGGGAGAGTCACAATAAGATTTAGTTTTGAAGAAATATCCTCTCTCATCACTTAAAGTCTCAATGCACCTCCAATAGTATTCATCTACTTTATTTGCTTGAACTAAACATTCAAAAACAAAAAATAAAAAACAAAAAAAACGCATCTAGCCAGCAATACCGAATGAGGTAATTAAAGATATGAACTGCTTACAGGTTATCCAGGCATCGACAGTTCTCACTTGGCAGGCTTGGGGGCCAGGGCCCCCCAATAAAAAATGCTCTTGATAAGTTGTGTTGGTAGGAATAGACATCACCATCTCGTGCATCAATGTTCCACCATATTTGTTGCCCAAATAACGTCCGCGTTTCTGAGTATAGGAGTAATATTTGCCATTAAATGACCACATATCAATTAGCATCTTGCAAGGTAATATACTTGGCTTTTCATTTGGATTCCTATTTTGTAAGCCTTCATAATAATAGTGCAAGTTTCTTGCAGGATTTCCGTTATCACCACCAGCAAAAATCACGTGCTTGCCGTTATCAGTATTACCATTAAATGGTATGCCTTCATCAAATTGGAATTGACTGTCTTGCCTTATTCACGGTTGAGTTGCCAATTATATCGCCCCCACGCTAGATATTTGCTCCATTCAGATTAAATGCAGATCTTGAATTACTAGTAACTCCAAATTTTGAATTCAAATGATGCCCGTAATTTTGGCCGGTAACAGTATCTTCCATAACCCGCTTCCTTCCATTCTACCGCACATGAAACAAAATTTCCCCAGCTTCTCGTTCCATACCTAAACTTGACAGTGATCCATGCTCCTGCTGGTGTGCTGACCAGCCATTCCTTTTTTAAAGGCAGTCGGGTATCAATACGAGTCTTGACCCGCATGTATGCACGCGGCGCCCTAGATCAACCCTGATTGTTGGGTCTTATTCTACAAATTCTCCAACGACATTGCCCATGTACTTACCTACAATCTCTGACATCAAACAAATAGGCTCCTCTCCTCGTGAACCTGAACCCAGATCGAAACGTGGTGAACTACGACAAAACAACGACAGTAGCAGCATAATTTTCAACAATAGGAGCAAGTGTATCTCTGCATTCTCAATTGATAGTGTTGCACTCACATTCCAAGAACAATAAATCCGTGCATCAATTTCTCAAAGAATATTTTACAAACCACATCAACAACAATTTTATAAAACAAATGAGCAGCGACTTATAATTATTATGAGAATATGACTATACAATGGACATATGTATAAGGTTGCTTATATCCTGTTAATGCACGAAATGGTGCAAGCTCCTCGACGAGTTCGTACCGCCGTTCTTCAGCGTGGTAGCTAGGTGATGAGCTTTGTGGTGAGTACTCCTCCTTTGGGCGTGATGTCCTTCCTCCTTTAGACCGGCGGATGGGGTACCTGCAAAAGGCACTCCGATGCCTAAGTTAGATAGGGTTTTTTAGGGTTTAGAGAGAGTGTCGAGAGAGAGCCCAAACCTGGGGGGTCTAGCCCCCTTTATATAGCGAGTTGCGTGGAAAGAAGGAAACCTCTGCGCGCGGTAATCCCTCGGTCAATTCGGGAATTGATCTCTTCGATATTCGCTCTGCCGGCCACGTCCCATTTCGGCGTTATCATCGGGAAAATTGTCTGGAAGTCGGGTCTGGCGGGTCACCGGTCGGTGGCAATTAAATCGAGCTCGGGTAGCGAGCAGGCGATTTGCACCAGTCGGCGGCGTACTAGGACTCGGCTGGGGCCAGGTCCATAACACAAGCCCCTCAGACTCTTCGCGCGAAAGGCGGAGGGTCTATCCAATGTCGCGGGTGGTGTCAGAGTCAGTCACCAAGGTGAGAGTGTGTCCCGAAGCTTGTTTGCGAGGTCACGCTCCACGTCGTGCACCTTTGCCGGCGTTACGCCACGTGATGGGACTCGAGATGGGGCGTCTGCTTTCGGCCGTTCCTCTTCGCCGTCGATCATCGATGCGGCTTTGAGCGCTAGAACTATATCGATTTACGTAAATGTAGGGCTCGGATTGGTTGGCTTTCGGCTCGGTGATCGAGTTAGAACCCGGCTGGAGGTCGACGTAACCACAAGCCCCTAGACTTGTTAACTTGAAAAAGTTAAAGTGCGTATTATTGTTCTTTTTGACCCTATGAATGAGGGCTATTGAATGAGGAGTGATCGTTGTTGATTTTGAACCATAAGTCTCGAGACTTGCTTGCTTGCCGTAGAGAGCAACTTTGCCGAGTAGTAGGTGGGTTGGACCCATCCCAAGTGCCACGATCGATTACATGGGTTTCAGCATCAATAATATAATGGTAGTCGGATGATCGTCTGAGGCATGATGTCTAAATGTCGAGATGACCATGAGGTCGATTTACAGTGCGGTGGTGAGGAGAGTCTTGGACCTCGGCCCGATCAGTAGTCTTCCTTGGTTCATGTGCTACATGTGTTAGGCATTAACCTTATTTCTGTCTTTACAAGGGGCGTAAGCCCCGATTGTTTAAGCTAACGTCGGCTGCACTTATTCCGGCATCCTCGTTTTCCTCCCGGGATGGTGGTCATGGTCGAGCTTATTCGATCTGGGCTCGGCGTGGCGGCGGTTGTAACCGAACTTGTGAGAGCTACATGAGGCACTTGGAGGACCAAAAAGAGTTGCAAAATGAGAGAGATCTCTTGGCTTCGACCTTGCGATTGAGAAGGAGAAATCTTAGACCTAAGCTGTTGGTGGAGGAGTATAAGAGTTTTGTGCTCTCTGATTCAAGGAGGCCTTTGATAATGCCTTTGCCCAATCGGTGGTTGCCCCGATTTGGATATCTCGAGCTTGACTTCACAAGGCTGCGAAGGATGGCAAGATTGTGGAGGAGGAGGATGAAGCGAAAAAGACCAACGGGTGATCCAGGTAAACAAGAGAGCCGGGTTCTGCTGTGAACATAGAAATTATTAGATGGTGGCTGCTTGAGAGTCAAGGGATACCCTTGAGTAGTTTGTATTTGCTTTCTTTTATGCTTTGTGAGAGTAGCTTAAGTGGAGGCGGCGGTAGATCTCGGCCAGTCTTGGGTGACTTGATGATTTAGACCATAGAGGTGTTTCTTTGGGTGAGTTATCACCTTCCAGTACTTTAGAGCTCGCCGAGCCTCTTCTTTGCCGACACGAAATCTTTGGAGCTGAGGGGTTAGTCTTTGTCGCGTGTGTTTGAGCTCATGCGTCTTTATCTTACGACATGGGTGTCTTTGAAACCACAATGGTCTTGTTTGGCTCGACAGCGACCTTAGGTTTGCTTTAGAGCTTGAAGGCCTTTATGCCGACCGGTGTCTTTGAAACCCCAGAGGGGATGTTTAAGTAGTAGCGACCTTCAGAGTCGCTTTTGAGCCAGGCCTCTCTATGTCGACCTGGAATCTCTGGAACCAGCGGTCGGCTGTGATGAGCCAAAGCCTTTATCTTTGACTTGGGTTTGGGACCCGGGTCGGTGAGTGAGCTCACCAAACCTTTATCTTGACTTGGGTTTAGGACCAAGCCTTTATCTTGACTTGGGTTTAGGGACCCGCGAGGGTCGGTGAGTGAGCCCTGACCTTTATCTTTGACTTGGGTTTAGGGGACCACCAGGTCGAGGCTGAGTGGCTCACTGAAGCCTTTATCTTTGACTTGGGTTTAGGACCACGGGGGTCGGTGCTGAGTGAGCCTGAGCCTTTATCTTTGACTTGGGTTTAGGGGACCACGGGAGTCTGAGTGAGCCTGACCTTTATCTTTGACTTGGGTTTAGGACCCACGAGGGTGTGTGAGTCGAGGTTCTTAGGCCCATGTTGAGTCTTGAGCTCAGTGGCGGGCTCGACCTTTGGTTTTGGGAACCTCATTCTGTCAAGTATAGACAATTTGCAACAACTTGATGTAATAAAGTTAGCATTAATTTTTATCTTTGAGTAAAGTGCTCGTAGTCGGTTTATACTTCCTGTGAGTAGTTGATTTGGTGTCCAAGCGGCAATGTTGAGGTCAACAGTAATGTCGGTCGTGGCGTGGCAGCGAGTTGAGCGTCCGAATATTGAAATTGTTGAGGGAGGCCTGGTAGGCCGCTCGAGTCTTTGGGTAGGTATCCACACATTGGTTGTCACGGTTTTGAGGGACGATATCGTGTAGTCGTCCCAGGGTTGATGGGTCAGTGATGATGGTTGACTTGAGCTCCTCGAATAGCAGGTCATGCGACTACGAGTTGAGGTCACTTCGGTTGTTGAGATGAGGTTGACGGCGGCCGGTTGAGCTTTGTCGGCGATATCTTGATTTCTTCAAGATTTGTGGGTGACTGCGTTCCTTATTTTAGGATACCCCACGATTTGATTTTGATCTCGTCAGAGATTTGTGTAGGTGACCAGCTCCTGGTTCTTAGGGTATCCAAAGATTTGATTTTTATCTTGATCTCACGATTAGAAACACGTTCTTACGAGTCACGAGCGTTGAGGCCATAAGTTATTTTCGATCCACTGCCTGGATTTGCTGCTTCCTTCGAGTCGGATGATATATTTCACCACGAGAAGGTCAGTGTTCGGTGTGCTCTGTTTTGCCTTCAAAGTTGCTCGTCAATAGCGATTAAAGGCCGATCCGTTTGGTGCCTTTTACCGACTGAGTGCTCCAAGTTACGATCTTTTAGGTTGATACCATCTGCTCGCGTGGTATCCTTGAGGCCCAGGCTAGTTTTACGGCGCCAATGTTAATGCGAAATGGTGCAAGCTCCTCGACGAGTTCTGCCCGTTCTTGTGGTAGCTAGGTGATGAGCTTTGTGGTGAAATACTCCTCCTTTCGGTGATGTCCTTCCTCCTTTAGGCCGTGGATGGGGTACACGCAAAGGCACTCCGATGCCTAAGTTAGATAGGGCTTTTAGGGTTTAGAGAGAGTGTCGAGAGAGAGCCCCGAGCACAGGGTCTAGCCCTTTATATAGCGAGTTGCGTGGAAAGAAGGAAACCTCTGTGCGCGGTAATCCCTCCGTCGGTCGGAATTAGGTGATCTCTTCACGATATTCCGCTCTGTGTCGAAGCCACGTCCCGACTCGGCGTTATCATCGGAGAAAATTGTCTGGAAGTCGAGATGCAGCGTCTCGGTCGAGAATTAAATCGAGCTCGGAGTAGCGAGGCAAAGTGATCGCACCAGGTCGTGGCGTACTAGGACTCGGCTCGGGACCGGTCCATAACATATCCAATAATGTCCACTAAGTTGTAATACCCAAATAAGCTACTAATTAAATTAATTTTTCAATAAGGCCAAATAATGATTAAGCCTACAACTAATTGGTTTCCAAGTAGACTGACTATACATTAAAACAACACATGCAATACCAACGGGGGTTGGGTCTAGCGGAAGAGGCTAGTCTCCCACAACGTGGCGAACTAAGGTTCGAATTCTCGCTGGGAGAGGTTCCCACATTTAGTGTCCGACGCGCTTCGAAAATGATTTCCTCCGTTGGAAGAGACCTGTGAAAAAGCAAAAAAAAAAAAAACAAGCAATAATAAATCGTGGAAATGTTGGGTGTACCCAACATTTTTGCAATGTCATGTGATGTAAACTTCAGCCATATAAAATATTTAAATAATACCACAGATAGTGGAATTTTTTTTTGGTTCAGAACAACAGATGGTGGATAGACGGTCATACAGAGCGTTGTGGGCCTCTGGAGATAGTTTTGGGTCACTATGAAATGCATAGTTTTTCAACATCGCAATTTTTACCTCCACCGTCTTTTTTATTTTTTTTATTTTTATCATATCACTCGCTCATTTTTCTCTTTATTTAATATTACACCCTAAAGGTGTAAAACAAATTCACAATATTTTAGAAAGAAAAAAAAAAACAATTGAGAAGACCAAAATCTCTGACTCATTTTCCACTTTTCTCAAAAGATAGGCTTAAAGCATTTTAAATACATTAACTAAAATAATCTTAGTGACTATACTCAAAAATATAATACGAAAAGTTACGGAAGCACAAAAGTAAATTTTTGATGAGCAATACGTAAATTCTACTGTAAATCCTGACTCAAGTTAGTTGTTTTCAGTGGCCCTGCATGAGAGTGAACCTCCCCCGATCTAAACTTTTTGATATAAAAAAAAAATAAAAAATTAAAACTTTTCCCCTCTACTTATAAACCACATAAAGAGAAAATTATTTTCTCTTTCCTGTCCTCCTGATGACCAAATATGATATCTAAATAAAATTCTCTTCCTCTTTTCACTTTTAAAGCAAGCATTGTGTAATTACCAAAATAAAACATTGTGTTTCTCCTTTAAATCAAACATTGTGCTAAGAGTTTAACTAGGCTAATCATATGAAAGTTTCTCCAGAACTGAACACATTAATATCTTAATATGAGTGCATTGTTTTTTTTTATAAATCCACATACGAAAATAACTAACAATAATTTAAAGTTTAAAATTTTTATAAAGAAAACGTAAATAACAACGAAACTCTTTTTTTTTTTTTTTTTTTTTTTTACTTATCGCTCGCATTTCATTCTCTAAACAAAATAGTTGTGCAATCTTTAATAGCATTTAAAAATATAAATATGTAGCCAAGTTAAGAAAGTACAAATCTAAAGTTCAATGTATATCACTTCCTGCTAATTCAAATATCAAGTCTACAATAAATCATTACATACCAACAGCGATGAAAGGTTTTAAATATGCACATCAAATGTTTGTGGTTCCCATTCTTTGAACTGGCTTGTAGAGCACTACGGTAACATACTTAGCACGAAAGCGATGAGTGAATCCCAAAGCCACCACAGATCTTGGGGGGTCTCTATCCTCAATATAAAGATGATTGAGAATCACGTTCGGAGGCAATGGGAGAGAACCAGAAGTGTCCACATTAGCAGGATAGCCAAGCAAGCCGTGCTGCAAATACGGAGGAATTGCAGGTGGATCACGTGCCTCATCTTCATTCACGATGTATACGTTATTGTAACCGGAATCAGGTGACTTCGGAATTTCAAATCCCGCGACAGTTGCTACATCCTGCATGTAGACTGTAAATTTAGACATACCACTGACAAGCAATTGATGTAATTATATGTTAAATGAATTACTTACAGGGTTTTCAGCATATGAATTACTCATCTTGCAATTCAAATCAACCATCAACTCTGTGAATTCATCAAATAGAGTCCAATTAACATTCCAAGAAGCCTGAAGAATGATGCTTCAATTAAATATAAGCAACAAAAATTACATAAAGATCAATAATACAATGGATACGCTCCAATTGCTTAATCTAGATAGCCACCAAATTGACATTCTGTAGGGTATACATGGATCTAGAATTATGTAACAAGGATCTAACAAAGACTTCTGTCTCTTACTCCGGTAATATCTAATTTCATTCTACAATCATGTTCTTCAGGGTAAGTTTGGATATTTTGGGTGGAGTGGAATGAAATAACAGAAAAAACATGACATGCCATAAGATGTAATTAGTGTCCCTGTTTGGAAGTAGTATGGAATATGGATAACTAACAAGGAATGAATGGAACAAATAAGGTAATGAATTTATCCATTTTCTTTTGAGGGCCTAGCAGCAATTTAACAAATTTTTTACGGTATTTTATTGCTTTCCTCTATTTGGGACCACCCCACCATCATTTTTTATCCAAACTAGTAGCAGTGCACTACCCATGCAAAAGCACGGGTCTGGAAAAAAAAAACCTGAGTGTTACACTGAACAAAAATCAAATACCGAGTACCTTTGCTTGCTGAGGTAAATTGGACGGAAATCCAAATAATCAGAAGGTGGCACATGTCCCACTGGGTCATTGTTTTAATAATAGTAAATAGAAATAGATAGATAGATAGATAGAAAGAATAGAAAATAGAATAGAAAGTAAAGTAAATAGAATAGACAAGAAACACAGTGAAATACAAACAACTACATCATATTCCATCACGCTGATTCCCAACTTAAAAACTAAGCTAAAGGCACTAGGAGACTGTAGGATGAAAACTAACCCAATAGTTGAGCCCATCAAATGCAAAAAACTAATGAACTTCTCTCACAGAGTTGACCCTGATAAATCATCAGATGCTTAACCAACTCCATCTTAGACAAGAACCACATCCCAAATAAATTTACAACCTCCATTTATTATGAGAAAAAAATCACAGAATACCATCGCTTCAGGATTTTGGTGGTCAGATGTTAATCTCAACAGTTTTGTATCATAAAAAATCTTAATATTATCACTTGTGTACGCCTAATCTGAATAAAAACTATACATCAAAGTAAAGCAATGGGTACAAGGATTTATTCATAAAAAGAAAATAATCTGATATCATCTTAAAGTAGGGGACGATATCTTAGTAATAAAGTTACAGGATTATAAATGTCCAAAGGAAATTGACAGGCGACACTAATTTTATTTTATAAAATATAAAACGACATTCATAATTCTTCATACAACTGCGATCATTTTCAGAACGTAGTACACACAAAGAGGAAGTCAGATAGCTATATAACTCGGGCACTCACTATTACAACTCAACAGATGACAACATATCCTCCACTGTGCAAAACAAATCCCAAGTTAGTATTTCACCAAATGTGATCCACAACAAATTTCCCCTTTTTTAACAAGTTTCCTCAAATGCTAATACCATAGTATATTGATCCCGAACTTCTACATACATCTTTTGTATTACAAATCAGAGCAGTTGAATATAAACAACTTGCAAATTATGTGTCAAATTACCAAATAGTTACCAAATAGATATAAAAAGAATAAAGACCCCACATTAAAACAGGAGAAGTCTTGGGAATCATGATAATAACAAAATATGGGAAGAAGGATTTGGAAGCAATGATAGTATGGAACAGGCGATTTCTACCATGCAGCAGTGCTATAGGTGCTGCACGGTGCAGCACTTCTTTTAACCGTTGGATTAGGTGGTCCCACGATACGATGGTGAACCCCTACACACCATATCTTTCTCACCTTCCCCCTCCTCTCCCCCCAGACAAATCAGGCTCCAAGTGACCTTCAGCAGCCATGGACAGTAACTCCGTCACTGCTATCCGAGCCATCCGTGAACCATTCCTCAATCTTCAACTGCGGTGGTTTCCTCCGCCGTGTGACTTAGATGTTTCTGCCCCGTGCGATGCAGATGTAGATGTTTCTGCCCCTCCTCTCTGTTCGTTATCCTTCCCGAGGCCAAGAATCATCACCACCCATGGTAATCGCCCCCACCCCTATATCCCAAGCTGCTGTGCAGCCCCTTTACTCACAAACTCGTAATCTTGTTCTTTAATTTTTAGGGCATCAGAGTGTGGGTTTCTCGTGATAGGAACATCGCAAGAAAAAAAAACCATCAAAAACCCAAGCCCTCTGTGAATGGATCAACATAATGAGAAAAAGGGGAACAAAAGTGAAAGACATAGAAGAACATAGATAGAATGAGAAGAAGCAAAAAGTGAAAGAGATTGGAGGGCAGCCGCGAAGGTTTACGGCAGCCGCAAAGCGCAAAGAAAGAGAGATTGGAGGGCAGATCCTGTGTGGAGAGCTCAGCATCAAATCTCGTGAGACCACAAAATCAACGGTTACTAGCATTCAACATAAGTGAGGCATGGTGCAGCCATATCAAGGTGCTGCACCTTAGAATTCGCCTATGGCACAATCTATTCTAAGAATAACACGTAGACACCGGTAATGTCCAAAATATAAAACACCGCATATCTAACACGCTGTCGAAGCCAAAAAAAATAATTTTATATTTCAACACTGGAATGGAGTGTATGACGCGTGTCGTATGGGTGTCTTACTTGTGTTGGACACCAACACGTGTCAAACACTCAGACACGCCTTCAACCTAAAGTGTCGGTGCTACATAGATCTTGTATGACTGGTAACCAAGATATCAGGAAGAAAATCTTGAAGCATGAAGGAAAATAGACATGGATCAACAAACAACCAATGCTTGAATATAAAAATATTACTGCTAATCAGATTATAACTTCACATTAATTTTGGGGAGACTACCCTATGGATTACTCTCTTCAAACACACAGTCAAACTGACTAAAGTCATTATTAAACAACATAGACCCGCCAAAAGATTCATTTTCGTCACAACAGCACACTTACAATAAGATTGAAATACAACATTGGCCCAGTGGTACCCAGCTCCTCCCTGGTCTTAAGACCCATACTTCGCTCACTGGCCATTACTAGTGAAACTCAACTCAAACTGCTAAATGTTACCACATAATCCAGCTAAAAAAACTACATGCAAATCTTCCTAAAGTATACCGTGAATGTCTTTCTTTCTGCCCAGGACACTTACCCCAGAGTATCACTTCAATTGCATTTACGCCTTTAACATTTTTAGGGTCTGAGAGTTGAGACCTTATCCAGAAATGTCAAGCATGCACACAGATCCAAGGCGATTTCACAAACACAGTTCCTCATAAATAAAAGAACAAGAAATTGATACAAAAAATAAAATACCCAGATAACCAAAAACTGAAAAAACAGAGTACACATACCAATTGGTATTCCTCTGGTGCAGAAACAAAACTAAATACAAGACATTGAATACCCGGTTGCGCTAACTTTGTGCGAGTTAGGGTATGAACCGAATGCAATCACATGAAACAGAATTTCTAATGGATTAAAAGAACATTCGACGAAAAAAGAGATCTTACCTTGTGCCAATTCCCTCTAGATTTCGTTAATGACCCAAACAGAGCTAGGAAGGGGCAGTAATTAGCGTTATATGCTTGCGTGTCGGTGGAAAAAAACTCCTAATTTGGAGGGTTTGGAGGAATTATACATTGATTTCTGAAAAAACAAGCAACAGGAAGCAACACTCGAAACAAACCCTAAGGGAGTGTGTCTGAAGAAGGAGAAGTCCACACTCCACACCAGACAAATAAATATGGAGTGTTTCCGTACTGCCTTTTGTTTATTTTTCTCCATTTTTAGTTTTATAATGTGTAGTGTATAGTTACATTTAATTTTTTTTTATAATAAAAAGTAATAATTTTTTTACCGGAATAAAAAATAAAAAATAATGATAAAATATAAACATTTAGTAGATAATAATTTTTGGATAAAATTTAGTATTTAGAATATAATAATTTAGAATTTAAAAGACAGGCAAATATAATAGCCCATAATCTTGCTAGGGAGGCTACATTATGGCCTAGTCCTACATTTTTTAGACAATACTTATTTGTATTGGTGTCATTATTGAAGTTGAAATACAATGATCTTATTCTAGTAAAAAAATGAATATAATAATTTTGAAACTACTATTAATAGCAATTAAATAAATTTTTTAAGTTGGGTTTTATATTCAAGAATGTCAATTGAAAATGAATTTTGTCTAATTATTATTATGATCTAGAATTTTATTTTATTTTTGGTTACAAAAGAGAAAAAAAGACCAAAAAGGAAAAAAAAACAAGCCTAATGCCTGACAAAACCCACCCCCATGGCATCAGCCATTAACAAAGTATTCAACTCTATAGGAGGGGAAGACAGGACCACCAACGAAGTATCCCCCCCGAGCACCCAGTTTGGCCAAAAAGTCTGCACATTGATTACCCTCCCTCAACGTGTGGAGAAGTCGGACATCCCAATTCCGCCTCATCATGCCTCTGATAATGGTGATCTCATTCCCAAACATATGGAAATCTTGGTTACCGTCTCTAATGAGCCCCAACACATGGAGGGAGTCGGAATGGCAAACAACATGAGATACCCCCATGTCCCAACAAAGCGCAATACCATGACGAAGAGCCATAATCTCAGCATGCACAATATTTGAGTACCCAAAGGATCCATAAAAGCCGCACAAAAATTTACCAGTATGATCTCTTACCAAGCCCCCGTAGCCAGCCATGTCCGGATTAGAAATGACACTCCCATCAACATTAAGAGAAACGCAACCCACAGGCGGCTTATCCCAGAAAACCACCCTTGGAAGGGGACGGTTTTGGTGCACCTCCTGGTTCCCATAAGCTTTCATGATATCACTACACAAAGAACGAGCTTGCAAAGCAACCCCTAACACCTGAGTTTGATCCCCATCGAATATAAATTTGTTTCTACTGCACCAAATCCTCCACATAACACAAAGGAATAGCACTCCATGAGATTGCACCATATCATGAAGCCATACCACGTTCTCATGTTGATGCGTAGGCAAAACATGCGCATGCAAAACAATACGAGCAAATAAACAAATGTTCCACACCTCCACAGCTCGGCTGCAAGAAAAAATGCAGTGAATAATCGATTCTTCAGGGTCATTGCAAAACGGGCAACTAGCATTCACAGGGATGTGTCTCGCGGCCAAGACCCCACGAGTTGGAAGCGCTCCATGACAGAACTGCCACACAAAAAACTGGACATTGGCAGGGATTCGAAGCTTCCACAGCCAAGCCCACCCTACATCTGACGGCACCACCTGCTGCTCAGCATGCAGCCAATGATAAGCACTCCTCACTGAATAAATACCAGTAGAGCAAATCTGCCATGTCCATCTATCCCTCACACCCTCCACTATCCTTGGTTTTAAAAATGTGATTTGCTGCTGAATATCAGCTGGTAACCGAGTGTACAGGTCATTCAGGTGCCACTCTCCATCATGAAAAATCTCACTGAGCTTGAGATTGACATCATGGATATCGACCGCCCAAACTGCATCACTAGGCTCATACCAAAAACTAGTTTCACCATTCCCAATCTTACGTTGAAAGCCATTCTCAAGCAGCCCCATTGCTTTAACAATTGAGTTCCAAGTGGGAGAACCCTTCATATTGGCTGATCCAAACAAGTTATGATTCTTAATATATTTAGATTGAAGCATTGAGACCCATAATTTATCAGGAGAGTGAATGATATCCCAAACAAGCTTACCAAGAAGAGCCACATTCTGCAGCCGAGCAATCCGCACTCCTAAACCACCATTCTTCTTAGGACGCGTTATGATGTTCCAATTGACCATGTTCATACCTCTATCATTATTGCCTCGCCAAATAAAATCCCTGGCCACATGATCTAGGTGGTCACAGACACATTGGGGGCACCACTAAAGTTGCATGCCATACGAGGGGATCGAAGCAAGGACGGCATTGGTGAGAGTAAACCTCCCCGGTTTATTAAGGAGCCTACCCTTCCAAGAAGCCAGCTTAGAAGTTACCCTATCCAGGACATCAGAGAAATTTAAACCTAAAAAATTCTTAGTATTAATAAATAAACTTCAAGTTTACTCATATATGCCAGTTTGAGCAAAAAATGATAGGTGGCAATTACCGGTTTTACATTTAATATGATATATATATATATATATATATATATATATATATGTGTGTGTGTGTGTGTGTGTGTGTGTGTGTGAATTTGAGAAACTTTTATATTTCAAATGAATTAACCTTTCGCTATTAAGTGATAAATTAAACTAAAAGAATTTTAATCTTGAGTTATAATAAGATAAACATAAAGAGAGAAGTTTTACGGGAAAGTCCTCCTCACAACTGATTTTTTATGTTGATATGGTGGAGGTGGATGGGGTTGAAGAGGAGGTAGAGGACAATAAGAAAAGGTCATACAAGAGTTTCTTGACAGGTGGAAATCCAGATGCGTCAAAGAGTGAAGACGAAAAATGGATGAAGAGCGATAATTCAGAGAACTCGAGGGAAGATGACGAAGATGATCAGGAAATCACGGGTTTGTCTATTGTAGATAGGGCTCTAGGGCATTATGAATGTCCATCATTTTAGTTGTTTGAGCGGGAAGAAGAAAAGATTCATAGACCTTGAAAGAGAGGCGTGACAATCAAGTTACTGGGGCCGAAAATAGGTTTTAAAGCCCTAGAAACGAGACTCAAGTAGATGTGGGTGAAGAAGGGGGCGATAAGTATCATTGATTTGGATAATGAGTACTTTCTAGTTAGAGGAAGATCATGAGAAAGCACTGACAGAAGGACCATGATTGATTTGTGACCATTATCTCGTAGTTCGTGAGTGGAGTCAAAACTTTCATCCTTCTAGCGAGTCTAGGTTGTTGTTTGGGTGCATTTCTCCGGTCTGGCGATTGAATATTATGATTCTAAGATCATACTCTTCATTGGAGACATGATTGGTAGAACAGTTAGGGTTGACAAAAATACCATGTTGCATGAGAGGGGGGAAGTATGAACGACTTTGTGTAGAAGCGGATCGTATGAAGTCATTGCTTACCATTTTTCAGTTGAAGGAACGATATTATAGGATTACGTATGAAGGCATTCACATGCTTTGTCTTACTTGTGGAGATTTGGTCATTATGTGGAAGGGTGCCCCGACAAGGGTAAAGCCAGTTCCTGGAATGGGGTAGATATGGCTAACCAGAAGCAGGATGATGGTGGCCATGATCTGGGAGGAGAGGTTCAAATTGTTTCCAACCAAGTCAGGCCATAGGTGGTGGTTCAGAAATCGAGGCATGTTAGGAAAGGGAAAGACAGTGGAGTTGACGGCGATGCGCTTGCAGTGACTTTGAAGCACACAGAGGTTACGAAATACGCGGGATCTAGGCTTAAGATCATGGATGGAATTAATAAGCAGAATAATTACAATTTAGGAGAAGATATTATTGAGATTATTATTGTTCCTAACGTTACGGTAAATTTTGATAGGTAGGTAGCAACGATACTAAATGGGATACAAGGTTACATTTGTCGGGATCGAAAAATGGATTTTCTCATGAAGGTATAAATGTGCAATCAATTTATGGAATTAACGGGCAATCATTGAGCAATAATGTAGCCGTTTCCCAGTTTGGTGGTGACACGTGTTTCTAGTGGGGCGTGTGGTGTTGTGTCGGGTGTAGGGATGACGATGGGCGCCCTCTGAGCAGGTACTATAGTAGTCGTCCCCATATCCGCATTTGAAAAAATTGTCCGTACCTGCGTGAGCAGAAACTTCAGTACCCTTATCCGTACTCTCTGGATACCTAAGTACTCGTACCCCTACCCGTTACCCGCACTTTAACTATGAAAAAACAACAAATAATAAAAGAAACATTATAATATTTAAAAAATAATCCAAAGGACTTTTAAATCTACTTATAAAACATTATATAATCTAAAAAATTTATATAAACAGTAAATTTATAAAACAAATCACGTATCTAGTAGGTTAAACAGGTATGAAAAACAGTAAATAAACTGTCTGACTTTAGAAAATTTAGCTTAATCATATGTGTATGTATGTATGCAGGTGCAGGGCGGGGTGGGTACTAGAGTGCCCGTACCCGTACCCATACCCGCTTAAATTTGCGGGTAATTACCTAGGCCCAGACCCATAAAACGGGTATATACCCTGTCTATTGTAGGTATTTTTTGCGGGTATCCAATAGGCCTGGGTCCAATTGTCATCCTTAGTCGGGTGCAGACGTGTTTCCTCATGAAACGTGACCACCTAACGTGGAATTTTTGGGCCACAATAATCATACAAAGGGGTTGCATGGTTCTCTTGGGCCATCGTCAAATTTTATTTTATTTTATTTTATTTTATTTAAGGGACTCTACTTCTTTTGGTCCTGATCAAGAAAATGACATGATAGATGACGAATGGAGGTTGTGGGTGAGACTCCAAGACTGAACCATGGTAGTAAAGTTGGGGTTAACATGTTAATTGATTAATACATTTTTAAACGATTAATCAAAACAATCGTATATTTCTTTAGAACTGTCATGGTGCTGCTAGTCCAACCATTTACCATTTTTGTAAACAGTATAAGGATGCTCATACTTCAGATATTTTTGTGGCTATGGACACTAGAGTGGATCCTAAGTGGCTTGAGCAAACTTTTTGGCTGCTTGGGCTTGATGGTATGTAGTATATTGAGTGTAGAAGTTTCTTTGGAGGTATAGTGGTAGTGTGGAAGACTTGTAATGTTATGGTTACTTTGGAGGCTCATGATTTTTAGTACATGCATCTCAGAGTTATTTTTTTTGGGAAGCCATCAATGGATTTTCGCCCCAGTTTATGCTAGTCCCCATGAGGAGGTGAGGAGCAACTTTTGGGTTGATTTAAAGACCATCAGGACAAATATTAATGGGCAATGGTTGGTGGCCGGTGATTTTAATGATATTGCATCTTCTGATAAGAGAAGGGGCACTATAACAAAAAAGGAATAAATAGCGCTTATTTTTTTGCCTTAAATAGCGCTTAAAAGCGTTTCTTATTCTACCGCTACTGAATGTGTTATAAAAAAACAGCACTTAAAAAGCGCTAGTGAAAACTGAGAATAAGTAACGCTTCTTCAAGGAAGCATTACTTATTCTCACCTTTAAACTGGGAATAAGTAGCATTTCCTCAATATATTTTTTTCTTTTCATTTTTCTGTCAGCAGATACATACATACCAAACAACCAAAACCACCAAAATATTGTCATCAACACCCAAATTATTATCAACACTAAATTCACTAATACCAAAATTAACATTACAATATAACTAAATTATCATCCTTAAAACATTAAAATGCACTATAACTAAACTACACAAGTCATGATACAAGATTACCTAAAAATTACACACTAGACTTCTTCTTCTTGCCTATGAAAGATCAATATAACAACAACAATCTTCAGATAATGGATGGTTTCAAGTAGAACGTGTTGGAATTTTATATTTCAATATTTAATGTAGGCTAATATAATTAATAATTATATTAGCTATTTATCTTAAATGAGCTATATTTTATGTGATCAAATAAAGTTAAAATAGAGAAAGCTCATTAGACTCCTAATTTAATTGATGTGGGCCTTATATGAGTAGATGTTAGTGTGACCCGATAAGGGGATAATGAGTACTCTATTAGGTTTAACACACGAAAAAGAAGGATATGGTCCACAATACACTAAATCGCTGTCATCCATTCTCTTCTCCCCATCTGAAGAAAGCCTAAAGTCTCGTGAGAGAGCTCAAAAAGATTCGGTTGAGGAAGAACCATAAAGCCACCACTAACGTGTTTGTTGTTCGTTGCTATGGATTCAGTTGCTCGTTGGTTGTTCGTGATCATTCATTTGGTATTCCGCTTCAGGTGATTGATTGCTATGGATCCAGGTATTCTTCTAATCCTTGATAATCCAACATGTCATAGATCCTAAGGTTAGAGAACATGTTGTTCTTGTTGAGCATGCTTGTATGTCTTTATAGCTTCCACCTAAGGTATTTCTTCTATGAGATTTGAGCATGCTTGTTCTTGTTGTTGTTATTAATAATGAATTAATTCTAACAAGTGGTATCAAAGCTGTCTTCAGTGTTGGGTTATTAGGATTCATATTTGTTGATTCGTTTATCGCCTGGGTTGAGTTTCATGAATGATTATTTTCTCCCAAATTTATATGAACCATAAATTACTGAATTTGTGATTTTCTTCTCTTTTTCGCTGCGATGAAAAATTAGATAAATTTTGTCGCAGACTCATTTGTTTTACGATGGCAAGAATTCTGTACGTGAAAAGGCTTTGACCAATTAAGTTTCTTCTTCTTCTTCTTCTTCTTCTTCTCAATTTGGTTTAAATGAATTGTTTTGGACGAGAGCTTGTTGTTGATGTCAAAGCAAGGCGATAAAGATTTTATGCCTTGATATCACGTAATAGCAATAATCATTTTATTTGATGTTTATATTTAGTTTAAAGAATTTAAAGACTACGAGTTTGACACGTTTCCATCGAAGGTTTTTATATTTGAATTTGTGGATCCAGAGTCAATAAGTTTTATTTTCATTTTTTTTCAATTGGAAAAGAAAGATTGTCTTATATATTTGGGATATTTGATAAGTATTTATGATTGATATTTGGGTCACATAATATCGTGATAAAGATCATATTTGGAAATATTACTTGCGCTATTTTGTCTCAAATCAAGATTTTTTTTTATATTGCATAAAAAAAAGAAACCAAGAAAGTTTTTCCATTTTGTGATTTGTTTTGGGAAATTATTAAAGTTATGATTCTATACGCTTGATTTGGACAAAATATTTGAGCAAGATATTATATGTGATTTGTGCCATAAAAATTTTACATTTTTTGGTCTTTGCATTAAGTGCATTTGCTATGAATATTCAATAATATTTAGTATATATATTGTTGATTTTAGCCATCGTGAAAGAATGCATACAAATCTTTGGTTGATTATTTCTTTTGATTATCACATACTTCATGGTTTTGTCTATCTTAAGAATGAATCAAAATATTATCATGATATTGTTTTAAGATTTGGATTTTGAATTTAATAATAATTCATAAGATATTATTATAATTCAAATTTGTAGTGTATGGTTATGGCCTTAGATTTTTTTTTTGGTGTTGTTTGTTTATTTTAAATACAACCTGCGTGTCGTGATTTAATTCAAATACGGTCTGCGTGTCGTGACTTTCTCTTTATTTTATTTTATTTTTAAATATTATAATTAACCGAGAAAGACAAAGGGGGACAACACCGTATGAGGACGCCACTCGGAGAGACTAGCTTTTGTGCTAAAGAATTGTAATAGTTTAGTTATTTGATTCTTTTGCGTTTAGGAGATCATAATAGTACATACAGTTTTTGGGTTTTCTACGCTTATGTGTGAAAAATGTGTGAATTAAGACCCTCTCCCATTTTTTTTTAAATAAAATTATCTAGTATTTTTAATTGAGTTGATTGAAACAACATATTGCCAAAGTAACCTCTGTTGCGTAGATTAATTCAATTAAATTTACAAAAGATGTAGACTGAAGTTATTCATGCAAGTTGTTGTCGGCCCAAAGGAAGGCGCAACTTGGCCGAATAATAACATGCATGTGATGGTAAATGTGTGGTGATTATAATGTTATTTATCCATGTGAGCAATTGGGATGCCCAAAGGCAACGATTGCTTGACAGGACTTATCGCCAATGTTTGATCGTTGCGTTGAGAGTACCGCTTGCAGTTAGTCCTTACAATCCAAAGATTGGGGATTAATGGTGTGCTTGGTATCTTTTGGGTTTTTAATTTACAGATAAAGAATAGTTGACACATGTCTTATTAATTATTTTAATTTGACGTGTCAACTGATGTTGTGTAGGTCGTGTCCATGCGAATATTAATCGGCCCAAAGGAAGGTTAATATTTGGCCGAGTTGTATTCACACCTGTGATGGTAAACATGTGCCGATTATAAGGATAATTTCTCCATGTGAGTAATGAGATGTCCAAAGACAGCCATTGTTTGACAGGACTTATCGATAGTGTTTGATCATTACAACAAAATACCACCAGCAATTAATATCATTGTCCAAAGACTTGGTATTAATGTTGCATCAGGTATTTTGATGAATATATTTTAGTACTTTTGTTCTCTTTGAACTATAATAGTTTGTATATCTGCGGTTTTGAGTTCAATTTAATCCTTAAAAGTTTAGAGTTTTTGTATTAAAGGCAGAATATTAAAGAAAGTTTTGGATCTAGACTTAGCATAAGAATGGAGAAATCCACTTTCTCTCACTCAATTCGGTATCTATAAAGTGAGAATCAAGTATGAGAAGTAGGACCACTCTAGCCGCATAAGTCTGATGATCATAAAGTACAATATTTCAGAGACCTTTAGGGGTGTTATTTTCGATGACATAATTTATGTCGTAAATTTTCTTGCTGAAATAAAAAGTGCTTGTAAAAGGCAATGAGGCAAAAATGAGCACTCGTTAGAGAGCTTAATTTTCATTAAGTATGAAAGTAAAGGGAATATGAGGAGCACATTATGAAAATATTCAAATCTTGTCTTCAAACTTAAGGCGTTAAAACTTGAGCAGTCTAACGACTTGCTCAAACATTTATCATTTGTATTCTTTCCTGCACAATTAGATCAAATTAAATCAGTTTACAACCAGGAAGAAATAATCTTTAATAAGATTATTTCATAAGATGTGCAAGAAAATAAATGGTGAAGCAAGAGAAAAAAATAAAATAGTGCTCATTTGGCAAATACCCCAAAGGATAAGGGCAAATAAAGAATACTAAGGATGAAACTGTTAAGGGTTTCTCTCAAAAGAAACAACTAAGGTTGTCTTAACTGACAAATGCAAAGTGATACTGAAAGATGCATCCATATAGGAGTTGGCAAAGTCGTTGAAGATTGAGACTCTAGGCATTTTAGATTGTTGTTACCGACTTATATTTGAAATTAAAAGACAATTTGGTTGAATCAAAATTTTGGGATAAAATTTAGTTTTTGGTTTCTCTTTGAACAAATTAAGATGATTTTAGGTTTATTTTTCAAACAATGGATTCAATTTGTCTTTTAAATTCAAATATTGTTGGAGTCAATTGAGCTATGATTTGTGATAATCTATAATTTCTAAAAGGTCCGAGAGGTATAAACTTTGGTCCCAAGTTAAAGAATTTTTTTGAGACGGGAACTGCATAGTTCTTTGAGGATATTGAGTTTGGGGGAGAGATAAGGTTAGAGAACAAAATTGAGTGAGGAAGAAGCGGTTTTAATTATTGAACCAATTCATGCAGTTGCTATTGGTGTAGCAAATTTGGATCCTCGTGAGGACATTATTGTTCTTCCTCCCAATCAAGTTAAGAAAATTATTCAAGAAGATCAAACTCAACACCCTCAAGAACTAGAGCATTGGGAGCCATAAAGAAAGGATTGACTGTAAAGAGTCATTCTATTTGGTTTTATTGAAAGACTCTTGTTCGAACAGTCACATCGTTCATTGCTCATTATAACTTTGGAGCTACATAAGATGGATGTCAAGACGGTATTTCTTAATGGCAACATTAATGAAACAAATGCATATGGTGAAACCGATATACTTTGTGTCGATAGACCCAAAGATGGTTTGCGAACTGACATAATCCACCCATTAGCTAAAGAAGTTGTCTCATTAGTGATACCACAAAGTCTCATTTGGTCTAGAGATGAGGATTGTGGACAACTGTGGGTATTACAAGGTCAGTGGGAGTAAGTTTATATTACTGCTACTATATGTCGATGATATTTTATCTAATCAATAGCGATATAGTCTTGTTGAGCGAAACCGAGAAATCTCTAACGAAAATTAAAGATGAAGGATCTTGGGGACGTCTCTTTTGCATTTGGAATCCAAAATTCTGAGAGATCTCTCTTGGGATATTCTAGGATTATCACAAAAGAGCTATATCGACAAAGTTAAAATAAATTTGACATGAAATATAGTAAACTAGAGGATACCTCAGTTACTAAGGGGGACAATTTTAGTCTCAATTTTTGCCCAAAAGAAAATCTGAAAATTTAGGAAATACTGAGAATTCTCTATGCTCTAGCTATGGGAAGTCTGATACATGATCTCATCTGTATACATCAGGAAACAGCGTACATCGTGGGATTATGTGGCAGATACTTGAGCAATTCTAGTTTGAATTATTAAAAAGGCAACCATAAGGATCATCAAGGAGAACAAAAGTCTATATGCCCACATATTAGAGATCTGAAAGATTAGAGATCATCAAGAACTCTGACTCTGATATTTAGGATGTTAATAATATAGACATCAAATTATGGGATATGACTGAAATATTTATGTCACTAGGTTGCATATAGTAAAAGGTATTAAAATACCACTTAAGTTACAGTGTGACAGATAAGTCAGTCGTATCATACTTCAACAACAATAAAGAATGATACAATGTCTATTAACGTAAAGGTGTTCATTGTTGAAATAATGAATTCAAGATGAAAGAATTTCTATAGAGCACATAGAGGCTAATTCCATGCTAGCTATCCACTGACTAAGGGCTTGACACCTAAAGCTTTTCATGAGCACGTTGCTTATATGGGTGTGTTGTCACTAAGGTTGCCTTAGCTTAGTGGGAGTCTTTATTTGTGTTCCATGGTTGAGATACAAACTTTATGTTATTTCAGATTTTCTGCAGAAATTAAGATTATGTTTATGAATACATTATAAACATGTTTATATCTTGTGTGCAAAATTAATTTACACATTAAGGATTTTGTTTTGCAGAAGTAAATTTTGCAAAATTGATCTCACTAAAGGTTTAAATAGGACCAGTTGGAAATAGGCGTGATTGAGATCACATTTCATGTAATTTCCATGCTACTCATCCATATTGATCTATGTCATCAAGTGTGTTTGTGTGGTGATCGTCGGGGTTTAGTCGCAATTTACGAAAGTGACAAAAGCCGCAGTGGTCTCGTTATTGATACATGAGGTGGACCAGATTGTAAGGAGGAAGTCTAATGATACATAGCATTCAGATATGCGCACTAAGGAATTCTGGTATAATTATTACGATATGCAGCCCAAGTTGGAGATTGTTGGAATTTTATATTTTAATATTTAATGTGGGCTAATATCATTAATAATTATATTAGCTATTTATCTTAAAGGAGCTATATTTTATGTGATCAAATAAAGTTAAAATAGAGAAAACTCATTAGACACCTAATTTAATTGATATGGGCCTTATATGAGTAGATGTTAGTGTGGCCCGATAAGGGGATAATGGGTACCCTATTAGGTTTAACACATGAAAAAGAAGGTTATGGTCCCCAATACACCGAATCGCCGTCATCCATTCTCTTCTCCCCATCTGAAGAGAACCTAAAGTCTCGTGAGAGAGCTCAAGAAGATTCGGTTGAGGAAGAACCATAAAGCCACCGCTAACGTGCTTGTTGTTCGTTGCTATGGATTTAGTTGCGCGTTGGTTGTTCGTGATCATTCCTTTGGTATTCCGCTTCAGGCAATTGATTGCTATGGATCCAGGTATTCTTCTAATCCTTGATAATCCAACATGTCATAGATTCTAATGTTAGAGAACATGTTGTTCTTGTTGAGCATGCTTGTATGTCTTTATAGCTTCCGCCTATGGTATTTCTTCTATGAGATTTATGCATGCTTATTCTTGTTGTTGTTATTAATAATGAATTAATTCCAACAGAACGAACAACCAGTAATTAAATGACATCACAACAACGAGATAAAAGAGATAGTATGAAAAAGAAAGGGATAAATGACACAATTTTTAAGCAAGGAATCTCCAGAAGAAAGGCTATTAGTTACACCTTATAGCCAAGTGTTGAAAACATAAGCAATTGTATGTGAAAGGCAGACCCTGTTACGTGTACATTGCACTTTGACAATATGCTTATTGTGATAAAAATAGAATGGATAAATGTACGAAAGATAGGAATTATAGAATAATTAGTAGAATATTGGGACCCTTACTGTCTAGATATTTGCATGACAATGAGGAACTGATGGTTGGACACTGTATTTTCTGCTAGATCGGAGTATAGTTCTTTCAAACTAGTTGAGAATGTCTATTTAATTTATAAGTTGGGCAAACGTTGCAAAAGTAGTGATAATTTATGGGTTACCACTATCAAAAAAGTGAACGAATACCTATGTCAAATGTTATCAATGCACTCTGCATCATAATCTGGAATTCAGAGTAAAAGCAAATGCTACAAATGTGAAATTAAACTAATAAGTTACCTTAATACAACCTTCATCATCTCCTGAAGCAACAGTTGACTTAGTCAAGTTTATCAATCTGTTGACCGCAGCCCTGCATCAAAACAAAAACAAAAAAACATATAGAAATTGTGAAGCTATATGAGCACACACATGATTCTATAAGCCAAATCATGACAAAAGAGTCATAACAGTAAATCAACTCACTCATGGGCATTATCAAGATGGGCAATGGTAGATCCAATTTCCATATCTGTAGCCAGTATCGAGCAATCGGGAGAACCCGTCAACAGTGCTAAAACACAAACATTACAATATGCATTTCAAAGTCAAAATCATCCAAATGAAATCATCAACAACAATACGAAATAAACAGATACTCAACACCAAAAGCCCTAATCCTTTTTTTGATTCCCCAAAAACCCTAATCAAGCACCCCAAACATTACGAAACCAACGTAGATAAGTCCATTGAAAGATAGAAAAGAAACCGAATCTAAACGGTGAAAAAGGAATCGAAATCAGAACTAACCAGGATGAGATCGAAAAGTGTGGCCTGGTCAACCTTGACGAATTCAGCATCCCAAGCCATGAGTTGGTCTTCGGTGGGCTTCTTGTCAGAAGCCGCGGCCTTGACTTGCTTCTTGCGGTACTCGATGTCCTTCGCCAAGATCTTGCTGGTGATGTTAGGCAGAGGGATCCCACTGTTGGCGCAATCGTCCTTGATCATGTGCTTAATCGTCTGCGACTCCAATGGCACCGCCTCGTCAACGTCGAAGGCCTCACCGTCGGAACTCTTGAGGGCGATCTTCCTCGTTGACGACATGATTGGATTGGGTTTTAGATTTTGGAGATATTTTCTTTGCCTTTGGAAGTAAAATCCCTAACCCTGATTTTTCCTAATTAAAAATTGTGTGAAATGCAACGGGTTGGGCTGAATAAATTAATTTTAGGTCTCAAGAATAAGTAGCGCTTCGGAAGCGCTACTTTAGGTATACAATAAGCAGCGCTTCCAGCTAGAAACGCTACTTATTGATACTGCCTAAAGTAGCGCATCTTACAGGAAGCGCTACTTATTCTTGTTACACAACCATAAATAGCGCTTGGTGGGAGAAGCGCTACTTATTCTTATATCCTTCAATAGTGCTTCTTCAATGAAGCGCTAGTAAAAGCATTCTACCTAATTTTAAGTAGCACTTCAATAGTTAAGCGCTATTTAAAGTGACGCAATCTTTTAACTAATTTGTTGTAGTGGGGCGTCCATATTCCAGAGGAGGTGTGATATTTTTCTGGACCGAATAAACTCTTGTAATCTCTTGGATCTTCGTGGGTGCCAAATTTAGGTGGAGGGGTCCGTTATTCAATGGCCATTCCCATATTGTTTACCATTTGGATCGGGATCCCTGTAATGATGATTGGGGGATGGGGTTTCATAATGCGGTTGTCAGAGTGTTACCCATAGTTGACTTCTCTGATCACCTCCCTCGTTATCATTTTTCCTTCAAGGTATGTCTTCTAGGACTCCAGTGCCTAAATTTTGTTTTGAAAGTGCTTGGTTGACTCATCATTATTTTAAGGATACAGTGCGTAATTGTTGGAGAAAGGATGTCGCTATAATTCAAAAAACTAAGCAACGGGATGGATCATTCCTTTGGTAATATAGGAGAAAGAAGAAAAAAATAACTCGTTTTAGAGGTATTCAACATAGGAAATATGATGGTACCTCTAATTATTTCCTTAACAGGTTGGAGAAAACTCTTAAAAAATATTTAGGTTAGGTGCTGAGATAGGAGGGGCTTGTTTGGTTTCAAAAATCGAGATCCGAATGGCTTCATGATGGAGATCGCAACACCACTATTATCATTTGAAAACCATCAATGAAGGTGGATAAACAAGATCCTTATGCTTCTTGATGATGATGGTAGGTGAGTAGAGGACGAACATCTTCTTAAATTTATGATTAATGATTTCTATCAGTGTTTTAAAAATGAACCGAACCGGACGATTCAACCGGTTAAACCATGAACCGGTCCTGTCAATGGTCCGGTTATTTTGGCGGTTTGATCACGGTTTCGTCTCTGTTCGAGCGGTTAAAAACGGTTGAACCATGACTCGGATGTATTGCCGGTTCAATGCTCGGTTCGGTTTTTAAAACATTGATTTCTACGAAGATATTTTCTAGAGGAGGATGATAATTTTTATTGGCACAAAACGAAGTATTCATATGACACTGGTTATATTTATGATGTTGATTAACTAAAAGGTTTGTTTGATGATGAGGAAATGTAGTGTGCTTTGTTTGTTATGGGGGCGTGTTCCAGCTGGCTTCTAGCAACACAAGTGGGATGTGATGGCTAAAAGTCTGTGTGATTTTGCTCGTCTAACTTGGCATCACTAAGAAGTTCTTGGTGAGGTTAATCTGACAAATATTTGCCTTATTCTAAAGGTCCACAAGCCTGAGTTTGTCAACCAATTTAGGCCGATCTCCGTATGCAATGTGAGTTATAAAATTTTGGCTAAGATTGTTGTTAACTAGCTGAAACCTCTCATTCCTAATATTATTTCCCCTTTTCAAACGAAGTTTGTTCCGGGTCAAAGCATCCAGAAGAATGTTGTAGTTACCTAATAGATGCTTCATAGTATGGCTAAAATGAGGGACATACATGTTATTTTGTTATAAAGGCTGACCTCGTTAAAGCTTATGATAGGCTTAGGTGGTCATTTATTCACGAGGTCCTTATAGAAGTGGGGGTCCCTATGATGTTTCATTTTATTATGCAATGTAGTTCCACAATATGAACTAATGTATTGTGAAATGGTGGCAGATCCATTTTTTTCCCCTTAAGTGAGGTATTCGCCAAAGGGACCTAATGTTTCCCTATATATTCGTGTTGTGTATGGATAAGCTTTCTCACCTTATTTCCGAGGTTGTGAACGCTAGCTTTGTGGAAACCAATTAGGGCTGGGGGGAATGGTCCATTGGTTTTTCACCTCATGTTTGTTGATGATCTTTTCCTCTTTAGCCAAGCATCTAACACTAACCTTCATTGTGATTCTAGCTTTTTGTAGGATGCCAGGTCAAAAAATTAGCAATGAGAAGATTGTTATATATTTCTAAAAAAAATGTTAACAACCCTACTCGGCGCCTTATTGAGACAATGTGATTTAAAGAAGTTACATTCTTTGGAAAGTATCTGGGAGTGCTAACACTGGGAATGTTTCCAAGGCGGAATGACTTCAATTATCTCATCGAGAAGGTCAAAAGTAAGCTTGCAGGATGGAAAGTGAAGAAAATTTCACCCTCTATAAATCAGCGATAGAAGCCATTCCAATTTATCCCATGATGCCAATGAGCATTCCTAACAGTTGTCTTGATGCAGTTTATAGGCTTCAGAGCGCTTTTATTTGGGGTGATGATGATAATGGTGGGAAATCTCATTTAATTGGTTGGAAAACTCTAACGTAGCATAAGCATTTAGGGGTCTATATATTCATAATTTACATGTTATGAATGATGCTTGTCTCATGAAGTTTTGTTGGGCATTAAAGCCTGGATCAGATAGCTTATGAAGTCGGGTCCTTTGCAAAAAGTATGGGAGAAGTAGGTGATAAGAAAAAACACATTTCTTGATCTTATGAAGACCTGAAAAATGCAAAGAACTTGAACCAGTAACCCGTTCCAATATTGAATCTTATGATTGTATGTATAAAGCTATTTATCAGAACCTTATGAATGAATTGAACTAGTAAATGAAATGGATGCAGAATGAACAAATTGAAAGTAAGAAAGGGAACAAGAGAACACCGAGAGTTTTGTAACCCAGTTTAGAGTTTCCTCCTACATCTAGGGGACAGAATCCGACTAAAAGATTCCACCATGATTCAAAGATTACACCTTATGAGTTCTTCATAGAACTTGATCAATGATCACCTAGTTCCCAGAAACCACCCTCACTGTGTTTTTCTCTAAGAGCTTTCAGATCTCAGATCAATTAATCTATTACAGTGTGTAAAGCATAGAAATGATGATTAACTCTCACACTTCTCAAAAGAGAGTATTAAATACTCTAACCACACACCAACCCCCTTAACTAATTCGGTTAGAGGAAGTTACAACAAAAAAGAAACCAAAACAACAAATCAACAGAAACAGAGAGAGCTGATCCAAGCTTCTATAGGCCGTTGCAAATGGGCCTGAGAGCAGCTTGCCAAGCTCAGACTCTAAGTGCCAATAAGCAACAAATCTCCACCTTGGTACATAGAGTCTAAGACAGTGAAATCTCGATCAGTGCAGATCCGTTCTTGTCCAATGTTCACCATCAATCAACATTAACCCTTAGCAGCTCCAAGCAATGCCTGAATTTGCTAACTGGAACAATTTTAGTGATAATGTCAGCTGGGTTGTCACTTGTGTGAACCTTGACAACTTCAACCTCACCTTTTTCAACAATATCTCTAACGAAATGAAACCTTACATCTATATGCTTGGTTCTTTCATGATACATTTGATTCTTACACAAATGAATAGCACTCTGACTGTCACAATGAATGCAAACTGAGTTTTGATTTAAACCCAATTCTATGACAAGTCCTCGCACCCAGAGACCTTCTTTAACTGCTTCAGTGAGGGCAACATATTCAGCTTCAGTTGTGGAAAGAGCCACAATATGTTGCAAGTTTGCCTTCCAGTTTACTGTATTGCCAAACAAAGTAAAAGCATACCCAGTTTGAGACCTCCTCTTGTCAAGATCCCCTGCATAATCCGAGTCTGCAAATCTCTGAACCGATTGAGTAGTATCCTTGCTTCTGTAGTAGACAAGTCCTGTGTTTATGGTCCCTTTCATATATCTAAGCACCCATTTAACTGCCTGCCAATACTCCTTCCCCAGATTTCTCGTGAATCTACTGGTGAGGCTAACAGCATGAGAAATGTCAGGTCTACAACATATCATCGCGTACATTATGCTGCCAATGGTATTGGCATAAGGTGTATTCTGCATAAACTCCTTATCTTCTTGACTTTCAGGAATTTGCGAAGAGGACAACTTAAAGTGAGGTGCTAAGGGAAGACTTGTTGGCTTAGCATCACTTAAGTTGAACCTTTTTACTACCTTGCTCAGATAGCCATTTTGAGAAATAATCAGTTTTCCCTTTTCTCTATACCTTATGATCTCCATTCCCAAGATCTTCTTGGCTGCCCCTAAGTCCTTCATATCAAATTCCTCCTTTAGTTGCTCCTTTATATGATCAATATATGCCATGTCCTTGCAAGCCAACAACATATCATCCACATATAATAGTAGATAGATGAGTTGCTAGTTAGGCAATTGCTTAAAGTAAATGCAACAATCAAACTTACTTCTAACATAATGATGCTTCATCATAAAAGAGTCAAACCTCAAATACCACTGTCTTGGGGATTGTTTAAGCCCATACAAAGATTTCTTTAGATGACAAACCTAATCTTCCTTTCCTTGAACCTCAAAGCCACTTGGTTGTTGCATTAGGATAGATTCTTTGAGATCTCCATGAAGAAAAGCCGATTTAACATCCATTTGTTCTAATTCCATGTCATATTGAGCCACCATAGAAAGAATTATTCTGATTAAGGAATGTGTAACCACTGGAGAGAAGATTTCATTGTAATCTATCCCTTCCCTTTGGGTGAAACCTTTTGCAACCAATCTTGCCTTGAACCTAGCAGGTTCAACTCCTGGAATTCCTTCCTTTCTTTTGAAAATCCATTCGCTTCCCACAATTTTTGTGCCCTTTGGTCTAGGAATCAGATCCCATGTGTTGTTCTTTTCCAATGAACTAAGTTCTTCTGTCATGGCTAGGAGCCACTTCTGATTATCTTTGTTGTTTATAGCTTCTTTGAAGGTCTTAGGTTCATCATTGCTGACTTCTTCAGCAGTATACAGGGCATAGATGATCATGTCTGCATATCCAAATCTTTGTCGTGCTCTAATATCCCTTCTGGCTCTGTCCCTTGCCAGTGAGTAATCCTGCAGCTCATCACTGTCTTCCTCAGTAATTTCTGGTTCACTAACAGATTCTGCTGGTGCATCTTGGGATGCTTCTGGTTGAGTATCTTTCTTGCTAGCAGGCTCCACCTCCAGCTCAAAACACTCCAGATCCTTCTGGTCATTAGCTTGATCTTGAGGGCTTCTAAGTGTCTTGTATACCTCAGTTTCATGGTATCTTTCATCTCTACTGATTATGCACTTTTAGTCCTCAGGGCACCAAAATCTAAAGCCTTTAACACCACTAGGGTATCCCACAAAATAGCCTTTCTTAGCTCTAGGAACAAGCTTACCTTCATTTGCATAGAAATATGCAGCACACCTAAAAACTTTTAAGTGATTAAAGTTAGGAATTTTACCAGTCAAAACCTCCTGAGGAGTTTAAACTTGATGGCAGTGGAAGGACTTACATTTATCAGATAACAGGCTTTATGCACAGCCTCACCCCGGAACTTGATAGGCATACCAGCAGTAGAAAGCAAGCATCTCATTCTCTCTAAAAGAGTCCTATTCATTCTCTCAGCTAGGTCATTCTGCTGAGGTGTGCTCCTTACTATTTTATGCCTAGTAATACGTTGTTCCTTGCAGTAATTTGTGAACATATCTCCACAATATTCCAAACCATTATCTGTTTTAAGGTTTTTCACTTTCCTATTAGTTTTATTCTCAACCATTACCTTCCATTCCTTAAAGGTTTTAAAAGCTTCATCTTTACTCTTTAAAAGATAAATCCAAACCTTTCTACTACAATAATCAAGAAAGGTTATGAAGTATTTGTTACCTCCATGAGAAGGAATTCTGGCAGGCCCCCATAGATCACTATGTATGTAGTCCAAGGTTCCCTCCGTGCAATGCTGAATTTGATCCTGTGCATTTTTCCAAAGATGCAATGCTCACAGAATTGAAGATCCCCAATTCTATCCTCTCCAAATGCTCCATGTTTGGCCAGAATTTGCATACCTTTTGAACTGACATGACCTAGTCTTTGGTACCATAAACTAGTTCTGTCAGTAGATACAACAGTAGCAGCATTACCAGTGATTGTATTTCCTCTTAGAATGTAGATGCCATGATCTCTGTATCCCTTCATGACCATTAAAGCTCCTTTTACCACTTTCAGTGTCCCTCTCTCAGCTATGTAAGAGCACCCAAATTCTTCCAATATTCCCAAGGAAATTAAGTTTCTTTTTAACTCTGGAACATGTCTGACCCCTAAGAGAACCCTCTCCACACCATCATCAAACTTCAGCCTGATAGACCCAAGACTGTTAACACACTAAATTGTCTACTTTTATGGGGTACTTTTAGTATTATTTATATCATTTTGTGCTATTTAAAGTATAAAAGTGCTTACTTATGCCCCTTTTTGCAAAAATATCATAAAGACATCACTCAGAGAGAAAGATGCGAGAATGGATAAAAAACTGGCAAGTTTTGGAGATTTTTAGCGTTTCTGGACAAGAGGTACGGCCTGACATCCAGTAAGTACGATCATACTTATACAAAAGCAGAAGTAGGGGCGTGCCCCTTGGTCAGTACAGCCTGATGCCGAAGAAAAAGCTCAGTACGGTTGTACCAAAAGTAGTACGGCCGTACACAATTGCTGTCAGGGAGTGCAGAGTGCACAAGTACGGGCCAACGTCGCAAACAAAGTCCGATACGGCCGTGTATAATCTCAATACGGCCGTACCACAGCCCAGAACGTGCAGATTTTAAGCCAAATGATCTAATTCGCATCTTTGCCTATAAAAGGACAATCTTAGCCTAATCTAGATACCTTTTGATGAATTTTTGATTCTCTGCCCACTTTTTGAGAGTCTCTCATAAATCCCTTGCTAATTCATTGAGTTTTGATTCCTTGAAGCTTCTTGCCAATTCCGTTTTGCTGCCGGAGCTTGTGAGGACGTGAAGAACAAGTGGGAGAACCACCGCTATACCGAAAGGGTGTCCCGGTTCTATTTAATTATGTTTTATAGGATTTTATGCTTGGATTTATGTTATTTTATTATATTGAAAAATATTATGAGTAGCTAACTCCATCACTAGGTGTGATGGGGGATCTTATACGATGTTATTGACATTTATTTAATTGCTATTATGAACTTCTTATTATCCTTATGAATGTGTTTTTCCTAGCATGCTTAGTTTTATAGGATCTGGCAATCCTTAATAAATTAATTAATTGGAGGTGATCGTACAACAATTAGTTAATAGAACTCTAGGATTAACTGAATTCGCTAATTATGCCGGATCAAGGATAATTGCCTATTTTCGATCAGTCGTCAAATTGATAAATTTATTAGTTCTTAATGCTCTTGCTTTTAATTATCTTGCATGATCAAACGGGGTGGTTCTTAGGAAGAAGACTATTAGCATTGCATAATCAAACGGTGTTAATAATCCTAGAGTAAGTGATTGACTTTCAATAAGGAGATATAGTTCGTAATAGCAGGTTGATAGATTCAGGAATTAGTATTAGTGAACCCGGTTCCCCTAGGCTTTTCCTATTTGATCTCACTTTAGTACTTGCGATTTAGTTTTGTTCTCGTTGTTCTCAATTCAACTGTTTTAATCTCAACTCATTAATCTCGATAGCTTAAATAACATAAAACCTTTATTACGTTAGTACTCGCGCATTCCCTGTGGGTTCGACATTCGGAGTCTTAAATATACTCCACTTTATTAAGAGTTACGATCAGGTGCATTTGCCTAAGCCGCAACAAATTTTTGACGCCGTTGTCAGGGAGTATTCTAGCAATATTGACTTAATGAGATCTTAGTTACTTTAAGCATTTTACTATATTTTGTCTTATTTTTATATTTGCTTTATTTTCTCTATTTTAATTAATTAATTTTCTTGTACTCTGGCACCACAAAAACCAAGAGCAATGGCAGAGGAACTCACACTAGAAGAATACTTTTCTCCCACGATCAACATGCAAGATAGCATAAACTACCCAGCCATTAGACCGCGTAACTTTGAGTTCAAACCAGCCTTAAGCTTAATGGTGTCCGCAGTGCAATTTTTGGGACTACCCTCAGAGGACCCGCACACTCATCTCAAGAACTTCCAAAGGATACTTAGCACTGTCAAGTATAATGGAGTCCCAGCTGAAACAATTAAACTAAGGTTGTTCTCATTCTCATTGCAAGGGAAGGCTCAAGCTTGGCTAGACTCCTTATCTCCAAATTCAATCACCACTTGGGAAGATTTGAAGAGAAAATTTCTTCATAAATATCTCTCTCCTGCTAAATCTGTAGCACTAAGAGCCAAAATAGTCAACTTCAAGCAACTTCAATCAGAGTCAATGCATGAAGCTTGGAAGCAATTTTAGGAACTACTCCGAAACTTCCCACACCATGAGTTTGCTACATGGCAACTGGTTCACATAGCCTATAATGGGTTCAATGTGCAGAGCAGGGCCGCTATAGATGCTGCGTGTGGAGGATCCTTGGGAACAAGAACACCATCTGAGACTTTCAAAATAATTAAAGAGATGGCTCAAAATAGTGCTCAATGATCGTCAGAAAATTCACAACCCAACTTGAGATCTGGAGCCTATGGTATTCGGACCAACACGTCTTTAGAAGCCAAATTGGATGCACTGACTGAAAAAGTTAAAGCTTTGTTAGTATCACACGCCCAAACTAATGTCACAAGGAATAGTCTCAACCAGAAGCCTACGACAGTTAAGAACCCAATTGCGAAAGTTCATCTTATAGGCACCGAGACCCAAAGTAGTTCCTACTCAAACAACAATAACCCGATGTGGAAAAATCAGGGATCTTCATATTTGCATAGTCAAGCTCAAAGAAGAGGAAGCCCTAACTTATCCGAAATGATGCAAGGATACATGAGGATACTTGATGAGCGATTTAAGTGCCTAGAAAAGATGGTAATGATCACCGCAGAAAATCAGAGACAATTGAAAGAGCAAGTAGCCACCCTGGTAAGCCATACGATAAAGCTAAATGAAAAGAAAACGGTCACCCAAAAAGCACAATCTAACTTGAACACTACAAGGGGAGGAAAAGTACTTGCCAGCCCATCTGTGAAGGATAAAGGAAATGCAACGTCAACACATACCTATGTGGAGACACCTGTTCAAACCGAGGAAAGAGACACAGGAAGCAAGGAACCTGAGAAGGAGCAACTGGCAATACCCGTTAATATACCTGACACAACTCCCAATGTGTCATTCCTACAAAGATTAAAGAACGACTTGCAGGACCCCCAATTTGCAAAAATTTTAGAAGCCCTGAAGCAGCTAACCATAAATATACCCTTCATGGAAGCTATTTCTCAAATGCCCAAATATGCCAAATTCTTGAAGGACATCATTGCCAACAAGAAAAAGCTAGAGGAATTGTCTACAATTAAATTAAGCGAGGAGTGCTCGGCCATAATCTTGAATAATTTACCTCCTAAAATGAAGGATCCAGGGAGTTTCACAATTCCATGCACCATCGAAAATGGTTACTTCGAAAAGGCTCTCTGTGATCTTGGCTCTAGCATCAATCTGATGCCTTTATCCATTTTTCAGTGACTCGGTTTGAAGGAGGCTAGACCCATAAGACTTCATTTACAGCTGGCAGACAGGTCCGTAGTGCACCCAAAGGGGATAATTGATGATGTATTGGTAAAAGTAGAAAAATTTATCTTCCTGGTCGACTTCGTAGTCCTAGATATGGAAGAGGATAAGGAAGTCCCACTCTTATTGGGAAGACCATTTTTTGCAACTGAGAGAACAATTATTGACGTCCACCAAGGAAAGCTCACATTAAGGCTGAATGACGAAGAAGTTGTCTTCAGAGTGTTTGATTCCTTGAAAACCCCTTCTAGTTCTCAATCTTGAAATTTTATTGATACTTTAGAAGAGTCTGTACTAACATCTTCTGATTTGCAGGGACACTTGCTCAAGGACCCCTAGAAAAAGTTCTAATATGTAGCAAAAAGAATATTACCGATTTAGAAGATGTAAAAAATGAAGTTATGGCACTAGATGCAGGTATGGCACCTGGCGGATGGAACGGGGTGCAACGATTTGAAAAATTAGAAAGACCTGAAATTGCTAAAATAAAGTCATCCTTAGAAGAACCACCAATGCTTGAATTAAAACCATTACTTGCTAACCTTAAATACGTATTTTTATATCCACCATCGTCCTTACCAGTTATAATTTCATCTTCTTTAACCAGAACCATGGAGGAAAAACTTATAAGAATCCTAAGGGAGAACAAGGAGGCGTTTGGTTGGAGTATTCATGATATAAAAGGAATTAGTCCCTCAATTTGCTCTCATAGAATCTATATGGAGACAGATCATAAACCAAAAGTGCAGCCTCAACGAAGACTCAACCCAAATCTGAAGGAAGTAGTGTAACAGGAAGTTATTAAATTACTTGATGCTAATATTATTTATCCTATTTCTGACAGTTCTTGGGTAAGTCCTGTCCGGTAGTACCTAAAAAGGGAGGAATCACAGTGATGGAAAATGAGCAAAAAGAATTAATTGCAGTAAGAAAAGTGACTGGTTGGCGTATGTGCATCGACTATAGAAAACTAAATGAGGCAACCAGGAAAGATCAATTACCTTTCCCTTTTATTGATCAAATGCTTGAAAAACTATCTGGGCATGAATTTTACTGTTGTCTAGATGGCTATTCTGGTTATATGCAAATTCCTGTAGCTATGGAAGATAAAAAAGACTACTTTTACATGCCCCTATGGGACATTTGCATATAGGAGAATGCCATTTGGTCTATGTAATGCCCCTGTCACATTTCAAAGATGCATGATGGCTATTTTCTCTGATATTTTAGAAAATTGCATCGAAATATTTATGGACGATTTTTCTGTGTATGGATACACGTTTGACGTCTGCCTGCATAATTTAAATGTTGTGCTAAAAAAAAGCATAGAAACAAACTTAGTTCTAAATTGGGAAAAATGTCAGTTTATGATTTCAGAATGCATAATCTTAGGACACAAGATTTCAAAAAAGGGTATTGAGGTTGATCCGGTTAAAATTGTACCTTTTGAATTCTCTAAAGCATGCCTAGAAGCTTTCAAAACTTTAAAATCTCAATTAATTAACGCACCTGTTGTTATAGCTCCTGATTGGTCTATTCCATTTGAACTAATGTGTGATGCAAGTTTTGTCGCAGTTGGTGCAGTTTTGGGACAAAGAAAGAGTAAAGTCTTTCATACTATCTACTTGCTAGTAGGACCTTAGATGAAGCACATCGAAATTACACCAATACCGAAAAGGAACTACTAGTGGTTATATTTGCATTTGATAAATTTTCTTCCTATTTGGTTATGTCTAAGATTATAGTTTATACTGACCACTCTGCAATTAGACATCTACTTGTCAAGCAGGATGCAAAACCAAGACTAGTTAGGTAGATTCTACTACTTCAAGAATTTGACATCGAAATTAGAAATAAGCGGGGTGTGGAAAATGTCATCACAGATCACCTCTCAAGGATAAACCCAGCAGTCAGACCACCAGAGGAAGGGCGAAGTCGAGAGACTTTCCCAGAGGAGCATCTATTTTCTATCTCTACAGCACCATGGTATGTAGATTATGTTAACTACTTGGTCGGTAAGGTGCTTCCACCCGACTTGACTTATGCTCAGCCTAAGAAATTTTTCTCTGATGTTAAAAATTATTTATGGGATGAACCATATCTATTTAAAATCTGTGCTGATAAAATAATCAGAAGATGTATTCCAGTAGTAGAATATCGGTCTATATTAAAGCACTGCCACTCTAGAGAAGTAGGAGGCCATTATCGCTCTCGGTCTTTATTTCATAAAAATAATTATATATTCTGTATAATTCGAATCGGCCCGAAAAGCCCGCAGCCCGCATAGGGATGGGCTGTAAATTATGAGCCCGAATTTCAACAAGGGCTTTTTAGCCCGACCCTATGAAACTTGAACTCGATATGAGCCGGGTAGCCCGTTTTGCCAGCTCTAGGCATAGACTTCATGGGACACTTTCCTAAGTCTTATAACAATATGTATATTTTAATTAGCGGTGGATTATGTCTCTAAATGGATGGAAGCGGTAGCGTTACCTACTAATGACGCAAGAAGGGTTATTAGATTTTTGAAAAGAAATATTTTTAGTAGATTTGGAACTCCTAGAGCGATAGTTAGTAATGGTGGCAGTCATTTTTGTAATAAGCAATTTGAAAATATCTTAGCAAAATATGGAGTCACCCACAGAGTGGCCACACCCTACCACCCATAAACCAGTGGCCAAGTAGAAATCTCAAACATGGAAATTAAGAAAATATTCGAAAAAACTGTTAATACTTCGAAGAAGGATTGGTCCCTAAAACTTGATGATACACTATGGGCATACAAAACTGCTTTCAAAACCCAATAGGAATGTCACCGTATAGGCTAGTGTTCGAAAAAGCTTGCCACCTGCTTGTCGAATTAGAACACAAAGCTTATTGGGCTATCAAATTTTTGAATTTTGAAATGCAGTGCAGGTGAACAACGGTTATTGCAGCTCAACGAAACGGATGAATTTCGGTTAGAAGCTTATGAGAATGCAAAACTGTACAAAGAGCGCACTAAAAAGTGGAATGATCAGCGCATCCAAAAATGAAATTTTCAAGCTGGAGACAAAGTACTAATTTACAATTCTCGCCTTCGCTTGTTTCCAGGAAAATTAAAATCCCATTGGTCAGGCCCCTATGAAGTGATGCAAGCCTTTCCCCCTGGAGCACTAGAATCCGTAAGAAAAATGGAGAAACGTTCAAGCTGAACGAATAAAGGGCTAAAACCTATGTTGAAGCAACACCAAGGGCAACATGTGTCGTGTCCCTGCAATCTCCACCCACTTAACAAGTAGCAAAGCATCAGGCTCGCGATGTTAAATAAGCACTTTACAGGAGGCAACCTGTAGATTTTTATTTAGTATTTATTATTTATTTTGAATTAATTTTAATTAATGTATTTTGATTCACAGTTCTTCAGTTACTCGATTACATCATGGATAATGGCAAGAAAGCATCAATCTTTCTGCAATTTGCTCGTGAAATTTTTCTTCAGAGGGGAGTTCATTTCCACCTTTTATCATTTTTAGCATTTGATTTAGTTAACTATACTTTTCTTGCTTATTTTATAAAATATAAGCAGTGGGGACACTGCTGTAAATAAGTGTGGGGAGAGATTTTATATTTGGTTATGCTTATAATTACTTATAATTATAGAGAACTTTAATTTTTTGCTGATTTAGGGGCTATTAAATTATTTTTTTCTAACAACTTGTGATTGAAATAAGTCTGTTGCTAGTATTAGAATTTGCTGAAAATTAACATTGAAGTTCTGTAAGTTTCAATTCTCTGTGTAAACTATTAAATGTGAGATTTGAGTCAGAAACAAGAGGCCACATCATACTCTTTGCCTCTTTTCTTTGTTTGAGTGATATTTTTTCATGAATGTGCATTCTAGAACTTGTGTTGAGACCACTACAAAGCGAATAAAAGTTTATTTTCATGTGAATTTGGAAAGGGCAATTTTTAGGAATTCTTCAGGCCATTTCTATTTTGAATTATCTTACCACTTGTTGCCCACTTTTGTGCCTAATATTATATTTCTTTAGTACCCCCTTCTTGTTATTGTTGATTATTATTCTGCGAAGGCAACATTAGAAAATACTCTTTAAGAGCAATTAGTGGCATAAATAATGTTATGAATCCCTTACATTTATCTATAAAAAGAAGGCTTAGTATCTATTTCTCCTCCTAAGTTATTAAAAATGTTTATTTGCTGCATAAATGCATGAAAGGAGAAAAGAAAAGAAACAGAAAAGAAAAAGCGTTGAAAAAGAAATTTTTATGTGATAGTTCCTTCAAGAAATACAAAAAAAAATTGCATTAATCAAAAATTTGGGGATTCTTGCTTGCTCTTTAAAAGTGAAAAAGAAAAAGGTTATTTATTTTGGTTGATTTGTTTCTGACCCCTTTGCATGACATTTTCTTTCTCTTATCCTACCTAACATTATTACCGTGACCCCATTACAACCAATGAAAGACCCTTATTCCTCTTTTGCATGATAAATAGACATTAATAGTAGTTTTGGTCAATGTATAAGCCTATGGTAATGTTACTTCATTAGAAAATTTGAGCGTTAATGACTATACCAATAAACACTTTGAGAATGGTGAGAGTGTGACTTGTAAATCACAGATTGTTAACTTATTTGAACTTACATCTCTAATTGGGCATTTCTTATGGTATCACTTTGTTGTCAGACTTGTGTTCTTGTCCCTATTCAATGAAAGTAGTTTCTATTATAATTACCCAAGTAATTTGTTTGAGGGCAAGCAAAGCTCAAGTGTGGGGATGTGTTAAAACACCAAATTGTCTACTTTTATGGAGCATTTTTGGTACTTATTTATATCATTTTGTGCTATTTAAAGTGTAAAAGTGCTTACTTATGCCACATTTTGTAGAAAGATCACAACGACATCACTCAGAGCAAAAGATGCGAGAATGGATAAAAAATTGGCAAGTTTTCGAGATTTTTAGCGTTTTTGGACAAGAGGTACGGCCTGACATCCAGTAAGTACGACCTTACCTATACAAGAGCAGAAGTAGGGGCATACCCCCTTGGTTAGCACAGCCGGGCGCCAAAGAAAATGTTCAGTACGACCATACATAATTGCTGTCACGGAGTGCAGAGTGCACAAGTACGGGCTAGCTTCGCAAACAAAGTCCGGTACGGCCGTATATAATCTCAGTACGGCCGTATCGCAGCCCAGAACGTGCAGATTTGAAGCCAGATGACCTAATTCGCATCATTGCCTATAAAAGGGCAATCTTAGCCTACTCTAGAGACCTTTTGACGAATTTTTTATTCTCTACCCACTTTTTGAGAGTCTCTCATAGATCCCTTGCTAATTCATTGAGTTTTGATTCCTTGAAGCTTCCTGCCAATTCCGTTTTGCTGCCTGAGCTTGTGAGTACTTGAAGAACAAGTGGGAGAACCACCGCCATACCGAAAGAGTGTCCTAGTTCTATTTAATTATGTCTTTTAGGAGTTTTTGCTTGGATTTATGTTATTCTATTATATTGAGAAATATTATGAGTAGTTAACTCCATCACTAGGGGTGATGGGGGGTCTATTACGATGTTCTTGACATTTATTTAATTGCTATTATGAACTTCTTATTATCCTTATGAATGTGTTTTTCCTAGCATGCTTAGTTTTATAGGATCTAGGCAATCCTTAATAAATTAATTAATTGGAGGCGATCGTACCACAATTAGTTAATGGAACTCTAGGATTAATTGAATTCGCTAATTATGACGGATCAAAGATAATTGTCTATTTTCAATGAGTCATTAAATTGATAAACTTATTAGTCCTTAATGCTCTTGCTTTTAATTACCTTGCATGATCAAACGAGGTAGTTCTTAAGAAGAAGACTGTTAGCATTGCATGATCAAATGGTGTTAGTAATCCTAGAGTAAGTGATTGACTTTCAATAAGGAGATATAGTTCGTAATAGCAGGTTGATAGATTCAGGAACTAGTATTAGGGAACCCGCTTCCCCTAAGCTTTTCCTATTTGATCTCACTTTAGTACTTGCTATTTAGTTTTGTTCTCGTTGTTCTCAATTCAACTGTTTTAATCTCAACCCATTAATCTCGATAGCTTAAATAACATAAGACCTTTATTACGTTGGTACTTGCACATTCCTTGTGGGTTCGACATTCGGAGCCTTAAATATACTCCACTTTATTACGAGTTACGATCAGGTATACTTGCTTGAGCCGCAACAGAGATCTACCACCTTGCATACAGTGTTGTTTCCCATTACCACTTTCCCACCATCAATTTCCTTGTAACCAATGAACCAGTCTTTGTTTGGTGTCATATGAAATGAACATCCAAAGTCAAGAACCCAGTGATTACCCATGATAGTAGTGGCTGCCATTAACACATCTGCATCATAGTATCCTTCTGAGGCAATTGAGACACTTCCAGCATCATCATTCGTTTCACTTTTCCTTTTGAATTTCCTATCAGGACAATCCTTCTTGAAGTTTCCTTCCCTCTTACTCACAAAACACCTTTTCTTACTCTTGTCCTTGTCTCTAATCTTGTTCTTTTGCTTCTGTTTTGAGCCCTTTTTCTCAAACTTCCCTTTTACAAATAATCCCTCACTGCTATGTTCTTCTTTGGCTTCAGTTCTTCTCTTTAATTCCTTTGAGATCAATGCTGATTGAACATCATCAAGACTCAAATAGTCCTTGACATAGACCAGAGCATCACTCAGATTTTCATAAGAGTTAGGCATCAAATTCACTAAGAGAAGAGATCAATCTTGATGTCTATGTTCTCAAGATCTAGGATGATTTTGTTGAACTCATCAATGTGTTCTTCGACGGATTTCCCAGCTTGCATCTTGAAGGTGTAGAGCCTTTGTTTCAAGTAGAAACTGTTGGCCAATGATTTTGTCATGTAGAGGTTCTCCAATTTTAGCAAAATTGCGGCCGCAGTCTTTTCTTTTGAAACCTCCCTCAATGGTTTGTCTCCCAAACTTAGAGTGTTACGGGCAAGCCTTTGTCACCGGATAGAGCATCTGCTAATCCTTGTTGAACCAAGAGTGCCTTCATCTTGAGTCGCCATAACCCAGAATCATTCTTGCCGTTGAATTTCTCCACATCGAACTTTGTTGACGTGATTGCTTCAAGATGACCTTGCTACTGATACCAGTTGATAAGAAAAAACACCTTTCTTGATGTTATGAAGACCTAAAAAATGCAAAGAACTTGAACCAGTAACCTGTTCCAATATTGAATCTTATGATTGTATTTATAAAGCTATTTATCAGAACCATATGAATGAATTGAACCAGTAAATGAAATGAATGCAGAATGAACAAATTGAAAGTAAGAGAGGGAACAAGAGAACACCGAGAGTTTAGTAACCCAATTCAGAGTTTCCTCCTACATCTGGGGGACAGAATCCGACTGAAAGATTCCACTATGATTCAGAGATTACACCTTGTGAGTTTTTCACAGAACTTGAACAAGGATCACCTAGTTCCCAGAAACCACCCTTACTGTGTTTTTCTCTCAGAGCTCTCAGAGCTCAGATCAATCAATCTGTTACAGTGTGTAAAGCGTAGAAATGATGATTAGCTCTCACACTTCTTAGAAGAAAGTATTAAATACTCTAATCACACACAACCCCCTTAACTAATTCGGTTACAGGAAGTTACAACAGAAAAAAAAAACTAAAACAACAAATCAATAGAGACAGAGAGAGCTGATCCAAGCTTCTATGGGCCGTTGCAAATGGGCTAAGAGCAGCTTGCCAAGCCCAGACTCTAAGTGCCAATAAGCAACAGTAGGCTTGAGCAAGGTGAACTTTAAGCAAGTACTCGCACCATGAACGACCAACATTTAACAAGCTTTGATAGCATCAAACCAACAACGGTCACCCACCTAGATAGTTAGGTTCTAGAACAATATTTTTTGTCCTCATGAGCCAACATTGAATGTGAATTTAGAATCAATTCTCCATACCAATGTCTGTTGGTTCAAGTGGCAAACAGTTTGGTTTTTATTAAGCAATGTCTTAGGTTCGAGTCTTATGAATAAAAAAATAAGTGTTGATAGAGCTTAATTTGCCCCCATATATTGGTCCGCCAAACTCGACTTGTATTATATCGGGGGTCTAGATAAAAAAAAGTCAATCCTCCATGTTTTATAACACACTCAATATGTATCAAAAATTAATTTTGTTATTTGTTATTCATTCACTTTCTTAACATTTTTTTTGGTTGCACATTTTCTTAACATTTTAATGGATATGCTATGGAGTCATTAAATCTTATATTGTCACGTAGATTTTTCTGAGATATTTTATTTTTTGTAACGAGGACTTTGTCCAGACATACAAGGTGAGAAAAAACATGTACTATACGATAGCGTCCAATTTAAAAGGTGTGGTACAGTAAAAGGTCGTTCCATCCCTACCGTGCCAAACCTATGAGGTGTGACAACCAAGACGGGGAGCGTCGCATTTAGTGGCGGATCCACCTTAATGCGTTGGGCGCAATTGTCCCAACCACATAATTATTTTTTGATTGAATGTCTTTACTAATTTTTATTTTACCCCACAAAAAATTAGGTGTTTATCTCATAAGACACATTCATTTGAAAAAAATAGGTGAAGAAAGTTGTAAGAGATAAAAGAGAGAATAAATTGGTACTAATTTAATCTCTTTATCTTTTTAATTTTTACCGCTTCTTTAACACTAAACTCACATAATGACAAAACACATTAGATTTCAAAAAGAAACATTCTTCCGGATAGAGAAGAGACTCAAAGAATAGAGACAATTTTTTGATAATTTTATATCAAGACCATTAAACTAAGATAAAAAAAAAGTGAGACAATGAAAAGCATATGAGAGGTTAAATGATTTTTTTGAAAAAATTGCTCAAATAATTGTATTGTTCCATATATAGAGATATATTTTTTATAGTATTTGTTCTAGACAGAACTTTAGGGGATGACCGGAGAAAAAGCGGTACGGTGGCGTCAGGTCGGATGACGACGGCGTGTGGTGGTGGTGTACCTGCAAACACTCCAACGCTCAAGTCAGTGCGTGTAAGAGGTAAGTGAAGAGGTGATGAAATGAATAATACCTCAATCGTTTGAAGCGACTCTCCTTTTATAGGAGTTAAGGTCGGTGAGGGCGGTTCTCGTCTGGCGCCCGGGATGCCGTCAGATCGTTTTACCGACCTGTGATGGGATGGGCGGAATGCCGAGGACCGTTGGATCGGCCACGTCGATTTGGTCTCGTGGCAAGGCGGTGGGAACCGACTTTGGTAATGGGCTGGAGGATGATTCTTCGGATTGGGCCTCGGCCCAGTCCGGAACAGTTGCCCCCCAAGTCGCTAGCTCGAATGTCGAGGTGGTGACTTGTTTGTCGAAGTCCGTTGATGTCGACGTTCAACGTCCTTGCCCGTAAGGAACTGTAAGCGTCGTCATGTCGTCTTGTCATCACGAGCTCGTGCACGCGGTCTCGGCACGAGGTCGGTCAGGGTGCTTGTGCAAACACACAAGGCTTTGTCATCACGAGCTCGTGCACGCGGTCTCGGCACGAGGTCGATCTCTTCATCAGGTGCTTGTGCAAACGCACAAGGCTTTGTCATCACGAGCTCGTGCACGCGGTCTCGGCACGAGGTCGGTCAGGGTGCTTGTGCAAACGCACAAGGCTTTGTCATCACGAGCTCGTGCACGCGGTCTCGGCACGAGGTCGATCAGGGTGCTTGTGCAAACACATAAGGCTTTGTCACGAGCTCGTGCACGCGGTCTCGGCACGAGGTCGATCTCTTCATCAGGTGCTTGTGCAAACGCACAAGGCTTTGTCATCACGAGCTCGTGCACGCGGTCTCGGCACGAGGTCGGTCAGGGTGCTTGTGCAAACACACAAGGCTTTGTCACGAGCTCGTGCACGCGGTCTCGGCACGAGGTCGGTGTCTTCATCAGGTGCTTGTGCAAACGCACAAGGCTTTGTCATCATGAGCTCGTGCACGCGGTCTCGGCACGATGTCGGTCAGGGTGCTTGTGCAAACACACAAGGCTTTGTCACGAGCTCGTGCACGCGGTCTCGGCACGAGGTCGGTCAGGGTGCTTGTGCAAACACAAGGCTTTGTCATCACGAGCTCGGGCACGCGGTCTCGGCACGAGGTCGGTCAGGGTGCTTGTGCAAACACACAAGGCTTTGTCACGAGCTCATGCACGCGGTCTCGGCACGAGGTCGATCTCTTCATCAGGTGCTTGTGCAAACGCACTGCACGCGGTCTCGGCACGAGGTCGTTCTCTTCATGAGCTCGTGCACGCGGTCTCGGCACGAGGCTCGACCATATCTTTGCCGCGTTCCAAGTTTTTTTGGAATTTGCTGTCTTTGTAGTGTCTCGAGGGTGTAGGCGCCGGTACCAGTCTTTACGACGATTACATGCGGGCGCTTCCCGATTGGCGCAAGTTTCCCTTGTGGAGCGTTCTTCAGGCCAACATCAGCTCGTCGAAGAACTAGATCCCCAGGTATGAACTCCCTGGGCACAACACTTCGGTTGTATCTTGCTGCGATTCTTTGTTTTACTGCGACCTCGCTGAGTGCTGCAAGCTCTCTGCATTCGTCAAGGAGGTCGAGTTCTTCTCGTATACTCCGACAGATGTCAATGTTACTCTGGGGATTTGTTTTTGGCTTTTGATACCATTAACTTCTCTTCGTAATTCATAAATTTCTGAGCTCGCTTCAGGAACTCGTTCAGGGTCTTCGGTTTGTCGACACAAACGTTGACGCTGAATAGATTTCCTTCGATCAGGCCTTGCTCTAGCAAGTACAGCTTCATTTCGTCAGAGCATTTCTTGACAAAAATGGCTTCTTTGTTGAAGCGCCCGACGTAGTCTCTGATAGACTCATCTTTCTTCTGCTGAATTGCGGCGGTCTGCCGTCGACTGGTTGGACTTTAGACGCGATGAAATGCGCGAGAACTGGTCGACGAGCTCGATCCACGAACCAATGGAATTTTTCTCAAGAGTGCGGAACCAAGACAACGCTACCTTCTTCAGAGTGAGGGAAAGATTACGCACTTCACCTACTGGCGCCTCGATAGCCCATGACAGTATCAAAGCAACCAACATGCTCGTCGGGGTCGGTGGTGCCGTCGTATGAGTCCAAAGCGGGTGGTTTCTGAAGATGCTTCGGAACCGGGAATTTCATGATCTCGGATGTAAAAGGACCAAAGGCCTCGCTCGAGCTCCGAGAAGGAGTTGATGAAAAAGAATGAGCACGGCGGTGTGCTCTATGCACAGAGCGGTGTGGAGTCGTGCCACGGTGGTGGCGATGAACAGATCTGAGATTTTCAGACTCCTTCGATCTCTGAGGAGAACGAGAGACTCGATCTTTCCTGTTTTCGATCTGTGTGGCCACACGAACGGAGATTTCTCTCTGCTGATTTTCCATTCGATCGAGGCGTTGATTCTGAGCATGCATCGCTTTGGCATGGCTTCGGATGAATTCACGGAACTCGTGGATCGGAATGGCGTCATTCTGATGGGGAGGTGGAAGGTTACTCCTCTGTCTCTCATGTTCCACAGCGAAATTGCGAGGTTCGTGGTGAGGTGGTTCAAGATCTGCGTTCGCACGAGTGGAGCTGTGAGTCGCGACCTGTTGCTTCGATCCAGTCATCGTCTCGACAAGTGTCGAGCTAAGATGTCGAGCAAAGAAAAATGAAATCAGAAACGATTCCCACAGACGACGCCAATGTTCTGGACAGAACTTTAGGGGATGACCGGAGAAAAAGCGGTACGGTGGCGTCAGGTCGGATGACGACGGCGTGTGGTGGTGGTGTACCTGCAAACACTCCAACGCTCAAGTCAGTGCGTGTAAGAGGTAAGTGAAGAGGTGATGAAATGAATAATACCTCAATCGTTTGAAGCGACTCTCCTTTTATAGGAGTTAAGGTCGGTGAGGCGGTTCGTCTGGCGCCGGGATGCGTCGGATCGTTTCCGACTTTGTGATGGGATGGGCGGAATGCCGAGGACCGTTGGATCGGCCACGTCGATTTGGTCTCGTGGCAAGGCGGTGGGAACCGACTTTGGTAATGGGCTGGAGGATGATTCTTCGGATTGGGCCTCGGCCCAGTCCGAAACAGTATTAATAATAAAAAAAATCATATAACATTTTTAAAATATAAAAATGTGAAGATAATAATTGTAGTTTAAAGAAATTTAAGTATTTTAGATTTTTTTTTATTACAAGATTAAGTATTTTATAAAAATTTATACTATTTTTCTTACGTGAAAATATTTAAACTATTTTTTATCCCACAAAAATTAATCACGTGGGCCGCAATGCGTTGGTGATACCAGCATTAAAAAATTTGTACGGACGGGCCCTAAGCCACGTGACAGAGGGGCATGATGATTTTGGAAGGAGGGAGGGAAAGAACAACAACAGTCTGCTGCACTTTACACGGTTCCCTCTAGTTTTGAAATACCCCCATGTTCCCAGACTTTGTCACCATTTATACAGAGAAATATTGAAATTGAAATGAGTATCTTACAGTAATTGTTTTTACATAATAATAATAATAATAATAATAATAATAATAATAATAATAATAATAGGAGTGATGATATAAAAAGGCAGCAACATGAAAAGATAACGAGGGAAAAAAAAAAGATGCAAGTTTAATTTAATGTATCGTTTCATAGCCACGCACTACTTTGTTGTTGCTTAATCTTGTTTCATAGCCACGAATTAATTTAATTTATCTTGTCTTTGCCAAACAAAAATCTTATTCACAACTTTGTTGTTGCTTAATCTTGTTAAATATAATGAGATGAGATAAGAAATCATGATTAATTAATTCATTAAAAGCCTTCCTTATTTATCAATATGTTCTTCGGAGCAGTAACATAGGGAGTAAGTATATGTATTTATGTAACCAAAAAAAAAGTATATAGATTTAATATTGTCAACAAAAAAGAAGTATATAGATTTAATTGAAGCTAAAAAGCCAATAAAATTGAAGTTATCAGGACATAGTCAAGCGGTTAGTGTCTAATAATTTCAATCATGGATCAAAATGATGCTGTGTTGACGTTATATTGCTAGGCAAAGACATTCGTGGAATATTTCTTTAAGTTTATCAAGCTCTAAGAAAAATTCAACCTTCATTATCAAAAAAAAAAAAAAAATTCAACCTTTAGTAAAAAAAAAAAAAAAATTCAACCTTTACTCGCATTCAAATCTTTTTTTTTTCACGAATACCACATTCAAATCTTAAAATTACTATTCTAAAAATAACTTATACATCTGGTTTGACAAAAATCTGGGTTGACACCGCATGAATATACTAATAATAAAATCGCTAGCAATTTCAAGTCTTTTTTTTTTAACAAAAAATGAATTTAATTATTTAGTTACATTATGTAATACAATAAACTCACTAATAGTGGCGACCCTGAAGGTGTGCGGGGTGTGCGATCGCTCATAGCCCCATATTTTAGGGGGCACTAAAATAAATTTTTTTACTTAGGAATGTTGCTATATGTTCGGCTTGATAGATACACATATAATTACTTTTGCTATAATTCTATTCTAATTTGCTGGTTTGATTTGAATTTTTTAATGTTGCAATAATCTTTACCTTTTCTTCTGCAATATTTAATTTCCTTGAGGTTGTATTAAAACAATTAATGACTAGCTTTTTATACCTTGTGTGTGCTGAAGGCTACATGTAGGGGTGGCAAAACGGGCTTGGCCCATCGGGCGCATCAAATGGGCCAGGTCGGGTTAGGGTTCATAACCCACAAGCCCATTTAGCCCAACCCATCTAGCCCACCAATCATGCGGGCCACGAGCGGGCCGGGCCGGGCCAACCCATCGGCCCAGTATATATATAATTTTTTATTTTTTTACCTATTTTTGAACAATTTTTTCTTTCTTTTTTTACATTTCCGGGCGGGCTTGCTAGCCAACCCACTATTGTGGCCTGTTTTGGGCGGACTCTTGAGGGTCGGGCAGATAGGTTGGCTTATTTTGGTCAGTTTTAGTCTAAATTTTATATTTTTATTTTATTTTTGTTATTTTTATTTTTTGACGGGCCAGCCCAAGCCCGCCCAACCCGTTATAGATCGGGTCGGGCTCAGCATCTCAACCCATAATCCCTTGACGGGGCCAGGTTGGGTTAGCCCGTTTTTACGTGGGCTCATGGCGGGCCGGGCCGGGCGGCCCATTTTGCCATCCCTAGCTACATGCTTTTGATAATATATATATATATATATTTGACTTATAAAAAAATAGGGCACAAATTTCTCAATTCGCATATGACACCCGAAATATCAGGGACGGTCCTACTCACTAAAGTTGACATGTATATCGGAGATAAATAGGTGAATGTTTCAGTAGAAGTAATTGATTTGCGTTTTTGGGGAAATCGAGTTCGAATTTCAACCCATGCTCAATCGGTCGAACCGAAAATTAGTCTCATAACAGACCCAAAAGACCTAAGTCGTGAGAGTGCCCTAGCAGTTAGACCGACTCGGCCTAAAAGGCTAATTAAGATGGGTTCTGAACCAAGAAGTAATTGATTTGTATTATCAACCCATGTAAGTCTCTAGTTAATTAGGAAGTATGTATCAACAATTTAACAAATGTAGGTTCGAATGACGAGGATAATGATTTTCTTTGGGTTTAATTCTTGTAAATGAAAACAAATAAATGCAGGAACAATTTTATCTTTTTAAATGGGCTTATCCAGTTTGATTCAAATTAGTTGGGATTCAACGTGACTCTCTGATACTAAGCACCTCCTTAACCTAAATAGTAACTCAATGAAGTTCACCTCTCCGAAAAGACGGATCCATTGATATTTTACGGACACAAACTCGAGGGCATAGATAAGTTGAGGCGCGCAGCAGATGCGGGACTCCAGGTCCAGGGTAGCTGCTTCGACAGGTGTGGCAACTGGCAACTGGCAAATTAAGTTAGTAAGCATCGATCATCGCATTCACTACTTGCTAGCATCCGTTCTTATTGTCGGGACCACCATCGGCGCAACTCCACCTTTTTGCTTATTGCTACCCAGCTCCACAACATACTTATTTATCTTGCCTTTTACATTTTTTTTCCAACTTCTTTTTCACGTTCTTTTTTTTTTTCTTTTCTTTTTCCTTTTCTTCTCACGTTCCTCTTTCTTCTTCGTGAGGTCGTTCTGGCCCCAACAGGCCGGTATCAAAAAAAAAAATACAACTCCATTCTTATTTATAAGAGACAAATCACTTTTTTGGTTTATTGAATAACTAATATACTAAATATATTAGTTATTCAATGAACTAAAAAAGTGATTTGTCTCTTATAAATAGGAATAGAGGAAGTATTTATTTTCTTAAAAAAATAGTATGTTTTTTACAAAATTATTATAGAAGTTCTTTATCTTAATTTAAAGTTTTATATTAGTTTTTTATTTTTATTTTTCTTCAAGTTGGTCCTTTAAGTATTAAAGCATTAATACCGTTAGACTTTTTTTGAGATTCTATCTAATACTGTAAAAAAAAAAAATCTACATGGTCATTACGGTACTTATGTGTTCGTTATGTTGTTTGCATGGAGGTATACATTTGCTGAGTCACACATTTTTATTTAATTTTTTATTAGAACCAAAAAATCTTGGATTAAATATGTTTTTGATTTCTATAAAATGGACGAATTTTGATTATGGTTCTGTAAAAAAATTTCTTTAGTTTTTATCCTTCCAAAATTTAAAAATATTGTTTTTTGTCCTTGTAAAATGACAAATTTTGATTTTAGTCTTTATAAAATATTTTTTTTTGATTTTTATAATTCTAAAACCTGAAAGCAATTTTTTTGTCACTGGTATTCATTTTAGGGGCCACGGAAATTTTTTTGAATAATTATATGCTAACATAGTATCACATATGTCATTAGGTGTCAGCTGAAATGGCCACCTGACCTTTCGTAAGAAACATAAGTAGTCAATGAACGTATCGTGAAGACAGAGACCAAAAATAATAATTTCATATTTTAGAAGGATAAAAACCAAAGAAAAAAATTTACGGCGACCAAAACCAAATTTCATTCATTTTATGGGACTAAAAACGTATTTAACCAAAAAAAAATCTTTAAGAATCTAAATTCATCCTCTTCCTCCCATCACACGGAGGTTGGAAAGTGAGGGAAAGGGGTAAGAAGGAATCTGCAAATCGTTCAATTCAAAAAAATTATCCACATATTCGAAGATGATCCAAAAAGAAAAAAGAAAAACAAAAGATAGGAAGGGAAGGGGAACACTTTACATGAATGGGATTTTAGAAAAAGGGGAAGAGAGAAATGGGAAGAGGGGGTGGGGGTTTTGGGAAATAAAAAACAGGGGAGGTGAGGTTGCTATTATGGGTTCTGTTTTTCTTGCTTGAGGAGAGAATGGTTTGTGGTTTTTTAGGGATTCAACAAATGTTGTGTGTGGGAGGGCATGAGTCTATTTGGAGACGGATCAATGAACCTTCTCAATCAATGTGTGTGGGATGAAATGTTGTTTGTGGTCCTTCTCAATCAATAAATGTTCTGCAATCTCTAGTCGTAGAGGAAGAAGATGACTTTAGGGTTCTTTGAAGAAGAAGATGAGTTTATTTTTTTTCAGTTTTTAATAAAAAATAAAAATAATCGGCACGTAGGCATATTAACAGATACATATGCATACAAACGAATATGTAGGAATTTTTTTTTTAACGATATTAGATAGAAACTCAAAAAAAAAAGTGCAACATTATTAACGTAAAGAAACTGTGTGAAATTTTAAATTAACATAAGGAAGCTCCGTATTGCATTTTTTTTCCTCTTAAACTATAATAAAAATAAGTTTATTTCTTAACTTGATAAAAGAAAAAAAGAAAAGTGGGAAAGCAACATAGCCAGGTCAGATTGTACGGACTGGACCATGACCTTTTTGTCCTTTTCAGGTGGGACAGGCTGTGGGAGGGAGTTCAGACGAGTGCTGATAGGGCTTTCTTAAAGAGAGATTTTTGGATAAACTATTTACTTTATCATCTTTCTTGTACGTCATTTTTTTTTTAAATAAAAAGGCGGGTAAGTGGATATATTATTATTATTATTATTATTGATATTAATGATTAGACCAAGTTTTTATCACTAAACTAGCATTTTATAGACCCTTGTACCTCATTTAATATTTAATAATTAATATGAAACAAACTATTTATAAAAGATAGAGCAGTGTTATTTTTCACGAAGGAAATGCATTGCAATCACACGAATTCATATTTATCAGTTTTTTTTAAATGGAAATGATTTGGTAGATAATATAAGAGTAAATATCCAAATTAGTCTCTAACAAAAATTATGGAGACCAACTTAGCCCATGAGAAATGAAAAGTACTAATTTGGTCTTTAAAAACTTTAAATATAGGGTAAATTAGTTCTTTTTAAGATAATTTTTAAGGACATTTTAGTCCCTATTAAGGACTAATTTGACTCAAATTTGGAATTCTTAAGTCTAAATTGTAACTTTTAATTTTTAGAGACTAAATTAGTCACCGTAATTTTTGTTGGGAACTAATTTAAATATTTACTCATAATATAATTTCGCAATGATTTCGCGAAGTAACTATTCGCGAAACAAAGCATTTTCCTAAAAGTACTTAATACCCATCCAAAACTACGCCAGTATTTTATTTTATATTTTTTATTGAAGTTGAAACAATATAAAATTTAGGTTTAATTATGCTGGAGGTCCCTGAACTATTTGGGAATTTTGAAATAGGTCCCTGAACTATTTTTTTTTAATTAGGTCCCTGGATTATTATTATTTTTTAATTGGGTCCTTAGTTAAGTAGCTGATTAGTGGTGTTAAGTCATCTTGGCGTGGGCTGTGGCGTGGACAGCGACATAAATTTTGAAATAGGTCGAACTATTTTTTTTTTTAATTTGGTCCTAAAGCTATATTTTTAATCGAGGTCCCTAAACTATTTTTTAATTTGGTCCATAAACTATATTAATATTAATCATGTCGTTTACTTTCATTATTTTTTCCTTTAATTTATTGTTTTTAAATTAATTAATTAATTTATCGTTTGAACCGTCAATTTTTGTGGAACAAGAGGATAGCTTTGTCACGCCAGGGGCCTTATCGTCATGTAGACCAATTTTAAAGGGAACCAATTTTTTCTACGATCTGCAAGCTTCCCTTGGACCAAACATGGGAACACATTTTTCTTCAATTTTATGGCCAATAACGTCTGAACAAAGGAGATTTCTCTTGCTAAAGTAACAACTTGAAATTTCTTGGTCTTAAGCTAAAATAAATAGTAGCAAAAAGTGGTGGTTACGTTGAAACACAATTAGAAAAAACAAAATAAACATCAACAAAAAATAGGACATTGTCTAGTTCATTGGACTTTAAGCCAAAATACTTGATAGCAAAAAAAGTGGTAGTTACGTCGAAACCGCGATTAGAAAAAGCAAAATAAACATCAACAAAAGTAGTAGTCACGCAGCCACGAAACATAAACAAGTCTAGCAATTGTGACGAACCATTACTTCCATCTTGGCTTTGTTGTTGGGAGCTTAGTTCTTTTCGGTGTTGAATTAAAGTTGGGAGGCGGATTGTGGCGTATGTGTCTCTGGTGTCTTGGGCTCTCCCTCTTCTCTTGATCTGCCTCTCCCTCTTCCTCTTCCTCTTCTTTGAACCATCACTTCCGGCAACATCAGTCGATTTCTATAGTAACTTGATGAGTCTTTGCAACATCGAGATCGGCGGTAGTGGGTTGTACAACATCAGATTCAACATAAGTGGGTTGTGCAACATTAGATTCAGACCCTCCAACAGCAGGAGCCTCTCCAACAGCAGCTGCAACATCGGGTCCATCAACCAAAAAAAAAAACCAAATCAAAATACATGAGATCCATAAGCAGTGCAACCTCAAATCCAGGAAAAGGAAAAAAATCAAAACACATCACATTCTTACCATCACTTGCAGATTCAGTTACATGTGGAGGTTGTTTGCAAGTGGTTTTATTGTGGCCAACTTGCTTGCACCTTGTACACCTTATTGTGCCAACTCTTGAAGATCTTGATGAGTTTGGATTTTCATCATGCTCCCTCCTCCTTAGCTTCCTTGGTCTCGGCTTGGGTCTATGTATTGGAGGGAGAATCTTATCAAAGTTCAGCGTTGGCCATAAATTACTGCCCATTAATTGGATTGACCAGGGCTATAACATGCCAAATATGCAACGAGTATAGTAGGCACTAATGTAGTCCTGCAGGTTACCTTTAAAAATATGCAACCCATGAGCATGCTACATGGTAATCGGTTAGTTCCCAAAACCTCTGGCTACAACTACCTCTCCAAATCAGCGTGAATTTCTGAGGATATATGCACGTAAGTATGCTCCACTTCAAATGACCACTCTCGACCATCTTGCATTTCCAATGTCTTGAATTAATTACTTTTTACTACTATTTATTTTTAGCTTAAGACCAAGAAATTTTGAAGTGTTACTTTAGCAAGAGAAATCTCCTTTGTTAGTGGCGTTATTGGCCATAAAATTGAAGAAAAATGTGTTCCCATGTTTGGTCAAGGAAGCTTGCATCGTAGAAAAAATTGGTTCCCGAGAAAAATTGGTCTAAGGCGTCGCATAAGGCCTGTGCGTGACAAAGCTATCACTCTTGTTCCACAAAATTCGATTGGTTCAAGCGATAAATTAATTAATTAATTTAAAAACAATAAATTAAAGGAAAAATAATGAAAGCAAACTGGACATGATTAATATTAATATAGTTTATGGACCAAATTAAAAAATAGTTTAGGGACACGATTAAAAAAATATATAGTTTAGGGACCAAATTAAAAAAATAGTTTGGGACCTATTTCCAAAATTTATGTCGCCGGTCACGTCGTCCACGTCGGCATGACTTAACCCACTATGATTCTTAGGAAGGACCCAATTAAAAAAAAAAAAATAATAATCCAGGGACCTAATTAAAAAAAAATAGTTCAGGGACCTATTTCAAAATTCCCAAATAGTTCAGGGACCTCCAGCATAATTAAACCTAAAATTTATCCTACTTAACTTTTTTTTTTTGACTAGTCATACTTTTATCATACTTAACATTTTGGATTTAGTAAAAGCAATTTTTTGGAATTTTCTTTTTGATCCATCGTGCGTGAATGATGTTTTATTATTTAATTTTATATTATTAAAATAATTTATTTATGATAATAATGATTTTATAAGTTAAACTCTTTTTTATAATTAATGTATATAATACATGATTTGATAAAAGTGAAAAACATTTACGCTCATAACTAATCAAAACACTTTTTTATAATTGATGTATATAATACGTGATTTGAAAAGAGTGAAAAACATTTATGTGAGGCTCCTGGCGAGCGTGGTATCAGTGCCTCGTCTAGTTTGTAGAGAAGCAGGGGTGTATATGGTGTAAATGTGATGAGGAAGGTGAGTAAGGAAGGAAACCACCCGATAATGGAAACCACTCAGCCAGAAAATCATCTTATTACTCTTACCTCTTCCCTGTCTCTTCTTATATCTTGTACAAAAACCCTTTCTAACAAAATCGAAAATCTCATCGAGTATTCCTATGTTCCCGATGACGCTAAAATTGAAGAAATTATGCCTCCACTGCTAAGTCCTTATAATATCTTCAAAAGGAGAAGATCACTCACTCGCTCTATCACCCGGTTGATTTCCACAAATCGACCTAAGGTGAAGGAATATGTCCAGTCATCCCGATTGAATTAGTGCCAGCTTAGAGCTACAAGCCAGGAGCAGTATGTAGACTTAGAGATTCCTCAAAGTCTTATAAATCACTGGAAATCTCAAGGATACACTGCTTTACACTTTGGAGCTGCCAAACTAATTCTCTCACTCCATGGGAGAAAAAGTATGTCTGTTTCTGCCAGAATAGCTCTACTCGATTCAAGCTATCTTCACTATGAAAACACTGTAATTGGAACTGTTCTTACTACTCTTCATGCTGGAAGTGTAGTTCTTACCATATTTCCAAATTACAACGTTAGCCTCAAAGACAATATTTTGTCCACCAGACTGAAGGTTCAGGTTCAAATCACTGGAGCTGATCAAGTTCCAGAGGCTCTATCAGCCACTCTTCATCACTAGATAATTTATCGTCTCCAAAACCACTCAATTGATCTCCCCATCTCTGGATGTTCTTCTGACTCTCTGTTAGTTGTAACTAATAGAGAAGATGAAATTCCTTCAATTGTTCAGATTCCAAGAAGAATTCCTTGAGAAGAACTGACCCAGCTCATTCCTCTTGAATGGATAACTAATTACGAGAAGCACCACCTTGATAAAAAGCCAATCCAGTCTCAAGATGTTATTTTCAAAAGATCTACTAATGGATCTGTCAAAACCATCTTCAAGAGCCCAGAAGAAAGCTCTAGCTCAACTTCTCCTCTATCTTCCAAACCATGATGATCAATCCTGTTCTTACAGAAGATTGGTGTCCTATTCATGCTGTTACTTCAGAAGGAGACCCAATTTATACTGACAAAATTGATGGTCATTTCATATGGGATGTAGATCCTAGTATATGTGACCCAGGATGTGACTGTTGGATGCACTATGATGATATTGATAGGAAGATAATTCTTCCTAAAAGAAAGAAAAAAGGAGCCTATAAGCCGCCTCCTCCTCCCAAAAGGAGATCAGACCCTAATAATGGTCCATGGATCGGAATCCATGAGAAAAAAGAGCCTCTTCCAATTTATGAAGAAGCTCTTAGAATTCTCAGAGAAGAAAGACTTCTGCCTTCACAAAAACCACCTGATGATCTAACTCTTGTTACTTGGCCTCCTTCAGAGCCTTGTAAACAGTCAACCTTGAAACTTGTTGAGCAAATACCTTGTTATATGTTTTCATCAGCTTCACCCTCAAATTATGAACAAAATTTTCCTGCTCTTGAAAGGAAAATAGACCCTGTTTCAAACATGTTCTCTAAACCTTTCATACAGCCCAATGAAGTCCAACCTGATGGAAACTCAAAAGCTTAACTCAAGCAGAGGAAGTTCTCAATTGGCAATCTGAAAATGTTGTTGCACAGGATGAAGCATTGCAAAGCCTTGACAAAAAGGTGGAAAAGATTGCAGAGAAAGTAGAAGAAAATGATGAGAACCTTAAACTCCTCTCTCACAAGATGCAGAAGCATTACAAAAGTCTGAAAGCTCAGGTTTCTTAGCTAGACCATGACCTGATAATGATGTTGAATGAAAGAACTTTTGGCAAAGACTTTGATTTCAAAGAAAGAGAAATCAGAAATTTACAAAGCCAAGTACAAGAAATAGATGATTTCTTGAAAGCCAGCCAAAAGCCTACACAATTTGCACCAATTGAAAATCCTTTCTTTAATCCACCATCATTCCCCACTTATTTCACCCAACCAGTTCGGCCTTCTCCATTTTATCCTTCATACACTTCACCACCTGACTATAACCGTTATATTCCTTCAGCTTGTAGACCAAAAGATACCCAAGCTACCACCTCAAAATCAAAAAATAAAATTGCCCGCCTGAGCATGTCATCCTCTGACTCTCAAGAGGTTCCTGAAACTCCTCCACCAAAAGTCCAAAAAGAAGAATTTTCCAGTAAACCCTCTCAAGCCATGGCAGTTACTTCTTTTCAAAATGATGAATCTTCCCAAGAAGAATATCTGCCTAAACCAACCAATTTTGCAAAGGAAGTTGATAATGAAACCACTTCTGAAGAAGAAGATTCTTCTCAATACACTGGATCTGCAGAATCCTCAGAATCTTTACAACCCAATTCATCCTATACTGAATCAGAATCTGAAAAAGATTACATGGATGTTTCTGGGCTATTCATGGTTGACATAAAAGAAGAAGGTTCATTTTATGATGAATCTCCTGAGGAAGAAAACAATTCTGCCGGACAACCAAAAATATCCATTAGTCCGTGGTTCACCCTTGATGATATACCTCCAAGCTGTTGGAGAAAAAGACTTCTTGATTCTGGTGCATGGCTTGATACACAAATGATGAAAACAAGTGCTGACCCTTACAAGGTCGCTGAAGAATTTTGTTGCAGAATGACTGGTACCTTAAAAGAATGGTATCATAATCTCGGTGCATTAAAACAAGATGAATTTCACATATTGACAAATACTGCCTCAGTCCTTGGAGTTATTCATCAAGAATTTATTGGTGACATGAATATCTTTGATAGAAAAAATAGACAAGAATTTTTTGAGATGAAATGTTGTTCTCTTAAAGTCAAGGATCTTGAAAGACATTATCAAAGGATGTCTCAGAGATTCTATCTCCTCAATGGATTTAATGATCCCAGTCTTAAAAATACTTATGTCTCTTCATTACCACAAGAACTCCAGTTTGAGATTTACAAGATGGCAGCAACGACTCAAAAGGATATCAAAACATTGACTCTTGGTCAAATTCACCAAATGACACTCAACATTTTTCAGATATTGTGAATCAAAAATCTAAGTTCACAAAGGCGTACAAAAAGCCTTATCTAGAAATTAAGTGCAAGGACAGAAACTGCAACTGTTCAACAAAAAAGAAGTCTCATCGGCAAAGATTCACCAAGTTTTCTAAATTTTCCAAGAAAGGGAAAAAAGAAGAAGACTTTCAAGTTTTTCAAGAGGAAGAAATTCCGTGGAAAAAGAGGAAACCAGATATGCTTTATCTGTGAAAAGAAAGGGCATTTCTCGAAGAATTATCCTAACAAGTTAGACAAAACTGCCAAGCTGATCAACTCCTTACATCCATTAGAAGGAGATTTGGAATCCTTATATTCAAAACAAAGCACTGCTGATGAAGAAACTGCTTTTGCTCTCAAAACTCCTCTTCCAGTGAGGGATCTTTTACTGAATCTGATGAAGAGTATTTTCCTATATACTCATTCAAAGAAATAGACAGTTCATTGCCTACTCCTCCACAACCTTGTGTTGAAATCCATGTTTTACCATCCAAGTTTTCTTATATGGATACAGGTGCTCAGAAAACAATGATGAATCCAAGTATCCTGCCTTCAGGTGCATGGGTGAAACATGCTGCGTTCTTTGTAGCAGCTGATGGAAAAATGTTTAGGACTGATCTGATTACCAAAGATAAAATAGGAATCAGATTTTTCCCTAAATGCATAGTATGGACAAAAGTTATTGGCAGCAGTCTTCCCAACAAAGACATTCTCATTGGAATAGATGTCTACTCAGCAGCCAACAAACTTCAAATTCTTCCTACGGGAATCAAGTTCAACAGAGAATTCAAGCCTTATTCGGATGTTCTGAAGTTATATTCTCTATCTGAGGTTCCTAAAGGATATGACGAGATTAAGTCTAATCTGCTCAAGCTTTGTGCAGATAGTCACGAAAAATTTGTTCATCCAAAACTTTTGTGGACAAATGAAGATTTCTTTATCCAACTCCCTTTCAAGCTCAATGAAGACATCAACCCAACAAAAGCCACTCATCCTGGAATGAGTCCATCTGATCTAGCATTGGCACGTGAAGAATGTAATCAACTGATGAAACAAGGATTGATTGAACCCACTAAATCTGAGTGGGCTTGCCAAGCATTTTATGTGGAAAAAAGATCTAAAAAAGTAAGAGGGAAAAAGAGGTTGGCAATTGATTATAGACCTCTTAATCATTTTCTCAAAGATGACAAGTTTCCAATTCCAAAAGCCTCTTCACTTAACATCTTCATCAAAGATGCTCAGATCTATTCCAAGTTTGACATGAAGTCGGGATTTTGGCGACAAGGCGTCAAAGCTGCTGACCGACCCAAAACAGCTTTATGTATTCCAAATGCCCAATACCAATGGAAAGTCTTACCATTTAGGCTTAAAGTCGCCCCATCACTGTTCCAAAAGGCCATGACCAGAATTTTTGAACCCATCTTAGACAGTATCCTCGTCTATATTGATGATGTGTTACTATTCTCTAAAGATGAAAAATCTCACAAACAGTTATTGAGCCTATTTTTTCAACTAGCCCAAGACCATGGAATAATGCTTTCTGAAAAGAAAAGTCAATTGGGCCAAACAGAAATTGATTTTTTGGGTATGCACTTCTCTCAAGGAAAATATCAGCCTCAACCTCATATTGCTGAAGAATTATTGAATTTTCCTGATGAAAATTTAACGACCAAGCAAACTCAGTAATTTCTTGGCATTGTCAATTACATTAGGGATTTTATTCCTAAAGTTGCCAAGTATACCAGTCAACTCTCTCAATTGCTCAAAAAAAATCCTTCTTCATGGGTTCAAAAACAAACTGAAACAGTCAAAGCTCTGAAGAAGATTGCACAAACACCACCAGCTTTTAAGATTCCAAGTAATGGCAAAAGGATTCTACAAACTGATGCCAGTGGTCAGTATTGGGGTGCAGTCCTGATTGAAGAAGCCAACAATATCAGACACTATTGTGGTCATGCTAGTGGACAATTCAAGGAAGCTGAGATGCATTACCATACCATTTACAAAGAAGCCCTTGCCGTCAAATATGACATTCAAAAGTTTGACTTTCATTTACGGGGATTTCATTTTGAAGTTCAAATGGATAACTCCTCTTTTCCCAGAGTCCTTGAATTCAAAAACAAAATGCCTCCATATCCTCAAGCTCTTAGACTGAAAGATTGGTTCTCAAGATATGGTTTCACTGTGAAACATATCAAAGGAAATCAAAACATAATTCCTGATCTGCTTTCCAGACCAATAAAACTTGTCCAAGTCATCATAGAAACCCACGTATTTCCTTTGATCTTTATGGTCAATCCATTACCAGCAATAGCCTCGGTTAACAAAACGCTTCCACCAAAAGTTGACTCATCCTTCTCTCCTACCAAACTCAAAAAATATGCCAGAAACAACCTTTACCATTTCATGACCAGTGCCATGAACAAATCCAGAATTTTCCCAGAAAAATCCATTTTTCTTCCAGATACTCCGTTCCTTGTTCCTTTTCTGATAAATCCAAATAAAGAATTTTCAAAAGACCATTTGTGGTACTTATGGTGTGCAACTGTCCTATATAGCATGCCAATTCTCATTCCCACAGAAGCCATGTTCTTATATCTTACAGATCTCACAAAACATGATTCTCTCATATGGACTGCATTAGAATGGTTTTCTCCATTAGACTGGTGGAGAAGTGAATTAAAATTAATTGTAGATGATGCAGGAGTTTGAGGATTAAGTCTTGAAGTAATTAAAAATTTTAAATCTGTTTTTATGCTTCATAGGCCTTATCAGATGGATCCTCAAGATCAACTTCTTTGGTCCAGAAATCATGCATATCTATGGGAGACACTTGATGATTATCCTCCCAGTCCAAGATTGGGAAAAGAATTAATGGATTATGTCTATTTTGTTAATCATCATGAACAAAAAGAAAAGCAGGTTACTACCACTTGTATCAGCCATAGAGACCTTGTTAATCAACCCCAGTGGCAATCAGTGGATAGTCAAGTCTTTAGTCAAAGCTCAAATCATGCGTGGCATGATAGTCAAATTGTTGGAAAAAGTTCAAACCAAGCTTCAACAAGTCAACAAAGAGAATACTCTCAGATGCTTGTTGAGAAATTTGCCAGTCTAGATCCATATCTTAATCCATATCTTAATGAGAATGTGAATCTTGAAGGAGATATTCCAGAAAATCCAAACTCAGAAGACTTGAATCCAGATGACATGAACATCAATATAGTCATTGATTACTGTTGGGATCAATGGTATGAGTCACATATGGATGAAGACAATCTGTTTGATCAGAACCTGTCTCCAAGCCATTCGCCCATCAAAAAGTACTGAGACACGTACTGAGACGTGTCATGGAGACAGAGACCTGGTTAAAACTGATGTGATGTATAATTAAAGCCTAGAAGTGATGTGTCTTGTGCCATAAATAATTTGATGTGATATGTCTGGCGAGGTGTTAAAACCCATAAATGACGATGTGACATGTCTGGTGAAGCGTCCCAGGTCATAAATACTTATCTGGTGAAGTGTCTTGAGTCATAAATATGTAGATATGACATATTTTGTCTTTTATAATCAATATGGTGTTGAGTCACTGTCTTATGTAATTATTGTAGTGCTGAGTCACAACTAGATTTGTCTTTTGTAATAAGTAGAGTACTGAGTCATTGAGAGTGATGCTTCGTTTTATACTCATCTCCTTCCCTATATAAGAAAGGTTGCTTGTAACTTGAAGGGGCAGATAACCTCAATGATAAATAAAGCTTGTGTTTTACAAAGATGTGTTTCTAAACTCTCTTCCTTCTTCCTGAAAGCCAAGATATAATTTTTAAGTATTTTTTAGGCGCTAAAGTAAAAATAAAGAAAAGATTAGGATTTTTTGTCAAAAAAAATAAAAGAAAAAATAAAAGATTAAGGGTCTGATTGATTTGGTTTTTAAAAACTATTTTCTGTTTTATAAAACTGATGAAAGAACAAATTTTGTTCTTCTTAAATTTTTTTTTAAAACAGAAAACAGTTTTTAAAAGGTGTAATCCAACAAGCCCTAAGATTTGTTTGGTTTTGCTTTCCAGTTGTTCTTTTCATTTTCTAATTTAAGTTATAATTATAAAAATGACACAACACTATTTTCATTTTGTTTCTTATTGTCAAAATTTTGTACATTTATTGTGTTCACTTGCTCCAATATATGATTAAGAGTGGAAGCAGGTCAGGCCGTCCACCCAAACTTTTTTTTTTCTTTTCGAAAAGGCAAAAGAATATCTTTATACTTCTAAAGCGAGAAGTCATTCCCGTTATACTTCGGCATTTCTGCATGCCTTCTGCCCCTCCCATTTTTTGGCTTATTGTTTTTGGTTGTGAAATGTACGTTGATCCCCTTATTTTTTTAATTTAATATGTACTGCCATTGTTTGTACTAATGTGTTGTATTGTGCCTTCCTCTTGTGTTGTGAAGATGCCTGATGAAAGTGGAAGGAAATGAGATTGCACCTTACGTGGAATCATCGAGCTTCCTTTTGATTGCAAGCTAATGGGTGATTGAGCTAAATTCTGCAACAAAAGTGGAGTAAAGGAAGGGAGTGCTTTGAAGCTTCGTGTCTTAGAGAATGATTCTGAATTTCTTTATTTCATATTGATGTAATCCTTATCTTAGGCTTAAGGGACTTCCCTTTTTTTTCTTTTTTTATTTAAAGAAACTACCACTTTTTGTGGCATATGTTGATATGCCTTTTTGATGACATTGTGGGCAAGCTTTGTGGTAGTGGCGGTTAGTGGTAGTATTTCCTTTGTTGGTGTTATGCTAGGTTTCGTTAAACATTTAATGGAAGTTCAATCTATGTTTTGTTCAGCTTTTTATTTATGACTCTTTCTCAATTTGACTCACATTTAGGATTCTTAAGGATCAAATTGTAACTTTCATTTTTTAGAGACTAAATTAGTCTCCGTGATTTTTGTTGGGGACTAATTTAAGTATTTACTCATAATATAATTTCGTAATGATTTCGCGAAGTAACTGTTCGCGACATAAAGCATTTTCCTAAAAGATATTACCCACCCAAAACTACGCTATAAGGATACATGAGTATATTTTTTTTTATTGAAGTTGAAACAATAAAAAATTTTATCGTACTTAACTTTTTTTTTTTGACTAGTCATACTTTTATCATACTTAACTTTTTGGATTTAGTAAAAGCAATTTTTTGGGATTTTCTTTTTGATCCATCGTGCGTGAATGATGTTTTATTATTTAATTTTATATTATTAAAATAATTTATTTATGATTATAATGATTTTATACTTTAAACTCTTTTTTATAATTAATGTATATAATACGTGATTTGATAAGGGTGAAAAACATTTATGCTCATAACTAATCAAAACCAAGATATAATTTTTAAGTATTTTTTAGGCGCTAAAGTAAAAATAAAGAAAAGATTAGGATTTTTTGTCAAAAAAAAGAAAAAGAAATAAGGTTTGTTTGGTTTTGCTTTTCGGTTGTTGTTTTCATTTTCTATTTTAAGTTATAATTATAAAAATGACACAATATTATTTTCATTTTGTTTCTTATTTTCAAAATTTTGTTCATTTAGTGTGTTCACTTGTTCCAATATATGATTAAGAGTGGAAGCAGGTCAGGCCGCCCACCCAAACTTTTTTTTTTCCTTTTCGAAAAGGCAAAAGAATATCTTTATACTTCTAAAGCGAGAAGTCATTCCCGCCACTTCCTCCCGCACGATTCCTCCTTCCATGCCATGCATGTATCCATTGCAGTGGATTGACATGCATTGGCTAATCACTCCTTTCATTTCGCCATGTATGTGTTGCAAGCGATGGACATTGATTGGCCAATCCATTACCTTACAGCTGAATTTATTGGCCATGTATGCTACTTAGCTATGTGTGTTTTGCATCCATCATCATCTATGGTTCTGCATCCATCCATCATCGCAGGCCGAGAGCCAATAATCTGCTGATATGCTGCAAGCAAATCCATTTTGGCAGGGCAAAACCATTTACACACGGTTTTCCGTCACATGCATTGGGCATTCCAGCGGTGGTATCTACACTTCAATGACTACCATCTTATCTCAGCTAAGTGTATACCTTTTGCTGTTCCATTCTCTGCCTATATATACTTCCTTGCTTTCGACGTTTCTGCATGCCTTCTGCCCCTCCCATTTTTTGGCTTATTGTTTTTGGTTGTGAAATGGACATTGATCCCCTTACTTTTTAATTTAATATGTACTGCCATTGTTTGTACTAATGTGTTGTATTGTGCCTCCCTCTTGTGTTGTGAATATGCCTGATGAAAGTGGAAGGAAATGGGATTGCACCCTTAAGTGGAATCGGTGAGCTTCCTTTTGATTGTAAGCTAATGGGTGATTGAGCTAAATTTTGCCACAAAAGTGGAGTAAAGGAAAGGAGTGCTTTGAAGCTTTGTGTCTCAGATAATGATTCTGAATTTATTTATTTATTTCATGTTGATGTAATCCTTATATTTGGCTTAAGGGACTTCCCTTTTTTTTGTATTTAAAAAAACTACCACTTTTTGTGAGAATATGTTGATATGCCTTTTTGATGACATTGTGGGCAAGCTTTGTGGTAGTGGCAGTTAGTGGTAGTATTTCCTTTGTTGGTGTTATTCTAGGTTTCATTAAACATTTAATGGAAGTTCAATCTATGTTTTGTTCAGCTTTTTATTTATGGCTCTTTCTCCCTTTTCATTTTTCCTAACTTTGTACATTCAGTTTTCCTCTATGCATGTTCATGGGTGGTTAACTTAATAACTAAGTGAATAATAAACAAATGGAGACATAGGTAAAAAAGCTCAGAGAATAGCTGAAGCATCTAAAATGCAGCACAAACTTCATGAAAAGAAGCATGTTTTACCAATGACAGTGGTGATTTTACTATCATTTATACCCAAAAAAATGCAGTACAAAATCACCATGGCTATGATCTTCGAATGAATTTGTAGTTTCTGTTAATCATGTTTGTTGGGCTGTTGATTTTTCATTATCTGGATTTGTATTCAGGTTATGTGTAATTTTCACTGAAAAAAAAGGTTGTGTGTAATTCAAGTTATTGCAAATAATCCTCATGACATCTTTGGAAAACAAAGCAAAATAGATTGTATTTTGCCACTTCCTCTTCCAATTATGATTTAGATTTTCTATTAGTGTGGACAAAAAGTTACAGCATAGGTCTCTTCACATGGCAATGCATGTCCATTATCTAAGGCATGGCTGTTGTCAGTTTTTGTAAAAAACTGCCTTTCAAAAGAATGTCACTTATAGGAAGGGTTAGAATGAAAAGCCAGATTCGTTTATAGCAAGTTCAAAATGAAATTCAAGTTGTGTTAGTATCTATTTACCCAGTATTATATGTGTCATCGAATAAAATTACTGCTGCCTAAAATTTGGGGTTTTTTAGTAAATTCAATCTCCTAAAGGTCGATTCTTGCAGGCTTTGAATTTATGTGTACTGTATAAGTAATACTATTCAGCAATTTATGGGCTTGATATGGATGATAGTTGTGGGGTTGAAATTGATCATGTCATTAGCTTTAATGAAATTGAGGACATTAGTGACTCGGCTATGATTCACAGGTTTCTGCACTTGACTGAAGACACAAGTAAGTGATCATATCAAGGCAACTCCTTTTCATTGGTTAGTGATTCGTATTACTGTACATTTGACCATATATGGACCGGATTATATTTACCTACAAGTTATCATTCCAAAGGTTATGCAACAATAAACATATGACAAATGGAATAAGGTTTCATTGTCAGGTCAATTCATTCTTCTTGGAAATAGTCAACAATCCATGTTGCTTTTTGTATACTCTATTCAAGATTCACCTCATTTTCATAAATATATTTGTAGATTACAGGATCAAATAATTATCACTCCAAATATTCTAATGGCAATGTCAGAATAGGGTTTCTTGGCATTCTAAGGGGCATAAATAATGTAACCTCTTAATCATGTTTCTTGCACTCTTGATGTTTTCATTATCTCAATTTCTATTCAGGTTATCTGTAATTTTCATTGAAAAAAAATGGTTACATGTAATTCAAGTTATTGCAAATAATGTTGATGACATTTTTCCAAAACAAAGCAGAGAAGATTGTGTTCTGTAATTTTCTCTTCCAATTATGAGTTAGATATTCACAAATGCCATATTACAGATTGCCAATGCAGAGGTCTCTTCACAAATATCAAATTATAGAAAATTCTTAAAATCTGCATCCTTGGAGATTTATTTAGGCTTTAATTTTCTTTCTTCCATTTAAGTCAATGACTTTCAAACTATCCATTTTCCTGTTGAAGGCATGTGAAACTACACATGGTTATGTATGTCCATTGTCTAGACCATGGTTGTTGTCATGATTCTTTGAGGTTCACAATTTATGGTTACTCTGTAGATTGTGTAGAGATTTTACATAATTATAAAGTCTCATGGTTACTTCTGATCGTGTAATGTCAGGATGGGGTTTCTTGCGTTCTAAGTGGCATAAATAATATAGCCATGTAGGATAGCTATATCATGTTTTCAAATGTCAGGTGTTTTGTTTACCCAATGTCCATAGGATTACTTTCAAACCCAATAGGATTACATTGAAGCCCATTTTATGAAAATCAATTGTATAATATAGACATATAGACATTAAAAAAATCTAAGTGAATCAACATCAAAAAAGATAACCATCATTGTGACGATACTTGAAAAGACATGTAAAGGTTAGTAGAATAAATTAAACCGGTGTACATTCCTATCCCACTCACAAAAATACAGTTATTTTCTGTAAAGTGATGTAATGACATAGTTTTGTGATGCACCCCTTGAGCAGTTTTTAATAGTTTTTTGTATATTTTAGATGGGAAGATGAAACAACATGATATATAGAACTCTTTCTATGTTTTGTCCTTTATTGAAAAGAAACTTCTTTAAAATACCATTTCAAGCAATCCTCTTCTCACCCAAATTATGTGTTAACCATTTCTTGCCTCCCTTAAGTAGACATTGCCATGGAAGACCTGTCGATAGTTGTCGGGAAAGAAGAAAAGGGAAGTTTCATTGTTGTGCATGTTGACCGTGTGGTAATGTTCTTTAAAGTTGCCATTTTTAAACTAGGATAGACGGGTTTTTTTCACACTATTGCTATTATGGTAATCACTACTCATACCTATCCAAACATTAAAACAAAGTTCGCTGATAATTAGCATTAAAGTTTTATGAGTTTTAACTCATTTGTGTAAACCACTAAATGTGATATTTGAGCCTAAATAAGAGGTCACATCTTATTTTTACCTCTTTTCATTGTTTGAGTGATATTTTCTCTTGTTATGCATTCTAGAACTTGTGCTGAGACCATTACATGGCGAATAAAAATTTACTTTCATGTGAATTTGGAAGGGGCAATTTTAGGAATTTTTCAGGCCCACTTCAATTTTGTCCAAATAATTTTCCACTAGTTGCCCATTTTTGTGCTTATTATTATATTTCTTTGGTACCCTTTCATTGTTATTGATTATTATTTTTATTGAGGTAACCTTGAAAAATACTTTTGTTAGAGCAAGTAGTGGCAAAAAAATCAAAAGGATAATATTAGAAATCCCTCAGGAAAGCTTATAAAAAGGAAGGCTTAGCAGTTACTTTCCCCTCCTAGAATCATTAAATTGTTTATTTGTTGCATAAAAGCAAAAAAGGAGGAAGAAAAAGAAAAAGAAAAAAAATGTGTTATTGCCTTCAAGAAAAAAAATGATGAATATTAGAGGGATTCTTGTCTGCTTTTTATAGTTAAAAAAAGGTTACTTGTTTGGTTGATTTGGTTCTGATATTTTGCATGACCTTTTCTTTCTTTTTATCCCACCTAACCTTATTACCTTGGCCCCATTACAACCCATGAAAGACCCTTTTCCTTTTTTGCATGATAAGTGGATTTTAATAGTAGAGTTTTGGTCAATGTACAAGCCTATAGTAATATCGCTTCTTTGAGAGAATTTGAGCGTTAATGACTACACCTTTAAACACTTTGAGAGTGGTGAGAAGAGTGATTTATAAACCACAGACTTGGTGAACTTGTTGAACTTGCATCTTTAATTGGGTATTTTATTACTTAGCACTTCTTATGATATTACTTTGTTGTCTCGCATCTCTTTTATGCCCCTAGTCAGTAAATTCAATTTTTCTTATAATTGTCCAAGTAGTTTGCTTGAAGACAAGCAAAAGCTTAAGTGTGGGGATGTGTTAACACTCCATTTTGTCTATTATTTTGGGGTATTTTGAGTATAAAATATTATGATTTTATTCCTTATTAGATAAAATATGCTCACTATTTCCTCATTTATGCAGAAAAGTAATAAAGGCAACATGGAAAGCAAAATAATGAATTTTGGGAAGATTCTGGCTAGTTTTGGAGATTTATAGTGTTTTTGGACAAGCGGTACAGCCTGATATCTATTCAGTACGGCCATACCTATCCGAGAGCATAAGTATGGGCGTACCGCATGGTCAGTACGACTTGGCACTGAAGAAAAAGTCCAGTATGGCCGGACCAAAGTAAGTATGGTCGTACACAATTGCAGTCAGGTCGCATCCAGTGAAGAAGTACAGGCCAGCGTCGCAACTCAAGCCCGGTTCGGTCGTGTATAATCGTAGTATGGCCGTACCCAAGCCCAGAGCGCACAGATTTGAAGTCAGTTGACCTAAATCCTCACTAGAGCATATAAATAGGCATTCTTACCCCCTTTTAGAACGAACTCACTCTCTAGAGAGAATCCATTCTTTCTGAGTGAGGGTCTTTTGCTTTAGACTTTACCTATTGTCTTTTGCTCTAGACGTTGCCTCTTGTCTCTTGTCTTCTTTTCTTTTAGGATTGCATGTTAGGATTTATGTTATTCTATATTTTGTTGAGAAACAATATGTGTAGCCAACTCCATCACTAGGGGTGATGGGGGATCTTTTATTATGTTCTTGATATCTATTTAATTGCTATTTTAAATTCCCTATTATCCTTTTGAATGTGTTAATCTTAGTAGGCTTAATTCCATAGGATCTGGCAAATTCTTTATAAAATTAGTTAATTGTGGTAACAGAATCATAGTTAACTAGTGGAACTCTAGGATCACAGAACTCGCTTTACACACCAAGATAGGTTATTGCTTGTTTTCAATCAGTTATTAGATTGATAAACCCACTTGTACTTAATACTCTTTCCTTTAATTATCTTCCTGGACCAAACAGAGTAATTAATTAGGAGAAAGGCTATTGCATGCTAGGAAGCCCTTAGTAAATTAGAGTGGGTGGTTGGCTTTCAATAAGGAAATATTTTATAATAGCAAGGTAATAGATTCAGGATCAAGTATTAGTGAACCCGGTTCCCCTAGGCTTTTCCTAATTGATTTCTCTTTAGTTCTTGTGTTATTACTTTGATCTCATTATTTACAATTCAATTGTCTTGCTCCCAAAACCATTACTTTTGTTTGTCTAAATAATAAGGATCTTTATTAATTTAGTACTCGCGCATTCTCTGTGGGTTTGACATTTGGAGTCTTAAAAATACTTCACTATTATTACGAGTTACGATCAGATGCACTTGCCTGAGCCACAACATGTTGGTATAATATGTTTCAATGCTTATTGGTATTTTCCTTACATGTAATTTATTGCTCTATTCATGTTTTGCTTATAGGTAATCTTTTTTTTTTGGTACAATTGCTTATAGGTAATTTATTATTGTATTCATGGTATTTAATTCTTTGCCAATGTTTCCAACAAGACAAATATTACTAGAAGAAGTGATAAGCCCATGAAATAAACGATGGTGCCCATTTGACTTGGCCCAAACGATGGATGAAGAAAACAAAAACCGCGGTCTTCCACCTTCTATATTTTAGGTGTTTCAGTTGTTCTTTCAGGTTGGCAACTTCTGTCTCCATTTCTTTATCTTTCACCTCCTTTTCAATGTAATCAACCTCAAGAGCCAGTGACTTTTCCTACAACTGTGTAATCATTTCCTTCAGGTTTTTAAGTTCTGTGTCTACATCATCAAGCAATATGAACTGTCTCTCAGTAAGTTATTGTAACTCTTTGATCTCATGATCATGTGTATCGATGAGTCTCTCATCCCTTCCATGACAATGTTTTGGAACACAAGTTAAGGAAGGAGTTCAGTACCACATGCATAGCAGAGGAGAGCATTAGAAGAGGAAAAAAACATTAAAACTTGAAGAAGAGAATTAACAAGGGATTTACCAAAAACTTAAACAAGATGAAAGAATGAGTGAGAGGAAATGAACCACAGAGATCTCTGGGATGTTTCTTTTTCCTTTTCTTGCCTTCTTCTCCTCGCTGGCCTTATTGTTTGTGCTTGTGACATAGACCTTGATGACCCTATATATATCGATGAATGTGTCCACGTCAAGAGTTAGGGGCAATGAAGATTTATTAGGATTTGGCTTTATGAATATAATCTATTGCTCTGTGTATCCATAATCTATTACCACCCCTATGAAAGCATTTGTTAATCAAGGGTTCTGATGCAGCATTCGATTTGGGTCATCAAGTAGTGGTTTAGCATTGCTAGCAAAGATTTTGTGTGATATGGAACCAATTGCATCCTTTTATTTCTCATAATGATGGAGTGGTCAGGTGGCATAATATTTATTTCACTTGCATTCTTCTGTCTCTTTCTCCACACATACTTATCAATGCATTTGATCATATATATCTAACCCATATGACCAATCAATGCTTCAATGGTCATGATTTAATGCCGCCTTGAGAAGCCAATACCTGAAGAGATGATGTCATGTCATATACATGTCAAATTTCCCTCACAGCCACTTGCTTAAGTAATTGGAATCAACACCTGCCACGTGTAGGTTGGTTATGATTGGTATTTATCTATGGAAATCTTTTGGTTTTTTTGGTTGGGTCAACTTAAAAGATAGTTAGGCAAAGTGTTATTTTGCACACTTGAATGGATTTACATGTCTCCATCATGCAGAAGATTACATCAATTGTTGGCAGGGACATATGAAGATTTGTTAATATTTTTTTTGTTCGTTTACATGCAGAAGGTGACGTCCTGCATCCAATGCGATTTTAGTGAATTGTCATGGGTTAATGTCATAAGCTAATGGGACCTTCTTGGATGGTATGATTGGTTACATCTAACGAGTGCTTATGATCACACCTTGCATATATATCATATCATATCATATCATATACATGTCAAACTTGCCTCACATCCACTTGCTTACCTAATTCAAATAAACACCTGCCACATATAGCTTGGTTATTATTGGTATTGATATAGGAAATATTTTGAATTGTCACACTGGATCAAGTTACCAGATTTTGAATACCCATTCCCACGTATACCTTGCATACATGGTTATTGCGCTAATTCATATCTTCGGTCATAAACTGCAACTCCACAGAATTAATGCATGCATGTATTTTATAATACTTAACATCTAACCAACCAATCTAAGGAGAGGAAATAACCACTAAGTCCTCATCCTACCATTTCACTTAGTTCCAATTAACAATTTTCCTCATAGAATACTTTATGCTCTTTGTAATTGTTTGTCCTGTTTATCATCTTCCTTTTACCCACCCTACTTCCTCCTCTCAATGCTCCAACCATGGAAAACTAGATATCCTATGGAAAAACAAGCTGCTCTAATGACTTAGAAAACATTCAATAAGCACACCCACCATCGTTCACTTCCATTGGGTCTTGTGAGTCTAAATATGTTCTTTATGTCCATGAATATATAAAGATTATTTTGTCTTCGGTAAGTGATGCGTTCATTATAGCATATAGTTTGTTGTTAGTTTTGCATTGCATCGTAGTCATTTTAGTGGTTTTAACCCATAGTTCTCATGCATTTTACTTGATTTAGATAATACACTTGGTTTGAGTTCAGTTGTGCAGAAAAGAAGGTTATTGGCCTAGGAAAGCGGAGCTAAATCACATAGACAGGTGTTGCGACCAACTCGGAGGCCAAAATACCAAAAGACGACAAGATTTGAAGAGGCACGGCCTACCCGTGCCAGGCTCCACGGCCGTGCTGCGACTCGATCCAGACTTGTATTTTGCGCATTTTGACTTATTTTTGGGAGGTTTTTCAACCCTTTTTGGTGGAGAACTATAAATAGACAGAGAAAACATTGACCTAGGGTTGGTTTTTTGGCTGGAGACTGAATCAAGAACAAGTGATCACAGGCAAATTTGAGGAATCAATGGAGTCTTTAACTATTTCTTCATCTCAATTGATTAGTTTCTTCTCTTCCATGAGGACCTAGACCTCTTGTACTAGGGTAAGATGAACTTTGTGGATCCTTTTATGTAATCGAATTCAGAGTTTCAATGCAAGTATGATTTATGTTATTAGATCATTTATCTCTTTTCTTAATACAATTCGATGCTTGATCACCATTGGGTTGAACTAGGGTTTTAGCATCAATCGGAAAATTGAGGTTTTAAACTTGCTTTGGGATAATTTGACATGCTTAATAAGGTTATAGGAATATAATTCTTGTGGTATGAGTTTGTATGAATCCTTATTCGTTATGCTTGGTTAACTTAATTTGGACCTAAGGAATTAGGACTCGTTTATTTAATCAAAGGGGTTAATAGAGAAGGGATTTTCATTAATCTAAACTTGTGGATTTGAACTTCAAATACATTATCATTGCTTGCATTGGAATAGAATTCAAGAGCATAAAGGTTGAGACAAAGGGATTCGAGCCCTAGTCACTTTTATTCTCCTTAATATCCAAATACTTTGTCTTGTTAGTTACTGTTTTGTTGCTAAACACGAATTACAAACTTTTCAAACACATTCGTATTCGTTCAATAGTTCAATTAGTTACAACTTTTGTTTAGTTAATAATTGGTCACAATCCCTGTGGATTCGATCTTTTATTACTTAACGACGAAATCGTACACTTGCGATTTTGCATCAACAAGTTTTTGGCGCCGTTGCCGGAGATTGTTGAATTAATTTTAACTAGGCAAACGAGTACCTTTTTGAACTAATTCTTTTATTTATTTTCTGTCCAAAAATATATATATATATATATATATATATATTAATTGTTGCTTTGCTACTGATCTTTCCCTTTAGTTTTGTGCATGCGAGGTAAACAAACAGGTGAACTGTTGTTTGACTCGGAGATCGAAAAGACAGCGAAGGCATTAAGGAAGAAGGCTAAGGAAGCAAGGCAACGACAAAAACAATCATCTGCATCTACTTCTCAAGTCCCAACTCAAGAAGTGATGGGGGACCAACCACGCACCTTGGGTGATTTTGGGAGACGGAACAACCATGCAAGGGCTGTCAATGCCTACCAACAAACTGAGGCAAACGCTAATTTTGAGATCAAGCCGACATTGTTGAACACTCTCAAGCAAAGCCAATTCGCTGGGAATGAGATTGATGACCCAAATCAGCACCTGGTGAGTTTTTATGAAATCTGTGACACCTTTGGGCTGGCTGGAGTGACCGAGGGAAGCAAGAAATTGAGGCTTTTCCCTTGGACCCTGCGGGAGCGAGCAAGAGATTGGCTTGACACCCTGCCTACAGGAAGCATTGCAACTTGGGAGGATTTGGAGGAAAAATTCATGACCAAATTTTTTCCACCCTCCAAATTCATCAAAAGAAGAGGTGAGATTCATGGCTTCCAACAGAATCAAAGTGAGAATTTGTATGAGGCATGGGAGAGATTCAAGCTCCTTCTGAAGAGGTGTCCAGGCCATGGATATGATGATTTCAACCAAATGCAAATGTTCTGTAATGGTTTGAGGCCGAACACCAGAATGATGCTGGATGTCTTAGCTGGAGGTACAATCAACAACAAGACAGCTGCAGAAGCAAGAACCTTAGTGGAGCAAATGGCTTCCAATGAGCAGTTGTGTCAGAATGATAGAGGAACACTGGCAAAAAGAGGAGTCCTTGAGCTAGAAACGCAAGATGCACTCTTGGCTCAAAATAAGTTAGTCTCTCAACAATTGGAGGCTATCACAAAGGAGTTGAAGGCACTGAAAGTGGGAGCCTCTTCCTCTGCTCAAGTGAACCAGGTAAATCAAAACTTGAGATGTGACTTTTGTCAAGGGCCTCATGAGAATGGAGGGTGTGATACATTAGGAGACTCCAAGGAGCAAGCTAATTACACGGGTAACTTTCAAAGGCAAGGAGGGAATCCATATTCTAACACCTATAATCCAGGGTGGAAGAATCATCCCAACTTCTCTTGGAAGCAACATGATAACTCATCATCCAGCAACCCTCCACAACCTCAAAAGCAAGAAAAGCCAAATCAATTAGAAGAAGCTCTTACTCAATTCATGAAGATGACTCAATCAAATTTCCAGAACCATGAGTCGCATTTCAAAAATCAAGAGGCTTCTATCAAAAATCTGGAAAATCAAATTGGGCAACTCTCAAAGCAACTCGCAGAGCAATCCAAAGGTAAGTTTTCTGCTAGCACAGTAGATAACCCCAAAAATGAAAATTGTAGTGTTGTTACTTTAAGAAGTGGAAAGCTATTGTCTGAAGTAGAGAGAAATAAAAAGAGTGAAAAAAGTGAGGTGGAAAATGAAGTTGAAAAAGAAAAGGGCGGAGTTGAAAATGAGAGTAGAAAAAAAATTGATAAAGAAGAGAAAAAAGAAGGTGAGGAAGACAAAGTTGCTACTGACAAACTGCAGGTACAAGAGCAGCCCAAGGTTATTCAGCCACATATGAAGCTTCCTTATCCTCATCTGAGCAAGAAGAACCAGAAGGATGAACAGTTTGCTAAGTTCATGGATATCTTCAAGCGTCTACAAATCAACATTCCTTTGCGAAGCTTCAGAGCAAATGCCCACATATGCAAAGTTTATGAAGGAGTTGTTGACCAAAAAGAGAAGATTTAAGGAGGATGAGACGGTGGCCTTAACTGAAGAGTGCAGTGCTATCATTCAAAGGAAGCTCCCTCCAAAGATGAAGGATCCGGGAAGTTTTACAATCCCTTGTACTATTGGGAATTTGCATATTGGTAAGGCTCTCTGTGATTTGGGAGCTAGCATTAATTTGATGCCCCTCTCTATGTTGAAACGGTTGGGAGGAGGTGAAGTCAAGCCCACAAAGATGTCTTTGTAACTGGCAGATCGATCGGTCAAATACCCTTATGGAATACTGGAGGATGTGTTGGTTAGAGTTGACAAATTCTTGTTCCCAGTGGATTTTGTTATCCTTGGTATGGAAGAGGACAAGGAGGTCCCTCTTCTTCTTGGCAGACCTTTCCTAGCTACAGGGAGAGCCTTGATTGATGTTCAACAAGGTAAATTAATTTTGAGGTTCCAGGAAGAGAGGGTGACATTTAATGTTTTTGAAGCTATGCGGCATCCGGATGATATTGAAAAATGTTCTCGAGTTGATGTGATTGACGACTCAGTTTTGGAAATCATGGAGCAAGACCAACCTTCACACCCATTAGAGAAAGTGTTAGTGAATTCTATGGAAAAGGTGGATGAGGAGATGGATGATGAAATAGAAAGATGTCTTGCACAACTTGAAGCTCTACAGGTTGAAAATGATGTTGCTAAAAAGAAAGAGGACTTGCAAGGTGGTGAGTTAGAGAAGAAAGCTAGCCCGGAATTAAAGCAATTACCCCCACATTTGAAGTATGTTTTTCTTGGGGATGATGCTTTTAATCCGGTGATCATTAGTGGCTCCTTATCAAAGCTAGAAGAGGAGAAGCTAGTGAGAGTACTTAGAGCACATAAAGAGGCAATTGGATGGACCATCTCAGATTTAAAGGGCATCAGTCCAGCCTTTTGCATGCATAAGATAAAGTTAGACCAAGAGTTCAAACCAGTTGTTCAACCACAGAGAAGGCTTAACCCAGTTATGAAAGAGGTTGTGAGGAAGGAGGTATTGAAACTTTTAGAGGTTGGGATGATCTATCCTATTCTCGATAGTGCATGGGTGAGTCCAGTACATGTGGTTCCAAAGAAAGGGGGAATGACAGTTGTAACAAATGAAAAAAATGAGTTAATCCCTACTAGAACTGTCATAGGTTGGCGGATGTGCATTGACTATCGGAAGTTTAACCAAGCCACTCGCAAGGACCATTTCCCTCTCCCATTTATGGACCAGATGCTCGAAAGATTGGCTGGACAAGCCTACTATTGTTTTCTTGATGGGTACTCCGGTTACAATCAAATCTCTGTCAACCCAGAAGACCAAGAGAAGACAGCAATCACTTGCCCATTTGGAGTTTTTGCGTATAGACGGATGCCTTTCGGTCTTTGCAATGCTCCCGTAACTTTTCAAAGGTGTATGCTTTCTATTTTTGCTGATATGATTGAAAAATCTATTGAAGTTTTTATGGATGACTTCTCTGTGTTTGGTATTTCTTTTGATGATTGTCTGGATAACCTGGAGGATGTTCTTAAGAGGTGTAAGGAGACCAATTTAGTGTTGAATTGGAAAAAATGTCACTTCATGGTGAAAGAAGGAATTGTTCTGGGTCATAAAATCTCATCTAAGGGTATAGAAGTGGATAAGGTAAAAATTGATGTGATAGAGAAATTGCCTCCTCCGTTGAATGTGAAAGGAGTGAGGAGTTTCCTTGGGCATGCTGGTTTTTATAGACGATTTATCAAGGACTTCTCCAAGGTTGCTAAGCTGCTTTGCAATCTCCTCATCAAGGATGTCTCATTCAAATTTGACCCAGAATGCTTGAAAGCCTTTGAGTTGTTGAAAGAGAAACTTATTTCAGCGCCTGTGATAGTTGCACCAGATTGGGAGTCACCTTTTGAGCTAATGTGTGATGCTAGTGACTATGCAGTGGGGGATGTTTTGGGGCAAAGGAGAGAAAAATTCTTTCATGCCATCTATTATGCTAGCAAGGTATTAAATGAGAACCAAGTCAACTATGCTACCATAGAGAAGGAGTTGCTTGCTATAGTATTTGCTCTTGAAAAATTCCGTTCATATTTGATTGGTTCCAAAGTTGTGGTGTTCACTGATCATGCGGCAATCAAGTATCTTATGACTAAGGTCGAATCCAAGCCAAGACTCATTAGGTGGATTTTGTTGTTGCAAGAATTCGACCTTGAGATCAAGGACAAAAAGGGGAGTGAAATGTGGTGGCTGATCATCTGTCTAGGCTGGAGAATACTGAAATTACAACTAAAGAGTTGGACATTCTAGAGGAGTTCCCAGATGAGAAACTTATTTGTGGATCGAGAGGCCTTGGTTTGCAGATATGGCAAATTTTAAAGCTGCTGGTGTGATACCTGAAGAGCTAAATTGGCAACAAAAGAAGAAGTTTTTCAAAGATGCTAACTACTTCATTTGGGATGATCCCTATCTCTTCAGACAAGGCCCAGATGGACTTCTGAGAAGGTGTGTTGCAAATGATGAGGCGCAGAAAATTTTATGGCATTGTCACAATTCACCATACGGAGGTCATTTCAATGGTGAACGCACAGCTGCAAAAGTGCTTCAATCTGGATTCTACTGGCCTTCAATTTTCAAAGATGCTTATGCTCATGCAAAGAGTTGTGACAAGTGCCAGAGGACGGGAAGTATTTCCAAGAGGAATGAGATGCCCTTAAACTTCATTTTGGAGGTTGAACTTTTTGATTGTTGGGGAATTGATTTCATGGGGCCATTTCCCTCCTCATTCTCTAACCAATACATTTTGGTAGCTGTGGATTATGTCTCAAAATGGGTAGAGGCAGTGGTAACTCAGGCAAGTGATTCTCAGACTGTTGTGAAATTCATAAAGAAGAACATATTTTGCCGGTTTGGGGTCCCTAGAGTGCTAATCAGTGATGGTGGTTCGCCTTTTTGCAACTCGAAATTGGAGGCTGTGTTGAAAAAGTATGATGTGAAACACAAAGTTACCACTCCTTACCACCCTCAAAGCAATGGGCAAGCCGAAGTGTCAAACAGGGAGATTAAGAAGATACTTGAGAAGACAGTGAGTGCCTCAAGGAAAGACTGGGCCCATAAGCTGGATGATGCTCTGTGGGCATACAGGACAGCCTATAAATTCCATATGGGGTTGTCTCCATACCAGCTGGTTTATGGCAAAGCTTGTCATTTGCCAGTTGAGCTTGAGCATAAGGCGTTTTGGGCCCTGAAGTTCTTAAATTTTGATTCAACCTTGACAGGAGAGAAAAGGATTTTGCAGCTGCACGAGTTGGATGAAATGCGTTTGCATGCTTATGAGAATGCTTCCATCTACAAACAAAAGGTTAAAGCTTATCATGATAAGCACATTGTACAAAGAACCTTCTCTCCTGGGCAGCAAGTGTTACTTTTCAACTCTCGTTTGAAGTTATTCCCGGGCAAACTCAAGTCCAAGTGGTCGGGACCTTTTGTGGTAAAAGAAGTGATGCCACATGGAGCAGTAGAGGTGGAGGAACCTTCATCTCAAAGAACGTTCAAGGTTAATGGTCAACGACTGAAGCATTATTTGGGAGGAGAGCTTGACAGGGCAAAGGTTGCTCTAGTCTTGCGAGAGCCTTGAGCATACCATCACGCGTCAAGCTAGTGACGTTAAAGAAACGCTTCTTGGGAGGCAACCCAAGGTGTAGAAGAGTGCATCCATGTAAAAAAAAATGCCCAATGAGACACGGCCGGGCCGTGTGGGATGACACGGCCGTGCCTCGAGAAAAAAAATTTGTAGGAGAGACAGTGTATAACACGGGCTAGCCGTGCCCTATGGCACGCCCGTGTTCGAGCTTCCCTCAGTCCTCATGTGTGCTTGCCCTTACCCAATCCTTCCCCCAGCCAATCACAACCATCCATTCCTTCTCATTTTTAATCTGTGGCCCTTAAGCAGACCCACCATACTTACCATATACCCTGCCACACCACAGAATAAACCCAAAAATAACCCCCCTCTCCTTTTTCAGACCACGACCGTGCCCCCCTTTTTTTTCTTCACTTTTCCTTTTCCAACCCTATTCCCTCACCTCAGCCGTGCCTCTCATCCTTCCACCATCTTCTCCTTTCACCACTCACCTCATTCTTCTCCCACCAGCTCCTCACCTCAGCCGCGCAGCCTCTCACACCACCACCTCTCCACTTCCTTCTTCTTCTACTCCTCCAAACACCTCCCCTCTTCCCTTTCGCAGCTCCTCCTTCTCCCTCGTTTCTCTTCCTAGCCACGTCTCCTCCCTCATTCTCTCCACCTCCATCTCCCTCCCTTTCACCAGCCAAACCCACCACCTCTCCCTCCACCACTCTTTTAACCATCCCCACCACTACCACCTTCTTCACCACACCCACCAGCCGTAGCCCCATTTGTGTTACCATTTTTTTTTTCATTTTATTTTACCTGTGTTGGTTGTGTTGTTTGGTCTGATTACAGGTTATTATGGCATCAAAGAGGCAGAGGGGTGATGCCTCAGGCACAAAAGAGCCAGCTTTGGCCAAGGGGAAGGGAAATGGCAAGAAAAAGGTGACCGAAAATCCGTATGGCATTCAGTTCCGGGACGACGTTCAAGAGGCAAGGTATAATTCTCTTGTCGTAAGAATAATTGCCCCAACCCGTTATATGGATGAGCCTGCATTGTTAACTCTAGGATTGTTAGAGGATGTCCATTACTTATTCGCAAATGTAGGTTGGACGAACTTTGTGGGACTGAAACATTTTACCTATGCTAGAATTACTATGGAATTCCTATCCTCCGTTAATGTCAATGTTTTATATGCGGAGGGATGGCCAGAGGAACACCCTGACAATTTGATAACCTTTCGGTTATTCAATAAAGAGCATAGCCTCTCATTGAGTCAATTCAATGCAATCTATGGGTTCCCATATGGTGGTCAGCGAAGGGTCCCAAATGAATTTTCTGCAAGAAGGTTTTGGAGCTTACTAACGAAGTCCGACACTTATGATTCATCCTCGTCAAAATCATCAAAGTTGCGAAACCCCTGTTTTTGCTATGTTCACAGAGTCATGTCAAACACAGTGTTTGGACGAGGGGATAGTGACGGTGTTGTCCGTCAGTCAGAACTGATGTTTCTATGGAATATGCTGCACCCCGAATTTCAGCTAGATGCAGGTTCTCATCTGATTACTCACACGGTAAAAGTAGGGAAAGCTTCAGCTGGTAAAATTGTTATTGGTGGTTTAATCACCCCAATTGCTGAAGCTCTTGGTTATAGAACCTCTGGCCTCCCAATAGTCCGTGGGAGTACCCGCTTGGATATGGAAGCCTGCCTTGCAATGAGAATGATAGTCAAGGAAGGCCAATGTTACTGTTTGGTGCTCCCTGATACCGAGGAAACCCATCCTCTACCTGACCAGGAGCACACCACTATAAGAAACCAGAGGAATTGGAATTTTCCCGGAGGCCCCCAACCTGACCCCCATCAAGAAGAGAGACCTGAGGCACCCCCTGGCAGTTCTTCGCAGTACTTTGCTCCACAGCCACCTCCCGGTTCTTATGCCGCTCTCCAAGAGGAGATGGTCGCTAAAGTGGCCCAAATTGACGGTCTTGACAACCCTGTCCACCACATTTAGGACATGGTCTCTGCAATGTATAACCGCACCTCCAAAGAATATCTGGCGTTCCTCCTCATCCCCACAGTGAGTCCCTCCTTGCATCATCCCTATCTCGCTTTAATTGTTTACATTGGGGACAATGTAAATTCTTAAGCAGGGGTATGCGTTTTAAATTTTTGCATGTTAGTCTTGCATGTTAGTCTTGCATTTCATTTTAGTGTTTGCATCTTTGTGTTAATTGTTGTTTTGTTCGCATCATTTTACCCCCCAAATTGTTACACTATCCTCTGGTGCTTTGGCATATGTGCTACAATCTTTTTGAAATTTGAGATTGCAATGATTTGGAACCCAATTATTTTATCTTGTGATAGGCTTAAAGGTAGCGTTCTTAATGAATATAGGGATAATCTTTTGATAAGTTGTTGATTAGCATGTGGCGCTCTGATCTGATGTTTTTCACTGAATTTAACTTCTAAATGTGAGACTTGAGCTTGTATTGGGGTTGCACTTCATCATATTTATATGCCTCTTCTCTTTGTATGAGTGTGTCCCTCTTGATTGTGCTCTTTAGAACTTGACTTGAAACCATTTCATAGCTTGTAAATTTTTGTCTACACACTTGAATATGATTAAGGCATTTTTAGGCGTGTTTTTCAAGCCTCTGATTGTTGAATGAAAGCTTCCTCTTGTTGCCCCTTTTGAGCCTGAACTGAAATTAATTTTCTTGGTATCCTTGTGATTGCTAAATATGACAGTACCTTTTAGAGCATGCCTAAGGGAGCAGTTAGTTGTGAATCTTGTGTGATTTGTGCGGTGCTTGAAATTGGGACCTCTTCTGTTATTTAAACTCCTCCCCAGTAATTACTGCAAAAATCTCAAATGGGGGAGAAAACAAAAAATAAATATAAAAATAAAAATAAAAATAAAATAAAATAACAGAAGAGGAGCAAAATAAAAAGGTGTTGAAAGCAAAAAAAAAGGGGGGGAAAATGAATTACTCCACTTATGCTGCTTTAAAAGGGTTGTTTTATTTGTTCATTATTTTAGCCCTTGAATTTCTCCTTTCTTGTTTTTATCCCACCTTACAAGAAAAATCTCATGGCCACATTACAACCTTGTGGAGACCTTTTGATTCTTGTGTGTTTTCATAAATTATATGCTGAGTTTGGTTAATAGTCAAGCTTATGGTAGAGCACTTTCATGGATGAATTTGAGTGATTTGTCATAACCTTTAAACACTTTGAGAGTGGTAAGGAGAGTGCCCCTATCAGTGAGAGACATGATTTCAAAGAGCCCGATTCTCTAATTGGACTTGATTTTGGTTGTCCCTATTGTCTTTGTTAGCCTTTAGCCTATTGCTTGAATTGGCTTTTACCTCGGGTTCCTTATTTGTTGCATCTCTTGTTTCTATGCTTTTCTTTGGCCACTGCAATTGCTTGAGGACAAGCAAGATTCTAAGCTTGGGGTAATTTGATGCGTTCATTATAGCATATAGTTTGTTGTTAGTTTTGCATTGCATCGTAGTCATTTTAGTGGTTTTAACCCATAGTTCTCATGCATTTTGTTTGATTTAGATAATACACTTGGTTTGAGTTCAGTTGTGCAGAAAAGAAGGTTATTGGCCTAGGAAAGCGGAGCTAAATCACATAGACGGATGTTGCGACCAACTCGGAGGCCAAAATACCAAAAGACGGCAAGATTTGAAGAGGCACGGCCTGCCCGTGCCCTATGCCACGGCCGTGCCGTGGTGGATATGAAGAAGCTCAATATTGCTCACAGTGTATTCCACGGCCAGGCCGTGTTATCCAGCACGGCCGTGCCCGTGTTTCCCTCTCCATGTTGATGTTTTGAGAGCAGCACGGCCAGGCCATGCCAGGCTCCACGGCCGTGCTGCGACTCGGTCCAGACTTGTATTTTGCGCGTTTTGACTTATTTTTGGGAGGTTTTTCAACCCTTTTTGGTGGAGAACTATAAATAGACAGAGAAAACATTGACCTAGGGTTGGTTTTTTGGCTGGAGACTGAATCAAGAACAAGTGATCACAGGCAAATTTGAGGAATCAATGGAGTCTTTAGCTATTTCTTCATCTCAATTGATTAGTTTCTTCTCTTCCATGAGGAACTAGACCTCTTGTACTAGGGTAAGATGAACTTTGTGGATCCTTTTATGTAATCGAATTCAGAGTTTCAATGCAAGTATGATTTATGTTATTAGATCATTTATCTCTTTTCTTAATGCAATTCGATGCTTGATCACCATTGGTTTGAACTAGGGTTTTAGCATCAATTGGAAAATTGAGGTTTTAAACATGCTTTGGGATAATTTGACATGCTTAATAAGGTTATAGGAATATAATTCTCGTGGTATGAGTTTGTATGAACCCTTATTCGTTATGCTTGGTTAACTTAATTTGGACCTAAGGAATTAGGACTCGTTTATTTAATCAAATGGGTTAATAGAGAAGGGATTTTCATTAATCTAAACTTGTGGATTTGAACTTCAAATACATTATCATTGCTTGCATTGGAATAGAATTCAAGAGCATAAAGGTTGAGACAAAGGGATTCGAGCCCTAGTCACTTTTATTCTCCTTAATATCTAAATACTTTGTCTTGTTAGTTACTGTTTTGTTGCTAAACACGAATTACAAACTTTTCAAACACATTCGTATTCATTCAATAGTTCAATTAGTTACAACTTTTGTTTAGTTAATAATTGGTCACAATCCCTGTGGATTCGATCTTTTATTACTTAACGGCGAAATCGTACACTTGCGATTTTCCATCAACAAGTTTTTGGCGCCGTTGCCGGGTGGGTTTTTGGTAGCACATTGACCACTATTTGTTTTGATTTCTCAGCTGGTAATGATTTAAGTAATGAGCAATTAATCTGCAGCGAGATACTGGATCCCAATCCTTCTTTAAATACTCCCACATTATTATCCTACTCATGTGGTATGGTCCTTGGTCCAGGAAAATTTGTTCTTAAAAAGGGATGCACTACCATACTTCATTCCTATCAGCGGAGCACGCTAACGAATACACAAATCACAGGTTATTCATTTCACACACCATTTTTCCTTTATGGTTATTAGTGTTATCACATAGTAATTGCTCACACATTTCATTGTGCTTTTAAATACCTAACCATTATATAAACATTACTTTATGTTGGGCTAACTAACACATTGACCACTATTAATTTCATTTCCCAGCCAGTAGTGGTTCAAGTAATGAACAACTAACCTGCAATGAGATGCTAGACCCCAATCCCTCTTTAATGGATACTCCCGCATTATTATCCAAGTCACGTGGCAGAGCCCTTGGTCTAGGGAGATTTGTTCTTAAAAATGGATCAATTACGAGAGTTCATTCCTACAAGCAGAGCACAGCTACGAATGTATAAATTCATATACAGAGACTTGAGATACCTCTTATAAGTTATTGATCCCACACACCATCTCTCCTTTATGATTATTTGTGTTATAATATAGTAATTGCTCACACGTTGCATTGTGGTTTTAAATAGGTAACCAAGATTTCATGATGGAAGATCCTATAAATTCTGAACAAAATACTCCTTCTGACAGCATAAGTCCAATCAATTGTGTAGGTAATTGTTCGACACATAATTCAAATGATACAAAAATTTTGTTCTCATACAAAATACTTCTCTATAGTTTCAATAGTAGTGTTTTTATATTATTTTACAATTCATATAAGATCTCATGTCCTTTGTATTTATTTATCAGTGACAAGATCGAGAGGCTCCCAATACTATGACATTAGAGACCTAGATTGCATCTGTGAACATTGTGGTGCAATAGTATGGTTTGAAGCGAGACTCCAAAAACATTATCATGCAACCAAACCACGATTTGGTATGTGTTGTATGCAGGGTAGAATTGTGCTTCCTAATTACAAGGACCCTCCCCAACCATTAAAGGATTTATTTCATAAACGTGACAAAAAAAAAGCAAATATTTCTTGGCTAAAATAAGATCATTTAATAGCATGTTTGCTTTCACCTCCATGGGTGGTAAAGTTAATAACTTAGTCAACGATGGCAAAGCTCCTCCGATTTTTGTGATGAACGGTGAGAATTATCATTGAATTGGAAGCTTGCTCCCTATGCTTGGAAATGAACCTAGATTTGCTCAACTATAAATTTACGACACCGAATAGAATGTCGGTTGTCAGGTATTTTCTGAACTTCGTGATATACATTTTGTATTATATATTGTTCCTCTTATTAGAATTTAAATTTAATCTATTTTTTTCTTGTGTGTAGAATGGAGGGCATCTCATCTTCTTTGAGTTCACAAATTGTTGCCGATTTAAAGCAACTTCTTGATGCCTATAATCCATATGCACAAATATATAGGATTATATGGGACAAAATGCATGAGACAAATGCCCCAACAGTGAGTCTAAGATTGTTGGGTAAAAGAGGTCGTGATGGTAGAAGATATAATATTCTACATGCTTCTGAACTTACTGCTTTAATTGTTGGGGATTTCGATTCGGAAGATTTCAAAAGGGATATTATCGTTGAGACTATGTTAGGCATATTAAAGCGGATCTCGATTTATGACCCTTCCTATTTGCCATTACAATATCCATTGCTTTTCCCTCGAGGTAAGGATGGTTTCAGGGATGACATTGAATTCACTGAAGAATCAAATGCTCCCTCAATCAAAACACAAATGATTACTCTTAGAGAGTGGTTTGCATACAGAATCCAGCATAGACAGACTGAACAATCAACTATATTGTTTGCTCGATGTTTATTTCAACAATTTTTGGTTGACGGTTATAGTATGATAGAATCCTCACGCCTGAAATGGGTTAGAAATCATCAAAAAGAATTAAGGGCTAAAATATACAAGGGTTTTACAGAAGCAATACTCAGGAGTGAGACTAGCCTTTTAACGGCAGGCCAAATAATTGTGTTGCCTTCTTCTTTTATAGGAGGAGTTCGATATATGTTTCAAAACTATCAAGATGCTATGGCAATCTGTCGTTGGGCTAGATATCCAGATTTATTTATAACTTTTACTTGCAATCATAAGTGGCCCGAACTAACCCGATTTTTGGGCAACAATAACCTCAGATCCGAAGACCATCCTGATTTGGTTAGTCGCCTTTTCAAGATAAAGCTTAATCACTTAATAAAGGAAACAAAAAAAGGTGAAGTCTTTGGCAAGGTTAGGGCAGGTATGTATCTATCATTTCTACATTGATTTATTTGTCTTAATAATTTAAATTTCTTAAAATAATTTGTTTTTACTTTACAGTTATATAAACCATTGAGTTTCAAAAACGCGGTTTACCACACGCCCACATATTGGTATTTCTGAACTCTCATTCAAGCTATATGCATCCTCATGACATAGACAGGATAATATCTGCTGAGCTTCCAGATAAAGATTTGGATCCAGAATTGTTTCACATTGTTTCTTCACTTATGCTTCAAGGTCCATGCGGTGTTCAAAATAAAAAATCTCCCTGTATGAAAAATGGCAAGTGTACAAAATATTTCCCAAAAAAATTCTTTGATGTCACTACTATTGATTCAGATGGATATCCGGTATATAGAAGGAGAGATAATGGTGTCACTATTCAAAAGGGTGAATGTTATCTAGACAACTGTTTCGTCATCCCTTATAACAGACATCTATTGTTGAAGTTCAATGCTCACATTAACGTTGAGTGGTGTAATCAGTCTCGGTCTATAAAATATCTTTTTAAATATGTCAATAAAGGCCACGACAATGTTATCGCGACTTTCTATAGTAGTGCAAAAGATGAAAATGATGTTGATGAAATCAAGATGTACTATGATTGTAGATATTTATCCTCCTGTGAGGCTTCTTGGAGAATTTTCAGCTTCGACATCCACTATAGAGAACCTTCTGTTGAAATATTGACTTCCCATTTGCCAAATCAGCAGTCTGTTATATTCAATGATGATGAGCCAATTGATCGAGTTGTGAATAGGAAAAACATTCACAACACAAAGTTCTTAGCATGGATGAACGCAAACAAGAAATATCCATATGCAAAGAACTTGACTTACACCCAATTCCCACTAAAAGTTGTTTGGAAGGATACTAAACATGAATGGGTCCACCGTCAGAGGGGGTTTACGATAGGCAGGCTTCATTTTATACCACTTAGATGTGGTGAGATATATTATTTAAGAACTTTATTGAACTATGTAAAAGGACTTGAGAGCTTTGAACAAAAAAGAACAATAAGTGGATATGAGCATAAAACCTTTAAAGAGGCATGCTATGCCATGAGTTTGTTGGATGATGACAGAGATTATATAGATGCAATCATTGAATCCAGTTGTTGGGGGTACTGGGAGCTATTTGAGGAGACTATTTTCCAGTTTGTTGATCTCACATCAACTATCTAAACCAGAATTTGTCTGGGAAAAGACCTGGCAATACTTGAGTGATGACATATTACATAGGCAAAGAACTCTTCTTCGATCTGAACGTAATTACCTTTTTCTTTGCCTTGATCATTTTACATCCCTTTCTTTCATAGCTAAAAATATTATTCACTGTTTATAATTGATTTTTATTTACTGCTCCTATTTAAAAAATTGCAGATTTGTAATTGTCTTTTAAAGAGTTGAAAGTTTTGCATTAGCAGACATTGAAACACTGTTACAAAGTAATAACTAAAGCCTATCAGATTTCCCTACAATGCCACAGCTAGATATGTCCTTAATAGCTCATACAGGAAATAAATTGATATATGATGAGTTAAATTATGATAGACAGTGTTTGGTCGCGGAGCATGAACAATTAATGTCAACAATGACTGCTGAACAAGAAAGGGTTTATGAAAAGATCATGACAGCAGTTATGGCCAAGAATCATGGTCTTTTTTTTTGTTTATGGATATGGCGGAACTGGGAAAACCTATATTTGGAGGGCTTTGTCTGCAGCGATTAGATCAAAAGGAGGTATTGTTTTGACTGTTGCTTCTAGCAGAATAGCTGCTTTATTGATTCCTAGTGAAAGAACTGCACATTCTAGATTTGCTATTCCTATAAACGTTGATGGAGATTTAACCTGTAACATTAAACAGGGAAGCCAGCTAGCAGAATTGATAGCAAAAACAAATTTAATTATTTGGGATGAATCACCAATGACTCATAAACATTGTTTTGAAGCTCTCGATCGAACACTTAGAGATATTCTTCGATTTTCTAACGGTGGAAATTTGGATCTTCCTTTTGGAGGTAAAGTAGTGGTTTTTGGAGGAGATTTTAGACAAATTCTACCCGTTATACCAAAAGGGACAAGGCAGGAAGTCGTACATGCTTCTATTAACTCCTCATATCTCTAGGATTTTTGCAAAGTGCTGACGTTGACTACGAACATGAGACTATTATCCACTAATGTAGATTCTAATGTTGAAAAAAGAAAGAAATTTTCAGACTGGATCTTGAGTGTTGGTGATGGTAATGTCGGAGAAGTTGATGATGTCAATATGATTGTGCAGATTCCAGAGGATTTACTCATCAAGAACGGTAGTGATTCAATTGCCTCTATTGTTCATGAAACTTATCCATTCTTCTTAGATAACATCAAGAATCCATCTTTTTTCTAGGATAGGGCAATATTAGCTCCTACAAATGATGTTGTTGATAAGATCAATGATTATATGTTATCCTTGCTTCCTGGTGATGAAAAAACGTATTTGAGTTTTGACAGTCCTTATTCAGACAATTCAAATTCTGGTAGAGTAGATGACATCCATACTCCAGAATTCTTAAACACAATCACTGCTTCAGGACTTCCAAACCATATATTAAAACTAAAGGTAGGAGTTCCTGTGATGTTGCTCAGAAACATAGATCAGTCTTTCGGCTTGTGCAATGGGACTCGATTAACCATCAGAAAAATGGGCAAATATGTTGTTGAGGCAAAGGTTATTTCAAGAAGTAGCATTGGTCAAAGTGTGTATATACCTAGACTATCTTTGACCCCTTCAGATAAACAGATTACTTTTAGATTTCAACAAAGGCAATTTCCTTTAGCTCTTTCATTTGCAATGACTATTAATAAAAGCCAGGGACAATCTTTAAAGCATGTAGGAGTCTATCTTCCCCGTTGTGTGTTTTCACATGGGCAATTGTATGTTGCAATATCAAGAGTCACCTCAAGGAATGGTTTGAAAATACTAGTGACTAATAATGAAGGTGAAAATACAAACATCACTTCTAATGTTGTTTATAAAGAAGTGTTTTGCAATTTATAGCACATGTGCGTTTCAAACAATAATTAATATTTTTGTATATGAATGTGCTCTATTTTGTTACCATTGTTTCTTTAAATGTTAAATCAAGTATAGCATCAAATCTATATGACCCGATATGCTCTAAAGCACGAAAGTAGTTAATTTCTAGAGTTTTTTTGGTTCCGTAGTAGCTAAATTTGATGCAGTATGATTAATTCTTTTATTGGATTGTTGTTATCATGCATAATCTACTAGATTGCACTACATTTCATAATGGTCAAGCACTACATGATTTAGATTTTAGGAAGGTACTTTGGTTTGGAAAATAGGATTAACACTATGCTATGTAATGGTTGTATTTGTTTGGTGGCTTCATGTGTCTTTGTTGTGTTTGTTTGGGGGCTTATGCTTTCTTCCCCTTCCTCATTCCTTATAAACCATAACCCAAGACACCATTGATCACCTTCATTTCATGATAACAAAAAAAGATACAATACTTGGAATAATTGCATTGTAGCAATTTGTACTACAGAATTGGTGAAACTCACATCCCCATAAGAAGGTGTTTCTTTTATGAACCTTTGGTTATTAATATAAAGTTTATTTGTTATTGCACTTTTGCTTATTAATTCAATTGCTATATAAATTACCTTTTTAATAGTATTCCCATATAAAAACTTTTTGAATAGTATTCTCAGATAACCCGTGCATCGCACGGGCATAGAGTCTTGTTATTAATAAGAGAAATGGACACAGACTCAAGGAAACCAAGTCCACCACAAGCTGAACAATGAATATTGAGTTCTTGATTCCAAGTCCAAAGCTTGTAAAATACAGAAATACTATGACATCAAAATCAAACCAGCAACCAATTCAAACAATTAACCATCTCCTATGCATGTCAACCTAAATGATGCTTCCTATGATAGATAGGAACATAACCTGCTTAAATCGTGATTAGTTGATGCTGATCGTTATAAAAAACAATTGTTCCATTGTAGTTGCAGTTGAGTTTTAGCGCATATACTTCACTTGCTATTTGAGTACTTCACTCCAATATTATCTTCCAAATGAGCCTCACAAGGCTAAGGTTAAGGTTAAGTTTTTTTTTTTTAAACATTATTTTTAAACAGCCAATGCTAAGGTTTTTTGAAAAACTTATGTTTTATTGTTGTTATTATAAAAAGATTCTTTATAATTTATTAAAGTTATATATTTATTTACACTTCTAAATATTTAAGCGTATTGGCCTACATAAAAGATTTAAATAAACAAGACAGTCTCAATATTAAAAAACTTGTCTAATCTATTTTCACTCTCATGTTTCATGTTCTCAGATAGTTTATCATGCATAAAGTTTATCTTTATTAGCCTATTAATCATTTAATTTATTTAGACATGGATCGGATGACAAACCTTTAAACAAGCTAACAAGCCAAACCAGGTCTAGAAAAAGCCTATGACATGTAACAAGCAAAACTCGAGACTTGAATTTCTGGAAACAGACCAGACTTATTTAAGCAAAGCCTTACTCGGCCTAGTCTACTACCACCCCTATATAAGACTTTGAAAACACAAAACAAAATGAAAACATATGACATTTTTGTAATAAAAAAAGAGGTTTGAAAATAAAAATAGAAAATATTTTATAAAATGAAAGTGACCATTAAATTCAAACAAATATTTTTGTCGATGGAAAAGTAACTGTTAGGAGAGACACTTTCAAGACTACCAAAAAGGGCACCATTGACGTACTGCGGCTATCAGTATAGCCCCAATCTAGAGAACTAATGCACATACCTAAACAACAAGTAGTTTCACTCGGTTGCAGCTATTCAACGAGTCCTAAACGCTCTGGGATCTCTCTTGATAGGGTTATCCACCAAGGAGGATTGTAGTGTCCTCGAGGGAAGTCAAACCTCACTAGAGTGAGTTAATCTCGAATCCTTTGGCCACTTTGCGCTAACTGTTGCGGCTAAAGGCAAATGCACCTTATCGCAATTCGTATTAAAGTGGAGTATATTAGACTACGAATGTCGAACCCATATGGCATGCGAGAATACTAAATTAATAGAGATCCTTTATTAAGGATTGGCCAGACCCTATGAGATTAAGCACACTAAGAATAATACATTCAAAAGGATCATAGAAAACTCATAATTAAACAAATATAAAAAACATAGTAAAAGATCTCCTATCACCCCTAGTGATGGATTTAGCTACTCAATAACATCAAATAACAAGAATCCAAATAAGAATTCATAAAAGACAGAGTAAAATAGAACCGAGACACCCTTTCAGTATGGCAGCGGTCCTTCTCCCATTCTCCAGAGCTCCGACGGCAAAGCAGTGTAACAGAATGAGCAAAATGGCAAAAGGTTCTCAAAAAGGATTTAGAATGCCTATTTATAGGCTTTGGTGCGCACTAGGTCAACTGACTTCAAATCTGTACGTTATGGGCTTCGGTATGGTTGTACCGTGTTAATACGCGGTCGTACCTCCTTCGGTTCCCGGCGTTGGCTCGTACTTCTGCATTGTGTGTGGCCTGACTGCATTGGGTACGACAGTATTGCCTTCGGTACGGCCGTACTGTACTGATCATGAGGTATGCTTCTACTGCTGCACGCTGTAAGTCTGGTATGCAACCTAAGAGGGGGGTGAATTAGGTTGACCAATTTTCGAGTGACTTTTAGAGATTTCTTGTTCTTTTGTTTTATGGATAAACAGATGAAGTTTGATTGATAAAACAAAAGTAAAAGGATAAGGAAGAAGATTGATACACAAGAATTTATACTGGTTCCCCTAACCACTTGGGTACATCCAGTTCTTGACACTGCAGAACAATTCACTATGATAGAATTCTTGTTACAAGCAAGCCTCACCCCAAGGCTCCCTAACAATATCTATACAACAGCAAGATAGCACCCCACTATCTTTTCAAACCAAAAACTCAACACAAGGATGAATTTACAATAATGAAGAATGGTATGGCTGTATCAGATCAATATCACTTTGTAACTATACAACTTAGTGCTCAAGAACTTTTGAGAATATGAAAATTATATCAAAGTTCTAGGCAAGAAAGTTTTGAAGGTTTAAAACTTGTAAAAATGATATTGAACTCTTATGATTGAAAGAATGAAAGTTGTGTCTATTTTCTGATGTAAAAAGGTATATATATAACTATCAGATCGTGTATGAAGCAAGGTGATCATTTGGCAACTTTTCAGAAAACCAAACCACACCATTTGAAATCACAACGCGTTTGAGAAAATTTGATTTTGCAGTGTGGTAATCGACACGTCGTTATGGTAATCGATTACATGTGTACGTTGAAAATCGATATTCAAAAATTTAGTTAATGTAATCGATTACACAATTAAAGAAATCGATTACATGTGTATCATAGGAGTTTATGTAATCGGTTACACATTATAGGTAATCGACATCAAAACTAAGAAAATGTTTTTGCACATCACCGAGCATTTATGTAATCGATTACAAACTTGAGGTAATCGATTACTGAAACTGAAAAATGTTTTTCTTAAGATTTCAAAAGGTTTGCTTCAACACTAACTTTGCAAATAACTTAGATTAAGTTTTTAAACTTAAGGAATGATTTGTTTGAGCACATCTAAGTTATATAATCACAGTTTTGCAATATGTCAAAGATACGAACCATACTTACAGAGAATTGAAAAAACATAATTAACAACTCTGTAGAATCTTTGACTTGATCTATCGGAGTCTTTTCTTCTTTTTGATCAGCAAACTTGTCATCATCGAAACCCAGCCAAGTTTAAGAAGGAAATCTTCTTCACAATCTCCCCCTTTTTGATGATGACAAACACTAATCTTGTTAACAGTTTGCGAACGGAAAAGCTCCCCCTGTCTTGTATATCTCCCCCTTTGTTTTGGAGTTGGGAAACCTGAAAAGGTAGTAAAATACAAGACATACACATACACATAATATCTCCTTTCTCCCCCTTTTGACATCATCAAAAAGAAGAAAAAGTAGCATAAATATAATAGATTTACCAAGCTCATACAAACACACACTAAATACTTAATATGAGTCATCCATACAAACTGTTCAAAGTTCCTACTTAGTAAAGTCCAAATAAAGAAAACATAAACCAAAGTGCAATTTAAGGAAACAGTACAGAACTAGATGTAGAAATCCAACATAGACAAACAGAACATAATGATAAATCTGAAATTTCTGAAAATGTAATCGATTACTCATAATATGTAATCGATTACATTGATAAAAAATTTAATTTTGAAAAAGTATTGATAAAACATGCAATGTATGAGTATCTATTCTATGCATAACACACATATATCATAGATTTATGATTAAAAAGACATACATACACCAGAATGACACAATAAAAACATATAAGTTAAATGAAAGAACTTGTCACCAAATGTGTTGGTCTTCATATATCCTTTTCATCCAAAATGCCAAGTTCTCTTCTTATTTTGAAGAAGGGTTCTTTGGCTAATGGCTTTAATGAAGATGTCAGCTAATTGAGCATGAGTATCAACAAATGTAATCTCCACGTCTCCTTTTAGAACATGATCTCGTAGAAAATGATGTCGAATGTCTATATGCTTGGTACGAGAGTGCATAACAGGATTCTTTGATATATTTATAGCACTTGTGTTGTCACACCTTAAAGGAATGCATCCAAGATTGATTCCATAATCACATAGTTGTTGTTTTAGCCAAAGACTTTGAGCACAACAACTTCCAAATACAATATATCTTGCCAGTCTTGAGAGCAACACTTGCTTGTTTCTTGCAAGACCAAGATATTAAAGCATTTCCAAGCATATGGCATGTGCCACTAGTACTTTTTCGATCAGTTTTGCACCCTGCATAATCAGAATCTGAATAACCAACTAAAGAGCAAATACTACCTTTGGGGTACCATAGGCCAACATTTGTTGTTCCTTTCAGATACTTCATGATCCTCTTTACCGAAGAAAGATGAGATTCTTTTGGATTGACTTGAAATCGAGCACAGAGACATACACTAAACATAATGTCAGGACGACTGGCAGTTAAGTATAATAAAGAACCAATCATACCTCGATATTTCTTGATGTCTACTGATAAACCTGACTCATCTTGATCAATATAAGTACCAGATCCCATAGGAGTTGCGATCTCTTTGCAATTGTCCATGTCAAACCTCTTTTTGAGTTCTTTCCAATATTTTGATTGATTTATGAAGATACCATCCTTAGTTTGCTTGATTTGAAGTCCAAGAAAATAATTCAGCTTTCCCATCATGGACATTTCAAATTCTCCTTGCATCAACATTGAGAACTCTTCACACAAATCTTTATTGGTTGATCCGAAAATGATGTCATCAACATAAATTTGGACCAATAGAGTGTGATCCTTAATTCTCTTGATGAATAGAGTAGTATCTACCTTACCTTTTTCAAATCCTTTTTCACATAAGAATTGACTAAGTCTGTCATACCAAGCTCTAGGGCTTGTTTCAAACCATAAAGAGCTTTCTTTAATTTGAATACATGTGAGGGTGTTTGAAATCTTCAAACCCAGGAGGTTGTTTGACATAAACTTCCTCATTTATGTATCCATTTAAGAAGGCACTTTTGACATCCATTTGAAATAATTGAAAATCTAGAGAACAAGCATAACCAAGTAATAAACGTATAGCTTCTAACCTGGCAGCGAGGCGAATGTCTCTTCAAAATCAATTCCTTCCTCTTGATTATAGCCTTGAGCAACCAACCTTGCCTTATTTGAATAATTATCCCATTTTCATCAAGTTTGTTCTTAAACACCCATTTTGTACCGATAATGTGTTTGTCTTGTGGTGCAGGGACAAGTTCCCAAACTTGATTCCTTTCAAATTGGTTTAACTCTTCTTGCATGGCAAGAATCCATTGATCGTCTTCAAGAGCTTCATTTATCTTTGAAGGTTCTATTTGAGAAACAAAAGCCATGTATAGGCAAGCTTCCTTCAGATTTAGTCTTGTTTTTACTCCTGATTCAATATCACCAACTACTTTGTCAAGAGGATGATCCCGATGAATTCTCCATTCACGAGGTAGATCAGGATGATTCTGCTCTTGTTGAAGATTGTCGTCTTGGTGATTGACTGAATCAATTTGTTTTTCTTTGACAGAGTCTTCCATAGGTAATTCTGACTCAGCATCCTTAGTAATGTCTTTTGTAGATGCTTCCATTATATCATCATCATCATCATCACAAGAACCTTTCTCTACAGTTGGGTTAGTTTCATCAAAGGAAACATGCATAGATTCTTCTATAACTAAGGTTCTTTTATTATAAATTCTATAAGCTTTACTTGAAAGAGAATAGCCAAGAAATATACCTTCGTCAGATTTCTCATCGAACTTACCTAGGTTGTCTTTGTCATTGTTGAGTACAAAACATTTGCATCCAAAGACATGAAGATGTGAGATGTTTGGCTTTCTTCCCTTATATAGTTCATAAGGAGTCTTTTTCAAGATTGGCCTTATATTAACTCGATTTGTAACATAGCAAGCTGTACTCACTGCATCTGCCCAGAAGTACTTTGGTAGACTTGAATCACTGAGCATTGTTCTAGCCAGTTCAATTAGAGATCGATTCTTTCTTTCTGCCACGCCATTTTGTTGAGGAGTCCTTGGAGCTGAGAAGTAGTGAGTGATTCCATGTTCTTCACAGAATTCCTCAAAAAGAGCATTTTGGAACTCCCCACCATGATCACTTCTAATTGACACAATCTTCATAGATTTTTCATTTTGCACTTGTTTTGCATATTTCTTGAACGCCTTAAATGCATCACCTTTTTGTGCTAAAAATAGAGTCCAAGAATATCTTGAAAAATCATCAACAATAACTAAAGCATAAACATTACCTCCAAAGCTTCTAGTTCTTGAGGGACCAAAAAGATCCATGTGAATCAACTGAAGTGGTCTTGTAGTTGATACCACATTCTTTGGTTTGAAAGAGGATTTTGTTTGTTTCCCCTTTTGGCATGCGTCACATAATCTATCTTTAACAAATTTCATTTTGGGTAATCCAATAACAAGATCATGTTTGACAAGCTTATTCAAATGTTCCATGTGAATATGTGCTATTCTTTTGTGCCAAAGCCATGCATCATTATTGTTTACCACTAGACATTTAATCTTCAAAGATAAATCATCTAGACATACCTTATAGGAGTTGTCGATTCTATTTCCCACTAACTTCTTCAGGAGAGGCTTCATTTTCAATGATACATTTTTCTTTGATGAAGTTTACTCTGAATCCTTTATCGCAGAGTTGACTTATGCTAATCAAATTGTGCTTCAAACCTTCAACATATAGGACATCATCAATAGTTGTGAAGGGAGAAGCTCCAATCTTTCCAATCCCAAGAATCTTTCCTCTATTGTTATCTCCATATGTGACATATCCTTTAGATTTCAGCTTCAGAGATGTAAACTTTGTACAATCACCAGTCATGTGTCTAGAAACCACTATCAAGATACCATGTGTTCTTTGGTCTTTGTTAGAGCATTTCTACAAAGCAGATTTAATGTATGTTAGGTACCCAAAGTGATTTGGGTCCTGATGGGGTAATGCCTTTCCTTACCCATATGAATTCTCCATAAGGAACTCCAAAGTTTCTTATGTAGCAAGCATTGGGGTATGGCCTTTGACATACAAAGAATCACAATTCTTATAAATATGACTAGTGATAGAACTACTAGACTCGTTTCTTTTACATTTCTAGAAATTGAATGATTTCCATTCTTAACCATATTTCGAGTTTGCTTTAGAAGAGTTTCCAATATGCAATTTAGATGATTACGAGTTGTTAGTAGTTGTGCTTGCTTTGACAAATATAGTTTTGTTAGGACTTGGTGTTTGAAAATTTGAAAAACCAAGACCATGTTTGTTGTTTGAATACCTTTGTCTACCAAGCACTTCTTCTAAACCAATTTGACCTTTTTCATATCTTTTGATCACTTGGTTTAGATCAACAATCTTAGATTCATATCTTAAACATTTATTACATACAGAATTTTTGACATTTTCTGACTCCACACATGTGTCATTAGAACTTCTTTCTAGTTCTAAAATTAATTTCTTTTGTTTCGAAATTGTTCTAGAAAGTATCAAACATTCTTCATGTAACTCTTGAAATGCATTCTGTAATTCTATATAAGATGGTTTTTCATTAGACATAGAAGAACTAACCTCTTGTTCATCATCTGAGTGATGTGATGCCATGAGTGCTTTGACTTCAGATTCTCCACTTTCTGAATCGGAGGAGGTACTTACTTCATTGTCATTCCATGCAATGTAGGCCTTTTTGGATTTGAATTCCTTTTTCCCTTTGAAGTACTTCTTCTTTGTCAGATTAGGACATTCTGCTTTCATATGTCCTTCCTTACCGCATTCAAAACATGTGAAGTTCTGATTTGAAGTGGATGTATCCCTTTTCTTGAAAAATTTCTTTTTGTTATCAAATTTAATATTTTGGTCTTTCTTAAGAAATTTTCCAAACCTTTACCAGGAGAGTGATGTTCTCATCTTCATCAAGCTTTCTTCTTCACGTTGTTTTCTGGTTTCAACCTTTAAAGCAATGCTTTTGTTCTTCTTCTCTTTGACTTGATCTCTTCCAATCTTCCAAGTTCCAATTCATGTTCTTGGAGTTTTCCAAATAATGCCGCATGAAGTCATTTTTTGGACTTTTCTTTTCGAAATTGCTGTAACCTTTGGTTGCCATTGCCGAGTCAATGATCGAAGAATCTTGAGATTCAACTCATCATTGGTAAAGGTCTTTCCAAGAGCCATTAAGTGATTTGTCAAATGAGAGAATCTCTTTTGCAAATCAAGTATTGATTCACCGGGCTGCATTCTAAACATTTCATACTCTTGTGATAAAGTATTCAGTTTAGATCTCTTTACTTCTACTGTTCCTTCATGGGTCACTTCTAGAGTATCCCAAATCTCTTTAGCAGTTTTACAATGTGAGATACGAAAGAATTCATCCATACCTAATGCTGACTGTAGAATGTTCTTGGCCTTTTTGTCATAGAGCACTTTCTTCTTGTCATCATCTGTCCATGCGCTTTGACTTTATCTTGCACTTCATTGTTGATGACTGTTGTAGGCACTTAAGGACCATTCTCTACAGCATTCCATATTTCTTCTCCTTGTGCTTCAAGATAGGATTGCATGCGAATCTTCCAGAAGTCATAGTGTTCTCCAACAAAACATGGAGGCTTGTTATTCGCCACCATCTCTAAAAGTAGGATTGTTGCTTGCGGAAGCCATGGATCGAAGGAGCGAGTTACCTTAACCTCGCTCGATACCAATTGTAAGTCCGGTATGCAACCTAAGAGGGGGTGAATTAGGTTGACCAATTTTCGAGTGACTTTTAGAGATTTCTTGTTCTTTTGTTTTATGGATAAGCAGATGAAGTTTGATTGATAAAACAAAAGTAAAAGGATAAGGAAGAAGATTGATACACAAGAATTTATCTTTGGTTCCCTAACCACTTGGGTACATCCAGTTCTTCGACACCTACAGAACAATTCACTATGATAGAATTCTTGTTACAAGCAAGCCTCACCCCAAGGCTCCTAACAATATCTATACAACAACAAGATAGCACCCCACTATCTTTTCAAACCAAAAACTCAACACAAGGATGAATTTACAATAATGAAGAATGGTATGGCTGTATCAGATCAATATCACTTTGTAACTATACAACTTAGTGCTCAAGAACTTTTTCAGAATATGAAAATTATATCAAAGTTCTAGGCAAGAAAGTTTTGAAGGTTTAAAACTTGTAAAAATGATATTGAACTCTTATGATTGAAAGAATGAAAGTTGTGTCTATTTTCTGATGTAAAAAGGTATATATATAACTATCAGATCGTGTATGAAGCAAGGTGATCATTTGGCAACTTTTCAGAAACCAAACCACACCATTTGAAATCACAACGTTTCAGAAAATTTGATTTTGCAGCAGTGGTAATCGATTACGTCGTTATGGTAATCGATTACATGTGTACGTTGAAAATCAGATATTCAAAAATTTAGTTAATGTAATCGATTACACAATTAAAGAAATCGATTACATGTGTATCACCGGGAGTTTATGTAATCGGTTACACATTATAGGTAATCGACATCTGAAACTAAGAAAATGTTTTTGCACATCAGAGCATTTATGTAATCGATTACAAACTTGAGGTAATCGACATCAAATCGAAAAATGTTTTTCTTAAGATTTCAAAAGGTTTGCTTCAACACTAACTTTGCAAATAACTTAGATTAAGTTTTTAAACTTAAGGAATGATTTGTTTGAGCACATCTAAGTTATATAATCACAGTTTTGCAATATGTCAAAGATACGAACCATACTTACAGAGAATTGAAAAAACATAATTAACAACTCTGTAGAATCTTTGACTTGATCTATCGGAGTCTTTTCTTCTTTTTGATCAGCAAACTTGTCATCATCGAAACCCAGCCAAGTTTAAGAAGGAAATCTTCTTCACACACGCAGCTAGGTACGGCCGTACTGGATATGTGTAAGGTCGTACCGAGTGTCTATAATAACAAAAAGTCTTCAAGTTTTTCCAGTTTCAGCTCCAATTGCGCCTTTTTCACTCAAGGTGTTGTCTTTGTAATATTTTTGAAAAATGAGACAATATTAAGTACTTTTATACATTAAATAGCATGAAATAATCTAATTTAGCACTCAAAAGTCGCCATAAAAATAGACAAAATTGGGGTTTATCACTAACCGTGAGCAAATTCAAGCCAGAGAAACTACTAGTACTAGAGCATTAGTATTGGAAAACCTGTACTTGCATTTCCATCGCCTAATGAATGAATCGGGATAACTTCCTAAATCCTAATCTATTCTTAGTGTTGAGTTACTAACAAGAATAATGAACAAATATCAAAGGCAACCAAATACTAAATTTAATAGCAATCACAACAGTGCAATAAAGTTAATCAAACACGAGTAGAGAGTAGGAAGAATCACACCGCTATTTGGTTACGCAGTTCGGCCCCAAAAAGATGACCTACGTCTGCGGGAGAGAGCAGCCCTCCGTTTCACTATCAAAGAGTCTTTACAAGAGATTACAATTGCTTTGAACCCCTTTACAATGTCCACGAAGAACAAACCCAAGAGTTCTCAATCCCTCTCTCTTTTCCTCTATGAAAAACTCTCAAGAACAACAATAGAGAAAGCCTTCAATCCTCCCTCTATGATTTCCTAAGACCCCAAGGTGTTTAACAGTGTTTCCCAGCCCCTAAAACCTCACCAAGATGCTCAAGAACGGCTGCACATAACCCTAGAAAAGACTGCACGTGGTACTAGACAATTCTGCAGCGTCAGGTTTATAAAACCCGACTGTGAATCGATTCACAGACATAGGTGAATCGATTCACCTAGTTAAAAAAGTCTCCCCTGCACGAATTAATGAAATGAATCGATTCTTGCAAGCTTCCCATGCGATTCACAGAGGCGTACTTCGATTCACAGAGACTCAAACATGCTTGAATCGATTCACATAGCTAGGGAATCGATTCCCAGTGTTCAAGAAACACTTTCAAGCAATTCCATGATCCTCCAAACTGATTTTAAGGCACTCTAAACTCCACAATTCTCCACCTTGACTTCAAATCAGTGGTGATGCTCAACTTTATCCATCAACCACTTGCTACTCTCTCCATTATTGGAATTACGTCTCAGAGAAATTCATCAAGTCCAAGCAATGCTTGAACTTTGATCTAGGTAATGACTTGGTGAATTCATCCGCCGGGTTGTCCTCTGATGCAAACTTCTCAACCACAATTTCCTTAGATTCTACGACGTCTCTAATGAAATGTTAGCGGATGTCAATGTGCTTTGTCCTTTCATGATACACTTGGTGATTTGCCAAGTGGATAGCACTTTGACTATCACAATGTACCTTCACACATCCTTGTGTAATTCCTAGCTCCCCAATCATACCTTTCAACCATATGGCCTCCTTCACCCCTTCAACTAGGGCGATATACTCCGCCTGAGTAGTAGATAGCGCCACAACAGACTGTTGATTAGCCTTCCAACTTAATGCCGTTAAAAACAATGTAAATACAAATCCAGATAAGGATTTCCTTGTATCCACATTTCCTGCATAATCTGCATCTACATAACCCTCCAAAGCGTCTTCTCCTTGAGTTGCTCTTGTGTACCTCAAACCACCCTTGAGTGACCCATTCAAATACCTCAGGACCCACTTCAGTGCTTCCCAATGAGCTTGGCCCAGATTTGCCATAAACCGACTCACTATGCTAACTGCATATGCTAAGTCTGGTCTACTACAAACCATGCCATACATGATGCTTCCTACCCCACTAGCATATGGAGTAGTATCCATCTTCCTCCTTTCCTCTTTGGACTCAGGAGCTTGTGTCACCGAGAGCTTTGTGTGATGACCCAAAGGAGTGCTAACCGGCTTAGCTTCATGCATCCTAAACCGCTCCACTACTTTCTTCAAGTACCCATGCTGAGATAAGAATAATTCACCCTTCTTCCGGTCCCTCACGATATCCATCCCAAGTATCCTCTTAGCGGCCCCAAGGTCCTTCATCTCAAATTCTAAATTTAGCTTCTCCTTGAGAATGTTAATCTCCTCTTTGCTAGAGTTTGCCATCAGGATGTCATCAACATAGAGAAGTAGGTAGAGAACCACTTTCTCATCCCTCTTCAAAATGTACACACAACTGTCGTACCCACTTCTCACAAATCCCGTCTTCAGAAGAAAATCGTCAAAACGAAGATACCATTGCCTAGGGCTTTGTTTCAACCCATACAAGGATTTCTTCAAAAGACATACCTTAGACTTGTCCTCTACAAAACCTTCTGGTTGTTGCATGTAGATTGTCTCTTCTAGGTCTCCATGTAAGATGCGGTCTTCACGTCCATTTGTTCCAACTCAAGATCGTATTGGTTCACGATTGCCATAAGAACCCTTATGGAACAATGTTTCACCACGGGTGAGAAAATCTCGTTGTAATCAATTCCCTCAACCTGTGTAAAACCCTTGGCCACAAGTCTTGCTTTATATCTTGGTTCTTCAATTCCCGGAATGCCTTCCTTCTTCTTGAAGATCCACTTGCATCCAACCACCCTTTGTTTCTTAGGTAGTTTCACAAGTTTCCAGGTCTGGTTCTTCTCCAATGAATTCATTTCCTCATTCAACGCCTCTAACCACTTCGACCTCTTTGCTTTCAACCGCTTCCCTGAATGTCTTCGATTACGAGTCTTGCACATCTTCATAGCATTTAGAGCATAACAAATTAAATCTGCATAGCCATATCTCTTAGGTGCCACGGTTTTCCTCCTTTCCCTATCTCTTGCCAGTGATAGCCAGGATCCACTTTGTTGGTTGTCTTCCTCTAGAACCTGATGGTGGAGAACTGTTCTCCTCTTCATCATTCCCGGTCTCACTAGTGGAAGGCTCCACCTCAAACTGAGTCTTCTCTACCTCTGTTTCTGAGTTACTATTCTCCAGGTCCTTGCACTTCATCCCTATACGAGTCTCATTAAAAGTCACATCCCTGCTTATTATGAATCTTGATCCTCCAGGCTCCATCTTCCACAGCTTGTACCCCTTCACACCTTCCGGATAGCCAATGAAGACACATTTCACAGCCCTGGCTTCAAGTTTGTCTTGTCTGACATGAGCAAACGCCAAAGCCCCGAAAACCTTCAACTTAGAATATTCTACCGGTTTTCCACTCCAAACTTCCATAGGTGTCTTGAAGTTTAAAGCCGTTGATGGGCATCTGTTGATCAAGTAAGCTGCTGTACTCACAGCTTCACCCCAGAAACTTTTAGGTAGCCCAGCTCCCAAAAGCATACATCTGACCCGCTCCAAAATAGTCCTGTTCATGCGTTACGCCGGACCATTTTGTTGCGGTGTTCTACTGCAGTCCTATGTCTCTTAATTCCTGTTTCTGCAAAACTCATTAACCGCTCTGAAACAAACTCCAGGCCATTGTCGATCCTTAAAACTTTCGGTTTAGTTCTATTTGATTTCCTATGAGAGTATGCCATTCTTTGAATTTTTCAAATGTGTCACTTTTATTTTTCAAAATGTGAACCCATACTCTCTAGAGAAATCATCAATCATTGTGAGAAAATAGGAACCCTCCATGAGTTGTCACTCTTGAGGGACCCCAAAGGTCAGTGAATATACTCGAAAGGGCTTGCTAGAATGATGCATGCCACTTCCAAACTTAACCCTATGTTGTTTGCCTAGTATGCAATTATCACAAAATTCTAGCTTATCCAATTTATCACTACCTAGCAAACCTTGTTTAGCTAGTTCAACTAAACCCTTTTCACTAACATGCCCTAACCTTAAATGCCATAGTTTAGTTTTATCATGCGGAGCTTGACTAGCTAATGATGCATGCCCTATAACAGTAGAACCATCTAATATGTATAAACCACACATTTTAGACCCTTTAGCCATTACTAATGCACCATTCGAAATTTTAATCATGCCATGTTCAATCCTAGTACTATAGCCTAATCCATCAAACATGCTTATAGATAAAAGATTTCGTTTTAGTTCAGGAACATACCTCACATCTTGTAAAAGGAATTCACGGTTGTCAAACATCTTGAGACGAATTGAACCCATACCTTGCACCTTACAAGCTCGGTTGTCACCCAGGCGAACGACTCCACCTTCTTTAAGCTTCAAAGTCTCAAAGTATTCCTTCCTAGGACACATGTGATAAGAACATCCCGAGTCCATGACCCAGTTCTTTTCAGATTCCAAACTCGACACCACTAAAGCCCCCGCACTCTCATAACCATCCTCTATAGCAATTGCAACATCTACAGAATCACCCCTGCCCCTTTCTCATGACAGTCCTTCTTAAAGTGACCGGTCTTGTGACAATTGAAGCACTTATACTTCTTATTGTTCCCCTTTGACTTGGATTTCGACCTAGAATTCTTCCCTTTGTTGTGGTTTCCTCTACTCTCACTTCTTCCCCTTGACACACTTAAGCCTTCACCACTATCATCCACTTTCAAGTCTTGGAGCTTGGTTAGCTCCTTGGTCCTAATAGATTGTTGAACCTCCTCCAAAGTAATAGTGGACTCCTTGCCATAGAGGAGTGCATCCTTAAAGTGTTCAAAGGATCTAGGCAGCGAATTCAATAAGAGCAGAGCTTTATCCTCGTCATCGAGCTTCACATCAATGTTCTGCAGGTCATCAATAATTTTGTTGAATTCTGCTAGTTGCTCCACAATAGGTTTGGTCTCTACCATCTTGAATGAGTAGAGATGTTGTTTCAGACATAACCTGTGGGCCAATGACTTTGTCATGTACAACGATTCTAACTTTGCCCACATCTTCGCTGCGGTCTTCTCTCTTGCAACTTCCCTCAATGCCTTATCGCCAAGGCATAAGATAATGGCACTTCTTGCCTTATCTATCATCTCCTTCTTCTCCGTTTGAGACAAGGTGGCCGGCATTCTTGCCTCACCCTTCAAGGCTTCAAAGCACTTCTGTTGAATAAGGATTGCTTCCATCTTCACCTTCCATAGACCGAAGTCGTTATTACCGAAAAACTTCTCGATGTCCCATTTAGTACCCATGGTGCACAGTTGAATTATGTGTTCTTCCCATAGACGGCGCCACTTGTTGAGTTACTAACAAGAATAATGAACAAATATCAAAGGCAACCAAATACTAAATTTAATAGCAATCACAACAGTGCAATAAAGTTAATCAAACACGAGTAGAGAGTAGGAAGAATCACACCGCTATTTGGTTACGCAGTTCGGCCCCAAAAAGATGACCTACGTCTGTGGGAGAGAGCAGCCCTCCGTTTCACTATCAAAGAGTCTTTACAAGAGATTACAATTGCTTTGAACCCCTTTACAATATCCACGAAGAACAAACCCAAGAGTTCCCAATCCCTCTCTCTTTTCCTCTATGAAAAACTCTCAAGAACAACAATAGAGAAAGCCTTCAATCCTCCCTCTATGATTTCCTAAGACCCCAAGGTGTTTAACCGTGTTTCCCAGCCCCTAAAACCTCACCAAGACGCTCAAGAACGGCTGCACACAACCCTAGAAAAGGCGCGCACGTGCTTGCACGGTCTGCAGCGTCAGGTTTATAAAACCCGACTGTGAATCGATTCACAGACATAGGTGAATCGATTCACCTAGTTAAAAAAGTCTCCCTTGCACGAATTAATGAAATGAATCGATTCCTGCAAGCTTCCCATGCGATTCACAGAGGCGTACTTCGATTCACAGAGACTCAAACATGCTTGAATCGATTCACATAGCTAAGGAATCGATTCTCAGTGTTCAAGAAACACTTTCAAGCAATTCCATGATCCTCCAAACTGATTTTAAGGCACTCTAAACTCCACACTTAGCAACTATTTAATGTGAAGAATAATGCATGTCAGCATACATGGTTGAAACAGAGAACTTGTAATCAGACTTGTTCGATCGATGTCGCTAGGTCACAACCTAGTTTGGAGCCCGTGCTTGATGTGTTGAGGCAGGACACTAGGTTAGATGTGTGGCCCCGAGAACCAGAGTGTCACTTCCCCCAATTAAGCACCATTTTTCATCTCTAATAATATATCGAACCTCCAAATTCCGTTTCTATAGATTGCTACGCATCTAGGGGGGAGTGGACCAAGAAGTTATGCATAAAAACCATTCATGCCCTTGAGAAAATAATTCACTTGTAGATGATATATCATTGAGAGAATCGCGTATGGTTCAGAATAACTGAACATACATGTGACGTGTATTGTAATTTCATCATTAATTTGTTGAAAGAATTCTATCTCTTGGTTATTTTGGCGCTGATGTATGCATAGCTATTTCTGGCGCACCAAACCTCTCACAAGATATGTGGATGAAAAACTTAAAAAGGGGTCCATGCGATTTCAAAAAGAGCAAAATCCAACTATTGATCAGTGAAATGACAGATGGGCTATAAATTGAAACATCATACAACGAAGGTACACATATATATGCCTAGTTGTTTAGTTTTGTTCCGCTCCTTTTATTCGTCTCCTTGATTAATTGTATATGAGTTATATAGAGTAAAATGTTTCATGAACCTCACACGTAAATTCTCTGAAGAACTGGACTTACATATTTCATCTGTAATTCTTTTCATCGTATAATGCTTATTGAGGTTTCCTGGTGAAAAAGGCAAAATTTAAAAGAAAGAAATTGATTGACTTCTGCCAAATTCGTTGAGTTGCCAAATGGTTGCCCAGGGAATGGATGTGATTGCTAGCCACTATGTAAATCTTCCTTTAAAAAATGTTCACTGCTATAAGCTAGAAACAATCTCGTAGCTAGATTTCCATCGAGAACCATATTAGCTATGTATATCTCAAAAATAAATTGAGTCAACCATAATATAGTTTTTTTTACAACGAACATAATAACGTGGTTTACCCATTGACACCTAAAAATAATTAGCTGATAGCCGAATACGACAAACAACCGATGGATCGGTTGACGATGCTACTCGAATTGGAGTCAGCCAAATGCGAATTGTTGTGAGTTGATCAGCCGAACACCAAAGGTTATGCATTTGGCCAAGTTTATTGGGCCAATTAATGAGCTTGTGGAACGCCTAATGCGCTTGGAGCAATTCCAGATATGGAAATTTTTTTAAGAAAATGATAAATCAAAGAATTATTTCCAAAATCTTGATTTTAGCAGAAAGAGGTTACGACTGGGATAAAAGAGTTGTTGGCAATGGATTTTCGTAGCACAAAACGAAGATAAAGGCATGCACCTGAATTTTAGAAGATTTTGGTTAGTGGACAATTATCCTCATTAGTTGAACATGAACTTGGATTCTCCGCATCAATGCACATGATGCAGCTGCGACAGAATCATAAGATTTCAATTAAAATTCTCTCTCTTATATCCAACGGCTCTGCAACGGTTGCATTGTGTGCAGTGCTACAGAGGATCCAGAGCGGTCAAACTTAGATTAGTTAGTTGCTAAACTTATTATCCATTTGTGAAAACAATTAAGTCAGTGGAGACGTGGCAAATAGGGTTAAATTACAGTTTTCACTATAAATAGGTATTGTACAGTCTTATTAAGACATTATCTAATCAATCAAACAGCTTATTCTCTTCGCTAAGTTATCTTTTTGTCGTTTACCTTTACTTTTCCATGCATGCTCAGCTTTAGTTTTCACTTATCACTACATAACGCTCAAGGAACCCACAAATGAGAACTAGAGTTCATTTTTTAGCGTAATCGACTGATTTTTTGGGAATTATTGTTGATATCTTAATCGACTATATTTTCGGCTAAACTAGAAACACATCAACAAATTTGGCACACCCAGTGGGACCAAATAGGTGATTAAATTGAGAGATTTGATTCTTTTGGTATAATTGTTTTTGTATGCAGATGGAAATGGTGCATTATTTCCAAATGGTGCTTGATGTTTTGTCTATGGTAGAGAATATTAAGGTACTATTTTGGAAACAGTATTTGGCTATGGTGAAGGGGGTCATGCCTCTACAAAATCATAACTACAAGAGCACCTCATGAGAAAACAACTACAAGATAATAAAAAAATAGATAACAAAACAACACCTTATGGACCCGTTTGATAGTCAGGATAAGATAGTGACAAATAGCACAAAATGGATGGATAATGATAGGATACGATATATACATGATACGTTATTATCATATCTTGTGATGAACCATATGTTTCAGATGAACCAAAAATAGAATGATAAGATATAAATCATATAAAAAGACAGAATTACCGATGTGAAAAAATTATGTATAATCTTTGATAATTATTATTTCATATTATAAATTAATTTTTAAATTTTGGTTTTTATTTTAATTTTATTATTAATCACATAAAATGGGAAAATTACATATAAAGTTTTAAAATTAGTTTTTAATTTTTTTATAATTTATAAAAAAAATTAATGTTAATTTTTATTTTTTACTATAAATATTTATAAATTTAATTAGTTATGAGTGGTTTGTGCATCTTCTCGGTTGCATTAGTAGGTAGTGTGCCAATGCCTATTATTTTTTGTGATTGTACCCTACCCGCTTTATGGTTTTTGGACAGTGTTAGGGGCGGGGGTAGCACTTCGTCTTTGATTTGGAGGCTATCCAATTGCATCTTGTTGTTGTATTGGGTTGGAGTACTCATTGTACTCTCCTATATTTGTGATATATATATTTGTGCTTTAAAAAAATATAAATTTATTAGATTTTAGTTTTTTTATAATTTTAAGTTTTTTAAAATAATATAAAATGACAAAATTACCTTTGTGACAAAATTACATATAATTTTTAAAATTAAGTATTGATATTTTATAGTTTTATATAAATTAAGTTTTACAATGTTTTTATAATTTCTAATAATAACTTTCTATTTTTTATTTTTTTATTTTTTAATATTTAGCATGTCAAATAACAAAATTACCTTTGTTAAAAAGTTACATAACATTTTAAAATTAATTTTAATAACTTTAATAATTTAAAGTAATTTTTGTTTTATATTTTTTAATATTAATTTTAAAATTTGTACTTTTTACTTATTATTTTAAATATTTTTATGCTTTTGAGATTTAAATTATTTTTTATAAGGGTGGACGAGAAAACAAATTTGTTATCGGGCTCACTCTCACCACATAATAGAATTTTAACTAGTTCAACATGATAGATAGGTGATATGATTGATTTTATCCTATCTTACTGGATTAAGACAGGATATGATAACTTATCCTATCATCCCATCATTATATTATTTGGTCTAAGTAGCTAACTCTTGTAGTGAGAAAAGACTTTGATTGTTCTTATTATTTTGCATTAAAACAATTTTATTCACATATAAAAAAATATTAATTCATAATGTACCACGATCTCATGATTGACATACATGCATCAGTAATAATGATTCATTTTTTGGTAATTATTTGACATTACCAACTCACTAACACAATTTTTTTTAGTAAGTGTACATATTATATTAGCATATTATATGTGAACCACATGTTTACTGTCCTAGCATGAATGATGAGGCGAGGGTCGTGAGCTCATACTTTGGGAGGCGACATCGGTCGTCGATGGAGTTTCTAATGATTTTTTAAGTACCGGTCTACGTGAACTATATGTATCACTTTGTCATGGTAGAAGCCGCCACGAGATGTATATGCCATTTAAATTATTTTCAATAATTTTTAATATAATATAAAGTGTTAATTTTATTTTATTTTTACAAAATACTAAGTGTTACTTGATGACTTAAAGGTTACAAATATATGAGTTTACAGCACCTTTGAAAGGGATATGGAATAGGGAATCTTCAAAATTGAGGAGCGTGGACCTTCCCTAGTTGTGACGGTACTTTTAAACATCAAAATAAAGATCTATAATAGCCATCCACTTTTTTTCCCCACATCAAAATCGTGTTTTTTTTTATTTGTTTAGTTTCTAATTTGAAATTCTAAAGTTATTCTTTTCAGCAACATTTACAAGATATCATGGGTCTGATTGATTTGGTTTTTATAAAACATAATAAAGAACAAATTTTGTTCTCCTTAAATTTTTTATAACAAAAACCATTTTTAAAAAAGTGCAATTAAAGATGCTCTAATTATTTTCATTGAAGTTATGATTTGAAAGTTTTAATTGACCACAAATCAAATATGCACATGGTGATCCTACGGTGAGGAAAATGAGCAAGTGCTCCATCCTTGTGGCATCAACCCACCCTCCGCAAATTAGGGTTTAGGGAAGATTGAAAATGCGTATCTGGCCACACATAACATTTAGTACAGTACCATATATACAGCTAAGTCCAACCAATGGGAATAAAGAGAGAGCAAACCACCAATTGCATAATTAACCAATATTTTTCAACCAACACATGATAGATGCGTTCGTTCCTCCCCCTATATATTTCTGCCCATCCTCCAACTACTGTTACCATTCAACTCACTCAATATGGTTCGTTCTCTCTCTCTCTCTCTCTCTCTTCTCTCCTTTTTTTATTTTCCTCTCAGTTTTAGTTAGATCTCAGCCGTCTTAATTAATATATTGTATATATATGATCCTTCAGATTTTAACATAAGGATTTGCCAAGTTAGGTTTTTCCCTCTTCGAGGGATCACTGTTTGGTTTTGATTCTTTATGCTGAAATTATTATTTTTTTCTTTCCTTTGTAAATCTTCCTTCTGGGAAAAGGCTTTTCCTTAATTAGCTTCAAATCTACACAGCAAAACCTGGAGATTTCAAAAGGGTGGTTAACTCCCCTTTGTTTGAATCCTGTTTGTTTCGGTTTCCTTTGATCTTTGGAGGTTCTAAAGCATGCCCTTTTGTTGTTCTTTATAGCTAGAGATGTTAAATTTTCTGTTTCTGTTTCTTTTTTTTTTCTTTTTCAAAAAATTGGGGTTTTGGCTTTTGTTTTGTTCTTTGAGGCACGAATTGAGTTCATAAGGCAGATTCCTTTCAACGAGCCTCGTGTGCCAAACATACTCTAACCACTCACAGAACGCCACATCAGCTTCTCCTCGTGGCCTTGTTCAATAAAATTTCACATAAAATCTCAATTTTTCATGTCCCCCCTTTCTTTTCTTTTTTTTTTACCTTTTTTTTACCCTCTCACTCTCTTTTATGTTGTTCTTTCTTCTTCTTTTTTTATTTTTTTTTTATTTTTTATCTTTGGACAATTTTATCTTCACTCTTTGAGTAAGCTATAAAGCTTTTTAGCCATTATATATGTTTCGATGAGATTGGCAGTGAATAATGCTAACCTACCTACATATATATACCTTTCTTTGTAGCAGGCAGCTATGTAGCTACATGGAGAGATTCATACACAGTCGTTTTTTGCAGATGTAGCATCATCAAGATTCACATGCAGATGCTATTGGATGGACTCACTTTGATGCCAATCCATTGATCTTTTGAATTGTGAGAATCTTGATGATGCTGCATCAGCCATAAACGACTTTCAAAAGTTGAATACAAGTATACTAGTTTAATTTAACCCCAACAAAAGAGTGGAGGGGGGAAAAAAACAAAAATAAAAAATAAAATATAGAGGAGTGCAAAAACGTTCAGATACTGTCTCCACGACACATGATATGATCAGGTGACTCTTTCTGCTTTCTTTTTTGTTGTCATCAGGTGGGTTTCAATTTTCATATATTGTTTTCAATTTGTTGTGTGAAACAATTAATGGATGGTCTTCCGGTTCCTGTATGTACTTCTTTCTTTAAAATATTATTATATCCTAACTAATTAGATCTTTTGCATTTGCAGACAATCCTAGGTTATCGAATATAGACTATTTGGGGGCTGGCTGGTCAGTGTTAGGTCCTAATTATGTGCTGACTTCATAGATATGTGAATATTCTTTTTCAACAGAAAAATGCTGGATCAGTAGTAATGGTGTCTTTTCAGATTCTTAATATATATGCAAATTAAATATCACCTTATCCAATCTAGAGTGAATAAATAGACAGATATATAAACTCATACAGGGAGTGAGAGAGTTAAGTTAATAGTTTTGAAGAAGATATAGAGTGAAAGGATATGTGAATTGTATTGAAGAAGATATAGAGTGAAAGGATTTGTGAATTGTTTAACTAGCCAAATAGTTTTCTTGGCTTTTGGGGGAGGCGGTGGAATTTGAGTTTCCATGTCCACAAGCTTTGTCCTTGTTACGACATTCAATATTACATGTAGGAATTAATTAGCTAAATATATTTTAAGTATGGACATTCTTCCAAGTGGTTTGCACCTGAGGATCAATGAAAATTGAAGCAGGCTTGGGAATTGGATACGCAAAATCACGGACATTGTGTCAGTTTCATGTCCGGGGCTTTATATATGCACTAAATCACTTGTCAGGTTGGTGACCAACAGCTATAGACTTCTTGTAAGATAAACCATTGGTAAGTCGTCTTAATTGCAGAGATATTTTAAGGGTTTAAATATTTGTTTGTCTTTACAAATATATAGTTTTTTGTTTTTAGTCCCTGTAAAAAGAAATTATCATGTTGACCCCTAACAATTTTAGAATGACTCATTTAGTCTCTACTGTTAATCTTTGTTTATTTGGCACTGACATGACTAACAAAAATACATGCCACTGTTACCACGTAGACGTGGGCTACAACTCACCTTTATCTTCTTCCCCACTGCCCGAGCATCATAATAGGGGAGTTGACGGTAACAGAGTGAGAGGGGTCGAAGACAAGAGGAAATGGTTATGGAGATGAGTTGGAATAGCTTTAAGTACATGTGACATTATCATCTGTACATGGCAATAGTGGCGTGCGTCTATATGTCACATTAGATAAACTGAGATTGAAAGTCGAGACTAAAAAAAATGTCTTTCTGAAAATTTGAGGAATCAGTAAGGAAAAATTCATGACTAGGAAATAGAAGTCTCTTTATTTATTATAGAGACTAAAACCATATTTAAACTTATTTCGAGCCTACTTGTTTTACATTTTGGACCCAAAATATCTTTTGCGAAACTCCGTTTGTGAAAATCTCCCTCACACCTCCTTTGACAAATCGGTGGTTTGGTACCAAAAGTTGTCTCGAGAAGACAAATTCTTGAGAATCTCGGTGAGCACCAGCTCAACCAAACAGGCACTTCAACTCATCAGCTATTCACCTTTCTTTATAATACTATTGCTCAAAGATAAAGTAATATTTTTCCCAAAATAAAAAGATATATTCAAATATGTTCTTCATTATTCATGAAAGTGATGATTCAGTCTATTTAAGATGTTAGCATGGAAATTTGTGTCCTGGCATCGGTGTCTAATCTTGGTTCACATATTCTCTCCACTTCAATATGCAGCAGGATATGCCACACGCTCTTCTGTGCCCAAAACATATATCACCATCTTGCCCTACTTCTTTGTAGTACTACCTACACATTAATTCTCTCTCTCCATTGGTAGGGAATTCATAAGAGCCATTATATTTTGCTCCAGTTTCCACTGACATATAGACAGTTGATTATGGTAGTGTCTCTTTTTTTGCTATAGCGAAAGTTCTGGTGACGGTTAAATTTATAATTTTAGCAAAAGTTAAAGTAGGATGTGATATCTCTGATTAGCTCCTGTTTCACATAGATCTTTGGTAAACATTCATTTCATATGTAACATGATGTGTATGTATACAGGAAGTACTTCACTTCCTGTACATTTTATAGACATTGCATTTTGTTGACATTTTCTTGTAATCCTTATCAGGATGTATATATTTCATGAAAATATAAACCCGATGAAATAAGACCAAATAAAATATAAATGTAAAGCAATTTTAAACTTTAGCTGTTGTTAATCTTAATCGTTCAAAAAATGTTGGGACGCCATTGCATATTTTGCTAAGCATTATAAGGGAATATGGTTAATTAAGCGATCACTTCTTTATGCACACACAAACATAATGATTTTTTTTTTACTTCAAACCGTTTGATTTTGTATTTTTTTAAGGGTAAATAATATGTTTATCGTGAACAAAAAGTGTAAGAGATACTTTAACCCTTACAAAAGAAGTAAATGAGATAACAAAGCGGGGTGCTCCAACTAAGGGAGTAGCAACCCAAACATGACCGAGCACAAAAGAGGGAGAATAACCAGAATACAACCACAATGCCAACAAGTCCCCGACGAGGCCGCTACCTACTTATGCAGTCACAAGGATCAACAAATCACTCATAATAGAGGCACTAGTTAGACTTATCTCTAGCTAAAAACCATCTCAAGAACTGGACCTTAATCCTCTCTAGGTTGTCCTATGCCTTATTTGAGAAGATGCAGTTGTTGAGCAACTCCCACATGGCCCACATCACCACCGCATGCTAAATCTAAGCCATCCATTATTTGCCTCGAGCCCCATAGGCAAGAGAGCAAAACGCGAGGTAGAGCTGAAAAAGATCTCAGATTAGCACCAACTCTTGTCCCAAGCATCTAATAACATCATACCACACCGTGGAGGAGAAATCACATGTAACAAACAAATGAAGACTAGATACCTAACCAGCTCCACAGAGGACACATGTGGTCCCAGCTGCATCATGAATCACTCTCCTACCTTTTGAAGCTCGACTCCTAACAAATCGTTTAATTTTATGTATAATTTGTTTTTGCAACATAAGTAAATGTCCATAAATTATGCATGTGTGTGTGTGTATATATATAATCATTTATTAATATCAGATAAATTAATAGTTCCGTTCAACTAATTATATAAAATTTATCAAAAAAAAACTAATTATATAAAAAGTTATTCAATAATATAATTACAAGATTTGATTTTAGAATATAAGTAGATGCTTGCCATTTAAATATCAAACCTACCTTCTATAATAATTTTGAAAAAGATGCAAAAGGTCACTTTTTCCCCGTTTCCAATATTTCTAACACAAGTTGGGGTAACTTTTTGCGTCAAAATGGACATAATCACATGCCTCCACCATGTACTGCATTGCTTCCATCATCCAATGTCTAAATATATATATATTCCTCTAGCAAAGCAAGAAGGGCAAGAAAATGGGATCCGCTCAGTCTGTCTAGAATCTAAACAATAATCAAGGATCCATATCTGAAGTAGGAGATCGATGCTCAATGTTTTGTTTGAATAAGTTCTATACTTCCGTACGAAGTGTTCTGATGAGATTCTCATACAACATGTCATGTGGAAATGAAAGATTGATTTTCCGTCTAGCTTATATACATGTTAATTAAGGTACAAATGTACAATTAATTTTTTTTAATGGCAAAGTGTATTAAAATTGTAGTATTAGGGGTACTCCAACCCATATACAATCCAGCAACTAGTCCGAAGACTTGACCTAAACTACCAGGTAACAAAACATTAAGGTACAATTAATTAATTCAATATTTTGCTGTGACTTCAGTGTAGAGTAACTAATTAATTAGGTTTTTTTGCTACATTTTGTTCCAATCAAACTATTCACGACGGAAAAGAGAACTAATATTTGTTAAATACAGAGAGGAAAAGAATTTCATTGTTGAAGACAGTCTGGTAAATTTCATTAATGCTTACTTTTGATTTCTATACTATTATTTAATTTAATTAATTATTAACCGGTCTCTTTGTCGCATATGTTTGTTAGACTGCAAAAAATTGAAGACAGTATGGTAAATCTTCCATCTAAAAAAATTAATTATTAACCCTTTTTTTTTTTGAAGGAAATTTCTTAAGACCGATGATGAGAATACAAAAACTTTTCATTTCTGAATAATTTGAGCGTATAGTCAGAAAAAGAAACATGATAAATTAGTATATTTTTAATTTGCTTTCCATAGTTTCCAATATCTTTCTAATTCTAATATATATGAAAGAGAAGCTTTTTTTTTTTTTGAATGGCATATGAAAGAGAAGTTTGACAGCAATTTTGCATTTTATGATGATGAATGTCATACGATTGGAGTTTGAATTTTAGAACTTCTCGTACCCTGCGCCAGGATTGTGTTAATTTTCTTTCTAAACTTTGAGCTAAGAATGTTTCTCTGCAAATTTAATTGGCATTCCCCTTTGTGATCTTAACTAAGAACGTTTGTTTTTTAATGTTTTTTACTTATTCTATGCTAATATATAAAGAAAACAATCACCAATTTCTTTAAAAATTATCAAAGACAAATTATTGTCTGTGCAAAGTCAGAAACTTAAAATGAATTTGAGTAGTGGACCTAGCTAGTGGTTCCTTTCTGTTTTTTGGTTATTATTAAGTGCGGGTTCTTGGTCCCCATGTATAGTACGTTATGGTCCCTGAGTATGCCATACTGTATATGTGGCAGGCATGCAACTCAAGGACTATCTAGGGACCCATGCATATATATACGATCTCCTTGCACTTGCACAGCAAAAACAAAACCTACCTAGCTATTTCAACAACAATTAATAGATCTTTTTTGTGCTTCCATTTTAGCTCCTTTTTTCATTATCTAATTTAATTGGTTTCATCTGATTTATATAACAGTCATATAAAGTTTTTTAATGAGTACAATATTTCATATCACTTAATTTTAAATATCCTTATTTATATATATATATATATATAAAGTTTTTTAATGAGTACAATATTTCATATCACTTAATTTTAAATATCCTTATAATTAATTTAATTTTTCTTATTCTGTTAAACTTTTATTGATTTATAAAAAAAGTCATAAAATATCTACAATTGAATTAATATTTAATATATATATGGACGGAGGGGCGGTGACGTCGCAATGCGACCTCACGGCGAACACAAGGGAGGACAAATGGATTAATGGACATAGCGAAAGTAAAACGATCGGGGAAGAAGGAGGGATGCAACGTAGTTACGTATTTCTTCTCAGAAATACCAGATAATTTCGGTGCAAGAGAGATGTTGGGAGTCTTTCAGAAGTATGGTAACATAGAGGAGGTTGTCCTCCCCTCTAAAAGAGACAAGAATGGAAGGAGGTTTGGTTTTGTGCATGTACTAGATGTACGTGACCATCATCGTTTTGGAGTCAAATTGGATAATATAATCATAGGGAGACACAAAATATTTGTCAACATTCCGAGGTTTCACAGAGAACAATATCGCGGAGCACCAGAGGCCCCTACTACAGAATCAACACCACCGATCCTATGCTCGGGTTGTTAGGAATGGGAGAGCAACTGGGGGTAGAGGTGTCCATGCTAGAGGCAAGAAGTAACCGCCGTTTGCACACCTGCATTTCCAAGTAGAGGAAGACACAATTCAGAGACTCAACAAAGCTTTCGTTGGCAGGGTATCAAATCCAGGGATGACATATAATATTCAGGAGGAGTTTCATCGACAAGGATATTTCTCAATCAAAGCCACACCACTAGGATCTAATCTGGTGCTCTTGGAAGGAATAGATGACGAGGAAATCCCGACTCTTATAAACGAGGCAAAACATTGGATTAGAAACTGGTTCGATGAAATTAGAAATTGGAGCCCAAGAGAGGTGGATAATGAATGTTTAACTTGGATTCGATGCTATGGTACTCCCATTCACGCCTGCTCTGAAAATTTCTTCTCACTTTTGGCAACCACATTTGGAGAATATGTAGCAGTGGACAACGACACTTCCAAAAAGCGAACCATGGATGTCGCCAGAATCTTAGTTAAAACAAAGACACATAATATTGTTAACGAGAGAATCAACGTTGACATTAACGGGGAGGTTTTCTCAGTCAAACTTGTTTAGGATTGGTATGGACCCCTTTAGTGGGTAAGAACCAGTGGTGGTGCACTGGAATATTCATGTTCCGGTGAAGAATCCGATGAAGAAGACATCAGAGTTCAGGCAGAAGTTGAAGAGATAGAATCATCAGAAGAGGGGGAATTCTTGGTGGCTGAATTAAATGAAAAATAAATTGCTCCCACCGTTGGTAACATCAATTCGGCGCACGAAGTCAATGATTGGAGGAATAATAATTATTCGCAGCATGCGGGAGCATTGAATGTAGCAGACATCGACATGGTAATTATTGGCCAAGCAGGGTCGGTTGGCTCACGTGATGAGGAAAAAGTACAACAGAACCCAAGCACATGCGGTGTGGATCAATCTAGAACCCAAACCAACGATAACTTGGGCTACATGCTTACTTGCGAAGGCCCAGTCCATGAAACAGGAATGGGTAGCAGTTACGAAGCCCAACAGATGACAAACTTTGGTTTGGGACCACAATCATGTAATCTGTTGATTGGGTGTGATGGGTCGGCCCAAGTGTACACCAATGGCCAACTGGTCAGATGATTGGGTCTAATAACCCATTTGAATCTAATGTGCCAGCAACAACCCCGATTGAGACCCATTCCCAACCTAGACATAAAGAAGCTTCGGCAAAGGTGCTCACAGCGACCACCGATGGGACAAATGGCGGTGCATCCAAGACAACCGACAGCACAAACTTCTCTGGTGGAACAATGTTCTGCTACGAATCAATGGCTGACTCAGATATTGGGAGATGCAATGTTCATTTTTGGGCAAGGCATGGAGAAAACGTTGAAGGCAAAGTTTGGAGATTTGCTAAGAAATTGGGGATCGCTGGGTCTAGTCCCAATGAAGGATATGTCGGGAAGATCCATAACATGGAGCTACGAACCAACACCGAGAAGGGGAGAAAGAAGAAGAATCCATGAAGCTCTTATCTTTGAACACGAGGGGGTTAGGAGACATGGCTAAGCGAAGAAGAATTCAGTGTCTCTTGCAATCAGGTAATTTCGACTTCTGCTTATTTCAGGAAACTAAAAGAGATTTGTTCGATTTAGCCTTTTTATCAAGTATCTGGGGTGGCTCTGGCTTTGAATGGGTCGCAAGACCCTCAGTTGGATTATCTAGATGAATTCTATTTGTTTGGAGAAAGGGAATGATTGTTGTAAAATCCATATTCTCTGGCCTGGGATATCTGGGGGTCTGCGGCGTATGGAAGAATAAAACAATCTATATTGTTAATGTGTACTCACCATGTGGACTGCTTGAAAAACGTAAATTGTGGGCAGAACTACTCTCACTGAAAGGGAGATTTGAGGGGGCAAGGGAGAGTGGTGCATTGCAGCAGATTTTCAACACGATCACATCAAAAAGTGAAAGAAAAGGATTGCAGCCTGCTGACTATAGAACTGGAAGAGAAGAATTTAGTCGCTTTATCAGGGAGTTGGAACTGGTTGACCTGCCTATGTTAGGGAACAAATTCACTTGGTTTAAACCGGACGGTTCTTCTATGAGCAGAATCGACATATTTCTATTTACAGAAGGTCTATTAGAAGAATGGTCGATGAAGGCTCAATGGGTTGGAGATCGAGACATCTCAGATCATTGTCCTATATGGTTGGTGAACTCGAACAATAATTGGGGACCCAAACCATTCAAGCTCAATAACTGTTGGGTGGAACACAGTGGGTTTAAGCCATTTGTGGAAGAATGCTGGAAATCGTTTCAGGTGAATGGCCAGAGGGCATTTGTGTTTAAAGAAAAATTGAAGATGCTAAAAGAAAAGTTGCGTTGGTGGAACAAAGAGGTTTTTGGGATTATGGATTTGAAAATAGATGATACAGTGGCAGAACTGAATAGATTAGATGAGGCAGCAGCTGAAGGAGGTTTTGCTGATCCAAATTGCAGACGAGAACTCACGACTCAATTTTGGCAACAATTACATGCTAAGGAAAGCATGCTACCACAAAAATCCAGAGCAAAATAGGTTTTGGAAGGGGACCATTTCATGCGTGTCTCAAATCCAAGACAAGAAGAAACCAGTTGATCGCATTAAAGGCTGATGAAAGATGGTTGGAAGGAGTGGATGAGATAAAAAATGAAGTCCAAAGACATTTTCAAAGTAAGTATATGGAAGAAGATTCTGCAAGACCAACTTTGGAGGGTATTGAATTCAACCAAATTTCTTCAGAGGATAATCTGCTACTAATCGCTTCATTCACCATTGAGGAAGTGGAGGAAGCAGTTTGGAGCAGTGAGGGAAATAAAAGTCAAGGACCCGATAGATTTAATTTTAATTTTTTTCAAAACATGTCGGGATGTGGTGAAATCTGAGGTGTTTGATTTAGTGCAGGAGTTCCACGCCAAAGCACACTTACCTAAAGCTGTCATGGAGTCGTTTGTGGCTCTAATTCCAAAGAAAGATCACCCACAGTCCCTCTCGGAGCATAGGCTGATCTCACTTATTAGCAGCACCTATAAAATCACTGCCAAGATACTTGCTTCCAGGTTGAATAAGGTGTTGGGGAAGGTAATCTCTCAGTGTCAATTCGCTTTTCTCCCAAATAAACTGATTTTTGATGGTGTGTTGGTGGTGAACGAACTAATTGACTTAGCAAAAAGAAGGAAAGATAAATGCCTTCAACTCAAAGTAGATTTCGAAAAGGCCTACGACTCGGTTAGTTGGAACTACTTGGATTACATGATGTCAATGATAGGTTTCAGTGAAGTTTGGAGAGGGTGGATGAAGGCATGCATTTTTTTCAAGTTCTATGTTAGGGTTAGTGAACGACAGCCCCACTAAAGACTTCGAGGTGAATAGAGGATTAAGACAAGGAAACCCGCCGACACATTTTTATTCTTAATGGCTGCGGAAGGACTGGCGGGTTTGGTAAAGAAAGCTGGAGAATTGGGTTATTTTAAAGGGTACAAAGTCAGCCATGAATTGTCCTATTCGCTTCTACAATTTGCGGATGGTACTATTTTTATTTGCGAAGACTCTTGGGATAACTTATGGTGCATTATGACAATTTTATGGGGTTTCGAACTTATTTCGGGCTTAAGCGTAAATTTTCTCAAGAGCAATTTGATTGGACTAAATTTACAAGATTCTTTTTTAGAGGCTGCATCAAACTTTTTATCCTACAGTATAGGCTCGGTGCCTTTTAAATTCTTAGGCATACATGTTGGCGCAAATCCAAGAAGGTGCTCCACGTGGAGCCCAGTGGTGGAATCAATGAAGAGGCGTTTATCCGGATGGAGTGGTCGACATCTTTCTTTGGGAGGCCGGGTAACTCTTATAAATTCAGTTTTAACAAGTTTACCCCTATACTTCTTCTCCTTCTACAAGGCACCTAAAAAAATTATGGAGACACTAAAAAGAATTCAGAGACAGTTTCTGTGGGCTAGCGGTTTAGATGTTCGCAAGACCAACTGGGTCAGCTGGGAAAAGATTTGTCTGCCGAAGAATCAAGGCGACCTTGGCACTAAAGATCTTGAGCTATTCAATTTATCGTTACTTGCGAAGTGGAAATAGAGGTGTTTGACAGATAGCAATGCAATTTGGCCTGAGCTGTTGAAATTTAAATATGGATCATTTGCTAGCAGTTTGCTTGGCGCTGAATCTATAATAACCAATAATCGAGCATCCCTTTGGTAGAGGGACCTACTTATTGCTGATTCGGGCAGAGGCTGCAACGTACCGTGGTTCAATGATTTGAATAGGCGCAAAATTGGTAACCGTATTGATGTAAGTTTTTGGAATGAAATGTGATGTGGACCGACAACCCTTAAAGCCTACTGTCCTAGAATGCTTCATGTGGCTGCAGAAAAAAATGCTAAAGTGGTCGACATGGGTTTCTGGTGTGGTGATAGCTGGGTATGGTCTTGGAATTGGAGGAGACAACTATTTGAATGGGAGACCGATCTTGTACATGATATGGAAAATCTGTTGTATTCTGTTATTCTCCAAAGGGACTCAAAGGACACTTGGTCTTGGACTCCAAACAAGTTGAACGATTATTCCCCAAATTCTGGTTATCTACAATTTTTGAAGTTACATAACTCATCACCTACATCTCCTTTGTTTGAGAAAGCTTACAGGTACTTATGGAAAAGTGCAGTCCCATCAAAGATTACTATTTTCGCTTGGCGTCTTCTTCAAGACTGACTTCCAACAAAGAAAGCCTTGCATCACAGAGGAATCATTGACCCGAATCTTGGGACCAATTGCGTCTTCTGTTTTGGCCAAGGTGAGGACACCAATCAACTATTCTTCTCTTGTCCCTT